>OV815273.1:28081316-29460816 GCA_929108145.2 Limnephilus rhombicus | reverse complement strand
CAATTTAAAATCAACAGCCATAATTCCTAAAAACATTACCAAATAGCGCTTTAACACTGAGTATTTGTGTAACTCTAGATGGCTTATGGATAAAATGGCGTAATTGTAAAAATGACAAAAATTTGCATATTTTTTTATATAAAATTGAAGCGCTGATGTGAAAACGGTCAGAAGCTGAATAAATAAACCGGTATATGCCATATTTTCACAAGTGACGAGTGTACACTGTACACATATGTTTTGTCCACTCCAATTAGCATTGTCGTGCTGTCCATATAGGTTTGGAAGGTGTTTTGTGCTCGAAGCAAAATACTTTTTTTTTAAGGAAGCAATAAGGTGTGGCTTTATAATAATACACCACTTTTAATTTGAATTAACAAATGACAGCCAACAAGATTTCGCTTAGCTCAAACTTTCTAACAAAGTAATTGAAAATATTTATCGGTTTTGCACTGTTGAGTGACAGAAAGTATTGTGTAGAGCCGCTTAGGGAGCTGGCTGCCATGTTGGAAAATTGGATTCTTTGAATCTGTGGATCTACATCACAACTCACAATAGTTACTTGAATAGAGAAATCATATTTTAACAAATTATCTCATGTTATGCAAATGCTTGGCCGATATTTCTCTCCTACTCCGGATATTTTGGATTCTTTGAAATCTTTTTTAATTGTTTATTTATCGATGCCCCATTTTGATTTTTACATTTTAATCGCGTTATTTAATGAAGATTTAACAACATATATTCATAACTAATTTAAATTTACATTAATCAATTTTCAATGCCTACTTAAATTTTAAAATATGAATCATTAACCACTGCACTTCACTGACAATTAGTAAGTATGTAGTTAATCATGCAGTAAAAGTGTTTTTTTCTGAGAAAGAAAATGTCAACATTTCTCAGACCCGGATCTTTCAAAAGTTTGTAGTTTTATTATCCCCTAATTGGATGAATCAGTACATTCTGTGAAACAATAATTGTCTACCATATTTGTATGACATGAAAGAACGGGTTCTTTTTAGATCACTAAACACTTAAACAGTAGCAGTTTATTACCGTCAACGTCTTGTAAAATATTTACCGTAGAGATATTGAGGATAATCCTATTGCGTGTTGCAGCACACTATTATTTTATTATAATCTCCTCCTCCTCCTGTCTTGTCTATTATCTTTAAATTATATGAATTATATCACTTCCACGTCACATTACCTTACCTAACCATAATCTCTAAGCAAATCTTGAAACTATTCTAAATCTACTCGTTTTCCTACCCAAACATTATTTTCAGCTAACAATCCACAAACTTCACCATTAATAAATAATATTGATAAAATTTGGCATATTTTTATAGCTATTTTCGTGAAATATCACCTCAAGGTCAAATACCAATAAAATTACATAAAAAATGTAAATAAAAATACCTTTAAATACTTGGATCGTCTATTGAAGCAGTTGACGTTTGCTTTTGTTTCATGAAAGTACCCAAATTTTGTACATGTAGTATAGTGATTGGACAATCCAAAATGAAATCAACCCAACGCCTCTTTTGAAAAGTCATTAAAAGTGATGAAAAAATTGTTTGAATATTTACGTTAAGTTAGGTTATGGACTATTTTTAATTTTTTTACAGCTTTTAATGACCTTTCAAAGAGGTGTTGAGTTGACTTGATTCTGAGTTGGCATAGAACCATATAATAAAAAGAATTATGATTGGACTGTTTTTAAATCTATTGTTTTTGCATTCAACAAATCAACACTAAAGAAACCGCCGACTGTTAAATAATAAGTCGATTAATACAAGAGGTCACAAATTGACAAATTGATATATAGTGTTCGCACCTACTACTTAACTCCTGAATGACCGTAGGTACCGATTAGCGAATTGCCAGTCAGACTGTATGACCAATTTTGTAATTGAAAGAGCATCGTGTCACCCTTTACAGGACAATATTGGTGATGCCCTTTGCCTTATCACATCCAATTTAATCATACGTCACGGCTGAGTGCGTCGTTGAATACAAGTCAACCAATCCAGTCTTCCGTTGCTAAATACAACAACCAATATACCAGAATGCCAAGAGTCCAAGGAACCTGTAAGGGACCCTCGATTAATAATATGTATAATTAGTATTCGTGGCGTACCCTGAATTTCATTTCCGAACGGTCGATGAGCAACTTGCGTGATTAAAAAATGGTCCGGAAGAGATCAAATGTTTTAATTACTGAACAGAAATATGATATAACAAAGTGTGAGACCGGGTATTTACTTATAACCTTTTGCTCTTAGGCCCCCAACAGGTCAATAACGAAACAATTGAATTTATCAACGTTATCAATAAAGAATAAGAAAATCATTAATCAATTTTGAAATTTTCGCATTTTTCATCCTTACTTTTTTTAAATTGAAATTTTTTTATAAATATTATGGAAATTATTGTTCATTACTCGTGTCGTTCAGTCATATAAATCTTAAAAAATAGTCCACCCGTTCACGGCTGCGACTCGAGTAATATTTTTTAAATATGTTTTTAATTTATTGCTAGGGGCTAAGGTCTAGGGGAATTACAGATTGGAAACAATTGGTAATTCACTTTTAAGCTATATTTAAGGAACATGAGGGTTTTTCCATCAATCTCTTATTTCTAAATGATTTAATATTTATCTAGGCCTATAAATTATTTTTGACATTTATTAATTTGATTTAATCAGTATTTCAAATTTATCACACATATAAGGGTTTACATAAAATAATATGGATTTGGAAATTTCACATACAAATACAAGGGGTTTACAATAAGATAATTTTAAAGTTTTAGGAATATGAAAATGTGTTTAGTGAATTAAATATTTTTAAGAAGCAAATCTGTTTTACTCACAGACACCTTTTAAATTTGTTATCTCGTCATCTAATTCGATACCCCCTACCTCAATTCCTTTCCCACCGCTTAATTTTACAGTTATATTTGTAAGAACTTGTATGCCATTTTAATTTTTAATATACTTTGTGTTCTGATGAAGGAGCCATTGGTTCCGAAATATATTCAGTTTAGTTCATTTTCAGTGACGGCAACCCGGGCATTTATTTTATTATCATTTACGTACATAGTTTTCTTCCACCCACATCACTAGACACAGTCTATAGATGTTTAGGTATCATTAAAAAGTGTATTATTTAATTAAAATTGATTCCATAAAATACTTTCACAATTTATCGAAGAAATTATAGATTTTTTTAAATAATTTCCTTAAAACAGTCATCTATCAAAAAATTATCATTTATATCACATTTAGCAAAAATTATCACTTCAGTTGACGAAAAAAACACAATTTTTCGAAGTGTTATAAAAATTAAGTAGAAAAATTACTTTACGTGTTTTTTCCCAAGACAATTAAAAATACATGCAAGCGACTCTTTGTAACAAAGAACGGGAATAAATTATATTAGGATAAATTAACTCTCGACTTTAAATGTACAGTAAGAACTGAACGAGGAAACTTTCTTCCTATAGGCAATATAGAGACATGGTACAATGCTTATGCATAGTGACAACAATAATCCTCAACCAGCTAAATGACCGCGGCTCATCACCAAAATGGACACATGTGCATAGTCCGTCTTTGTTGCTTTAAGTGAGGTCGATTGAAATAACAAATAAAATTGATTAAGTGTACTCCAGCACAAAGAAAGCATCGAGAGTCATCTCAAATTGGTTCGACTTTAGTAACTTCATTAGCTACCACTTGAAAAATTAAGTACCTGTTACATCATTTATAAATTAAGTATCGTTACTATAAAGAAGAAAATCTGTTTGCCGAAGCAGTTAAAAAGTTAAATTAATTAAAATAAAAGTTAAATTAATTAATTAAAGTCAATAAGGACTCCATTAATGGAGGACTGAATGCCATTGGCGCTAATAAAAAAATATTAAAAAAAGTGAAGCTAGCAGTCCACAATGAGTCCTGGTACCTACCCTAATGTATGGCAGTGAGGCATGGAACTGGCAGAGGAAGGGTTAAAGTAAACTGAATGCTGTTGAAATGAGATCCCTGAGGCGGATGTGTGATAAACCATGTATGATCGTGTGAGAAATGTGAATATCCGCAAAGAATGTAAGACTGATGTAAGCATAATGAGTAAGATTAAGAAAGGGACCCTCAGATGGTTTGGGCATGTAGAGCGAATGAAAGAAGAAAATAGTGCGAAAAGAATATATGACGCAAATGTGAATGGTAGAAGAAGTTGGGGGCGCCCGAGGAAGACATGGCACGATCAAGTGAATCAGGTACTTGAGTCGGGCCATGTCTTGTCAGAATAATAGAAGAGTATGTATGAGACTATGTAAGAATGTGAGTGAGGCAAACAGTGTGTGCCAAGACCGAGTTGTTTGGCGGTCCGTCCTCTCTGCCTACCCATGCGCGGAAGCGGCGTGATGATTAGTTTAAAAAGTTCTCGAACGGTGAACATCAGCGACGTAAAATTTTCAAAGCCTTTTCCGACTACAACTTCTAGGTTAACGCAACTTTAAGCTTTGAATTTTAAAATTCTGTAATAATATTAACGTAAAAAAATTAGATTATCCAAATTTTTTAATTCAGTCCTCTTGCGCATTTTTGGTAGGTATTACAACTAGTCCATATGAATCCAATATTTATTAGTGGGTCATTTTAATCAAATGGATCCGACAAACCATTCAGTGTTGCCATGTCAATCAATAGGTAAACTAAGACAATCTACCGTCGGAATAATATATTTGACATACTTATATGTTGTTTTACCACTTTTAATTACGAATTTAGAAAAGCCATAAAAATAATTTACTTTCAGTACGTTATACTTATATTATAATTACGGTGATATTGTAACGATACAGTAAATAGGTTAAGCGGATTAGACTTAATATAAGGGGTTACGCTTTGAATTATCCGTTCACCATGCATCCTGGCTAAAGCACAACATTCACAACGGATATTTGTGTCGCATGTGTTACATGCAATGTTCAATACACAAAAGCAATAAAACACATATCTACAGGTTGTACAGGATGAATTTTATAACATCTTGGATTTTGAAGTGAAAACTATTTTAGCACCGTTGGGATTTGAAACTCGATGAAACGAAAAATAACGACATTAAAAAGAGACAAACACATACGTCTATAGGATTTCGCCTGCAAGAGAATAAGATAGACTAATCGGTCGCCTCTTTGTGCGGTGCTTCGTAGCCTATCGATCTCCTCTTTGTGTGGTGATTCATAGCCTCCCCACTCTTTTCTACTTTAGTTTCTTGAAGATTTCACTTTTACCGCGTGAAAACTGTACACTTGTATTTTTTGAAGTGAAAACTTCTTTAGCACCATTGTGTTTTGAAACTCGATGAAACGGAAACGAGCGACACTAAAAAGAGACAAACACATACATCTAGAGGATTTAGCCTTCGAGAGAATGAGATAGACTAATCGGTGTCCTCTTTATGCGGTGTTTCGTAGCTTATCGGCCTCTTCTTTGTGTGGTGTTTCGTAGAATAAATGTTAAATAATTTTTAAACTTGGTAACAATATTATAATAAATAAACCCTACAATTATCCTACTGTTGGTACTATGCATTCGTCACATTCTTTCAAAGTTTAGATTTCTGAAGGTTTCACTTCTATCGCGTGCGAACTGCACAGATGTTTTTTTTATGTTTGTCATTTTGTATTTGACAGCCGTGAAGAGATTATTGAAAAGGTATCATCAGACTTCTTCTTGCAGTAATGTCAAGAAAAAAATATTTATAAAGTCGCAATGAAATAAGTAATTTAATATTCCACTTGAAAATATAAATTACCCTTTCCTATTAAAGATAGACGTAAATTAAATGATTTTACTTTCATTTATAATACTAAACTCCAAATTGGACTGTTCCAAACTCCTGCAACTTATAAACTTACACATACCCACAAGAACAGAATGATACAATACTCTGTTCTATTGTAGTATACGCAACTATATTGCCCATTCCCCGATACGGCGGTTTCACACTATGGGAAAACAATACTTTCGAATCGAGAGAGACTGGTCGATGGAGACCTAACCTACACCTCTCCAGACGGACTCCCTCGACCCATCGCCTTGCACCGCAGTGGGATGGGATGGATTCATACGTCGTCACTTCTGGACACATTGACACCCAGATTCCTTTTTTTCCCAATATTTATTCAAATATTTTCTAATTAGTCTTTTTTAACCATTTTAATAACTTATTAAATGTTTCATTATTGTAGAAAGCAATCACTTTGTGGTTTGACATATTTAATAAAATAAAATACTTTTTTGTTTAAAACCACGAAATTTATTAATTTTTGAACCAACCGGTTTCGCTAATCTTCGCCTCTTCAGGGTACAAATTAATACTGTATTAATTTGTACCCTAAAGAGGCTTAAGATTAATAAATTTCTGTCGCCTACCTTAGAACTGGTTACATGTTGCACCTATTGAGGTAGGTAATGTAAGGCATACAATTAAATTAGACAATATATTCCATTAAACTATAATTTTTTTTCAATAAACGTCTATTTATTGGTAGATACCTACTGAAACTGAGTAGAACTTGCTATTACTATTCGCGACTCATAAATACGAATTGAAAAATATATCATTGTATAAAATATATATGTATATCTTATAAAAAATTGAAAAATGTACACCGAACTGTCTATATTATATAAAAGATTAATGAAATTTTGCACACTTAATGGAAGATCAAAGTTTGAAACGTCTCATTTGTAAGAACTCGGCGTAAAGCACGCGCAACGCCGGGGAGTTTAGATAGTTGATATAAAATTCACCCTGTATTTATATTATTGTCGCTGAATCTCTAATCTGTAGGATATAAAATCAGGTTATACCCGTCTATCCACTGATGAATGTTCGTGCAAAATCCGTTATGATGTACGGGGGCGTTTCCACTAAGCAGCACTCTGTCATTATTTGTCTTGTTATTCAAATTACTCTTATTGAAGAGCTTTCATAATTATAAGTTGGTACCATGGAGACATCTTTTACCTACACCAAGATGCATATTTCTAAAGAGAGCGTGGATCACAAATGGTTGCATGATAACAAAAAAGTGAAGAGTAGTGAAGGAAAAAAACAAACACATATACATAACCTAACCCAAAACAACCGAACCTAGTAAAATCTCACCTAACTTAACCAATTATCTTGTTTTGTCACATACATAACCTAACCCAAAAAAACCGAACCTAGTATAATCTCACCAAACTTGACCAATTATCTTGTTTTGTCACATACATAACCTAACCCAAAACAACCTAACCTAGTATAATCTCATCTAACTTAACCAAATATCTTGTTTTGTCACTGCTCTGTTTTATGCGGTTACCCGGAATTATAATATCTAACGCTAACATTACGGTCTTGCCGTAGTGAGTTTATACATAATCTCTATTTCTGTTAATGCACCGTTTATGAGGGAGAGGTTACAGTGAGACTATCAGCGGTACACCTTAAAATTTCTTGTTCTTCATAAGCCTACAAACATTTAGCTTCAAACATGAGCACAACATTATTTCAAAGTGCACGGGTAGGTACACGCACTTGTAGTAATTTTTTCACAAAACGGCGATATGAAAATGTATTATTCAGAATTTCGTTTCCGTCAAAAATTGTGGATGGTCTCTGTTTCCCTTTCTCCGCCAAGAGCATGCCAAGACGATGTTTGCATTCCAACGGTTACCTCTGGGTCGTGCTTTGTATTTAGCATAGTCCCCTTTGGTAGGGATATTGTGACGGTAATGTTATCGTCTACTTTTTACTTGCTTCTATTCCTACGCTATAAGAAAATATTTTTGCACCCTGAAAATGGTAGTTGCCCGAATCTTTTCTTTTTGCTCTTGTTTTTTGTCTTGTTCTTGTTTGATGGTAAGGTTGGGTTGCACAAGCAGATTTTTTTAATCGGGAATGCTGCAATTCCACTAACCTAACCTAACTTAACTGAAGCAGGAAGATCATAAAAATCGTCTTGTGGGGAAATTTTTTCTCAATGGACAATAAAAAGGCACTCATCACGAGACTGCACTTAAATGACATGTGTGATTCTGACGTAATGATTCCAGATAGTCAGATTTTTTTAGTTCTGAGAATTATTATTATTATTTTTAATTGTGTGATCGAGACAAAAAGTAAAGTGACAGTTTTGTTGCAAATTCCAATGGTATAAAAGGATGTGTTTTTTTTTTGTATTTTGAATTTTCTGAAAATTGTCAGTGTTTTAATAAAAAATGTTCGTGGTAAGCTTCTTTCATTACTTTTTTTCCAGATATGTTTTTAGATTTTCACGGCCAAAAGTATTTTCGTTATTTATTTTTGGGGTGTTATGCCGTGTTGCGCTACCTCCTTCTTTAGCCAACGTTTCGGACAGCGTTGGCTAAAGGAGGTAGCGCAACACGACATAACACCCCAAAAACAAATAACGGAAATACTTTTTTTCCTGTGAGAAGTTAAAAATATGGCATTTTTTAAATACTAAAGTATATTTGAAATACAAAAATCTAAAAGGTAATTTTATCTAGTTTCTAAAATAGAATTTTTAAAAATAAGAAATATATAAGACATTAAAATGAACTTGGAAAAATTCCGAAAGCAGATGAGAAATTTTTATTAATAACAGTGTACATGTTACTGTAAAAGCCCGTAAATTGATAAATCTTAGGTTTTACTAGTAAATTTTATTAACAGTTTAATTATTTTTTAACAGTTTCTAATTAGTAAGGATTTCACATTAAAGGTTTTTTAATAATTGTATAAAATATACATGACTTTTTTTAGTAAGGCTGTAAGAATATAGACTACCACACTTCAATTTTACATCACTGGTAGGTACCTACACTGGCTAAGAAGTAAAACACCAAAACAACACTCGCCTAGTTATCCCAAAATACGAGTTGTTACAAACACTTCCAGCAAGTTCCTTAAAATATGTAATCGTCGTAATCGATTTAAAAATAATAGTAAATTATTTTTACAATTAACAGTACAGATTTTGTAAGCAAGTAATTTCCTTTTTTTGAGCGCTAGAGTTAAAATTTTGCCTGATATTTCGCATTACCGCAGCGACACTGTGAAAATATTTGAAAACATTATGTCAAATATTTATGCCAATAGTTTTTTCAGAACAGGTACTGCCAGTTAGAACTAATATTGACTGAGTCATAATGTATTTACCCCTGTATTATAGCTTGTCCTTGACGTATTATTGCTTGTCGTATTACTATAATGTCATTATGTATATATATTATATCCACGTATATCAAATATCCATATAATTATTAGGCCTAACACTGTAACTTATAAATTTCTACATAAAATGTACAGTAAAAAAAATATGACTATTTTTGAAAACACTTGTTTTTTTGTTTGAATACGAAAAGATGTTACTGATTTCTAAACATTAGATAGTTTTACTATTCATACTTTCAATTTGTACATAAAATCGAAATCTTTAAGCCGAATTATTGAATTTACATTACGATACTAGTTGCGCACAAGTTGTTTTGTGACATTAGTTGCACAGCTGAACACTGTGTGAAGATATAGTTGCATCATGCGTGCAAATGCGTGCGCGAAATTACGTGTCGCAACACCAATTCGGCTGAGCAGACGTGTATGTACCTTGTAACTGCTTGAGAGTTGTGTACAACATTGTGCATTGTACTGAAGATACTGAAGATTCCACATGGTTGCACGACACTTAATTTGCGCAACTTACACCATCTTTTTGGTTTTATGCCATTATTTGGATTTATAATACTTTTATTTATTTATTATTATACTTCAAATTTCACATAATTCTTTAATCTAGTCTGTCATATTTTGACGAACGGCACCTACTTATAAAGGGATGCGATTTATTAATGTGTCATAAAACTATATCAAAACAAATAAAACTATATCAAAACAAATAAATTTATATAAAATGGTATCCAAATAAATCGGTCGATTATTATTACAATATGTACGAGTATGTTTTACACTTCTTCTATATTTACGGCCGTTCACTCACTATTATACTATTAAAAAAACTTACATAACGTTTTCTGTATTTCCTATTATAACGTTATTTCAATGAGTTATTGACACTAATTGTGTAGTGTGTTTTTATTGAAACAACGAAAAACAGCATTGCAATAAAAAGATGTCTCGAGCACGCCGAATGACGTACGCTGAATAAAAACCCAAGGCGTGCAGTCTGTCATTTATTTTGTTTGGAGGCTTATAACTTGACAGTGCCTAAGATGATAAATTAGAATCATTTATATACAGAGTGTAATAAAACATGTTCGACAGACTTAACATTCGATTCCTGAGCGTGTTTAGAGTAGAATGAAGAAGATGTCGTTTTTGTCACTAGTGAATATAAAATTTAAAAAAAAAAACATTTTTAAAACTTTCATAACCACCATCCCTCACCTCTTCCTCACACTCGATAAATGCTGGCGTCCCGCAGGGATCGATTCTGTCTCCGACTTTGTTTTGGTTGCACATCAACGACCTTTTGTCATGTGCACCAATTCACTGTTACGCGGATGACAGTACAGTTCATGATAGCTTTTTGTTTGACAAGCCCCCAAAGGGCTCACAAACTCCAACAGCTCGTAGGGCTTTGAAGCAAAGAACGGACGGTTACCTCGAGAGTGTTTTCTCTTGGGGTAAAAATAATCTCGTTGAATTTAATGTTTCAAAGACCCAATCTTGTCTGATTACGTCTAAAAGGGATCGAAATGAAAATCTAGTCTCTTTCAACGGAAGCAATCTTCCGAACAGGCCCTCCATTGAAATGCTTGGTGTAACCCTAAGTGACCGGCTCAGGTATAGGGACTCCATCGAAGCCAGAGTAAAGTTAGCCTCACAGAAACTGGGTGTACTGTACAGGGCCCGCAGATACTTTAATAGTACACAACTGCTAACCCTGTACAAATCACAAGTGCGCCCCACGGTTGAATTTGGCAGCCACCTCTGGTCTGGAGCTCCAAAATACCTGAAAAATACCCTCGACTCTGTGCAGAAACGGGCGGTCCGTTTGATAGATTCTCCCATCTTAACAGGCGGATTGCAATCTTTAGAGCACAGGCGTCGTGTGGGAATGCTATCCTTGTTCTACCGGTATTACAATGGAAGATGCTCCGAGGAACTAGCATCATTGATCCCTTCGGCACCGGTGCATAGTCGGGAAACACGCCAAACGCGTGCCCATCATTTGTACACGGTTGAAATTTGCCACATGAGAACGGGTCGTTTCTTCGACTCGTTCTTGTGTTCAACAGCTCGGCTGTGGAATGATTTGCCGGCCTCTGTGTTTCCTCCTTCCTACAACATGGGTCTCTTCAAGACCAATGTTCATTCCTTCCTCTCCTCAAAAATCCCAGATGACATAGGCCCTGAGGGAAATTATTTTCCTCAGGGCCTCCTGCGTGGAGTTAACGTAAAAAAAAAAATCCCTTATCTATCCAATACTGTAATGGGTACCGCGTGGCTCACACCAGGCGACACACGAAAGTTTTTTGTTACACAGCACCATGAAAAAAGAGAAAATTGAAAAAAAAATTATGTACATAACCTACTCGAACCTGGCCAACCCCCCCCCTGGGCTGGGTCCAGGACCTTGGTGGACCACTAATTAAAATTGTTAAACATAACGTTTTTATATAAATTAGAATCATTTGTATACAGAGTGTAATAAAACATGTTCGACAGACTTAACATTCGATTCCTGGGCTCGTTTACAGTAGAAAGTGTAGATGTCGTTTAGTCACTGGTGAATATAAAATTAAAAAAAAAAAAAAAACATTTCTAAAACTTTCATAACCACCATCCCTTATATATCCAATACTGTAATGGGTACCACGTGGCTCACACCAACAGGCGACACACGAAAGTTTGTTACACGTTACACAACACCATGAAAAAAGAGAAAATTGAAAAAAAAATATGTACATAACCTAGTCGAACCTGGCCAAACCCATACTAACCCAAGGGCGGATCCAGGGGGGGGGGGTCATGTGGGTCATGACCCCTCCCCCTGGGCTGCACCGGGACCTAGGTGGACCACTAATTAAAATTGTTAAACATAACGTTTTTATATATTTTTTGTATCTATTATTATCAAAATTACCTACCTACTTTTAACTTGTATCTATTATTATCAAAATTAAATTATAACTTCTTGTGACTTGACCACGACTGTGACCCCCCCCCCCCCCCCCCTGGCGCTATGTGACTCCCCCTGGCGCCAAAGCTGGATCCGCCCCTGTACTAACCTAACCTAACCAACTATGTTATCGTGTTCTGTTTTGTGACTGTTATATTTTATCCGGTTGCCTTTAACATCCTGTATCCATGTTCGTGTTTCATGCATGAGCAGGCTGAAGTTCCCAGTGTTTTTATTGGATCCCATTGTGAATAAGCAACATATATTAAAGTCAGTAACTTTAAATTCAACGTTGGGAACTTGAAAAACATATTTGTAGTAAATTAGGAAAACCTTTGTGCTTCCAATTGATGTTGATATTTAACTCGATTTTTTTGGCTATTAAAATTTGTGTCACAACAATACAAATGGCATTGTTGAATTTTGTTTCACATATTGTACTCTGTAGGTACTTAAATAAATCAATATGAGTTAAAAAATAAGTAATGACATTTTAATTGTTGATTCCTAGTTAGCTGAAATTCTACTAGCACAATTTTTTTAAATAAAAAATAAACGTAGATCTGTGTTTATCCAATTTTGTATTGTCAGAATATAATTCGGTTGTTTCACAAAAGCCATTTTCATAATGTATGTTCCCTTTTTATATGAATACCACACAAGACTCCCAACTGTTCCCGTCTAGAGCCAGTGAGACCATGGCTTCCCAATTGGGGGATGTTGTGAGGCCAAATGTAGTGGGAAGAGGAAGGAGATGGGGTAGAGGAAGGTGGGGAAGTAAGTGGGTATTCAGATCTGGTCACCAAACATGGCTAAAGTCATTTCAAGCAACGTTTCAATTCTGAATTATGGTTCTACACCAGGGCGATACTGAGAGTGTCTTCCACTCTGGAACGTTCCATAAATATACTGTACATTTAATATAGTTAATCAAAAATTTTATTTGCGCACGCCGGGATTCGAAACCTCGACCTTCGGATAGCTAGTCGAGAGATTTTTCCCACGATAATAAATAATAGAGATACATCTGTCGAACGCCCGTAGTGCTTTTACAAATATGTATATATGCATGCACAAGAATCTGCATTATTAGGAGAGTGTTTGAAATATTATATTATGTTGTAAAATTGTAACACTAAAAATGTTGCAAACAATAAAAAAAAAAAAAAAACAAACAAACAAAAAATATACGTCGAAACAATAGTTATGTAAAATTGTATGATTATATCAGTTATTTAAAAATAATAGCAGAAACTTTTTATTTTTGGTACAAGACTACTTACTTTGACATTCTTAACGTTTGGGAAGATAACTAACTAACTAACCATCACGCCGTTTCCCCGCAGGAGTAGGCAGAGAGGACAGACCGCCAATGGGAAGATAGTTATTCAAAAAAGGTTTTTTCAAGATTAATTTAATATATCTACTGTATAAGAAGTTTCATTCTATAGCACCATTCCTCTTATGCTATGCTGTGCTAGAACATCTGATCTTGTTCCAACATATTTGAATCGAAATTTGAGTTGAGTATGCAGTTATATGTAAAAGTATAACCTCTATCTGGTACAATACTCAGATTACTATTAAACACCACCAAATCAACTATAATGCCGAAAAACTTGTAGTGAATTAAACAAAATGTTAATGTTTTCTGGGTCACTAGTAGGATACTTCAAAATGTCATACTAATGTTCCAGACCGTTATGCCTTCCGGTGTTGCGTTATAGCATTGACACGTGTAAATAATACTTAATTTATGGTGGGCATTCGAATTTTGCTTTCCTCAATATATGAAAACTTAGTATTCGTAGATATCTGACTAATAAACTGGACGATCGATATTGTCATATAGCTTGTTGGATCTGTGATTTCCAACTATGTTTACAATGGACGAGCAACTCTTCGATTAGCATGATCAGCAGCCATAGGGAGACTCTCAGTACGCAATGCCTATGCCAATTTCGGAGACCGGGCTTTTGCAATAGCAGGCCCAACAGCTTTGAAAACACTTCCTTCACATTTGCAAAAGATCGACAGAGCAAAACTAACTGTCTGACTGATCAACTGTACGATTGATATTTAGTTTGATGCGGAGTCCATACAACAATAGCATACTTCAGCTTACTTATAATGCCATCGAACATGGCTATCATTGCATCTGGGTCACTAAATTGTTTGGATGGTCTGATGATAAACTCCAGGAGTTTGTAGCAAGCTAGAGTGAGCCATGGCAATATTATTGGCTGCTATCTTTATATATGATTGAAGCAAGATTCAAACCCGTACTAAACAAGGTTTTACTCGAAAGTTAAAAATAAAAATAAATATTCATCGTAGACTTGCAGAAACGTCAATGGACGTCGCATTTTAAAAATAAAATGGATAAAAATTTATCCAGATACTATCCAGATAGCATTTAGTTCGGGTTTGAATCTTGCGATCATACATAAAGATAGCAGCCAATAATAATATGTGCGTTAATAAAATGAAGATAATGTTGGTAGTTCTTAGTCGAAGTATGATTCAGTTAAAAAAGTGACCGAATTGGATATAGACACTTTATCTCAGTTGGTAGAGCTGTTGCCATGAAAGCAGAAGGTCATGGGTTCGAGTCCCAGAAGTGCCAATATCTTTGTTAAATTTTTCTGTCTCCAGATTTTCGGTTGAGTTTCGCTAGTATTGTCTTCATTTAATTAAATATTTATTTTTGTTTTGATGCAGGACAGAGAGGATCTGAATATTTCAAAGGGGTCTGTTCGATTATTACAAATGAGGCGGCTTCTTTAGACTGTATTAAGGTCAAGTAAGAAGTGGATAATAAGTACTGGTTCCAAAAGCTAAATCTACGCATCGTACACATTGATGGCATCAACCAGAAATATGTCATGGCTTTGGACTTTTCAATGTCTCTTAATTTGTATAGGTTTACATACTAAAGAATCGATGAACCTGCGGAAAAAGCAAATCCTACGTGCTATTACCCACGACTGAAGGCAAATAATCTAGCGTCAAATAAGTTCAGATGCGTTTTAAAAATAATGGTGATATTGACTCTCGACTGCGATGCATCATATAAAAATCAGAGTGCGCAGTTCACACGCGGTAGAAGGTAAACAGTAAACTAAAGTAGACGAGAGTGGGGAGGCTACGAAGGACCGCGTAAAGAGGAGACCGATAGGCTACGAAGCACTGCACAAAGAGGAGACCGATATACTGTCTCATTCTCTCGCAGGCTAATTCCTATAGATGTATGGGTTTGTCTTTTTTTATTGTCGCTATTTTTCGTTTTATCACGATTCAAATCACAACGGTGCTAAAGAAGTTTTCACTTCAATAAATAATTTTGACAGAATACAATAGCGGCATCATAGAAACAGAAATTAATATTACATTGATATCATGAAATGACAATTCACCTGAGTGTGTGGAGGTATCTACTCGTATATGTACTACGTTCATCAGGTGGATAGATATATAAATTAGAAAACCAATATGAAATGGTCTAACGTAACTTAATACTCTTTTTTCGGCTAAGAGGTAGATCTTTTTTCCGTGGTTGAAGAGTGTGAGTAATAGAGGTAAAATGCAAATGTTCATATGGTTGATGATCCCACCAGAATAAATGATACCTTCTAAATAAGGTTGCATGAATCAGTTGTACGCTACGTCATTATGTTGATGTGTGTGTGTCACGAGTTGGTTGGTGTGTTACTTTGGTCCCCTCCTCGCAAACTGTAGGCGAAAGTCGAACAAAGAATAGACATAAACCCAGTACCTTGGTGAACACCGACGAACCTCGTCAAAAGAATTGATGCTCAAGTGAGCTAGACAATCTAGACATCAATGAATGAATGTAATATACTAATATATTTTTATGCCACCATCGGCAATTTTAACGGTTTACTCATTTAGTGCGACAGATTTTCTGATAACTATTTATATTGTTTAATTGAGATGGTCTGATTGTTTGAAATACGAGTTTTTTTTTTTACTTTTGATGGGGTCTAAAGGCTTTTAATATTTTTGTTGGTGAAAAATTATTAACTAACATTTTAATATCGTAAAGTTGCAAAATATTTTCATCAATCAAAATATGAAAAACTTTCTAGGTAACATTAAATTACGGTATTAATTTTATGTTCGATCTGTTCCTGATTAAAGCCTTTTTTAATTTAAAATAATGTTAATTGTTGCATTTAAATGGTGCATTATTATTAAACACGTTAAGTACGGCACGTACTAGCTAACATATACCTACATCCAAAATTTCAAGTCAGAGTCGTTTTCACATAACATGGATACTTTAAATACTCGTAGTTACTATTAGTTTATGATTTTGTTGAAACTTTTACCAACAAAGAAAGCGTTAGTTCACGGCAGCATTATGGAAAACGATTTCTGTAAAGGTTTATTATGAATAATTCATAGATTTTCCGAAGACGAAACCGTAGATAAAATAAAACCTTCTGCCATACACTGAAAATGGGGCTAATACCTTTTAAAGCGACGCACAAGAAAGTTGTTTCTTCACAGGCCATAAATAGTTCTAGGAAAAATGACAGCTTATCAGGGTCTTTACTTTTTTCGACCTGAAGGTCTACTTCGCAAATCTAGAATTTCTGGATACTAAATCAATGTCAGTTGAAGCTAATTGAAATACAGATTCAATGCAATCTAAAATGTTGAAACACATTGTAACGAGTACCTACATAGTTCACTTACTTTGTTATAATATGTTCTAATTATTATAACCACTTTATCTAACTCTATAAATATCGGTCAGTGACTGAATTGGCATCGCATCTGCATTGCATCGGTCAGTGGCTGAATTGCATCGCGTCTGAACCCAGGCGTCGTTAGTTCAATATTCATCGGCTGGCTAAGTTCTCCTTTACGACACGAGCAATACTTTCCGCTTTCTGTGGTGGAAATATCTAAAACAAATCTGAGCTATTTATTTCATTTATTTTTAATTTAAAGTAGCTTTTAAATTAATGCTTTGAAATCTATATATGTAAAAATGAAAATATGCCAGCTCCTGGGTTTGTAGTTCCCGGCATGCGTTTCTGTGCCACTTAATAAAGATATTGTTTCTGCCTGCGTGTCCTTTCCCTTCGTCCCATTATTCTTCCGCCTTCTATTCCTCTTCGCATCCCCTTCCCCTCAGGCGTTCCCACTCTGCCTTCTCCACTTTCCCTCACCCCACTCCCCACTCCCGCATCCCCCGTCCCACGAACCCTCCTCCCGATTTCCCTCTCCTCTCCCGCATTCCACACATTCAGTCCATATACATTCAGTTTTTAAACAACTCGCGTGCCACCTATTGCAATTTTTTTATACAAATTTCATAATGCCAGAGCTGACCAGCATATATATATATCGAAACCTTCATTGACCTGCTCACAACAACTCACCATAGTTTCATCGCAATCAGATGAACGGTTTAGCAATGAATAATTTCATGATGCCAGAGCTCAGCATTGCATACAGAAACCATCGCGGGCATGCACACATCAAATCCCCAAAGTTTCATGGCAATCGGATGAATGGTTAAGCAACGCTAGCGGACATATAAACCTAGAAACAAACATATTTTGATTTTATAATATATATATATATATATATATATTATTATGAAATGTGAATCATTTCATAAATAATTAATTTTTTTGTTTTTTGTTAGAGGCGATTTGGCAATTATTTGTGAGTTTATAGAACCTTTCTAATTATTTTTTTTAAATGCCTCAAATCCAAAATTTTTAACGAAAAAGGATGTGCAGTGGTTTTCCTCGTCAATATTATTATCTGACCGATGACTCGGAACTAACAATAGATGTCTGAGTATATCTCAAAGAGTTGTTAGCGAGGAAGGTAAACGTGTCATTGACCTGAGAACTGTGGATGCTGCAAGATTTACGGAATGAGAAGTGTTGACATCAAAGTTATGTTGCCATTTTCTATTATAATAAACCCACTGACTTCAATGGCTCATTTCCCAAAGTTTCGGAACCATGCCTAAAAAGAATAGTTAAAAAGCAGAACTTAGAAGAAAAGTGATGAAAAAGGAACTGATCCTAACCTATTACTTTATTGTGCTCTGTTTTGTCACTGTTGGTATCTGATATTGATATTATATTTGCATTCAACGAATTGGAGATATTGAACTTTGAACTTTGCAGGGGAGACCTGATTTGTAGACTATAGGTATTACTAGAATTATCGGTGATAACTCGTCCGGTTCTCAACAGAGGGCGCTTTGAGTCCTTCCCGTCTGGAAAGTTACCGGTACGAATTAGTAATTGTTCCTCTTCATTATCGCGAATTTTCAAATACATTATTTTTGGAATACATCTATTTGAATTTCTTGAATGAATGCAAATCTTGGAAGTGAAAATTAACCTACTTCCCGACATCCGATCGAGCTTAAACTCGGCAGATAGGCTCTTCGTCGATGACAACCTATCTAAGGGGAAAACTCTATACTGAAATGTGGATGCGGCGCATCCCCAAACTGAAAGAATCCTGAAAATCTTCATACAAAATATTGAAATTTTGAAAAAAAAAAAACATTTTCATCTATAACGTCGTATTTTTAAATCTTAGCACTCTACCTCACTGAAAACGCACGGACCGCCACTGCTACCTAGGTATATCTAATGTTTACATTTTTTTACTATTAACATTTTTTATCAATCTATGTAAGAAGTAAATTTTTTAAATTAATAACGTTTAAATTATAATATTCTATTATTTTCATGTTAGGTACTCTGTAAGTTAAAAATTGTAATTGAATAAATAATCCTTATACAAACGTTATTATTTTATTTTGGAATGAGTCAACTAACCTAACACTATTAGTCTAATAGCCCTACACCCAGGACTGGTTAACCCAAGGGATATGCAGACGTTTTAACGTTTTTATTGTAAGGTCACATAAACAAATGTGAAATTTGCATTATTGGATTTCAGTCCATGGTTAAGAGGCTTAATTTTTTTTTAAATCACTAAGAGAAAAGTGGATCAACTAGCCCCGGTCTCCCCTGCTGTATGTAGATGAAATAACAAAGTACGGAGAGAACATGTAAATTAAGCAATATTTTAAGATGGCGTTAATTTTGAAGACACGAATAAATCAATAAATTTTTTCAAAATGTATTTCCCGTAAAAATCGATTAAGTAGTTGCTTATTTAATATTTTCGAATGAAAATGTTTTGATGTCAATAAATTTTATTTGCATTTCAATATAATTATGGTAAATTTCAAATGCAAATCAAAAACATGTTTGCTTTGTGATGTCAACATTCCGTCTTATCAGATGTCTACGATCTTGAACGAAAAAGTGTTAAGTGAAGTATCGACAGTGGATGTCTTTGAAATATTTCTAATGGGCAATAGAGACAGCAAAGTATGTACATAAGTAATATAATTATGCAGTATTTCTACTGACGCGACGCGCGACATTTAGATATCATGATAAGAATTATGATATAATTATAATATTACTTCCCTTCCCAACAAAAACCTTCGCAAAATGATGACGATATCTACCTACTATTTTCATTGATCTCCCGCCCTGGCCAATCTAGACATTATTTATTTATTTATTTATTAATCATTAACGCCCTTATGGGCTTTTACATACATTTACATTTTTATGTTTTAGTGCATACTGTGTTTAGAATACAAAGAAAACATAAATAGTTTTTACACATGGTACATAGAAATAAAGCTGGTAAGTAAAAAGTATAGCATTATACAATAAAGAGAAAAAAAATCAGTTTTATATGTATATACGTATATAACAAATAATAATAATGGTGAGTTTTTAATATATATGTGCAATTTATGTGTTGAATACATAGCGAAATTGATTTTAAACAAAAATACATACTACCGACTTGCACCGCACTAAAATTAATATACAAAACGATTCCATTTTGACCAATTACTTTATCGTCAGAATTTCTGCTTAAAGAATTCAATTTCCGAAGACGAAATACTTTATACCATAAATATACCAATCCCCTTTATACTAATACCATGGCTAGGCTATACATACCATTATGACTAGGGCTTGCAATTCTGTATCCTGCAAATCCCGCGGATTTGCGTGATTTTGATGTGCGGGATTTGCGAGATTTGGAGTTTGAAACAAACTGAATTAGCACCAAAAATATACCGTTTTGATTTACACGTAAATTTAAAAATTATGCTGTCTATATCTCAAAATTATGACGATGACTATACTATATTTATTGCTGTCTCGAGATACCATCAGGAAGGATGTTAAAAAACGGTTAATGAGATCACTAGATATATCTACCATCGAAAATGAAGATATTTTAAGTTTAGATGAGAAGAGCGCGAAATGTGTAAGCAGTGGTCATATTTTTGACAGTGAAAGAGGACTCAACTTGATGCTAGGAAGAGTACAGAGAATTTAATCTCAAGTCCCGAAACTTCAAGACCTACAATCTATTTTGAAAAAAAGATAATATATTTATTTTTGAGAACGGAGGTATTAGAGTGAGATACTTTCAGTTAGCTTACATCTTCTTGGTGACTGAATGTGGAAGCAGAGAGTGTTTTCCGATGCTGATATTTTGTCTCCATAAATCATGTTTTCACGATCATATAGTTTTTTCAACAAAGACGTCTTGGATTACTTGTGATGAATGTTACCTTTTCAATGTATTTTTTTTAATATTCTGGTAACTAACTAATCCAGTTATTTTCATAATACTCAATAAAATATTTTAAATAACTAATTTAACTGGTTCCAAAGATGATAGGAACCGAATAATTATTTAGTTTTACGTGGAAACGATGCGAGTGAGCTTTATTTCAATGTAATATGCCTTGGTAAAAATCCCTCAAATCCCGCAAGTTACCGCGGAATTTCTAAATGTTGTCTTGCAATCCCGCGGAATTGCAAACCCTGTTTATGATTAACCACTTCTAATTCTTGGTAATACGCAATACAAGTTATTGCTTTCACTTCGCTGAAGCTCGGTTCATCTGAGGCATGTACGAAAACAAATGACCTAGACCCAGTGTTAGACCAAGATATAAATGTTTTGGATTTGTGAACAAAGGCTTCGCTTTATTTATATTTGGGTACCCACGTAATAACTAATAATAAACAAACGCCGCTATTTTTATACAATAGAAAAAAATGTCGCGAAGGTTGTAAAGCTGTAAGGTTTGTTGACCGACGTCCTTTTTTATTTGTTTTTTCTGGCATAATAAATTCAATGAAAACACATCGACATCACGATTTTTACTGAGGAAAAAACTTCTGTATTTTAAATAAGTAAAATTATTATACCATGATGTTATTAATTTACGTGACGATGAATGCAGAACGAAGTCGGGTTAGTTACACCATTTCGTTAAAAAGAAATTTATATATTGTAATTATTTTTAAGAACCATATGTTTTACTATAAATCTGTATGTGTATGTATTTTTTTTTAAATAAAAAAATACTTTATAACGGCTGGGCCGATTTTTATGATCTTTGATTTGTTGGATTTGTCTCCGCCCCGAAGAGCAGAATAACTATTAAAACATCCGAAAAATTCACGAAAATAAAATTATGATGAAAATTCTTTTCCTCATTCATTTTGTATGGAACAAATTCTCATCTTTTGAAAGAGCTGCAGGAATATTGTGATAAGTATAATATTGAGTAGTGAGTGAATTCCAAAAATTGATGCGCTGATTGTTTTGCTTTTGTTCTTAAACATAATACTGCCGCTCTTTCTTACGCACTATGTCAACAATCGAAAATGGAACAAACGGTGAACTTATGTCTGCACCCCTCCAAAGGAAAAATACAATCTTACTAATAGATATTATAAACGCGAAAGTTTGTATGGATGTATGTGTGTTTGTTACTCTTTCACGCAAAAACTACTGAATGGAATTTAATGAAACTTTACAGTTATACAGCTCCTACATCAGAATAACACATAGGCAATATATAATGGTAAGTTCTGGCGTTATGAAATTTGTAAAAATGAAAGTGTGTTTTTCATACATTTTTGCGGCTGGCAGGAAAGGCAGGGGGAAGTGAACGGGGGAGGTGTGGTTCGCGGAGAGGGAAGGGAGAGGGAGGAGGGAGGGGGAAGAAGGGGAATGTGGAAGGGAACGGGGACGCATGGGAAAGATGATTCAGGGAGAAACACTTTATTTCTTTTAGTTAAATATAAAATTGATTATACAATCATTTGATGAAGTTAAAAACCTGATCAATCAGATGTTCATTAGAAAACCAGATGCCTTTAATAATACTACGAAAATAATTTCCCTCAGTGCCTATGAGCCGAATGAGTGAGTGGTGGAGGAAACGCAGAGGCCGGCAAATCATTCCACAGACGAGCTGTTGAACTCAAGAAAGAGTCGTAGAGGCGTCCGGCTCTCATGTGATAAATGTCAACCGTGTACAAGTACAAATGTTAGGCACGAATTTTCGTGACTTTCCCGACTATGCATATATACGGTGTCGAAGGGATCAACGACGCAGGTTCCTAGGAGTATCTTCTATTGTAATACCGATAGAACAAGGACAGCATTCCCACCCGACGTCTGTCTAAGGATTGCAATTCGTTTGTTAAGATAGGAGAATCTATCAAACCGACCGCCCGTTTCCGCACAGAGCCAAGGATTTTCTTCAGGAAGTTTTGGGCTCCAGACCAGATGTGGCTGCCAAATTCAACCGTCGGGCGCACTTGCGATTTGTACAGGTTCAGTAGCTGTGTACCTACTATTCGCAGTATCTGCGGGCCCTATACAGTACGCCCAGCTTCTGAGAGGATAACTTGATACTGGCTTCGATTAAGTGTTTACCTGTGACCGATCTGTGCATTATTCGTTTTATAGTAATTAGCAAAGGTAGCTAATGTATTTGTCAAGCACAAAGCGGAGTATTCATATTACTAGACGTTAAAAACTCGCTCCGCAGGTTTTTGCTGCTAGGCCCTGCGGGCGACTTTTAGTTTGGCTTCGCCCAGTTGGTGTTGGATCCACTGTCCTCCAGTGATAACTAGTCACCGGGACAAAGTAACCGGGACAGGCAATGAGGTCGTGTGTAATATATAGGATTTGATACACAACTAAGTAGGTAATACCGTCAATCTTTCCATATTCGAAGAAAAACTCAAATTCACAAATTCGTAGTACTTATACATGCCTGGGGAACGTCCCTATGCGATTTTCTAACGGAAGTACCGCCATCATATGACCAATTCTTGAGTTCGAAACCGAATTACAACGGTAGTTTTGTTCGAAATTTCACGTAGGTACACAGATATTTATATAGTGCCGATATAGAATTTAGTATATAGATATTTAGAAGCCGGGTTCTTAAATTCAACCACGCAGAAGCAAACCTATTAATACTGTTCGATGATTGATGATTGATAATAACCTTTTCATGCATTTAGTACTTATATTATTTTAATTGGTAACATTTATGTAATTAATATATTTGAATATTTAATTTATTTGTTAGGAGCTTGATCTGATGTCTTGTAAGTAAATTATTATGATAATAAATTCTCCAAAAGTTTCCTTTGCAAAATAAATATTTTCCAACAAATTAATACGATCATTTATAATCTAAACGATGATCTCACGGTATAAAATTATAAAGATTTCCATATTATTTGAATCGTTAAATTTGAATTAAACATGTTATTTAATGTTTTCGTATATTTTTACCTATTGTATTGAATCACGATTATTAAATAACTAAATATTATGGCATGCCTACATTAAAAACTAAGGTGTTGAATATTAGATATTGGAAAAAGTATTATTTTTTGTTATCTATTAATAAGTTAAGTACTTACTTAATAAAACATTAAGTTTTTTTGTGGATTAATAGAAAAGTAATATTTCAGCGAATTAATTTATTTATTTATTTTATGTGCATCTATATAAAAAGGTTTACATATATTTTTTTGGCCTTGCCTGTCTCACTAGGAAATCCTGTGTCGAGACAGACTAGTTTACAAATATTTTATAAATATTAAATAAAGTACACTTTTCAATACAGCAAAAATATTTGACAAAAATTTTCAGGTTGGTTAGTGGTAACAATAATGAGATAGAGGATTATATTTGGGTGAGGTGACTAATTATTGCACGACCTTTTTCGATGATCCATTGTTTGATCAGTATTTTGTATTTGTTAATATTATTCGATTGTCTTGTTTTGTCAGGTAGGTTATTGTATATTTTAGGCGCAATGTATTTGAAATTTCTTTGACCAAATGTTGTGTTTGTTTTAGGTGTTTGTATGAGTTCTTTGGTTTTGTGCCGTGTGTTTACAATATTTTGGGTATTTTCATAAAATGTACATGTTTTATTTTTAAACAGATGAGTTAAGATTGTTTTTGTGTAAATTTGTCGAATATCTAATACAGGGAATTTTTTGAATATATCTACAGTACTTGTTATTATGGGAACTTTAAGAATGACTTTCATAATTAATTTTTGTGCCTTCGATAATGAATCTATAGCTGATAGTGTTGCACCTCCCCATGCGATTATTCCATATTCAATGATTGATTGACAAAGAGAGTAATAAACAATTTTCATAGATTTGGAATCTAGTATGTTTCTAATGTTTTTGAAGAAATAAATATGTTTTCTTAGTTTATTCGTGACAAGTAGGCAATGTGTATTCCACTTAAGATATTGATCAAATGTTAGACCAAGGTATTTGATATGGTCCGTTCGATCTAGGCAAGGACATTGACAGAATGTATCATGAATGCAAGAACATTCATGTACTTTTATTTCAACATCTTGATTAGGTTGGCCAACAATATTTATACTAGAAGTAATGTATTTTGTTTTGGTAGTATTTAGTGCAAGAGAATTAATGTCTAGCCATTTTTTAACAGAGTTAATTGATTTCTCAGCCATTTTGTATGCATCTAACCAAGTGTCAGATTGAATGAGTAGCACAGTATCATCAGCAAAACTTACAATTTTTCCATCTAACATTAGATTACAAAGATCGTTTATGTATATGAGAAACAAAGTAGGGCCTAAGACGCTTCCTTGGGGAACTCCATAGGTTATAGGGAGGGGTTGGCTGAATTTGTTTTCGATTTTGACACTTTGAGTTCGATTATTTAAGTAACTTTGAAGAAATTCGAGATCTTTCCCTCTTATACCAATGGTATTTAGTTTATTAATAAGGATGTCAAGGGAGATAGTATCAAAAGCTTTTGAGAGGTCTAGGAAGATAGAAATGCATTTTTTACCCTTATCTAAATTTGAAACAAGAAAGTCTGTAACAGCAATAATAGCATCGGCAGTGCTCTTATTTGACCGAAAACCATATTGATTTTCGGAGAGTAGCTGCTTGCTTTCCAAAAATGTTTTCAGTTGTTTGTTAATTATTTTTTCAACTACTTTCGAGAGTGAGTTAAGTATTGTTATGGGCCTATAATTATTAATGTCCACTTTTAGACCACTTTTGTATATGGGTATGACGAGCCCTTGCTTTAATTGTTTAGGGAAAATTCCCTGTGATATGCTAAGGTTAATTATGTAAGTGAGAGGTTCCAATAGATCATGAACAAGTGTCTTGAGTAAATTTACTGTGATGCCATCCATACCGGCGGACTTTGTGTCTTTTAATGAGTTAATTGTATTCTTAATATCGTCATGTGTAACCGTTTGAAATTTAAATTGTTTAGAATGGGGTATATGTGTTTTTTCCTGTAATTTTGTATTAGAATTCAAGGAGGACATTTTGTTTGCTAATTTTTTCCCGACATTAGTGAAAAAGTCATTGGCATGGTTTAGGATTTTTTCCGGATTCTTTGAGAAGTCGACGGTCAGTCCATCAATATTGAGCTGTTTTAGGTCAGTGTTTAAGTTAGGCTTAGTATGAGTAGCTTCGCGTAAAATGTTCCACATTTCTTTTGGATTACCTTTGCTTTCTTCTATTTTATGTCTATAATATAATTCCTTAGCATTCCTTATGACTTTTGTACATATGTTTCTGTATCTTTTGTAAAAGTTGTTAAGTATAGTGTCAGAAGGATTCAATGAAGTTTTTTTATGGAGTAAGTTTCTTTTTCTTATACAATTTATAATGGTGTGATTTATCCAGGGAGTTAGAGGTTTAAATTTGTGAGGGATTGTTTTTACTATAGAATTAGTGTTATTATTTATTTCAGTTTGTAGTTTGTCTATGAAGTAAGTCCATGCATCATCAGCGTTGGGTATGTGTAGTAAGTTGTGCCAATAATTACAGGAAAAAGATTTTTTTAGATTCTCATAATCAACTCGTTTTATGCAATAAAAGTGTTTCATTTTTACATTTTTTGATGGTGTGTTTAATGAAATCATAGTTGCATAGTGGTCAGTAATAGTAGATTCAAAAACAAGTGTTTTGTATGGTTTATTCGTTTTTATCATAATGTGGTCAACACAAGAGCTGGATTCTTTGGTGACCCTAGTCGGGTGATTTATTGTAGATATCAATCCATGGTAACTAAGTAGGTTTAAGTAATCTTGGCATTGCGGATGTGAATTATTTGGTAAAGTGTTAATATTAATGTCTCCAACTAAAATTAAGTTTTTTTTATGCGCAAGTTGTGATAATTTTTCATTTAGGCTTTGTATGAATGGAATTATATTGTGGTAGGAGGGAGATCTATACATTGCTAGTATGCATGTGTCACCGTACGATATTTGTAGACAATTTGCACCCGGGATTATTATTTCCAAAGTTTGAACATTCAGTACATTATTCACATATATAATAATGCCGTCATTCTGATTGTGATGGGTTTTTGTGGAGAAGTGAGTATAATCAGGAAGGTGTTTTGGTACATATAGTTCATTAATCCAACATTCTGATAGAATAATTATATCAAATTTAACCTTTAGATTATTCAGTAAAGTAAGTATTTCTTCCCAATTTTTATTTATGGATCGAACATTATGGTGAAAAATTTTTAGGTTGGTGTAGTCTTTCATTAGTAAATTACAAAACTTTATATCTGAAGATACATAATTATTAATTTTATCAGAAGATTCTGTTTCATTATCAAAAATCAGTCTAGCCATTTTTAGAAACAATTTACAATGGAACTTTAATATTTTGTATTGGGAGCCCTGTCACAGTAGCTAAAACTGGGAGTTCGCCCTATATCCGATAGTAGTACATAGGTAAGATACATGATTTCTGACAGTATGGAAACAATCAGTGTAAAATGATTTCACAACAACAATTTAAAATAGTCAGGATCAGGTTTTGTACGGTAAGAGCGATCGGGCCAATGTTCAACATGTGACAGAGCTCATCAACATCCTAAATAATTTTACATAAGTCATCAGAATGTTTAATATATATTATTTTATCCGTGGCTGATTTCTTTACCAAAATTTTTTCGTCTTTATACCAAACGTAGGAAAACTTTTTTTCCTTGCATATTTGTTTGGTTTTCCATAGAAGTTCTTTGAAATAAGGATTAAGAATAACACTTATAAAAATCTTTTCGCAGTTAAAGTATTTTAAGATATCATGGGGAATTTTTTTTCGGTTTACTAGTAGTAGGTTTCTTTTGCGAATGTCCGTGAATCTGATACAAATTTTCGGGGGAGCTCCGGGTCGCCTGTCGGGAATCCTTTTGGCTTCCAGGATATCGCGGGGAAGAAGCTCTACACCTACAGCTGCTGCTAGCTTCTTGACGGTCTCCGAGGGTTGTTCACCTTCACGCGGTGGTATTCCTGCGACCTCTAATGCATCCTCCTTTGAAGTCTGTTCGAGGCTGGCCAGACGAATTTCGAAATTTTTTATAATAAGGTTTTTTTCATTTAATTCTTTTCTTAAGTTTTCTACCTCCGATACTAAATTTGCAATAGTATTCATTTTTGTATTGAGGTCATCATATTGGCTGCTGATAAAATCTCTAGAAGTTCGTGCATCTTTATTTTCGTTGTCTATTTTTTGAAACATTTCTTTTTTCATGGTCTCAAATTTATTCTCCATCTGCTTCATGAAGATTCCAATGTTGGTCTCACTGGTGTCAGGAATATTCAGTCCTAGACCTTTGCTCCTAGTTTGTTTCTCGGCCATAACTGTTCTGATACTGCAATGCAACAAAACTGTCAAAAAATAACCTCAACTATATTGAAAAATTGTGATAGTGTATTATTTTTATGGTTCGTAAATAATGCTGAACCACTGTATAATTATAATTTTCACTTTAACTATCACTTTGTAGTCTTTTGCAACTTGTACACTTTATTTTATTATCAATTTATATAGGAGCAAAACAAAAACAAACATCTGTCACTCAAAGTTATTGTTACGATGATGTTATTATATTTAAATATTTAATACCTATTCTAATTTCGATTATCTTTTCCCACATTTATTACTCCGACAACATTCTTTAATTTTTTTTTAATAATAAGATTTAAACATCCTGTTTAGGCGTTTTCTAACCTATAAAATTAATCTGAAAGTCCAAATTACTAAAAATAAGTTTTTTTTAATTATTTACGTGCATATTTTTAAAAACATAAACTGTACAGGCGGTAGAGAGGATCATTGCGAATGAAGGGATACATATTTAACCCAGCCACAACATTTACTTATTTATTGTTATTAAGTTTATTTTGTAGAACTCCATTTTAATTTTTTATTTATTTTATATGATTAATAATACTATTATTCAATGTATAAAAACAGTTTATTATAAACTGCTTCTGCTTCTGAAGGCATTATCAAACTGTTTACCTGTTTAACAAACTATTTACCTTATCTACAGTTGTGAAAACTACTCAGATAAGTTTTAATTATTATTTATTTGAATCGTGCACAAGAGTCTCAACTGCTCTCAACTGTCCGGATTTAATGGGACTACGGCATGCCAATAAACATAGCATGTTCTGAGACTGAAATAAGTGGGGAGGTGGAGAGGAAGGTCAAGAAATTGTAGTTCCTGGATATTTAGAACGGCTAAAACCACTTCAAGCAACGTTTCGATTCTGAATGAAGATCATTCGCCAGGGCGATTCATCTGCAGGTGCACCTACCTACCTATCAATCTTCTTTACTGCTATTCAAAATTTCGTGAAAATTCAATGCATTGGAAACTGCACTTAAGTGGCTGTCAAAACTTGATTCAAAATTCAACGAAGAATTCCAAGTAAAATACTTGATCATTTGTATACCCTCTAATATGTATTCGTCATTTATTGAATAGAATTATTTAACATTGGCGGGTCAGCTTCTCAATATTGCAAATTACGTAACACGATAGCACGAGGAAAATTTTAAAAATAAATCACCGGGCCAAATTGACAAATAAAAAAGGGAAAGTTTAACATCAAATCGCTTCTAGAATACAAAATACGAGATCCCCATTGATTGCCGTTCTATACTAAATATTTAGAAACGTCGGTCGTGCAAATCTGATTGACATGCTTGAACTACAAGAGTCACACCTCTGACAGCTCTTTTATGACCTCTCTTTCTGTTGCATTCACAGTTTATGAGAAAGAAGGCGATATTACTGACTAACAACTGCAGCTTAATATTGCTTCGGTGAAAAGCGATAGTTAGCCGATTGATTACTTTGATTACGAAATTCAACAAAGTGAATATTGTCGCTTGTTTTTCAGCTGCCTGCTGTCTGAATGAATGCTCGTGTCTTTGCTTATTATTTGTGATTTGAGGTTTTGGATGTTGATATCAACCGCAAGAAACGTTTGCCAAACTGAGTGTGATTTATTTACCTGGGTAATCATTTTGTGAACCTTGATAAAATTGTATATTTTAGATAGAATTGCGAAGTTGATTAATTTGAATCTTACTGTATTATGTATACGCTGGCTTCTCCGTGATCAATCATATATATGGGAATTTATTTGCTGTCCTAAATGAGGTTCATCCATTAATTATAATAATATAACGTCACTCTGGAAAATGTTTTACATAGATTCGATCAAAGCCAAAGCTTAACGTGAAATCACTATTTTCATTCGATCTTTACTACAAATCGGTTTACATTATGAATATAAAAAAAAATATGCTTAGGATAAATTGAATCTTTTCTTGAATCGAATCTTTAAAGAATTAAAATAAAATTGTCAATTACCTTATAAAAAAAAAACGCAAATTATTAAAAATTTATTATGTCATTAGAATTGTATGAACTGAACACGAACACAAGAAACCACTTTTAAAAAATACAATTTTATGGCTAAGTTTACCTGTGACAGTTTCCCTTGATTAATTTTTTCTTTCTTAAATTTTTTTTTACAAAATAATTAAAAATTACTTTTGCGCCAAAATCGACTGTTTCCAGACACCGTTTTACAAACGATTTTTATGCATATCTTTATTACATAGTATAAAATGAAGTCGCTCCCGCTGTATGTGCGCTTAGATCTTTTAAACTACGCAACGGATTTTCATGCGGTTTTCACCAATAGATAGAGTGATTCGAGAGTAAAGTTTATATGTATAATACATGAATATAATAGAGAAAATTGTAGAAATTCAAAGATTCCATTCAGGCAGCGGGCAGTGGGCATCTGGAAAGCCGGCGCGGGGCGGTGTGAATTTGATATGTATGCAAATTAACAGATGGCGTTGGTTATAAAGGTTGGGTAAGCTACAGCAACGTGTTGCCGGGTCTGCTAGTTACCTATATTTGTGGTGATAAAAGACATACTAAGATATGAACATTTTTGACTGGTGTATTCCTCATAAAGAGGTACATTTTCCATTCGCCCTGTCTACACAGACATGTTGCTGTTTCAGCGCGCGTAGAGATTATTAAAAACAATCAATCACAACAGATTCACATAAAATTAATGAACCATTTTGATCAGTTCTAGTGTTTCAAAAATGTTTATTGACGATAAAATAAATATTAATACTGATTAATAAGAAGATCTTTTGTCATTGTTTAATTTTTTTACTGTAATCGTGTTATATTCTGAAAATCTTTCATTTACTATCAAAACACAATGTATAGTTTTCATTGAATGTGAGCTGCGTGGCAGGCCGGATCGAGAGAAACTGGTTGAGGGAGACCTTGTGACCTCTCAAGCAGAACTCTTTTGGAACATCGCCTTGCACCGCGGTGGGAGGGATGGATTTATAAGTCCGTCACTCCTAGACCCACTGGCCCCCAGATTCCTACCCAACCCTCATAACCTATCCTTCCCAGAACTTCTTCTCCTTCATTTCATTTAAAGGATCCTCCACACAGAATCCCTAAAGATGACATAGGCATGGAAAAATATTTTCCTCAGGGCCTCCTGTGTGGCAATTTTTAATATATTTTTTACAATAAATATATAAATATATATATATTTATTGTAAAAAATATATTAAAAATTGCCACACAGGAGGCCCTGAGGAAAATATTTTTCCATGCCTATGTCATCTTTAGTGTAAATATATATATATATATATATATATATTTATATATTTATTTATTTATTAGAATATATATATTTGAGTTCTTCCTGCCCCCATAATAAAATCCTCAATTGATTGCTCGTGCAACGGACTTAGCCTGCAAAAGATTGAACCAGTGGCACCAGGTTACAAATGATGCATTGGCCCATTCGGCTACAAATCGATTAACTCGATCTACAACCTTCAATCTCATGATGATTCGAACGGCATGATGCGTTAAACCCGTATTTTTTTAATATTTGATTTGTGAATGCAATAATAAAACATAAAAAATATACATAAACAGGTTTTGCCCGTCTCCAAATGCTTATTATTAATAATTGATACGGGTTGTCGCGCGAGACCAAGGTGAATTTCAAAAGCCTTCAACCTCGCTTCTCGAAGAAACCAAGAATCTACCTAATATATTATATACTCGTATGAGAGGAAGATTGATGGTAAATGCAATACAAAGTAATTTTTTCAGTGAGGACTGGTCGGTGTAGAGAATGTAAGTCGATAAATTCGATTTCTAGGAAGATTCGAAGGTCCTATGACAAAACAGAACAGTGATAAAACAGAACAAATTGAGGACCGGCGTAGTCCCGCGGTAAGGGACTCGCAATCCGAAGGTCGCGTGATCGAATCCCGGCGTGGCAAAATTTTTATTTGATTAATTTGTGTTATTTCACAATTTATTTACCAAAGAGTGATGCAAGAGGAAGGTTTATATGTTTAATACATGCATATTATAGTAGAGAAAATTCGAGAAATTCAAAGATTTATTCACGCAGCGGGCAGTTGGCAAGCAGGCGGTGTGAATTTGATATGTATGCAAATGAACAGAAGGCGTTGGTTATCAAGGTAAGCCACAGCAACGTGTGGCCGGATCTGTAGTTTAAAATAATATGTAGTATATTTGCGGCATGTTCCAGAGTGGAAGATACTCTCAGTATCGCCCTAGTGTAAGACCACCATTCAGAATTGAAACGTTGCTTGAAATGGCGTTAACCGTGTTTGTGACCAGATCTGAAAAGCCAGGTACTTCCCCACCTTCTTCTTTCCTGTCTCCTTCCCCTCCCCACTACCTTCAGCCTCACAACATACCTTACTCACTGGCTCCAGACGGGAGCAGTTGGGACTCTTGTGCGGTATTCATGTAATTATTTTTTTTAAATACAAAACAGAACAGACACAAAAAAATGTCACGAAAAAGAACTGTGACAAAACAAAACAGTAACAAAACATAACTGGACAAAACGGAACTGTGACCACACAGAACAATAACAAAACATAACTGTGATAAAACAGAACCGACAAAACAGAACACAATGAGAAAAATTGTGGAAAAAAACTAATCTAACCTAACCTATTTGTTATTTTATGATATTTTGTTTTGTCCGGTTATCGACACGAGTAGGCCTAGTTATAGTCCTCGCCTGGGCCAAGGAAAGTGGTCCGAGCGCACACTGAACCTTATCTTAGAGCTAATCTGCGGGAACTAAGCAGTAAGCACTAAGCAACAAGCACTAAGCAATAAGCACTAAGCACAGCACTAAGGACTGAGCACTAAGCACTGCGAACACTGAACAGCGTTCTACGTTTCACGTGGTTTGCTTTCTTGCTTTCTTCATTGGACATGCCAACAGACGAAAAAAATAAAATGTGTGTGTCACAAAACAAAGCATTATTATTTTACGTTATTTTATTTACGACTAGCTGGTCCCGGCATGCGTTGCTATGCCATTTAATAAAGAAATTGTTTCTCCCTGAGTGTCCTTTCCCATTCGTCCCGTTCCCCTTCCGCCTCCCCTTCTTCTCCTGCGTCCTCTTCCCGTCTCGCGTACCCACTCCGCCACCTCCACCTTCCCTCTCGCCACTCCACTCCCCTTCCCCAGGGCCGGATTAACCATGTCGGGGCCCCTAGGCAATGAACGTCTCGGGGCCCCTTTACCAATGGTGGACTAACGGGGGGTGGGGGGGTTGAAGGGGACTCCAAACGCGTCCTAGTTCTTTTGATATATGATCAAAACAAGGCTTTAAACTTGTTTTCTTCCAACATGTTAGTATATTGAGCATTGTATTTTGTATTGTAAATTTCAAGTAAATCTGAGCAAAACTAACGAAGATATAGCGTTTCGAGTGACCGGCCCTCATGCTCGATTCGAGTAGATCTGAATTTCTGAAGTTCGTGAACATCATAACTCAAAATCTTGCCTTAACTTGACCGATGCTTTTGAAATTTTGTACACTATTTCTATACATAAATCAACAGGTAGTCAGAGGGAGTTTTTTTTACCATTTTATAATAACAAGTTCACCAAAAATTTTTAGCAAAAATCGCGCTTTTTATTTCAAAATGCTGCCAAAAATAAAAAAATAAATCGAAAAAGACTACCTTAGGAAAACTTACCTTTTAAACGCATTTCGATTTTTTTCTTTCAAAAGATCCGGTGACGAGTTATGGAGTTCACCGCATAAGAACTTTTTTTCGAGGCGCCTCCGCAGATTCGCTCTTCCGGACTTATTTATTCATATTTTTAATTGAATTTTTTTCAAAGATACTTCAGATGTTATACTATAAAGTGTCTATGAAATAAATAAAACCAACATTATTCATATCTCAAAAAAAATCATGACAATATGCCTTTATTTCGCCTTAAAACCTTACCCCCCCCCCCCCCCTTAAGACACCAGGACACTATAAAAAATAGTTTTGTAATTTTATTTATTTATTTCATTTTCCGAAAGATGCGTTTATTAAAAATGCTCTCACCAAATGTTTTAAAGAAATTCGAAAAATTGACGGAGATACCTACAGAATTTTACGTGAAACCATTTGAAACAGTTTGTATATTGAATTATCCTTCAGCAAAAATTTTAATGTGTTTTTCTCGAAACATTTTTAACACGTTTTTCAACTTGGTTGACAACATATTAAAAAAACTATACATTTGATTTGCTGCACCAAGTCTTAATCTGTTCGAAAATCTACTGTCTATGGCATACGGGAATTTTGATATCCAAAAAAGTAAAAAATGGCCAACCAGCGAATTTTATTTTAGATTTTTTATGGAAAATTTTCATTGTTCATAAAAAAATGGACCTTTATAAAAAAATCTCGGTGGTGCCATGATGATTGGATTTTCTAACTGTAAAAGACTTAGTGCATGCAAATCGGATACATAGTTTTTCTAATATGTTGTCAACCAGGTTGAAAAACGTAGTTTCGAGGAAAACGCTTTCAAAGTCTTGCTGAAGGATAATTCAACATACAAACTGTTTCAAATGGTTTCACATAAAATTCTGTATCTCCATCAATTTTACCAATTTCCTCAACGGTGAGAGCATTATTAACAAACGTATCTTTCAGAAAATGAATTAAAAAAAAAAAAAAAATTCTCAGTGTCCTTAAAGCCTTGTTTAGGATTTGATCAAGGGAACATGGGGGTGTTTGGAGGCCCCCCAGAGTCAGTGAACTGAATAAAAAACTTTTAAAATTACATCAACCTCACTAAGGGGGGGGGGGGGGAGGGGGGGGGGGGTCATTCAACTTTGCCGCCCCTGACGGGCGTAGCTGCAACTGCACTTTACCCTTTTCTAACCTACAAAATAATATTTTTTCTACCAATACGTAATTTTATTCATAATTAATCTGTTCTTTTACTACATTACGAAAGATATGCCATCACCCCATTCAATAAAAAGACGAATACAATACAATAAAACAAAAATATAAATTATTAAAAAAAAAAACATTACATTGAGCCGTCTTATCACTAAAGTGATCTCTTCCAGACAATCTTTCCCATAGAATTTTAGCAAGCAGATAGGTAGTGCATTCTGAAGCTTGTACATGTACAACATTTATATTTTAAACATATAATTAGAAATAACCCACTCACGGCACCTTCAATCACTTCAGATACCAAGTAATGTTGCAACAAATAGAATTTAATTTTTATTTATTATTTGTGCACGATGTGAACATTAATTATTTATTGGATTATAACCTATTTATTATAATTTGTTGTTTTCTTTAATGCGTGTACCTAAGTTATTAACCTGTAAATGTTCCTAATAAAAAAAATTAAAACATCTTGAAAGCTGACTTTTTCCGAAACTTCGTTGCTCACTAATTGAAGCAAGTAATTTTTTCTCGGGACGCGGGGCCCTTAGCCGATGCGGGGCCCCTAGGCAGTTGCCTACTCTGCCTTAGGGATAATCCGGTACTGCCCTTCCCCCATCCCGCGAACCCCCCTCCCGAGTTCCCCTCCCCCCTCACACGTCCCCTTTCCCTCCCGCGTTCCCCTTCCACCTTCCCCGCCTTCGCTCTTACCTTTCCCGCTTCCTCGTCCCGCCAACCCTCCTCCCGCGTTCCATATATTCAATCCCAGTAAATTCAATTTTTAAACAGCCAGCGTGCCACCTTTTACAATTTTTATTCAAATTTCCATTTTTTATGTGTATTAAATTTGGTACCTAACATAGGTACCTATTTAAAATATCTAAAATTCTTGATTCGATTCAAACTATTAGGGGAGTACCAACTTTAAATAAATTTATTGCATTAAAAAACTAACTAACTAACTAAAACCATCACGCCGTTTCCCCGCAGGGGTAAGCAGAGAGGATGGACCGCCAAACAACTCGGTCTTGGCACACACTCTTTGCCTCACTCACATTCATACATCGTCTCATACATTCTCTTCTATTATTCTGACTTTTGACATGACCCGACTCAAGTATCTGATTCACTTGATCGTGCCATGTCTTCCAATCAAATGAAATTAAAAACGAAAAGAGGCTTAAATTTAAAAAAAATTATTTATATTTATTCTTGATAAACAAAATAATGAAATAGAATAGCGCTGTATTGAAATATTTATTTTATCTTAATGTGTACAATTATTTCTAGTTAAATGAGTGAAAATGTAATTTTCTTTTAACTGGAATAAAAAATAAAAAAAATTTTAAAAAAATCACAGAACTTGAATAGAACCACTAGGTTCTATTCAAATTCTAGGTTTTATGAATCCGTAAAATTTTTTGAAACATCCGTCATAAATCCGGGTAAATAAAAAAAAACACGTTTTGAAAAATACGTCATTCGCTCAACTTGGCTAGGACAGCACTAAGCAGGCAGACACTCGTAGCTAGGCCGTGCAGACAACATGATCTTTAAATTTGTAGGAAAATATATTCAAGCGAAGGCAGTAGGCAGCCAAAAATCGGCGGCTACGTGAGCCAGTCGACACATTTCGCGATTTCACCCAGTACGACTAACTAAAATGTACCCATGTGGTTATCAGGCAAGGTCCCTCCATACATGCGGTGGAAGCGCCGCATCCCTTTGTTTTCTAGTAAAAAAGCTAAGGATTTATTTTTTCTAGCTGTAAACAACAATACTGCTATTTACTCAAATAGATCAAGTACAAAGAAACTGCGATGAATGAAGCGAGTCAAAATACATATACATTCTCAATGCTAGTAAACATACTCGCTGCGTTCAACACACACACAACGAAACGCACGCACCGGCCTGCCTAGCGATTCCGTATTTTTTGTGAGATCGTTATTGGATAACGGACGTTACCTTCTGTCAGATTTGTGTGATTTTTACGTCACATATTTTAGTTTAGATCGATTTAAACGTGAATTCCTGCAAGTAAGCATGATTATTTACTCATTTAATGTACGTTGTACATAGAAAACGCAAATAACAGCCATAAAAATCACACAAATCTGACAGGAGACTACGTCCGTTATCCAATAACGATCTCACAAAAAATACGGAATCGCTACGCTGGGCGGCCGCGTCGGTTGTATGCGATATCATATTGAGCATCCAAATATTTCAAAACACCGGGAAGATTTCGGATTTCGCGCATGCGTACTCAAATCTGGCCTGCCTTATTCTTTGAAAAATAGATACGTTTCTGACGAGAGCATCCAGAATACAAAAACTGCTTTAATGCATATAGGAATAAGGCTCAGAATACCACTTTATCTTATTATTTATTACGAATCGGGTAAGTATATTGTTTTTAGGATGTGTTTTCTTGGTGCATTTTTGATAGTTTTGTTTGAATAATATTGAAACATTGACGTTTAATTATTGTTTAATCCTTATTGTCTTCAATTATTTAAAATTTCATCATCTTTATTGAGAAAATACTACTACTGGCATGAGAAGACATTTCTCGACCGTATAATTGACGAAAAAAGACCGTCAAATACGTAAATGAAAGCGAAGGCACGTTAAGGACTTTTTTATTTATTTTTTAACGACCCAATACAAAAAAATATAGTTTTGTGATAATTGATGTTTCGGAGCGCTAAGGATATAACGAGCTAATTATACTATTTTTGTCAGGAATTTCATCTTGTTCGTGATGCTAATCTATAGTTTTGTATTTTTTTGTAGTAGGTGTAGAGCGGGTGCTCCATCGCGAACGGCTGCTACGCCCAGACTAAGTGTCGCAGAGAGTGCAGTGTGGTGGGGATTTGGCGTAGGGGAACCAGGCTACACGCCAGTATTGCCGGATCTAAAATTGTTCCTTGGAGACCTTATTTTACGGACAGCCCTCGTATATACAACTATGGTTTGTGAATTTGACTGTAAATGTACTTACATTATTATATTTTGACGCTCCTGAGCCTGGTTAACGCATAATATTACCCAACTGAAATCTACCTATCTAGATTGCTGCAGTTACCTATAATTAAAGTATGTTCACCGATAATCAAATAATAAGGTCAGAACTATTATAAAACGAATGCATACATAAAACAGAAAGCTTAATAATGAAATTAAACAGAACCGATGATTATTAGCGGCTGATTGAATACCTGAAACTTGCAATTTATACTCTGGTTGATGGTTTTAACTTTCTATGTTGAAAATACGAGCTCACGGTTAAACGAACATCATGCTAATGATCTTTATATCAAACATCTAGAATTGAGTCAATATTTAACACTTAACAGATAGGTTGATGATTAGGTAGACTGCTTTTTTTTTTTTTTACAGTGAATGCCGCACAAGAATCTCAACTGCTCCCGTCTGGAGCCAGTGAGACTATGACATCCCCAATTGGGGTATTTTGTGAGGTTGAAGGCAGTGGGCAGGGGAAGGAGGTGGGGAATAGGAAGGTTGGGAAGTACCTGGCTATTCAGATCTGGTAACCAAACACGGCTAAAGCCATTTTCAAGCAACGTTTCAATTCTGAATGGTGGTATTACACCAGGGCGATACTGATAGTATCTTCCACTCTGGAACATGCCGCAAATATACTATATATTATTTTTAATGAATTAATTGTGAAATAACACAAATTAATCAAATAAAATTTATTTGCGCATGCCGGGTTCGAACCCGCGACCTCGGGATTGTGAGTCAAGAGTCTTACCCTCTGGACTACGGAGGTCGTCAAGTTGCTTACTAATTATCACAGCTGATTAAATATTAAAATTGTGTGTAGGCAAGAAATATTGTTTGTTGAATTTGATCTCTTCAGCTAAAATTGCAAGCCTTAGTTGAACTTTGTACATCAAATGATTCGGTCATCGGTCATCAAAATAAATCGATTAAAATAACGGGTTTCCACAAGGACGTCAACCCGGACCTCTCGCAATTCGGACGAATGTAGGGGCGGATTTAAGCATTCGGAAGTACAATTTGCATTACGCATTAAAATGCGTTATATATTTTAAACAATACACTTAACTTAGAAATGGTGAATTACACCAAAAAAAACTAATTTCATAATTTAGGACACTAGTACGTTGTTTTTTTAAGATGGATGGAAGATGTTAAGTATGTCTGTAGTTACCATTTAACAACTAATGTGATGGAAAATCTCAGATATTGTATATAACCTATATTAATGGACAGTTGCAAGCAGTTTTCGGAAGTTTAAATAAAAAGATGATTCTTTGGTATTTTGACATCTATCCATCAATAACTATGAAGAGAAATGGAAGATTATTTAAGGAAAGGCTTTTTTATCCCCTTTTCAGAGTACCGATAAATCCACCCCTGCCTGAACTGATATAAATATTTTCCAATTAAAAAATGCAATGTGCGTTGTTAAACTACAGCGATGCCAGCAGACGACAAATGAGTTAAAACGTTTATATTATTTAATTGCTAACCTGAGGACACCGGCATTGTCTTGGCACGTACATCGCCAAGAACCCAAGGACATTTTGTGTATGTAATCTTCGCTTCACCCATTCCACCCATAACAATAAATGGACACGTTCTCCGTAAATCCAATAAAAAAAATCATCTTAACTCTATACGCAAAACAGACAAATGCATTTAAATGGCGGTTGCTTCAGAAGCTGTCTTCAGAAACACAAATTCAGCACATTAAATCCTGGAAAAGGCTTGTGAATTTCATTATTATTTAAATTGATGAGTCATACAAACAAGAAAAATATTGTGCTATTTTCAGATAGTAAAAATACCGACAGATACATATTTTGGACGTATATATCTAATTTCTGCTGAAATCTATCAAACATTACCGAATATCAACATTCTTTCATGACCATAAATCAACTTAACTGATCTGTGTGAGACCTCAGAGTTATTTGTCAATTTTTGACATCAATTTTTTCTCAATCAATTCTTAGAAATCTGCCAAAATCACCCTTCAAAAGTTTTTTTCTGTTCAGTGTTTAGAAGGGTATTTTTATTTTATTTTCATGTTGACGAGTGTATTTTCTATAACGAAGTTCCACTTTCGTTGATGCAATGTTCGTTTTAATTTGTAAATTCGGCGGCGTTGACGTCACGCCGGACAACGTTGTGAAAGCCGTCTTATCAGATATTGGCATTTTCTATGTAAGTCATAACGTCGTTGTACCTAGTTGGAACCGTTTCGGAATAGGCGACTTTTAAAGTCAATAATTATGAATGAAAAAATTAAAATCACAATTTTTAGTACAATGATCAGAATCAGAAAAAACACTTTAATCTTCACTTTAAACGGTATTCGTGTTCGTGAAAATGCCCCATTAAAAGGATAGAGGACAAAGCACTCTTTTTAGGATGAATTGCCCATTTAAAAAAAACGAGTGTTCTTTAGACCGACTGACGTAAAACTTCTTTAGCTCCATCTATATGATAGGAAGAGAGAAAGAAAATGTGCGCGCGCACTGCTCTCTCTTGCTCCTCCAGTGTGATATAGACAATAGGCCTGCACGAAACGTAACTGGCTATGAGAGAAAGAGAGAAAGAAAATGTGTGCTCGCATCTCCCTCTCTTGCTCCTACAGTTATATACAAAACGTAACTCTCTCTCTTTCTATCTTCACTAACTTATATCTCGCTCTCAACCACCGTTCGGCTCGCTTTTCGAAACGCTCTCGTCACGCATTCACCAGCTTACTCCCCAAGTCAAGCGTGCGTAAAAACTTTTACTTCAAAAAGCATAGGAAAGGTTAGGCAGGTTTGATCTTATGGATCTATTCAACTCAATTCGGTAATAATTGCCAGACATCTGCATTTTTAAGTAAATAATTGATTTGCGTTAAGAAAATGTTACTAGTTCTTAGTTATTAGTCGAATTATGATAGAAATATTTTTTTTTACAATAGTTCCACACAGGAGGCTCTGAAGTACCTAAATAATTCCCCTCAGGGCCTAAGTCATCTTTGGGGATTATGTACAGAGGGTATTTTAGGAGAGGAAGTAGAGGATATTCTTGGAAGGAAAAGGGTATGAAGGGTGGGTAGGAAACCAGGGGTCAGTGTGTCCAGGAGTGACGGACGAATGATTCCGTCGCTCCCACTGCAGTGCAAGGTGACGTTCCGAAAGAGCCTTACTGGAAAAGTCAAAGTTTTCCCTCAATGAGTCTATACCGATCTGGTCTGCCACGCAATTGGTGGGCAGACGCATCGTAACGAACCACTTGGGGATACCTATGGCAGAGTTGTCGGTTAACCAATAAACGGTTCCCGGGGCGGCGGTACCCATACCCGCCTCCCAAATTGATAAGTTCCAAATTATGACCTAAAGGAATAGCTCAGTGGCAGAGCAGCGCCCCGGCAAGGCAAAGGTTCTGGATTCAATTCTTAGGTGTGACCGTATCTTTTTCTGTTTCAAATTTGCGGTTAAGAGTCGCTATTATTGTCTTCAGTGAGTAATGAATAAATAAGTATTACATAACACACCTCTACTATAAATAGTAACAATTATTAATAAAGCAAGTTTTACGTAACACATAAATTAACATCATAATACAAATTAATTAATAATAACTAGTCTACGCGCGTCTAATGTACAGTAAAATATGCGTTTTATATGTAAGTACATAATTATTATTAATACCAGTAAATGTAATAGAATTTCTGCCGATTATACGGTGGTGCAAATCCAATACGTTTTATTAGAAGTATTACTTATCGCTTGTTGCAATCGGGCAAATTATCGAAGAGTAAAAAAATCTTAACAATGGCATACCGAGCGGAAAGAAAAACGTATTGTTTAAATAATATTATGAACAAGTCTCATAAAGACATATTTGCAAAATCATAACAAGCACGTAATTATCGGACACAGTAAGGTATGTACCGACGACCTAAGTATTATTTCTGAATGGCGAAGCTAAAAAATAGCGCTTGAATACAAAATTTCTGGCGCAGATTTAATTGCATTTTTTGTAAATAAAGGTTTTCGCAAGTATAAAATCAAAGACTCGCTCTCATGATGGTATCACAATATATTATGAATCTTGGCGGCGGATGTGTCTGCCCACCAACCGGGTGGTAAGCCGGATCGGGAAAGGCTGATCGAGAGGGACATTTTAATCTCTCCAGCAGGACTCCCTCGGAACATCGCCTTACTGGTGGGCTCCGCAGTGGGAGGAATGAATTCATGTGTCCGTCACTCCTGGACAAACTGATCGCCATATATACTTACATGCGCCCGATATATATTTTTAAACCGTTTGCGTTTGTATCCTTCGTATATATGAAAACTTGAACGGAAACGAATATTAGGCTCCGTGGTTGCAAATAACTACAATATGTGGTAATAGAGTTACAGTCACTGTTTTTAGGTCGTTTTTTTATATCATAATAACAATAAATCAATAAAATATTAATAAATTTGGAACCAAAAACGATTTATAAAACAAAAATAGTTTTCATGTAGAAAACCAACAACAATGAAGAGTTGATTTAATTGTGTCAATTTTTTACGTTAACTCCACACAGGAATCTTGAGTGGAGGGTCTTTTAGAGGAGAGGAAGGAGTAAACGTGGGTCTTGAGAGAACGAGTTTCTGCACGAGTCGAGGGTACGTTAAGGCTCCAGACCAGAGGTGGCTGCCAAATTCAACCATGTGGCGCACTTGCGATTTGTAAAGGGTTAGAAGTTGTGTGCTATTAAAATATCTGTGGGCCCAGTTTCTGAGAGGCTAACTTAACTCTGGTTTCCCTCTGGTCTTTAGAGTTATAACAAGCATATTGATGGAAGGCCGGTTCGGAAGATTGCTTCCATTGAAGGAGACTGATTTTTCATTTCGATCCCTTTTAGACGTAATCAGACATGATTGGATTTTTGAAACATTAAATTTGACGAAGTTATTTTTACCCCAAGAGTAAACATTTTCGAGATAACCGTCCGTTCTCTGCTTCAAAGACTTCCGAGCCGTTGGAGTTTGTGTACCAATTGGGTGCTTGTTTATTAGTAAAGCTGAATGTCAGTTTTGATTATCTCAGTTCATCAGAAAGGTTTTCACATAATCCGTTGTTTATTAATGTATAAAATTTACATCACTTCATTTGTAAGGCTGGATATTTAACGAGAAAAAAAAAGTTAATTTGTTAGTTTTCATATTCAAATTCATCGTGAAAGATTTAGAAAAAAAATAAGATTCAGTTTATTGAATCACCCAGGAAACAACACACAAGCACCTACATTAATTTGAAAACGCATCAGTTACCTTACAGTGCATTTAAAGGTTAACTTCGGATAAACCATAATCACATATTATCACGGTGCGTTTTAATTATGAAACTAACATTGTATTATTGTAATGCGATGGAATTATGGCCTTCATTTGGTATCCTTTCAGATAATAAAAATAATGTTGGTATTTAATTAAAGAGCTATTAACTGGAATATGTTTCCGATATATTCATTGGCTTGGGTCGTTTGAGTAGGACGCTTGACTGGTATTCTAACTGGTTCGTAGTTCGTATCCCAATGCGGGTATCAACGTAGTTCATTTCGATTATTTGATAAATACTCACAACATCATTCAGTTTCATGATATAATATAACAGGACAATTAATAAATAAAAAAGGTGATAAACAGAACAGGGAAGAAACATAACCTAACAAAGTTGTAAAATTTCGCTTCATGCAAAAAAAATCACATGGTTTTATCTTCATTACTACAAGATACGATTTATTTATCTCTGGGGATATGAAAAAAGATGCATTAAAATTCCATTTTTGTCCAATCATTGTTCAAAATTTCATGTGTTTTGACAGTTCGACGGCCATTTTGTTTCTTGTTTTTTTTGTATTATGATCTCAGTCGAGTTTGAAGATTTTTATTTTTTATTTTATTAGGAAAACCAACAGTTACAATTTTAAATAATGTTTGATGAAATATGTACAGAAATTTAACCAATAATAGGTTTTCGCTGAAGTAGGTATATTAATTATTTAGTGAGTAGGTATAAAGAAAAACCGAGAAAAATAGTTAAATTATGTTATGTGGATGGGAGTGGAAGGGGGTGGATCCTTTCTGTGTAAATAATGGTATGTAATGTTTGTATGTGTAAATGTTATTTATTCATTTTAGTTTTGAAAACGTTAGGTACTGTGTTAAATAAGTCGAATTCACTGTATGAAACCTTAAAGGTATGTGAAGCGCGATGAATGAATCTATTTTGTTTAGAGTTAGTGTTGCATTGAGGAATGTTTAATGCGTGGTTTTGTCTGGTTTGTCCGATGGGCACTCTTAGTTGAATTCTTTCTAGTAATTCCGGGCAATCTATCATAGAGGTAGCTATTTTTTGTAAGAATAGTACGTCTACCAAATTTCTTAGACTTTCCAAGGACGATATCCTGAAGACTCTTCGTGGCTCAGATGAGGACGACAGCTCCGAAAATCAATGTATCGTAGAAATCTGTTTTGCATTTTCTCAATCCTATCTATGTGACATATATGCTTGGGGTTCCAGATTTGAGAGGCGTACTCCAGAGAACTGCGTACGTACGTACCTGCGTATGTTTTTCCTACGTACATAGGAAAAACACATACATAATTTAAATAATCCAATCTTAGAACCTAATAACATATTTTGTGTGGGTTTTTCAGTCTCCCCCGGCGTAAATAGATGTTTCTTGTATTAATTATGTTAATAAGGTGTGCGTTTAAGAGGAAGCCACAAGCCAAAAATTTATATGTAGATATATATATATATATATATGTTATGATTAAGGTTTTCACGGGTGTAAGATGTAGAACAATTTTCTCGGTTTACCCGCGTAACGTAGTCCTTAAAAGGACTTTTTAACTCCTGACGTTTCGGACAGATCACACTGTCCATCTTCAGAGGCCTTATGTCTTGAGTTTTTGTCTCAAACTGATAGCTTTCGCATGTCTGTTCGGTCCAAAAGCTAAAACTTAAGTCTTAGCTTTTGGACCGAACAGACATGCGAAAGCTATCAGTTTGAGACAAAAACTCAAGACATAAGGCCTCTGAAGATGGACAGTGTGATCTGTCCGAAACGTCAGGAGTTAAAAAGTCCTTTTAAGGACTACGTTACGCGGGTAAACCGAGAAAATTGTTCTACATATATATATATATATATATATATATATATATATATACATCCCGCTATCATTGCTGCGTCTTCTAATGGTCCACTTTCATTCAATCCTGCGTCCGACCGTCATTCTGCGTCCGGTATACGGACGCAGGATCGAACACATGTAATTTCAAGTTTTCCCCACTCCTCTACCCTCATACAGTCCAAAAACGAAAATAAGCCAGACGCAGTTTTGGTACCTAAATCAACTGAAATATGCTATTTTAGTTCAGTGTTTTGTCACCGAGCGGCGAGCCGTGGCGCTGTAGTAGACCAGCGTATATTTTTAGCATAATATACGTTTTTATTGCCTTTTATTGACTCGCGTATCGCAACTCCTACATTTGGCAACATCGCTTTTTAATAGCGTTTCTTCTGATACAGATCATTCACAGTAAAAACATCGCACATTGCAATCAGGATAACAAAAGAAATGATTTCATTCAAATTTAGCTTTTGATTATATTATTATTGTACGGCAAATATATCAGCAACTTAATTTTTTTATATTACTATTTTTAAACAAATATTAGATATTTTCTTATCCATGATTATAAATTCCTACAATGCTTAATCGTGTGCCAAGCCACTCTATTATTATTAAACAAGATAAAATCAATGTTCTTAATATATTAGTAATTTGAAAACTTACTACAAATAACTAGAATAAATAAAACAATTTTTTCTTCAATTTATGACTGATTTGACAGTAAAAAATATATGTGAAATATTTGGAGATTCACAGAGAATGCAAGACTGATGAGTGTAATGAGATAATAATAGGAATCTTAGATGGTTTGGGCATGTAGAGCCAATGATCTAAAGATAGGTTGTAAGGAGATTATATGTACATATGACGTGAACTTGAATGGTAGAAAAATTCGGGGATGCCCGAGAAAGACATCGCATGATTGAGTAAACCGAATTCTCGAGTAATGTCGAAAGACAGAATGAAAGAGCGATGTATGGATGTGAATGAGGCAAGGAGTGTGTATGATATAGTCAATTCTCGAAGCTCCGGCGCTCCTAGATTTGACTAGTCAATCCTCAGGTCTGACTTGAAGTCTTAGTCAAAGCCCAAACAAATTAAGTTTTTCGGCCACTGACTAAGGAATTTTCGTCAAACCTAGGAGAAACTAATTTGGTCAGGCAAACGTCAAAACTCAATTTAATGAAATTTCGATGTTTGACGAAAAAGTGAAAAAGTTAGGAACTTCTAGGTTTGGCTAAAAATACTTTAATCAAAGGCCGACATTGGAATTTATTTCGGGGTTAGCCCGATATACCAGTCATTCCGCGAAGAGACTGCATACAGACCTTTGACTATGACATATGCACAGACCGAGTTGTTTGGCGGTCGTCTCTGCGAACCCCTGCGAGGAAACAGCGGGTTGGTTAGTTTTTGTGAGATAATATTTATTTATTATTAAAGGCATGTTATTTTATTTGTTTACACAGTTTTATGCTTTCGATTTTCCTTTTGAGAGATTTAACATATAATTTTACATTAGCACAACACAGGAGGCCCTGGGAGGAAAATAATTCCCCTCAGGACCTATGTCATCTTTGGGGATGCTGTGTGGAGGGTCTTTTTTTACATTAACTCCATACAGGAGGCCCTGAGGAAAATAATTTCCCTCAGGGTCTATGTCATCTGGAATGCTGTGTGGAGGGTCTTTTTGAGGAGAGGAAGGAATGAACATTGGTCTTGAAGAGACCCATGTTTATTTATTTATTTATTTATTTCAAAACATACGGCACAACATGTGCCATTTACATAATTATATTTATATATATTATAATACAATAACATAAGAAAGTGACATATAAATGTAAAGTTAAATATAAAAACAAAGGGTAAAAGAAAGGAGTTAAGGTAATGAGTAGTAAATAGAATTATGATGTATAAAATGAAAGTATAAAGTAAAAGTGTAAACTATAAAATATAAAGTATAATGTAAAAGTAAAAAGTTAAGATAAAAAGTTGAAAGGCAGGAAATAATATAAACTATAAGTTACCTTTGTAAATAATATAAAGTACAAAAGTTATAAATATAAAAAAAGTATGACAAGTAAACAGTAAGAAATGCTCTTAGGAGCCAAATATTGAAGATAACCAAAATTTAAAAAAAAATATATAATAAATAAAAGGAAGGTATTACGGAGTATACAAAGCGATATGAAAAATAGGTACCTATGATATGTTTCTAAGCCATAGGTATTAGAGTGCATACTGGTAGGACATAATATTATGGTTACATGATTATACTTATTATTTATTATGTAGTACTAGCAGATAAATTTTGTCTAATGCATCTTTTGTATGATGACAGACTTTCGGAATGATCGATATGAGCAAATTCATTACCTAAAGTGTGTAAACGATGTATTATTGAATTTTGTTCTGCATTACTGAGAGTGTTGTTGCAATAATAAGGTGTTTTGAGTCGAGTTGTTCTACTAGGTACATGATAATTTATTAACGATACCAATTCAGGGGAGTCAAACCAGTTATTGTTTATTTTAAATAAAAAAATAAGATCATTGAGTATTCTTCTATCTTTTAACGATAAGAGTCGCATTTTTTGTAATAGAGAATCATAGTTTATGTCATCCGCGGGAATTCCTAATTTGAAATTAATTGATCGGAGAAATTTGCGTTGGATTTTTTCAATGGAGTTTGCGTGGCTTTTGTAGAGAGGGTTCCATATGGGGGAATTATATTCCAAATGACTCCTAACCAGAGTTGTATATAGTAATTTAAATGTATGAATGTTTTTGAAATCTTTACATAGTCTTAGAATGAAACCCAGCATTTTCATAGCTTTATTAGTAATGATATCAATGTGGTTGATAAATAGTAGTTTAGTGTCGAAGGTTATTCCGAGGTCCCTTATTACAGGTACTGACATTAAACTGTGATTGTTAAGTGAATAACTGTATTTGATGGGGTTTTTTATTCTAAAGAAACTCATGATTTGACATTTTTTAATGTTGAGTGTAAGTTTGTTAATGGTACACCATTCTGCGAATTTTACAAAATTGGATTGAAGGGACAAGCAGTCGTATATATTTTTAATGATTTTATAAATTTTCATGTCATCAGCAAATAATAATATGTTAACATCAGAGAATATGGAGGTGACATCGTTTATAAATAGTATAAAAAATATTGGACCAAGGTGCGAACCCTGAGGCACACCACTAGTTGCTTCAAATTCGTAAGACAAGTGTTCTTTAATAGAGACAGTTAGTACACGTTTTGATAAATAATTCCTAATCCAGCATAATAATTTACCACTTATTCCTAGTTTAGACAATTTATTTATAAGAATTTTAATGCAAACCTTATCAAAGGCTTTACTAAAATCCGTATAAATTGAGTCAACTTGTTCTCTATTAGCAAGAGCACCTGAGATAAAATTTTCGTACAGTGTAAGGTTAGTTAAAGTAGATCGTCCAGAGATAAAACCATGTTGAAACCATGAGATATTAAATTTTATGCAAGAACATATTTTTCGAAGAATTAACTTTTCAAAAATTTTTGGTATCGACGATTGTATGCATATTGGTCTGTAATTTTCAACTAAAGACTTGTCTCCGCTTTTAAATATTGGAGTGAGAAAGCTATTTTTCCATATTTGCGGGAACTTGCCTGATAAAAGTGATTGATTAAATAGTAGGTACAGTGGGTAAGAGACACTAGCCCCGCAGTTTTTAAGAAATACGGGGGGAATTTTATCTGGCCCTGAGCAAGATTTAGGTTCCAGTCGTTTGATACATACTGCAATTTCTTTAATCTCAATATGTACCTGAGATAGTTGTAAATTTATATCTGACTCGAAGTTTGGAATGTCATCATCAGGGATATCGGTTTCATACACATCCTTAAAAAAGTCTGCAAACAAATTAACAATTTCATTGATTTTACAGGAAGTTTTCAGTTTGTAGTGCATAGTTTCAGGTATGCCAAGGTTATTATTATTTTGGGATTTACAATAGTTAAAAAAATGTTTTACATTGTTAACAATCGAAAATTCAACATTCTTAATATAATTATTATAACAAATGTTTGATAATTTATTACAATCTTTTCGAAACTTGCTGAAAATTGTAAAATCAGAAAGACTTTTTGTTTCTTTGTATATTTTATGGGCTTTTTTCTTCTCAATTACTATGTTAATGAGGTCCTTGCTAAACCAGCTAGGGAAATTTGAAGATAATTTATAACTAATCGGAACAAATTTTTCTATGGCTTTATATAGGTGATCATAAAAGACTTTAATATTTTCATCAAGGTTTCCTCCTTCTAATATAGACCAGTCAGTGTTATGTAGATAATCGCATATTGCGACATAATTGGCTTTATTAAAGTTGAGAAATTGAGTCTGGTTTTTAATTTGGCATTTTATAGGGTTACATAGTATAGTAATGTCTAGAGGTGGGTGATGAGAATCAGGGGTAAGAACTGAGTCGAGTGACTTACCAACCGCAGTTGCCATGTCGGTACAAAGAACAAGATCTAGTAATCTATTATTGTCATTGTTTAATTGAACTAGGTTAAGGAAATCGCAAAATTCAACTATTTCTTTTTCTGTTTCAGATAAGCTTGCGTTTTGTGATACTGTAGAATTGTCACGGGTGCCCCAATTAATTTTTGGTAAATTGTAGTCACCGATGATAGTGATTTTACTGTTTGGAAATTTGTACGACAGTTGTTCAATATCCTCAAAATGACTCTTGTATACACTTATATCCGATGAAGGTGGAATATAAACACTGCCTATGATATTTTTTTGATTTTTACCGTTTAGTAAGATGTAAACTTGCTCCACATTACAATTTTTGGTTTTCAGAAGTTTTGAAGGATGTGCCTTGTTGACAGCTATCATGACACCACCGCCTCTAGATTTAGAGCTGGTATGTTGACTTCTGTCAGACCGGTAAATATGATGGTGGGGTAGACCAAGCTCAGCAGAGTTAATTGATGGTTCCAGCCAGGTTTCCGTTAGAATGAGAATATCATGTTGCAGTGTCGGGGCATGTATTTTGAATTCCTTAAGTTTAGTTTTCATGCCTCTGACATTTTGATAATAGCACTTCAATTTGTTTTGGTTGTGTCGTTTTTTGGAATAGTTGTAACAATAGTTGGTTTGGAGTTTATGTACTTTATAGTAAGGTTTGGTTCACCATTCTCTTGACGGTACAATAATTGCTTTCTCAGCTCCACCAATTGGTTACGTTGGAGGATAGTTAAGTCATTACTGGCCTTGATGCCGTCTTTAAATTTTATGCTATTACGTAGGAGAGTTCTCGGTGCGATATTGTCAGAAAATTCCACTTTAATTGGACGATTTTTGTTAGCAATTTTTTTGGCACCCAGTCGGAATATTTTGACGTCGATTAGATTTAATGACGGGTCAATGGTTTTTATAGCCGAAGAAATTTTCTCTCTATCTTCAGTAATGATGACAGCCTTTTCATCTGACAAGCTCTCAGGAACGTTATACAATATGACGTTTTTGGATCTGATTGCCCTCTCTTCCATCTCGGTAACAATATCACACATATTTATGTCCTTCGGATTAGTCCCGATTGGCGTCATGAGTTGCGTATTATTTTTCATTGAATTCAATTCGCCTTGCATTACTCCAAAATCAACTACCAATTCACCAATGGTAGCCATTAGTTCGGTAGTTTTTGGTATTATTTTTACGAAATTTTCTTTCGAAAATTTATTGTTTGGATCATGAACAATTGAGATCAATCCACTGATTATGGCATTTACTTTGGTAATGTACTGTGAAGCTTTGTCACTTAGAGCCATTTAAAAAAAAATTTTTTTTTTTTTTTACTTCGATTAAAACAGTTGTATACCCCTGGATTTTTGGTACGGCGTGTAAGTACTGTCGCCGGCTGCGGTGTAGGTTCGGGCGCGGGGGGGGGGCTTATAAGAACTGTCACTTGATTGCACTAATCGTTCTTTTATACACTTTAAATGCACTATATACTGTTCTTATGATTCGTATACTTTAAGCCAGTTTTAATTTAATATAATTTAGTGAAACACTTTGATTTTAATACTTTTTGCGATTGCTTAAGATGATTTTATTGGGATAAAAATAATGCGTGTACACTCTTCGTATTGTTATTGTTGTCTTAGGAGTTGTTGTTGTAGGAAGGAGGAAACACAGAGGCCTTCTTAGAAAAAGAAGGAGAGGAAGTTCTGGGAAGGAAAATCGTATTGGGGTTGGGTAGGAATCTAGGGGTCAATGTGTCTAGGAGTGACAGTCAAAGACGCTCTCTCAACCGATCTCTCCCGACTTGGCCTGCCATGCAGCTGGTGGGCAGACGCATCCGCTAACAAGATCCGGACAAACCTCACCCCATTAACCCGGGCACCCCTGCTAAGTCACCAAACGTAGTTAACCTCTTGGGATGACCTGTGGCAGAGGTGTTTGTTATCCTATAAAAGGTTCCTGCGGCGGCTGTTCCCACACCCGCCTCCCAAATTGAATTAATTATAATTTTGTTATAAGATTCGCAAAAGACGTAATATTTCTACCGATAATGGTGTTGTAGTAATAATTACCCAATCTGCCAAAGCTGCAAGTAATTTGAAAACTGTTACTTTTCTTTTTTTTTGTTTATGGCAATTCACCCTAAGGAGAGTGCTATGTGACACGTTACTTTTCTTCTTACTCGAAAAACGTGTTGAAATTCATTGCTAGATTAACATTTAAAAATCAAGGCACGTGATGCTGTATTCTGGCATATTTCTAATGATAGAAATTGTATTTTTCAAAGTTCTCCTACTTAACCGAAAACGTTCAGGTGAACTTCAGAGACTAATCGAGAAAAACTACTAGAATTGGCTATTGGCGATTTTAATCAACTAAAAATATTGGTACATTTTTTTAACGTGAAGTGTGTAATGATAGGGAAAAGACCCGGTTCCATTTAATTTAGACGTGCAAGAAAACCTAAAGACAGGAAATAACGACCTCCGCGGTCGAGGGCAAAGCTCTTTATTAGCAATCCGGAGGTTTCGGGTTCAAATCCCGGCGTGAGCTCATAAAATTTTATTTGATTTAATACGTATATTATTACAAAAATTTATTAATTAAAATATGTTATTGTATTAGTAGCTATATTTGTGACTTCTTCTAGAGAAGATGATAATTTCAGTTCGTTCTGGTGTAAGACCACCATTCATCCAATGGAGCCAGTGAGTCTATGGCATCCCCAATTGGGGTACCTATTCATGCTGCGGGATTGAAGGTAGATTTGAAAGACTTTGAGATTTGAACCCGTGTCCTCCTGATTGCAATTCGAGAGCCTTACACCTCGACCACGGATACCGGCAATGTAGAACACGATGAATTTCACAGTAGGTGCGATTGATGTCCTCGATAAGTAGGTATCCGCTGTCGTTGAGAGATATTGCACTGCTGTCAAAAATGTAGATTAAAAACGTTATCTTTTTAATGGCATGAACCGTTCATTAGAGTAATCGGCAATATTCCAGAAGACAAAATTAATGAATGAATCCCTTGTTACGTAACGGGCCTCCTAATCCATTATAGAGTTCTAGGAACCACATTTAAAGTGTTTGGATGTGATGTATTTGTTTATAATACATATAATACAAACAAAATTTTCATTATTAGGTCAAGTTCATGAACCAGTACACTAAGTGTACACCGTACAACTCTTGATGGTACATCCGATAAAATGTTGAAGTAATATTAACCCTTTTAATTATTATCTGATATCATTGGACAATTTTTTTTTCAATCCTCTTATGTTTAGAATTCATTCTTCAGAACTGGCATAAATAGACTGGCTACAATCAGACACTCAAAAGTTAGCACGTAAGGAGCCGCAACCGGGCTCAAAAAGAAGAAGATGGAGAGATATGAAATTACGAGTGCTAGAGGAGCGCGCTTTTATTTAAAGCGACGAAGTCGATGCAAAAATTGTGAAAATGTTTAATAAAACACGACTCGTTTAAAATAGAGCAAAAATGTCATGGGGGTTGTCTTAAACAGCATTTAAAAAAAACACTGTGAATTTTTTCATACATATAATTTGTAAAATAACTGAAAACAATGTGTTTATAATAATTTTTGGAGCATATTTTCTGATTTTTTTCCATGGAGGGAATTTTATTTTTTTTTTTTCAGCACGGGGAATGTCTAGATATTATATTCAAGAATAATATATATATTTTTAGAGAGCTTTAAAAGTTAACGTGATTGAGGCAAGGAGTGTGTGCCAAGATCGAGTTCTTTGGCGGTCCTCTCTGCAAAGGACAGTGTCATTTATTATTACATAATATTTACTTATTATCCGAAGTCATATTATATTATTTGTTTAGACAATTTTATGCTTTCGCTTTTCTATTTTCCCCTTTCCTTTAAAGGATTTATCATATAATTTAGTTGTTAAAAACCTAAGCCACTAAAACCCCTAAAATTGTTTCTCCCGTGAACGAAAATGCATCGTCAATAATGATAAGCATTAATTTTTTTTGTAAAGAAAGATAAACATTTCCGGGTTAACGAATAACCCGACAATATTTGAAAATCTCCCACTACCACCACAGTAAGCCGAAAATGTTGCTTGAGTCACGACGGAGGACTTAGTCAACCGAGGAATCAAACACGAAACGCCTGGGTGGGACCCAAACGCGATGTCCACTCAACCACTGACCGGTCTATAATATTATTCAAAATAATAAAAAAAATATAAATAATTAGTGACCGACCGAAGGTTCGGTTTCGGTTTCGGCAAGTTTTGGCAAAAAAATCTAGTTTTGGCATCAGTTTTGGTTTTAGAAACCGAAACTTTTTTAGACATGTTAAAAATCGGTTGTTTACTGTTATTTGGCTTATTTTGTACACTTATTCCGACAGTTAACACGTGTTAAATTAAATAAATAAATAAAAACAATAATTTAAGTATGTGAAAAAAGAATTACTTCTATAAAACAAACCAAATTTATAAAAAAATAAGCCAAATAACAGTATTCAATCGATTTTTAACAATTCTAAAAAAGTTTCGGTTTCGGCCGAAACTGAGACAGACACCGAAGATTCGGTTTCGGTGGAAAGGTCTGTTTCGGTGGGACGCTATATATATTTAACTAATTATAATTCTAATTTAATTTTTCATTAATTATTAACATAATTCCTCTCAGGGCCTATGTCATTTTTGGGGATGCTGTTGGGAGGGACTTTTTAGGTGAAGAAGGAGAGGAAGTTCTGGGAAGGAAAAGGATACTAGCGGTGGGTAGGAATCTGGGGATCAGTATGTCCAGGAGTGACGGACATAATAGGAGTGACGGGTATGAATCCATCCCTCCCACTGCGGTGCAAAGCGATGTTTCGAGAGAATACGGCTGGAAAATCAAAGGGACTCCCTCAACCATTCTCTCCCGAACCGGCCTTCTATGTAGCTGGTGGGCAGACGCATCCGTTGCCAAGACCCAGACAAACCTCACCACATGAGCATTACACATTATAGGGCACCCTCGCTAATTCACCAAGCGCAGCGAACCACTTGTAGTGACCTATGGCAGAGGTGTTGGTTATCCAATAAATGGTTCCCGGGGCAGCGGTACCCATACCGCCTCCCAATTTGACTCTTTGCGAAGTCTGCGGCTTCTTTATAATTAATAGGTCACATAATATTTCTACTGATAATCGTGTTGTAGTAATAATTAAGCACTTATATCTAGAGTTCATTCTTTAAAATTAACATGAAAAAACTGTTTTTGATGAGAAAACCATACAGGAGTCCACTGATATAGCCAAAATATGGTAATCACTGTCTGATGCGAAATCAAAATGGAGAAAAAAAGAAGCAAAGGAAGATCCCAGCAATATAGATCTAGTCACTAAAAATAACAAATCACACTTCAAGCAACGTTTTAATTCTGAATGATAAGTCTCAAAAAATCTCATACCAATTTAATAAATTTTACGTGGGCATTGCCGCCGCGCCGGGTTGATTAGAGTCCGCGACGTATGGGCCAGACATATTGTCGCCTTCATATTCTATAAATACCTATACAGTCGTTCAACCAAAAACTTGAACAAATAAGCGGCAACGTCGCAAGACGTCGGTTTGTCGTCAACATGAAAATGAATATATAATTGGACGCTTCATTGTGGACCAAATTAAAGTAAATATACGCAGGATGCCTCTCTGCATTGAATATGAAAGGAGTTCAGGTTGGTGGAACGCTAAAGGGCGTTTTTATCGTTTTGTATATTTTTAAATTAATGTTTTTCAAAAATTTAAATACCTAACTACAATCAAACACTGAAAAGATAGTATATACTTTAGTTAGAACTATGTAAAATCAAGTCCTTCAGGTAGACGCAGTAATGTCGATCTGATGAAAGGACGCAGAAATGATAGCGGGATGTATATATATATACGCTATCATTTCTGCGTCCTTTCATCAGATCGACATTACTGCGTCTACCTGAAGGACTTGATTTTACATAGTTCTAACTAAAGTATATACTATCTTTTCAGTGTTTGATTGTAGTTAGGTATTTAAATTTTTGAAAAACATTAATTTAAAAATATACAAAACGATAAAAACGCCCTTTAGCGTTCCACCAATCTGAACTCCTTTCATATTCAATGCAGAGAGGCATCCTGCGTATATTTACTTTAATTTGGTCCACAATGAAGCGTCCAATTATATATTCATTTTCATGTTGACGACAAACCGACGTCTTGCGACGTTGCCGCTTATTTGTTCAAGTTTTTGGTTGAACGACTGTATAGGTATTTATAGAATATGAAGGCGACAATATGTCTGGCCCATACGTCGCGGACTCTAATCAACCCGGCGCGGCGGCAATGCCCACGTAAAATTTATTAAATTGGTATGAGATTTTACAGACTTATTCAGAATTAAAACGTTGCTTGAAGTGTGATTTGTTATTTTTAGTGACTAGATCTATATTGCTGGGATCTTCCTTTGCTTCCTCTTTCCTCCATTTTGATTTCGCATCAGACAGTGATTACCATATTTTGGCTATATCAGTGGACTCCTGTATGGTTTTCTCATCAAAAACAGTTTTTTCATGTTAATTTTAAAGAATGAACTCTAGATATAAGTGCTTAATTATTACTACAACACGATTATCAGTAGAAATATTATGTGACCTATTAATTATAAAGAAGCCGCAGACTTCGCAAAGAGTCAAATTGGGAGGCGGTATGGGTACCGCTGCCCCGGGAACCATTTATTGGATAACCAACACCTCTGCCATAGGTCACCCCAAGTGGTTCGCTACGTTTGGTGAATTAGCGAGGGTGCCCTATAATGTGTAATGCTCATGTGGTGAGGTTTGTCTGGGTCTTGGCAACGGATGCGTCTGCCCACCAGCTACATAGAAGGCCGGTTCGGGAGAGAATGGTTGAGGGAGTCCCTTTGATTTTCCAGCCGTATTCTCTCGAAACATCGCTTTGCACCGCAGTGGGAGGGATGGATTCATACCCGTCACTCCTATTATGTCCGTCACTTCTGGACATACTGATCCCCAGATTCCTACCCACCGCTAGTATCCTTTTCCTTCCCAGAACTTCCTCTCCTTCTTCACCTAAAAAGTCCCTCCCAACAGCATCCCCAAAAATGACATAGGCCCTGAGAGGAATTATGTTAATAATTAATGAAAAATTAAATTAGAATTATAATTAGTTAAATATATATAGCGTCCCACCGAAACAGACCTTTCCACCGAAACCGAATCTTCGGTGTCTGTCTCAGTTTCGGCCGAAATCGAAACTTTTTTAGAATTGTTAAAAATCGATTGAATACTGTTATTTGGCTTATTTTTTTATAAATTTGGTTTGTTTTATAGAAGTAATTCTTTTTTCACATACTTAAATTATTGTTTTTATTTATTTATTTAATTTAACACGTGTTAACTGTCGGAATAAGTGTACAAAATAAGCCAAATAACAGTAAACAACCGATTTTTAACATGTCTAAAAAATCGGTTTCTAAAACCGAAACTGATGCCAAAACTAGATTTTTTTGCCAAAACTTGCCGAAACCGAAACCGAACCTTCGGTCGGTCACTAATTATTTATATTTTTTTTATTATTTTGAATAATATTATAGACCGGTCAGTGGTTGAGTGGGCATCGCGTTTGGGTCCCACCCAGGCGTTTCGTGTTTGATTCCTCGGTTGACTAAGTCCTCCGTCGTGACTCAAGCAACATTTTCGGCTTACTGTGGTGGTAGTGGGAGATTTTCAAATATTGTCGGGTTATTCGTTAACCCGGAAATGTTTATCTTTCTTTACAAAAAAAATTAATGCTTATCATGATTGACGATGCATTTTCGTTCACGGGAGTAACAATTTTAGGGGTTTTAGTGGCTTAGGTTTTTAACAACTAAATTATATGATAAATCCTTTAAAGGAAAGGGGAAAATAGAAAAGCGAAAGCATAAAACTGTCTAAACAAATAATATAATATGACTTCGGATAATAAGTAAATATTATGTAATAATAAATGACACTGTCCTTTGCAGAGAGGACCGCCAAAGAACTCGATCTTGGCACATACTCCTTGCCTCAATCACGTTAACTTTTAAAGCTCTCTAAAAAATATATATTATTCTTGAATATAATATCTAGACATTCCCCGTGCTGAAAAAAAAAAATAAAATTCCCTCCATGGAAAAAAATCAGAAAATATGCTCCAAAAATTATTATAAACACATTGTTTTCAGTTATTTTACAAATTATATGTATGAAAAATTCCCAGTGTTTTTTTTAAATGCTGTTTAAGACAACCCCCATGACATTTTTGCTCTATTTTAAACGAGTCGTGTTTTATTAAACATTTTCACAATTTTTGCATCGACTTCGTCGCTTTAAATAAAAGCGCGCTCCTCTAGCACTCGTAATTTCATATCTCTCCATCTTCTTCTTTTTGAGCCCGGTTGCGGCTCCTTACGTGCTAACTTTTGAGTGTCTGATTGTAGCCAGTCTATTTATGCCAGTTCTGAAGAATGAATTCTAAACATAAGAGGATTGAAAAAAAAATTGTCCAATGATATCAGATAATAATTAAAAGGGTTAATATTACTTCAACATTTTATCGGATGTACCATCAAGAGTTGTACGGTGTACACTTAGTGTAGTGGTTCATGAACTTGACCTAATAATGAAAATTTTGTTTGTATTATATATATTATAAACAAATACATCACATCCAAACACTTGAAATGTGGTTCCTAGAACTCTATAATGGATTAGGAGGCCCGTTACGTAACAAGGGATTCATTCATTAATTTTGTCTTCTGGAATATTGCCGATTACTCTAATGAACGGTTCATGCCATTAAAAAGATAACGTTTTTAATCTACATTTTTGACAGCAGTGCAATATCTCTCAACGACAGCGGATACCTACTTATCGAGGACATCAATCGCACCTACTGTGAAATTCATCGTGTTCTACATTGCCGGTATCCGTGGTCGAGGTGTAAGGCTCTCGAATTGCAATCAGGAGGACATGGGTTCAAATCTCAAAGTCTTTCAAATCTACCTTCAATCCCGCAGCATGAATAGGTACCCCAATTGGGGATGCCATAGACTCACTGGCTCCATTGGATGAATGGTGGTCTTACACCAGAACGAACTGAAATTATCATCTTCTCTAGAAGAAGTCACAAATATAGCTACTAATACAATAACATATTTTAATTAATAAATTTTTGTAATAATATACGTATTAAATCAAATAAAATTTTATGAGCTCACGCCGGGATTTGAACCCGAAACCTCCGGATTGCTAATAGAGAGCTTTGCCCTCGACCGCGGAGGTCGTTATTTCCTGTCTTTAGGTTTTCTTGCACGTCTAAATTAAATGGAACCGGGTCTTTTCCCTATCATTACACACTTCACGTTAAAAAAATGTACCAATATTTTTAGTTGATTAAAATCGCCAATAGCCAATTCTAGTAGTTTTTCTCGATTAGTCTCTGAAGTTCACCTGAACGTTTTCGGTTAAGTAGGAGAACTTTGAAAAATACAATTTCTATCATTAGAAATATGCCAGAATACAGCATCACGTGCCTTGATTTTTAAATGTTAATCTAGCAATGAATTTCAACACGTTTTTCGAGTAAGAAGAAAAGTAACGTGTCACATAGCACTCTCCTTAGGGTGAATTGCCATAAACAAAAAAAAAGAAAAGTAACAGTTTTCAAATTACTTGCAGCTTTGGCAGATTGGGTAATTATTACTACAACACCATTATCGGTAGAAATATTACGTCTTTTGCGAATCTTATAACAAAATTATAATTAATTCAATTTGGGAGGCGGGTGTGGGAACAGCCGCCGCAGGAACCTTTTATAGGATAACAAACACCTCTGCCACAGGTCATCCCAAGTGGTTAACTACGTTTGGTGACTTAGCAGGGGTGCCCGGGTTAATGGGGTGAGGTTTGTCCGGATCTTGTTAGCGGATGCGTCTGCCCACCAGCTGCATGGCAGGCCAAGTCGGGAGAGATCGGTTGAGAGAGCGTCTTTGACTGTCACTCCTAGACACATTGACCCCTAGATTCCTACCCAACCCCAATACCATTTTCCTTCCCAGAACTTCCTCTCCTTCTTTTTCTAAGAAGGCCTCTGTGTTTCCTCCTTCCTACAACATGGGTCTCTTCAAGACCAATGTTCATTCCTTCCTCTCCTCAAAAAGACCCTCCACACAGCATTCCAGATGACATAGACCCTGAGGGAAATTATTTTCCTCAGGGCCTCCTGTATGGAGTTAATGTAAAAAAAGACCCTCCACACAGCATCCCCAAAGATGACATAGGTCCTGAGGGGAATTATTTTCCTCCCAGGGCCTCCTGTGTTGTGCTAATGTAAAATTATATGTTAAATCTCTCAAAAGGAAAATCGAAAGCATAAAACTGTGTAAACAAATAAAATAACATGCCTTTAATAATAAATAAATATTATCTCACAAAAACTAACCAACCCGCTGTTTCCTCGCGGGGTTCGCAGAGACGACCGCCAAACAACTCGGTCTGTGCATATGTCATAGTCAAAGGTCTGTATGCAGTCTCTTCGCGGAATGACTGGTATATCGGGCTAACCCCGAAATAAATTCCAATGTCGGCCTTTGATTAAAGTATTTTTAGCCAAACCTAGAAGTTCCTAACTTTTTCACTTTTTCGTCAAACATCGAAATTTCATTAAATTGAGTTTTGACGTTTGCCTGACCAAATTAGTTTCTCCTAGGTTTGACGAAAATTCCTTAGTCAGTGGCCGAAAAACTTCATTTGTTTGGGCTTTGACTAAGACTTCAAGTCAGACCTGAGGATTGACTAGTCAAATCTAGGAGCGCCGGAGCTTCGAGAATTGACTATATCATACACACTCCTTGCCTCATTCACATCCATACATCGCTCTTTCATTCTGTCTTTCGACATTACTCGAGAATTCGGTTTACTCAATCATGCCATGTCTTTCTCGGGCATCCCCGAATTTTTCTACCATTCAAGTTCACGTCATATGTACATATAATCTCCTTACAACCTATCTTTAGATCATTGGCTCTACATGCCCAAACCATCTAAGATTCCTATTATTATCTCATTACACTCATCAGTCTTGCATTCTCTGTGAATCTCCAAATATTTCACATATATTTTTTACTGTCAAATCAGTCATAAATTGAAGAAAAAATTGTTTTATTTATTCTAGTTATTTGTAGTAAGTTTTCAAATTACTAATATATTAAGAACATTGATTTTATCTTGTTTAATAATAATAGAGTGGCTTGGCACACGATTAAGCATTGTAGGAATTTATAATCATGGATAAGAAAATATCTAATATTTGTTTAAAAATAGTAATATAAAAAAATTAAGTTGCTGATATATTTGCCGTACAATAATAATATAATAAAAAGCTAAATTTGAATGAAATCATTTCTTTTGTTATCCTGATTGCAATGTGCGATGTTTTTACTGTGAATGATCTGTATCAGAAGAAACGCAATTAAAAAGCGATGTTGCCAAATGTAGGAGTTGCGATACGCGAGTCAATAAAAGCCAATAAAAACGTATATTATGCTAAAAATATACGCTGGTCTACTACAGCGCCACGGCTCGCCGCTCGGTGACAAAACACTGAACTAAAATAGCATATTTCAGTTGATTTAGGTACCAAAACTGCGTCTGGCTTATTTTCGTTTTTGGACTGTATGAGGGTAGAGGAGTGGGGAAAACTTGAAATTACATGTGTTCGATCCTGCGTCCGTATACCGGACGCAGAATGACGGTCGGACGCAGGATTGAATGAAAGTGGACCATTAGAAGACGCAGCAATGATAGCGGGATGTATATATATATATATATATATATATATATATATATATATTTAATCATAACATATATATACATATATATATACATATAAAGACAAACATTCCCAGATTACGAATAACCCAACAATGTTTGAAAATCTCCTACTACCACCACAGAAAGCCGAAAATGTGGCTTGTGTTCTTAGTGTGTCTTATGGCCACGAATATCTATCTAATAGGCATAAAAATCGCTTGGCAAACGAAATCTGGAGGTCACGATTTCAAGCTTAAAAGTGGTTTTTATTTATTTTGTGAATAATTTTATTAAAAAAAGTTAATTATTTGAAACTATCACAGATAATTTTTGCTATAAAATTATATTTTTAGAAAGCTGTTTCTTATATGTATACGTACATTTCTAATGAAAAGGGTAGATAGTATACGCTTATATTTTTTATAAAGTAATTAACAATTTTATTTTAATTCTACTTTGTGGAAACGGTTAAAAAAGCATATTTTTGTATTTATCTAAAATAGTGATTTAGCATTAAGTTTCGTCTAAAATGGTGAAGCGTAATTCTGCAAATTTACCCATTATTAGATTACACCGAGTTAAAAAAATACTGTATTTTTTACTGCTCTGTTTTATGATTGTTCTGTTTTATAATTATTCTGTTTTATCATATTCTATTTGTTCCGATTATCAATCAACTGAAATAAAACGTGTTTTTATTGGAAAAAAATTCGTGGTAATAGAAATAGAAAACGTGCTTTGAATATAAAATAATGTTTCTTTCTTCATGAATAAAGCACTAAAACTTATCTGCACGTGTAGAGATGTTGCAATTTCGAAATTTGAAGGTATATCGCTTACTGATAAGCTTAGTAAACAATAGGCGACTTGCATCACATTTTTTAAAAAAAAATTCCGATTTAGGCAAATATTCTAAGACATTCTGTATTTAAAAAATTTCAATCCGAAAAATCATAAAACCATTTCAAACGATGATTACATAGCCGAAAATCATTTTTAAAAAATAACGTTTTCCACACGAATGGCACTGGAGAATAACGAGGCATACCAAAAATATTACATCTCATAAATATTTTTTCCTTGATCCATAAATCATTATAATGTTCAACGTCTATATGACTAAATCAAATGTAATATACTTATACTTGTAAATTATAATAATAATAAGAATATTATAAAATTTGATTTTGTTAAAATCCGCACCATTATCATTATACCTTTAAAACACGTACGGACAACGTAAAATGTACGGGGTTCTCTTCATAACATCTGTCAAAAAATCAAACCAAATGATACGTTCGCAGAGAACAAACAATAAATCTAGTGAACGTTAAATGTCAAATTCAAAAATTCGCCTGAAATCAATGTGATGCCATATTAAAAAAAAATATCAGTGTGGAATTTTACAAAATTAATAGGAACATTTTCGGAGACGGGACATTTTCATGTAGTGACGTCACGAGCCCAAATAATGGATTTATTTATTTAAAAATAAAAAAACTGTACATTTCTAAAAAATTTTACTAGCATTTTCGTAATCTTAGTAAAAAATCTATCCACACAATTTTTTCAAAGTCGTTATGAAGTCCATGCAAATGGCCTATTATGGTAACATAACTATTATAAATATAGAAATGTAAATATATCTAACTTAAATATCTACGTTGGTGTAGTATGTAGACACAAGAATTTATTATTATTTTATTACGGACAGAATCTACAATTTTATTTTATCTATTTATTTTGAAAGAGAACTTTATTTTTTGGTTATGTTTATTCCCAACACAACTAGGCACGGTGCATAAATGTATGAGGGGGTATTTCACCATGTTCCCCGTAGATCATCCACACGAAAGCGTACATTTTCGATTAATTAAATACTGATGTATTTATTTTTAAATTCCAAATTTTACTATTCGGTACATGAACCTATGATTAATGATGAGTTATCCGAATTTTTTACCTGATGCGATTATTAGAATAAGCTCTCAGGAGGATGGTGAAATATCCCTCAAGCTATATAATGTTTTTTTTATACATTCAAATATTCATAAAGTAACGAAATCGGATACCTACCTAAGGAATTTTTTTCTGAACGTAATGTTTTGTAAATATAAAAATGTTTTATTTTCTTATATTACAATACATTTGCCAAAGGAAGAGAATCTCTTAAAAGAGAATAACCAGACACAACCGGAAATTTGCCATTTTTAAAAGAAATTCTAGACGTATCTACTCTTTTCTGTAAAAAAGAATTGAAATTAAATTGATTCCGAAAGATTGTTATTTTATCTAGTAAAGTTATGTTTTAAATTTGGAAATATTTTTTTTTTATAATGATAAGGTTATACTGTTGGTCGTTGGCAAATTTGTTATTTTTTAAATAAAATGTTGTATAGCCGGCATGTCATGAAATTATGAGTTAATGGGATTCATAGATCTATGCAAAAGTATATCTTACTGGAACCGGTGACTAAACACACATTTTCAATCATATAAAATCACACTGTAAAATAAATCAATTAATTATCTAGGGAATGATACCTTTCAGAATTAAAATTTTAGTTCAAATAAAATCATTTTATAAAATCCACAATTTAAAAAACATATTTAATTTTTTTTGTTCACTTATTTTTCTTAGACATTATTGAAAAATTATAAACACTTACGATAAAAAAATAATTACAAAAAGTACATAATTTTATCATCAGGCGTTTGAGCATTTTTATTGCTAACTCGAATATAGGCATATTAAAGCAAATTTTGAATGAAATAAAATTTATATTGAGTTATTAGTTCAAAATGCTGGTATGGAGAATAATCAAATTTTCTTATCGGAACCGCCCCGTACAATTGCAAGAGTGCAATCGCTAGACCATCTTTCGACGAAATTTGAATTCTCGGCCGTCGCGCGTCGGTTAATGAACCTTAATGACTGCAATCTTTAGAGCACAGGCGTCAGGTGGGAATGCTGTCCTTGTTCTATCGGTATTACAATGGAAGATGCTCCGAGGAACTAGCGTCATTGATCCCCTCGGCACCGGTGCATAGTCGGGAAACACGCCAAACACGCCCCCAACATTTGTACACGGTTGACTTTAGTCACAAGAGAGCGGGTCGTTTCTATTACTCGTTCTTGAGTTCAACGGCTCGGCTGTGGAACGATTTGCCGGCCTCTGTGTTTCCTCCCTCCTACAACATGGGTCTCTTCAAGACCCGTGTTCACTCCTTCCTTTCTTTGAAAAGACCCTCCACACAGCATCTTCAAAGATGACATAGGTTATTAATAATAACATATGACATAAGTTATTTTCCTCAGGGCCTCCTGTGTGGAGTTAATGTAAAAAAAAGTCAGAATCACTCCTGATCTTTTTTGTATGATCTATTTAATAGAATCTATGAAGCAGATCAGTGTGAACAGGCTTTTCTATGGAATAGAAACCCAGAGAGGAATACACCTCAACATTTGTTCTATAATTTAACCATAGATTCTCATGGAATAGATTAGGTGGGAACGCTCCAGATTTTGGTGAAAAAAGAATTACAGTAATTTAAAAATAATAAATCATGGAGTGAGATAACACGACGTGTAATTAATTAAAATTTGATATTATCATTTCGAGTAAAAATGGAGAAAAAAAACCACCAAAAGTTTACCGCTCGCGAGATACATATTCCAAACACCGTGTACTAGTACCTACCTATGTTTGAAGTGCTAAATTAAAATTTAAAAAGAGGGGGGGATAAGAAATATGTAAAGATTGTACTTAATACAATAACAGTTTCAATTCATGCGTTTGATATGAAAACCGCACGATGTTTTAGGTATTATCGCCTTATCGCGCCATTAGTTCACGATATGAATGCCGTTTCCACAAGCGACAGTAAACATTAAATAATGAGCCTGATGCATGCATTTTAAATTATTTGAATGATAATAAAAATATTTTAAAATTTATGCGCATATTTTTTCTTCAGAATACGGAAAAGCTTCAATTATTTCAATTATTCAATTAACTCAGTCAACCTCGTGTATTCAGCTCAAAGCGTAAAAAGTGTTGTTTTTTTAACGATTGACCTTTTAAAAACGATGGCGAAATTGATACTTACGTTGTTTTGGCAATTGTAAACCATCTTAACTAAAGAAGGAGGCAGCGCAACACGGCATAACACCCCAAAAACAAATAACGAAAAAACAATATTTAATTATTTCAATTTTCTATAAGAACAACCCTCTTTTTATAATCTTTAAAGGTTTTTCCCATCAATGTAAAATATCATTGAAGAAGAAGATAACACTAAAAATCTGAACGAAAATATGAAAGAGAACAAAACACAGAAAAATATTTTCTTTGTCTTGTTTTAAAAATATTATCTTCTTTCTATTTTTCTGTGTCTTGTTCTCTTTCATATTTTCGTTTAGATTTTTAGTGTTATCTTCTTCTTCAATATTTAATTATTTCAATCTTAATTTCATTAACCATTGTCTATTCATAGTTAGTTAATTTCAAATTTTTAATATTATTCGAATTCACTTATTTAGAAAAAAAAATATGCTGGCCAATAGCTATGGTCTTTAAAAAAATTATTAGGCTGTTCAAGTGTCAATAAACAACAATTTCTGGTCTTAATTTTAAAAAAAGGTTGCAATTTTCAAGTGTTAAAAGATATTATTTTTAGAAAAAATATTATTTTTAGGTTGAAAATTTTTAAATATACCTAATACCTTACATCCTTCTTCGTACAATTTTTCATGTACGACGCTCCTTGGCACTAAATGCAATATTATGCACTTTTATACAACTTGGAGCTTGTAGTTAAATGCACCATTTCAATTTAATTTTGATGGCCAATTATCAATCGATTGTCCATTACAGCAATTATATGGTTATCTTCCAGTTAAAGTCATTAGCTAACAGTTATTATGTAGCAATGAATAGTAAATGATAATATATTACATTATTCAATTGAAGAGAGACTCGCATTTTGTAATGCTAACTTAAAATATTGATTAACATATTGACTATTTTTTTTAACAACTCTTAAATAAGAATCTCAGCCTTGCCGTGGCTTTTGCTCTAACACTATGCTAATCCAACCCTAATCCCTTCTGTCCGGTTATAATTAACTGTAGATACTATACGTCGCCTGATAATTACCGACATTATCTTGTATTTTTCTTTATTTATTTTTATTTATATATATTTATTAGGTATAGAACATTGATATTTAAAATAATACTTCTTATCACTTTATTTGTCAATTTTTTTTTTATTATATCCAGTAGTGAAGCAATTTCAATTTTATATGTACAAAAAAAACAATAACCATTCCAAATTTTTTTTCAATTTGGGAGTCGGGTATGGGTACCGCTGCCCGGGAACCATTTATTGGATAACCAACACCCCTGGCACAGGTCACCCCGAGTGGTTCGCTACGTTTGGTGACTTAGCAGGGGTGCCCGGTTTCATGGGGTGAGGTTTGTCTAGGTCTTGGTTGCGGATGCGGATGCGTTTACCCATCTACCAGGTGGCGGAACGGATCGGGAGAAAATGGTTGAGGAAGACCTTTTGACCTCTCCAGCCGGACTCTCTCAACTCATCACCTTGCACCGCAGTGGAAGTAATAGATTAATACGTCCGTCACTCCTGGACACGCTGACCCCAGATTCCTACCCACCCCTCATAACTCTTTCCGTCCCAGATATTCCTCTCCTTCCTTTCCCTAAAAAGACTCTCCACACAGCATCCCCAAAGATGACATAGACCCTGAGGGAAATTGTTTTCCTCAGGGCCTCCTGTGTGGAGTTAATGTAAAAAAAAACACTGTAATTATGCACAATTTTATGTCGTTTTATAAAATAAAACACCTGTTTTTAGTAAATGTTAACACAATAAACCTTTTCGCTTACTTACTATTTATTTAACGTTCTACGTATAGATACATATAATATGCATTTTGTAAAAACTGTGTGTTTCTATAATAAATAAATTAATTAATAAAACTTACCCCGTCAATCGGGATGAAACACATTTTTTATTGGTAGATAGTGCCTATCTAGGTTTTTGACGTGCGACTTACAATATTACTATGTAAATATGAAGATCTTCTAAATTCAATTAAAATGTTTTTTTTTTTAATACAAAAACTAATTTTATGGAGCAAAAACCTTATATAGATCATTGACCGTTGAAGGTACAAGTATTCGATGTGGGCCGAAGGTTTGCGAGAGAAGTGCAATGTCACTGCACCAATCAGTTCAATGCAATTTTATTTTTATACATAATAAGCTGAATGTTCTTGCTTTCAGAGTTCATTCTCGCATTCTTTGGCAGAATTTAACAATGCGTGTTTAACTTAACGATGTTTTGAAAACACCCAGTGATTGTCACTGCCATATTACAAAAATAAAATAAATATTACTAAATATGAACGTGTTTATTATTGAACTAAAACAATAGATACTTACTTCGTGTAGGATCCAATTTTTCGTCGGCACAAAAACCTTTTAAAATAAAACAACGTCAAAACACGATATTACAAAACATTTGAAATTAGTCCGACAAAAACTTATTCGAACACGAATAGAAAATAAAGTACGCGTGTAGTTACCACGTATTTGAAAAATTGCAATAAAATAATTGAATTTAGAACATGAAACCAGTCAAATTAATTTAACACAGATTGTTAAGTTTTCGAACTTGAAATGTTAAATTTTTTCGAACATCAGTTTGAATTGTTTTTAAATTTGAATTGCGCGCGTTTCCGAGAGCCGTCGAGTTCGCAGTCGATAGCTTACCGGCCGACTGCTAACTGCTAACTAGGTGGTCAGGTACTGGTAAGAGCACGCAGCACTCGGTGAAGAGTGAAGACCCATTGTGTGACACTTAGAGAGGGGCCGATTCGCGAACTTGCGGACTAAACTCGATTAGGTATAAAAACGGAGTGGATTTATAAATTAAAATTGCACTAAGTAGGTATATACCTATAGGTTATAAGCGTACAACGGATTGGAGAGATTCGGGGTAGTAAAAAGAAGGTGAATTTTTCTTCTTTTAATTCAGGACACGAAATTCTGACATTATATTTCATGATCATCCTGGATTTTGAAATTTTCATGTAGAAATTCTGAAAAATTATTATTGACCTCCCTGGATTTTCTTTTATCATAAGGGGGGTGCATTTCCTCCACAAATTGGTAGGTACCTAAATCTCTTTAAATATTATATTTTATAAATACACGGGTAAGCACACAGGTTTTTTTTTTTATTATTTATTTATCTATAATAAAATATATTTACAATGGTTTTATTTGTATGCCTGTCTCACTAGGGTATACCTGTGTCGAGACAGGCGTACATATAATATTATCATAAACCATATTATTTCCGCGTTTTTATTGCAAATTTTGACTGTACGATTATATATATAAATAATTTCAACAAAATATTATTGAATTTTAATAAAATACTTATCTCTACATATTATAAATTAAAGTCCTCTGCCGCTTCTGTCTGTATGTTCGCGATAAACTCAAAAACTACTGAACGGATTTTCGTGCGGTTTTCACCAATAGATAGAGTGATTCACGAGGGAGGTTTAGGTATATAATTTGTCAAGGTTTTGTGTAAATTTGTTGAAATATATAATCTGTATGTGGTGGACGAGTGGGCTGGCAAGCGAGCGGTGTGGATTTGATTTGTATGCAAATTAACAGATGGCGGTATGAGTTAATGTATCGTGGTTATAAAGGTTTGGTAACCATCCAGTAGATAGCGTTGTGTTTCGTTAGCCACAGCAACGCATGGCCGCGTAAGCTAGTAAATAATAACTGAAGATTAATGTTTAATTTTCTCGAAAATAACACATATTTTGTCACAAAATAGTTTTAATACGACCCTCGTCTTATTTTGTAAAGATGGGTTTTCTTCAACTGTAACCGGACAGTGCCAAATCAACTCATTTTTGAAAAGTGATGTAGCTAGAGGCGGTTCTATACTTTTCGTTAGCTAGATTGCAAAGATTGAAAATGGATATTATTGATGTTGTTCTAGCTGAAAATGCCGTTTTTTATTTCATTTTTTTAATAATTTCAAATTATTAAGGTACCATAAATGAGCGTGTGTGTCAGTACCATTACTCATAAATGAGCATGCTCATTACGCCTTCCACCTGCGAATCAATGAGCATGCTCTTGGCGTGACACACATACTACCTAGTATCATTTGCTCATTAGTAGCAAGAGAGCATGCGACTAATGAGCAGCTGTAGCTCAGTGGCGGATTAAGCCCATCAGAGGCCCGGGGAGAAAAACGTATTCAAACTTTTGCTGAAGGATGATTCAACATACAAACTGTTTCAAACGGTTTCACATAAAATGCTGTATCTCCGTCGATTTTTCGAATTTCTTTAAAACATTTGGTGAGAGCATTCTTAATTATTTTTTTTACAGTTTCCTGATGCCTTAAGAAGAATATAAACGCTAGAAATATTTCGAATCTCTTGCCTGCAAAATTTTAAAATCGAGCGCCTTTTAGTAAGCGAAAAAGTGGTTTTTATTTATTTTGAGCATAATTTTATAAGAACGAAAAAAAGTTAGAACATGGAAAACCTTAAAAATAGTCTTAGCCATGAGGGGGTATTTAAAAAAAATTCTTTCTTGTATTACTTCATAGTTAAGTCATGAAAAAACTTGTTTTTTTGTGGTTTACGCTTATATTTTTTGTTACGTAAATAATAATTTTATTGTAATTCCAATACATATAAAAGCTAGTACAAGCTTCGATTTATCCGTAGCATATTTTTTGATGTTCATACTGTAAGCCGATTCGTCGTAAAGATTAATCAAAATAGTATCTAAATAGGATTTCACGTATATATTCATCTTAAAGCAGCGGTCGGCAACACGCGGCCCGCGGACGTCTTACTTGCGGCCCGTGAATGTTTTGTAAATAAGTTATAAATATCAAAATAAATGCATTTTTTTCTCTCCAAATTGGTAAGTGTAACAACTGACGCAGGCAGGAACATGAGTGGACAGAATAAGGGTTTGGTAGGCAGAATTAAAACGAATCTGGCAGAGATAGGATGTGACATCCCATTATTTTTTCATTGCATTATCCACCAAGAAGCGTTATGTTCCAAAGCCGTATCATAGAAAGAAGTAATGGACATCGTGGTACCGACTGTAAACTACATTAGAAAAAATGAGTTGACTCGTCGTCAATTCCAGTAGTTTCTGTCAGATACGGAAGCAGTTCATGGAGATATTGTTTATTATTCTGAAGGGGTATGGTTAAGTAGAGGTGCAGTACCTACTGAAAAGGTTTTTTGATCTCAGAAAAAAAAATCAACACTTTTATGAATGAAAAAGGCAAATCTATTCCAGAGCTAACAGATACTCAATGGTTAATAGACCTTGGATTTTTGACAGATGTAACTCAAGAATTAAATACGCTGAATGTACGGCTTCAAGATAAAAACAAACTAATATCTGATATGCACACAGACGTAAAGGCAATCCAAATGAAAAACAAACTCTTTATAAAACATATTGATGAAAAAAAGTTAGATCATTTTCTGAATTATAAAAAGGCTACCGAGGAAGCTGGAATTCATTTTCATTGTGCTTGGTGCTTGTGCCTCCTGGGGAGACTGGAGAGGGGAGAGGGGAGAGGGGAGAGGGGAGAGGGGAGAGGGGAGAGGGGAGAGGGGAGAGTGGAGAGGGGATAGGGGAGAGGGGAGAGGGGGGAGGGGAGAGGGGATAGGGGATAGGGGAGAGGGGAGAGGGGAGAGGGGAGAGGGGAGAGGGGAGAGGGGAGAGGGGAGAGGGGAGAGGGGAGAGGGGAGAGGGGAGAGGGGAGAGGGGAGAGGGGAGAGGGGAGAGGGGAGAGGGGAGAGGGGAGAGGGGAGAGGGGAGAGGGGAGAGGGGAGAGGGGAGAGGGGAGAGGGGAGAGGGGAGAGGGGAGAGGGGAGAGGGGAGAGGGGAGAGGGGAGAGGGGAGAGGGGAGAGGGGAGAGGGGAGAGGGGAGAGGGGAGAGGGGAGAGGGGAGAGGGGAGAGGGGAGAGGGGAGAGGGGAGAGGGGAGAGGGGAAATGCATTTAACAAGGTTAGCTTTCGAAATTCACTTGTATTGCAGTTAATTCAAATCTCCCAGCGGAACATGCACATCAATTCAATTTTTTAGCCAATCACTGCTCTACCCCCTCGATGAGCTAACATTGTTAAACATTTGCATTTTCTACGAACCTTGGGGGCTAGGTTCGTAGGGTATTTGCATGTAGTTGCACATTTCGAATAAAGAATTATTTTTTATAATAAAATAATTAGGGTAAGTACCTAATTAATGCTTGCTTAATTAAGGGAAGGTCCAATTTTGAAAATGAAAAGTTCACTGAACATGCATGAATTACACAGGAATATTTCACACTACTCATGTGCCTAACAACCGAAATTAGTATGTTTATTTAATTATTTTATCCTCGTTTTCTTAAAATTTGTCAAGGGCAAGTATTTTTTTTTTAAATCTGTACATATTTTAAATTGTTTAAATCATCTAATCGGCTGTCAATTTACAAATACAAAATAAAAAAACACAAAAAATGAATAATAAAAAACATATATTTATTTTAAAGTTACAAGAAGTAGATAGCACGAATTCCAGTTCTTTTTCAAAGAGATCACAATATAATATAAAATATTAAGTATATCGGTAGGTAAGTAGGGAGGGCGTGCAGTTCATAAAAGCCGGACTTCTTTATTTGATGTAAGCACAATTACAGATCCTACGAACTGCACGCTCCTGGTATGAAGGTACAAAAGGTTTATTAATCTAATATCTTGAAGAAGTACTCCACTTCTAGTAGGCCGTCTTCAGGAAGATCGCTGCAGTGAACTCCATTTTGGAGTCTGGTCTTCCCAAACCTGGCTCGCAGGGTGTGGGGCCGGAGCTGGCGGGCTATATCCTGAACATATAAACAGTTCAATTAAGTACATGCGGCGCTGTGTGCTCTCCATGCAATCAATAGAAAATCCATGATTTATACTGATTTCAAAGAAAATTAATGTGTCACCTATTCTGGCATAAGACCTTCTGACAGAGAAGTAAATGAAATTGATTTACTTCTGTTTGAAATATTTGAAAAAGTTTCATCAATTTCCCCAAAAGTAAGGGAAAATTATCCCTAGATCGGTTTATCTCTCCAGTGTCTCCTCATGTTACAATGCTACTTCTTCATCAAAAAGCAACCGTTCCCAACCGGTCGATTGTGGAGAAAATTTTGGGATGATTGTGAATTTTTAAAATAATTATTATTTCCGTATTTTTAATTTACTACCATTAATGAAAAAATTTATATCCTGGACATAGGAAAAAATAGGTTTTTCTAGATGTTTTGTTCAAAATTTTAGAAGTCAATCCTCTTAAAGTAAAAAGGTAAAGTAGCTCCCAATGTCGAAAAGGTCGGGGACTTTATCATTTTCTGTTAGATCTATTGAATCTGAATTGTTTAGATTTTTTTCTAAACGAATTTTAAAGGATTTTATAAGTTCTGTTTTACAGCTGCAGAAGGCTCAAGAAAAACCTAAAAATAACTGGATTAAAACATATATATATATATATATGTTATGATTAAGGTTTTCACGGGTGTAAGATGTAGAACAATTTTCTCGGTTTACCCGCGTAACGTAGTCCTTAAAAGGACTTTTTAACTCCTGACGTTTCGGACAGATCACACTGTCCATCTTCAGAGGCCTTATGTCTTGAGTTTTTGTCTCAAACTGATAGCTTTCGCATGTCTGTTCGGTCCAAAAGCTAAAACTTAAGTGAGTGCAAGTCACTTCTTATGTCTAGTCTGTCCGAAACGTCAGGAGTTAAAAAGTCCTTTTAAGGACTACGTTACGCGGGTAAACCGAGAAAATTGTTCTACATATATATATATATATATATATATATACTGAAAACAAGTATCTGAAAAGGCAGTTCAAGGCGGCTTTCTTCATCAAACAACTACTAAGTCTTTTTTCACAAATTAGGAGGACATTAAATATCAAAATTGATACTATTATCTTTTGGCACCACTCACATAAATAAATGGAAAAATCTCTTCTGATAACAGGTGACAGATTCCTATTGAATTCTGTTTTTAAAAAAAACCCATTGATCAACTTACCGGATCAGCAGGGCCGACAAGTTTCCTGAATTCCACAGGAGTATTGACTTCCGGAGGGCCAACTATTTCCAGGGCCACACAAGGACCAGACGTCAGCTCCACAATCATTCCCTGAAACAAATTATACTTTGCTTTACAGCTCAATAGTGGTGACCTGACATTGATGACCAACAGACCCTTTGTTAAACTAAAAAGCAAGTAAAAAAACTTTAATTAAATTCTATGTACGAGGGGTGCTTTTTAAGTACGCGGAATGGGCAGGTAGGTGATTAGTAGGGGTGTCGCTGAATTAGGTACTAATTGAACAACTCATTATTAGTATAACCACTAGGTTTTATCGTAATTAGTTTTTGAAATATTGAGTTCCGCGCTGTTATAAAGTTCCTTACCAAGCAAAGAAAATCAGTTCAGACCATATTGAAAGAGATGTCATGGTGAAAGTTAGTGGAGCTGGCCACACGGTATCGCTTCGAAGTAAATAAGCACACACTTCACCACTAAAATTACACATCTACCGGATCTGCCCTGATGATGGACACTGCAACGATGTCCGAAACGTTGGCTAAAGAAGGAGGTAGCGCAACACGGCATAACACCCCAAAAACAAATAACGGAGATGTCATCCGTTTACGGGGACTCTTGTCCAAGTAAAACTGTGGTTTACAAGTGGCATACCCTCTTTAAACAAGGCAAGGCGTCACTTGAAGACGACGCACGGCCAGGAAGGCCAATCAACCAATTATTCAAAAAGTCGAAAAATTTATATTAGAAGATGCCCGACTAAATAAGAAACAGCTCGCAGAAATGGTTGGAGTATCAGATACAACCATTTTCAAAATTCTTCAAGACCATCTTGGCATGACTAAAGTCAGCGCAAGATGGGTACCGGGAATGCTCACGCCGCCTCAAAAAGAACAGAGTGCATTTTTGAACCTCTGTAGGGAAGACAAAGATGGAGTTTTGGCTCAAATTGTTACTAGTGATGAAACTTGGGTTACGATGAAACATTATGAACTTGAGTCTAAACAGGACTGAATGCAGTGGCACAGAAAGGCACACCACCACCCAAGTTTAAGGTGTCACAATCGGCTGGGAAAATCATGGCGACACTCTTTTGGGACTCAGAAGGAATCCTGTTGATCAATTACAAAGATAAAGGTGTCAATCCTAAAGCAATTAAAGGAAGCCATCAAGGAGAAAAGGGGAAAATTGACCAAAGGTGTCCCCCTTCTGCACGACAACGCGCCTGTTTACAAGAGCCGTGTTGTGATGGCTGCCCTGCACAAAGCGGGCTTCGAAATTTTGCCACACCCACTCTACAGTCCTGACCCGGCTCCCAGTGATTATTACAAATTTCCAAACTTGAAAAAAAAACCTTGTGGGAAAAAGTTTTCAAGTGATGAAGAAGTGAAGGATGCAATTTCGGCGTATTTTTTAGACAAAGACAAATCATTTTTTTTAGGGTATACATAAGTTAATTGAAAGATCCGAAAAATGTATTAGGGTAGCAGGTGAATATATTGAAAAGGAAAAATAATTTAGGATTTTTATTACCACTCCTTACCTCCCATTAATAAATATATATAAATAAAATAAAATAAATAAAATCTATATAAATAAATTCTAAAAATGTCCCTATCCATGTGCCTGTCCGAACCCAAGATAATAAATATTCATCCTAGACTTACAAAAAAGTCAATAGATGTCGCATATTAAAAATAAAATGGATAAAAATTTATCCAGACACTATCTAGATGGCATTTAGTTTGGGTTTGAATCTTGTATATCATATAATTATAATCATACATAAAGAAAGCAGCGAATAAAATATATGTTAAGAAAAATGAAGATAATGTGGGTGGTTCTTAGTCGAAGTATGATGCAGTTAAAAATGACCGAATTGCATAGGGATACAGTTAGCGCAGTTGGTAGAGCAGCCAGTTGGTAGGAAAGCCGTAGGTCCTGGGTTCGAGCCCCATAGGTGCTAGTCCTGGGTCGATCGTGAAAGACCTGATCGTCGAAACCCACTCACGAGCCACCAAAGAGCGAGCTGGTTATTTATTCGTCAGCACCCGGGTCTCACGATCCGCGTATCGCGAACAACACGACAAGAACAACGCGGCGCACTCCCGCGACCGCAAAGTAGAGCAAGACGTCACATAGCGTGTCATCTCCCCCCGCATACTCTTCGCGTATCACGGTTCACACTGGCACACGGTTGATTGTATTTGTGGTTTATTCCCGATATTTAACAAAATATCTCTGATTTTGAATTAAATTTGCTAATTATTTAAAATATTATTTTTTAATTCAGTGTGTAAATGTATAACGGAGGAATACCTAAAATCTGAACCCAAAATTCATTATATTTATAGAGATATAAAAGTTATTAGAAGCAATGTGTAGTATTTACGCATTACAGACCAGGAAAGGTTAATAAAAAGAAATTATAATAAAGCATTACAGCTTACAGCTAATTTACTTATTTAAATTCTCAATAAAAGCTTCAGAACAAAACGTTTTTTTACAAGGTTTTTATATCCTCCAAAACATTATAAAACATTGGTTTTTTACCCCCGAAGCATGTCTTTTTTAAAATTAATTTCTGGGACATGATATTACTAGTTACAGGTGTGAGATGTGAGAGAACGTTCACAGAATTATAACCTGGGTTTTGTGTCGCGTATGACTTGTCTGGGCGGCAACCGTCTACCGCGTGGCGCGAAAGTAACTGGGTGATGAGTAATCGAGTTTCGTATTTTGTGTCGCGAAAAGAGCGGGTCTTCGCGACCCGCTCGTGACGCCAGTGTGTGTCGTGAGCGACCCGGGTCATGTAAAACGATCGATCGACCCAGGACTAATAGGTGCCATCTTTTTCTGATTTTTCTTTTTCAGATTTTCGATTGAATTTCGCTAATATTGTCTAAATACATATTCCATTTCGAGATTTTACTCATAAAAGTTGAAAATTAAAATAAATATTTAAAAAAAACTCTTAATTTATCCTGGTTCAATTAGAATATACATAAATGACAACTAACTACATACTTATATTAAAATGTAGTTTCATTTGAGAATTGAGAAATATTAGATTCAATAAGAGTAGATCTTTGTAAAAATTGGCATAAAAGCTAATAACAATTTAGAAACACCATTTTAATTTGATCCAAATAAACAAAAAATTGACACAACATTCCAAACTGGTTGTTTTCAGGATTGAGTAAAAATACATACTGTTATGTTTATTGCATTAAATTAAACTTCCTTGGGCACAACTGACCGCTAAACAATCTAAAGTACGTTAAAAATCTACAGTGCAAACCAAAATATTAATCTATTGAAGAGTTCACATAATTCTTATACTGGTAACCGAATATAACACAACAGTAACAAAAGAGAACATGATAAAGGAAAAGGTTAGGTTAGTTTAGGTTGAGTTGGGTTTGTTGTTTGATATTGTTCTTCACTTTTCTTCAGTGATCTGTTTATTGTGGAAGCGTTATTACCATATAGTCTGGCACCACTCCTTTATAAACTTCATAAAACTCTGCGGCATTAGCATTTTCCATATAGACCATCTTTAGAGCGGTGATAAGATACCCTTCCTGGGCGATGGCCGACAGGACACTTCCCAATCTGCCCTCCCTCAGGATGTGGGGTTTGATTATGCAGCAGGTGCAATTGCTGAACAAGGCGTTCGCAGGAGGACCCATGGACTTCATTTTACCAGTGGGAAAGAAATATGACAGGTCCTGTAAGCAACCAAACAATATACATTCAATGGGGTATTTTCAGAAACTATGAAAACCGTCAAAAATGTGAGGAAGATTTAAAGCTTATTTTTCTGATTATGATTATGGGACCTTTTAAGTATTACGTAACGCACTTGAGGGGGTGGGGGGTCTTGTGAAACGTTACTGTGCATTACCAGGGGGGGTTTGAACAACGCGTTACGTAATATGTTTTTCTTTATTTAAATAAAAAAACTAGAGAATTAAAATCTTCCAAGTTGGCAACCCTTTTCGTTCTCGAAATCTCTTGTTTTATTTATTACCGCAAACGCGATTAAAACAAGAAAAAGGGTATTTAAGCGATTTTCCAGTACTTTGCGCAACTTAATTGTGACTTTCAGGTAAAAATTGTCACTTGGGCATTACGTAACGTTTAGGGGGGAGGGGGGGGGGGGGTACAGAAAAACGTTACGGCACGTTACATGGGGGGGAGGGGGGGGTCAAAAATCTTTGTCAAAAAATTGCATTACGTAATATATAAATATATAATTTTAACATTTTCATTAATAATTTAATTTTCATAATTACTGATTTCAAAAACTGACTACAATGTCATTGTGATGTAGAAAACGCCACTGGCTGTTAAGACGGCTGTCACCATGATGTCAACGCCGCCATATTTACAAATAAAAATGAACACGTCGTTTTGGCAGGAAATCGAAAATGGTACATTTTAAATCATTATGGAAAGTTTATTCATCGACATAAAGATATCTTCATTATCGTAATTTTTATGAGAAAAAAAAATTAAAAAACCCTTCTGATCAGCAACCAGTATTTCAGCGTAAAATTCTATGAAAAATCTTTGAATCTTCACTAGAAAATGAATCTTTCGGGATAAAGAACTCAAGATTTTCAAGTTCACTAGAAAATGAACTTGAAAATCTTGAGTATGAGACCAGGTAGTTCTGTAGGTCATAAAGAATGTGATGGACTGGTAGTGTAGAAAAAATGCCAGATGATAGGACGTTGAAAGTTATGACTGTCTGGTTGTCCCAGTGAAAGCAGCCCAGAGGCAGACCGAGGAAAAGGTGGATAGACTGCATGGAACAGGACGGGAAGGACAATGGACTGGAGGTCTGTGGTGAGGGTCCACAGCCAGTGAAAAGCATTTTTGGAGGAAGCCAAAATCCAACCCCGGGATCTAGCGCCGTGATGATCTAATAAAATTATTGTTAGATACAATTCAATACCAGTCTTGCCACTGAGAGATTCGTTGTAATCTCTATTTTTTAAGATGCATTGTTTACGAGGGAAAGGATACAATTAGAGATGGGCCGACTATGAACTTGGGTGTCTAGCCGATTAGACGACTAGTCAACGCTAAAATGGCTAGTCGATGCTAAAATGGCTAGTCAACGCATAAATGGCCAAATAGTCAACCGACTAGTCGGCAATGCCGATCATTGGTTTCAGTTAAGTTCGGGCGTGTTCGGAAACCTTCATTTTGCTTCATTCGTCGCGCCACTTGTCACACGTACGAGATCTAATAAGTTTTGTTTATATTTTTCGTGTTTCACTTGCTCCAACGGCGCATTTTATAACGAAACAAGTAGTTAATAAATAATATAAATACCAATTAACGCGAGGAGTAGTAGTAAAGTACAATATACTTTGTGGCATAATTTTATTAAATGAATAGTAACATTATATTTTCAAAATTATGTACAGATATAATCATACATACTTTTAATGCTTCTGTAGCACTGGTTGAACCGTAGACAGCATTTTGCACTTTGTCGATTCCATATTTATTTCTCAGGGAGCCTGGTTCAGCCAGCACAGGGTCCTTGTTCCCAATCTGCTGGGTCCATTTGCTGAGAGCATTTTCGCTGACAAGCTCCATGGCGATAATTGGGCCGCTTGACAAATTTTCTACTATTCCACTGAAACAATATTTTTTTTTTTTTTTTTTACTCTATGAGTAAAACCACAAATTGTAATATTTAATTAAATAAAGACAATATTAGGGAACGTACCTATACTACGTGACACGTTTAGGGGGGGGGGGGTCTTCAAAATGTCACGCTCCATACAAATGAGCGGCGGGTTGTTTAGGTTTTTGGTCACCGGGGGGGGGGGGGGGTTAAAAATTGCAAAAAGTTGGTCACGTAGTATGGGTACGTTCCCGCACCTCTGGGACTCAAGTCAGATTTTCGATTGAGTTTCACTAATATTGTTTTCATTTAATTAAATATTACAATTTGAAGTTTTACTCATAAAGTTAAAAATAAATATTCATCCTAGACTTGCAGAAAAGTCAATAGATGTCGCATATTAAAAATAAAATGGATAAAAATTTATCCAGACACTGGATAGCATTCAGTTCGGGTTTGAATCTTGAATCATACATTAAGATGGCAGCCAATAAAATATGCATTAAGAAAATGAAGATAATGATGGTAGTTCTTAGTCAAAGTAAGATACAGTTAAAAATTATAGAATCGGATAGAGACACCTTAGCTTGGCGGTTAGAGCTGTGGCCTGGAAAGCCGAAGGTCCTGGGTTCGAGTCCCAGAGGTGCCAATAGATGTTAAAAATAGAAGTCGGAACCACTCGAGAGAGACACGACACGATCAAGTGAAATTATATTCTTGAGTCGGATCATGTCAAAAGTCAGAACAACATAAGGGTATGCATGAGACATTATATGAAAACGTGAATGAAGCTAGAATCGTGTGGCAGTTTATCCTATCTGTCTAAACGAAACGCCTATCTGACGAAACAGCGACAGATATTACAATCATTCTTCAAAATAACAACAACAGTATGGCAGCTTGTCTGCAGGTTCTACTATTTAATTAAAATTTAATAAACATAACGTTATCTAAAAACTGTAGAATGCACAACTTTTGAAGCCATTGAGATGCGGTTTAGTTAGTTAATAAGTTACATACTGAATATCTGGGTCTTCCTTTAAGTTTTCAAAGGCCATAGGGACGGCTTCTTTGGTCAGCTGTACCATTCTCATTTGCATTATCCTAAACTTATTTTGCTCAATGGCTTGTATTATCTCTCCCACTTTAACACTGGAAAGTGGTTTGATCATGGCAAATGTCCTGAAAACAATAAAAAAATTCATTAATCTGGAACACGGTCATCAATAAATTAATCAGTTATGTACACAAAATTTTAACAAATTGTGATGTAAATAAAGAATATGAATGCTGGAACATGTCAAGAATAATAGAATAGTGTGTACGCAGAAATGTTTGGATAAGCAAATAGTGTGGCCCGAGTATGAGATGTGTGGCGTTCCATCATACCTCTTAATTGTTAATTAGATTAAATGCTGACAGATAATGAGATAAATCAAAACTCCAGAAACAACTAAACTGTGGAGTAAAGTGGATTTTAACTTTCTCCCTGAATCTTCATTCTATAATAAATGTGATCGAAGCTACGCAGTTTCCATACCTGGCAAAATCAAAACTACCAATTATAAATAAGCTTCTTTTCAAATGAACCATGGTATAGATGACATATAAAATAATGAGCCCAGCTATGTAGACGTTAAAAAATGTGTTGAATAAACAAAAATTACCTTTCAGTAGACTTGACCAGTTTTTTCCTTGTGTCTTCACATGCAAAATCGTTGATATTAATCTGACGACCAAACACTCTCACAGACCCTCCGATGTAGAAGTCTTTCAGTGTCACATCTTCTATGGCGGTTCGTTTCAGGAAGGTTCTCTTCAGTTTGATGTCAAATAAGCTGATGGAGTTATCATGGGGGAAGAAATGTACGAGGAATTGCTTGGCGGTGGACAGCTCGGGGTCCAGCCACTCGCCGACAAATGTATACTTTTCTTTACCACTGGTATCATCCTGTAACAACGAAGAGTCAAAACAAAGTTCCTTTTACAAGTCTCCATAATAATTTTAATATTACCTGTACGGTTGGTTTTTGTGTAGTTATCATAATAATTTATAATATTTTCATTAGATTTAGACTCTAAATTGTAAACAATACAAGTTTGATTATGATAGGTTATATTTTTTTAACACAGAATTTTGATAATCTACACCCCGGTACGACGAAATAGAATGCGACGATGATTTGAACGGATATTATCATTCGACCTATTATTTTACTTGCTGAGACACATAATGAACCAAATAAGACCGCAAATAATTGAGGATTTTTACAAACTCTAATATAAAGCCTGATCGATATTGTAATTTATTAAACAAAAGCTAAATTATAGATATATTAATGAACAATGCGCATGTTGTATGATCTGTATTTATCTAGTTATATTCTCAATAATTTATGATCAACCGGCGTTATCATTCGAACTTACCATAATTTCGTTGATTTGAGCAAATCGAACATACTTGTTTGGCGGTTACTAGGTTACGATACGATCTGTCAAACGAAGCAGGGTAGGAAACATGACATTGTTTTTGAATCGGCCGATAAAGAAGGGATTGTGGAAAATTCGCGCTTATTTTAAATATTGAATGTTTTTCTGAAAAGGCAATGTTAAATTATAAATAGGTAGGTACGTACCTATTTCAATCTTAATATATAAAACAAAGTCGGGTTAGTCACACTATTTATAACTCGAAATCGGCTGGACCTGGACCGATTTTGATGATCTTTGATTTGTTAGAATAACTATTAAAACATCGCAAAAATTCACGAAAAAGAAAGTTATGAAGAAAATTATTTTGGTAAATTTTTGGGATTAGTGTCCATGGCTATTACGAATAATTTTTAGAAAAAAACTTTAGATTCGTCTTAATCACTATAAAAGGAAACTTTTTGCATCACGGCCGGCGGAAAATAATGCATTTTAATTTTCAATTTCGTTAAATAAAATTTCACTTCGCGAACCGATACTACGACAGCCCGCCCGCCATTTTGTCACTGTTAAGGTGGTATCCCTGACCTGATACAAACAAGAGCTAGATACGATTGTAGCCGACTTCGTGGGATACGTGATGAGGCGCGAAATAAGGAACTCCAGTGAAAAATATTATGGCTTTAAAAAAATATGTTCATGTAGACCAATAAACGCTGATTCTGAATATATAAGTTTTATTTCATAATATTAAACGTAGAGTTCTTAAAAAAATATTAAAAAGTGCATTTTTAAACCTCTCGTCAAAACACACTGTAAAGTAGGTATTACTGAATGGTTAATGCTGACGTCACGCGTCACCAGTCATTGTATTGAAATCTTTGATTATGTAGGTAAGACATAAGCAATCAGTATTAACAACATTTCATGTTATTCGTTATTTCATACTGTTTATAGAGATTTGGTTGTTGTGTTTATTGAAATAATATTTAAGCCTAAATAATTCAGTATCAAAAATAGAGGTATCTCTATTAGTTTATTTCTATTATTTAAAATATTGAAAAACTACTGCACAAAAAAATAGTAATGCTACTTCTAGTGAGAATGCTTCGAATAACGGTATTCAAAATGGCGGCACTTGATCAGCTGATTGCCCAATCCTATAGTAATTTTTCAGGAGTGATGACGTCACACGATTCACCGTACATACGATGGTCTTAGGGGGATCGTGAAAAATTAAAACTTTGACAATTATGTTAACTATTAAAACTAACTCTAAAAATAAAAATGCAGTTATTTAAGTTAGAAGGTCATTCATTATTCATTAAAAATAATAATAAAAAAATTGGACTGGAGTTCTCTATTGTGTATGTTACCTTTACTTTAAAAAACAGCCTACGATTTTAAATGGTTTGTCTGGCAAAGCAGGGTTTGTCTAGCGGGCTTGTGTGTGTTATCTTTACTTTAAAAAACAGCCTACGTTTTTGAATGGTTTGTCTGGCAAAGCAGGGTTTGTCTAGCGGGATTGTGTATGTTATCTTTACTTTAAAAAACAGCCTACGTTTTTGAATGGTTTGTCTGGCAAAGCAGGGTTTGTGTAGCGGGCTTGTGTATATTATCTTTATTTAAAAAAAAACATCCCAGGATTTGAATGGTTTGTCTCCATTCCAGTGCCTGATTAGAGGTTCGTTTGCATTATATTATTAATTCTGTTTTTCATAATTACGCGCCTCATCATGTATCCCACGAAGTTGACAACAATCGTATCTAGCTCTTGTTTGTATAAGATCAGGGATACCAACATAACAGTGACAAAATGGCGGGCGGGCTGTCGTAGTATCGGTTCGCGAAGAGAAATTTTATTTAACGGAATTGAAAATTAAAATGCATTATTTTCCGCCAGCCGTGATGCAAAAAGCTTCCTTTTATAGTGATTTTGTTTTTGTTGATGTTGTGAAGAGAACTCCGTACATTTATGCTGTCTGCGTGTGTTTTAGAGGTATAATGGTAATGGTGTTGATTTTAACAAAATCAAGTTTTATAATATTCTTATTATTATTATAATTTACAAGTATAAGTATATTACATTGGATTTAGTAACATAGACGTTGAACATTATAATAATGATCAATAAGATGGATCAAGGAAAAAAATATTTATGAGATGTAATATTTTTGGTATGCCTCGTTATTCTCCTGTGCCATTCGTGTGGAAAACGTTATTTTTTTAAATGATTTTCGGCTGTGTAATTATCGTTTTTTCGCACCCATAAAATTTTGTCCCTTCTTCCCGGTTTATAAAAAATGTCTGATTTATCGGATTGAAATTTTCATAAAATCGCCAGGGTTTCAAAAATACGATAAAAAAATACAGAATGTCTTAGAATATTTGCCTAAACCAGTTTTTTTTAATGTGATGCAAGTGGCCTATTAATAATTTTATCGCTTAGGAAATTTTTCGATCCGGGGAGAAAAATAGGAAAAAAACCAAAAGCCGTTTTTTTCATAAATTTAGGGAACTCCCCTTGAGCTGAAAAAACATGTTTTAGTATTGCCCTCACATTTGTGGCAAAATTCCGTTGCAATTGCGAATAAAAAAATAATGATATTTTCAAATTTAGAAAAACTGTTTAAACTCAGTGTTATTTTTTGATTAATTTAAAAGAAATACAGATATAACCCATGTACCCTTTCTTCTGTGAACATCTGCGAGGCGCTGCATCGCCAAGGTAGGCCGAACAGCACCATATATGCGTGGTTGTATTGTGTTCGTGTGTTCATGATGCCTTGTGGGTATCTTGTCCATAGTTCGCCGGTGCAAAACCTCCTGCAGTAGATCTTCACCGGAGGTCTGCACCTGTTGAATCTCCAGACGAGTGTGTTGGCTCGCACCCTCAACCCTCGGCTCGCACTCTTCTTTGGCATTCTATATCATTTTTTATCATTTAGGTCATCTTCTATCTTATTATTCTTTTTCGTATTTTCTGTATTCAGGCCAACGTGAAGGAAATAGCTTGTATGCACACTCTCGTGGCCTACGCTTCTTTTACCACTTTCAGTCTTTACTGAATTAATATATAATTTATTCATAGTGTTTACGGGGTCCGGTGGTTTATCCGGTTCTTGGCGGCGGATGTGTCTGCCCACCAACGTCGCCTTGCACCGCAGTGGTAGGGATGGAAACATACGTCCGTCACTCCTGCACACACTGACCTCAGATTCCATCCCTCAAACCCTTTTCCTTCCCAGAACTTCCTCTCCCCCCTTTCCTAAAAAGACCCTCCACACAGCATTCCCAAAAATGATATAGGCCCTGAGGGGAATTATTTTCTTCATAATTATTTATTTATTACACGCCCTAGTGGGCTTTTCTTATGAAATGTTTACAAACTATTTGTATCAAAGTAAATACTTAAAAAATTTAAACAATAAAGAAAATATAAAGATAATGACAAAAAACGTTGCAACAAAACACAAAAAATACATAGATAAAAATGTAAACAGAATATAAGAATCCTCGCGCATATAATTGAATTAAAGAGATTCTTCAAAACAATATACAGGGTGTTAAGGGACGTACTTGACTTACTTTAACCAGTGATTCCTGACATTATTTGGAGCAAAAAATGTAAATGAAATTTTGGTCTCCGGTGACATTTTTGATGTTTTTTTTTTTTTTTTTTCTACAAAAACATTAAAAAAATGGTAGTTGTTGAACAGTTGGAAGCGGGGTAAGGGGTTCGTCGGACACTCTGCTGAGTGACCAGTGACGACATGCGGAAGAAATTTTATTTTGTTTGATTTTGAAAAAAAAAATTGAAAAAAAAAAAAAAGTCGTCAAAAAAAGTCACCGGAGACCAAAATTTCATTTACATTTTTTACTCCAAATAATGTCAGGAATCACTGGTTAAAGTAAGTCAAGTACGTCCCTTAACACCCTGTATAGTAGTAGCATAGAAGTTATTTGGTAGGTACATATGTCTATTTGTGTCTTAAAGAATAAAAGTGATAGAATACACAATATTTATACCGATTAGTTATAAGGCTCTGCAACCGGGCTCGAAAAGAAGAAGAAGGAGAGACACAAAATTACGAATGTTAGAGGAGAACGCTAACATTTACAGCAACAAAATCGATGCGAAAATGTTTAATAAAACACGACTCCTTTAAAATAGAGCAAAAATCTCGCGGGCATTGTCTTAAACAGCATTTAAAGAAATACTGTGAATTTTTTCATACATATAACTTGTAAAATAACTGAAACAAACGTGTTTATAATAATTTTTGGAGCATACTTTGCCATTTTTTTTCTATCGAGGGAATTTTATATAATTTGCGTTTCGGCACGGGCAATGTCTATATATTATCTTCAAGAATAACAATTATTTAAGAGCTTTAAAACTTAACGTGTTTAAGGGAGATATGTAATAAATCGGTATAAATTCGGGTTGAGGGTTCTTAATATGAAATATATCGCCCAGATTAGAATATTTATTTCCGAGACTGTGAAATCTCGGAATAGGAGAAATTTGAAAAGCTAGTGTCCTGGTGTTATTGAAGTAAAAAGGTAATAAATGTCGGCATGATTTTTTGGAAACATGCATATTGATAAATTGAAGTAATTCAGGACAGTCAATTTTGTAATGCAGTATTTTATGTAATAGTATTAAATCTGTGCTTATTCTTCTTTCCGAAAGTTTCAATAGTGACATTTTATCCAGGAGGTAATTATAATCAATGTTTTGTATAGGAATATGTAATTTATAGTTTATAAACCTTAGAAACTTACGTTGAATCTTTTCATTGTTGTCTGAATGAATATTGTAAATATTAGGTCCTTACATATGAAATTGGCGTTTTGTATGGGAGGAACATAAAGTCGATTTTTTTTTTAATATAATATATTTATTTAATCAAAGTATGTACCACTGCTATCTATGCACTTTTGCCATCTCATAGGTAGTTCATCGATCCCTTTACTAAAAAAATCATTCGGACGGGAATCAATAAAATCTTTGAAGGCGGTTTGGACTGCCCCATTGGAGTTGAATTTTTTCCCTTGCGAGAAGTTATCCAAATTTCGAAAAAAATGGTAATCTGTTGGGGCAAGGTCCGGAGAATACGGTCTAATTTGGTGGCCGTCTGTTGTGCAGTGTGTGGTCTAGCGTTGTCATGAAGCAGCAGTGGCCTAGAGCGATTAACCAGCCTCGGTTGTTTAGCAGCTAGCTTTTCCATCATGGTTTGCAGTTGCTGACAATAGACATCTGCCGTAATCGTCTGGCCAGATTTAAGAAAGCTGTAGTGAACGACACAGCTGTGTTTTCTTTTGCGGCACCGTCGCCATACACATCATTAATCCTTCGAGCCGTTTCTGCAGCACTGGTGCCACGGTGGAACTCGTACTCGTAAATAACGCGATATTTCAAATTTTCCATTTTGTAAACTAAGTGACGCAAAGAAAAAAAATAATTAAGGAAAAAAACAAATGAATTATAATTTTCGAAACACAAATACACGAGTAAATAGCTGTATAAATTTGAATTTGGAATTCCTAACAAAAGAGAAGATATTTGAGATCAAAGTTGCCAAAGATGCAAAACGCCAATTTTATAAATATATGTAACGACCATATATGTGTTGATCTGATGTAAAAAAAAATAATAAGTTGGCTTGTACAGTGTTCGTGTATGTACTTGTGATGTTAAATGTTGTGTTGGTGTGTATTGATCCGTTTTGGGTTTTGTTGAGTAGGCATATGTTATTATTCGAAGAGTTTTTTGATTTCAGTAATTTCTTTTCTTGGTATACTTTTTTGGTGGACGTTTCTGGGTTATAGTTTTAAAAAAATTATAACTGTACTCCTTAGTATTTGTAAGTCGTTTAAATACGTGATGTGTGTGTTTCCTCATACTTCCATATTTCTATTAACCCCTAGGGCTAATTTTTTCACTTTTGGGAACAACTCATATAGGTCTCATAAAAATCGTTGTGTCTCCCTTACTATCGTAGTGAGAAATATGATCTAAAGGGTGATAGAAAGAGAAAACACTATGCTTTATACTCGAAGCGCAAAGTTTACCACAAAACAATTAAAATGTACATCTTTATGAGACTAAGTTTCCGGTCGCAAGTTGAAAATAATTTATGAAACTTTTCGAGTTTTTTATTAATTATTTTTACACGAAAAGACAAAAAAGACTGGTGATATTGTTGTTTATAATACATTTGTCTAAAAAAATTGTAAGTGTTTTTGGTTTCTTTCCTTATCAAAATATTAAAGTGAATTTCATCACCTTTCAAAAACAGTTTTCGGTTACATCCATAAACATTTAATTTATTCGGATTTTATTGCAAAGTGGAAATATTTTGACAGAATATGCCCGAGGCCTGAGATGGATTGGATTAAACGAAAGTATCATCCCCTCTTTGCTTGTAGGCAGTGGCGTAGCTAGCATGGGTGGCGCCCGGGGTGGATAACGTGGTGTCACCCCCCCCCATACAAGTTGACTGGGAAATTCAAAACGCAAATTTCAAAAATTGGTCCGTATTAGGAGGGGGGGGGGGGGGGTGCCTAGAGAATTTCTGGAATAAAAATCTCTCCTTAAGTTTTACCTATAAAAAGACCGGTAGACCCAAAATTCTCCCGTTTCGGGGCCACTCCACGGGGAGCCATAGAGCTACAGACCGTGCTCTTGGGGGTGACACTCGATACGCCACTGCTTGTAGATACTAGTAGAAGGTGAGATATTCTACCAAATAGGATTTTAGCTCTGGTATGGATGAGACCACCATTCAGGATAGAAATGGCTTTAGCTGTATTTGGTGATTCTGAATAATCAGGTGTTTTCCCAGGCCCACATTCTCCGAGCAGTTGGGGCTTTTGTAACTTAATCTCATAAGATTAAATAAAAAAATGCCTTAGTTAAAAATAAATATGTTGTGCTGACGTCTCCATCTACATATCAAGGCCGACTAGAGTACAGACCTGGCGCCGACCGCCAAATTACAAACTCAGTGCTGTCGTTAAGTAAACTTCACTGTATAAAATATTCTAATCACTCTGTTTATTTAATATAATTGCGGTAAAATAACAAAAAAACAGTAACAACAAGAATCAATTGCAGTCGTATCCATTTGCAAACTGTCGTTGCTCGATGGCACTGACTTGGATCACGTGACTCTTAAAAATTCGTCGTGCGCCAAGACCTGGGGGTACTAACTGCAGTTATCTATAGATAGGTAATATAGGGATAGTCTACTGGGTAGGACGAGACACTCAGATAGCAATCGGATTGAGTGCTATACACACATCAAGTACCTACCGACTTACTCTATATTCAGTCCAAAGGTCTAACACGGGCATTAATTAGCCTAGTAAGGTAGTAAAAAAAAACATAAAAGTGTACTTTCAAAAATTGTATGAAATAATAAAAATTAAAAAAACTAAAAATAAAAAATAAAAAATTATAATTTAATTTCAGTGTGTGGATTAATAAGTATACATTTCCCTCAAGGTTAATAATTTCTTCAACAAAATAATTGAAGGTGAAATATTCTGAGAACTCCAAACTGTTTTTTTGAATTTATTCGTAAGAACGTGTATATTAAAAACAAAACTCATAAAATTTGACCAATTATTCCACATGGTGCAATGATTCGAGCCTTCATTTTTTCTAATGATTATGAAATTGAGGTCGTATGCGGAAAAAACAAAAGCATCATTCGGAGAAAATAATACCTACTTACACTTTGGTTGTTGTTACGAGTACACCTTTATTGAACCGGCTTTTTGATGTATCTGCATATTATAATATTTTATTTATATCATGTTTGTTGAGTAATAATTAAATGGAAATTTTAACTCGCAAAAAAAAGTTGGTGTTTGGCTTTCGTTTATTATTAATTTACTGTAAAAATAGAACACCGCATGCAACGGTACTATGAAGGCAAAAAGGCAATAAAAATACGTTCCCTATCGTTATAATGCTGCAGCTCTTTCTTACACATTAAATAATGATGAGACACACAAAATACGTGCCACTGTTTCCTCCAAAGTACTCCCTTTTTGCGACAAGAATTGCGTTACATGTTCTTTATACGTATGAGGGAGATGTATGAAAATGATTGTGTGTTTCCTTTGGGAGGGTGCAGACATACGTTCACCGTTTGTTTCATTTGCGACTGTTGTTATTTAGTGTGTAAAAAAGAGCGGCAGCATTATATATTTAAGAACTAAAGCAAAAACCATCAGCGCATTGACATTTGACGTTTTTGAATTTTTGGAATTCATTCACACTTCAATATTATCCTTGTATTTTATACTTTCAAAATTATCGTCACGGCTAGTAGTATTGGTAGGGGTCTACGGAGGTGTGTGAGAGAGATGCAAGAAAATGATGACTTTTCCTTTGTACATTGTGTATCTCATCTTTTGAAAGAGCTGCAGCAATATTGTGATAAGGAACGTATGTTTATTGCCTTTTTTATGCCGTCACGATACCGTTATTGTCAATCGTCACGGTAAATATAAGAGCGTCCAATGTATAGGATACATGAAAAGGAACCTGGAAAGGTCTGATAGCAACCCTTGCAACCCGAAAAGGAACAAAAATGGAACGAAAAACATCAACGCGTGGTCAAGAACGAAAAGTGGAAAACAAACTTAACTTGATACAAGATGCATTCCATCCTGAGACTACATTTAATAATAACCCACAAATAAAAACCTTTGATCTGAAGACAAGTCGGGTAACTTACCTGCTTACTTTTTTACTTTCATGAGGACGTGAAACTCAATAAAGTTAATTAAAAATTTAAAATCGGGATCGAACTCAATATTCGTAATGCCAACGAAATGACGTACCCACTTTTAAAATTAATAACTCAGGGAGGCCTCGTACGTCATTAATGTTGTAGGTAGCTCGAAAACCAGATTATAGGTCGCAGTGGTTAATATACATAATTTGTGGTAGGTACAACTTGTAATAATAATAATAATTCCTGTAATATTCAAAAAACTGTTTCTGAAAAAATAAGAAAATACACAGATTTAGGAAATGAGATTAAAAGAATTTGGCATTCTCAGACAATAAAAATATTACCATTTGTTATTTCGGCTACTGGCATAATACATAGGTCTCTCATTCAAAATTTAGGCATATTAGATTTGTCAAAGAATTTATATATAAACATGCAAAAATCAGTCATTTTAAATACATGTAGGATTACAAAAGATTTTTTAAATATTTATATTGAGGAATCAGTAGGATTTATAGGTTCAATTAGGAATTCCACATAGCCGAACCCTCTGATATGAATATATCTGGAGTCGGTGAATTTTTTTCCCATTTGGTCTCAGGTAGGTTGACATGTTGTTCTTGTATTGTTTTGTATTTATAATACTTATATAGTGCAATTGCATAGCGTGGATTGACTAGAGACTAGATGATAATTTGGGAAAAGTGTGAAAGGGTGTAGTTTTTCCTGTGGGGAAAATTTAACCCGGACATTTAAATCTGGTGCGTAAAAAGTAATTATATCAAAGCGAAAGGCAGAAGATTTTGATAAGTACTAGGTACATGTATATACTTACTAGGTACCATTCCAAATTGAGATGTTGTTGAAGCCGAAAACATTGTTTTTGTTTATTTTTTAGGGATATATGAAAATAATAAAAGAATCAGGAAAAATGTTTGGAAATCGGCAATTTACATCACCAATTCGAGACGCAGAAAGATCAGCGCAACCTTTTGTTATCTTCCGTAGCCTGCAGGCGTGCAGACTTTAGAGGTGCAATGAAAAGATCTTGGCTGACTTACATAATCGAGAAGAGTTAATAATCCAGAGTGCCTTATTTGCGTCTTTTCACGTAATAATTTCAACAACCTTGATTTTAAGTGTTTGCGTTGCAGTTAGTAGATGTAACGACGACTGTAACAAGAAAACTGTGACCTACCAATTCAAAAACACCAAAATGTTTTTTGTTTGTGGCGGACAAACAACACCAACAATTTTCTGAGTTGTTTTTGAGACATTACTAATGTTGCACATAGCAATGTGTTGTTATTTATTAAATTACATTTTATCAATTGGAAAAAATGTTGATTTTGATATCGTATCTGACGATAGTTCTGCTGTCTCAACAATTTATTTTCTTTTTAACCATTTTTATTAAACAATTTTACGGTTTATCGCGACAGTTGGGTTCTTGTTTTATTTATTTAACTATTACTAATTTACTTCGGTTATATAGGATACTATTCCGTTTAATGGGAACAAATTCCGATGAAGTGAATGCAAAACTTAAGTAAACTAGTAGTTGTTTTTTGTAAAAAAAATCGCCTCAGGTGTGCATGTTTCAATGATGGACCTAATAAAATTTAAAGCACGTCAAAATCATTCGACGAAGTGTTCGAATTTAAAATTAATTATGAACCGTTTGCAATTATTTATGTAGTTAAGGAGAGAAAATTGGAATGTACATTCTATGTGTATTCTAAATGCCTATAAATTTTCTTACTCTGTGTAAGGATCTTGTACCGCAATTGGGGTATATTGTAAGGCTGAAGGTAGCGGGGATGAAAATGAGGAGGGTAAGATGAAGGTGGGGAAGTACCTGGCTATTCAGATCTGGTAACCAAATTAAAACTAATTCTAAAGCCATTTCAAGCAACGTTTAAATTCGGAATGGTGGTCTTACATCAGGGCGATACAGAGAGTATCTTCCACTCTGGAACGTGCCGCAAATATACTGTATATTATTTTTAAATTAATTCATTGTGAAATAACACAAATTAATCAAATTAAATTTATTTGCCCACGTCGGAATTCGATCCCGCGACCTTCGGATTGCGAGTCAAGAGCCTTACCCCTAGACCACGCCCCATATCTTGGGATTGTAAAATCATGTCTATATCTTACTATTATTATTTAAGTTGGTACTTACATCACCTACTAATCGTGTGGTGTGTAGGTACTAGGTACCTACCGTTGGTATTAATTATTATGAATCATCACTTCAAGGGCCCTTTGTAAGGGGCCTTAGATTCGTATAAAAAAATTAAAGATGAACCTATTCACTGTTTAATTATTAAAAAAACTCGGTGGGGTTATTTACTTTAATTTACAGTGCAAACAATGCCAACAAAATTATTTAGGTTAATCTTTGCGATATGCATAAAACGAATACCGTATCGAAGGTAGGTACTTATTCTCTAAGGTAATACGTAATCGGTACTTAATAAAACAAAATGTATGAATTAGAAGAAGGCGTTTAAAAACCGTTAATTAACAATTCAACCATGGTAATTATTGCATTTTGTGGAATAATTAACAGCAGGTGGGAGGTGGGAGCAGTTTACCCCCTCCTTACATTCATTCACACGCATGCTTAAAAATGCAACGTGTGCGCAAGTGTATAAAGAAAAAGTGCTTGAAAACTACTTGACTTTTCTTATTCAGGATAGGTATCTTAAGTAGATACCACCTAAATACTTCTATATAATATTTTTCTAAAGCCTTAGAAAAGTTTTTCGGCTTTTTGTAAAGATTTCAATGTCAACGTCCTCCACATTACAACCAAACTGGTAACAAAGTTCAAAGGTAACCTAACATTTTTATGAATTTTATGTAATTTTTGTATCAACTTAAATCTTAATTCTAATTCTAAATAGTCAAGTAAGGGGCTGCCAAAGATATAGGTACTATTTTACTAATTAAAAATATATATTAGTTGCGCCCATTACAACTTAGAACTGCACCTTCTAAAGCCAAACCAGTTCAATCGCGTGATAGATTTTGAACGAACTTGGGCAAAGAGGCCCGCATCGTGAATAAAATAAACTAATATTAGAAATGACGAATAGTAAAATAAATTTGAAAGCAGTGCGAAATTTCTGTGGCTTAGAATTCGAAAGATAATCGAATTTTGAAGCGAAATCCTAAAAAATGTGGATCGAAAAACTGACATTGGCCCTTGAAGTAAGCCACTTTTGTTCGGGATACGTCACGGTTACATTTGCCACAACGGAGGGGGCATAACGGGATACCACGATGGAGGGGGTGTAATGGGATATCACAACGGAGAGGGTGTAATGGGATACCACAACGGAGGGGGCGTAATGGGATAGGGAAAATATTTTTGTGACGTCACAAATCTCATGACCCCTCCATACCCCTTGTCACACTTCTCTACTCCCCTCCCCACCCTTAAGGTGTGACGTAATTTATGGATGGCTCCTTTCAAGCCGCCGCTACCCGAATTTCTACCGATTTCTTACATATCTCCCTTGACATTTGAAGTTTTTAAGCACTTAAAAAAATATATGTTATTTTTTAAGATAATTTCTAGATGTGTCGTTCATTTCACTTATTTTAGAAGTACATGTATAAAAAAAATCGAAGTGTTTCTTAAATGCTATTTTATACGTTCCCCGCGACATTTTTGCTCTATTTTAAACGAGTCGTGTTATTAAACATTTTCACAATTTTCGCTTCAATTTTATAGTTTTAAATATTAGCACACTCTCTCCAACATTCGTAATTACATATCTCTCCATCTTCTTCTTTTTGAGCGGGGATACGGCGCCTCAAGTCCGTGGGCAAGAAAACAACAAGCTCAAACTCAACCCACCGCCTTCTGTAAATAAAGATGGCGGTGCTCGACCTCAATGACAGGAAAAGTTTAATGCAGTAGGTCAAGAATTGAAGAAATTCGGCCCTGTCTCGGCGGGAAGTGGGGAGAACCACCGACCAACACATTGCATCATAAATACATTAAAGGCTATTGCATAAAACTGTGATGTCAGATGTTGCCATCGCCTTCTCGCCGCATCGCTCAGGGCAAACGAGAAAGAGACGGGCATACCGTCGAGCGGCGACTGTGTCTCCACGCAACAGAGACTGGAACTCCTTCGGCAGTCGTGTTTCTTGTATCCAACTGGGAATATCGTTTTTCTTCACTTTTCTGCTCAAATATTTATATGCCTATACAGTCAAAACATAATTCGTTGGACGAAGGTCGTGCTTTATGCAAAGTGAAGTGACAACACAAAGGATTACTGCTGATTGTTTTTAACAGGATTGCCTACAAGGTATCATTGATTTGGTAAGTTCGTTTATAAAAGATCGCCGTCCAAAGTACATTTTATTAAATGATTTAATATTTCAGCAGACTAGTAACGAATACGTACCTAAGATTTTCACACAATCTCTGAGAAAATGATCGGTAAGTTTTGTCGTACTTGCGGGAAATTGGGTAATCCCCTCAATGATTACAATTTTAATACGTGCTACCTTTATAACGTACTAATAAACCGATTTAGTAAACCGAGTTGCCAGGGCTTTACACCGATTTTTCCGAATTCTAAAGTAGACGGTGACCTTCCTCATGTTTTGAAGGTAAAGTACCTATGCAAAATTTCATCAGTCTCGGAATAAAACTGTAGATTTGTAAACAAAGTAAATCCGCTCGCCATAGACACTGTTGTTTATATAAAAATAGATAGATTATTACGTGCGGACTGCGGACACATGCATTTCATAATTTACCACGAGTTGCAATAAATGCAATCACAATTTTATAATGATTTTAAATCACTGTGCAGTTGAAAAACTATATTTCGTATTTTCGGTCGATTAAAATAATCGCCATTACGCAGTACCTACCTCCAGCGGTTTGCAACATAGGTATATTTATAAATATTTCGTAATAATTTCCTATCTCCTCTGCAGAGAATACGCTAGTGTCTTACATTACACATTAAGTGGTGCAATTTTTTCTTTCACAAATATTTCGGAGAAGATGGAGGAAGATAAAACAAAAAATTATGTTATTTCGCGCCAATATGTCTATAGTTTCAGGTACCTACCTACTAGCAATCCCTATTACAAAGAAAATACAATGGCGATACGAACAAAAACATTGATGTCACACTAATTTCGACGTTTTTATTGTTTTTTATCAATGTGTATGCTCAGGTACAGGAAAAAAAATTATAAAAATCTCAATCACTACCATTTTCCATTGTTTGTTTTATTTGTTTACTTGAACAATTTGAACTAAAATTGTGTTTATTAGAAAAAACATTGCAAATTAGCATTGGCAAATTGCAGAAAAATATTAAATCAATTTTTAAAATGTGTAGAAATACACTATTAAAAAAAATTAAAAACATTTTCCTCTTTGTTTCTGCAAGTGTAGTGATATTTTGAATCTAAACAAATTATTGACCATATAATGGAATGTTGTTTTTTTTTACATTAGTTCCACACAGGAGACCCTGGGGAAAATAATTTCCCTCAGGGCCTATGTCATCTTAGGGGATGCTGTATGGAGGGTCTTTTTAAGGAAGGGAAGGATAGGAAGTTCTAGTAGTTAAGTTGGGAAGGAAAAGGGTATGAGGGGTGGGTAGGAATCTGGGAGTCAGTGTGTCCAGGAGTGACGGATGTATGAATCCATCCCTCCAACGGAGAGAGTCCGGCTGAAAAGGTCAAAGGCCTCCCTCAATCAGTCTCTCTTGATCCGGCCTGCCACGCAGCAAGTCGGCAGGCGCATCCGCCGCCAAAGAAAAACCTCACCCCATAAACCTGGGCACCACTGCTAAGTCACCAAACGTAGCGAACCACTCGGGGTGACCTATGGCAGAGGTGTCGGTTATCCAATAAATGGTTCCGGGGCGGCGGTACCCATACCCGACTCCCAAATTGCAGTTCTATCACAAGATGTATTTAAGGGTTAATGAAATACCGACCTACAAGTTAATTGGTTTACACGCATTGTGCAAAACATCAAAATTCCAAAACCTTGAATCTAAATTGTCACCAATTAGGTTGATTTTATTGACCGGTTGCTTCAGCCTCCTTGAAACAAGTTTACCTTCGCCATACACTTTCATGGCTATACACAGATACTTCGAGCAAACACAAATAACTCATGTATTGCACAAAACAGGTCAGGTGTGTGTTTTCTCAGTCCTCAGTTCTCATGGTTGAATGTTGAACGGATTTAATTAATATTAATGAATGTTTTAACTAAGTATATAATGCTAATTTCTTACTCCAAGAGAGCAATCGACTTAACCCTTAAATAATTATTAAGAAGTAGGTAGAAGGCGCGGTCCCTCCATACATACTGTGGATGCCGCGCTTCCCTTCCTTTTAGGCGTATAATAAGTACAATGTAAGTGTTCTTTTTTTATTCAGCACTAAAAAGCTTTGAGCTTATTTTTTTCTAGCCGTAAACAGCAATAAATACTGCAATTTAACGACACCGTCCCGGTTATACTTGGTCGAAGCACCGTCCCAACCTCAGAGGCCAAAAACAACAAAACCCGACGCGCGAACCGGACCGAAATACATAATAATAACACCATTCCAATGCTAGTGTGTCCAATGTTGCGTAAATGCACCAATACCAGCAACAGTGGATTCTCTGCTCCATTTCGCATCCACGATGTTAGAAAAAGTTTGATATTTGCGCATGCGCGTTTAGTTCTCCTTCAGTTCTGCCAAGTTTTGCCTGAAGCAGTTATACGCATTCGATGGGAGCATCCAACGCGCAGAAAACGATTTTAATGTGCGTAGTCATGGTGCACAGAATAGCATAACAAAGCGCGTGGACTAATTCGGTAGGTTTTAGAGAATTTGTTCGCGCGAACATTTTGACAATTTTGCTCGAATAACGGATGCCGATTGATACATATATATATCGAATATCTATTTAATAAATTTAATTTTAGAACTGTAATAATAGGCCACTTGCATGGATTTCATAACGATTTGGAAAAAATCGTGTGGATAGATTTTTTTTACTTAGATTACGAAAATATTAGTAAACAAATTTAAAATGTACAGTTTTTTATTTTTAAATAAATAAATCCACTATTTGGGCTCGTGACGCCACTACATGAAAATGTCCCGTCTCCGAAAATGTTCCTATTAATTTTGTAAAATTCCACACTGATTTTTTTTTTTATATGGCATCACTTTGATTTCGGGCGAATTTTTGAATTTGACATTATTTAACGTTCACTAGATTTATTGTTTGTTCTCTGCGAACTTATCATTTGGCTTGACTCTTTGACAGATGTTATGAAGAGAACCCCGTACATTTTATGTTGTACGTGTTTTAGAGGTATAATGGCAATAGTGCCGATTTTAACGAAATCAAATTTTATAGTATTCTTATTATTATTATAATTTACAAGTACAAGTACATTGGATTTAATAATATAGACGTTGAACATTATAAGATTTATGATAAATAAGATGGATCATGGAAAAAAATATTTATGAGATGTAATATTTTTGGAATGCCTCGTTATTGTCCTGTGCCATTCGGTGGAAAACGTTATTTTTTTAAATGATTTTCGACTATGTAATTATCGTTTTTTCGCACCCGTAAAATTATGTCCCGTCTTTCCGGTTTATAAAAAATGGTCTGATTTTTCGGATTGAAATTTTCAAAAAATCACCAGGGTTTCAAAAATACGATTAAAAAAAATGCAGAATGTCTTAGAATATTTGCCTACACCAGAATTTTTTTTTTAAATGTGATGCATAGTGGCCTATTGACGTGAAATGTGAGGGATTTATGGAGCTAATTTGACATACTATTTTTGTCAGTAATCGCATCTTGTTCCCTTGTTCGTGGGCTTGTAGGTATTTACATTTGATATTAGGTAGGTATATACTGCAGCATCCCTTATACAAAAAGTCACCGACCACCACTGGTAGGTAGGTACCTACTTCGAAACACGGTCTGTTTCGTAACTCTATGGCTCCCCGTGGAGTGCCCCGAATTCTGTGTCTGTCGGTCTTTTATAGGCGGAATAGCCTATATTCTGAAATTCTCTAGCCTCCCCACTCTTGTCTACTTTAGTTTTCTGAAGGTTTCACTTTCCTGCTTGTGAACTGCACACTAGTGTCCGACCGAAACAGGAATTTCTACCGAAACCGAAACCAAATCTTCGTATCTGTCTCAGTTTCGGCCGAAACTGAAACTTTTTTTAGACAAAAAAAAATTTCAGACAATTAAAAATCTATCGTTTACTGAAATTTGGCTTATTTTTACACTTATACAGATAGTTAAATGAAATAAAAAATTAAAATTGAAGAACTTATGTGAAAAAACTAAATATCATAATTTTTTAAAATTACTACTACAAAACAAAAGTACCTCATTAATTGAGTATTTTAAATTTAATTACGTTTACAATCAGAATTGAAACGTTGCTTGAAATGGCTTTAGCCATGTTTGGTGACCAGATCTTAATAGCTAGGTACTTCCCCACCTTCCTCTTCCCCATCTCCTTCCTCCCCACTACCTTCAGCCCCACAACATCCCCAATTGGGGATGCCATAGTCTCATTGGCTTCAGATGGGAGCAGCTGGGACTCTTGTGAGATATTCATTAAAAAAAAAATTAAATCACTATGCGCGAGAAATATCACATAAACTCACAACTTAGCTGATAATGGTGGGTGACACACGAGCCAAGAACTCACCCGAAGTCGCGATAATTCACGAATGCAGAGTTTCGGTTCGGCCGAAGGTTCGGCAGATTTTCTGCCGAAACTAGATTTTTTTGCTGAAACTTGCCGAAACGGAATCTTCGGTCGGTCACTACTGCACACATGTAATTTTTTTTTCCTGTATAATTATCATTATACTTAGTAACTTGTTTTGCTATGGTCTATAATTGAACTCGGCTTAAAGTTATCTAAGAGTGCCGAAAGAATGATATACTTTTATTCATTTATTAAATTAGCTTTAGGATTATGTTTTTCATTAAGACGACATAATACCCTAAAATATTTTTTTGCTTTTTAGCACTCCTAGAAAAACCCTGAAAGTACGGCCAGTTAGTAGTTGCTCAATAAGTCGTACTGTGTAATTTTCTTAATAATTTCGATATTAAAATATGTAATTAGTTTAGACCATTCCAACTTTAATGTAAACATGTATCACTTCAAAAAGGAATAAAAAATACCATACTTCATAAATATAATAACGATTTGACAATAAAATTAGGTCATTAGTAACTCATATTACTTGTAAGGTTTTTCCCTAATCATCATTGAAGTAAGCTGCAAACCCAATGTAATTAGCTTACTGGAATTACCAAAATATTTAGAAATTTGATAGTCTAAAACAACGATACTCAACCTTTTTTCTCTTCGGGCCACATACATGTATTTGTAAAGTTACGCGAGCCGCAACACTATACTGGTATGACGAAAAAAAATCATCAACCCCCCCCCCCCCAACATTTTTTCGATTTAATTTTGAAGACACTCCGCCATTAATAATCTCCCTCTCCCCACTCCACTCCCCCCTTCCCCGTCCCGCGACTCCCCCTCCCAAGTTCACCTCCCCCTCCCAGATTCCCCTCCCCTTTCCCTGGTTTCACTCCAACCCTCCCGCACTCCATACATTCAGTCCCGGTACATTCAGTTTTCAAATAGCTCATGTGCCACCTATTCAATTTTTTTTTTACAAATTTCATAACGTCAGAGCTCACCAGTGGTTTTATATAAACCTTGTCCTGACAATAACGAACACAAAAAAAAGAATTATCCAATTTGGTGCAGTCGTTAGGAAGTTATGCGCTTAGCAACACATTCAGAGATTCATATTTATATTATAGATTTGCGCGCGTACTTGTGTGTCAAATATTTGTTTTTTGGGATTAAATCTAGCGTGTGTAAATAGCAACACTCTTACACATCTGCCCTGATGATGGACACTGTAACGCTGTCCGAAACGTTGGCTAAAGACGGAGGTAGCGCAACACGGCATAACACCCCAAAAACAAATAACAAAAAAAAACTTTTGGCCGTGAATATCTAAACGAGTATCTTACTCTTGTACCAGATCGTGTGGACCATAATGACAATCCTTTTCGGGTGTCACTGTCTGTGGCCTGTGCCTCAAAGTCGAAACGAATCTCAAGATTATAAATCGAATCGAATCGAATATTCGAAATTTAGAATGATAGTTTTTTTTAAATCAAGTTCCTGATGGTAAAGTGGTTAGGGCCGCACACAAAAGCTTGGCGGGCCGCAGGTTGAGTATCGTTGGTCTAAAACGACTTAGCAACAAATATAATTATTATAATTGATTAAAATCCTTGTAGACCACCCCCCTCCCCCTCCCCAATATGTTGTGTATGTAAACCGTAGACTAAGAATTATTTATACCAGTCTGAAGATGGCTCTAACGAGCTGAAACCGGTTGCGATCAAATAAAATTAAGTGGAATAAAGTTTTATATTCGTTTTTTTATAATATATTACAATGGAATTCCACCATGAATTATCACTCTCAAAAATAGAAATATTAAAGCCAAATGGGTCGAAAACTGTTGTGACAGCTTTCCATCTCAGTAATTCACAGGCAAACGCAAAACTCTGTGTTCAGTTTGATGGAAAAAATATTTACCATGACCCCCATCCCCGCTATATTGGAGTAACTTTGGACAGGAGCCTGAATTACTGGAAACACATGGAAACAGTGGGCAAAAAAACCAGGACAAGACTAAACTTAGTCAATAAGCTAGCTGGTACTAGCTGGGGATGCGACGCCAACACGCTCAGAACGGCATCCCTGGTTTTCTCAGCAGCTGAATACTGTGTTCCAGTATGGGCCAGAAGCGCCCACACTTCCATGGTCGACGTTCAGCTTAATGCCACAATGCAAACCATTAGCGGAACCTTAAAATCGACTCCTCTTCATTGGCTCCCCGTACTTGCAAATATAACCCCGTCAAATATCAGGCGAGAGATTGCAATACTGAGGGAATACAAGAAGGCAAAAAACCAATCTCATTCAAGACCCCACTGAGAGACAGCCTGGGTTCTCATTGCCTCGCAAACTCTGGACTGCCATCAATAGGATAAGATGCTCCCATAGCCGTTGTGCTTACATGATGCAAAGATGGGGCCTTAAAGAGTCGGCGATGTGTGAATGCGATGCGGTGCAGACCACCGAACATGTGGTCAACGAATGCCCGCTCCATTCATTCCCCGGCGGGATTGATGAGGTCCACAGGGCAACGCCTGAGGCCCTAGACTGGCTCGCAGACCTAGATGTCCCCCTCTGACCCCCCACCATACGAAAGAAGAAGAAGACCCTAAAATATAGTCAAAATCTTAACAACATAAGTAAAGAAGCCGTGTACACAAATTACGACTCGCGACCCGGTGTATTGGACGGAGCTACTGTCGAATTTGCCCTACCAAACACTCTAAAATAATGCAGGAATCTTAACGATGGAAATGAAGAAAGCGATATAGATATATAAAGAAATATATTTTACACAAATATACGCTCGCGGCCGGCGTATTGGAGAGACCTACTGGCAGGCCTGAAAATTTGGTCTTTCCGCTGGGTTTGTTTTAATTAATTCTCACGAATGTATTATTAATATTTCAGATGTTTCTAAACGAAACCTTCTGAAAGTTATTAATTCATCGTCTAGAAAAATAAAATCTGCAGTTTACCACTAAATTTATAGTTGAAAAACGGCTTACAAAGTTTTCAAAACTTTTTACATAAAATATAATAATGTTAAGGTACTGTTTTTATAAATCTTACATACAAATAACTTACATCACCGGGTATCTGTTGAAAAAAAACTTATTATAGTTACGAATTCATCGGAATTAATCAAAATGTGAGCCTTGAGCAAACCCCCATTATTAGGGTATTTTTTTTTAAATTTGAATACCACACAAGAGTACCCAACTGCTCCCGTCTGGAGCCAGTGACACTATGGCATCCCAAATTGGGGTATGTTGTGAGGCTGAAGGTAGTGGTGGAGGGAAAAGAGATGGGGAAGAGGAAGGTGGGGAAGTATCTGACTATTCAAATCTGGTTTCAAGCAACGTTTCAACTCTGAATGGTGGTTTTACACCAGAGCGATACTGAGAGTATCTTCCACTCTGAAACGTGCTGCAAATTTACTATAAGTATATTAATTTTTATTAATTAATTGTGAAAAACCACAAATTAATCAAATAAAATTTATTTGCGCACGCCGGGTTCGAACCCGCGACCTCCGCATTGTGAGTCGAAAGTCTTACCTGTGCCGCCTTAATTTCCAATCGCTCTAAAATATTTAGTTTGTTTAGATGTTTGGCAAATTGTGACTATATTTAATAAAATATTTTGAAACAATATAGTTGCACTCATCACACTGGACTTTATAAATGTTGCAATTTTTAGTTAGTACATTTTAAGAGATGACCCTAAAAATTTATTTGTGCGAATGGCAAAATCTAGGCCTAAATTTTTCAGAATTTTATTAGATGTTGGTCCGATGAATACCAATCATTTAAATTTGTTATTTTTTTTACAATTATCAACCCCTGGGTAAATTCAGTTCAGTTTATTATGCTTTTTATGATTACTTATTTTTTCTGTGTTTCTATCGGAAGCCTTTATTTTTAGCAATCGTTAAAATTAAAAATAAATTGATATCAGATTATCGTAAATAACATATTTTTGGATTTTACTATTTGGTGTCACTTTTGTTGTGGCAGACATTAAATTGACTGTCGTTGATTGTGGGATAAAGATGGTTTTGTTTATGACTATTAGGTGCAACTTTTGTAGTGTTCAAATGTAAAATTTACATCAGATTTTCATGATATACATGATTTTGTGTTTGACTATAATTAGGTGCCACTTTTGAAGCAATTAAACATAAAATTGACCAGTTTTTCATGATAAAGACAGTTTGTATCAGCTGCCACTGTTGTAATGGGCATACAAATTGATTAAGATTAATATTTCGTAATAGCTAGTTAATTAACCTGTCAAGTCTATTTGTTCGGTTTTCGGAACCACTCATACAGGTCTCAAAGAAATCGTTGTGCCTACCTTACTATCATGGTTAGAAATATGATCTAAACCCGTGGTCGTCAAACTGCAGCCCGCGGGCCGCATGCGGCCCGCGGTGGATATTTGTGCGGCCCGCACAAAAATCTGTCGATTTCTTTTTAAATATATATTTTTTCATCTAATTATACTATCCGTGTTTTTGCGGCCCGCACAAATAAATATCTGCCGTTTTCTTTTGAAATATATATTTTTTCATATATAATTAATTATAGGTACAATCCGGTTTTTTGCGGCCCGCTCAATATCTGCCGTTTTCTTTTGAAATGTACATTTTTTCATGTATAATTAATTATACAATCCGTTTTTTTGCGGCCCGCACAAATATCTGCGGTTTTCTTTTGAAACATATTTTTTTTCATGTATAATTAATTATATTATCCGTTTTTTGCGGCCCGCACAAATATCTGCAGTTTTCTTTTTAAAAACATTTTTTTCATATACAATACTATCCGTTATTTTGCGGCCCGCACAAATATCTGCCGTTTTCTTTTTAAATATATTTTTTTCATGTACAATTGTACTATCCGTTATTTTGCGGCCCGCACAAATATCTGCCGTTTTCTTTTTAAATATATTTTTTTCATGTACAATAATTTTATCCGTTTGTTTGCGGGCCACACTATCTGCCGTTTTATTTTTAAATATATTTTTTTTCATGTAGATACAATTATACTATCCGGTTTTTGCGGCCCGCACAAAATATCTGCTGTTTTCTTTTCAAATATATATTTTTTTCATGTACAATTATATTATCCGTTTTTTGCTGCCCGCACAAATATCTGCCGTTTTCTTTTTAAATATTTTTTTTTTCATGTACAATTAATTATATAATCCGTTTTTTTTACAATTAATTATATTGTCGTTTAAGACTTTCAGGGGGGCGGTAAAAGACCCAGAGAAAATTAGAGGGCACAGTGAGGGCGTGATAAGCGTGTTTATTTTCTCTTTTAATTTTCTCTGGGTCTTTTACCGCCCCCCTGAAAGTCTCAAACGACAATATAATTAATTGTAAAAAAAACGGATTATATAATTAATTGTACATGAAAAAAAAATATATTTAAAAAGAGAACGGCAGATATTTGTGCGGGCAGCAAAAAAAGCAAAATAAACTTTAAGAGGGCATTACCAGAGAAAACCAGAAATATGTCATTTTCAAATAAGATTTTAGACGTATTGACTCTTTTCCACAAAAAATTATAAATGGATTTCGAAAGATGGTTCTTTTATCTAGCATTCGTATGTAATAAATTTTGAGAAATTTTTTTAATTTTTAGTATAATAAGGTTATACCATAGGTCGTTGGCAGATTTGTTAAATTTTCAAAAAAGTTTTTGTATGATACCACACCCATTTCAAATAATATAATCATGCACTAAAATAAATCAAAACATTATCTAGCAAACGCATGTTTTAGAATTTTAATTTTAGTTTCAATAAAATCATTAAAAAATATATACGTACATGTGTTTCTTGACGAAACTTAGTCAGTTTGTGTATTTATTTGCGAACTTATAAACTAATATATTTCAGATTTTTTTACATACTTATTGTGCTAAGACATTATTAACAAATCATAAATAAGTTTGAGCGAAAAATAATTTTAGGAAGAATTTAATATTAATTAATTTACAGCTTCGCATTTCACGATTTTTCGCATACTCGCAAAAGAGAATTTCAGAGTTCATTCCGCGGGCAAGAGCCGCTGTCTCCGGTCGTCTTCACGGCGCTCTATATCGTAACATTTTGAAATGATGAATTGCGTAATAATAATACGAAACTTTGAATGTCAACAATTTCCTTGTTTCATGTTGATAAAATCTACACGGTTGACCGGAACAGAAGGCAAAATTTCATGTTTATTGAATAGTTTTATGCAAATTTTTTTTAAATTTCGAATATTTTTTATTTTATGTGTGTTATATTATTGTTATGTGAATACCGAACAAGAGTCCCAACTGCTCCAAAATACATATTTAATTTTTTTTTTGTAAATTATTGTTATGTGAATACCGCACAAGAGTACCAACTGCTCCAAAAAACATTTTTTTTGAAATATTTTTTTATTGAATACACATAACAATAATTTATGAGCACAAGAGTCCCAACTGCTCTAAAAAATTTTTTTTTATTGAAAATTGTTGTTATGTGAATACACAAAACAATAATTTATGAGCACAAGAGTCTCAGCTGCTCCAAAAAAAATTTTTTTAGATTTTTTTTTTATTGAAAATTATTGTTATGTGAATACACAAAACAATAATTTATGAGCGCAAGAGTCCCAACGCTCCAAAAATTTTTTTTTTAATGTAAATTATTGTTATGTTAATACACATAACAATAATTTATAAGCACAAGAGTCCCAAATGCTTAATTTTTTTTTTAATTCTAAATATTTTTTATTGTAAATTATGTATTGATAAGTGAATACAGCACAACTGTACCAACTGCTCCAAAAAATTTTTTTTAATATATTTTTATATGTCTAAATACCGCACAAGAGTCCCAACAGCTCCCAAGAGAGGGAGGATGAGGCAGTGTTTTGATGAGGTGGAAGGGGTTGTTGAGGAGGGGGAGGGATAAGAGGAGGGGTGCAGGGGGGGGTGATCAGAGGGGGTGCAGGGAGACAACCAGGAACCCGGGGCGGCGGTAACCATACCCGCCTTCCAAATTACTGATACTACCTATTGACGGCCGGCGTGGTCAAGAGGTAAGGCTCCTGACTCGCAATCCGAAGGTCGTGGGATTGAATCCTTTATATTTATTATATAATAAATTTTATTTGACTAATTTGGGTTATTTCACAATTATTTCATTTAAAAATAATATATTTGTGTCACGTTCCAGAGTAGAAGATACTTTTGTATCGCCCTGGTGTAAGACCACCATTCAGAATTGAAACGTTGCTAAAAATGGCCGTGTTTGGTGACCAGATCTGAATAGCCAGGTAATTCCTCTCTTCATCATCTCCTTCCCTCCCCACCACCTTCAGCTTCCCAATATACCCCATAGTCATGTCATAGTCTCACTGGCTCCAGACGGGAGCATTTGGGTCTCTTGTGCGGTATTCACATAAATATAAAATTTAAAATTATGCACACGAATAAATATTTCAAAATGAGATATTTTTTACAATCCAACTGAATATTACTCTTTTTTTCATGAATACCGTACAAGAGTCCCAACTGCTCCCGTCTGGAGCCAGTGGGACTATTGCACACCCAATTGGGGTATGTTGCGAGGCTGAAGGTAGTGGGGGAGGGGAATGAGTTAGGGAAGATGAAGGTGGGGAAGTACCTGACTCTTCAGATCTGGTTTATAAACACGGCTAAAGCCATTTCAAGTAACGTTTCAATTCTTCCACTCTAATGGCAGTAAAATAAAATGAAAAAAACAAATACCAAAATATTAAAAAAAATATAACAAATTGTTTTTTTTTTGTGTAGGTATCTACTTTATACCTACTGTGTTTCTGTATCTATTTATGTCTATGCACTTCGATACACAAATTACAAATAACTACTACTAATTAAAATTCTGGAAGCGAGAATTCAACATCTTCATCTGAACCATACTGTAGGCCCAGCTCCGCGTGAACTAATAGGTACGTGAAACACGGCTTGCGGCGGAACGAAATCTAGTTCCAAAAACGTCCGCTCGCGACCGCTGATGTGTGAGCGCTCTAGTCGGAATCGGAATTATGATTTGCTGATATGACAGCCTTAATATTGGTTAATTTTTGTATTGTATGTACCTATTGTAATCATTTTTATAACGTGTGCGAAATGTGAGAACTTTCGCACACGTTGAAGCTGAAAGATTCCATTACAAATACATACACAAATTTTTTTTAATATAATATTATGATTTTACGTGTATTATTATGATTAAGAATTGACACTATACCATGAACACAAGAAGGAAGGAAGTAGTAAACCGGAACTTAAATAAAAAATAATTGCTTTTTTAACTTGCTAACCCCCCCCCCCCCCCGAAATCATAAGTGTGCGGCCCGCGGTGATACCTCACATTGTCATATGCGGCCCTTGACCAGAAAAGTGTGACGACCGCTGATCTAAACGGTGTTAGAAAGAGAAAATATCACACCTTATGTTAAAATCTAAAAATTATCCTCAAAACAATTAAAATGTACACCAACCTTTATGAATCCAAGTTTTCCGATGGCAATTTGAAAAAAAAATTTAACTTTGAGAATTATTTTTACACGAAACACCAAAAAATTGAGTTAACGATAACGTTTATAGTACATTTGCCTAATAAATAATGTATGTGTTTTTTAGTTAAAAAAATAAGGAAGGGAGTCATTTCTAAAACCTTTTTATGTTTGCATGAAAAATTTTGTGTTTCAAAAATTATATGTTTATTTCTGATTATAAAAATTTAAATCTTTTTGAAAGATTTTGGATACATTAAGAAATATTTCATTCATTTGAATTTTATTGCAAAACGGAAATATTTTTACCCTCCAACAAAAGAAGGTCGAGATCTGAGAGGATAATAGAAGTTTATTTTAAGCACTCGGTCAAAAATAGAATAAGAACATTTTGAGAGCTTAGAGCTAAAGCAGAGAATCTTTTCGGATTAAATTAACAATGGGAATTATTTGTACATTTTCCAGGTAGCAGAGCAGACCCCTGGGATGGTGGTGCAATCCGGAGCTCTTGGAACGTGAGGTTCCAGATTTTTCAATGTTGCTGCAATGAAACCGGATGTATATCTCGCTAAAAATGATGGCTGCAGCGTCGTTATGGGTCATGTTCGTATGGATAGCCCTATTTATTTTGTTAAGTCCTTTGACGGTGTTCTTCGTTGTGTGTCTCCCTCAATTACCTCTGTTACTGGTGCGAAGGATATGCTACATTCCATTTGACTATATCTAGATCATAAATTTAATTAAACACACTTCAAGTGCCTACTTAAATCGTTAAATAATAAAATTGAAATAATTTTAAAAGATTCCATATTATTTAAATAACTCGTTTAATTTGATTTGTAACAATAATGTAAATCCCTCAGTAATTAAAAATCGTTTGAATTTGTGACTATTGCATTGAAAAGATATTAATTTGGTTGCTAACATATTATATTATTTAAGTTCCTTGGCTTTGTAATTCCAAGATCAATCATTAATTTATCAAAAAGAATAAGTAATAAGTGAAAAATTGTTTGAGAATTGTAGAACACTCAGTTTTGATCAACAATCTAAAGTTATTATTGATTTGAAAAATAAGTCATTCATCATTGGCTTCATGTACTACCTCGTCAGAAATTTGCAATAGTTTACATTAAATAGTGAAAAGATTATCTGAATACATTGTTCAATCAACAAGTTCAATAATAATTAAATAGCAAATAAGTGTGTGTACAAATATGAATTGTTTTAAGAAATACAATTATTATCTTTTTAATTCTAAGAAGATTATTTATTGAGTTGTATGATAATATAAAATTTTACTTATTTTATAATTAACACCTAGTTTTATTAGAAAAAAGAATTCAATGTTTGTTTTGCATTATTTTAGTAAATAAAAGAATACAAATAAATTTTAAACATATTTTCTTTCACCAAATTTTCAATAAATGTTTTACAACCAAAAATAGTACAGTGGCCCCAAAGATAATGTATAATAATGGTCCCCAGGGATAATCTGTACAATATAAATGTCTAATTTGAAAGAATACATGGTATCCAGAAAATACAACCAGGAAACTGGAAAATCTACATCACATAGAGAACCCATAAAACTTTTTTTTCAATCTGGGCATTCCCATTTTTTTTTCAGCAATTTTTGAAGTCAGGTCTATGCTTCATCGTATTTTAACAAATATTAAACATATTAAATGAAAAAACACACTTTGTAAAACACCACTTTTTATTTGAATTAATATTTAACAGCCAACCAGGGTTCGCTTAGCTCAAGGACTTATTATATCAACAAAAGATAATTACATACAGACACATTTATAAAAGAATGAGTTAAAGCGATTGAAATAGAATAGATGACACCCTGTTGATGCCAGAAAGAGATACAAATAGAAAAAGGGGAGACAAAATTATTACTTTCAGCAGAGTTTACCGGAAAAAATAAAATATGGGACTATCAGTTAAATTGATTTGGTTATTAATTACGTTTGATTTATTATTGAAGGCTTTTTAATTTCGAGGGCTTCTAGATTGTTTAACCTAATTCCGATTTCATTTTTATGTAATATTTTAGTCCCAGAGGTTTTATCAAATGAGTGGTTAGTTTACAGTAGATGGTTCGTGAATTCAGAAAAATTCTCTGCTGAAACTGTTTTCTCCCCCCCACATACCCTTCCTGTAATAATTTTATCTCCCTCTTTTCTATTTGTATCTCTTTCTGGCACCAATAGGGTGTCGTCTATTCTATTTCAATCTCTTTCACTTATTCTTTTGTATATGTGTCTGTGTGTAATTATCTTTGGTTGATATCATAAGCCCTGACGAAGCTTGAGCTAAGTGAAACCTAATTGGCTGTTAAATATTAATTCAAATAAAAAGTGGTGTTATACAAAATATGTTTTTCATTTAATATACAATATCACACCACAAAGTATTTGCTTCTTTCGATAAAAATATTAAACAGCTGATATTGACTCCCTAGCGACCAATTTTTTTTAAATTTGACCCCAAATTCCAAATTGAGTCTAGATTTACTTGAAAACGTAAGCTCAAATCGTAAAAAGTTGTACAACAAAATTGACCCAAATGTAATTTCGATTGACCAGTTTCCCACCTTACCACAAGTTTCCGGATATCGCGTCTAAATGATACATTTAAAAGTTGTTACCATGCCTGAAGAGTGCAATGCATTATAATTAGGTGGGTTTTAAAAAATTTAAGCACATTAATAATAGTAAGTAATTTTGAACTATGGTTGGTTAAAATTAGTATTAAAATCTGGAAAGAATTCCATTGAGAGAGGTTCAATATCCATCTGTTTGGGAAGAACAACCATATTCGCGGGGAGTCTTTTTGGTACTAGTTTAATAACTGTGGTTTCTGTCGGAACATCACTTGTATTTTCCAGCTTACGAACAGCACCTGAAATATTATAAGATCATCGTTATTACCTCACAGAGTTCAAAAATCTGTCAAATGTTGGGCCAAGGTTCTTGGCAAGTTAAAGATAGATTTATTAATAAAATATTGGCAGTAATATCGGCTTTTAGTAGCAAAAATAATTTAAATATAATATACTAGTCACAGCATTCTGGTGACTTCTGACTTTTACATTTTCATACATGACTTGTAAGAAGGAAGAGGACGATCGTCGATGACACACATACAAGCTCTCACTGGGAGTGGTTTATGCATCTGTTTGTGTAAGTTTAAATGAACTCCAGAACAATGAAGAGAGTTTTTAAAAGTTGTGACAACATAAACAGCCTTACTAAAAAAAAAACTTTTGCACGGCCGATAACCTGTGTTATTGCAATAACATAAATAAACCCCATGTACACTAAAACACGTTTTATTACCAATAACCTTTCTTACGTGATCACGCTGTTAAAATGCATTGAAGATCTGACAACGTTGTATATGGTTTTAATTTACTAGGAAACAATGTTGTTTTAATTTTTCTCCGCAAGGGGCATTATTAGCGCGCCTGTGCATTCCCGCGACAGCCCGCGATGATAAAACAGCTCGGTGTGTTTATGGCGGGATATCGAAAATTTTGTTAGTACCTAAATGTTGTGATTTTACTTAATAATTTCTATTGTAGTGATGAATTTACTCTTCTGTTCACATAATTGATATATTTACCATGTTATTTGTGTGGTTAACATCAGTTTAATCAAGTTATTGTACAAACCAATTATATTATATAAAATAAATAGACTTGCCATAGTCTCACAAACTCAAGATATAATGTGGCAATTAATCAACACTCTTTTGTTTTCAGCGATTTTCAATAATTTCTTAATTCAAAAGTTATTCATGTATGATAAAGATAGACGCTTAAAAGAATATGTGCATATGGATGAAACAAAAGATAGAACGCGGGCGGCATTTTCGTATTCAAAATTCAAAAGTTCTGTCGAATACTGTCTCAAGGCCGACTAAAGTAGGAGGCCTGGGCACCAGTCGAATTTTGAGGTGTCAAATTTTCAAGCTATAATGAACAACGATAGTTTGCAAATGGCGTTGATTGTTATTGTATTTGTTGTTTCTGCTGATTTGTATGTTGTTTTACGGCAGGCAAGTAACTAAAGAATCATTAGATTATTATTATTATAAAAAGTAAATTTTACTTAGTGACGGCATCGACTTAGTAATTTAGCTGTTGCGCATCCAGACCTGTACTTTAGTAGGCCTTGAGTTCTCTAATGACGCATAAAATCTTTGGGCGGAAAGCAATTGTATTATTTATATAATCGATAATAATAAGTAATTTGCGTGTATTTACATATGAAATGTTATTCCTTCACTTTTACTACTGTTTACCGTGTAATGGAAACATTTTCTCATCACACGGGAGGGAATTTTGGCGCTTTTTAATGCAATTTACTTACTGGTAGGACACGACCTTACTCGACGCGTGGCAGTTTAGTACTAAAGTACTAGAAATCGAGTACAGTGCAATTGTCTTGCTGTTAGCTTCCCACTTTGAGATTTCTACCACGCGTCTACAGTATATGGATAACGTCATTGGTACAAACGCCGTACTTTCAAAGTTGAACTGTCAGAATATTGTTTTATAGGTTACTTAAAAGATAAAATTTATATTTTAAGGTCTTTATTTTAAGAGAATTTCTTAAAAGTGATAATTTTTTATAATATTAATATCTAATACATGTGTTCGTAAACGAATCAAAGAAATTAACGTCTTTAGAGATGCAAGAAATCTGTTTTAAATTTCGGTATTATTTCTAAGTTATTTTTTTAGCAATAAAAAAAAACTTTGAAATTTTTTATTATTTTTTTATTGTATGCACGACGAAAAAATGAGGTGATAGTTTCCTTCCAAATTTATTACATAAAAGGACGGTGTTTTTTAAATTTTGATTTTTTTTAAATTTCTCTACATTTTGGTCAAAAATGTTGTGGGAGGAAATTTTTTTCCGAGTTTGAATCTTAAAATATGGCAGTTTTTGAATACTAAAGTGTATTTAAAATACACAAATCTAAAAGGTAATTTTATCTAGTTTTCATAAATGGTATTTGTTTTTACGACACCTTCAAAAATAAGAAATATATAGAACATTCAAATTGGAAAAATTCCAAATTTCGTTCAGACATCATTAATAAAACAGAGATAAACTACCCTCTCAGGCTGTGTAAACCACGTGTATTTTTTTCCATGAACAATTTTTTTATTAGTAATGTTTTCACATCCGTGGCCGTTTGTCAATTGAATAAAATTTTCACTGGGTTTTTTAGTAAGGCTGAATGTGTTTATATGTTACAGTTAAAACCCGTTCTTAGTTACAACGCATTTTCTCTAGTATAAACTAATTTTCACTACATGCCTTTGTTACAACTAGATTTAACTGCTGTTCAAAAATGAATATCAGTTAAAACTAGTTCTAACTAGACAAAGCGAGTTTTCTCGAAATGATTCAGTTAAAACTGTTTCAACCGATGTCAAAGTTCATTGTGCTTTATTCTGATTGGTCGAGTGACATCAGGTTAGGTTGGTTTAGGTTAGGTTAGGTTTTTAATTAACAGTTATTAAATATTTTAATAAACAGTATCTGTATTTTCAATCCCTAACAAGTTTCTTTAATACTAGTTTTAACTAGAGAAAACGCGTTATAACTAAAAACGAGTTTTAACTGTAACATATACATTTAAAACATTTACCTTTAGGAGGGCCGTTTGTTTTTTCATATTCCTTTAATTCCTTCTTGTGCATTCTCAGTTTGTGATCTCGCAGGTTAGAATTGTCCACAAAGGTTTTTGGACACCAGAGACAGACATAAGGCCTGTTCCCCGTATGCCTGTGCATGTGGCACTGAAATTAAAAATAAATACACTCAAGACGAATAAAAGCAGAAGTAATTATAACTGGCTAAGAATGCACAGAACACAGAAGAGAGTGCAATAGTAATTAAGGTGATTGTCAAAAGAATTCATATTCTACTCTTATTTCATAGATGGCACGCGTATAATTATTTTATGGAAAAATGCTTTTTACAAGTTATGCTTTAAAATATTAAGAATAATTAATTGTTTGCACCCATCGATATATTAACTATAGATTAGCCCTCCCATACCCAATTCCAATCCCAAAGCGACACCACCTACAAGAAATTTCATAATACAACTACCCATCGAATTCCGTTGCAAATCTTGCGTGACGTAGTTGTTTTACTAGGAAGAAATTAAACATTTTTTATCGAATGTTACTTTTCTCGATACGCTGCCTCGAATTCATATGTTATATACGTATTTTTTTAGATATTCATATTACTGATTAAATTGTTAATAATAAAGTCCGCGATGGCCCATACCTTAAATGTTTCTAACTGCCTGAAATTTGTGTTTTAAAAATGATTTTCGCAAAGCTAGTAATTCCGTTGCCGCGAACTTGCTGGAAAATAAATTAGCTCCACGCAGACCAACTAAAGGTACAAACCAATGCTTCTTGCGATCTTTTGACTGCGAGATAAAGGACTTTCTTTTTGATAAATGTTCTCGTAAACCAATATTTTTGGTTCCGGTGTCATTTTTAAGACCTACAAGCCCTGTCTAGATATACTTGGTCGAAGTTTGCACCCGTACACATGCAATATGAATACGAATAAATAGTTTTGTCAATAAAAAGCTCAAATCTAACAAGAAAGGCTAAAAAATTTAATACAATTTTGGATTGAATCACCGATGCAATATTGTATTTATAAGCCTTTGTTGTAAGATTTGAGTTTTTTTATTGACAAAACTATTTATTCATGTTTATATTGCATATTTATGGGCGCAAACAATGAATTATTCTTAATATTTTAAAGTATAACTTGTAAAAAGCGTTTTTCCGTAAAATAATTATATGTGCACCATCTATAAAAGAGTAGAATATGAATTCTTTTGCCAATCACCTTAATAGTATATACTACAAGAAACCAGTTGGTTAAGAAAAATTTCTTTAAATGGAGGTTTAAAAGAGGTAGCCAATTAAATGAGGTAAAGTGTGTTCATAAATACAAGCATACATAACAGTACTTATAGACCAACTGGCTCTGTATGGGCTAATGGGTAGTCATTGCATAAAACGGGGTTATTGAAAATAGATCTGAAAAATGTGAGGCTATAGTAAAAAAGATAAATTTTCAAACATATAAAAATGTAAACTCACAGATAAAGCTTTTTTCCTTTTGTAGGCTTTTTGGCAAAAACCACACTTGTACCTGAAGATATCTTCATGGACCTTCATGTGACAGCGGAGAGTGGCTTTGGAGTTCAAGAGAGATGGACACTGCGGACATTTGTAGGAGGTGTCACTGTGGCAGTCGTTGTGCACTCTTAAACAGTGTCTAGTCTTAAATCTGAAAATAAAAACATGCCAAAAACGTTATATGATATTTTGGTAATAATAAAATTTGAAAGGAAACAAATGATCCATTTAGCCCAATAACACAGTGCTCCATCACACTTACACTCGCCTAACATTGTAGATCTCCATCCCATTTGAATTATGTAAACACAGTTTTGTATTGGAAAATTAAGCATCGATTAGGCAAATATTTGTATCACGAAAAACTCCCACAGGGCATTTCTTGTATTCCTTTTTATTCTATGGGCATAATATATAAAAGAACGAAATATTTCAAGTGGGTATAAAATATAGACAAACAAAAAATATTTAAGGTGGGCATAAACAATAGACAAAGGAAAAGATATGTACAAAGATGCAATACGGAACGTGCATAAGTAAGTCAAAATTTACAATATTTCTTTTGAAATTTTTATATGTATATACAAACTTTTTTGGGCATTTGGAGCAGGCGTAATCCCTTTTATCGGAGTGTGTAGATTTGTGGTAGGAAAGGCTGGACGCCGTTTGAAATGTACGTCCGCAGATGTGACACACAAAAGACACTAATTTCTTGTGCACAATGTCAACATGAGATTTAAGTAGAGTCTTATTCACACATCTGAAAAATAAAAGTCTATTTACTATTCCATAATTAATACTCGTTAATTATGTAAGGTAAATTACGTACTGAAACGCATAATTTTCTATTGTAGATATTAATAATAATAATATTATATCCATTAATATAATGAAGAAATTATACTATGTAACCATATTTCATGTAGTCCATTACTGGTGTTTATAAAAAGTTTATGCTATTGGACACTTGTAATGATTTTATTGGTGCAGCATTCCTAATGTATGAAAAATAATGGAAACTATATCGCGGGGTAATTGCTACACCTAGATGACTCCAAAATCAACATCTTCACACGTTACACACAAGACCACACCTTTATTTCCCAGTACACGTCACTTCATAATATTTATATTGTTATGTACATGGGCGAGGAAATAAAGATATGCTTTGTGTGTCACTAGAAACAGCTGATTTGGGAGTTACCTAGCTGTAGTAATTATCCCTCGATATTATATTTACTTAGTATCACACAATTCGCATTTGTGTATTGCTCTTATTTCAATGGGAAGATGTGTTACTTTGTGTTTATCGAGATGGCAAAGTCTTTTAAATTCCTTTGGACATTTGTCACATGTATACATGGTGATAGAAGAATGAAGGGCTCTCTTGTGTGTCTTGAATGCTCTCAATGTCGGGAACAGAATATCGCAGGGAATACACCTGAAAGAAACAGCCATTACATTGTTAATAATGGTTAATCGTATATACGAAACACAATACAAAATAAATACATACATAAATGTAAATTGCATTTTTTTAAATAAATATCAAACATGGAAATTAGCATCACTGGCCACAGGAGTGCACCTTTATGTTGTGGCACCCTTAAGAATATTCAAGACAACCCTTCGCTCTCAATTCAATATCGCTTGATGAGATTTGATTTTTTAAATGAGATATGACATATGTGCACCCTTTCTGAAAGCATTGACATTTTTGCTTTCCAACGTTTCCTCGGCAACGGGATAGAGAACTGAGAAACAGGATGAAAACTGAGAAACTAATGAGATAGAGTACAAAGATACAGAACAGAGTACCAAGAAAGAGTACAGAGTACCGAGATACGGGACAAAGTACCAAGATACGGGATGGAGTACCGAGATAAGGGACAGAGTACCGAGGTATGGGGCAGTACCATTCAAAAATAGTTTTTAATAATAAATTTTACAAAATTTACAGTGCTATAGGTATAAGTTGGCGAAAACGGAGGGCGCTGTTTTCCAAGACAAAACAATATTAGATTTAAGTCATTTAATTTCTATATTCACTACATCAATTTTTACTGATTTGGAGAAAACCGCAAAAAACTGTCACACCTCTAGCGTAAATAAGTAATTGCATTTCAATTTTTTATATTAAGTCAGGTACGCCTGATACGTCATTACATAAGGCTGGTAATGTTGTAGATAGCTTGAAAATAAGCTTATCAGTCCGAGTGGATATAATGAATTGGAGTAATATAATTTCGAAAAGTGTTCATTTTTCTAAGTATGTCTGGCAAAATTTAAGTAATTTCGATAAATAAAATGGATATAGAGAATTTTGATACTCACTTCATGATATAGAGGCTTTTGAAACTCAACTGGACTGACATAGCGGGTTTAGAAACTCACTCGTAGATAATTTTGACATACGATTCCAGAGATTTCATGGGTGTCCCAATGTTTTTATTTATTTATTTATTTATTTTTTTTTTATATTTAACAGCTTTCATAAATAATAAGGACATAGGAATTTTGAAAATAAAATATTAATTTTCTCCACCTTTCGGACTTTTATTTTTTAAAAAAATGTAATAAAATTATATTAATTTCCAAAATCTTAATTAAATTAAGCATTAACATCACTTTCTTCATAAACGCAGTATGAATTATTCATATTTTCTGGAGAATTAAGTCTCATATAATGGCGTATTTGTACGCAAGTCACTATAAAACTTCGTAATTTTCCCAATTCTCTCCGTAATGCTTTTTTAGTCAATATTTATATCGCACAAATGATGGAATACTGCACTCGCTATTTCAAAGCAGTACCGGATTACCCCTAAGGCAGAGGAGGCAACTGCCTAGGGGCCCCGCATCGGCTAGGGGCCCGATAAAAACTGACTTACTTCAATTAGCGAGCAACGAAGTTTCGGAAAAAGTCAGTTTTCAAGATGTTTTCATTTTTTTATTAGAAAGATTTACAAATTAATAACATTAGGTACACGCATTAAAGAAAACAACAAATTATTACAATAATTCGCTTATAACTCAATAAATAACTAATGTTCATATCATGCACAAGCAATAAATAAAAAGCCTGTAATTAAAACAAATATATAATCATAGTTGTATTTTACTTTTCTTTCCTTCTTTTTGTTGCAACATTACCTACTTAGTATCTGAAGTGATTTTTGACACAATACTCAATATACTGACATGTTTTTTTTTTTTTTTACATGAGCTCCACACAGGAGGCGCTAAGGAAAATAATTATCCTCAGGGCCTATGTCATCTTTGGGGATGCTGTGTGGAGGGTTTTTTTAGGAAAATGAAGGAGAGGAGAGTTCTGGGAAGGAAAAGGGTTTAAGGGGTGGGTAGAAATCTGGGGTTCAGTGTGTCTTGGTCATCCGCCTCCAAGACCTAGACAAACCTCACCCCATGAACCCGGGCACCCCTGCTAAATCACCAAACGTAGCGAACCACTTGGGGTGACCTATGGTAGAGGTGTTGGTTATCCAATAAAGGTTCCCGGGGCGGCGGTACCCATTCCCGCCTCCCAAATTGAAATATTCCATTCAGAAAAAATAAAAAATAAAGTTTTAAAACCTTACCTACCCCCCCCCCCCTCCCTCCCCTTAAAGTTTTGTTAAGGATTTGATTAAGGGAACAAGGAGGTGTTTGGAGGTCCCTTCAACCCCCCCCCCCCTCCTCCAACCCCCGTTAGTCCACCATTGGTAAGGGGGGCCCCGAGACGTGCGTTGCCTAGGGGCCCCGACATGGTTAATCCGGCCCTGTCTCAAAGGAGCTCTTTAGGCACTCAATAATATGAATGGACACTTTCATGGTTTAGGAGTGCTTTTGCACTGCCAATAACTACAATAAAGTTATAAAAACTCCACTGTCGGCTAAAATATGCGTTTTGATCGGGAACTTTCGGCAGCAACAAGTTTTTTTGGCAGTCGAAAGAAAACGTAATTAATTTGTCCTGTACTTCCCACAAAATTTCGTAGAATGCATCCAATTTCTTCTTGTGAATAGTTTTTTCAATCATTATTTTTGACCGCTCAGAGACATTTCAACTTTAAACCTTTTATCCAATTTGAGACATTTAGAACAGATGTCCGTCCTGGGATTCCCGAATCCAATATTAAACTTCTTCGTGAAATATTGTGGAAAAAGCTTTGTTTCACTTTGTTCTGGATTTTGAACATTATACATGCGACCCAATTTTTCCGTATATTCAACTCCGACGGCAGGTAAATACGGTTGGCGGTTTTGCTTCTACAACAGTGGGATTCTCCTTTTCTCCGATTCACCTTTTAAACTTTTAATGAAGGTTATCACACTGTCTCTCTTTTCTTCATAGCGGGTGCTGCGATGATCTCCGCCTCTGGATTCTTTGGGCAACTGCCCACCACTTTGGAAGTGCCTTGTGACGACACCTTGTACACGATCTTTTTTTATTCCAAGTATGCCCAAAAACGCACTTTGGCATACGGGGAGCAGTTTCCCAGTTTCTTTGCGTACGAAATACTTAGTTGATATTTTTTTCTTTTTACTATCGGTCACTCTGCGGGTTTGCACGTTTGTAGTGGCAGTGTACTTAACAATATAAGAATCTTGTTTTATTTTATCTTTAACCATGTAAAAACCTTCGTGAAACTTTCTAACATCGTTTCCGCTCAGTTCTGTACAGCTGAATGCATTTTTTTTGTTATGGCGGCATGTGGGCATTTTCGGTGGCGTTTTTGACGAGTACCTAAAAAAAATTACAAATCTCCATAACGCGGTTTCTAAGAAATACTAACATATAAAAAACACAATGATATTATTATGTCCCTAGGTTCAGGGTTGAAATGATTTAAATTTATTTAATTAATTAAAAACAGTGATTTAAATTTCAACTAAAATCAAGTGACTTTTTTTTAAAAATTGATGATTTAAATCTATACTTTTTTACTGCAAATCATTCGCCTAAAGTACAAGGGACTTCCCCCGGCATAAACTACGTCATGCAATGCTATAAATGTCTACTCAGTTTGGGGATTCCCTGAAATATAAATATATTGGTCGATAAACAAGTCATACAGAAAAGCGCACCTACTGATTGGTGGTTAGCAATATATAATATGAAAAAATGTACAACTGAAGCAGAATTGGAAATAATCAAGCAACTGCCAAGTGCAGTTGCTTCTTCTGCTGGGATCGAAAGAATATTTTCAGTATTCAATTTGGTGCACAGTAAAATAAGAAATAGATTAGGCAATGAGAAGTCGGGCAAATTAGTCTTCCTTTTGAAAAGACTAAATTTGGACAAATCACAAAACCAATATAAGCAAGATACCCAAATGGTTTAATTTCATTGTTTAAACTTTTAATTTTAAAAGACTTTTTCATTTTCTTAGTTGTTGATTTTTTATTGAATAAGCAAATATTATTTATTCTAATATAAGTGTAGGTATGTGCACAGTATTATAAATTGACGTAAAATTACTGCCTCAACACAGGCTAGCCTAGTGAGGCAGGTTACGAGAAAACTTAATTCATAATTATAAATCTCTATTCTTTAAGTACCTACTGTTTATATATATATATATATATTGTTTTCTGTTATTAACTTTTGTACTTATGCAACTTTTAAACTGTACTTCTACTGAACTTAGGATGTACTTTTTTATAGTTATAAATCTTTAAATTTTTAGTTCAATAAAGATTTTTAATTTCATTTTACGCACCAGATTTAAATGTCCGGATTAAATTTTCCCCACAGGAAAAACTAAACCCTTTCACACACTTCCCCAAATGATCATCTAGTCAATCCACGCTATGCAATTGCACTATATAAGTATATTATAAATACAAAACAACACAAGAACAACATGTCAACCTACTAGAGACCAAATTGGAAAATAATTCACCGACTCCAGATATTTTCGTATCAGAGGGTTCGGCTCTGTGGAATTCCTAATTGAACCTATAAATCCTACTGATCCCTCAATATAAATATTTAAAAAATCTTTTGTAATCCTACATGTATTTAAAATGACTGATTTTTGCATTTTTATATACAAATTCTTTGACAAATCTAATATGCTTAAATTTTGAATCAGATTCCTAGGTATTATGCCAGTAGCCGAAATAACGAATGGTAATATTTTTATAGTCCGAAAATGCCAAATTCTTTTAATCTCATTTCCTAAATCTGTGTATTTTCTTATTTTTGCAAAAACAGTTTTTTGAATATTACAGGAATTTGGAATAGCTACATCAATGATATAAGTTGTTTTTTTAATTTTGTCATGTAAAACTATATCAGGTCTATTATGACTAATTGTTCTGTCTGTTAGTATAGTTTTTTTATCATAATATATTTTATAAAATTCATTTTCTAAAAATGAATTTGGTTCATATTCATAATATGATACTATATTACGGCAGTTAATCAAGTTACGTTTAATTACCAAACTTTGGTGAATTATTTTTAAAACCTGATTGTGCCTAAATGTATACTCGGACGGCGCTAATACAGAACATCCCGATATAATATGTTCTATAGTTTCCGGAAAAGCCAAACATTTTCTACATAAATCATCAATTTGATTTATATCTTTGATTATATGCTTCCTATAATTTTTAGTATTAATGACTCTATCTTGAATGGCAAGCATAAATCCTTCTATTTCTGTGCTCAACTCTCCAATACTCAACCATTTGTTTGACAAAAGTTTGTCAACATACGTTTGGTTGAGATAATTAAAGTGTTTTGCATGAATAATTTTATTTGACCAGGAATCTAATAACTCCTGGTTAGTATTTATAAGAATGTTGGCATTCTCGTCATATAAATTTAAAGGTGTAATTTTTCTATCTGCCTTGCAAATTGGTTTGTGCATTTCTGAGCTATTAGCTTTCGTATGGAAAAAATTTCTAAGCATTTCTACCTGATTGTGTTTCAAAGATGTTATTTTGACTACACCTCTACCTCCTAAATTTCTAGGTAAATTAATTCGTTCTATAGCTGAATTTGGATGATGGCAATTAAACTTTGTTAACGTAGTTCTAATTAATCGTTCTAAACTATCTAAATCTGTATTGGACCATTTAATCATGCCAAATGAGTACATTAATAGAGGTATTGCCCAAGTATTTATTGCTTTTTTTAAAATTTATTCCTAATATCATTTTTAATACTAGTGTGATCTAATCTATTCGATTGCGGGTATCCTAAATATTTATAAACCTCATCCCCTTTCATACTTTTAATTTTGGAATTTCTAAATATACCCTCGTCTCCATCTACAATTTTACCTTTTTCTATATGGATCGTTTTACATTTATCTAAACCAAAAGTCATTTTAATATCATCTGAAAAATTTTTAACTACCTCAATCATTTTTTTCTAAATTAGATTCAGAATTTGAAAATAATTTTATATCATCCATATATATAATAGATGTGAAATTATACTACTCTCTCTTGTATTACCCTTAATTTTTATTCCAAACTTGCTTTTAATTAACATTTTAGATAGAGGATTCAATACTAAGCAAAACCAAAGTGGACTCAATGAGTCTCCTTGAAAAATCCCTCTTTTTATTTAAATGCCCGGTACTACTATTTTCTTACCTTTTAAATTAACTAGTAAATCTGTATTCCAAAAGGACATAATATTTTTCAAAAAGCTAATTATAATTGGGTTAACTTTATAAATTTTTAATATTTTGATTAGCCACGAGTGCGGGACACTATCAAAAGCTTTCTGATAATCAAAATTCAATCTCTCCAAGCACATTTCGTATTGCAGGTGGGTTGGAAGAAAGGAAAGACAAACCTCTACCTTTTGTGCTTTTTTTTAATATTTTTAAATGATATAATGTTAAAAAATGTTTGTGCACCTACAGTAACATGTTAAATAAATAAATAAAAATAATGATTTTAGAAAGACTGCTATATTGATTATGAAATTTATAAACTAATAATTAAAATGAACAACAATTGGTTTTTTTACCATAGAAAGACTTCCGAATTAAAATAGGCTAAATAAAAAATAAAAACTGATTTAAATCAAATAAATCCAATTTAAATTAAATAAATCCGATTTTTTTTTTTAATTTTATCAAAACTGCCTAAGTTTAATTTGGAAATTAACTTTCTTATTTTCAATAAACAAATATAGCCACTCAAACCACCATAAGTCACTGCGTCAGTTTCATTGAGAAAAAGGGCTTATTTAAATTACATTTTTTGGCAGTTCTTAAACTTACCAGGTTTCCGGCATTCGAATTCGTTTCCTTGCTTTGTTATTAAGTGATAGCACAACATTTTTACAAATCACTCATTATTTCACGGTAAAATTGTTAAAAAATGGGACAGCTAAAAACTCGCTTGATGTATGTAATAGTCCTGGGTCGATCGATCGTTTTACACGACCCGGGTCGCTCACGACACACTGGCGTCACGAGCGGGTCCTGAAGACCCGCTCTTTACGCGATACAAAATACGAAACTCGATTACTCATCACCCAGTGACTTTCTACGGGCGCGCCGCGCGGTAGACGCTCACCGCCCAGACCGGTTAAGTCATATACGGCACGAAACCCAGGTTATAATTGTGTGAACGTTCTCTCACTGCTCACACCTGCAACTAGTAATGTCATGTCCCAGAAATAAATTTTTAAAAAAGACATGCTTCAGGGGTAAATAAAACAATGTTTTATCATGTTTTGAAGGATATAAAAACCTTGTAAAAAACGTGTTGTTCTAAAGCTTTTATTGAGAATTTAAATAAGTAAATTAGCTGTAAGCTGTAATGCTTTATTATAATTTCTTTTTATTAAGGTCAGACATTTACCATCTACCAGTTACATTTACACATTTACCAGTTTATAGTTTCTATTACAATGCACAATTACAGGAAAAATGAAAAGTTTTTATGAAAACAACACCAACAAAAAGTGAAAAGAAATGCACCTCACCCGTTGATTAACAATACCAAGATACGCTCTAATTAAAAACGACGTCGTGTCTATATATGTCTAATGTCTAAAATCGAATCTTTTTTTTGATGCTCTGCTAAACGGAAGTGTAGATGAGAGTGTGGGTGAAAATTTGACAAGGGATGGAAACATCACTGATGGTGGTACTAATGATGATGACAATGTCGAGCCGCCACCAACATTAGAAGAAGTAGTGGGTGCCATTAAAAGTCTACATAACAATAAATCACCTGGAACTGACAACATCTCTGCAGAGTTATTCAAATATGGCGGAGAGAACCTTCAAGTCCATATATATAATATCATTAAATCCATCTGGTGCTCTGAGACTCTGCCAAGTGAATGGAACTGTGGAATAATTTGCCCCCTTCACAAGAAAGGAGACCCTATGAACTGCTCTAACTATAGGGGCATAACGCTGCTGAATATCTCATACAAGATCCTATCAAATGTACTGTGTGGTAGGCTTATGAAATATTCGGATGGCATAATTGGCCAATATCAAACTGGGTTCCGTAAGGGGAAATCTACAACTGATCAAATCTTTTCACTGCGACAGATACTGGAAAAAACAATAGAATTTAATGTTGATACATACCATCTCTTCATAGATTTTAAGGCTGCCTATGACACGGTAAATAGAGAAAGACTGTACAGAGCCTTGGATGAATTTAATATCCCAAGAAAACTGGTAAACTTAGTAAGGCTCACAATGTCTAATGTTGAGTGCCGAGTCAGAATACAACAGGATCTGTCAGACACCCTAAAGACCTTCAATGGACTAAGACAAGGAGATGCACTTGCCTGCATTTTATTCAATTTAGCGCTGGAAAAGGCCATCCGAAATGCAGGTATACAAACCACAGGCCATATTTTTAACAAATCTGTTCAGCTCCTTGCTTATGCTGACGATATAGATATCATCGCACGCTCAGAATATGAACTAAAATCGGCGTTTAAAAGCTTAGCTACGTCGGCAAGGAACATGGGATTGGTCATCAACGAGGGGAAGACAAAATATATGCCCGTACATGGACGCCAGAAACCACCAAGTATACAGATAGATAATTATACATTTGAAACTGTCAACGAGTTTGTATATCTCGGTACTATGGTGACAAATGACAACAATGTATCCAGCGAAATCAAAAGAAGAATAGTAGCTGCAAATCGATACTACTTTGGGCTACAGAAGCATATGAAATCTCGCCACCTTACCAGAAGAACTAAAGTCCTGCTTTACAAGACCCTTATACGACCTGTTCTTATGTATGGTTCGGAATGCTGGACAATCAGTAAGGGTGATGAAGGAGCCCTAGAAAGTTTTGAAAGGAAGGTGCTGCGAAGGATTTACGGCCCAGTCTGTGATAATGGAGAATGGCGTATCAGATACAACCAGGAGCTATACGATCTTTACGAGGACCCTAATATCTCCAAGGAAATCAAAACTGGAAGACTCAATCAGAACTGGAGAGGTGGGCTGGACATATCCAGAGAATGAGCGAAGGAGATATTCCAAAGCGAATTATGGATGGTGCACCTGGGGGTCGGAGAAGAGTTGGAAGACCAAAGCTTCGATGGCTGGATGGAGTGGTGAAGGATGCAAGCACCATCGGCATCCGAAACTGGCGCAACGCAGCACAACACCGACAGTCATGGAGGCAGGCTCTGCTGGAGGCCAAGACCCGACCTGGGTTGTAGAGCCACAGATGATGATGATGATGAAATTAGCTGTAAGCTGTAATGCTTTATTATCGTTTCTTTTTATTAAGGTCAGACATTTTACACTTTTACCAGTTTATAGTTTCTATTACAATGCACTATTACATTCACACTCACACGAAAGATGAAAAGTTTTTATGAAAACAGCACTTAGCACTTTGATTAACAATACCAAGATACGCTCTAATTAAAAACGTCTCCGTGTCTAGTCGAATATTCAAAAATCGAATCTACTAAACAATCCCGCGATGACGTGACACACGGGCAAGAAGCAGGATACTGTTACGTCACGCACGTGTGTGCGTTGATCGGCAATCGGCGACCGAATGTGTCGCAGTTCGCGAGTTCCGGGAGCTGACACGTCTCACCACTGGCAAAATGAGCACCCGGCGATCGGTTCGTGAGTCACGGGGTGCAGGAATGTGTCGTGGTTCGCGGGTCGCAGGAGTGAGCAGCATTGTTCTCGTCGAGTTGCGGATCGTAAGACCCGGGTGCTGACGAATAAATAACCCGCTCGCTCTTTGGTAGCTCGTGAGCGGGTTTCGACGATCAGGTCTTTCACGATCGACCCAGGACTAGTATGTAAACACAATGCTCGAGCATGGCGTCAAAGCGGTGGCCATATTGTATTTTGGCAAAATAACTGCTCGTGATTGGTTGAATCCGATATAGCGGTTTTAAAAGTAACATCACGAATGATGTAGCGGATTTTGTTTCTCATTCGCAGTTTTAACATGGTTTTTGGTCATAATAAGGAAGGTTTTGAAACTCTATTTAAGGTTCCTCTTGTTCCTCGTAAAATTTTTAACAAGATGTCATACTCAGATCATTTTATCAAAAAATCAAATTATAGGATTCATGTGGTTGCCAGAATAAAATATAAAGATTTAGCGTTAGTTACTTTACGCCAATGCCAACTTAATTTTATATCACTGTAATTGGATTCATTGTTTTTCTCAACAAATAAAAAAATAAAAATAAAACGCGACTAGTTCCATGTAAAAAAGGTTGTTTAAAGATTTGCTTTTGTCACCATAAATCCAGGGCCTAAACATAAGTTTCCCTATGATATTTAAAATAGTGGATTACTTTGAAAATGCAAGTTTGCAAAACTAGACCTGTTGTCAGATTCCGGAGAGGTGTGATTTCGTATATGACGGATGACAGTAGTTTTGCTGGTCAGGTATTCTCCGCAGGTGCACAAGATCTTCAAGTTGGTGGAATGGTCATCCTTTGTGTGACTTTGCAAATGGTCCAAACGTTGAAACTCTTTAGGACACAGGTGACATTTATACCTTCAACAAATTAATATAAATAATATTATATTTTTTTATAAATTTAATATAAATTAATTTATGTTATTATTTCACAATTCATTTTAAAATAGTATACTTATAATATATTTGCGGCATTTTCCAGAGTGGAAGATACTCTCAGTATAGCCCTGGTGTAAGAGACCACCATTCAGAATTGAAACATTGCTTGAAATGGCTTTAACCGTGTTTGGTGACCAGATCTGAATAGCCAGGTATTTCCCCACCTTCCTCTTCCTCGTCTCCTTCCCCTCCCCACTACCTTCAGCCTCACAAGATACCCCAATTGGGGATGCCATAGTCTCACTGGCTCCAGACGGTTGGTGGGGGGAGGGGGGTGGGGAGAGGGAAGGTGGAGGAGGCGGAGTGGGAATCCCCTAATACCATGCGAGCGAAGCCGCGGGAAAAAGCTAGTTGATAATAAAAACAAAACCAATGTTATTTATATATTACTGATGAAATCTTACTTGAAGTATGTGTAGTCAGTTATGCCCCTTCGTTTTTTATATTCATATTTTCGAGTAACTTTATTTTTCTTAATTTTCTTTTGGTTAAGATCGGTGTCCAAACTTTTAATTTTTTTTGGTTTAGAAACCGGCTCAAAGTCAGGGTCCTTCTCCTTTTTAACTGAGCCATTTTTTCCCAGTTTTTTAACAGCTGAAATCATAAATAAAATTCAATAATAATTTTTGATGATGGCCTCTTTTTTACTCCTCTTTTGAGATGAAAAAATTATGACATCAGAGCTCTGTAAGAATGGCAGTACCCAAATATCACAAACTTTATTATTTTTATATTAACTCCACACAGAAGGCCACGGGGAAAATAATTTCCCTCAGGGCCAATGTCATCTTTTGGGATGCTATGTGGTGGATCTTTTTAAGGAAAGAGGTGTGTGAGGGGTGATTAGGGATCTGGGCGTCAGTGTGTCCAGGAGTGACATATAAATCCATCCCTCCCAATGTGATGCAAGGCGTTAAGGTCGAGATAGTCCAGATCGTTCCATAAAATAAAAAAAGTTAAGAAGAAAGTTATAAAAGTGTTAATCCTTAGAAAAAGTTCGTTAACTTTTACCTACTCGTACCTACAGTTTAGTTTTTAATACACATTTGTTTGAAAACAAACCTATGACAATAATAAACGACTATTTGCATTTGAATTTGCAATGCTACGGAAAAGTTCCTGGAGGAACGAGTGCACACTTTCAGAGCACTTCTCCGCCACCGCATGGGAAGTTTATGGCGCAGACTGCACCAATCGAAGAATGCGATCATCACTGCCATGATTGCCTCGATGGAGTCTCCCCTGATGGCCCTCTGGAGACAGGAGACAGTGAAATACCCTCCGTAAATGGCTGCTTGCATTCATCTTAGTGTTTAATATTTTTTTCATTCATCTTAGTGTTTTCATTTTTCATGTTTTTCATTCTCATTCGCTTTTTGTTTTATTTATATACTAGCTGACCCGGCGAACTTCGTACCCCCCCAGAATCTATAACTGTTGTGTTAATTTATTGGCTGAATTAAATTCAGTTTCCATCAGTACCCCTTGACACATTTCCTACTCCCCTCCCCCCCCTTTATTGATGGCCCCTTATGGGAATTGCGTTTCATTTTCTTTATACGTGTGAGGGAAATTTATTATAATTGTTGTATTTTTCCTTTGGAAGGGTGAAGACACACGTTAACCGTTTGTCTCATTTTCGACTGTTGACATTTAGTGTGTAAGAAAGAGACGCAGCATTATACGTTAAAGAACAAAAGAGAAACAATCAGCGCATTGAGATTTGACGTTTTTGAATTTTTGGAATTCACGCAAACTTTAACTAACACAGCATTGCTACAGCTCTTTCAAAAGATGAAATTTCATTCCATACAAAATGTATGAGGAAATTTATTTTCTTCATAACTTTCTTTTTCGTGAATTTTTGCGATGTTTTAATAGTTATTCTGTTATCCGGGGCGGAGACAAATCCAACAAATCAAAGATCATCAAAATCGGTCCAGCCGTTCTCGAGTTATAAATAGTGTAACTAACCCGACTTTGTTTTATATATTAAGATTGTTAGTTATTTTTTACCTTATCTTATTATTCGTCTTTCTTTTGTCATTTTGAAATATGGAATGTATTGCATTGCACTACCCCTACATACATTCTGGAATAAACTATTTTTATTTACGATTGAGGAAACAAGTGATATTTAATATTATGTTTGTAGATATTAATATACATGTAAATCTTTCATATTAGACATGAAACAATGGAAGATGAACGATGTGAGGTTCGGTAGATAGGTAATGCCAACTTAAAAAATCATCTTCGACAATGTTATGTCAAATAAAAAAGAGGTAATTATCGGTTCGGACTGGCCACGCTTATTACGAATAATTTTTAGAAAAAAACTTTAGATTCGCCTTAATTACTATAAAAGGAAACTTTTTGGCTTTGGGGCGGCGGAAAATAATGCATTTTAATTTTCAATTGCATAAAACCAAAATTCACTTCGCGAACCGACGCAGCGAAAATCCGCGGCCGTAGCTGTCACTGTTATGGACTGTAGCTGACTTCGTGGGATACCTACATGAAATACCGCGAATCACAAACCATGTTACACAAACCTAGCGTAGCCGCTAAGCCACTTGAAAACTGGGATGTTTTTCTTGCCTTGACGCGAGTAGGCGTTATAAAGGGGCACTTTCTTTTGTATCACAAACCATGTTACACAAACAAGCCCGCTAGACAAATTTCATAATTACGCGCCTTATCCCACGAAGTCGGCTACAGTCGTATTAGCTCTTGTTAATTTATCAAGGATACCAACATCACAGTGACATGTACGGCCGCAGATTTTCGCTGTGTCAGTCGCGAAGCGAATTTTGGTTTTATGCAATTGAAAATTAAAATGCATTATTTTCCGCCGCCCCAAAGCCAAAAAGTTTCCTTTTATAGTAATTAAGGCGAATCTAAAGTTTTTTTCTAAAAATTATTCGTAATAAGCGTGGCCAGTCCGAACCGATATTTACCAAAAAAGATTTTAAGCATATATTAATATCTACGAACGTAATAAAAAACTGCACTATTTTCCCTAATCATAAATGCAAATTGAAGTTTCTTATTGTCATTAAGTTGAATTGAAGGTTTGTTTTCTTTATATGCAAATTAAAAAAACGTTAGTTGTATGTAAAAGTTTGTCAAAAAGTCACATTATAATGGAATTTCACCATGAATTTTAAAGGTTTCAAAATTAGAAATAATATATTTTAATAAACTTACTTCTTGCCAGAGGACGTTCATCAGAAGCATCACTATCTACAACAACTTCATGCTTAAAATCATCCAGAATGTCTGCATCGTGGTCAGACATGGCGTTCGCAATCGTAGGATCGTCAATCATCGGATCATTAATCATGGAGTCATCCAACTTTATATCTTTTTGCTCCAGGAGAGATTGTAATGCTAATTGGGCGGCGAAACATTTAAATGCAAATTGCTGAAATGCTTCCACAGTGAATTTGCATTGTTCACACACACTTAACGGCAAAGAGTCCTCGGCATTTATCTGGAAAAACTAAAGAATAAGATATCCCCAAAATGTTAATATTCGTGCACATTCTAAGAGGACTGCGTGAGAAGCTAAATGTAACCCACCTTTATAGATAAATATGCATTAATTGAATCCCACAACTGCGCATTATCATCCTGAATTGGGTGCATTTTGAAATCGGAGATTTCCGCGCAAAGGCGGCAATATTGTGTTAAATCTATCATCTTTCTGCTCCACAAATCCTACTTCGCAAATAAAGCTTTCAGTTTTCTAGCAATGGATAAGCGGTCCGTTTTATGAGATACTAATATTATTCCTCTGTATTCACACAGTGTCATAATAATGTCAAAATAAACATTTGGAATACAACAATAGTGACTGCAATAATAAATTAACAACAAGCAGTATTATTTGTTTCTCACTGACAGATGAAGATGACGTTTGGTATTTTAATGTGTCTAATGGTGTCTATGCATAAATAAACCAATCCATAAATATGAACCCAAATATAAACCAATGAACCAATCCCTGTCTATGGAATATGATAGAATTATCCATGGATAAAAGAAAATAGCGCCCCTCCCATACGCACACTTCGGAGCGACCGAGTCCCGCGTCACTTCAGGCCGCCGTGCAGAAAGTCTCACAGTTAATTGCGCTGTAAACCTATAGGTCTTTATTTTTCTGCGCGGTGGCCTGAAGTGGCGCGGGACTCGGTCGCTCCGAAGTTTGCGTGTGGGAGTTGCTACCGTAGATGTATATGTAACATCTATATATATTATGTACATCTATGGTTGCTACTATGCCATGAGACTAGTGATGACATAATCTGAAAAAGTTGGTAATCGATACATCGTCATCACACACATAAAATATCATACATATTATGTGGATTTTAGAGGATAATAAAAAACTATTTAAAAAATTAAGCAACTTTGTTTTTATATTTCAATGTTTTTTATTTGCGTATTTGTACATTTGACACCTTTTTAAAAAAAAAAAGATTTTTTATAAAATTTTCGATAAACATTCCATAAGCCGCCGCATTTTTAATAGTCACAAATTTTGTAAATTACACTACGTTTCAACAGCCCGGATCTAGGAGGGTGCAATCTGGGGCACCTGCCCCGGACGGCAGTTTTAGGGGGCGCCAAAATCATAATTTATGTGTTTGATTGAAAAAAAAACTTGATTTGACAAAGTGTTTGGCATCCAGCACATGTTGTTCTATCAATTATTCATTTGATTTTAAAATGCCCATTTGATTTTTGAACACATTCTACGTTGATTTATAAACGAATCCTAAGTCGATTTAGTCGCCACTAGTGGCGCCCCCTCTCAAACTCTGGCGAGTGGGGGCGCCACTATCAAGTTTCGGCCCCGGTTTAAAAAATCTACTTAATTACTTCAAAAAACAACTAAGTATTGTACCTTTGAATAGTTGGTAAAAGATGCATTAAAAGTCCATTTTTATCCAATCAAATTTCCGTATAAAATGACCCCTTTACTGCCATTTTTTGTATGGATTTAACATTTGCGAGTTTTTATTTTCATCTAAATTTGCATGAATTACTTACAGCCGTTGTGTCCAACGTTTCGATTGGTTAATCTGAGCATACCGTGAGGCCAGAGTGGCGTAGCGAGGGGGGGGGGTAGCTTTTTGAATTTCTCAAGTTAACTTTAATGGGGGGGTGACACTACACCCCGGGGGGTGACACTACGCTCCGGGGGGTGACATCCGCCCCGGGTTCCACCCATGCTAGCTACGCCACTGCGTGAGGCACCGCTAAAAGTGTCGTGAATGCCTGTTCCCAACGTTTTGATCGTTGATACTGTGGAGTGGCTCGTGTGTTGCGCCGTCTACTTTCATAGACTATAAAACGACGTCAAAATGGAAACTTTCCATGTTAAATTGATATAAGCGCCAATAATTGTATTTACTATTTATAGTATTTATACAGATAATTTCTTTTAAATTGTCTAATACTAAACCGACATTTTACACATTTTTTAAACAAACGTATTTAATATGTTTAAAATAAAGTGTCAGCTTGACTTTCGTTTTTCTTTATTTGACGTTTAACGGTTTAAACTTTAAACTTCAACTTCAGTTGAAATTCAAAATGAATAAGGCGAGGCGGTCGAAATTTTTTACCCCAAATGACAAAATGCAGGCATCCACCAGGGAGAAAGTAGTGCAGCCGACGCAAGAATCAGCAGTGTCTGAGGAATGGAGATTGGTAATTTTTATATTAATTTTTGGGGATCGCTGGCAACGGTTAATATGCACTTTTTTTTGAAAAAACCTTTTGATTCACCTTAATTACATTAAAAGGCAACTATTTGCATTGGGGGAAGTGGAAAATATTTCATTCTAAATTTCATTACGTAAAATTAAAATTAGCTTTCGTCTTCTGAGATTGTACGCCAGAATCACAAACCATGTTACACAAACCTAGCGTAGCCGCTAAACTACTTGAAAACTGGGATGTTTTTCTTGCCTTGACGCGAGTAGGCGTTATAAAGGGGCACTTTCTTTTGTTTCACAAACCATGTTACACAAAAATATTTTCCACTTTCCCCAATGCAAATAGTTGTATTTTAATGTAATTATGGTGAATCAAAAGATTTTTTCAAAAAAAAGTGCGTATTAACCGTTGCCAGCGATCCCCAAAATTTACCATTTTTATTTCATTTTTCCTAATTCTCAATAATCTCATTACTCGCATTGGAGTAACTGCTAACTGCTCCCAAGCTCCCAAGCCCAACCGCCCGGGGTCAGTGCGGTGAGACCATAAAATAAACATAAGGGAACGTACCCATATCACGTGACCCACTTTTTGCAATTTTTAACCCCCCTCCCCAGTGGCGTAGCTAGCATGTGGTGCTCAGAGTAACAATATAGAGAGACCGTACAAAGTGAAATGTTCTAAGCAGATTGTGGACCTCAGATTTACGTCAGTTGCCCAAAGGGGATGTGGCCTACAAGCTGATGCAGGGTTGTCACAATTAGGTATTTTGGCTTAAATAAATAATTAAAAGGAATTTAATTTAAGTGGCGATCTGTGAGTTTTCAGTGAGCTGGAGTGCTAAGATTGGAAAATAGGATGTTATTGATGTTGTACCTGTAAACGAATTGTATTATTTTTTTAAATTTCAACTTTTTGTATGAAGCTATACTGAAATGTGGATGCGGCGCATCCCTAAACTGAAAGAATCCTGAAAATCTTCACACAAATATTTTTTAATATATTAGATTATAAATAAAAATATAAACACGAAACTTTTAAAAAAAAAATTTTATTTATTTATTGAGGGTACAATTAATTTTTAAAAAATAATTAAAAGAAAGACAAACATTCCTGGGTTACGAATAACCCAACAATGTTTGAAAATCTCCTACTACCACCACAGAAAGCCGAATATGTTGCTTGTGTTGTGATGGAGGACTTAGCCAGCCGAGGAATCGAACATGCGATGCCCGGTTAGGACCCAACCACTGACCGGTCAAACCAGGATACAAACCAATTCTTAGAATGATTGTTTCCAATAAAAAGGGTATTTGCCCATAATATGGAAACATAATTAGTTGAAGATAATATTGACTAAATACATAAGAGTGCAATGCTATTGCATTACCTCTAGTAAGACTGCAATACGATTGTGTCCGCAGCAGACATTATTATTTATTTACTGAACAAGATCAGTCGGTAGCTAATTCTTATTTCTAGGTTCAAATGTTGAAGCAGAGAGTAATTATACATATGTATTCTGATAATCTTGAAATACGTACATATGAAAAGATATTTTATTTGATTTATTGGAGGGCTAGAATTCCAATAATCCATGCGCTTGATAGCTGCAAGACGAGTTGTTATCTAGCCTCCTACATAGTTAAGTAAATTGAAATACGTACATATAAAAAGATATTTTATTTAATTTATTGGGGGGCTAGAATTACAATAATCCATGCGCTTGATAGCTGCAAGACGAGTTGTTATCTAGCCTCCTACATAGTTAAGTAAATTCTAAAGTAAAATCCATGCTAATTTGTACAGCGCTCTTGAGGCGATTTTTCGCAAAAACAGCGCTATACTATAAGTTGTCCAAATTTATTATTATTATTAATTCTAAAAATTGAAATATGGGATTGACTATTATGATGGCTTGACAGAAGGGAGCAATAGCGAAATTGGTTAACACGCACGTCCCGGTTAGACGAGAGGTCTGGGTTCGAGTCCTAGTTGCGACCATTGTCTTTTTTCTGTTTTCTGTGTCTTATTCTCTTTCACATTTTCGTTTAGATTATTATTGTTATCTTCTTCTTCAATGAAAAAAATATTATCTGAAAATGTTCTGTATAAGCCAAACGTAAGTAATATCAGTCAATAGTAATTACATTTAATAATAAACCAATTTTAGCACAGCCCTGAATTTTTTATAACCAAAAAGAAACGCAAAGACAAAGATTATTTCGTCTCTATACGTTCGCCAATAAATTTAGCGTTGGTGTAATGAGAGAGAAAGAGACAGTTTGACAGATGACAGTAGTGTGAAATTCGTCCGTGTCCAAAAATGGCTTCATACCGCTTGTAATCGTATGTTTTTAACAGTAACTGTTTGTCTCTGTTTCTCGTACGTTCATGGAACCGAGCATAAAGGGAGAGCTATATTTTGCGAATATGTCGACGATTTGTACCAATTGTTACGTCGCCACCCTACGCTACCTAAAGTCGCACACGTTTGTTTGCCGGCCACCCTACGAGAGTAACAAATCACCACGCCGTCCCCCCTTACATACCGCTCCCTTCCCCTCGCCACAAGCACCGCGGTTGCCCCGCCGGTAGCCGCCAGTCGCACACTAGCTCCCAGCATAGCAACCCGTGCCGGGGGCAATACCCAACCTGTTCCCGCGCGTCAAGTCGAGTTGTTCTAGAACACCGACGCCAACGGAAAAGAGACGCGACCGCCTGCTTTGTGGGCACAAGCTGGACAGCAAGGAGCTGCTGTTGCCACCTGCTGGCGATGGTCCACTGTACTTTCCTGCTGAGCATGGACATGCTCAGCCACTACGCCACCACCTCCTGGGCGCCTTCCCCGCGCGGCCGTGAGTAACAAAGCCACCTCCATTTTGTAATGTGTCCCCTCTTACCTCGCGATCCGTAAACACCCCCCGGGAGGGCGGCGACGAGAGAGATTTGCTTAGGATGTTTTACTCAGCTAGGCATACTTGTTTTTCCTGTGTTTGTTAACCAATGTGAATATTACTGTCCCTTGTTGTAATTGTGTATTTCCGTCAATACAGTGTTGTTCCAACCCAGACAATCTTTCATTTGACGAGACATAAGGAAGAGTGTTGGCCCACTACCATGTATCCCCTTTTTTAGCTACCTACGACCCTGTTGCAGAGCGTTTCACCTGTTCTGCCGACCTTACTGAGCTGGCCTTGTGCAGAATGTGGGTGCTCCCGCCCGGGGCACGCTACACAATATTAGTGCGGTCTCTCTATATTGTTACTCTGAGATGTGGTGTCACCCCCCCCCCCCCCCCCCCTATGAAAGTTGACATACGATACGATACGATTGTACCCCCCAGCCAGAAGCATTCCTGTCCGGTGAGACCGGTACACCGAGGGGCACTGATTTGTTAGGACTTGGAACACATGCTCTGAGGATGGGAAGGAGATTGGAGTTTAATCGGCCGGTATACATGGCAACCTAATAAGCCAATATTGGAATTTAGGACGGGCAGGAATAAAGGAATGGATTGAGTGTTATAATTTTTTTTCCTATTCCATGTGCCTTCGTTCTTCTTGCCTCTTCTCGGCTTTTCTTGTCTCTTCTTGGCTCTCTTGGATCTTCACGAATCTTCTTGGATTTTCTCGCCTCTGCTTGGTTCGTCTTGGTGCTGCCGGTTTTTTTCTCTTCTTGTTTCTTCTTGGACCTTCTCGTCTCTTCTCGGCTCTTGTTGGCTCTTCGTGGGTTTTCTTGTATCTTCTTGAATCCTTTTGTCTCTTCTCAACTTTTCTTGGCTCTTCTTGCTTCTTCTCGTCTCTTATTGACTCTTCTTGGCTCGTCTTGTCTCTTCTTGCATCTTATGAGACCTTATCGTATCTTCTTGACTCTTCTTGCTTTTTCTTGCATCTTCTAGTCCCTTCTTGGCTCGTCTTGAATCTTCTAACCGACTCTTCTTGTCTCTTCCAATCTCTTCTTGTCTCTTCTTGGGCTGTCTTGTATCGTCTTGTGTCTTCTCGTATCTTGTCTCTCCTTGGCTCGATTTTACTCTTGCATTCTATTCATCCTTCTTGGATCACCATGTCTGGCTTTTTTTGCATCTTCTTGCGGAATTTAATCGACCAGTGCGTAAGTGCAGGAACAAAGGAGATGATTGAATGTTGGTTTCTTTCTCGTTTCCCACTTCTTCATGCTCCCCACTTCTTCTGCTTCCAACTACTCCTTCTTTAATTTTGCGCCTCTACCAGTCTCTTTTTGTTTATTATTTTATTAACGTGGCTCTTAGTGATCCTTTCTTAACTTATTAATTATTTTCTTTCCACTTCTTGCATTATCTTGCTTCCACTAGCCATTTTTTCTGCTTCTTGGTTCTTCTGGTTTCATATGGCTTCTTCTAGCTTCTTCTTGGCTCTCCTAGTCTCAGCTTGCATCTTCTTGCAAACTTCTTGGTTCTTCTGCCGTCTACTTGCTTCTTGCATCTTGGCTCTTCTGGGATCTCGCAGTTTCTGCTTTCATCTTCTTGCTTTTTTTTTTTTTAATTCTTCTGGCTTTATCTTGCTTCCTCAATTTCCTTCTTGCTTCTCTTGACTTTTTTGGCTTTCCTAGTATCTGCTGACATTTCCTTGCTTCATCTCAACTTTTTTTTTCTTATCGTGGCCTTTCTCGCCTCTTCTTGCAACTTACAGATTTTTCTTAGTTCTTCATACTTTCCCATGCCTATTCGTGGCTCTTCTTAGTTTTTCCTATCTCTACTTATTTCTTCTAGCCTCTTCTTTCTTATTCTTGGATATTCGAATCAGATCAGACAAGCTTTCGGATTGCACTTAATGCTGTAAGTCGGGATGTATTTCAGTGCAAGAACTCTGGGACCAACTACCATATGTATTCCTCTTTGCTCCTGGATCTGAAGACCGTGCAATATCTAAATAAAATAAAGTAAGAACCTAATCATGAAAATAATTTTTTTTTATAACTTGTCTGTTAATTCCGTGTATAATACAAGGGACACCCTCTGAAATGTAATGACAAAAGACCCACTTGAAATTATCAAAATAATCTCTGCAGGACTAAAAAGACCTCATACGGGGACGAAACGCGTCAACAAGCGTTTGATGAACATAAACAATCAAAATAAATATTTTAAAATCAGGCCGACTGGAAAAAAAACAAACAATTAAGAAAAAAAATTCAAGAACGCCCCTCTAACATCTATGCTCTCCAAGTGGTTTGTTTATGTTGGTATCCGAGTTCAATGCTCTGAAATATTATGTTATATAAACAATCTACGCCATCAACTAATATTTATAAACAAAAGTAAGGTGGATCTTTTCGACACATTTTCGAAGAGATTGCACCAAAGGGTTCCGTGATATAAAAATAATACTGCAGAGCAAAAAAAACACGTCATGTCGGGATGAAAAGAGGAGAAGAAATTCAAAACGCTAATTTCGACTTCATAAAATAGGTCCATACTGGGGGCGGGGGGGGGGTGACTATGATAAAAACCTAACCCCCCCCCTCCCCATTGTGACCAACCGTGGTATTTTGAAGATCTCCCCCCCCTAAACGGGTCACATAGTATGGGTACGTTCCCTAAAGTAATAAAAATAAATTTTACTTGCGCACGCTGGTATTTGAACACGCAACCTCCGGATTGCTAATCGAGAGCCTTACCGCTCGACCACGGAGGCCGTCAATAACTAATAACTTGAAATAACTAATCTGCAAAATATTTTAATTTCTCTATTTTCCCATACTTGTGTAAAATTTTATTTTATTACTCGTTTACACTTTATTTGTTTTTAAATTGCTTGTAGAGGCGACTGCGCTTGAACAAATCAGCAAAGGACTCACTCTTTATTGCCTTACAAAAAGTTGCTACTGCCAAACTTGAGGCGAAAAGAGTGGCATTTGACACCCAGGCTGAAAACCTTCAATTGCAAAAGGTCCAGTCTATTTTGCAAAGCGACCTCCGCAATATGCAGATCGCCCATTTGAAACTCCAACTGGAAATTCTTGATGCGGAGAGAGTCTCAAAAGCAGCCCAATGGGATATGCAACTGCAAATCCTTAATGAGGACAGGAAGGAGAGGGTCGCAGAGGCAGCCCGATCAGAAATCCGATGGGAAATCCAACTGGATATATTGAGGTTGAAGAAGAAAGCCCAGGAGGCCATCACAAAGAAATTACAAAGTGGTAATTGTTCATATTATAGTGCTCGTACATACATATTAATTAGAATAATGTCTCTATTTAAATGTGCGATGTTCCCTGCATTGTTCGTTAATGCCACATTGTTGGGATCATCACCAACACTGTGGATCCAATCTTGTGGATATTCCTCCCCACGATTGATGCATATGTTATGAAGAACTCCACATTCAGGGGCGTAGCTACCGCCGTATCAGCCGTATCAATGATACGGGGCCTCCGGGCTACAGAGGCCCTTTGTTTCTTTTGTGAGAAATATTTATCCTTCATTTAGGCCCCTCAACTAATTTTGATACAGGGCCCCTCCAAGGCACGCTACTCCACTGTCCACATGCGACTATAACTGCCATTGTGGTGTTGAGGTGTCTTAGACCATTGGATAAGAAAGGAAATCGTCTACCACAAACCTTTCTACAACATTTCTTGTTTTAATGTGCTGGACGGATGTTTCTGGATTTCTGTACGGTGTTAGCAGATATGTCTGAAATAAAACGTACATTTGTAATAATGTTATACTCTTTTCTTTTGCAGAATGTCCTTAAAATCAAGTAAATCTACATTCAACTGGAGCACCTGAGAATGGTGCATGTGCTAAGTATTTCCACACTAAAGGGTTATGATTTTTTTTCATGTTTTTTTATTTATTATTTACTTGTTTCCAATATTCTTCAACCAGTAATCTGGACCATTAAAAGGTAGACACTGACTTTTCGGAACCACATATACACCATTAAAAGGTTGATAATAATCTTTGTGCTTTATTATAATGTGCATATATATGTACGTCACAATAGATAATATAAAATTCTCCCTATATTCTGCTGTCTTTTGCATTAAAATAGTTTTGCTTATTTTTTATGGGAACTCTTTTCTTCCATATGATGATTCTTGTTCATTGGTCATCATCGTTCATTAGCTTCACAGACCAATATCAATATGAATGCCTTTTATGTGTACTTTTTAATCTTTCTTTTGTTTTGCTTTCATGTTGCCGCTTCTTCTTGAGTAATTTCCTCTTTTATGTTGCCGAGGGTCACGACTCCCACTCCAAACGCCCTGATGAACAAGGATCCTCCACTATGTGCGGTCCTTCACGGCATAGAGAGCTGTGAACACCGACGTTCCGGATGCCTGTGATTGGTCACTACGATGTGGCGTTGCTACTTACTGTCATGATTATAGTACTATATTGAAATAAACTGTGAACTATTCTATTATTTATGTAAAATATATAACTTTCTGCCTAGGTTTTTAATGCTGAATCTTTATGTGGATGACGTTTTTCTCTAGTTTTATCAAAGGTTACAAGTGTTTAGGTTCAAAAAACCTTCATTAACAAAGCGGTTTTTTCTTTGTTTTTTTTTAATTTCCTGAAAGTTCAACCCCGCAAGATATTTTACTTCGAGTACTGAATATTTAATATTTGCTCGTCAAAACTAACCAAACTGTGTGCATTTTAATTGGTCGACAGTTTAGAGAGAGATGGTAGCAAAAATAGATTTAAAATCAGTAAATTAACTGCCAAATCCATCCACAAAGAGATTAAAGCTTTTTCTAGTAGCGTGGATTCATTTACTGCAATATACAAAACATTTGTATTGCAAGAGATTGTTTAATTTATAAATTTACCTATCCTTCCATTTCCTTACCCTTATGGATCGGCGAAAGACTAACAACCAACTGAAAACATGACAAATGACTCTCCGAATGAGCTAGCGGGATAAGAGTTTGGACAATTTTTTGTTAGCACTAACTGCGTTTAGTTATCATTAATTGAGTTACCTGCATTTCAATATCTCTGTCACCTTCTCGTCTCTCGTAAACATACACTCTCATTTACCTGCTCCAAGTACCTATTCATCATACACATTCTTTTAAAAGTTATGTTATGCAAAAATGTATTTGAATATTTAAATATACTTATAATGGATATCCACTATCTCCAAGTAGTGCTCCATTTGGGTACTGCCCTGTCTCGAACATTGCTCGGCAGCCTTGAAATATAAGGGAGTCATGGCTAGCTCCTGGCCAACTGGCTACGATGTTTCTACCTTAGGGAACGTACCCATACTACGTGACACGTTTAGGGGGGGGGGGTCTTCAAAATATCACGCTTGGTACAAATGAGCGGCGGGTTGCTTAGGTTTTTGGTCACCGGAGGGGGTTAAAAATAGCAAAAAGTTGGTCACGTAGTATGGGTACGTTCCCTTACTATCATGGTTATAAATATGATCTAAACGGTGTTAAAAAGAGAAAACACCATGCTTTAGATTCTAGCATCTGATATGGTCTGCACGTTTATAGAGAAGTAGCCCTTCCTATTTCTAAATGTTTCAGCTTCTGGCCCACCTTTAAAGAAAGCAGATGGTTAACACGAAGGGTACTTAATTGGTACTGTACAGAAAAACATGCAGGCAAAACCAACACATGTCGCGTGTCTGGCACTTTCCCACGGATTGTATTGACATAAGTGTAATCAATTGAACCTATTACGTTGGAGAATCCAGCTACTTCATGGAACTCCCTTTTCACTATTTCCACCTCTTCCCCTATTGGCAATTTTATGTGGAGAGGTCTTAACCTGCCAAGGCACGAGAGACATTTTTTACAATTTTGCTGGTCATAGATGGTCAAATTTTGAAAAAGTCTCCATTTCCCTAGAATTACGATTCTATGCAACAGGGAAACTTCAGTTGCATTGAATCGTAAAGCTACAAGTAATTGATTGGCAAAATTTGGCAATTTCTGAAAAAGAAATAAGCAAAGCATAATAACATTAGATAAAAGGTTTTCAGACCTGATAAGTGCTAAATATTCCACACATTAATTGCAAAAATTACACTCGAATAAGTCAAAACTTATTTTTCGCTTGCGTAAGTTATCCTCTATTTGACTCAAAACATATTTAAAAAACACGTTTTAGTCATCCTAAAACGGTTACAAAACTCTCCATCATTTAACTAACTAAGACTTACTAACCGATATTTCGATATAATTAATATATCCATCTTGTCGCCCCCTATGTAACCCGATATTATTGGGAGATGCTGTCCGGGTCGCTCGGTAGTACAGGGGCCCGACCCTCAGGCTCACGACTGAGGGTGGGCTGTCCCATCAACGAGTGTAAAAACCCCGCCGCTGCTGTTGTGCCGATTCGTGACCGGAGGGGACCCAGCAGTAGCGTTTGGGGCGCATTGGGCGACCTCTCCAGCCGGACTCTCCCTGCCCATCGCCTTGCACCGCAGTGGGTGGGTTGGATACATACGTCCGTCACTCCTGGAAACTCTGAACCCCAGCATCCTACCCACCCCTTATACCTTTTCCCTCCCAGACCTTCCTTCCTCTCATTACACACTTAAAAAAACCCAACAATAAAATCATCAGAATTTACAGACATCAATAATTAACGTCATTTCAGCGGCGAGTAGTAGGCGTCCCCGGTGCGGGCCAAAACTGTTGGTGAATTACACCAACATTCGCGGCCTGCACACCAATTTAAACTCTATCCACCACCATCTTTTTTCTCAACGCCCCAACCTACTTTTCCTGTCTGAAACGCAGATAGCCGAGCCTGTAGACGCCTCCTATCTGGACTGCCCGGGCTTCACCCTCGCGGGCAAGTTCAGACCTAAAGGAGGTGTCTGTCTCTATAGTTGAGCTGACGTCAACTGTGTGCGACTGTTGAATCTGGAAAACTCCAGATTCGACATAATGTGGGTACGCGTCAATCTTGCCAGTACGGTAAGATTCTACGCGTGTTTATACCGCTCACCGAACCTTAGCGAATTAGACACGTCCGAGCTCTTCAAACACTTAGCGACACTATTGATGACCTCTTGCCCCGCTATCCTACGGCAGAGTTTGTGGTCCTGGGGGACTTCAATGTTCATAACGAACCTTGGTTGAAGTTTTCAGGATCAACAGACTCGGCTGGACGCCAAGCGGAATCCTTTGCCCTTTGCTATGGATTGGAGCAAATGGTTCAGGAGCCTACAAGGGTTCCTGATGTCCAGACTCACCGTTCCAATCTGTTAGACCTATTTTCAACTACTGTGCCACACGGTTACAGGATTGAAGTCACAGCGCCTTTAGGATCGTCCGACCACTGCCTGGTGATGACATCAATCCCTGTAAACTTCAGACCACCGAACGAGAGGCTGAAGAGAAAAGTGTGACACTACAGGTCAGCAGATTGCTTCGGTCTGCAGGCACATTTTAATGCTTTCCCGTGGTAGCTGTCTGTTTTCGGATTTCGGATCCCTTAAGGTGTGCCCAGGAAATTGGTGAAGTCATCACATCCGCGATGGATGGCTTCATCCAATCTACTGTTAAGGAAACTGGTGTAGGCTCAAAGCCATGGTTCAGTCGACAATGCGCTGAAGCAGTGCGACGAAAAAACGCAGCTTACCAAGCCTACAACACATCTAGAACATCCGAAGACAGAACAGCTTACAACAAAATGGCAAAGGAAACCAAGAGAATCATAAATAGGTCAAAATACGAGCACGACCAGCAGATCAGCAGAAAGCTGGCTGCATGGCAACAGGTAATTCTGGTCGCTTGCGGGCTCAATAGGTCGCAATTTCTGCAAATCCAGTCTGCCACCTCTTACTAGATCTGACGGCTCATTAGCAAAAACCGCCAACGAAAAGGCTAACTTATTAGGTAAAATGTTTGCGGATAACTCAACCCTCGATGACCAAGGTGCTGTCCCAACGTCGGTTCCTCACTGCGGTTTTCGTATGAAAAAGCTGAGGATCCTTCATCGGGAAGTACTCCATGTTTTACGAGGGCTTGATGTTAATAAAGACGGAATACCTGCCCTGGTACTGCAGAGGAGCCCTGCAGAAATAGCTCCAATTTTGACGAAGCTTTTTAAAATGTCCCTGAAGACTGGCTCTGTGCCCTCTGGTTTGAAAAAAGTGGTTATCCATCCTATTCCAAAGAATGGTGACCGCTCCAACCCGGCCAACTACCGCCCCATAGTGATCACATCAGTTCTGTCTAAGGTGATAGAAAGTGTGATGAATGACAAACTGCTCACATACCTCGAGAAGAACAAAATTATAACGACCGTCAATACGGATTCCGGCAGAACCGCTTGTGCGGTGATCTTCTCGCATATGTGACGCATGTTTGGGGGCGATGCCTGGAATGTTTCGGTGAGACCCACACGGTTGCACTGGACATTTCCAAGGCCTTTGACCGGGTTTGGCACCGAGGACTTGTCAACAAACTGCCTTCTTACGGACTTCCTGCATCCTTGTGTACGTGGATTGCCGACAGAGAGGTCGATTCAGACGGTAGCCGATGGTTTCACCTCTTCCTCACACTCGATAAATGCTGGCATCCCACAGGGATTGGTTCTGTCTCCGACTTTGTTTTTGTTGCTCATCAACGACCTTTTGTCATGTGCACCAATTCATTGTTACGTGGATGACAGTACAGTTCATGATAGCTTTTTGTTTGACAAGCCCCCAAAGGGCTCACAAACTCCAACAGCTTGTAGGGCTTTGAAGCAAAGAATGGACGGTTTTTTTTGGACCTCGAGAGTGTTTTCTCTTGGGGTAAAAATAATCTCGTTGAATTTAATGTTTCAAAGACCCAATATTGTCTGATTAAGTCTAAAAGCGATCGAAATGAAAATCTAGTCTCTTTCAATGGAAGCAATCTTCCGAACAGGCCCTCCATTGATATGCTTGGTGTAACCCTAAGCGACCAGCTCAGGTATGGGGGCTCCATCGAAGCCAGAGTAAAGTTAGCCTCCCAAAAACTGGGCGAACTGTACAGGGCCCGCAGGTATTTTAATAGTATTCAACTGCCAACCCTGTACTGGAGATCCAAAATACCTGAAAAATACCCTCGACTCTGTGCAGAAACGGGCGGTCCGTTTGATAGATTCTCCCATCTTAACAGACGGATTGCAATCTTTAGAGCCCAGGCGTCGGGTGGGAATGCTATCCTTGTTCTACAGGTATTACAATGGAAGATGCTCCGAGGAACTAGCATCATTGATCCTTCGGCACCGGTGCATAGTGGGGAAACACGCCAAACGCGTGCCCAACATTTGTACACGGTCACGGACATTTGTCATTCCTTCATTCCTTCCTCTCCTCAAAGAGACCCTCCACACAGCATTCTAGATGACATAGGCCCTGAGGAAAATTATTTTCCTCAGGGCCTCCTGTGTGGAGTTAATGTAAAAAAAAAGAAGCGAAACTTTACCAAAACAATCTTAACCAATACTTGAAAAGTGAGGTCATAATCAAAGCGACCAATGAGCGCAGACCCAGCGTAATTTCCGTTTCATATCTCAACCATAGGAGCTTTTAACACTCCGTCAGACGCACCTATGGGTGTTCCGAAATCAGGCGCACCCGGCCTGAGAGGCCACCCTCCCCCCACCCCCCCTATATTAATTCTAATACAAAGTTCTTGTCGGGTAGTCTTAACTAGGATCTATAGGAAGTAATTATACCAAATTTAACACAAAAGAACCGGTGTATTGAACATTACTAACCAAATAAATCAAAACAAACAATTTTTCTAAATCTTCAACCAAAGCTGGATCTTCAAAAGCATCATCGTCGAGGAGAAGCTTCAACAGCATTATCATCAACATCATTCAGTTGATGGAGAGCACATTTAGCCATTTCAAAATATATACATACCTATGTAAAATATTTTCATATAAATCTGAAAAGAAAAATGACTGAAAAGAGGGCGGAATCCGATCGAGCGCAGGTGACCTGTGAGGCCAGGGAGGTTGTACGTGAGTTGTATAAAGGCCGACACCTGACTTGAGGCGGGCGCCGTGTGAGGTCCCTAAAGTTAGGCGAGTAAAAGGAGGAAAGGGGCGGTGAGCCGCCTTTAAGAAGTGGAAAGGGAAACAATGTCTTTTGTTGGCCGACGGAGGGTTAAAAGTGACATCATAATCAAAGCGGTCAATGAGCGCAGTTGATTTCCATTTCATCCGAAATCCAAATCATAGCGGGGCTATAGATTGTTATATCAAAAACGCATTTCAAAAAACCGACAAGAGCGTGAACTGATGACAGATAGATTTTTTTCACTCTGTTGTCAGTTTTTATAACTAGGTCTTCCTGAGGCGAGTTTAATCTAGTAGATTAGCTTCCTTATGTTGAGTAGTGCTCGTAACTCTGTGCGTAATTATTGATCCTAAGCAATACGGATTTCAAAAAAATAAAAGCACAGAAATGTTACTACAAGACTTTTCGAATTACGTAAATCAAGAACTCAATAATAAAAAACATTTTCTGGTTTTATTCATAGACAACTCTAAAGCGTTTGATACCATTGATCCGACAAAACTATTACAGATATTGGAGGCGATAGGAATTAGGGGAAAATTACTAGAACTACTCAAAAACTATTTAAACAATCGACAAATTAAAGTGAAACTCTTTCAAACCTACAGCAAAGCTAAATATATGTCAACAGGCGTCCCGCAGGGCTCAATTCTCGGCCCAACATTATACATAATATTCGTTTCACTCATGAATAAAATTTTCACATTTGTCAAACATTACGTTTATGCAGATGATACGGCACTAGTCATTTCACATGAAGAATTATGGATTGCAATAAAACTCATGCAGCACGATTTCCTTTCCTTACAGAAATGGTCACATGATGAGGGTCTTATAATAAATTCCAAAAAAACTAAATTAATGCACATACGATCTCCACATGCCAAATATACCATCACGCCTGTAATAAAATTGCATACATTTGAGTGTATACACAATTCGTCACAATCCTGCAAATGCGGAACCATTGAAATTGTACAAACGTATATATATTTGGGGATAACTGTAGATATGCATATGAAATGGGATACTCACATAAGCAACATCTGCAAACACCTACGAGCTATTGCTGGGCGAATTTACAAAATTAAATATTTCATGCCCATAAGTATGTTAAAAATAATTTATTTGTCATTAGCGGAATCTACTATCAGATATGGAATAACGTCTTGGGGAAACTCGTGCAAGACAAATATAGGTTACATTCAAACAATTCAAAACTCTTTGACTAAGCTCTTGGTAAGCAAAAGTATTTATGCACAGAGAAGAGACATAAAATTATTATATGAGTCTGTTAATATATTACCTGTTCGAGGGATATTATGGTTTAAAATTGTATGCCAAAACCTTTTGTCGGATTCAATATATAAAGAAAAAGTTGACCATGCACATGGCACTAGATTTAGTAAAAATGAGGGTTTATCCGTTCCGAAAATTATAAATAAATACGGACAACGGACATTCACTTATCTTGTCCCTACCATATTTAATAAGATGCCAATGAACCTAAAAATCGAATCAAATTGCACCACCGATTTAAAAAAAAAATTAAAAAATGGCTAATGGATCAAAACTTTTTATACTGATATTGTTTTTAATCTTATGTATAAATATGACTAAGAGTAATTTGCCTGTGTTATATCTGTCTATCTGTATATTTTATGCCTTTGTATTGTAGCTATTTAAAAGTTATTCTTCTGTATCTACTTTGTATATTGTGGTTTCTTGTTAGATTTGTGATTTAATGTTATATTAATATTGTTAAATTGACCTACTGACAAACTGCTTTGGCAGTTTAGCGGGTGCTTAAAATGAAGAATAAAAAAAAAAACAAAAAAAAACTGTGCTTTTCCAAATAAAACACTTTTTGCTACGTGAAGTAATAATTTAAAAGTACAAATACACTCACCACTGAATTAGAAACTGAATTCCAAATAAATAAATAAAAAAACACTTTGCGAAATAAAAATCAACCGCAATCACCGAAAAAACAGAACTTAAAACATAAATTAAATTTTTTTTCAGAGGTCACATTTATCTTTTTAGATACATATAATATCGTTTTGAGTTGTCAGTGTTAAAAATAACATTGCATGGTAATTTTTGTTGTTTGTTTTTGGGGTGTTATGCCGTGTTACGCTACCTCCTCCTTTAGCCAACGTTTCGGACAGCGTTACAGTGTCCATCATCAGGGCAGATGTGTAAATGTTAGTGGTAAAATGTGTGCTTAAGTACTTCGAAGCAATACCGTGTTGCCAGCTCCACTCCACTGCGAGCTGGAATTACAGTAAACTTGAAGATGGTTTTCTGCATTTAGCTTTGGTGTAGCCGTCAATTATCGGATACCAAGAACTATTGAGCTTAGCTCCGTCGTCTCAATAATCAATAATCTCTATTAATGTTAATAGAGACGACGGCATAACACCCCAAAAACAAACAACAAAAATACTTTTGGCCGTGAAAATCTAAAATCATAACCATTGCATGGTAAGTACATGAACAATAATTAAGATTCATGGGAATTCCAAAAAATATATATATATATTTATATGTGTATATGTAGTGTTGGTAATATGTTTCTGTCGGGTAGGTTCGGAAATACCGAACCTAGCCGAAGCGACCTACATCGGTACGATATAATAGCGAGTGGAGATCTCGCGCGTCCTCTTTCTTGTCAGACGGCTTACAGCCAACATTGTTCTATTATATTCTAATAAACAGTTTCCGTGTATCAAAGTACTACGTTTTATAATATTAAACCTTGAAGACATCCTAGAGGAATACTGGAGATAAAGGGCCCAGTATTGCCTGCATATATTGGACATCACAAGTGGCGCAGCTGAAAAGGAATATACGGTTGACTGTTTATCAGATTGCGGCAAGTCGATTCGTTGCAGGGATCGTGACTTGCAAAAATCTCCCGAAGGTGACAATAATCACTTGGGGCTTCGCTGAAGTGCCATCCATCAGGAGATTTTCAGGGCATAATAGGAGACAGTAGAGAAGAGGAAATTACGGGACCCTGGGTAACTAGGTCCAGCCCGGTAATACAGTGGAGAAGAGGAAATTACGGGACCCTGGGTAACTAGGTCCAGCCCGGTAATACAGTGGAGAAGAGGAAATTACGGGACCCTGGGTAACTAGGGCCAGCCCGGTATTCAGTCAGGAGCGAAGAAACATTGAGATTCTTGGAAGCGGCTGGGCGCCTGGACTGCATAGGCGCCGGTTCCTGGTGTCAGGTTGTTTTGTTTCTTGTTTTTTTCTGGAAGGTGTTATTGTTGGCGGGTGTGTTTTTTTTTTTGGTGTGTGCGATCATGGAGTCGGGCGGAATTTCCAGGTTCTCTCACGTTAATGGGGATTGGAGTTTGTTTCGCCTGAGGTTAGAACAGTTCCTACTAATTCGTGATGACACAAGAACGATTAAGTTAGATGCTTCACAGAAACGCGCATATTTGCTAAATCTTCTAGAAGCGGAAACATTAACTCTTTTGATCAACTTATGTTTTCCTTCTAAAGTTACAGACGTGGCATTCGATCAGTTAATAGAATTAATTGAGAAACATTGTTCCAGACCGCGATCGGTGTTTAAGGAACGAGAAAAATTTTATCAGGCCAAGCAATCACATGGTGAATCAGTCAGAGATTTTGCAGTGCGGTTACGGGGATTATCATCGTTTTGCGAGTTCGGAACGCGATTACCGGAATGTTTAGCTGATGTTTTCGCAATCGGCATTTTGCCGGGCCGAGCCAAGGAGAAAATTTTTCTCGAGGGGACTAGATTAACGTTTAACAAAATGGAAGAATTAGCAATAACGGTTTCAGCTTTAGACAATCTGGTTCCGGAAATTAAATCAGAAGTTTCCGTAGGGACGTCGGGCGGCGTGAATTCCATTAAACGCTCGAATTCGCCGGGGAGACATTCACATCCGGATAAAACTCAAGGTTTCCGAAGGTCGCCTTCGCGGTCAAAAAGCCCCGAGCCAAGGGGTTTCTCGAGTAATAAAAAATGTACCATTTGCGGTGAAACACATTTAGAGAAGTATTGTAAATTTTTGAACAATCCCGTGATAAGGTTATTAATAGTATTTCTTACATTAATCCGTTTAGGGCTAATATAATAATTAATAAAGTTAAATGTTCCGCTATGATTGATTCAGGCGCAAGTATGTCGGTCATGCCTGATTTTATTTTCAACCGTTATTTTAGGGATGTAACATTGTCACCTGATAAGCGTACTTTATCTGGATACGATGGTAAACCACTTAATCTTGTAGGTAGTGCTTGTTTTACCATAGAATACAATAATATTAAAAATAATTTATTATTTACTGTTGTGATTAATGGCTCGGAATTGATAGTGGGTAGGGATTTCATGGAGGCTTTTAATCTGAAGATAGTTCCAATGATGGATAATTCGGTTTCAACAATCAAAGACAAAATTGAAATGATTTACAACGAGTTTCCAGAGGTGTTTTCGCCGGGGCTGGGAAAATTCAGTAAACATAAAGTGAGTTTCAAAGTGAACAAGGAAGCTCGTCCTGTTTTTTTTAATGCGAGGCCTGTTCCGTTCGCTATTAAGGAAAAAATTGAGAGAGAATTAGAAACTATGGTAGCTGATGGTATCATTTCTCCGGTAACCAGCAGTGAATACGCGTCTCCAATTGTACCGGTAATTAAAAAGAACGGGAATGTTAGGATTTGCGTGGACTACAAGAGATCTTTAAATCTCATGACGGACTTGGAAAGGTACCCACTTCCCTCCATAAATGAAGTTGTTCACAAAGTAAGTTCGGGTAAAGTGTTCGCTAAACTAGATTTAAGACAGGCTTACTCACAATTAGAATTAGCTGACTTTTGCAAGAAGTATACTACAATAAATACGCATTTAGGGTTATTTCAATATAACAGACTAGTTTTTGGTTTTAAATCAGCGCCAGCGATCTTCGCTAGGACTATAGCAAGCTGTCTTCAGGGGTTGAAGGGAGTGGCATTCTATTTAGACGATATCATCATTTCGGGGGTCAACGAACGGGATTTAGTGAATAATATACAGGCAGTGTGCGCGCGTTTACGAGAGTGCGGGTTGAGGGTCAACACGGATAAATGCGAATTTTTTGTAGAATCGGTTAAATTTTTGGGGTATGTAATTTCAGGGAGCGGAATCCAACCACAGCCAAACAAACTTGAAGCTATAAAAAACGCTCCGTATCCTACGGACGTACATAAATTGAAAAGTTTATTGGGTTTTTTAAATTTTTATCGGAATTTCATTCCTAGGATGTCATCGATACTGGAACCCCTACATAACCTTTTGAAAAAAGGGGTAGAGTGGAATTTCTCAGAAGACTGTAAAGTAGCAGTCGATACCGTTAAAGAGTTAATGGACAACAACACGATTCTTACAAATTATTTTCCGGACTTACCGGTAAAACTGTATACGGACGCAAGTACATGCGGACTCGGAGCTTGCTTAATGCACATGTTTAAGGACGGCACAATGCGTCCAATTGAGTTCGCTTCTCGTAGTTTAACAACCGCCGAAAAGAAATATAGTATTTTGGATCTCGAAGCTCTGGCAATTGTGTTCGGGTTAAATAAATTTTTTCAGTACCTTTTTGGAAGGGAGTTCACGTTATGCGTTGACAATATGCCGTTACTAAGAATTCTAGGGGAACATGAAAATATTCCGGTTCTCGCGGCAAACCGTTTGCAGAGATATGGCATCATTCTGGCAGGGTTTTCGTACAAAACAGAATTTGTGAAATCTTGTAATAACCAAGCAGATTTTCTTTCTCGCTTACCGTTGAAGGACACAGTTGAGGATTTTAAGGATGATTGCGGGACTGACTTTGTTTGTTTTATTGAGAATTGTGACCATGTTAATTTTCAAGCAGTTGTGTTAGCCACCGCAGCGGATAGCGAATTGCAGCTAGTATTTAGGTATTTGCGGCAGGGCTGGCCCAAACGAGTAAATCGTGACTGCAGTATATGGAAATATTGGTTAAAAAGGAATGAACTTTCTATCGTAGAAGAGTGTTTGTTTTGGCAACATATAATAGTTATACCTGTTTCTCTCCAAGGGCAAGTGTTAGATTTATTACACAGGTCACATCTAGGTATTGTGAAAATGAGGGGAATTTCTAGTACATATTTTTGGTGGACTTCTCTGAACAAAGACTTGGAGGAAGTCGTTCAATCTTGTTCAGATTGTTCGTTGTCAAAACAGTCACCACCCAAAAGTCAATTGACGGTTTGGCCAAATCCAGGTAAAGCTTGGAGTAGGGTACATCTAGATTATTGTGGGCTCCTAGCGGGGAAGATGTTCCTCGTGGTTTGTGACTCATTCTCGAAGTGGTTAGACTGTATCGAGGTGCAGAAGGCAGATTCAACTCATACGATTATGGAATTGAGGAAAATTTTTTCTAATTTTGGCAACCCTGAGTTAATTGTATCTGACAATGGCTCAGTTTTTACAAGTGAGGAATTTAGAGGTTTCTTAAAGGAGAACAATATTAAACTTATGACTTCTCCGGTGAAACACCCCCAGTCAAACGGATTGGCAGAAAATGCAGTAAAAATTTCGAAAATGTTCCTCAAGAAACTGTTAATAAACGGTAAATTCCCACTAGATTTTAATGTCAAGCTGTTGAATTTTTTAATGGACTATAGAAATTCTTTCCATTGTTCAACAGGTATTGAACCAGCGGTTCTGTTATTAGGAAGAAGGCTGCGTTCTACATTCGACAGTTTATTGCCAGTGAAAAATGGAGAAGACTTTTCGGAAAAAGTCAAGGAAGCTAACGTTAACATTTCTAAAGCTCAATCGGATCAAGTTAGGTTTTACAGAGGGGTAAAAACCAGGGTTTTTAAAGTTGGACAAAAATGTTTAACAAAAGATTATCGTCATGATAATAAAGTCGTTTGGGCTAAGGGTGTAGTCTCTAGAAAGCTAGGTAAAAAAGTTTATATTATTAAAATAGGAAACACTGATGTGACATGGAAGAGACATGTGGACCAAATGAGGGAAATGTCAGTGAGCTGGAAGGAAGATGGCAATATTGCGCAGCATCCCGCGTCTGAAATTTTGAGGAACGAGCCTCATAAGTTAGAGACTTCGACCTTGTTGCGTGAATTGACTGGATTTTCTCCTGATTCCAGGTTGGCGGGGGAGGAAGTGGTGTCGGAGCAGGCACGGCAACAGAGACCATGGTCGGGAAGACTGCGTTCAAGTCGCAAGGCACCCACAACTTCCAGAGGAGACGGGACAACTTGACCCAGTCACTGCGGTTGAATTATGTGTATCTTAAAATTATGTTTATGAAGTATTATAATTTATGTTAATTGTTATTTAAGTGTGAAATATTTTAATAAGTAGCTTCAGAGTTGAAGGAGGGAGAGATGTAGTGTTGGTAATATGTTTCTGTCGGGTAGGTTCGGAAATACCGAACCTAGCCGAAGCGACCTACATCGGTACGATATAATAGCGAGTGGAGATCTCGCGCGTCCTCTTTCTTGTCAGACGGCTTACAGCCAACATTGTTCTATTATATTCTAATAAACAGTTTCCGTGTATCAAAGTACTACGTTTTATAATATTAAACCTTGAAGACATCCTAGAGGAATACTGGAGATAAAGGGCCCAGTATTGCCTGCATATATTGGACATCACAGTATATATATAAATAATACCAGTAATATTGTCATATGTAATAAAAATTTTGCCAGAGTTCGAAATTTCCCTAGATTTTGTCCTGATTTCCCTTATCCCTAAAAAATATTTTTCTCCCCTAGATCTAGGGAAATTTCCCTCGACATAACATCACTGATTCAAAGTGACAACCTGAAAGTAAATAAACTATCGGTGGGTGAAGACGTCACACAATCCACCATAGATATGGTGCTTTTCTGAGGGTCTAGAAAAATTAAAACTTTGACAATTATTTTAACTATTAAAACAAACTATAAAAATAAAAATGCAGTTATTTAAGTTTGAAGGTCTTTATTCATTAAAAACAAAAAAAAATTGGACTGGAGTTCTCTATTGTGCTTTGAGAAGAACGTGTTTGAGCAGTGTTGAGCTGATTTCGGTTCAGCAGTTGATAATCGTTAGGATTGGACACAATGGCTGTTAGTTTAACCAAACTGAGTAGTTTGGTTTATTTATGACCCAAACTAAGAACCTAATTACCTTTTTTGTGTATAAATAGTTGTTTCTTGCAGTAATTGTTGAAATGAAGTGTAATTTCCATAAACTGTGCCTAAAAGTGCGGCAGTTGTGGAATAATTAAAAAATTGGTAAATATCGGTTTGGACTGGCCACGCTCATTACGAAATTTTTTTTGAAAAAAACTTTAGATTCGCCTTAATTACTATAAAAGGAAACTTTTTGGCTTTGGGGCGGCGGAAAATAATGAATTTTAATTTTCAATTGCATAAAACCAAAATTCGCTTCGCGACCGACACAGCGAAAATCCGCGGCCGTACCTGTCACTGTTATGTTGGTATCCTTGATAAATTAACAAGAGCTAATACGACTGTAGCCGACTTCGTGGGATAAGGCGCGTAATTATGAAATTTGTCTAAAATTGCTTGTTTGTGTAACATGGTTTGTGACACAAAAGAAAGTGCCCCTTTATAATGCCTACTCGCGTCAAGGCAAGAAAAACATCCCAGTTTTCAAGTGGTTTAGCGGCTACGCTAGGTTTGTGTAACATGGTTTGTGATTCGCGGTATTTCATGTAGGTATCCCGCGAAGTCGGCTACAGTCGTATTAGCTCTTGTTAATTTATCAAGGATACCAACATCACAGTGACAGGTACGGCCGCGGATTTTCGCTGTCGGTTAAAATGCATTATTTTCCGCCGCCCCAAAGCTAAAAAGTTTCCTTTTATAGTAATTAAGGCGAATCTAAAGTTTTTTTCTAAAAATTATTCGTAATAAGCGTGGCCAGTCCGAACCGATAATTACCAAAAAATTTCAATAAAACTGATTAATTTTTCTTTCATTTTGTAAATAGGATTTTTCCCATTTTTCTTCCCTCCCATACATTCCCTCGCCATTAATTCCCATTGGGAATGTATGGCGGGCGATACGCTGAAATAGACCAGCAAAAAATGCTGGCCCTTTTAATGCTAGGTGTGACACTAGCATAATGCCTATGGCGGACCATATGGATGACCAGATGGCGCTAGCTTTTTTGGGCGTACACAATCCTTGTTTCGTTCACATTCATGTATCTTCTTATATTGTTATGCGGGAACTAAATGACTATTTTAGGTACTTATAAATATCCCTCACTGTGTGGTTTGCAAAAGAGAAACAATCATATTTAAGTTTTTTTTTTAAATCAATAGTTTCCAAATGCTTAACAAACAATTTGTATTGCCTCAAGGGCGGATTTAGAGCGGAGGGGGGGGGGGGGGCACGTGCCCCCCCCAGACGGTATTTTTGTGTACTGTGGAGATTCCATCACAGTACATACTTAGAAGCAAAAACTGTCTTTATTAAACATTTAATTTTTCTATTGTTTTGACACTCATAAACCTTCCTATACGTACTTGAACTTGTAGAAATAAACTTGAAGTATGATACTTCAAGTTTATTTCTAACATAATTGTTGATTTTTTTGCCCGTCCGCCCCTTGTGCCCCTCCCAGAAAAAAATCCTGGATCCGCCCTTGTATTGCCTTGTGAAATTAGTTTGCCTAGTAAACAAATTAAAGTGATTGTATTGTTCTACGCATAAAAAAAAAAGTCACAAAACAAGTCGCACAACTTTAACAATATAGCCTGACGAGCGGTTACAGCATATCATCATCGCCACGCCCCACACTTAAAACACATCTGTGAGGTGTGACAGGTCTGTATGGGATTGTATGGCGAGCGATGATATTTGGTATTGAAATGATTTTTGATGGCTATGGCTAAGTCTGATGGTCCTTTAATAAGCACTTTTAAACAAACAAAAAACTCACTTTGTATCAGTGATAATCAACTGACCCGGCCACGCGTTGCTGTGGCTAACTAAACACGTCATCTACTAGATGGTTACCCAACTTTTTAACTCACACCGCCATCTGTTAATTTGCATACAAATTAAATCCACATCGCCCCCTTGCCAGCCTGCTCGTCAACCACATACAGACATTTTCCTTTAATTATATATTTCTATCAATTTACACAAAACCTTGACAAATTATAAACCTCCACTTTCCTCGTGAATCATTTTATCTATTGGTGAAAACCGCATGAAACTCCGTTAAGTAGTTTTTGAGTTTATCGCGAACAGACAGACACGACTGAGGACTTTAATTTATAATATGTAGAGACAATGAGAAATAAGTATTTCAGTTTCTGGAAAATAATGCATTTTAGTAGTGATTTAATTAAAATTAAAATCATTCACTTGGCAGCCATTATTATTGATGTGAAAGTTTTAAGGTTATTTATGAAAAGACGTCAAATTTTATCAGTTTTTTTGATGAATTAGGTATTAAAATGCATTATTTTAGATATTAGTTCACTGAAATGGTTGTTTCTCATTGTTATATAATTTGTGACTATTTATTGAATTGTCTGAAAACCTAATTTTTTTTATCTAATTTTATAATAACCTTTGGATTTATTGAAACAATTTATTTAATATTTTTTGCATGATTGTTGTAAATCTTATATATAAAAATGAATCGCTGAATGTGTTGCTAAGCGCAAATCTCGAGAACAGCTGAACCGATTTCGCTGATTATTTTTTTAGAATATTCCTTGAAGTACGAGGATGGTTCTTACGGAGAGAAAAATTAAGAAAATTGCGCAGAAAATTGGATAATTTCAAAAGACCTAATGACTATCGCACGTTTGACAGTTCGCGCGTTTGAGAATGACATTTTGCAAAACAATGATTGTTAAATCAGGATTCTATTTTTGAAAATCTTTAAGTTGATAAATTTATTCAAAGTAGGTACTCCCCTAACAGTTTGAATCGAATCAAGAATTTCAGATATTTTAAATAGGTACCTATGTTAGGTACCAAATTTAATACACATGAAAAATGGAAATTTGAATAAAAATTGTAAAAGGTGGCACGCGGGCTTTTTAAAAACTGAATGTACTGGGATTGAATATATGGAACGCGGGAGAAGGGTTGGCGGGACGAGGGAGCGGGAAAGGGAAGGCGGGGAAGGTGGAAGGGGAACGCGGGAGGGGAAGGGGACGTGTGAGGGGGGAGGGGAACTCGGGAGGGGAGTTCGCGGGAAGGGGGGGGGGGGAGTGGAGTGGGGAGAGGGAAGGTGGAGGTGACGGAGTTGGAACGCGAGAGGGGAAGAGGACGCAGGAGAAGAAGGGGAGGCGGAAGGGGAACGGGACGAATGAGAAAGGACACTCAGGGAGAAACAATTTCTTTATTAAATGGCATAGCAACGCATGCCGGGACCAGCTAGTATTATAAATAAATTTTAAACATATTTTCTTTCACCAAAATCTTCAACAAATTTTTCCACTAAAAATTGTACAATAGGCATAGACATCCAAATTTAATAGACGAGAACATACAGATGAGGGGGAAAATCAACTATGGCGGTACGAAAAGGGGGAAGATGACTGTGATTCGTTAAAAAATCAATCTGACAGTATATAGGCATCTCGCATTATAATATCACCATTTAGTTCTTAAAAGTAAAATCGGCTTTTGAATGAATAGACCTTTTTATGTGGGAGCGCGAATTGCTCGCCACGTTATTAACATATTTGCGAAGTTCAAATACGGCAAAGTAAAGTTCGCATCTTTTCACATACAAATATTTTGTTGCCGTATTTAGTTAAGACACTTTTACAAATGTTTCATAATTTACTTACCCCCTGTAACCAGCGACGAGCACACTGGAGAACCGCCCACATTCGTTATGATCGACATATTTTAGGGTGTAATGTATAGCACAAGCTAGCATTTTTGCTGTGTTATTCCATAAAATGTACGATGCGACCTCGACGCTGGCCCGGACAAAAATGATGACGACACATTTTTTAGATTCAGGTAAGGCTCTCGCAAGCCCAGCCGGTTCCAAGGAACCAGTATGGGGTGGGGGAAATAATACGCTTTTATCACTTAGGGCAGGTCTATACAGGGTGTCCGGGGGTAAAGTGCATTAACTTTGGGAGGTGATTCTACATGATAGTACATGTAAAAAAGATAAATAACTTTTTTCGAAAATCCAACTTTTAGGGGTAGTTTTGAGGTAAAAAGATAAAATTAGTCCGGCGTGTGCGGCCAGATTTATTATTTTCCGCTGTTACGAAACGGGCCAATCACAATCGAGTCAGGCGCCCGGCAGGCTCTCAGCAAGTAACCTCACACTGAGGATTTTTAGTAGGTATGTCTTTTTGTATGGGAAAAAAATGTTGGAATTTCGGAAAAAGTTGTTAATCTTTTTTAATCCTACCACCATGTAGAATCACCTCCCGAAGATAATGCACTTTACCCCCGGACACCCTGTATATATTCATGTTTATGACAATAGGTAAAACTTTGAGGGGCCTATAACGCCGTGCTAAGTAAAAATACCATATCTTCCATGAGATTCTAAAGGAAAACACTGTATTTACTTGATCCAGGATTTTTTTCTGGGGGGGGCACAATGGACGGATGGGAAAAAAAATCAACAATTACTGTTAGGATTTTTTTCTGGGGAGGGCACAAGAGGCGGACGGGCAAAAAAATCTATTACTGTTAGGATTTTTTCTGGGGAGGGGGGGGGGCACAAGGGGCGAATGCGCAAAAAAAATCATCAATTACTGTCAGGAGTTTTTTCTGGGCGGGCACAAGGGGCGGACGGGCAAAAAAATTAACAATTACTGTTAGAAATAAACTTGAAGTATCATACTTCAAGTTTATTTCTACAAGTTCAAGTATGTATAGGAGGGTTTATGAAAGTGTCAAAACAATAGAAAAATTAAATGTTTAATGATTTCTGTACTGTGATGGAAACTCCACAGTACACAAAAATACCCTAAATCCGCCCATGCACGGCAGTATTGTTTCTTCACGTGTATGAAGTAGAGGTGTTAAAGGTTGTTACTAAATCAAATAACAAAGCTTATAAAGTTACTTACAAGTTTATTTACAATTAATTTCAACCCTTATAATTTAATTTGATATTTAACAAGAAGGTGAGTAGCGAACACGGTAGCACTTGGTCAGATGATGAACCGTTGGCAGTCACGATCAGAATAAATACATTTCTACCAGCGCGGCCTGTCACGGTGCTGAAGATAAAAGGCTATTGTCCGCAATCGGCGGTCATATAGACATGTCGTAAGGGCACTGCAGTGTTCGCTTGCCACCAGTCTTTTGGATTTCAGTGGGCCTAAGATAATTTAAATTGATATACAGGAAGTATACAGTATAAATTTCTGATTTGAAAGAATACATAGTGCCCGGAAACTCGTAGTACAAGCGGGAAAAAGGTGAATCTACATCATGTTGAGAACCCAAAAAACTTAAATGTTTTCATTCTGAGCATTTAGATTTTTTTTCTCCATTTTTTCAGCAACTTTAGTTTAAAAAACTTTTAGGTCTTCGTCTACGATGCAGCATATTTCCTCCAAGGATTCAATGTATTTTAAAAGACATTAAACAGCTGATAATAACTCCCTAGTGAACAATTTTTTTCAATTTTGACCTCAAGAAATTCCAATTTCAGACTCGTTTTACTCAAAAATGAGAGGTTAAATCAAAAAAATTGTGCCACCAAGTCGACCTCAAATGTGATTTTACTTCACCAGTTCCCTAGTGTACTGAGTTTTTGGACACCGTGAATAAATTAGATACATTTAAAACTTATTACAATGTCTAAAGAGTGCAATGAATGTCAAGGATGAAGTGATGCAACACATTAATAAAATTATTATACAAAATAAAACTTAATAAGCAGAGGAATTAGGGAGTCCTACAAAGCGACACCCAAAAATAATAAAACAATGTGTAATACTGTTATTGTTTGGTTTTGAAATGATAATATGCGTAGTTCCTACCGGGATGTCATTTATCCAGTACCTACCATCCCTAAACACCTTTCTGGAAAAGCATTTGAAAATGGAACAAAGACAAGAGTGAATTCAAGTGATTTTGTTTCTGAAAAAACAGAAGATTTTGTACTACATTGAAAGCATTTTGTTGGTTATTCGGGTTCATATATATTAAATTAAATGAAGACAATATTAGCAAAACTCAATTGAAAATCTGTAAACAGAAAAAGATATTGGCACCTCTGGGACTCGAACCCAGGACCTTCTGCTTATATGGCAACAGCTCTACCAACTGAGCTAAGGTGTCTATATCCAATTCGGTCACTTTTAACTGTATCACATTTTCGTAAAGCACATACTATAGGCTGCTTTCATATATATTCGTTTATGAACTAAAGGAAGGCGTTTTGACCTTATCAAAATCGTTTTAAACGTATTTGTGTGGTTGTGGTGATAATTACCTCAAGGTACCGCGGTGGAACTAAATAAACTATACTTTTGAATGTAGCTATAACTTTGTGGTTATCCATTATAAATTGATGAAACAATATAACTTTGTTAGAACCACTTATATATTTTATCAACATATATGTTAGGCAAACATAGGAAGGAACGGTCCGATTCCGAAACCAGTCGGCGTTAATAAAATATATAAGTGGTTCTGACGACCGTTCCTTCCTCACGGCAAATATATATATATAAGGCAAACATAGGAAGGAATGGTCCGATTCCGAGACCGACCGGTGTTAAAAAAATAAATATATAAGTGTTAAAAAAATAAGCGTTAAAAAAATAAATATATACATAAGTGGTTCTAACAAAGTTATATTGTTTCATTTATTTAAATAAACTATGTATATTTGTAATTGTGTTTGCCTACGCAGAGGTAAGTAATTGGTTATCCTTCCTTGTAATCCAATATTTTTTCAATACACATTATATTATCACTCAATTCCAGCAAACACCATTTAGTTTAGTAATTTACAGTCCTTTTCCAAGTGCATCTGAAGCTGTAATTCGGAAACAGTTTCGGATGCAACAGTTATGTTTACAATTATAACACATTGATCAATAAATTTAACTATCTTAATAATTGTAAGTAATTTTTAATTATGGTTGGTTAAAATTAGTATTAAAATCTGGAAAGAATTCCATTGGGAGAGGTTCAATATCCAACTGTTTGGGAAGAACAACCATATTCGCGGGGAGTCTTTTTGGTACTAGTTTAATAACTGTGGTTTCTGTCGGTACATCACTTGTATTTTCCAGCTTACGAACAGCACCTGAAATATTATAAGATCATTGTTATTAACTCACAGAGTTCATAAATCTGTCAAATGTTGGGCCAAGATTCCTGGGATGTTAAAGATACATTTAATAACAAAACAATACGATGGGATATCAGCTTTGAGCAGAAAAAGAATTTCAGTTTGTTATGATTAGGCGAAAGTATAATATACTAGTTCCAGCGATCTAGTATCTTCTGTCTTTTTTAATGATGTTTGAGAAGGAAGAGGATGATCGTCGATGACGTATGTAAGAGCTCTCGCTTGGGTAAGTTGGGTATGTATCTGTAATGTAAGTTTAAATGAACTACATGAAGATAGTGTCACTTAACAGAATATGCAAATAATACTTTTTAAATTAGCACAACACAGGAGGCCCCGAGGAAAATAATTTCCATCAGGGCCTATGTCATCTTGTGGAGGGTCTTTTTAAGGAAAGGAGGAAGAGGAAGTTCTGGGAAAGAAAAGGGTATGAGGGGTGGGTAGGAATCTGAGGGTCAATGTGTCCAGGAGTGATGGGCGTATGAATCCATCCCTTCAACTGCAGTGCAAGGCGATGGGTCTAAAAAGACTCTGGCCGGAGAGGTCACAAGGCCTCCCTCAACCATGGTCTCTCTCAATCCGGCCCGCCACACAGAGCAGATGCATCCGCCACCAAGACCCGGACAAACCTCACTTCATAAACCCAGGCACCCCTGCTAAGTCACTAAAAATAGCAAATCACTTCGGGTGACATATGGCAGAGGCATTTACCTTTAGGAGGGCCGTGGGTTTCTTCATATTCCTTTAATTCCTTCTTGTGCATTCTCAGTTTGTGATCACGCAGGTTAGAATTGTCTACAAAGGTTTTTGGACACCAGAGACAGACATAAGGCCTGTTCCCCGTATGTCTGTGCATGTGGCACTGAAATTAAAAATAAATACACTCAAGACAAATAAAAGTAAAAGTGATTATAACTTGCACACCACACAGCAGAGGCGTACAGGATACAGCACAATAATTAATATGTAATACTAAGGGCGGCTTGCACCAACTATCGCTAATTTTATCATAAATTGTATTTAACTAAATGCATTTAAGTCACTAAATAAATTAAACTTAAATGTGTTTAGTTTCGTCCTGCACCAAGCAGTTGGAGCGGTTATTTAGTTAAATACCATTTAGCGTCGGTAAAACAGCTACCGCCGTTAAAGCGTCGGTAAAACAGTTGCATCGTTCCTTAGCACCACCCACACGCACACTTTTTGGACAGCGACTTGAAGTGGCGAGGGCTCGATCGCTCCGAATTGTCCGTGTGGGGGGTGCTTAAATTTGCGAGTGTCAAAATATTTTGAGGTTATGTTGTGGTTGCGTAGTGAATTATTTTATTTTGATCCAGTAAATGAGTGCGAAAATAAAACAAACATAACTATGAAATGGGGCAAAAAGAGGTTTTGTTGTTAGATTTAAAAATAAAACAAATATCTGAGTAGTAATTTTGTTTTTCATTTCATTTATGTAGGTTGTTTTAAACTATTATAAGAATGCTGTAGGTATATTTTAAGTTTACAACCTTCAAAGTATTCCTCCATAAATAAATCAATACCTATTCCTCAATAAGAAATCTTTGAAACTTTCTGCCACTGTATCAGATAAATTTGTTCTTGTGTTTACTTCTCTCACTATAAACTGTCTACTTATAAAATCTATAATTTCTTCGTCAACATCAGAATAAAAAACAAAAGTCCATCGTGAATACAAATTAATAAATGAGACAGATTTCAGAAATATTAGACAATCGGAAATCGAAGGAATAACCTAAAATTGTTTTGACAGAACTTGCTCGCTAAACATGTTTAACATAGTTAAACAGCCCTTTCTGGGTATTTAAGTTTGACAGTTCTTTAAATGCGTTTAACGACTTAAATTTTGTGGTGCAAGACGCCAAGTCGACTTAAATCAAATAATGTGTTTAACTTGAGATTTAAATCAAATTTAACTTTTGGTGCAAGCCGCCCTAATACTACAAGAATCCAGTGGGTTAAGCAACATTTATTTAAGTCGAGAATTATAAGAGGTGGCCAATTTAATGAGATAACATGTATTCATAAATACAAGCATACATAACAGTACACATAGAACCACTGGCTCCGTGGATGGTAATGACATAAGGGGCTGATGAAGATGGAAAAAATGGAGAATGAAAACAATGGAAACTTACAGTTAAAGCCTTTTTCCTTTTGTAGACTTTTTGGCAAAAACCACACTTGTACCTGAAGATATCTTCATGGACCTTCATGTGACAGCGGAGGGTGGCTTTGGAGTTCAAGAGAGATGGACACTGCGGACATTTGTAGGAGGTGCCGCTGTGGCAGTCGTTGTGCACTTTCAAACGGTGTTTGGTCTTAAATCTGAAAATAAAAACATGCCAAAAATGTTATATTGGGCACGATGTATAAAAGAACGAAATACTTCAGGTGAGTGTAAAATATTGACAAATAAAAAATACTTAAGGTAGGCATAGACAAAACAGATGGTTATTGAGTAAGAAAACAATGTGTACCAAGACAGAATACAGAATGTGAATACATAATAAGTCAACATTCACAATATTGCCATAAATTTTTTTAATATACAAACTTTTTTGGGCATTTGGTGCAGGCATAATCCCTTTCATCGGTGTGCGTAGATTTGTGATAGGAAAGACTGGATGCCGTTTGAAATGTACGTCCGCAGATGTGACACACAAATGACACTATTTTCTTGTGCACAACATCAACGTGAGATTTAAGTTGACTCTTATTCACAAATCTGAAAAACAATCCATGTACTACTACCGCTGATAAAACAAGGTAAATCTGCCAAAAAACAGGCTCAGCCTAGTGAGGTGGCATAAAAAAAAATATATATATTTGTATACCTGGTTAATAAATATTGTATGTAACCATATTATTTCACATTAGTCCATTATTACAGCCTTACTAAAAAACCCAGTGAAAATTTTATTCAATTGACAAACGGCCGCGGATGTGAAAACATTACTAATTAAAAAATTGTTCATGGAAAAAAATACACTTGGTTTACACAATCTGAGAGGGTAGTGTATCTCTGTTTTAGTAATGATGTCTGAACGAAATTTGGAATTTTTCCAAAGTATTTTGAATGTTCTATATATTTCTTATTTTTGAATGTGTCGTAAAAACAAATACCATTTATGAAAACTAGATAAAATTACCTTTTAGATTTGTGTAATTGAAATACGCTTTAGTTTTAAAAAACTGCCATATATTAACCTCTTGTTTGCCGGGGTAGGCCAGCAAAAAGCTCCACCAATTACGACGCGGCACCCGGCGGCAGAAATGACACTTCGTGTCCAGCGATTCTGACACTGTCCTTTACAAATTCGTAGGGTCAAAGGGTCAAAATCGTAGATAAACATATTTTTCCCACGCATGCGCAAGAACTGCGCACATTCCCGCGCTCCGGTAAATTATTAATATAAATTATTTGGAGTGACTAGGCGCATTGCAGGTTTCGCTATGGTAAAGGGCGATAATAGAGCAAGCGATTCTGACCGTGTTCTTCATACACTTTCTTTATACATAAGGCTCAAAATCGCGTGTAAAATCTCATGACACACCGGTGCACGAGCGACAAACAAGGTGTTAAGATTCAAACGCTAAAAAAATGGAATTTTTATTTTACCAAAACATATTTGATGAAAGTGTACAGAAATTTATAAAAAAACAAAATTTAAAAAATACAGACCTTTTATATAATGAATTTGGAACAAAACTGTCACCTCAAAAAAATTTCAAAGTTTTTTTATTGCCAAAAAACTAACCTAAAAAATGATTCCGACTTTTATAACAGATTTCTTTCATCTCTAAAGACGTTAATTTCTTTGATACGTTTAGGAACACATGTATTAGATATTAATATTTAAAAAAAAACACCACTTTTATGAAATTCTCATAAAATAAAATCCTAATGTAAATTTTAATTTTCATGTTTTATATAAAATACTTTTTGACATTTCAATTTTCAAAGTATGATTATTTTTATTATAACTTGACTAAAACTTATTAAAAACCACAAAAACACGGTAAATATATCAATTATACGAATATAATGGTGAATTAGTCATATTATTAGAAATTACGATCACATTTGAGTAATATTACACACACATCTGAGGAGTGATTTTTTTTTTGAGCTTTCAGCCCGAACGACGAATGCGCAGGCGCCGCCACCTGGCGGTTATGAAGGAAAACAAACAATTTAGTGCTTACACTACGAAAAATTACATTGTTGCCAGATTTAAAATACATTTTAAGAACAAACCTTATTAGTAATATTTGTTTTAGTGTATTTTTGTTTTATTCATGTTGCTGCAGCTACACGGGTTATCGGGCGTGCTGTTACAGCCTTACTAAAAAACCCAGTGAAAATTTTATTCAATTGACAAACGGCCGCGGATGTGAAAACATTACTAATTAAAAATTTGTTCATTGAAAGAAATACAGGTGGTTTACACGGCCTGAGAGGGTAGTTTATCTCTGTTTTAACGATTGATGTACGAACGAAATTTGAAATTTTTCCAAAGTATTTTAAATGTTCTATATATTTCTTATTTTTGAAGGTGTTGTAAAAACAAATACCATTTATGAAAACTAGAAAAAATTACCTTTTAGATTTGTATATTTGAAATACAGTTTAGTTTTCAAAAACTGACATATTTTAAGATTCAAACTCGGAAATAAATGGAAAAAAATTTCTTACCAAAATTTTTTTGACTAAAATGTAGAGAAATTTAAAAAAAACTAAATTTCAAAAACACAGTCCTTTTATGTAATAAATTTGGAAGGAAACTACCACCTCACTTTTTCCTCGTGCATACAATAAAAAAATAATAAAAAATTTCAAAGTTTTTTTTATTGCTAAAAAACTAACCTAAAAATTATACCGTCTTTTATATCAGATTTCTTGCATCTCTAAAGACGTTAATTTCTTTGATGCATTTAGGAACACATGCACTAGATATTATTATTTTAAAAAACACCACTTTCATAAAATTATCGTAAAATAAAACCTTTATGTAAATTTGAATTCTCATGTATCACATAAAATAGTTTTTGACACTTCAATTTTCAAAGTACGATTATTGTTTTATAACATGACTAAAACTTATGAAAAACCACAAAAACACGGTAAATATATCAATGATATAAATATAAGAGTATTATTATTATTCATATTAATAGAAATTAACCATCACATAAGTAATATTGCACACAAAAAAATCATTTCGCACACACAGAAATCATTTCGCGCTTCCAGCGTCGAACAACGAATGCGCAGGCGCCGCGCCACCTAGTGGTTATGAAGGAAAACAAACAATTTAGTACTTAAATATGCATTGTTGCCGGATTTAAAATACATTTTAAGATCAAACCTTATTAGTAATATTTCCTGTTTTAGTGTATTTTTGTTTTATTCATGTTGCTGCAACAACACGGGTTATCTGGCGTGCTGTGTTTTTTTTTAGTAAGGCTGTTAGTGTTTATAAACGTTTTTGCTGTTGGACAAATACTTATAATGATTTTATTTCCCCCCCCCCCACTCCTATGTAAAATAATGGACTATATCTCTGGAAATTAATACAAGTAGGTAACCCCAAAATCCACTTCTTTGCACGTTATACAAAAGACCATCAGCCTTACTAAAAAACCCGGTGAAAATTTTATTCAATTGACAAACGGCCGCGGATGTGAAAACATTACTAATTAAAAAATTGTTCATTGAAAGAAATACACATTGTTTACACGGCCTGAGAGGGTAGTTTATCTCTGTTACGATTGATGTCCGAAGGAAATTTGGAATTTTTTCAACGTATTTTAAATGTCTTGTATGTTTCTTATTTTTGAAGATGTCGTAAAAGCAAATACCTTTATAGAAACTAGATAGAATTGCCTTTTAGATTTTTGTATCTGAAATATACGATCGTTTTTGAAAATTGCAGTATTTTAAGTTTCAACATGAAAAAATTTGAAAAAAAACAGCTGACTGTAAACATATTCTATTAAATGGTCGATAAATTTTGGAAAATTCAAAATTTAAAAAATACACACCTCTTACTTTATGAATTTGGAGGAAAACTATCACTTCACTTTTTATCTCGTTCATACAATTAAAAAGGATAAAAAAATATAATAATAATTCCGAAAAAATAACTGGAAAAATCTGACATCTTGGATTCATTTTTACGCAATTAATACGTCGATTTCTCGAATTTGTTTATATTTACACACGCATGAGGCTTTTACATTATTAAATAATATTACTTTTATGGAAGTTTTATTAAATTCACGCAGAAAAGTCAATAAAAAAATAAAATTTCAGAAATAACCTAAAACCTATTGTTAACGAAACTAAAATATTTAAAGGACTAAAACTGAAAAAAAGTAACGCCAGCATTGGTAATTATGTTGAATTACACTAATATCACAGTGAATTGATCATTTAAACGAAAATTATCTTCAAAAACATAAAAATTAACTGCAAATACAACTGAACATTGTCAAACATTGTTTTACCACAAAGTTTATAAAACAAGATGGCCGCGCGCCTGCGCAGATCTATGTGAGATTCAAGGGGACCAACATAAAAATCATAAAATACGTGATTGTGTTATTAGTAAAGACGTAAAAACACAGTGCACCGCGCAAGCAACAAATATGCAGTTGACCGCTCGTTAAGGCGTTTTGTTATTAGTAAGGCTGTAAATCTTTATTTCCTCGCACGTATACGCCACAAACACTTCTTAATAATACTTATTGTTGCGTACATGGGTGAGGAAATAAAGGTACTAGAAAAGGATGATTTGGGCGTTATCTAGTTGTAGTATTTACCCCTCGATATTATACTTACTTGGTATCACACAATTCACATTTGTGTATTGCTCTTATTTCATAGGGAAGATGTGATACTTTGTGCTTATCGAGATGGCAAAGTCTTTTAAATTCCTTTGGACATTCGTCGCATGTATACATAGTGGTAGAAGGATGAAGGGCTCTCTTGTGCATCTTGAATGCTCTCAATGTCGGGAACAGAATATCGCAAGGAACACACCTTAAAGAAACAGCCATTACAAGTTAAAAACGATTAATCTTCTAAACAAAATAAATAGATATATAAGAGGGAGGGTTTTTAATTTCGCGGAATGGGTAGGTAGGTGATAAGTGGGGAATTTGCTGAATTAGGTACTAATTAAACAACTCATTATTAGTATAAGTACCGGGTTTTATCGTAATTCGGTCATTAGTCTTTGAGCTATCGTCGATCAAAGAAGTCAATCGGGAAGAAATTGTGAATTATGGAGAAAATCGAGTTCCGCGCTGTTATAAAGTTCCTTACCAAGTAAGGAAAATCAGTTCAGAACATACTGGAAGAGACGTCATCCGTTTACGGGGACTCTTGTCCAAGTGAAACTATGGTTTACAAGTGGCATACTCTCTTTAAACAAGGCAGGGAGTCACTTGAAGACGATCCATGACCAGGAAGGCCGATCGAGATGACCAATCCGGAAATTGTTAAAAAAGTCGAAAAATTATTATTAGAAGACGCCTGACTAAAAAAGAAACAGCTCGCAGAAATAATCGGAGTATCAGATACAACCATTTTAAAAATTCTTCACAACCATCTTGGTATGACTAAAGTCAGCGCAAGATGGGTGCCGGGAATTCTCACGCCGCCTCAAAAACAACAGCGCGTGGAGTGTTCTCGTGCATTTTTTGGACCTCTCTAGGGAAGACAAAGATGGAGTGTTGGCTCAAATTGATACTGGTGATGAAACTTGGATTCGGACCTGAGTCTAAACAGGACTCTATGCAGTGGCACCAGAAAGGCACACCACCACCCAAAAAGTTTAAGCTGTCACAATCGGCTGGGAAAATCATGGCGACAGTCTTTTGGGACTCAGAAGGAATCCTGTTGATCGACTACAAAGATAAAGGTGTTTCCATAACTGGAGATTACTATGCTTCAATCCTAGAGCAATTAAAGGAAGCCATCAAGGAGAAAAGAAGGGGAAAATAAATTGACCAAAGGTGTCCTCCTTCTGCACGACAATGCGCCAGTTCACAAGAGCCGTGTTGCGCCCTGCCCTGCAGAAGGTGGGCTTCGAAATTTTGCCACACCCACTTTACAGTCCTGACCCGGCTCCCAGTGATTATTATCTATTTCCAAACTTGAAAAAAGAACTTTGTGGGAAAAAGTTTTCAAGTGATGAAGAAGTGAAGGATGCAATTTCGGCATATTTTTTAGACAAAGACCAATCTTTTTTTTTAAGGGTAAACATAAATTAATTGAATGATCCAAAAAATGTATTAGGGTAGCAGGTGAATATATTGAAAAGGAAAAATAAATTTGGATTTTTATTTCCACTCCTTACCTCCCATTCCGCAAACTTAAAAACCTCCCCTCGTACATGGTTATTTTATTTAAAAAAAATGAAAATGTAATGATATATGTGATATTATGGTCTATCAAACATGGAAAACAGCATCACTGGCTTCAGGAGTGTATCTTTATATTGTGGCACCCTAACGAATATTCAAGACAACCCTTTTGTTCTCAATTCAATATTGTTTGATGAGATTGATTTTTTTAAATGAGATGTGACGACTGTCCCGTTTCTGAAAAGTGGGACATTTTTGGATCCCAATCCTTTCCTCGGCAACGGGGCAGAGTACTGAGAAACGGGACTGAGTAAAAAGGTATGAAACCGAGTATCAAGAGTGCTGGGTTATGGAAAAGAGTACCGAGAAACAGGACAGAGTACCAAGAAATAGGATGGAGTACCGAGAAACAGGAGCAATTAAAGATACAAAACAGAGTATCAAAATACAGGACAGAGTACTGAGATACGGGACAGAGTACGGAGATACCGGACAGAGTACCGAGACATGGCACAGAGTATCGAGAAACGGCGGTACCATTCAAAACAGAACAATAATTCTATGCAAAAAATGTTATTTGATCATTTCCTCACTGCAAACCCGGGGCCCAAACAAAAGTTTCCCTATTAGATATTTACGAAAGTGAAATATATTGAAAACACAAGTGGCAAGCCAGACCTGTTATCAGATTCCGGAGAGGTGTGATTTCGTATATGACGGATGACATTAGTTCTACTGGTCAAGTATTCTCCGCAGGTGCACAAGATCTTCAAGCTGGCGCAATGCTCGTCCTTTGTGTGGCTTTCCAAATGGTTCAAACGCCGAAACTCTTCAGGACACAGGTGACATTTATACCTTCAACAAATTAATATAAATAAAATGATATTTTTTATAATTAACTAGTGAGCTCCCGGCATGCGTTGCAATGCCACTTAAATAAAGTAATCCCTGAGTGTCCTTTCCCATTCGTCCCCGTTCCCCTACTGCCTCCTCTTCCCCGGCCGTGTTCCCCCTCCATCTTCCTTGCCTTTCTCTCTCTGTGAAACATGAAGTTTGAACCGATTCCACACCCTCCTTAGTCCCCCGATGTCGCGCCTTTCGTTTTTTTTTTCCTCTACTCAAGACAGACCTTAAGAATACAATTACACCTTGGAAGATGAGGTGTAATTGAAGATGAGGTGTAATTGAAGGTAGCTGTAAAGTCCTGGATTCGAGAAAAGTCGGAAGAATTTTTTAGTGACGGAATGAAAAAACTGGTTACACATTGGGAGAAACGAGTTAGCCTTGACATTGACTATGTTGAAAAATAAATATATGCTTTTGAAGTTAAAAATTGTACTTTCATTTACTTTTAGTATTTTGATTTTGTTATTTGAAGTTTGGAAACTTTTCGTGTCGGGCAATTTAAATTTTTAATCCTGCTAAATGTAAATATTCTGAAAAAAATTATTTTGGGAAAAAAAGAAAATTGGTTGAGAAATTATATTAAGCCGGGACTTACGAAATGTAACATGCAATGTAACACGCAATGAAAGAATGTGCCGTCCACATTGTTGCAATGTATCATGCAATGTAACAGAATTCCCATAATGTGGACGCATTGCGCGCACGAACCGTGCACACTACGCGCACGAACAGAGCATTTCAACTCGTGCGCGCCGCAATCCGCCAAGTGTCGGTTTTTTCGCCGAACACAAACGGGCACGGAGCGTCAGTGTGGACGGATTGTTTGTGTCTATACTGCAGAACGCGCGCGAACAATGGAGGACTTGTTCTCGGCAGACTGAGCTATGTTCACCGCGCGCATGCCGGAAACAGATGCGAGAAGGTACATGCTCGGTTCGTGCGCGCGCTGCGTCCACACTTCTGAAATGGTCCTTTCATGTTACATTGCATGTTACGTTACAGCAGTCTGTACCCGGCTTTAAAGTTTTTGAAACTGAGAAATTCCAAGTTTTATTAATTTTATTTTCAACATTTTCTCATCAGGGATTCTGTTTGAAATTTCAATGGTTCTTTTTGAAAATAACAGAGGGCGCCACTTCCGTTTATGACAATCCAAACTGTACAGTCATTAGATAATAATACTATTGCTAACTTTAAATCTTACTTGAAGTATGTGTAGTCAGTTATACCCCGTTTTGTTTTATATTCATATTTTCGAGTAACTTTATTTTTTTTGTTTTTCTTGTGTTTAAGCTCGGTGTCCAAACTTTTGATTTTTTTTGGTTTAGAGATGATCGGCTCAAAGTCAGGGTCCTTCTCCTTTTTTACTTTGCCATATTTTCTCAGTTTTTTAACAGCTGAAATTATAAAAAAAAAATCAATAAGAATTCTTAAGATGGTCACATTTTCACTCAAAAAATGATGACATCGGAGCTCTCAAAGAATGGCAGTACCCAAAAATGAAAACTTTAATTGAATCCAGCGCCGGATCTGCCATACGTTCAAAAACGTGCAAAAACCTGGCGCCAACTCTGAAGGGGCGCCGTGAGAAAATAAATATTGTATTAAAATTTTGTTATACTATTCCCTGAATCGTTTAAAAAATACCCATAGTACGAAATAATTATTACGCTCTAGCAACACTTTCCAAAGAAATAGAATGCGCACGCATCAGGTTGGTATCAACGGCTTACGAATTTATAGTCAGTTACAGAATTTTTTGACAAATACCATATATTTAGTTTAAACGTAAGATGTAATTTTCGATATATCTTTTACCGTCTTTAACGACGAATGGGTGCGATCCAAATTCAATAACCAATCACAGCGCCGTATTTTTGTTCTAGTCAATCAAACAAACCGACGCTGACAATTTTAGTTAGCGTACGCTAGCTATTGTTTTATTTTGTACGATTTAAGTCTCTAGGAGAAGGTAGTTAAAGACCATTTTCTTATGAAATCTTCAGTAAATCCCATTAACAAAAACATCGCACGGTTTGCAGGATTTGCAGGTTGCAACGTGTTGACAGTTTCATCATTGATTTGACATATTATTATTTGAAGTTCGTTAAATGTGTAATTAATTTCTATTAGATTTGTTATTTTACGGTGTCAGTGTAAGTGTCTTTCGTAAGCCGTTGATACCTTACGTCAGTGTTTAGTGTTTGTATGGTGTTTGTTCGCTCAATTTGGTGTTTGTTTGCTCAACACAGGGGAAATGCAAGGTACAAATTTGAGGTTATATTCTTATTAGATTTTAAAATTTATAACTAAATTTCTATTGGTTGTTAGAGGTTATAAAAGTATTGTGGATTACAATGAATAGAATCACCATAATTTTATGTTTAACCAATAGATTAGGGCTCCTGGGGATTCTCTCTTTAAAAAAAAATGAGTGTGAGAGCTACCGCCAGGTCACTTGGAAAAGTTACACCCTTTATATGTCTTGATTTTATTTGATAAATTAGTGTAAAAAAATAATAATTAAATAAAAAAAATTGGGGTTAACGAATTTTTAATCAAAATAAAAATGTAGGGGAGGGGCGCCATCGGTACCTACTGCACAGGGCGCCAGATTTCGTAGATCCGGCCCTGATTGAATCAATTCATTTTGAAAGAATACTTAAAAAAATACAATACCAACAGGAAAGGATATTCCTTATAATTAACACTATAACAAAAAATTGAATATTTGGAATGAGTTTCTTTATGATCGGACGAACAGTAGAAAGTATTAATCCACAAAAAGGGCGATCCAAAATAGAATTCCGCCATTAACTTAAAAATTATAAATAACATATTTAAATAAATGAAGACAATATAAGCGAAACTCAATTGAAAATCTGGAAACAGAAAAATCAGAAAAACATATTGACACCTCTGGGACTCGAACCCAGGACCAGGCGCGGCTGGCGCTAACGTGCAATGGGGCGCTGAACCGCCAAAAAAATTCAACATCATTTTACAACTCATCGTATTTCTACGTAATGTGTTTATTTATTAAATTGATAAAATTGAGCACAATCTTTAAATTTAATTATAATTATTTATCAATCTAACAATTAACAATGTATTACGGCCAGGGCCGGATTAACCATGTTGGGGCCACTAGGCAATGCGCGTCCCGGGGCCCCTTTACCAATGGTGGACGGGGGGGGGGGGGGGGTTGAAGGGGCCTCCAAACACGCCTCCTTGTTCCCTTGATCAAATCCTTAATAAGGCTTTAAAGGCACCCCATTCAATAAAAAACGAATACAATACAATAAAATACAATAACATATATATTATTAAAAAAAACATTACAATGAACCGTCTTGTCACTAAAGTGATCTCTTCCAGACAACCTTTCCCAAAGAATTTTAGCAAGCAGATAGGTAGTGCTTACTGAAGCTTGTACAACATTTATATTTTAAACATATAATTAAAAATAAAACAAAACAAATGCCAATATAAACCACACACGGCACCTTCAATCACTTCAGATACTAAGTAATGTTGCAACAAATAGAAGGAAAGAGAAGTAAAATACAACTGTGTTTAGTTTATATATTGGTTTTAATTTTGAACTTTTTATTTATTACTTATGCATGATGTGAACATTAGTTATTTAATGGGTTATAACCTAATTATTATAATTTGTTGTTTCTTTAATGCGTGTACCTAATGTTATTAACCTGTTAATGTTCCTAATAAAAAAATTTAAACATTTTGAAAGCTGACTTTTTCCGAAACTTCGTTGCTCAATAATTGAAGCAAGTAATTTTTCTCGGGACGCGGGGCCCCTGGCCGATGCGGGGCCCCTAGGCAGTTGCCTACTCTGCCTTAGGGATAATCCGGTACTGATTACGGCCAAATAAACGCATTGTTCCCACCCGCCAGTTACGGCGGCTACCCGCTAGGAGCGAGGAACCGAGGTAGGTACAATGCCAAACCGCGCGCCAGAGCTAAGCGCCCCGTAATTTGAATGATCCTCGTAGTAAAAAATCCCAAAACGTCAGAAACATGTCATACTAAAAATCGGCTGACCGTGCGCTGAACGGCCGACCCGAAGAGCTTCGGCATTCTTCGGAAATATTCCGAAGCTTTGGTTCCAGCGGTAGTAAGGTTTGAACAAGATAATATTAAGTAATAATATTTCTCTTCTAAAATGTAACCATTAGTCAAAGGGTCAGTTATGCGTCTCGTGTGACATTATCTTGTTCGAGCCCTTGGGATGTACCTTTTTGACATTATTATTTGTTTGTCACCCATTGATCGAAGTTGTCACGACAGTAAATGGCGATATTGGCGATCCGCGCCGAAGAGTGTTTCTTGTGTGTTAATTATTATTATTGGATTATTGCGTTATTATTATTATCTTTGGAAGGTTGAGTATTTTTAAATGGATATCACACCCACCCTTTTCACTAATCTTCTAATAGATGTAATATCAATAGTAATGGAGTGTAAAATGCTTCTAAAAATATTGATACCAGAATAATTCTATAATAATTGGATAATTACTAGAGCGCCGTTGTAGTTATGTTGCGTTGTACAATTTATTATGAGTTCCTAGGCTATATGTATTTTTATTATTTGAATTTACAAACAGATACATAAAACATACCTACTTACCTGGCAGGTCAATTCACTATATTAAACTCTAGACATCAGCATGTTTTTACATCGCACGATATTTTTACTATTATAGTTACATGATATTTTTAGATACTTAGCAAATAATGTAAAATTATGCATGATGTCTAGATTTTTTTAAAAATATAATATCAACCTTTCGTTTTTTATGAATGGCTTGGTGAACCACCTATAATTTGAGGCACCGGCCGCGCCTGCCCAGGACCTCTTGCTTTCCGGGCAAATTGACCAAATTTCATATCGACACCGTGGCGCAGTGGTTAGCGCGTTTGCCCGGAAAGCAAGACGTCCTGGGTTCGAGTCCCAGAGGTGTCAATATGTTTTTCTGATTTTTCTGTTTCCAGATTTTCGATTGAGTTTCGCTTATATTGTCTTCATTTATTTAAATATTACAATTTGAGGTTTTACTCATAAAGTTAAAAAAAAAAAATAAAAATTACATATTTTATTAACCCTCCGTCAGGCGCGCCTATGGGCGATACGAAATCAGGCACACCCGGCCTGAGAGGCCACCCTTCCCCCACCCCCACTATATTAATTCTAATACAAAATTCTTATCGGGGGGTCTTTACTAGGATTTATAGAAAGAAATTATACCAAATTTAACACAAAAAAAAACAATTTATTAAACGTTTCCAAACATAAACTAAAATGAACAATTTTTCTAAATCTTCAACCAAAGCTGGATATTCAGAAGCATCCATCGAGGAGAAGTTTCAGCATATCATCAACATCATTCGGTTGATAGAGAGCATATTTTCTAGCCATTTCAAAAAAAATATCATATAAAATATTTTCATATAAATCTGCATACAAAATGCCTGAAAAGAGGGCGAAATCCAATCTAGCGCAGGCGGCCTGTGAAGCCAGGGAGGTTGTACATGGTTGTATAAAGGCCGACACCTGACTTGAGGCGGGCGCCGTGTGAGGTCCCTAAAGTAAGGCGACTAAAAGGAGGGAAGGGGCAGTGGGCCGCCTTTGAGAAGTGGAGAGGGAAACAATGTCTTTTGTTGGCCTCTGAGGTCGGCTGCGCCCGACGGAGGGTTAAACTTACTTCTTGCCAGAGGATGTTCATCAGAAGCATCACTCTCCGTAACTACTTCATGCTTAAAATCATCCAGCATGTCCACATCGTGGTCAGACAAGGCGTTCGCAATCATAGGGTCTTCAATCATTGGGTCGTTAATCAGGGAGTCATCAAACTTTATATCTTTTTGCTCTAGGAGAGATTGTAATGCTAACTGGGCAGCGAAACATTTGAAAGCAAATTGCTGAAATGCTTCCACAGTGATTTTGCATTGTTCACACACACTTAACGGCAAAGAGTCCTCGGCATTTATCTGGAAAAAAATAAAGAATAAGTATCCCCAAAATGTCAACATTCGTGCGCACTCAGAGGACTAAGTGAGAAGTTAAACGTAACCCACCTTTATAGATAAATATGTATTAATCGAATCCCACAACTGCACATTGCCATCCCGCAGTGGATGCATTTTGAAATCGGAGATTTCCGCGCAAAGGCGGCAATATTGTGTTAAATCTACCATCTTCCCGCTCCACAAATCCTACTGTGCAAATAAAGCTTTCACTTTGTTATTCCTCCGTATTCACATCGTGTCATAATAAAATCAAAATAAACATTTGTTTGCAACAATAGTGACTGTAATAATAAATTAATAAAATAAAATATTATTAGTTTCCCACTGACAGATGACGTTTGGCATTATAGCATTGTGATGTGTCTATGGAATATGATAAAAATGCGATGAGATTAGTGATGCACATATTAATCGGTAAATTTTGGTAATCGATTCCGAATGGTGGGGTTAGTATATTTATGCGAATGGTATACAAATGATGCTAGCACACTACGCCAGGTTCCTGGCCGGCCGATGCTGATTTGTATGACAAACAATATACTAGCAGTTAAAAACCCCCTCGGCGGGTTTTTTTCAGCTAGACCCTGCGGGCTGCTTTTGATTCAGCTTTGTCCAGTTTAAGTGTTGGTGACCAAGGGGTGGACGGGCAAAAAAATCAACAATTACTGTTAGGATTTTTTTCTGGGGGGGGGGGGGGGGCACAAGGGGCGGACGGTCAAAAAAATCAACAATTTCTGTTAGGATTTTTTTCTAGGGGGGCACAAGGGGCGGACGGGCAAAAAAATTAACAATTACTGTTAGAGAACTTGAAGTATCGTACTAGTATTGTAATACTTACCTACTAGATATATGTATTCTACAAGTTCAAGTATATATAGGAAGGTTTATGAAAGTGTCAAAACAATAGAAAAAATAAATGTTTAATAAAATCAGTTTTTTTTACATTAACTGCACACAGGAGGCCCTGAGGAAAATAATTTCCCTCAGGGCCTATGTCATCTGGGATGCTGTGTGGAGGGTCTTTTTGAGGAGAGGAGGGAATGAGCATCGGTCTTGAAAAGACCCATGTTGTAAGAAGGAGGAAACACAGAGGCCGGCAAATCATTCCACAGCCGAGCTGTTGAACACAAGAACGAGTCGAAGAAACGACCCGTTCTCGTGTGAAAAATGTCAACCGTGTACAAATGTTGGGCACGCGTTTGGCGTGTTTCCCGACTATGCACCGGTGCCGAAGGGATCAATGATGCTAGTTCCTCGGAGCATCTTCCATTGTAATACCGGTAGAACAAGGATAGCATTCAATTATTAAAGATTGCAATCCGTCTGTTAAGATGGGAGAATCTATCAAACGGACCGCCCGTTTCTGCACAGAGTCGAGGGTATTGTTCAAAAAGTGAAGGTTATTGCCACCTAGCGGTATATTTTGTAACTTGACTGTTTGAATTACAGATTACAAGTTACGGCCATAGGGTCGCACTGTTTTTAAGGATAGAGGTTAAAGCAGATTTCTGGAATCTGTATATTATTTAGATTTAACGATGGTGGTTGTTTTGTTTTAGTATGTGAAAGTCCAGTTATAAATACGACAATTTCAGTTAAAAACATGCTCTCTTAATAACGTGGATCTCCTGTAAACAGCTAGCATTATCTAGCTAGTGGTCAAAGTGGCCAACTTAAGTGTTTTTGTTCGGGTCGGGAACAAAGTTGTTGTAAAATGTGCCGTGAAAATAAACTAGAATATTTCCTACGTGAATCCATGTTTTTATTGAAGTCCTTCTGCTCAATTACCCATTTATAACATGGTCCTTCGAGCCGGATAGCCCTAACGAGCGGATGAAGGCATCAAAGGAATTACCGGAATGAACCAGCGAGCTATATAATAAATAAAAAAAACCAGAAGGATTAAAACATGAACCACGCCAGAATCAAGAGATAAGTATCCCTGCCATCCTGTCACAATTTCATTGAATTCCTGTTCAAACTAGCGCTATTTTTTGTGTGTCGATGTACTTATTTTAAAAACAAAAAATTAACTACCCTCACTGTAAAATGCAAGTCATGCAAATTTATTTTAGGTTAATTGTTTAGAAGATAATTATTGTAAGATTCTGTCATTGTTCATAGCTTGAATTGGTTATTACTGTTGTTTTACGCGATTATTGCACAGAAATTGTTTTTGAAGGAACATTTTTAGCATTTTTTATTGTTGAATTATTGTCAAATACGTAATAAAAATGGATAATTTAAAATCATTGATTAACAAACGAGGAGTGTTGAAAGGTAAACTTACAAGATTTGCGGATTCATTAAATGCATTATCAGTAAACGAAATTAAAATTCGCTATGCTAGAATTGAGAAAATAATTGATGATTTCGAAAAAATCCAGGAACAAATCGAAAGCCTTCCGGATTCCAACGAAATCGATAATAATTTTCAAAGGGAGAATTTTGAAAACCAATATTATTCAATTTTAGCGACTGCAAGGGGAGCAATTCAGTCTATGGAGACTCCCAAATTGGAAATAAAATTACCTAGCCTCCAATTACGAGAATTCAACGGCGATCCAAAAAATTGGATTAATTTTCTAGAAACCTTTAAGACACTAGTTCATAACAATACTGCCTTAAGCAATGTACAGAAGTTTTATTATCTGCAATCCTGTTTAAAGGGGAATGCAGCAAAGATAATCGCCAATTTCGAGGTATCAGACCTGAATTATATATCGGCTTTTGAGTTGTTGCAACATTGGAGGGGACCCACCACTTTCCCAACGGCGTTATAAGGAAACATATGGTTTCCTCCTTCACCGCACACGTCAAGACTCTACTTTTTTTTGAACGAAGCTACATTTATTTGAACGACTCTAGACCCTCCAATGTCCATGCATACGGGGTTAGTAAGCAGTATGCAAGTACTTACATTAACATTATACAAAAGATAAATAGAAGTAGCAGCCCGTGGAATAATTCTTCTGAAATAGGTAACATCAAAAAGAGATAATAGTGTTAGTAAAAGAAAAAGAAAAATAAAAATAACGGCTATGACCAGTCGAAGAAACCTTCTGTGAATAAAATAAGTAATGAGGAAAAAACAGTTATATGATTATGTTATAATGTAAGTAATTACTATAGTAGCGGAAATAAAATAAAATATATTAAAAAAAAAAAAAGCCAGAGAAAGTATTCCATAGACCACCGGGCAGTCCCAATGAGAATGCGTTGTTGCAACAGAGGTTTGCTAATTTACGAACTACCGTACATAGACACATCCAAGCTCTGTTTCAACTTAAAGAGATGAAACATGAGGATTCAGTAGCCATGCGTTACCTGATTGATGAAACGAATGTAAATCTCAAAGCGTTGCAGAATTTAAGCGTGAAAACCGAACAATGGGATGCTTTAATTATATACGTAATTTCTAATAAATTGGATGCAAGTTCTAGAAAGCATTGGGAACAAACCCCATTGCAGGATGAGCTACCTACGTTACAGGAATTTCTTAAATGTTTAACCTCGCGTGCACAAGTTTTGGAATTAATGTTAAATTCAGATTCGAAAAAAATTCCTACCCACCCGAAAGCAAATGGTAGCAACAATAATCCTAAAAAGGAATCGGTATTTTTAGCTGCTAGCCACAATAATTGTATTTGTTGTAATGACAAGGGACATAACATATATTATTGTAAAAAATTTTTAAAATTAAATTCAGGAGAGAGAGCCAACGCAATAAGGAGGTACCGTGCCTGCTTCAAATGTTTGAGGTTAGGACATACGGCCCCATATTGTAAAATTAATTTGAAATGCAAGCATTGTGATAGCGAAAGCCACAATACGTTATTGCACAGGGAGATGCATCCGAGCGATGACTCCATGAATAAAAGGGAGATGCATCCGAGCGATGACTCCATGAATAAAGGTGAAGATCACCCCGGAGGTGACTGCCAAATGGATGCTGAACGAGTTTCAGTGTCAAACCATTCAGCCTTAGCGAAGGCAGAAAAAACAATTTTATTGTCGACTGCTATCATTGGGGTGGTAGATCACAATAATAAAGTGCATGAGGCAAGGGTCCTGATTGACTCTGGAGCTCAAGCCAATTTTATGTGCGAAAAGTTCGCAATGAAATTAAATTTAAGATGTGAAAACATAAACAAGCCTGTGTTAGGCATACACAACAATGTTACTCATATAAAGAAACGTGTTGCTATTAAAATGAAATCTCTGAGGACAAATTATAACCAAAATATCAATTGTCTAATATTGCAGGAAATAACCACAAACCTACCTCAAGCAACAGTGGCCAGAAAAAATATTAAGCTGCCACCGGGATTACAAATGGCGGACCCAAATTTCAACGTAGCGGCTCCCATTGATATCTTGTTAGGCGCTGAGAGCTTTTGGGATATACTACAAGATGATCGGCTGAGATTGGATACCGGACCTACTCTTCAGAGGACTGAACTAGGATGGATCATATCGGGCCCAATCAACATGCATCATAAAAAAAGGCCAGTACCGCAAATTTGTAGTTTATCAATAAACACATTATCCAATCAATTATAAAAATTCTGGAAATTGGAGGAAGTGAGTCCTGCGAGATTTCAAAATCATGAGGAGAAGGCGTGTGAAGCATATTTCGTCGCCACGCACTCTAGGGAGAGCGATGGTAGATACGTTGTAAGTCTGCCGCGCCGCCCTTGTGTGAGTCAACTTGGTGACTCACTAAACACAGCGGAGAAAAGATTTAAGAATTTAGAGAAGAAATTTTTAATAAATCCTGAATTGAAATTGCAATATGTACAATTTATGCGGGAATATGAACAACTAGGTCATATGGAGTTATGTGATAAATGGAGAGAGGATGAGCAATCCTATTTTTTGCCGCATCACGCGGTTATTAAAGAAGCTAGCACCACGACGAAGGTGCGTGTAGTGTTTGATGGTTCGACAAAGACGTCGACCGGAATATCCCTGAACGATGCTCTGATGGTGGGAGCTGTCATTCAAAAGGACTTATACAGCCATTTATTACATTTCAGAAAACATCGATACGTCATGACTGCGGACATCGAAAAAATGTACCGTCAAATCAACGTATGCGAAGCGGATCGCAGCCTTCAGAAGATTGTATGGCGCGAATCACAAGAAGAGGAACTACGACATTACAAATTGAAGACCGTTACCTATGGGCTGGGACCTTCCTCTTTCCTAACAACGAGATATCTTCGACAAATTGGTATGGATAATCAAGTTAATTTCCCAGTAGCAAGTCAAGTCATAGAAAATGATTTTTATATGGACGATTTATTGACTGGAGGGGATGACTTGGAAGTTTGTTTCAAAATGAAGAAACAAAATAGTGATATCTTGCTGTCCGCAGGGATGACCCTGAGGAAGTGGAGATCAAATGTTTTGGAATTGTCATCTGGGCGGGGCCAAGGTGAAATTGCCAAACAGGGCAATTGTGAAAAAGTGATCACTGACAATTCCAAGAATGAAAAAATACTTGGATTAATTTGGAATAATATGTCATGTTTGGATCCCCCGAAAATAAAAAGTAAAAATGTACTATTGGTAGCGGATGCTCAAGAATGGGATATTTTAGAAAAATTCTCATCGCTAACCAAATTAAAAAGAGTAAGCGCTCAAGCGTTAAGATTTATACATAATTGTCGTAACCCTAAGGATAAAACGTATGGCAATTTAACTGTCTCCGAGCTGGAAGCAGCTTTAAAATGCCTACTGAAATCATCTCAAGAATACTCATTTAAAAGAGAATTGAAGGACCTAAAGAAGCATGGGTTAATAAACAAAAACAGTAGATTGAAAGCTCTCAATCCCTGTTTAATGGAAGGTTTAATTTGCGCAAGTGGACGATTAAAATTAGCTACTTATTTATCGCATCATCAAAGGCACCCGATAATATTATCACCGTCACATAAAATAACGGAACTTATTATACGTTATTATTATTATTATGAACATTTACATGCAGGTCCCCAAGCGCTGTTATCGGAAATACGCTTGAAATATTGGCCGATATTTGGGAGAAACACTGTTAAGCGTATCCTACATAAGTGTGTTGTATGTTTTAGATACCGACCTCAGGTTTGCCGGCAGATCATGGGAGACCTTCCAGTTGAAAGAATCACTCCCAGTCTACCGTTCTCTGTCACAGGGATCGACTTTGCCGGACCGATAGACACGAAGGCTGGAGCGCTGAGGAAATCTCCGCTCATTAAGTCGTATCTTTGCATATTTGTTTGTTTTTCTACCAAAGCGGTTCATTTGGAACTCGTAACAGATTTGTCAAGCGATGCTTTTTTAAATTGTTTAAAGGGGTTCATTGCCCGTAGGGGTCAGCCGGAAAAAATATTTTCTGACAATGCAACCACTTTCAGAGGAGCTTCCAATAAGCTCAAAGAACTGTATGCCAGTCTGAGACTGAACAATGACAAAATCCATAGGTTTTTAGCTGATAAGGGAATTTCTTGGAGTTTTATACCGCCTAGGGCGCCGAATCATGGTGGGCTGTGGGAAGCCGCCGTCAAGTCCACCAAGTTTCATTTATATCGAATTACTAAAAATAACCCATTGCAGTTTGAATTATTATATACTTTGCTTTGTCAGATAGAGGCTTGTTTGAACTCCCGTCCCTTAACTTCCCTGTCTGATGACGTAGACGACCTTCTCCCTTTAACCCCCAACCATTTCCTCATGGGCAGGGATGCTTCGGTTATTCCCGAGGTGGATGTCCGCGAGCTCCCGGAGAACAGACTAAGCAAATATCAAAAATTAAACGCTCTAATTCAAAATTTCTGGTTCAGATGGAAACGAGATTACCTTGCCGAGCTGCAAAAACGGACCAAATGGCAGGCCAGCAACCAAAAGGCAATAAAGAAGGACGATCTGGTAATCTTGATGGAAGACAATCTGCCTCCTGCATTGTGGAAGATGGCGCGCATATTAACTACTCATCCAGGCCCGGATGGAGTAGTGAGGGTGGTTACCCTCAAAACAGCACAAGGCACTTTTGTGAGACCCATCACAAAAATATGTTTGATGCCAATAGAAGCAAACTTGGATCCAAATTTCCCGACCCGGCAAACCACGGACCTTCCCAAGGTCACAGCCTAACTGTAATTAGGGCTGAACCGATGCAACCAAACCACAACTATAATTATGGAGCATCGGTATTGGTGTTGTTGACACCACTGTATCCTGTCTGAAGCCACTGGGGCTTCCAGTTAACAAAGGCGAGTTGATCATCCTAGCCTCACAATTAATGGTACTATCTGATTACCAGGGCACGGCCGCCCCATAATTTATGATGATCTACCCAATGACACACAGAAGTACATGGTGATGTACTACCCAATGATGACACACAGAAGTACATGGTGATGTACTATTAAAATATGATGACCACCCTGGACAAGATGGCCGAGTAGTCTACCCAGTGAAGTGTTCTCTCTGTTTTTGGCAGTGCCATGCCAGTGATAAACTGATAGTCAGTACACAGCGAACTAACAATTTATTGCTATTTGTGAATTGGTGTTAGTTAAAAAATAATATAATTGAAGTGAAAAATCTCCATAGAGACAATGAGACATTATTGAATTGTCAAACAAATTTATTATTAATGTTCTGATGTTGTTATATTTTGTGAAATTTTTTATGATTTTTTACAAATTTGTAAATTTTTAGGTTATTGTTAATTGTTGGTTAGGTTCCCGGACCCTTTAAATTTAGATAGGTACACATCTGGTAAAATTTTAGTATATTATGGTAAATTTAGGAATTTGTAGTTTGATTTTTTAATTTCAAAAAAACTTGTTGTTTTTTCTCATTCCCCGCCGGGCAGTATGTTCAAAAAGTGAAGGTTATTGCCACCTAGCGGTATATTTTGTAACTTGACTGTTTGAATTACAGATTACAAGTTACGGCCATAGGGTCGCACTGTTTTTAAGGATAGAGGTTAAAGCAGATTTCTGGAATCTGTATATTATTTAGATTTAACAATGGTGGTTGTTTTGTTTTAGTATGTGAAAGTCCAGTTATAAATACGACAATTTCAGTTAAAAACATGCTCTCTTAATAACGTGGATCTCCTGTAAACAGCTAGCATTATCTAGCTAGTGGTCAAAGTGGCCAACTTAAGTGTTTTTGTTCGGGTCGGGAACAAAGTTGTTGTAAAATGTGCCGTGAAAATAAACTAGAAGATTTCCTACGTGAATCCATGTTTTTATTGAAGTCCTTCTGCTCAATTACCCATTTATAACAGGTATTTTTCAGGTATTTTGGAGCTCCAGACCAGAGATGGCTGCCAAAATTCAACCGTGGGGCTTACTTATGATTTGTACAAGGTTAGCAGTTGTCAACTATTAAAGTACAGTATGCCCAGTTTTTGGGAGGCTAACTTTACTCTGGCTTCGATGGAGCCCCCATACCTGAGCTGGTCACTTAGGGTTACACCAAGCATATCAATGGAGGGCCTGTTCGGAAGATTGCTTCCGTTGAAAGAGACTAGATTTTCATTTCGATCCCTTTTAGACGTAATCAGACAATATTGGGTCTTAGAAACATTAAATTCAACGAGATTATTTTTACCCCAAGAGAAAACACTCTCGAGGTAACCGTCCATTCTTTGCTTCAAAGCTCTACGAGCTGTTGAAGTTTGTGAGCCCTTTGGGGGCTTGTCAAACAAAAAGCTATCATGAACTGTACTGTCATCCGCATAACAGTGAATTGGTGCACATGACAAAAGGTCGTTGATGTGCAACAAAGACAAAGTCGGAGACAGAACCGATCCCTGCGGGACACCAGCATTTATCGAGTGTGAGGAAGAGGTGAAACCATCGACTACCATCTGAATCGACCTCTCCCTCAAGAAGTCGGCAATCCACGTACACAAGGATGCGGGAAGTCCCTAAGAATGCAGTTTGTTGACGAGTCCTCGGTGCCAAACCAGGTCAAAGGCCTTGGAGATGTCCAGTGCAACCGTTTGGGTCTCACCGAAACGTTCCAGGCATCGCCCCCAAACGTGCGTCACGTACGCGAGAAGATCACCGCACGAGCGGTTCCGCCGGAATCCGTATTGACGGTCGTTAATAATTTTGTTCTTCTCGAGGTATGTGAGCAGTTTGGCATTGATCACACGTTCCATCACCTTAGACAGAACTGATGTGATCGCTATGGAGCGGTAGTTGGCCGGGTTGGAGCGGTCACCCATCTTTGGAATAGGAGGATAACCGCTTTTTTCCAACCAGAGGGCACAGAGCCAGTCTTCAGGGACATTTTAAAAAGCTTCGTCAAAATTGGAGCTATTTCTGTAGCGCACCTCTGTAGTACCAGGGCAGGTGTTCTGTCAGGCCCACTAGCTTTATTAACATCAAGCCCTCGTAAAACATTGAGTACTTCCCGATGCCGGGTCATCAGCTTCTTCATACGAAAACCGCAGTGAGGAACCGACGTCGGGACAGCACCTTGGTCATCGAGGGTTGAGTTATCCGCAAACATTTTACCTAGTAAGTTAGCCTTTTCGGTGGCGGTGTTTGCTAGTGAGCCGTCAGGTCTAGTAAGAGGTGGCAGACTGGATTTGCAGAAATTGCGACCTATTGAGCCCGCAAGCGACCAGAATTGCCTGCTGCCATGCGGGCATGCAGTTGCTTTCTGCTGATCTGCTGGTCGTGCTCGAATTTTGACCTATTTATGATTCTCTTGGTTTCCTTTGCCATTTTGTTGTAAGCTGTTCTGTCTTCGGATGTTCTAGATGTGTTGTAGGCTCGGTAAGCTGCGTTTTTTCGTCGCACTGCTTCAGCGCATTGTCGACTGAACCACGGCTTTCAGCCTACACCAGATTCCTTAACAGTAGATTGGATGAAGCCATCCATCGCGGATGTGATGAGTTCACCAATTTCCTGGGCACATCTTGAGGGATCCGAAGTCCGAAAACAGACAGCTGACCACGGGAAAGCATTAAAATGTGCCCGCAGACCGAACCAATCTGCTGACCTATAGTGCCACACTTTTCTCTTCAGCATCTCGTTTGGTGGTCTGAAGTTTATAGGGATTGATGTCGTCACCAGGCAGTTGTCGGACGATCCTAAAGGCGCTGTGACTTCAATCTTGTAACCGTGTGGCACAGTAGTTAAAAATAGGTCTAACAGATTGGAACGGTGAGTCTGGACATCAGGAACCCTTGTAGGCTCCTGAACCATTTGCTCCAATCCGTAGCAAAAGGGCAAAGGATTCCGCTTGGCGTCCAGCCGAGTCTGTTGATCCTGAGAACTTCAACCAAGGTTCGTTATGAACATTGAAGTCCCCCAGGACCACAAACTCTGCCATAGGGTAGCGGGGCAAGAGGTCATCAATAGTGTCGCTTAAGTGTTTGAAGAGCTCGGACGTGTCTGATTCGCTAAGGTTCGGTGAGCGGTATAAACACGCGTAGAATCTTACCGTACTGGCAAGATTGACGCGTACCCATATTACGTCGAATCTGGAGTTTTCCAGATTCAACAGTCGCACACAGTTGACGTCAGCTCGACTATAGAGACAGACACCTCCTTTAGGTCTGAACTTGCCTGCGAGGGTGAAGCCCGGGCAGTCCAGATAGGAGGCGTCTACAGGCTCAGCTATCTGCGTTTCAGACAGGAAAAGTAGGTTTGGGCGTTGAGAAAAAAGGTGTTGGTGGACAGAGTTTAAATTGGTGTGCAGGCCGCGAATGTTGGTGTAATTTACGAACAGTTTTGGCCCGCACCGGGGACGCCTACGTCTCGCCGCGTTAATGACGTTAATTATTTTAGGTTGCAAGTTCATGATTTTAATTGAAGTTCTGGGAGGGAAAAGGTATAAGGGGTGGGTGTAAAAATCAACGAGATTGGGGTTACCATTACTATTTTCTGAATTTTTTGTTTTTGTTTTTTCGACTTTCCCGAAAGTAGAGGATTTGCTGGTTACGTCAATTAGCCTTTCTGCCGACGATATATAAACATTAGGTTTTAGTTTAAAATGATAAGAAGGTATTCCAAATACAAAAATATGTTGTATATAAAAAGGACATTCCCTTTCAACGAATGGATATTATCGCCACATCACTAATAAATAAATATTTCCATAAATTTTGGCAAAAAACCTCCTCAGAATTGAAAACTAATATGAAAACTCCTCTCTGTGTCAATGGAGTAAGAGGTAAGGAAAATATCGCCAATGAGTTTCGTAACTTCCTTTCTATGGCAGGTGAAGAAGTAGCAGAAAAATCTCAGAATATAAATTTTTGTTTGAAACTACCGCTCTCAGCATTACTTCTCATTTGGTAGAAAGAGCTGTCAGAGAAATGGCAACAGAAAAAGCCACAGGACATGACTCAATAGCTCTTGAACACATTAAGTATGCTGGACCAGCGATTCATATTATCCTAACAAAACTATTTTCAAATATTGTACGTTACAGGCGCATCCCGAATGAAATGACGAAAACAGTAATTATTCCCATACTTAAATTAACAAATCTTGATCCATCCGTGATCAATAACTACCGACCAATTTCACTCTCAACCACAGTGGCAAGATTATTTGAAAAAATGTTATCTGCCATCGTAATAGATCATCTAAAAACAGAGGATAACCAGTTCGGATTCAAACCTGCACTGTCAACATCTATGGCAATATATTCCCTAAAAGAAACCATCAGTTATTCACCTGCTTTCTAAATTTAAGCAAAGCGTTTGACCATGTATGTCATAATAAACTGTGGGAAAAACTAAGGAACCGAGCAGTTTCAGAAGATGTAATAGCTATTCTTTCAATTTGGCACACGCAACAAGAAAATATTGGGCAAATTTTCGGAATTAGTGTCCATATGGTTATTACGAATAATTTTTAGAAAAAAACTTTAGATACGCCTTAATCACTATAAAAGGAAACTTTTTGCATCACGGCTGGCGGAAAATAATGCATTTTAATTTTCAATTTCGTTAAATAAAATTTCACTTCGCGAACCGATACTACGACAGCCCGCCCGCCATTTTGTCACTGTTATGTTGGTATCCCTGACCTGATACAAACAAGAGTTAGATACGATTGTAGCCGACTTTGTGGGAAGTATTATGAAATAATATTAATAATTATTATGAAATTTGTCTAGCGGGCTTGTGTATGTTATCTTTACTTTAAAAAACAGCCTACGTTTTTAAATGGTTTGTCTGGCAAAGCAGGGTTTGTCTAGCGGGATTGTGTACGTTATCTTTACTTTAAAAAACAGCCTATGATTTTGAATGGTTTGTCTGGCAAAGCAGGGTTTGTCTAGCGGGATTGTGTATGTTATCTTTACTTTAAAAAACAGCCTACGTTTTTGAATGGTTTGTCTGGCAAAGCAGGGTTTGTCTAGCGGGATTGTGTATGTTATCTTTACTTTAAAAAACAGCCTACGTTTTTAAATGGTTTGTCTGGCAAAGCAGGGTTTGTGTAGCGGGCTTGTGTATATTATCTTTATTTTAAAAACATCCCAGGATTTGAATGGTTTGTCTTCATTCCAGTGCCTGATTAGAGGTTCGTTTACATTATATTATTAATTCTGTTTTTCATAATTACGCGCCTCATCATGTATCCAACGAAGTCGGCTACAATCGTATCTAGCTCTTGTTTGTATCAGGTCAGGGATACCAACATAACAGTGACAAAATGGCGGGCGGGCTGTCGTAGTATCGGTTCGCGAAGTGAGATTTTATTTAACGAAATTGAAAATTAAAATGCATTATTTTCCGCCAGCCGTGATGCAAAAAGTTTCCTTTTATAGTGATTAAGGCGAATCTAAAGTTTTTTTCTAAAAATTATTCATAATAGCCATGGACACTAATCCCGAAAAATTACCAAATATTGTGAAATGGTCAGGGGAATTTTCCAACCCATTCTTTTTGAAAAGTGGCATAAGACAAGGAGGAAGCATGTCTCCGGTTCTGTTCAATCTATACACCGATGAGCTTATTCAAAGACTTAATGCCACGAAAATAGGTTGCCATTTAAATGGAGTGTGTGTAAATAACATTAATTACGCAGATGAAATGGTAGTTCTTGCACCGTCACTAAGCGCATTAGAGAAATTACTCAAAATTTGTGAAGACTTTGCCAAAAAACATAACCTGTTCACGCCTTTATTGTTACATGTTGCCTTTTGGAACTACCTGTTGGGTGCCCTCTGCCTCAGTTCAAATAAAAGGACACGAGTCCCAACAATCGAATCGCTTTGTAATAATCACGCCGCAGAACTCATAATACGCAAAAATATCGCTTGCTTGCCATTAACTCCACAAAGTAAAAATCACCAATTTCCCTTCCTCATTTTCCAAACTAACAATTATCTTCCCGGTGACATAAACTCAGTGCATGGAGGGTATACAGCAGTTTGGAGATAATTGGTAAGTCAACTCCAGAAATATAATAAAATAGATAAGAACCGCAATTTCCACAAAACGCAGCATTTGATCCCTCGATTTCTTGAGATTTGGCCATTTGCAATTTTGGCAATTTGGCCATTCGAGCCGCATAACATCGATGTATTTATTTTATTATATTTACGGAAGGATTCAATGAGCAATATTCGTTTGAAATCATTATCACAATACCTACCCGCAATTTGAGATTGGCAGAGTCATGTTGTCATATCTACCCGCTACTTGAATTTATTTACTTGCCCGCTTGTCATAATTGTCACAAAAATACCATTATTATTTATCCTTCCAATTTTATTGTGGTATAGTTAACTACTATTGCTAACTGGTAACTACTTGCTCACTGGAATAGTCACAAATATCTATATTGATACCAACAAAGGTACCTATGTACTTATGACCATCGCGTATTTCAGACATTAAAATATTTACAATATAATTAATTATTTCGTAAATAACTTGTCCACTGTGTTCTACCACCGTTCAGTATACTTTGGTCCGAAGGCAAAAACCGCCCAGTGTACTTGTGACTGTTGCACATTATTTTATAAATAATTAAAACTTTTTAGTTTACAAGTACTTGTAAAAATGGAGGACCAATTAAAAAGACAATTAGTTTTACTAAAAAGTAAAGCGAAATTATTCTAAAAAGGGTTAAAAATATAACTGTGCTTGCAAAAAACTTGCCAGCCAGTTTCGAAGCATCACGTTCATTTGAATTTTTTATGTCAGAATCTGAGAGTATAACGAAAATTAAAAATAAATTTGAATTAATTATTGATCAAATTAACGAGAATATTGCTACGTTAAACCCAAATTCTGAACCAGATTATTCGACTTGGGAGCGATTTGAAGAATTATACACACGTATTCTACGCACAAGAAACAATTTAAAAACAAATTTAGCTACGGAGCCGAAAGCGGCTACAAGTGCATGTGCTGCTAATAATAATAATTCTATTAAGTTACCTTGTATCGATCTACCTACCTTTGACGGTCGGGCCGATAATTGGAATCTGTTCTATGAGATGTTTAGAACAATAAATCAACAATTATCTGATTCCCAACGCGTTCAATATTTGATTGGAAAATCACCTGGAACCGCGAAAAATGTTACGTCAGGTTTAGTGCCAACTGGAGATAAGTACAAAATAATCTGGGATACGCTAGTTAATAAATATCAAGATAAGCGATCACTTGCCACCCACTACCTGAATAATATATTTCATTCTAAAACTGTAGCACACAATGCAAATAGTTTGACAGTTTTTATAGAAAAATATTCAGCATCCATCGCCGCGCTAAAACAATTAGGAATAGAGGATCTTTCGGATTTTATATTACTGCAATTTGCTTTACAAAAATTAGAGTCGCAAACTGCACAAGCATTTGAGCTCTCAGTTCGAGAAATTTAATTCCCACCTGCAAGCAATTGGTATTGGTTACGCATTGCAATATGTTTTGTTTGTTCGAAAATTTAAATAAATATATATCACAAAGAGGGTACTTACTCACTCCTTGGATTTAGCAGAGACAATCGGGTAATAGGTGAGACCGTTTTAACTTACGAAGAATTTGCGACAGTTCTCACCAGAATTGAAGCCATCCTCAACTCCCGCCCTTTGTGTTCGTTAAGCTCAGACCCTGAGGATTTAAATGGACTTACCCCAGGCCATTTCTCAATCGGTGGATTCTTATTGGGGTTGCCTGAATATGACATTATTGACACCGCGTCTAATCGATTAAGAAGGTGGCAACATCTCAAAAAATCTCAATTTGTTTTATTTTCAAACGTCAATTGTTCATTGAATCCTATCGCATCGCGTTTCTTTTTTTTGTATTTGTCTTTTTGACCACTTGGTCAAGGCGGGGGGGCATGTCCACGCCTTTATTGTTACATGTTGCCTTTTGGAACTGTGATGACCGTGGCCGGTTATATACATTACTTCTGGACTCCTTGTGGTGGATCCAGATGTCTCTTGATGGTGATCTCAGTGGGATTGCAATAATAAAAGTGGGTAGACTATTACTGTTTATTCCGAGGTCGTACAGAGGTGCTTCGTAGGAAGCCTAAATGCAAAGAGAGGACGAATAGACAACATTCACGTCTTTTATACGTTCCGCATGCTGTCTCACTCATACACGCATGTCTCTTTCATACTGCAAGACATACGTTCACTACATCCCTCCACACTTAAATCTGAGGACAGTTACACAACATGATGCTGATAATTATTTACAATACATACAATATTCCAATATTTACAATGTAAGTAATTCATTTGTCTCATGTTGAGTCGAGAGCTGAGTCCTGTCTTCATTGACTCATCTGTGTGTCCGAGGTCGTAGTCGGTCCTTCCAATTTTCCGACGTGGAAGCCACTGGATCACTGGAGCTGGAAGGAGAAGGAGAAACACCCATTAGTCTGTCATCCGGCACAAAGCTGGAGACATCGTAGTTATTATACGATCGTCTCCTTGTCTCAGACGCGATATAATTATCATGGTCATTATCCCTAGCTACACATAGCTGTGACAACTGATCAAAATGTCTTTTCCAGTACATAATTTTACCATACAAATTTACCTCAATTAAATAAACTTTTTTACCTAATTGTTTGTATACCTTCCCTGGTACCCATTTATCCTTATTTTGATTCTTAAAATCCCTTACCATTACATTTTGATCAATTGAAAAACCTTTGGATCGTTTATTATTTCTCTTGTAATAATATTTCTGATTTTTCTGACACTTATCTCTCCCCCCTCTCGGTACAAAATTGTTTAAATTTGACCTTAATTTCCTTCCAAATTCAAAAGTTATATTTGTCGGATTGCAGAATTTTGGTTCCGCATTCCCATTTAATTTTAATTGCACTTTACTTTTATTAAAACTACCCACTTTCTCCGAAAAAACCTCCTGGAATTTTCGAATTTTTTTATTCACTTTACGGGTGAAATGCAGAATACGCCAATGTCAGGGAATTTAATAAAAATGCACTTTCTAGATGAGAAAAGTGTGTAGAAACTCATTAAAAAAAGAATTAATGTGCGGAAAGCAAAATTGAGGGAGATACAGCCGATCAAAGTTTTATAAAATTTCACTCGCAAACTGATACTATGACAGCCCGCCCGCCATCGTTATGTTGGTATCCCGGACCTGATACAAACAAGAGCCTAGATACAATTGTAGAATTGTAGCCGACTACATGGGATACTTGAGGCGCGTAATTATGAAAAACAGAATTAATAATATAATGTAAATAGGCACTGAAATGGAGAATCCCGCCAGACAAACCATTTAAAAACGTAGGCTGTTTCTTAATGTAAAGATAACATACACAAGCCCGCTAGAAAGGTTAGGTTAGGTTCGGTTAGGTTAGGTTAGGTTAGGTTAGGTTATGGGGGGGGGGGGGGGCAGATCCGGCGCTGGGTTAACATACACAAGCCCGCTAGAAAGGTTAGGTTAGGTTATGGGGGGGGGGGGCAGATCCGGCGCTGGGTTAACATACACAAGCCCGCTAGAAAGGTTAGGTTAGGTTCGGTTAGGTTAGGTTAGGTTAGGTTAGGTTAGGTAAGGTTATGGGGGGGGGGGCAGATCCGGCGCTGGGTTAACATACACAAGCCCGCTAGAAAGGTTAGGTTAGGTTATGGGGGGGGGCAGATCCGGCGCTATAATACACAAGCCCGCTAGACAAATTTCATAATTACGCGCCTCCTGTATCCCATGAAGTTGGCTACAACGGGCGGGTTGGTATCCCTGACCTGTTGTTGTGGTAGTAGTACTTTGGGTTGTTTGGGTTCAGTTCATTTATGGTAGTGTGCTGTTCGTCGGTCATTGTATAGTTCAGTTTTGGTAGTGTGTTGTGCGGCGTGTCATTGTATATACATATACGTATTCTTTGTTTGCTAATATGCGTCTGTTAGAGATTGATGCGTTGTGTAAAGACACGGAGTTGTTGTTGTGTAAATTGCGTGAGTGGAAGTTAATACCGAGTGAGCCGGATTATTTGTGTACGAAATGCGGTGGACCATTGAAGTTGGGAAAGCGGGATCGGGCGATTGACGCCTGGCAGTGGAACTGCTTAAATTATGTTAGTGAGCGTAAACAAAAAAGGAAACCTTGCGGAAATCAAGTGACGCTTCGAAATGGAACATTTTTTGCCCAGTCGAAGCTCAGCATTTTCCAGATATTGGGCTTTGTTCACATGTGGGTATTAAACCTACCATTATCCTACATAGGTGACGAACTTTTGATCGGTGGTCAGCACACGCTTGTTGATTGGGCTTCATTTTGTCGCGAGGTTGTTTTGTGCAGCTTAATGGACAATGCGGAGCAGCTGGGCGGCGAGGGGAAAATTGTAGAAATAGACGAGTCAAAGTTCGGGAAACGCAAATATAATCGAGGCAAGTTCGTCGACGGGCAGTGGGTGTTTGGTGGATATGAACGCGGAACAGGTCGAGTGTTTTTGGTGCCAGTTCAAGAACGTTCAAGTGAAACGCTGGTCCCTATAATCAAACAGTGGATCGCCCCCGGCACCACGATAATTAGTGACTGTTGGCGCGCTTACGACTGCTTGGAAAATGAAGGATTCCAGCATTTAAAGGTCAATCACAGCATCACCTTCAAGGATCCAGACAGTGGGGCGCACACAGCTACGTGGCGTGCTGCTAAGGCTGTATCGTCAGGTGCCGGCCGGAAAAAATCCAGTATCGCGGGCAATCTGGCTAAATATATGTTCCAGAAACGTTGTCGGGAGCGGAACGTCGATCGCATGGACGAATTTTTGTGCATGGCTGGACGTTTATATGACGCCACTGTGGAACGTCCACCCAACACTCTGCCGTCGCTTGAGGATGGGACATCTGACTCTGAGGACGATTACGAGTGAGCGATTTTAAGGTAGTATTTTGTTTAGTTTCATAATTACGCGCCTCAAGTATCCCATGTAGTCGGCTACAATTCTACAATTGTATCTAGTCCGTGATACCAACATAACGATGGCGGGCGGGCTGTCATAGTATCAGTTTGCGAGTGAAATTTTATAAAACTTTGATCGGCTGTATCTCCCTCAATTTTGCTTTCCGCACATTAATTCTTTTTTTAATGAGTTTCTACACACTTTTCTCATCTAGAAAGTGCATTTTTATTAAATTCCCTGACATTGGCGTATTCTGCATTCCTCCCCACTTTACTACTACCATTCTCAAATACACTGTGAGAAAAAATTTCACTACCCTCCTGGGATGAAATTGATTGTAAATCACTTCTATCATTCTCAAATACACTGCGAGAAAAAATTCCACTACCCTCCTGGGATGAAATTGATTGTAATTCACTTTTATCTAAGTCACTTCTATCATTCTCCAATACATTGTGAGAAAAAATTTCACTACCCTCCTGGGATGAAATTGATTGTAACCCCGTGAATCCAATATTAAATTTATTTATAAAGTCACGACCTAGAACCGTAGTTGATCCATTTTTTACTACACAAAATTCTAACATTTCTCTATAACCGTTATAATCAACTAATAATGAAATACAACCCAATAAATTCAACTTACAATTAGTGTAACCCATCAAGGTTAAATCCTTTGGTTTTAAATCCAAATGTTTGAAGTGTTTAACATAATCTAGATCTGTTAATATCGAAACTGCCGATTCTGTATCCAAGAATCCGTTAAAAATCACATTGTTCACTAGGATTTTGCACATAATTGGGTCACAGTTCACAGCCTGTACCACTAACTTCTTCTTACTTCCCTGCGTATTCACAAACACAGAAGAAATAACCTTTTTACTAAACCCGCGACATATTTTACTAATGTGACCTTTGCCTTTACACTTAAAACAAATTACTTCGTTAAATTTACAGTTTATCGACTCATTATAACTGCCGCAATGTTTACATCTAGTTCGGTTCCTAAATGTAACATTATTATTTGTAGGTCTAGAAAAATGTTTACCCGCCGAATTTTGTTTTTGTGACAAATTGTTCAGTCTATTTTTAAAAACTATATCAACACTTTCCGTTTTAATTTGCTTATTAATTACCTCGAACGAATCCGTGGCAATAGCACATTCTATTACCTTTTTTAATGAAAAACTTTCAGCCACGATGAATAATTTCTCCTTAATACGACCCAGTCGAAGACCGGTGATAAAAACATCTTTTAAATTATTTTCAAGTCTGTCCTCGAATTTGCAAAATCTAACAAGATTTCGTAAACGTGCTATGAAGTCGTTCACAGATTCTGTCTCTTTCTGTCTCGCAGCAAAAAAAAATTTCGCGCTCCTTGAACACATTTCTTTTGATACCTACATGATTCTCTAGTAATAGCAATAAATTTTCCACCGTAAAATCTGTAATTTTTTTAGGAAAACACAAATCAATCAATAAATCTATTGTCTCTGTGTGTAAATGGGATATTAAAACCGCTCTCTTTTTCTCAACCGAATTAATTTTGTCATCATTGACAAGGATGAACTGTTCGTATTGCAACACGAATGTCTCCAGTTTGTCCCTCAAATGACAAAACCTGGGCAGTTCCCCCCCTTCCATCTTCACACAGATGCAATCAATAGAAAAACAGAAAATTAACAAACAGCACTCAACTCACGACTCTGTTGACTTGATGCTGCTCCGATCTCGCCCTTCCGCGGACCGTCTCCTGGCTCCTGAACCCTGGTCGTCCTTCTAATGCCCTTCCGTGAGGTCTGCACCTGTCCAGCTCTTCTCTTGAAGATCCGGACTTCCGTATCCCCGCCTTACGAGAATACTCCTCCAGGTTCTCGGCACTGAATGACCCTATCCAGCGCCTTGATGTTCCTCGGATGCCGATTCTGCTGCTCTTGCTCTTCCTGCTCCGCAATGATGTGGAGTCGTGATCTGGCCCGTTTCCTGCCCGATCACCTGTTGACCACTGTAGCCTCAATCTCGGGATGTTGCCAAATGATTTTGGCTGCTGCGTAAATCCGTTATAGGCTGCCAAATGTGATTTCTGCGGCCTAAATTAGTCCTTTATCGGCTGCGCCAAATGTGATGACCGTGGCCGGTTATATACATTACTTCTGGACTCCTTGTGGTGGATCCAGATTTCTCTTGATGGTGATCTCAGTGGGATTGCAATAATAAAAGTGGGTAGACTATTACTGTTTATTCCGAGGTCGTACAGAGGTGCTTCGTAGGAAGCCTAAATGCAAAGAGAGGACGAATAGACAACATTCACGCCTTTTATACGTTCCGCATGCTGTCTCACTCATACACGCATATCTCTTTCATACTGCAAGACATACGTTCACTACAGGAACTACCTGTTGGGTGCCCTCTGCCTCGGTTCAAATAAAACCACCGCAAAGGACACAAGTCCCAACAATCGCATCGCTTTGTAATAATCACGCCGCAGAACTCATAATACGCAAAAAATATCGCTTGCTTGCCATTAACTCCACAAAGCAAAAATCACCAATTTCCCTTCCTCATTTTCCAAACTAACAATTACCTTCCCGGTGACATAAACTCAGTGCATGGAGGGTATACAGCAGTTTGGAGATAATTGGTAAGTCAACTTCAGAAATATAATAAAATGGATAAGAACCGCAATTTTACAGTCCACAAAACGCAGCATTTGATCGCTCGATTTCTTGAGAGGGAACATTTGCTCCCCGCCGCGACATAACCTTTTGTATAATACCACCAAGTCAATAGTTATAGTACACCCTCAGTATGGCTAGATGAAAGGAAAATGAATGTTAATCACAGCGTAAAATACCTGGGACATGTCATCACAGATGACCTTAAGGACATCGAGGACATGGAAAGGCAGAGACGAGCAATATCAGTTAGAGCGGGTACGCTGTCAAGACGTTTTTACTCCTGCAGCCCCAAAGTAAAAAGAATATTGTTCAACGCTTTCTGTACCTTGCATCAGAACTGTGGGTTGACTACACTGCAACCCAATGGCATAAGTTAAAGGTTGCTTACAATAACGCTTATCGCCAACTCTTCCGCCTACCGAGATACTGCAGTGCTACGAAAATGTTCTTGGAGGGACGAGTGCATACTTTCCGTGCACTTCTCCGCCACCGCATGGGAAGTTTATGGCGCAGACTGCCATTCCAAGAATGCGATCATCACCGCCATGACTGCCTGGATGGAGTCCCCCCTGGAGATGGCCCTCTGGAGACGGGAGATGGTGAAATACCCCCCGTAAACGGCTGTTTGCATTAATTTAAGTGCTTAATATTTCATTTCTCATGCTTATTTGTTTTTATTTAATTTATGTGTTGATGTTCATTTTTTACCTCATCTTATTATTTATCAATCTTTTGTTATTTCAAAATATGGAATGTATTGCATTGCACTTCCCCTGCATACATTCTGGAATAAACGATTATTATTATTACTAGCAGACCCGGCCACACGTTGCTGTGGCTAACGAAACACAACGCCATTACCCAACCTTTATAAAATCCACACCACCCGCTGCCCGCTGCCTGAATTGAATATTTGAATTTCTCGACTTTTCTCTACTATAATAAGCATATTTTTATACAAATAAACCTTCCTCTTGAATCACTCTATCTATTGGTGAAAACCGCATGAATATCCGTTGAGTAGTTTAAAAGATCTATGCGCACATACATTTTGAACGACTAAATAAAATAATTCAAATCAAATACCTACTTCCTCTGGGACAGTGGTGCCCAAACGGTCGATAGCGAGAGCTTTTTGAGTCGATCTCGAGAAAAATTTGCCGATATAAATAGATCTATTCACAGTTTTTGTTTTAGTTGATCCTCAATTAGGCCTCATTAAGACCGCCCATTTTCATGTTTTTAAATGACTTCGAAAAGGAGGAGGTTCTCAATTCGACTGTATTTATTTTTATTTTTTATGTTTGTTACCTCAGAACTTTCGACTGAGTGTGGTTCTTCCCGTGTGGTCCCATTATAATTTGGTCCAGTTATGACAGTGAAATCAATGAGAAAACCATATAAGTCTTAAATTTGCATCAAGTATGTGCGCGACAAATGGACGAATTACTCAATATCACGCCAACCGATTTCGATGATTATTTTTTTATTGGAAAGGATGTACTTCAAGGGTAGTTTGATGAGAGTTTAATTAGGTTCTGATTATGGGATCCATGACAAAGTAACGAAACTGTCCAATTCTTAAGAGCAAATTTACGATACTCGGCCGAATCTTAATCGAATTAGTTAGGGTACTTCAGATTCACTAAAAATCAAAAAATAAACAAAAATTTTAACAAAACAAAAAAAACGACTTAAAAAAATGCACTAAAAAATAAAAAAATTTTTTCGTATTCTTCTACAACTTAATAATCAGCTTACTTTTTTTACTCATCAATATGTAGGTACGATTGTTATTTTTGGAGTCGGTGTCAGCCAAGGTAGGTTTGTAACTACAAACATAGTTATAGGTGAGATGTGCTTGTGTCGCACGCGCGACTTTACGAGGTGAGAGGCGAGAGCGGGCCGCGGCGGGAGGGGAGCTGTCAAGTGAACACGCCGGGCCGGGTACCTTGGCTGAAACCAACTCCAAAAATAACAATCGTACCTACATATTGATGAGTAGTAGTATTAAGTCGTTTTTTTGTTTTGTTAAAATTTTTGTTTATTTTGTATATTATTTATTTGTAGCTTATATTGTCAATGGTTGCGCATTTTTATTATTTGTTTACTCTATCCTCATCTATGGTAGGTATTTGACGTCACAAGTCCACATAGAAAAAAAAAACGTCTAATTATTGAATAGTCATGGTGAAATATTAGCGCCGTTTACACGCACACTTCGGAGTGACCGAGTCCCGCGCCACTTCAGGCCACCGCGCAGAAAAGTCTCACAGTGAACTGCGCTGTAAACCTATCGGTCTTTACTTTTCTGCGCGGCGGCCTGAAGTGGCGCGGGACTCGGTCGCTCCGAAGTGTGCGTGTAAACGGCGCTATTGTCAAAAATTGCCCCCTTCAAAAGCCCGAAGTTATCGATCTAGTTTCTAGAGTGTGGTTCGGTTTATTTATGAGTCAGTCAGTCCGAGTTGTAACTTGAAGGCGATACGAAGTTTAAATAATACAAAATGAGTGCGGTGAATAGAAGTAAAACGTATCATTTTAATAACAATTGTTAGGAAGAATTCTTATTTTGTATGGTGAAGGATAAGTGCATTTGTCTCATTTGCCGTGCGTCAGTTGCAATATCTATGCATGTGAACTTAGAGAGGCATTATAAAACCATTCATAAAAAACTATGAAAAGCATTTCCCGCCACAGAGTGAATTAAGAAAACGAAAAGTATTTGATTTGATGATTTGTTTTTAAAAAAAAATAAACCTTCTTCATAAGACCAGCAAACAATCAAAAGCTGCAACGATCGCGTCATTTAAAATATCTCATATATTGGCGAAACACAATAAACTATTTGAAGAATGAATGGTTGTGAAGGGAGCATTTATTGAAGCGGGTGAAACTTTATTTGGAAATTTCCATGTGTTAAACCGTCCATGAGTTCCGAGTACAAAAATTGCAGGAAAACCATTTTCGTGTTTTAAGTGTAGTATCAATTAAATATCAATTAAATTGGGTGTAATATAAAGTAAAGCCGAGAATTCACGTGCAGATTAAGTCTTACGTTAAAACCAGTTTCATGTTCCGAATGATCTGTTAAAATTCCAGTAGCGGATTAATCTGCTGACGCATTTCGAAGAAAATCGTTATAATTTTTAGAGTTAAATTTTATTTCAAACCATTCTTCGAAATCAGTAATTCGTTGGAAAACCATACGCGTGTTATGAGAGTAATAGTAATTAAAGCTGGGGAGCAACAAGATTCAATCTTAATTTAAAAGCAGTTTTGTGATCAGAATGTAAAATTTCAGTTGCGGATTTATCTGCTGACACATTTCGAAGAAAAACATTCTCTTATTTGACGTGCAGTTATAAAATTCTAGTTGCACACTATTTATATGCTGCCAGAATAAAAAAAAAATAATTTCATCTGCGAGTAGTTTTAATTAGCCGCATACAGATTTAATTTTAACCAGTTTTGTATTCAGAATGTAAAATTCGAGTTGTGGATTCATCTGCTGACACATTTCGAAGAAAAACATTCTCTTATTCGAAGTACAGCGATAAAATTCTAGTTGCAGACTATGTATGTGAAGCCAGAATCAAAGAGAATTCATTTTCATGTTCTGAGTTTTAATTTTTTAATTCACCGCACACAGATTTAATTTAAACCAGTTTTGTGTTCAGAATGTAAAATTCCAGTTGAGGATTCATCTGCTGACATATTTCGAAAGAAAATCATTATCTTATTCGAAGCGCAGTTATAAAATTCAAGTTGCAGACCATTCATGTACTGCCAGAATCAAAGAAAAAACATTTTCATGTTCTGAGTGTTGTTTTAATTCACCGGATACAGATTTTATTGAAACCAGTTTTTTGTTCACAAAATAGCGATAAATTAAATAACAAGTTGCCGATTCTTCGTGTACGAGTTAAGTTTTGCATTTGAGTTGCATGTGATGTGCTGCAAAATTCTGAGAAATTGACTGATCCGTGTGTAACTATTATTTCGGGACTCTTACAATCTTAAGTTAAAACCTGCCTTGTTTTATAAAGATATTAACATGTTGTATTGTAAGAATACTCGTCACATGTAATATAAAAATCGGCATAAAATGAGGTCGCAATAAAAAAATAGGAATTCTACCCCCCCCCCCCCCCCCCGCACTTGAAAATCGTGGAAAGTCGATCGGAGTCTAATAATATTGAGGTAGATCCAAGAGCGGATCCAGCTTTGGCGCCAGGGGGGGGTCACTAGAAGTTATAATTTAATTTTGATAATAATAGATACAAGTAAAAAGTAGGTCCACCTAGGTCCTGGACCCAGCCCAAGGGGGGGGTCATGACCCCCATGACCCCCCCCCCCCCCTGGATCCGCCCTTGGGTAGATCGCCAGCAGTTCAAGTATGAGCAAGTATGAGCACCCCTGCTCTAGGACATCTATTTTCCAATTTCTTCCGTAGAACGAATTTCAAAGGTGACTATAGTACGGCCTACCAGCCGTTTTAAATCACACAAAAATATGTTTTCTTTAAATTTCTCAGCTTTTCTCTAATATAATTTACGTGTATTATACATATAAACATTCCTCTTCAATCACTCTATCTTTAAGTAAAAACCGTATGAAAATCCGTTGCGTAGTTTAAAAGATTAACGCGCACATACATTTTGAGCGACTTCATTTTATACTATGTAATGATTATTATTATATTCTAATGCTCGTAGTGTAGCTGAAGAGTGGCTTGTCGAAAACCCCTCGATTTAAAAAAGAATCTCATATCATGAGAATGAAAGGTCTGCAGAACATTGGCTACAAGTCAAAAAGGCCATCCAGAAATAGGACAAGTTGATGTCTTCAGATGCCAATCACCCTCCCAGGATGACCTCCAGTCCGTGTGAAGATCGCAAGTCACATCCAAGTTGGATGATCACAATCATAGCAATTTTAAGTCGATCCATCGTATCTCAGTCCAGAGGATCGCCCAACACTCTGAGCTCTTGCACAAGAAATCAAGAAACTTAATTTTGAATTCGGCTGATTTGAATCCTGCCTGCAAGATTGACAACAGTCAGTTCAACTCCAAAATATTCCATGGCTGGCAATCTGATCAATTCTCAATAAGGAACTCCAGTACAATTTTTTAATTTTTTTTAATAAATAATGACCTTCTAACTTAAATAACTGCATATTTATTTTTATTTTTAGAGTTAGTTTTAATAGTTAAAATAATTGTCAAATTTTTAATTTTTCAAGATCCCCGAAAACCAGAGTATGTATGATGAATCCATTGGTGTTGTCATTTTGTATGACAGTTAATATGGAAGAAGCTATGAAACTATTATAAGTAAAAACATTATTTAGGTGGAATTATTTATTTATTATATTAGGTCCTTACATATGAAATTGGCGTTTTGTATGGGAGGAACATAAAGTCGATTTTTTTTTATATAATATATTTATTTAATCAAAGTATGTACCATTGCTATCTATGCACTTTTGCCATCTCATAGGTAGTTCATCGATCACTTTACTAACAAAAAACATTCGGACGGGAATCAATAAAATCTTTGAAGGCGGTTTGGACTGCCCCATCCAGAGTTGAATTTTTTCCCTTGCAAGAAGTTATCCAAATTTCGAAAAAAATGGTAATCTGGGGCGAGGTCCGGAGAGTACGGTGGATGTCCAGTTGAAGCTCCTCTAATTTGGTAGCCGTCTGTTGTGCAGTGTGTGGTCTAGTGTTGTCATGAAGTGGCCTAGAGCGATTAACAAGCCTCGGTTGTTTAGCAGCTAGCTTTTCCATCATGGTTTGCAGTTGCTGACAATAGTCATCTGCCGTAATCGTCTGGCCAGATTTAAGAAAGCTGTAAGTGAACGACACAAAAAAAAATTGTAAACCATTTTGTAAACTAAGTGACGCAAAGAAAAAAACAAAATTAAGGAAAAAACAAATGAATTATAATTTTCGAAACACAAATACACAAGTAAATTGCTGCATAAATTTGAATTTGGAATTCCTAACCAAAGAGAAGATATTTGAGATCAAAGTTGCCAGTACGGCAAAACGCCAATTTCATATGTAAGGACCTAATATTATATTTATTTTATTTTTCAATTTTATTACGGGAGAGTGGTATAAAAATTGTTTGAAATTGTTATTTTTTTAGCTTTACGAATCGAAATCAATATTATGGAAACCGAGCATCGCCTGCACATACAGCGCCGAATCAGCTGTTCGACGTCCGCCATTTTGGAGTTCGTAGTTCGGAGGATTGGCCCTGGAAGTAGCATTATGATTTCTTTTGTACAGTTTAGTTTTTAAATATTTTAAATAATAGAGATATACCTCTATTTTTGATACTGAATTATTTAGGCCTAAATAATGTTTCAATAAACACAACAACTAAATCTCTATAAATAGTATGTAAATAAATGAATAACATGAAATGTTGTTAATACCAATGGCTTGTGTCATACATTTCAATACAATGACTGGAAAATTATGGTGAGTAATGACATCAGCACTAAACATTCAATAATACCAACTTGACAGTGTGTTTTAATGACACAATTAAAAATGAACTTTTTAATAATTTTTTTAACCATTATTATTTAATAAAACTTACATATTCAGAATCAGCGTTTATAGGTCTGTATGAACATATTTTTTTAAAGTGATAATATTTTTCACTGGAGTTCCTTGGAGGTTCCTAAAAAGAGCTAAGAGCTTGAATAGCCTGAACCCCAGGGGGAGGGGGGAGTTTGGAGCTGAGTTGGCAACAAAAAGTAAGGATTAAATATAAAGTTAAAAATTTATACTTTAATAGCCCTCTAAAGGAGCTGAGTTGGCAACGAGAAGTAAGGATTAAATATAAAGTCATTGTCATTTTTTACTTTTTTTATTTAGTTTCAAGACATACCTAGTAAAAATTGTAAGGTTAAAATGTAATTCATAACATTTTTTCTCAGTCCTCCTCTCTAGAGGTTCCTGTGCTGTGGCAGACTAGGTTTTTTAAAAAACTATTTGTTTCAGCTCCCATGATGTTCCTTCATCTGATTCTAATTTCATAATAACTTACTTTTTTTTGCAAAATTAAAGTCCTCCGTCGTGTCTGTCTGTTCGCGATAAACTTAAAACAAATGAATGAATTTAACATTTCACCAATAGATTCATGAGGAAGGTTTAGGTATATAATTTTTCAAGGTTTTTGTGTAAATTGGTTATTATTACAGAAATAGTGCATAATCTACCATATGTAGTTTCACCAAAAAATAGTAAGTTATATTCAGAGAAATGATTTTATAAACATATAAATAATGACATGCTGGAGTTTAGCCAGGTTTTGATTGGTGATTTTTTGAAAATCATTTGTATTTGTCTGTTTTCTTTATTGCTGCGGTGGAAGTGAATTGTAGAAATTAGTGCAGAGGCATTTATAGTTCCTTTGTCCAAAAGCACCTATAAATTTGGGTATATGTTTGTGTTTGTATATTCGGTGACCGGACAACTCGGAATGAAACCAACTCAGAACCATCTCAGAAAAGTCATTTAGAGTGATGACAAAAATATATTTAAAAATTGGTTAAATAGGTTACGTTAGGTTAGGGTTATGGGCTATTTTAAAATGATTTATTTCATAGCTTTTAATGACTTCTCAAAGAGGTGTTGAGTTGACTTTATTCTCAGTTGGCATGGAACCGTGTATTCATGTCATTCTGGTTAGTTCTTGTGTTATGAAAGAATGTGAAAATTAATTTCCTATGTTTTCCATTTTTTAATTTGAAATATCCACTTGAAACATTGACTCTAGATAATAATTGCATTTCTACCTTCTACCTAATTGGAAATAAACTAGACAAAAACAATTAAGTACATATTTTTCACTAGTTAAATTCAATAATTATTTTCACATTTTATGGCACTAAACTGCTTGAAAAAGTATTTCCTTCCAGTATTTCCATTCAACATATTACTCTTCTGAGGATTTATAATAGGTCTCTCCCATTACGAGTAAGTAATTATTTTCATTCGGGTTCATCAATACCTGATTTGGCAGGGTTTAAATAATCAATCTTGGGAAATGTTTGAGATTTAACAACATCATTAAATTGAATACTTCGAATGACTGTTGTTTCGGATGAAACAATTCGCTTTATTTTTTCTGAAACAAAAAAACATTGCATAAAAATTGAAATTATTTGGGGAAAGTTATGTTTGTACTTTACACCTAATATTCAAAAAGCCCAGGAACATCTTAGGAAGTAATATTTGTGCAGCCCTAAGACATGACATCCGGGGCCCGCACAGATACAAATATACACCTGGGCATGCAGATCACGAGCCTGAAGGGGTCATGGAACTATTGCCCGTAAAACCTAGGAAAACAAACTGTATTGGGAATAAAATTCCTGCATATTCCTGCATAAAATGCCTTTCCGAAACCAGGCAGTCTGTATGTGCTGAAAATTATACTAACGGAGGTATGGAGTGATCCACTAGAGACGAAATTTAAGGAATATGGAAATTTTAGGAATTAATAAAATATCAGAAATTAGCATAGCCAAACACTTTTTTTTTAATTCCTTTTTTTGTTATTTTTTTTAAATGTTGCATAAATAATTACAATTACAAACGTTGTTATGTTATGTAAATGAGAGCTCCTTTTAAAAATGCCGCGAAGTAGAGCTTCCGGAGGTGCCGCAAACTACGGCGTTGCTGCTAAGATCACAGGTCGACCCTTGCTTAGTGCTGCGCTCCAGCCAAGCGCTGAACTAGCAGCCCTATTTCTTCAAACTAGTTTCAACATCCAGTGACCACGAAGTCTCCAGGACAATATAACCACCGCAGAAATATCGGATTTCTTAACTGAGGCATAATGCCATTCTCTAACAAAATTAGAGCATTCTGGTCAGTCGTTGGATTTGGATGACGTGTTCGGATGTTGGTGTCGATTTTAACGTGAGGCATTTGATAGAAAAACAGGCTCTGTACCCAACTATTATATAATGTTAAAATTATAGTTAAAAACCCATTCTGCAGCTTTTTGCTGCTAGGCCCTGCAGGCGGCTTTTAGTTCGGCTTCGCCCAGTTTGAGGGAGCTTAGCTTTTCACACTTAGCTATAAAAGATCATTTGGCTTGGCCTATTTCAGCATATCGCTCGCCATATATTCCCATTCGGAATGTACGGCGAGCGATATGTCGAAATACGCCAAGCCAAATAATCTTTTATGGCTAAGTCTGTTGCACCCATGAGTGTTGGTAACCATTTTATAAATCCAATAGAAACTGGTTCCAAAAATAGCCGGTTCCTCGGATCCACTGTGGTCTAGTGACAGCTAGTCACCGGGACAAGGTAACCGCGATAGGCAATGATGTCATATGTAATATATAGCCACTATGTAATATAGTTACAATAATAATCATATTACCGCCATATTATGTCCGGAGAGATACTCAAAATTTCAAATCCGTAATACTTATACCTGCCAGCGGCAAGGTCCTCATGCGATCTGTTACATAAGTGGCGCCATCCTTTGGCATTATTGGCTACTTGTTTGAATTCGGTTCTATTACAAAAATAGTTTTTTAATAAACTTCAAGTACGAAGATGGTTTTGCGTACGGAGCGGAATCAGTGTTGCATTCTTAGCCGGATTTAAATTTCAACCGTACAGTCTCTGGGATTAAGGCTACGAGAACTATGTATCACTCTTGGAATTATCTAGAGATCCATACAAATATTTGGGAATCTTCATAAAGAATTCCAAGAATTCTTGATAAAATCTCTAATCATTAAATGTTCAAATTTAATGTTTTTCCGAAAGAGAATGAATAATCTTTTGGCATTGAAATATTCCAATATTATCCTTTTTTGTAACAGAAAAATGTGTAAGTAATTGTTAACAATGTAAAGCTTCAATTCTGAATATCCTCTGTGCCACCAAACCTGGATTATAAACCCACCAGTGTTTATTCCATGTTTTGCTTCATATTCCGCCAGCTCTACAGGATGTGCTCTTCTTTTATGAATTCTGCAATTTGACCCGTCCGCAAAAGTTTTAGGACACCACGGACAGGAATAGGGTGTTCTGCCAGTGTGAATGTTTAAGTGGGCCTGACATAAAAAAATACAATACATTTAAATACAATTATTACATAAAATAAATAATAAAATATCATACTTTTTACGTTAACAATAGTTAAGAACTATACCTCGAACGGCTGTTTCCATTTAAAGCCTTTATTGCAAAAGCCACAAACAAATCTGCAAATGTCTGAATGAATATGCATATGTTCTCGTAGATTAGTTTCATATGAAAATGAAGATGGACATTTTGAGCATTTATAGATCACGTCATTGTGAATATTTTTATGTCGCATCAGAGTAAAGTTTGACTTATAGCTAGAAAACCACAAAAGTATACAATTAGAAACTGTGATATAATTACGTACCTGTGATTAATGCCAGCTAGTTTAGGTCTAAATCTTGGTCAGATTATAATTATGGGTCTAAAACCTTTCTCGAATATTGAAAAAAGTTTATTTACGCACGTTTTGGGACAATGAGGGCAAAGGTAGGGCCTCTCTCCGCTGTGCAAGGCTCTGTGAGATTTTAATCCTCCTTTGGTTGACAACGATTTGCCACAAATATCGCACACACAAGATTTCTCTTTCTTATGGACTGCATTGATATGAATTTGAAGATTAGAATTAGTTTTAAATCTAGGGGAAAAAAAAAACAAGCATTAATTTTGTAAAGTACAGCTATAGTCAACATAATATCTCATTGCGGTATTGTGTACATAATATAGTATAACGAGCATATGTCATGATCTCTCGTCGACAGTCAAATATTCCCTTTGGCAAATGCAATGGATGCTTTCATGCATAGCGTTGAAAAAGCTACAGACGAAAACTATTTATTCATCATAATATGTGCCAACATCATGTAGGTTAATAACGACGACCGGATAAAACAGAAAGTTATAAAAATAATGGGTTAGGTGTATACATACGATCTCTCTCACAATCTGCTACCCCAAAAACTGGGCAAGTGAGTACTTAACCTTGGTGATTCATAAATTCATGGTCAATGAGAATGAAGACGGTATAGCAGGGGTCACCAATTACTTTCATTAGAGGTCCGTTTTTTAAAACAACATGACCGTCGCGGTTAACAATTGAAATAATAAAGTGTAATAAATAACATGTGTAGATACAATATCAATGAAAAAATAAAATGAATGGAACATTATTTTATTAAATAATAAACAAATTTTATGAATAAAAAGAAGCACCAAGGGTTTTTTACAATATTATTGAGATAAATGACATTTTTGCCTTGGACTATCCGTCCGAAGTTTGGACTAAAGTTTGTGCAAGCTATTGTCATTAAATCTTGGGAGATGTTCATCGGTAAGTCTGCTCTGGAATATATTTTCAATGAAGTTCATCTTGGAAAATGCTGCTTCACAAACATATGTTGACCCAAACAAAGTGAGAAGTTTCAAAGCAATTTTTTTTAATTCTGGGTATTTATTAGCACAAACAAATTTTATCCAAAACTCTTGACAAGAAACTCCTGTTTTTGGGGTTTTAAAACTGTATTTTCTTCATAGACATATGAATATTAGTAGACCAGAACATAAAGGTGAGGGGTAGATAACAACTACAGCGGAGCGCAGAGAGGGGAGATGACTTTGGAGATATGTGATTCGTCGATAACTCAATATGACAGTATATAGGCATCTCGCATTATAATATCACCATTTAGTTCTTAAAAGTTAACTCTGCTTTTGAATGAATAGACATTTTTACATGGGAGCGCGAATTGCTCGCCGCGTATTGAACAAATTTGCGAAGTCAGCAAATACAGCAAATAAATACAGCAAATTAAAGTTCGCTTATTTTCAGACTCCAATATTTTGTTGCCATATTTAGTTAGGACACTTTTACAAATGTTTCATAATTTACTTACCCCGTAAACGTCGACGAGCACACACCATGTATCTCGAGTGATAGTGTATATTTACACGTTTTCAAAACACAAACCATGTTTTTTGCAGTGTTATTTCGTAAAATGCACCAATGAGTGCTCGACACTGGCTCACAGAAGAATGATGACGTCACATTTTTTAGATTCACGCGAAGCCATACTCAGTCAAGTCATACCCAGCCGGTTCCAAGGAACCGGTTTGGGGAGGGGGAAATAATACGCTTTTATCACTTAGAGCAGGTCTACTAATATTCATATGTCTATGATTTTCTTAGAAATCGATCATTTCCATTTGGAGAGCAGCTTGCAGAGAGTAAACGTTGTGAATCTGTTTTCAAATTCCGATTTAAGATCCTTAATGAAAAATATTTTGAATTGTTAACACAAGTTCCGCACAAAATAGGTCGGTGGTCCGGATCCGGATCGCAGTTCGCCATTTGGTGACCCCTGCGGTATAGCAACTGAGTGTGCAAGAGTAAGATAACCCAACCGGTCAGTTTGCAAAAGCTTGGCGCTCTAATCGAATTTGACATAGTAATGCTGGTGAATTAAAGAGCTTAATTTTGTCCTTTCAATTAGTAAAAATAATCGTTGATTATAGTAGTTGTCGAAAATCGAGTGGCGGATTACTGAGAGAGTATTGTAATATGTATTTTTTTCTTCACTATTCTTCAATGTTATGTTTTGTGACAAAAAGGTTAATACCTACTTTTTTCCACAAATGCCACAAGGGCGAATGTTCCTCACTTCGCTTGGTAAATGTTTTCTTTTATGCTGATTCAGCATATAAAGTTTGTGAAAATTATCTCCACAATATTCGCATTTATATTCGGGTGGATTGGTATTGGCATGCTCTGACAAATAATGTTTCGTCAAACTTTTTTCTGCATAAAATGAACTACTGCATTGAGTACATCTGTAATCAAAAATGCAGATATAAATTTACTGTTTTTTTTTTTTTTTTTTATCGTCAAATCTAAATATCTGGTAGTGGTAATGTTAATGATTGCGCCTACTTAATATCCGATAGCAGTAATGTTAATGATTGCGCCTACTTAATATCTAATAGTAGTAATGTTAAAGATTGTGCCTATTTAATATCTAACAGTAGTAATTTTAATGATTGCACCTACTTAATATCCGATAGCAGTAATGTTAAAGATTGCATCTATTTAATATCTGATAGTAGTAATGTTAATGATTGTGCCTACTTAACCCATTGGCCTCAAACGCCGCCACCCTGCGGGTGTACAAGGGTTTGTCGTAAACTCCAATCACATAAGCCTGGCGGGTGTGAAATATGTCGGCTTCAAGCCGACAAACGGACATCCGTGTAACATCTGTTTTTTAAATTTTAAATGCCAAACGCACTATAGATATTTAAGCATTCATTTCGTAGTATTGGCAATAAAACCTTCCTAAAGTTTTTTGCCTAATATTTACAAATCAATTTTTGTAAGCAAACTGCCTCATTGAGAGTTTGACAAAATGGTGAGTCTTGAAAATCTTGCAAAGTGGCCCTCCACGTCCCGGATTGCTTCGAGGACTATCACACAAAATTATTTTTTTAGTTATAAGTATATATATATACGTAAAAAAAAAAAAAATGCAATAAGATTGACTAATGTACAATTTTTTTAATCAAAATAAAAATAAAAAAATTTAAAAAAGTTTAAAAGTTTAGTTTTTTTAAAGTAATTTTTATATCAAGATTTAATCATACTAAAATTTTATTTTAAAACACAAAATATATTTTTTACACCCCTTGATTCAGTACAAAAGTAAATTTAAAAAAATTATTACGATTAAACATGTAGTTCAAAAGTTTAGATTTAGTACACCACTAGAGATAAAGATTTAAAATGATTTAAATTCACCACTAAAGATTTAAAATGTTTGGTACAAAATTAATTCGGATGTGAAGGACAATTTTTTAGCTAATCAATTCGGAGGCCAGAGGGTTAATATCTGATAGTAGTAATGTTAATGATTGCGCCTACTTAATATCTGATAGTAGTAATGTTAATGATTGCGCCTACTTAATATCTGATAGTAGTAATGTTAATGATTGCGCCTACTTAATATCTGATAGTAGTAATGTTAATGATTGCGCCTACTTAATATCTGATAGTAGTAATGTTAATGATTGCGCCTATTTAATATCTGATAGTAGCATAGACATTACATATGTCTACGGATAGGAGTAATGTTAATGATTGTTAATATGTCTACGGATAGGAGTAATGTTAATGATTGCGCCTACTTAAAATCTGATAGTAGCATAGACATTACATATGTCTACTGATAGTAATAATGTTAATGATTGCGCCTACTTAATATCTGATAGTAGCATAGACATTACATATGTCTACGGATAGGAGTAATGTTAATGATTGCGCCTACTTAATATATGATAGCAATGTTAATGATTACGCATTGCGCCTATTTAAATTTTCATTTTCAACTTACTTGTGCTGAAAGGAATCACTGTCATGTATTTTAATATGCGTATATACAGATTTTTGAGATCTAAGGTATTTGTCACAAATGCACAGAATCTTGGGTATATCCTTATGTATCTGAGTAGTATGTTTCTGTAAACTATTCCATTGCAAAAATTCTTCATTACAGATATGGCAAATAAAACTGAAATTCAATAATCAGATGAGTTTTTTTTTTTTAATTCTAAGACCAGTGAATAATTAATATGTTTAGCTTAATACTTACTTGATGAAAGAACAATTACTTAAAGAACTGGGTTTTAGTTCTTTTGGTTTAACACTATTCTCATTCCCATTGAATTCAACTTTAAGTTCATTTAAATTAATATTCACATCAGTAGTCACCGTTTGAATGGGTTTCTTTTTTCGTCTAGGGGAGTTCTTTTTCAACAATAATTTATGTTTTATTTTTCTTTTCGATTTATCTAAAAATATCAAACACATCATATTATTGCTTCTCTTTCGTAAATAATAGATTTTCCTTAGGACCTCCAGTGTTGAGTTGATATTTAAAAATATATATTTAATAAGTCCGGTACGCCTCCTATATGGTATGTATGTCGGGCCACGTTAAACCATCTTGAAAACAAGCTTATGAGTCCGAATGGTTAAAAATAGGCGAGTTATAATTTACAATATTATAGTTTATACCATCCCCTGCTGAGACAGGCGTTCAGTTGGAAAAAAATGAATAAAGTTTCATACGTTTATGCTTATCCTGAAACACACTGTTATCTTCATTTTCTGATTTGATAGAAGAATCGTCTATCATGTGGTCATCATAAATGGTATCCGTGTTGCATTCTGTTTTAACTGTTTCAAAAAATGCATCAATCTTCTCAGCTTCTTTATATTCCTGAGACATTGAAGACAAAGTGATCTGCGTTGCAGAACATTTGAGGGCGTATTCATTAAACAATATGACTTTCGTCCTGCAGGCCTCGCAGACTTGGATGGGCAAGGTGTCATTCATTGTGATCTAAAATATACATAACTAATCAGACTTAGATGAAAAAGGTGTCATTCATTTTGATCTAAAACATGCAAAACAAATCGATTCAATGTTATCAATTGTATGAGTGTGACAGAATAGTTAAATATGGTTGTTATTTAAATTCACAACTACCACCGTAGGTCCATTTATGGAAATTTAGCGCAATTTGGAGAGTTGTTTAACTTTCCAGACAAATAATGCTGACACCGCTCTTGCACTATTACGACTGTCGATTATACAAGGTAGGTCGCGCAACTGAGAAAGCAACCCGTGCTTTTGTGTTCACACTTTTCCGTATTATTTTTTTAATGTTGGTGCCCGCATGAAATTAAAAATCCGTTCAGCTGCACAATGTTACATTTTTTTAAATGTTGTCTGAACTCGGTAGGGATAGACGTGAAACTAATAATAACCATAATCAATGCAAACTGGTATTCAGTAAAGGCCCTACTTTTATTGATAAATATTTGTCTATCAAATCCACGACGGATTTATTTCCTTCCAGTAAAATGTGATCTAGATCACGATTACACAGATCAGCACATAGACGGCATGAACTTTCCAAAGACCACTTATTTTTTGAAGACATTTTCTGTAATTTTATTTTCCTGTATCAAGACATTATAGCCGTACAAATCCTAACTACTAAACACTGAGAAAAAATGTTACACGAGGGAACTGTTTTCATCGATTTTCTAAACATTGACTTCTCAATAAGCAGGAAGTGCTATAATAAACATATTTTAGGAATCGAATTTAGAAACGACCACTGTTTATCTTTTTGACATTTCTCTGTGTACAATGTTGTCCTCTCGAAAATTGTGTTGTAAGTTGTAATCGTTGTAATTAAAGATGTAGATATTTCATTCCTGTCCCGATTACACTGATCCGGTGACTTTTGGTCACTGGAACGCCGGATAATTTCTGAGAAATCGTTTATAATTAATTTTGTCGTAACGTAACGTTACGTTACGATCAAATGTTACAGGTCAGTCGCCACCTTTAGATTGTCCAAGGCACAGTTTGAGGAAGTTCATTCTATGATTGGAGAGGACACACAAAAAAACATAAAAACAGCTGCTCTAATGGATTGATCCCTATATTCTTTACATTTCGCATCATAAATCGCTTTACGTTGTCGTAATATTTCGATCAGGTCGTCCATACCGATATATTTTATATCGAGACGAGTGGTAGCGTATGTATGGATACTGTTTTAAATAATGTAATGATACTGTTTAAAGGCGGCGACTGACATGAGCATTTGGCCGTATCGTAGGGTTGTACTCATAAATATACCAATCCCGTTGTACTGACCTAAAATTAAGGCGTAACGTAGCACTCGCGAAGGGATTCGCAAAATACCGACAAGTCAATAAAAAAAGTCAAGCATATTTGCGTAAATTTAATATCAAAATTGATAGATGATGTATCTTCGCAATTACTTGTTTGCGGCCAGCAAGTTTAAATTAGTATGCTTAAATTTTAACAAGGGTTCCCATAATTTATTTCGTCCTTGGATTTCCGTCTACGAATCAAAATATTCTAAGAAACCCCTACTTCGCCATCGAGAACTAGTCCCAAAACTAACTGGAAAGGGATCCGGTTCCTTTTCACTTTTCGGTAGCTGAAACTGCAGTGACAACTCATTTCAAAAATGGTATTAACATCTCTAATCGTAATTTTTTGACAGTTCCGTAAAATCTGTAGTATCTGTACCTTTACACTGTGTTTACAGCACGAAAAAAATCCATAAGAACCTTTACTGCCCCACTTTTCTGAAAAAAAAGACCATGTCGAACGACCTTTTTTTACCACTCACCGACAATAATACTATATACTTTTGAGTGAGATATATAGCTTTTGATCTTCAGTATGGGTTCACAATGTCTCTTTATTTAATTATTATCTTTGTCAATAAATAATATGAATAATTATGTATATACATATTTATCATCAATACTTATACTAATAAAATGATATTAATATTATATCATTTAAATTTAATTAGGTATCTACACTAATGTAATTTGAAAAAGCTTTATAGCTACTCCGCTAGATGTCAGCAGGGAAGTATTTCTCTGCTTTGACAAATCGCTCAGAAATCGACTCGCTCCAGGCAGCGAGCAGATCACATTTACCTAAGATCAGCTAACTTATAGCCTTATTATTGTAAAGACATAATCTTCAATGAACGAGATTGTTAATAACAAAACCCGAATATTTATTAGAAGACCTCCACAAATATTTAAATGTTTTGTAGTATAAATAATAGAGAACTCCAATCCAATTTTAAATTTTTTTTTAATGAATAATGACCTTCTGACTTAAATAACTGCATTTTTTTTTAGAGTTTGTTTTAATAGTTAAAATAATTTTCAAAGTTTTAATTTTTCAAGATCCCTCGAAAAACACCGCACGTGTAATGAATCGTGTGACATCATCACTCCCGAAAAGTTTTTCAACAGGTGTTCATTTTGTCTGACAGTTATACGAAAGAAAGTATGGTACTATTTGATAAATTAAAACATTATTTAGGTGGAATTATTTATTTATTATATTATATTTATTATGTTATTATATTTTTCAATATTATTACGGAAGAGTGGTATAGAAATTGAAATTATTATTTTTTAGCTTTTAAAATCGATACTATCTCAAACGGAGCATCACCTGCACACTGCAAAAATTGTAGGCAAATAAGATACAGCGCCGACCAGCTGATCGATGATGGCCATTTTCAATTCGAAGTTCGTAGAGAAGTGAGTCGTTCGCGAACGAGTCGGCTCAGTGACCCGGATCTTCATACGGATCTGTAAGATCCAGTTCCGTAAGACCGATCTTCAAAGCTACGGACACACTTGCTCGCGGTTCGCGGATCTTTGCGAACGAGTGAGCGGGTAGCAATTGCTACTAGGTAGCATGCTCTTTGGCTTCTAATGAGCAAGTGTCCGTAGCTTAATTCAGTCGTTCAATTGAGCCGATTCACTGAACCGGATCTTTTCATTGAAAGAGACCTAGTGAAGCGGCTCGTTCAACTGAGCCGCTTTGCCCATCTCTAGGTAGCATTATGATGTAGCATATTATACAATTTTTTCGTACAGTTTAAAGTTTTTCAATATTTTAAATAATAGAGATAAACTAATAGAGATACCTCTATTTTTGATACTGAATTATTTAGGCTTAAATATTGTTTCAATAAACACAACTAAATCTCTATAAATTGTATGAAATAACATGAAATGTTGTTAATACTGATGGCTTGTGTCATACCTACATAATCAAAGATTTCAATACAATGACTGGTGAGGCGTGACATCAGCACTAACCATTCAATAATACCAACTTGACGCTGTGTTTTGACGAGAGGTTTAAAAATGCACTTTTTAATAATTTTTTAAGAACTCTATTAAGACTCTATAGAATATTATGAAATAAAACTTATATATTCAGAATCAGCGTTCATTGGTCTATATCAGGGTTTCCCAACCAGTGGTCCGCAAGAGGCTAGAAGATGGTCCGCGGCGGTCCCTGGTCGAGAAGTCTGAATAAAAAAAATCGGGACAATATTCAGGTTATCATTATTGTACATTGTGGTCAGTTGTCATTATGATATTCCGTTTCGCCCCACCCCATCCTACCCCCTCCATTGTGGTAAATATTCTGCTAGAACCCGTCCTACCCTATCCCATTACGCCCCTCCCGTTGTGCTATCATTCCCGGGTGCCACTCATGCTAGTCTACGCCACTGACCACAAGCAGTGGCTTAGGTCAGCATGGGTGGCACCTGGGACGGATAGGGCGGACAACGTGGCGACACCCCCCCCCCCCATTAAAGTTTTCGACTTCATAAAAACTAGGTTCATCCTGGAGGGGGGGGGGGGGGGGGCGTCTAGAGAATTGTGCTTGGGGGGTGAAACTCGGTCGGGTGGCACCCGGGGCGCCGCCCCCCCTCATTATGCCACTGCTTGTGGTCCCGGGTCAGAAAAAGGTTGGGAACCACTGGTCTATATGAACATATTTTTTTAAAGCCATAATATTTTTCACTGGAGTTCCTTATTACTCAACACAATAACTAACTACTGTAAATGTAGAAAAAATAAATTATTAGAGTTGTGGGTAATTTCTTTACATAGATTTGAAAAAAAAAATTTTTCATTACATATGTATGGCAGTGAGGCATGGAACTGGCAGAGGAAGAATGAAAGCAGACTGAATGCTTTTGAATTGAGATCCCCGAGGCATTTGTGTGGTGAAACCATGTATGATCATGTGAGAAATGCGAAGATCTGCAAAGAATGCAACGCTGATATAAGCGTAATAAGTAAGATTAAGAAAGGGACCCCCAGATGGTTTGGGCATGTAGAACAAATAAACGAAGAAAGGAGTCTAAGAATATATGACGCAAATGTGAATGGAAGAAGAAGTCGGGAACGAGGAAGACATGGCACGATCAATACTTGAGTCAGGCCATGTCGAGAGTCGGAATAATAGAAGTAGAAGTGTGAGAGGATGTATTAATGTGAATGAGGCAAAAAATGTGCGCCAAGACCGAGTTGTTTAGCGATCTGCCCTCTCTGTCTACCTCTGCAGGGAAACGGCGTGATGGTTAGTTAGAGTTCTACAAATTAAACTTGTTATGTAGTAGTAAAAACATTAAATAAAAACTTTTTCTTTTATTTGAGGAACCTGGCATCACTGCCACGAACAAACCAAAGCATCTCACTTTCAAGAATAAATCTTTCAGGCTTATTTGCTTCTTGAACCAGGTCTAGGTTATTACATTATTATCATAAAATTTTCTCATCAGATTTTGTCATTACACAAGCTTTCTTGAAAATTACTTATTCTAACCTCCTAGTAACTTTGATATTATTACATTATACATTTTCAGCCTTACTAAAAAAAAACCACAGCGCGACCAATTAACTGTGTTATTGCAATAACATAATTAGACCTCGTATACACTGAATCACGTTTTATTACCAATAACGTTTCTTGCGTGATCACGCTGTTAAAATGCATTAAGATCTGACAACATTGTAAATGGTTTTAATTTCCTAGGAAACAATGTTGTTTTATTTCTTCTCCGCTAGGGGCATTATTGGTGCGCCGGTGCATATCGGCCCGCGATGACAAAACAGTTCGGTGTGTTTATGGCGGGATATGGAAAATTTTGTTAGTGCCTAAATGTTGTGATTTTACTAAATAATTTCTATTGTAGTGACGAATTTACTCCTCTGTTCACATAATTGATATATTTACCATGTTATTTGTGTGATTTACATCAGTTTAATCAAGTTTTTGTACAAACGCCGTACTTTCAAAGTTGAACTGTCAGAATATTATTTTTTATAGGTTACAAAAGATAAAATTTTCATTTAAGATCTTTATTTTAAGAGATTTTCTTAAAAGTGATAATTTTTTATAATATTAAAACCTAATACATGTGTTCGTAAACGTATCAAAAAAATTAACGTCTTTAGAGATGCAAGAAATCTGTTTTAAATTTCGGTATTATTTCTAAGTTTTTTTTTTGGCAATAAAAAAAACTTTGAAATTTTTTATTATTTTTTTATTGTATACACGATGAAAAAGTGAGGTGATAGTTTCCTTCCTAATTTATTACACAAAAGGACTGTGTTTTTTAAATTTTGATTTTATTTAAATTTCTCTACATTTTGGTCAAAAATGTTGTGGGAGGAAATTTTTTTCCATTTATTTCCGAGTTTGAATCTTAAAATACGGCAGTTTTTGAAAGCTAAAGTGTATTTCAAATACTCAAATCTAAAAGGTAATTTTATTATCTAGTTTTCATAAATGGTATTTGTTTTTACGAAACCTTCAAAAATAAGAAATATATTGAACATTCAAAATACTATGGGAAAATTACAAATATCGTTCGGACATCAATGGTTAAAACAGAGATAAACTACCCTCCCAGGCCGTGGAAACCATGTGTATTTCTTTCAAAGAACCAATTTTTAATTAGTAATGTTTTCACATCCGCGGCCGTTTGTCAATTGAATAAAATTTTCACTGGGTTTTTTAGTAAGGCTGATAATCATTAGTTAAAACAATATTTTCAGAGTCATTCTGTTTTATTAATTTGAATCAAAACAGCAAAAAATTTTTTATTTCAACAACAGTCAATATTTGATTTGGAAGGATTTAAATGATCAATTTTCGGAAAAACCTGAGATTTTATTACTTCATCAAAGTGGATACTTCGAATAACTATATTTTCAGGTGAAGTAATACACTTAACTTTTTCTGAAACAAAAATAAAAATTACATTGTGGAAAAATAATATTTATGTATTTTGGAGAATTCATTTTTTTTAAACAACTCTACACTAAAAAATAACTTTACTATAAGGTGGGGTAAATACATTTTTTAAAGGCAGTGTCTATTCATCAGTGCGCCCCGATATATAGCACACAAATCTATTTAGCGTGTGCACTGTTTGTAAGCCGCTTTATCTACGAATCAGTACTGGTGCTCCGCCGCCAACATTTATGTGACAGTTTGACACTTAACCTAACCTAACCTTTACATAACATACTTAGAAAAAAAGAAATTGAAGAAATCAATGAAAATTAAAGATAAACAGTGGGACAATGATTAAAAAAAGAATTAGAAGAAATCTTGTGTGTAATAAGCAGGCCACCAGCAGAAGATGCTAACAATCCAAACAAACTTACAATAGAAAATGTCATTAGGTCACACCGGATAGCCGATACATAAGCAGAGCACTAACAAACGGGGCGCCCCGCGTAATAGATTTTTGTGCTATATAATATCAGGGTGCAACGATGAATAGACACTTCCTTTTTTAAAGATATTTTCTTTATCAAATCTGAATAGTTTCTTTATCAAACTAATTTTCTTTATCAAACCTAGCGATTGCAACAACTACAAGAGAACCCACAAACGAATGCGGACTAACTGGAGTTTTAAAAACAAATACATAGTGTTTCTATAGAACTTACCACTGCTTATTCCATTTTTAGCTTCATATTCCGCCAGTTCCACAGGATGAGATTTTCTTTTATGAATTCTGCAGTTTGATCCATTTGCAAAAGTTTTAGGGCACCACGGACATGAATACGGTGTTCTACCAGTATGGATGTTCAAGTGTGCCTAAAATATTCAATTAGAATAGAATATTAAATACATTTGATTCTTGCAAACGGTTTTATAAAATCAATCAAATTAATGGTCTTACCTCAAATGGCTGTTTCCATTTAAACCCTTTATTGCAAAAGCCGCACACAAACCTACAAACGTCTGAATGGATATGCATATGTTCGCGTAGATTGGTTTGATAAGCAAATGAAGAAGGGCATTTTGAACACTTGTAGGTAATTCCGTCATGGATGTTTTTATGTCGCATCAGAGTTATGTTTGACTTATAACTGAAAATAAAGAAACAAAAAAGTGTCGTAGATAGATTATGATATGTAAATAGATCAAACGTGGTGGTATTGCTATTTTAACTCACGTTTTGGGACAATGAGGGCAGAGGTAGGGTCTGTCCACAGTGTGCAAGGCTCTGTGAGATTTCAAACCACCTTTGGTTGAAAATGCTTTACCACAAATATCACAGACACAAGACTTCTCTTTATTGTGGACCGCATCAATATGAATTTGAAGATTAGAATTGGTTTTAAACCTGCGGAAAAAACACGAAATTGTTAATTATTTTCCAGTGTTGTAATCAACAAAGAAAGCTGACCAATTCAATTTATTTATTATTTTTAAAACATTACAATTCAATTTATTTAATATTTTAAAAACATTACGAAATTGTACGTTTTAATACGTTTTTAAAATACATTTGTAAAAGAGTACTACATAAAACATAAGCAGTAGGTATACCAACTATGCTAACATTATTAGAGCTTGCTTTAATGCTCTCCATGATGGCCAAGTTTTCAAACCATCCACGAATCAGTCTGAAGAAATGTGTAGCAATGTGTACATCGCTTCTGATCCGTAGATGGTTCATTCCAAGCATAAACAAAAGAAAGTTGGAGGGATATTCTTACAACTGAACTCTCTCCAACATGAGGGAACACTTTACTTAGCGTGGACTCCAAATTACCGACCCACTTTCAAGTCTACTCCTTATTAAAGAATTGAATAAAATTATGAGAACTCGGGTATCTCTAAGATTTCTTGCAGTGCATAGAAAAAAGCCCAGCATTCTCAGTGAAGTGCTACAAGCCGTCTTAATATTATGAGCATGAAATGTTAGCCAAACATCAAACATGATTCCAAGATCATTCATGGTGGAGACACATTATAAACCAATATGACACGCCCTAGTGAATGACAAAATTAAACATTTGGATACGTTGAACTCAATCCGATTCCTTTTGCTCCAGTCAATATTCCTATCAATATCTGACGGGAGTCGATTGCAGTCTTCAAGTTAGTATTTGTAAGAATAGTTTTAGGTCATCAGCAGAGAGAAGAAACCTGGAGTGCAGAATTACTTCTGAAATATCTTTAATAAGTATAGAAAAGAGAAGTGGGACAAAATTAGAGTCTTGGGGTACTCCTGATTGTACAAAAAATAGAATAGATTGGAATAGTCAATGAGACACAAATTATTTCCTCAAATTAACTGTCCATAAGAATGATATTATTACAAGGGTCATCCAGAAAGTAAGGTTCACAGGCTCCTGATGCGGGGGAAATTTTTTGTTTTGAAGTTGGCACACCTAGAATGAAGGGAGATCCTATTTATTTGGTCCCGCATGTTTGTCGGCCATTTTCTTCAGTCATAGTTAATTCTTCCGATGGAAAAGTCGTCGCGGACCCCCACACCTCCCACGCACGTCCGCGGGAATTTTTGGATCGTTTTGCACAGGAGGGAGAAGCTTTTCTGGACTTTATCGTTACGGGGGATGAGATGTGGGTGTCACAAAACCCCAGAATCTAAAAGACAATCACTTCAGTGGCATCGTTCATCTTCCCCCACCACCAAAAAGATGACCCATTCAGCCGGAAAAGTCTTAGAGGATTTTATGCATAAAGGGCCTACGATTAATGCAGAGGCCTCAGTCCTGGATTTGTCAATAGGCCTTATAGGCCGCGGCCTAGGGGCGGCAGAGTTCAGGGGGCGGCATTCGCTCGCTTTGGTAAGCCGTTAATTTTGTGTGAATACCTAAACAACAACAAAAAAGTCAATGTGGATTAGGGTGTGTCAATTATTTCAACTTTTGAATTCAGAAGCGCCCGGGGTCTCAAAAGTTGCGTCTTAGAAAGAAAATAAGAACTGCATTTAAAAAATTTTTTAAATGGTTATTAGACCGCTAAAATGCACTGAAAATCAGAAAACAAACCTAAAAGCATTTTTTTTTTAATTGTTAATAAAAAAAAAGTTTCAGTAATTTAACCTTTTAACATTGGTTTATTATTAAAAAATGCGTAAAACTGACAAAAATGAAAAAAAAGTTCAAGTTTATGAATACGAATAAGTCAACAAGAATTCTGATTTTATCCAGAAAAAGTGTTATTTTCCCCTTTTATCTTTTTAACCAACACATCACATATGTTTAAAAAATATATTTTTTTGGGTTCTTTGTACTGCAGTTATGGAATGAAAAATAAGTTTGGTATAAAATATAAAATATGAATCCTTTGTATTATTTTTTTTCCAAATCACGAAATCTATTTTTTTTTTTCAAAACTTCCGGCCATTTTAGCGGGCTAATAATAATAATTTCATTTATTTTTACATATTTGAATAGCTACAGATCATACGAAACGTTTGAGAACCCGGGCGTTTAAATATAAGGCCATTTTTTTCTCTCTATAGAGAGCGACACAAGCTACTGTGGATAGATAGAGTTTTCTATCTATTAACCTTTAGACGCCCAGTGGTCCCGTACAGGACCGCGGATTCGCGTCGTCCAATGCCGATTGTGGTGTGAATATTTCACAAAAAAATGCTTGGCAGTGGGCTACGTTTCAGTGCCGTAAATAGGGCGGTACCACCGGTGCCCAGGCACAGAGCGTAGACTCTGGGGGACTCAAGAATGGCCAGACTAGGCAGGACTATTATTTTTTCGTTTTGCTCCTGATTGCCACTTTAAAGAGTCAAGTTGAAACGAGTACATTATTTGATAAATGTGACCGTAGTTCAAGTCTGGGTGTTCTTAAAGCTATAGTCGAACTAGATTTAAAAGAGATGTTTCCCAATGTAGTAGTCGCTATAAAGATTTTTTTAACAATGCCAGTGACTGTAGCTTCCTGCGAAAGATCATTCAGTAAGCTCAAATTATTGAAAACTTACTTGCGCTCGACGATTGGCCAAGAAAGGTTGTCTTGTTTGTCTTGTTGGCTTGTCTTGTTTTATGAAAAACTATGGGAAATAATTGACAAAAATTTAAAAAAATATGTTCTTAAATCAAAAAACCAATACCCTATCTGGTTTAATCAGCAATTGATTGATCTTCTTAAGAAAAAAAAATAAAATTAGACTTAAGGCAAAAAAACATGGCAACGTTTCAGATTATAGAGAACTCTCTAATTTACGGAAAATGGTCAAAAAAGTGCAAATTGAATGTTATAAATCATACATCAACTCTGTCGAAAGTGGTCTGCAAGATAACATAAAGGTATTCTGGTCATACTCAAAATCATTACGAAAAACCAATTGTATTCCTAAAGTAATGCATCTTGATGATATTTCCGCAAACGATGGAGAACACATAGCAAACATGTTCTTCAAATATTTTTCATCTGTTTATACTAATTCGGAATCACCTGATAATGATACAATGTTAAATATTACTGAACACAACCAAAGCAATCTCGGTAAAATTCATATTAGTGCAGTTGAAATAAAATGTTTTTTGAGTAAAATAGATTCCAATAAGGGCTCCGGCCCCGACGGTATTCCACCTTTCTTTGTCAGATGCTGTGCCGATTCATTATGTTTACCACTTTTTATTATTTTCAATGAATCTTTAACCTCTGGAACTTTTCCTGACTTGTGGAAAAAAGCGCATGTGGTACCAGTATTCAAATCGGGTGACCAATCTTTAATAAAAAATTATAGACCAATTAGTATACTATCATGTTTTGCTAAGGTTTTTGAATCTCTGATATATAAAAATATTTTTTCTCACTTTAAACCCCTTCTCTGCACTAGGCAACATGGGTTTGTTCCTCACAGATCTATTACTTCAAATCTTTTGGAATTCTGTGATTATGTGTGTAACTCTTTTAATGAAAGATTACAAGTAGATTCTATTTATACCGATTTCCAAAAAGCTTTTGATAAAGTTAACCACTCCATCTTACTTAAAAAGCTTGATCAAATAGGAATACATGGAGACCTATTTCGCTGGGTGAAATCATATTTATGTAACAGAACGCAACTAGTATTTATTAATGGATACAAATCATCCCCTATAAATGTAACTTCTGGTGTACCTCAGGGGTCAAATCTGGGTCCTCTTCTTTTTCTAATATTCATAAATGACCTTGGTTCAAAATTAAACTGTGATTATGCTTTTTTCGCCGATGATCTTAAAATTTTTCGTAAACAACTGCTTCAAAATGACCTTGACACACTCAATAAATGGTGTACTGTCAATGATATGCACTTAAATGTTGAAAAATGTTTCACTTTAAACTTCACTCGTAACAGAATTATAAAGGATTTTTCCTATGTTATAAATAATACTATTCTTAAAAAAGTGTTTTCCATAAGAGATCTAGGAATCACTCTTGATTCGAAATTCATATTTGATGTACACATTAATGACATTAAGTGCAAATCATTTAAAATGATGGGATTTATTCATAGAATATGTAAACCTTTCAAAGATACTCTATCAATTCTAACCCTTTACAATGCCTTAATTAGAAGTAAACTTGAATATGGAAGCACTATTTGGAATCCACATTACTGCAAGTATGAAAACATTATAGAATCAGTTCAAAAAAAAATGCTAAGACTGTTATCTTTTAAATATCAATTACATGAACATCTTAGATCGTATGACATGCAACTTGAATACTTCAAAATTAATACACTTAAAATCAGAAGGCAATTGACTGATCTAATATGTTTACATAAAATAATTCACGGCCATCTTGATACTTCATTGTGTCTTAGCAACATTGATATAAATGTTCCCAATTCCCATTGCTTAAGACGCCATAATATGTTTCACCTGAATACATTTAAAAACAATATCGCCTATTTTAACCCTCTGACCCAAATGTGTCGACTGTATAATAAGATAGAGTGTGCTGAAGTAGATATTTTTGTCGATAATTTATATGGATTCAAAAAAAATGCTCTCCGATTGCTGAAAAATATGTGATAAATTATTATGTGTATCATGTGTGTCTCTAATTATGTATCTTATCTTGCCTCTCTTTAATTGTTATTTGAGTAAACTTTGATTTTTTTGTTAAATTCTATATGTAACTGTTTTTTTTTATCTAATTTTTATTTTATCTGTTCCAAAATTATTATTTTATTATTTGGTTAATTGATTGTATATAAATTTTTACTTTATCTTATTTGTATAATTAACTGAGTTTTTATAACTGGGTTGTTCTCACATGTGTGTGAACAACCTGTAAAAACGCAGTATAAATAAATAAAGGTTGACCGGCCTAGCGATTTTGTCGGTTGAACGCGACATAGGACGGTGCCTATTATGCTAAGCTACCTTCCTTATTCAAAACTCTACCACACCAAGTACTTAAAATTAAATTAATTTACAGTTTACTGAAACTTTGCAGGGTATTTTATTATAGAAGGGGAAATTAAAATCTTACGAGTTGGCAACCGTTTTCGTTTATGTTGTACGGGGAATCCCTCGACTGTATTGTGCATCATTTTTTGTTTATTTTCATTGTCAGTATTCATTAGTGTTTTAATCACGAAATACGCATAAACACAAATTGCTGTAGTCAGTGTTGTTAAAGTGAGTTTGTAATAATATCCTCAAAAGTGGGAGATTTACATCATTAGCTGTTACTGGCCTATAAAGGCTCTCATGCTGACTTGCCAGCACAGTGCAACCAAAAACATACCAACGAAATTTGAAAAACAGCCAAAGAAAAAATAAAAAAAATAATGCAAAATTTATGGAACATAATATATGAATGTTAAACGAAAAATTTTAGGTAGAACAACGCTCTTTAGGGAACGTACCCATACTACGTGACACGTTTAGGGGGGGGGGGGGGTGGTCTTCAAAATGTCACGCTCCATACAAATGAGCGGCGGATTGCTTAGGTTTTTGGTCACGGGGGGGGGGATAAAAATTGCAAAAAGTTGGTCACGTAGTATGGGTACGTTCCCTTAGTTATTACACACAGGTTCGTTTACTGCTAAAATATAATACTATTAATAAAGATAATTTTCGTAGTACATGTATAGTTACACAGAACTTGAAAAAGGTTATTCTCCAAAATGGTTTTGCCTGCATTGGTAAACATGTGATTTTTTGGTGCCTCTCTGAAGAACATGAATAGTCGCAGTAGAAACATGTAAAAGGTTTTGTCAGTTTGAGTTAGCAAATGATTTCTAAGAAGTTCCTTTGTATAACATGAATAATTGCAGTCGGAACATGAAAAAGGTTTTTGACCAGTATAGATAAGCATATGAATTTATGGATACCGTTGTGTAGCGCATGAATAGTCGCAGTCGGGACAAGAAAAAGGTTTTTCATCACTGTGAGTTAGCAAGTGCAAAGTCAGTAATTTTTTTCAAGAAGTGGAATAGAAGCAGTCAGGACATGAAAAAGGTTTTTCTCCATTGTGGGTAAACATATGATTTTTAGATTTCTCTTCGTAGTACATGAATAGTTGCAGTCGGAACATGAAAAAGGTTTTTCTCCATTATGAGTCAGCAAGTGATTTCTTGGATATCCCTTTTGAGGGCTCAAGATGCAATCAGGACACGAAAAAGGTTTTTCTCATCTGTGAATCATACTGTGGATTTTTAAATCTTCTCTTTGAGAACTTGTATAACTGCATTCGGAACATGAAAAAGGTTTTACTCCACTATGAGTCAGTTTGTGAATCATAGTGAAGTAAAGTGTTGTTCTACAGGGAAATTATTTTCTCAGGGCCTCCACCACTCCAAACCATGTAAGTATATTATTGGTTATACAGTGTTAAATTAAAGAAGGAATACAAGGCAGATAAAAATAATAATAATTTCCAATTTTTTATAAATAAAAAATTAAACAATATATCTACGCATATTTCGCGAGTAAGAAATCTCTTGTTATATTTATTACCGCAAACGCGATTAAATCAAGAAAAAAGGTACTTAAGCGACATTTCAGTACGTTGCGCAACTTAATTGTGACTTTCAGGTAAAAATTTCACTTGGGTGTTACGTAATATTTAGGAGGGGGGGGGGGGGTTACAGAGAAAAACGTTACGGCGCGTTACATGGGGGGGAGGGGGGGTCAAAAATCTTCAAAAATTGCGTTATGTAATACTTGAATGCCCCCAAAGTGGCCCAAAAAATAAATCTTAAGTATCAGGGTGGGCAACGCATTTGCACTAGTGCACTTGCGTTTGAGTTTTAGTGAGTGAGACACAGTGGGTGGTATAATAGGCGAAGGGTCCACTTAAATAGGGCGCAGTTATAGAAGCTCGCACAGGGCGCAGAAAAGGCTATTTACGGCACTGCTACGTTTAGTGCTTTATTGGGGTGAAATTTATTTATTTATTTGTTTGTTTGTTTTTGTTACAAAGAATACAGTACAAAGGAAGGTCTCTCGTTCTATAAGTGCAGGACTTCGTATTTTAGTGATTTTCATGAATTTTTTAAACATATAAGGAATATATATATTTTATTTATACCTTGTCGTCATTTTACACATACATATTCAAGAGTATATTCTAAAATTTCAAATATTTTCCTCAAAAAAAAACGAAGATATCAACTGCCGCGCATTGTAAGTCGCCATCCGGCTGGACAATTTGTGTAGGTAACTCCTGAAGGTCACAATTTTCATCCGAAATCAATTTTTCAAAAAAATTTAGTTTTTTATTAGTGTTTCATCTATTTGAACCATTTACTTATGATATTTGAACCTCACTTCTTACAAAAACATCGAAAATTAATATTTTTTTGATAAATGTGAAAATATTGTACTTACGATTGTTTAACATTCTTGTAGGGGCGTGTAAATAGCCCCTGACACGAGGGATGACTACCCTATGTAAAATTAACGAAAATTGAATTCTTCCCTATGTGACACAAAAAAACAGTCGACCCAGCAATCTCAAAAACCAAAGTGAAAACAAACAAACACTCACTCAGAGAATGCAGCTCAGCCACGATGTCCACACGAAAAGACACTTCTTTTCAATAAAAATGTCAAGGCGATATTGCATAATCTTGGCAGATGTTTCGCACAGCAAGGAAGTTTCAACTATGATAAGAAATATTTTCAAAAAAACAGATGATGACAGTTATTCACTTGTTTGGATACTATTTTTAAAAACAATCCATTTTAGGTGTCTTGGATGAATTATTCTTATGACTGACCAGGAGAGACATCTCTTGGCCTTTTACTGACACTCCCGTCAGAAGTAATTGCTTGATTCACAAAGGTAAGGAAACGCATGAATACACTGCATCTCAAGTCACATAGGTTCAATTCAATACAATACAAAACCCATAGATGGCGCCCTTATGGTCTTATAGCATAAATTATCAATTTAAAGAAATTAATGCCCAAATATATTTATGGCGCGTATCCATATTCCCCGCCTTGGAAGTTCGTAGAGCTTACAAAAGAAAGAATATAAAAATACAAATGAAACAAGAAATGAAATAGAAATAAAGTGACTATTCACCGGTAATATTCAGGAATGACACGCATTGGAAATTCGCAGAATCTCATAAAATAAAGAAAAATAACTAAAAATACAATGTAATAAAGTTCAATTGACCAAGATAACGGATATTAAGTAATGCCATGTCTGGGTCAGAGATCATTGAAACAATGACTAAAATCAAAAAAAATAAATAAATAAAAATAAACAAAAATAGATAAAATATAAAATTATTGCGTTGGAATGGGATATAATTTGACAACCGGACGTTTAAAAGAACCAAATCTTGTCTTTACCGTCGCAACGCGAACAATTTTATCCATTCCGGGATGGATTTCAGTTATCACGCCTAAAGGCCAATTTAACGGAGGGGAATCTTCTTGTCCCACTAGTACGACAGTTCCGATATCAATCGGATGATCAGAAGTAGTCCACTTCTGCCTGACTTGCAAGGTGTGCAGATACTCTGAACGCCACTTCTTCCAGAAGGACTGAACCATGCTGTCTAATAATTGCTTACGCTGAGTCAAATTGATTTTACCGTCTGCCAGGACAGAAGCAGGCAAGTACTGCAATGGTGTCGACATTAAAAAATGCGCAGGCGTAAGGACTTCTGGATAAGGGTCAGAAGACATAACTGTAAGTGGACGCGAATTCATTATGCACTCAATTTGAACTAGCACAGTCTGTAACTCCTCATAGGTGAGAAGCTGAGTTCCAATCACACGGTACAAGTGTGTCTTCATGCTCTTTATGTTCGACTCCCACATACCCCCAAAATGAGGCGCGCGTGGTGGAATCATTTTCCACTCTATACGACGCTTAGCGAGTTCGCGCTTTAATGAGGGCTCATATTCAGATTCAACCAAAAACTTGTAGAGGTCATCTAATTGTGCCTTCGCACCCACAAAATTAGTACCATTATCTGAATACAAGCATGTTACCGGGCCACGCCGAGAAATAAAACGGCTGAAAGCAGCCAGGAAAGCATTTGAAGTTAAGTCAGAGACCAACTCAATATGAATAGCCTTGGTCACAAGGCATACGAATAGACAAATATATGCCTTTTGAGAATGTTGTCCTCTCCGACGAGTCAGCGTAATACGGAGTGGACCTGCGTAATCTACACCGGTATGTACGAAGGCCTTTGCTTCTGCAACACGATATGACGGTAAATCTGCCATCTTCGGTGTAGGATGCGATGGATTTAAGCGGAAGCAACAATTGCATTTCCGCACCATCGCCCTAATAACAGTCCTAGCATCTAATATCCAATAGCGTTGACGTAAGATAGACATAAGAAGTCCTGGGCCTGTATGACAGTTCACGACATGAAAGTGAGCGATGATCAGATCGACAACACAGTCATGTTTGGGAAGCAAAACCGGATGTTTAACCTCAAAAGGTAAATCCGATTTAGAAAGCCGCCCCCCAATACGTAACAGATTATCTCCATCAAGAAATAGAGATAAACTCTGAAGTCTTTTGGAATGAAATTTGCCTTCCTGGAGTGCAGCAATATCTCCTGCAAAATGAATACTCTGCACAGCACGAATCACAGCCTTTTCAGCAGTCATAAGATTATTGACCGTTCCAGAGGAAAGTGATATCTTTTTTATGAATCGGAGGACATAAACAACAATCCTTAGTAGTTTATCCCAAGTGGATATACGCTGAGCCAGTTCACTCAGGACCGATTTTTCACCCTGAAATGTTGCAATGAGCACATTAGCCTTGTGTTCAGGCATTTCACCAGTATTGGTAGGGTGAAACGGTTTTAATGGCCATTCCAAAGGTGGGCTACGAATCCATGATGGGCCGTTCCACCATAAATCATGTGAAACGAGTTGGGAAGGAAGCATGCCACGAGAAAGGCAGTCGCTCGGGTTTTCACTACCAGCAACATGGTAAAAGTTCTCTGGAGACAAATTTTCTTGGCACTGAGCTACGCGATTACTAACAAACACCGACCAGCGATGCGGTGAAGAATGTATCCAAGAGAGCGCAACGGTAGAATCGGAAAACGCATATGTTCCTGCAATAGGAAGACGCTCAGAATAATTATCTTGAACCGTCCGTATTAATTTGGACATCAATACTGCGGCACAGAGCTCCAAACGAGCGAGGGTCGTCACTTTGGTGGGAGAAACCTTTGATTTTGCGCACAACAATCTCACTGTAATTTTTCCAAACAGATCAGTGGTGTGCAAATAAATCACACAGCCGTAACCATTCATGCTTGCATCGCAGAAAGCAACAACGAGCACCGTACTGTCTTTCAGGACACCAACATGGCGAGGGATTTTTATCATTGAAATTAGCGGAAATTCCTGTGTAAGCGCCGAAAACCGACGAATAACGCTATCAGGGGGTGTATCATCCCAACCAATGTTGCACAGCCATAGCTCTTTGATAAGTAATTTAGCGTACAGAATGACAGGGGCGACCAAGCCGAGGACATCAAATAAACGGGCGACTATGGAGAGTATGCTCCGCTTTGTGCACTTCTCCTGAACATAAGATGTCGTAAAGAAGAAGCTGTCATCAGCTGGTTCCCACGAAAGGCCCAACACCTTAGAGGTATTGTTAGAACCAACAGTGAAGTCCACTGGGCTGCGGTGAGAATCCGGGAGGTTCTCAAGTACAACTTGAGAATTACTAGTCCATTTTACTAAATCAAAGGCACCGGACTTAAACAACGAGATTAATTCTCGAGAAAGACGTATGGCGCTGGGCTCATCTGCAATAGAATAGACCAGGTCGTCCATATACAGCTTGGACTCTGCCACTTTGGCAGCATCCGGGTAATGTGGTCTCATATCCTGGGCCAACTGGCGAACCGTCCGCATTGCTAAGTATGGACTTGCCGTCAAGCCGAAAGGAACTCGATTGAACTGAAAAGTTCGTATGAGACCATTATTTGAGAATCGAAATAAGATCCTCAGGTATCTGCGATGCTTGCTAGGAACTTCAATCTGTAAATACATTTGCTTTATATCCGCAGTCATAGCGATGGGAAAAAGACGAAAGTCAAGCAAAAGCAGAAACAAATCGGCTTGCAAATTGGGACCAGTATGAATAATGTCATTCAGTGACAGCCCTGTGTGTGTTTTAGCACTAGCATCGAGCACAATACGAGGCATTGGTTTGTCTGGACGAGTGACAGCATGATGTGGGATGTAATATCCATCTTCTGTGATATCAGACTCTGAGACTTCTGATAGGTAATTATTTTCAATATATTCACTGATAACCTTGTTATAATTCTCCTGCAAAGCAGGGGAATGTTTAAATTTTCGCTCCAATGCCAAAAATCGGCGTTGGGCAGCAGTACGAGAATTACCCAATTGTCTTGGATCTTTACAGAAAGGTAAAGCAACAGAATATCTACCATCATCAGTGCGAGAAATTGATGAAGTAAAGAGATTCTCACATTCTGTCTCCTCCGGACTTAGAAATTTTATATTAGGTATCTCTTCTAACAGCCAAAATTTTTGCACTAAATCATTAAGTGCGAGTGCCGAGAATGATGTGTTTGTGTTGAGCACATTATTGGGGTAATCACCCATCAACACGAAACCGAAAGCGGTCGATAACGCGGGGGGTGCACTAGTACCCGATTCAACCCTGTTCCCTAAATAAATATATGGGAACAGTTGTGCACCGATGACGACATCCACGCATCCAGGAATATTCCATGTTAAGTCTGCGAGAGGTATGCCCTCTAAGTACCTCATATCACCCTTGGCTATATAGTGATTAGGTAATTGGTCGGTGATACTGTCAACGACAAGCGCATGTATATTATATTTATTCTCTGGGTATACGCGAGACTCAATATCCAAATACACGTAACCGAAAATTGGTCGAGACGTTGATCCAATTCCTTTGACAAAAGAATTACTCAAAGGAATTATTGGTAAATTCAGCGTCTTACAACAATCGACCGTAATCAAATTATTTTGAGAGCCATTATCAATTAGGCACCGAACAATAACTTTATTTCCGTTTTTAAGCTTCGCGTATACTTGTGCGGTCGAAAGTAAAATAGAAGAGTTCGGTGTTACTTTGGCACAAAGCGAACACGAAGGATTGACATTCGCGGTCCCCTCCACTTGCTTATCACCAATGCCAGTTCCATTGATGCTGGATGACACTGGAGGGGGGACTGACGGTTCTTCACTGGTAGGTACTTGCGACGTATGTACATGAGTATTGGTTTTCATATTATTCACACTGCCGAAATGTAAGAATGTATGATGACGTTTATTGCACAAATCACAAACTAACCCCGATTTGCATGACTTGATTGTATGTGAACCACTAAGGCAATTTACACAGGCATTTTTCGATTTTATAAATTCAAATCGAGCCTGTGGGGAACTCATACATTTAAACTTTGAGCAAACGTTGATTAAATGATCAGTTTTGTTACACAGAATACATCCTTTCGGCGGAGCTGGGAAGCGCGGAATATTCGCATTACTCGCGACGAACGATTTAGTATTATTTGATCGGGAGGACGAAATGGGATGCGTTTTATTTACGACACCATGCGAGTTACTCGTTCGTTCTAAAATCTTTACTTGATCGTGTACAAACGAAACTAACTCATTATAAGAAGGAATTTCTTTATTACGAACTGTCAGCTCAAAGTTCTGAGCCGTCTGTGAATCAATTTTTCTTACCGCGCAGTGAAACAAAATAAAATCAGTTAAATCTTCAATACCTAACTGCTTTAATGCCGACACTGACGAAGAATATCTTTCAATGAAAGAATTGAGACTGGCAGATGTATTCGTGCAGTTTTTCGCATCGAGAATATTATTTAAATAATGTGTTCCTAGTGTACGTTTATCTTGATATTTTTTAACTAAACTCTCCCAAATGATCTGATATGTATCACCCGAAGGCACAATGCCTGCGGTTATGTTCAAAGCCCCGTGTGTGAGTTTTCCGACTAAGTACTGCACACGCTGCGAGTCAGTTAGCTGTCTATTATTATGGATATTGGCTTTAAATGACTCAAAAAATTTCGACCAACTTTCATTCTTACCATCGAAGGTTGGAAGATCTATTGCAGGAAGATTAATCATACACGGCTCCCGCGACTTATTTTGTGACGTCAGTGACTCTCTTACAGAAGTTTTCATATTCGATCTAGTTCGTTTGACCTTCAAAAAAAGATCATCAAAAGCATTTAAAGCTTGAAAATCTGGTTTAAATTCTGGATTTAAAGTTAACTGACGATCATTGATGCTATCTATAATATTTTCAAATTGACTTCGCATTTGATCAATCATCTCTGACTGAGCCATAAACACTTCGTTATTTCTTGACTCAAAATTAGATATATTATTTGTTGCATTATACAGATCGTTCATACGAACAAAAAGATTTTCCTTTTTTGCGGTTAAAAGAATAAGCGATCTGTCTTGAGCCTCATCAAAACCCTCCTCCGTAATTCTTGGCATTTTTTTATATATGCGAAAAGATTACCACAAAATTTTACAATAATGTTACAATGTTAATAATTAATTAATAATAATGTTGCGAATAATTATCCAAAATTACGACAATTCTGCGAACATCCAAATATGTCATCCAAAAGCAAAAAACAAGACCAGCTATAGTTCTCAAAAAAATGAGAGGTACTTCAAATTTACCAAAAAAAATACGTAAATTCAAACATCCATGTAATTAAGCTATAATCTCGAATTGAATGTATGAATGAATTAATAATCCAGGCTACGAAGGACCACTAAATATGTAGGGGCGTGTAAATAGCCCCTGACACGAGGGATGACTACCCTATGTAAAATTAACGAAAATTGAATTCTTCCCTATGTGACACAAAAAAACAGTCGACCCAGCAATCTCAAAAACCAAAGTGAAAACAAACAAACACTCACTCAGAGAATGCAGCTCAGCCACGATGTCCACACGAAAAGACACTTCTTTTCAATAAAAATGTCAAGGCGATATTGCATAATCTTGACAGATGTTTCGCACAGCAAGGAAGTTTCAACTATGATAAGAAATATTTTCAAAAAAACAGATGATGACAGTTATTCACTTGTTTGGATACTATTTTTAAAAACAATCCATTTTAGGTGTCTTGGATGAATTATTCTTATGACTGACCAGGAGAGACATCTCTTGGCCTTTTACTGACACTCCCGTCAGAAGTAATTGCTTGATTCACAAAGGTAAGGAAACGCATGAATACACTGCATCTCAAGTCACATAGGTTCAATTCAATACAATACAAAACCCATAGATGGCGCCCTTATGGTCTTATAGCATAAATTATCAATTTAAAGAAATTAATGCCCAAATATATTTATGGCGCGTATCCAATTCTTTTAAACATTTTTTTGCAAAAAAAAATAGTTAAAATAAAGATATTGTTTAGGATTAAGGTACAAATAGAGCGCATTTATATAAATAAACTATGTCCTTAGTTTGATAACGATTGATCAAATACTGTAGGAGCTAGTGGTTACACAAATTCGAAAAAAGTAGTTTCGAGAAAAATGCGTTTGAAAATAAGAGACCAGTTTGGCTTTAGAAGAGGTGTAGGAACCAGAGAAGCAATATTGTCGCTACGAATACTACTAGAAAAAAGATTAATAAGAAACCAAAACACATTCATCGCATTCATAGACCTGGAGAAGGCTTTCGACAAAGTAGAATGGAAAAAACTCTTCGAGATTCTGAAGAGAATTGACATCAAATATAGAGATAGACGAATAATCCAGGCGCTATACAAGAATGAGGCTGCTATAATTAGATGTGACAATGATACAAAAGAAGCCAGTATAAGACAAGGGGTGAGACAGGGATGCTCTCTGTCACCTGTTCTTTTTAACGCATATATACAAAGTGCGATTGATGACTTGAGAGAGAGAATGAGTCACAGAAAAGGTGTAAAGATACACGGGCAAAAGGTGGATATGATAAGGTTTGCTGACGATATTGCTTTGGTTGCTGAAAGCGAAGAAGAACTGCAAGAGGCCTTAACAACCATGCAAAGCATTCTTCAAAATAATTACAACTAAGCACATGAACTAGGAAGTCACCGGACTGATCCCGCGCCCTTCGGTTTCTACCAGTGCCGTACGTATGAAGTGATAAATGACAAATTAAAATACCTAAGAGATAGTGTTTAAAATAACAATCAATAATAATAAACAGTTCACAGTGACAATTATTACAGTGTATTACGAGTATATACATTTTCGTTAGCGTTGATTGCATGTTATTTTTATGGTTTCTTTGCAATTGTTATGGACTGCAGATTTATTAAATATAGGTTTTGAGTATGTGTGAGTAAGATTAAGTTAGGTTAGGTTAGGTTAGATTAAGTAGATTAAGTTAGATAAAGCTAGACTTAGGATGTTAAGTAGATTACTAAATACATAAGGTAAATGTATTATTGCGGGGCAAGAATTCCAATAATCCATGCGCTTGATAGCTGCAAGACGAGTTGTTATCTAGCCTCCTACATAGTTAAGTAAATTAAAATACGTACATATAAAAAGATATTTTATTTGATTTATTGGGGGGCTAGAATTCCAACAATCCATGCGCTTGATAGCTGCAAGACGAGTGGTTACTTAGCCCCCTACATAGTTAAGTAAATTGAAATACGTGTATAAAAAGATATTTTATTTAATTTATCGGGGGGCTAGAATTCCAATAATCCATGCGCTTGATAGCTGCAAGACGAGTTGTTATCGAGCCTCCTAAGTTAAGTAAATTCTAATGTAAAATCCATGCTAATTTGTACAGCGCTCTTGAGGCGATTTTTCGCAAAAACAGCGCTATATAAGTTGTCCAAATTTATTATTATTATTATGAGGATAAATAAAGACAAAACAAAGCTGCTGACTGTAGGCCGAACGCAACATCAGATGAGAGTAGAGATGTCAGGAGTTCCACTAAAGAACACCAAGGAGTTTGTCTACCTCGGGAGCAAAATAACATGGGACGGTCGGTCTAAGAGCGAGGTCGACAGCCGTATACACCAGGCTAGGCTTGCATTCAATAAAAGGTCGAAAATAATAGAATCGAATAATATAGACCTGAAACTGAGAATACTCCTCATCAAGACCTATGTATGGAGTATCTTGATGTACGGCTGCGAAACATGGTGCTTATCCGAAAGAGATAAACGGAGACTAGAGGCTTTTGAGATGTGGTCCTATAGAAGACTACTAGGAATTTCCTGGAGAGACCACATCACAAATGAGGAGGTTCTCCAAAGAATCGAAGGAGGAAGGCACCTGCTCAGGACCTTGTCCGAAAGGCGCGCAAGTTGGATCGGCCATGCAATAAGACAAGAAGGCCTCTTGCATGCCATAATGGAGGGTATGACCGAGGGGACAAACGCTAGGGGACGCCCACGCCGAGAGTACCTGGAGGACCTGCTGGTGGACGTACGCTGCTTATCATATGCAGAATTCAAAAGAGCCGCACAAGACAGGGAAGAGTGGAAGAAACGAATAGATGAAATTGCTGCAAACCAATCCCAGGATTGAAACCAGAGAGAGACATAAATGCTTTGGTCCTTGCTTTTTGGATGACCCTTATATGTGGGGAGAAAAAGCAATAAATAATACATAATATATTATCAATAAAATAAATCTCTGTTACCAATGAATACATACTTTTTTCCACAGATGCCACAAGGACGAATGTTTCTCACTTCATTGGATAAATGTTTCCTCTTATGCTGGTTTAACATGTGAAGTTTGGGAAAGGTTTCCCCGCACTCTTCACATTTATATTCAGGCGGAGTTGCATTGGCATGTTCCAATAGAAAGTGTCTCTTTAAACTTCTTTCTACATAGAATGAGCTACTGCATTCAGTGCACCTATAAGTCAATAAAGATTGTCAACATCAAGGAAAAAAAATCTAAGCAGTGAAAAATGAACCTGAATTTTAAATAAGGTTTTATCATTAGATAATGACGATAAGCATTGAGAAATAAAAAATTTTACTGTCCCCGGAACAAAAAACAATATTGAATTTACTAGACAGCTAGAAAATACATGTTATAATGCACATAATAAATAGCATATCAAGGGTCGATGAGGATAAATTTAATGATAAAGTAAAAATCAGCAGTATCGATTGTGTTAGAATGATTTACTCAGAACATCTAGATTAAATAAATAAACCAAAATCAGTGTTTCAGAAACAGATTTGGGAGGTGGAGGAGGCGGAGTGGGAACCTCCCTTACACCATGCGAGCGAAGCCGCGGGGAAAAGCTAGTAATATTATAAATGTGAAAGTTTGTCTTTGTGTTTAAGTGTAAATTCTTGTAAATTGTAAATTCTTCGCGTTGACACCATATTTAAAAAAGTTATGAATACGAAATTTGTTTATCTATTAAAATTACAAAAAATGTGACAGGTTTGTTTGGTGAAGTATCAAGTAAACTTTTAATTTTATTCATACATATTTAACAGAATACCTAATGATCCTATATTGAAGTAAGTGGATAGAAATAATAAGAAAAAATGATTATCGTTGTCTTTATTTGATAAAAATAAATCTCTTTTAATAATGATTTTCTTTTCATTTATATCATTATACGAGACATATCCAGAAAGTGTACTGAATTTTTGTAGGTTACAAAATTTTTTGTTGAAACAAAAAAATTACATGGTTACCGTAGTACATATGTAAGCTATTTTTCGACATAGTCGCCATTCCTCAAAATGCAGGTGGTGAAGCGGGTTATCAACTTTTTGATGCCTTCCTCGAAGTAGTTTCCCGCCAACCCCTTCGTCCACTTCTCCACCTCCTCCTTTACCTCCTCGTCGGTTGAAAACCTTTTTCCACCCATGTGTAGCTTCAGGGAGGTAAAGAGATAATAATCTGAAGGTGCTAGGTCAGGGGAATGCGCGGGGTGGTTCAGGACATCCCATTTAAAGGAGGCGAGCAGTTCCTTCGTGGCGTTGGCCGTGTGTGGTCTGGCATTGTCGTGCAGCAGGCTGACTCCCTTTATCAGCATGAGTCTCCTCTTGTTTTGAATCGCCTTCCGCAATTTTTTTAGGGTCTCACAGTATCTTGCAGAGTTGATGGTCTCCCCTTGAGGCAGATATTGAATCAAAATTATGCCTTGACAGTCCCAAAACACGGATGCCATGATTTTCTTGGCTGAAATTGTGGTTTTGAACTTTTTGGCGGAGGGTGAAGAGGTGTGACGCCACTGTTGAGACTGCCTTTTGGTTTCAGGCGTGTAGTGTGCAACCCAAGTTTCATCTCCAGTAATGATGGAGCGGAGAAATTCATCTCCATGGAGTTTGCAGTGCCTCAAAAACTCTTGTCCGGCTTCCATTCGATTCAACTTGTGTTGGTCTGTCAGCTGTTTTGGGACCCACCTCGCGGACAGTTTCCGATATCCGAGGGTTTCTGTGATGGTTTCGTGTAGTAGAGATCTGGAGATTTGCGGAAACATCGCAGAAAGTTCATCCACAGTCAATCTGCGATCATCACGGAGCGTTTTTTCGATTCCACAATTTCGTCAGTCACAATTGAAGGTCTTCCGCTCCTCTGATCATCATGCACAGACATCATGCCTCATTATAAACCTCAACCGGAGGTTTTCCCTTCCAAACGAGATAACGGATGACGCCGCGTATTTCGCACTTGATGGGAGATTGGATTGACATTTTTCACAAAATGTGTTGTCGCGTCGACACTTCTCAACCTACTTGAACCGGTCTCGTTGCGGAGGGGAAGAGTCAGGCTACACATAAGTGTAGCCAACATGTCGAAAATACAATTCATTCGGTCGTGAGAGCCTCAGTACTTACTTTCTGGATACGCCTCGTATGTAGAAAACTATCTTACTTAAATGAATTCAAAATTAAACGAATTATAGGTCCCGCAAAATCGAAACATATTTTTTACCCACTTTTATGGGAAATACTCGGGAGCTGGTATCACGCACACAAGTGTTTCAAATCTGGCCTGTTGTTTTTGTCGGAACTACAGCGCAACACTCTATCTAAACATTATATAATCAAAGGTGTAATTATCTAATACCTTTAGCTCTATGTAAGAATAAGGACATTATTGTTATTTTATATGGCAATAATATTTTTTCTATGATTGGCAGCATTGGATGATTGTCTATGAAATGTTAAATAAAAATGATAAATCTAAAAATGGCGTATACCGCGTAAGTGAAATTAATTTTAACAAAATTAAAATGTAACATGCCTATTTTTTACATGTTTTTTGTCTCCCCCGACATAAATACTCACTTTTCGTGATACTAAAGCTAAATTTAACTGTTTGAATAAAAAATATTCCGTATTAACCAGTAAGCGGTTCAAGACATAAATAATAAATATTTTAGACATAATGTAATAAAGTCATAAGAAGTGTAGCTCACTTGTGTTGGAATGCGTCGCTGTCATGTCTCTTTATGTGGGTGTACACAGATTTTTTAGATCTAAGGTATTTGTCACAGATACACATAATCTTTGGAATGTCATTGTGTATCTGATTTGTATGTTTCTGTAAACTATTCCATTGCAAAAATTCTTCACTGCAGACATGGCAAGTAAAACTAAAACAGAAGATAGTAAAGTGATGAATTATTACATTGTTCATTTTAGTTTTACGGGTTGCTAATTGAAAATGGAACAGAAGCAAATTCTATTGGTAGACCTTCTATTTATAAGATATCTCCTTATAAACATAGTAATAAAAGCTGACTTACTTGATAAAAGTACACCTACTTATAGAACTTGGTTTTGGCTCTTTTGATTTCATACTTTTTTCATTAAATTCAATTTTTACTTCACATACATCAGCACTGACTGATTGAGTGGTTTTTATTTTACCTCTGGTGGAATTCTTCTTATTTTTAGTGGTTTTTTTTTTCAGCTTCTTTTTCACTCTGGGAGTTTTTTCTATTGATTTATCTAAAAACATAATTCACTCTGTAAGTTAAACCTTCTTATGTAGATTGAAGGACCTTTGGATCGTTCATAGTTCATGGTTGAGTCTACAAAAAATACATAACAGTTATGGCATAGAATTAATAAGATTTGCTGCATGTGCCCATTGTAATAATTATATTCAGATGAAACATGAATTGACCTCCAACACTCTCAAAAACCGGAAACTATTGAATCTACTCCCTGTGCACCAGTTATGTGTGGAACACGTTTCAACAAGTTATTAGTATGCAATATCGCCTCTAATTGTATAGCTCTATACCTAGAAAAATATTTAGTATAATATTATTATTGATTTATATTATCATTGGAAGACTGCATTGATTTGCAAAAAGACCTGTCATCACTTAACGAATGGTGCACACTACATGATTTATATTTTAATAAAAACAAATGTGCTGTAATTTCCTACACAAAGAACAAAAATAAATTTTCAAACACATATCACATTAACAATGTCGCTTTATTAAACATTACTTCGATTAAAGACTTGTAGTCCAGGCAACGAAGACCAAAAAAGACCGAATAGCGGAAATAATTCGTATAGAAGCCAATTTTGGCACAGTTGTAGAGGAAGGTGTCCTTAACAACATACCTAAAATATCGGGGGGTGGGGGTGGAGCTAAGGGTGGGGGGGGTCTCTAAAGGTTCCTTTTTTCAGTTTTTCATTAATAACTCGAAAACTACTGCCTCTAGCGAAAAAATGTGTACTAACTAAATTATCTTAGTGAAAAGACATATAACTTTGTTTACATCACTTTTATTTATACACAATCAACATGTTTCGTGAACATCGTTCATATATATTATATATTGAACATCGTTCACAAAACATGTTGATTGTGTATAAATAAAAGTGATGTAAACAAAGTTATTTGTTTAAAATAAAACAATAACTTTGTAAACACCACTTTTATTTTTATACTTTATGCCGACCGGGTTTCGCTACAACCGTAGCTTCATCAGGGCAGTATAATACTCTACTAACATTAGGTTACATGTGTGTTATAATATATAATTTACCAAAAATGGGCTGGACTCGTCAAGTGGAGGAGGAGGAAGGAGGCATAGATGGAGAATTGGGAAGGGAACGGACATGTTCTTTATCAATAGGGAACAATCTTAGTATGGGACATTTATTTAAATTTAGTTGACTATTAACTACCTTACTATTAGTGTTTATGGCTTTCCTAAGTTCAAGTGCCTCTAAATTATCCAACCTTATACCGATATTATTTTTATGAACAAGTTTGGCGCCAGCGTTTTTGTCAAATTTATGATCGTTTTCGATCAAGTGGTTTGCAAATTCTGAAAATCCAGAGCTGTGTAAACATCTAAGATGTTCTTTGACACGGGTGTTTATGTTGCGTGCTGTTTTACCAAAAAAAAAAATGGGCAGTCGCTGCATTGAAGTGAATAAATTCCCGAGTGGACTGTCTTCCTTATCCTTACTGTTCATTAAAAGTTTGCCTATATTATTATTAGTGTAAAATGCTGGTTTGATTTCTGATGGGAGATTTTTAACACTTTTTTGAGAGAAATTATTGATGTACAGGATTCTACGCCATTGATGAGGTTGATTATTATTACTTGGTATATTATTATTATGAGGTGGACTGTTGTATAAAAATTTACTAGTGGATAATTTTTTAAATTTTTTATTTAGAATGTTGTCGACTATATTTGGGTTGTAACCGTTATTTATTGCGATTTGTTTGATCGTAGATAATTCTATTGCAAAGTTGTTATTTGATAAAGGGACTGTAACTTATCTATGTGTCATGGAATGAAACGCTGAATGTTTATGGGAGTTGGGATGGTTAGAGGAATTGTGAATCGTTATGTCAGTGAACGTCGGTTTGCGGTAGATTTTAAATTCAATTTTATTATTTATTATTGATAACGTAAGATCTAAAAAATATGTTGACGATGTATTCTGTGTTTGGTTAGGAACCAAGAGACAACTCAATTCCTTCCTGCTGCTAATAAACTCCTTCCATAAACAAATTAAATTCACCATAGAAATAGGAACCAATTCTACCTTAAACTTTTTAGATCTTACGTTATCAATAATGTTGGAGTTTTACCTACCATTAAAACTCTTATTATGTTGTCTTGCTTATCCAGAATATATAATGTGAGATATCAGCCTTATTTCCCGCCAGCGTCGGTCATATCCATTGCTTTATCTTGAATTTCCCGCCATTCTTCTGCAACTCCCTTCAGCTGTCAATTGTCGCCGTGCAGTTGGCATCTTGAGATGCCGTGTTAATTTAATTTTGGCGTTATTTCGCCCACGTCCGGTCGTAAATTTTTACGTTCGTAATTGTTTTAACGAAAATAATATCCTCCTTAGATGAAGGGCGGTTGTGCGCCGAGTGGCTACCCTGAGGTAGGCGCACTGGACTAAAGCACTTTGATACACCACCTAGTTTCTGCAACTGGGCAGAAAGTGCTTCTTCCCCAAAAGGATGAGTGGTAGAAGGAGGAATTCTGCTGAAGAGCCTCCGTTCCACTCCAATCTTACAGCTGTCCATTGTTCCTGTATAGACCTGACAGGGAACCTTCTGAACTACTTTCCCATTTGATAAGTTTTTTGGAGAGCCTGTTGAAAGCACTCTCTGCTTCAATGAGGCATGCAATGCCAGCATCTTTTCCATGGCCGTAAATATTGGTGAGGCGGTGACAAATGCCAGCACCTCGCAGTTTACCTCCAGCTCCTTGAAGCCTGGATCAGCCAAATATTCCTTTAAAGCAGATGCATAGCGGACATTGGCCCTCTCGCCCGAGTTTGAAACATGCTTGAAACTGTCAAAAGCAGGACCAAACTTTTATAAATAAAGCTGAATTATAGATAGGTCTAACTACATCAAATTGCGTCAAACGATTATCAAACGAACATGAATGTCATGATTTCGTATTTGTAATTTGAATATTTTAATATGACATCGCCGATGGTCATATTTCATTCAAAAAATCGATTACCTTAATTCCAAAGGTGGAAAAATGGTTAAATGTGTCTACAATTGATCCATAAATCAGATAATTACGTAAGACAATACATTCAGCTTAATTTATCTTTAGTATGGATATAAATGGGTCGATCCCGGCGGCATTGCAATGCCGGCCGGGCCAACCCATAACAGGAATGGAGCAAGCCCCGAACATCCCGTCACATTCCAAAAACCAGTTTAATAAACTGGTCCCGCATTGCGGGAACTATCAGATATTAAGCTGATAGGACAGATAATACACTTATCTTAGCCAACAGGCCGAGAAGCGATTGCTAATCGGCACGGCGTCCTTCCATTTTCGAGAACAAGCGACGCAGATTTATAAAGCGTAGGTAGTAGGAATACGCTAATCTGTCAAAAATGTTTGCACTCATCACTTGCACTAATTTTTCATAAAATTACGGAATTTGCGGGTAGCAACAGATATTATTTTCGTTAAAACAATTACGAACGAAAAAATTTACGACCGGACGTGGGCGAAATAACGCCAAAATTAAATTAACACGGCATCTCAAGATGCCAACTGCACGGCGACAATTGACAGCTGAAGGGAGTTGCAGAAGAATGGCGGGAAATTCAAGATAAAGCAATGGATATGACCGACGCTGGCGGGAAATAAGGCTGATATCTAACATTATATATTCTGGATAAGCAACGACACACATAATAAATAATAAAATCGAATTTAAAATCTACCGCAAACCGATGTTCACTGACATAACGATTCACAATTCCTCTAACCATCCCAACTCCCATAAACATTCAGCGTTTCATTCCATGACACATAGATTAGTTACAGTCCCTTTATCAAATACCAACTTTGCAATAGAATTATCTACGATCAAACAAATCGCAATAAATAACGGTCACAACCCATATATAGTCGACAACATTCTAAATAAAAAATTAAAAAAATTATCCACTAGTAAATTTTTATACAACAGTCCACCTCATAATAATAATATACCAAGTAATAATAATCAACCTCATCAATGGCGTAGAATCCTGTACATCAATAATTTCTCTCAAAAAAGTGTTAAAAATCTCCCATCAGAAATCAAACCAGCATTTTACACTAATAATAATATAGGCAAACTTTTAATGAACGGTAAGGATAAGGAAGACAGTCTATCTCACTCGGGAATTTATTCACTTCAATGCAGCGACTGCCCATTTTTTTATATTGGTAAAACAGCGCGCAACATAAACACCCGTGTCAAAGAACGTCTTAGATGTTTACACAGCTCTGGATTTTCAGAATTTGCAAACCACTTGATCGAAAACGATCATAAATTTGACAAAAACGCTGGTGCCAAACTTATTCATAAAAACAATATCGGTATAAGGTTGGATAATTTAGAGGCACTTGAACTTAGGAAAGCCATAAACACTAATAGTAAGGTAGTTAATAATCAACTAAATTTAAATAAATGTCCCATACTAAGATTGTTCCCTATTGATAAAGAACATGTCCGTTCCCTTCCCAATACTCCATCTATGCCTCCTTCCTCCTCCTCCACTTGATGAGTCCAGCCCATTTTTGGTAAATTATATATTATAACACACATGTAACCTAATGTTAGTAATGTATTATACTGCCCTGATGAAGCTACGGTTGTAGCGAAACCCGGTCGGCATAAAGTATAAAAATAAAAGTGGTGCTTACAAAGTTATTGTTTTATTTTAAATTAATAATGTCACATCACAAAGTATCCGCTTCATATGAACAAAAAAAATAAAATAATTATTATTATTTTTCTTTTCACTAAAATAAATAATGCCATCACAAAGTGAAAACCTTTCCGAAGAAGTTTTCTTAGAAAAATTAAATGATCTATATAAAATTCTTGTAGGGGCGTGTAAATAGCCCCAGACATAGGGGAATACTACCCTATGTAAAATTAAGGAAAGTTGAAATCTTCCCCATGTGACACAAAACAGTTTACACAGCAATTCCAAAATCCTAAGTGAAAACAAAACAATACTCACTCAGAGAATGCAGCATTATTTATGCATTAAACCGCTTACTCGTTAATACGGAAAACTTTTTATCCAAACAGTTTTTACGCACCAGATTTAAATGTCCGGGTTTAATTTTCCCCACAGGAAAAACTAAACCCTTTCACACACTTCCCAAATGATCATCTGGTCAATCCACGTTATACAATTGCACTATATAAGTATTATAATTATTACAAAACAATACAAGAACAACATGTCAACCTACCAGAGACCAGATGGGAAAATAATTCACCGACTCCAGATATTTTCATATCAGAGGGTTCGGCTCTGTGGAATTCCTAATTATTTAGCTTTATTATTACGAAAAGTGAGTAGTTATGTCGGGGGAGACAAAAAAACATGCAAAAAATATGCATTTAACATTTTAATTTTGTTAAAATTAATTCACTCGCACGGTAACGCCATGTTCATTCATCGTTTTTATTTTAACATTTCATCAATGCTGCCAATCATAGAAAAATATTTTTGCATAAAACAAAGTGAATGCATCATTGACAAGTATTTGTAACAGTAGAACATGGAAAGAAATGTATTAAAATAATTACACAAACCCGCTAGACAAACCCTGCGTAGCCAAACAAACCATTCAAAACCTGGGATGTTTTTTAAAAGTATGATGAAAAGCGAGTTTATTTTAGAGAATTTATTTTATAAGATTGGTACTTCCGACAAATGTCATATTTGATTGTCTATTAGCTAAAAAAGGAACATTCCGTATTATCCGTGCATCAAACTTCGACAACACGAACGTTCCGTATTATCCGTGAGGTGGACTAACTGCATATTTACTAATGCAGCTCTTGTACGATGTCCAGCACAAAACGACACTAGTGTTCATTCAAAATATCGATTTTTGCCAATGCGGTAAGTGCACCATCTCAACATGTGTTTAGCACAGGAAGGAAGTTTCAACAAGGAATATAAATTTGCATATTAATAATACGTGCCAAATCTTAGGTACAACAATAATTCAATTATTGGGTGAATTATTTGATAATGACTGACTAGGAGTGACATCTCTTGGCTTTCACTAACACTCACGTCGGAAGTAATTGCCTGCTTCACAGAGGTAAGAAAATGCATGAATATACTGAATTTCAATGTCACATAGGTAAATTCAATATAATACAAAAACCATAGATGGCGCCCTCATGGTCTCATAGCATAAATTATTAATTTAAAAGAAATTAATGCCTAAATGGATTTAAATATATTTATGGCGCGTATCCAATTCTCTACAAAAAAGGTTCTATAAACTTTTTTGTCAGCATCAATGCTTATGAAGATATGGAGGGAAAATGTCAAATTTAAAAAAAGAAGTTTTTATTGTTAAAAATGAAAGTTTTATTGTTAAAAATTACATTTCTATTGTTAAAAATGAAATGGAAGAGAAGAGAGAGATCTTGACTGTGCTGACCAGCATGGAGGAACTTACTCCAGACAAAGTCGAATAGTTTCCTTGGTGTCAGATTTGACTAAATTTCAGAAACGTCTAGAATTCCTCAAGGTTAATGGGCCTACCGCTGCTTTGTGGGTTCAGTAGATACTTCCACATGGTTACCCGGATGAAGAAGTTCATTGATTCTGAGTGTCATGGTGTTTGGGACGCTATTTGGCGTGTGTACAGCAGATTCCTCCAGTATGCAAAATGTGCCCATCTCTACGTGCAAGATATGATACAACTGAAAGCTAGCCATCCAGAGGCGTACAAGGAGTTTGCAGTAAATTGGTACTTCACTATTAATCGCACAGGTACACCTTGGGCAAGTATTTCATCAGATGTGGTCATAGAACAAACACTTATGAGCTCCATGAAGAGTTCAGGTGGCCTGACGCGAGGAAGAGGAATTAGTGATTCTGTACTCGCCAAGTGGATCACCCGGGGGCACCGCCATCTGCACGTTATTGACGGAGTTTGCTGAAGTGGTTTTCGCAACTCGAGAGCAGCACGTTGATTTCCGGTTATCACGGCAAACGATAGGTTCACGAGACCGAGCTAAGATTTACGAATGGTTTGATGACCATCCCCCTATTCCAAAGTTGGGTTCGCTAATGTCGATGACAGTGGGCATCCTGGGAAATTCCAAAATAAACTGCCTATAAGCCTTGGATATTGGAACCAAAACTATGCAAAGTTTCATTGGCACCAAATTTGGTGACAAGAAACAATCTAGAAAGAATGTGGTTTTGACAATAGCCAGTATGAGCAGCACTGGTGAAAAAGTTACTACTAACCCTCTGACAATTTTCCAAAGAACTGTCATAGCAAAAAAAGAACGACAAAGATGTAGCAGAGCTTTTGACAAATGAATCAACTCCATGCCCCTGGCTCTGTTCAGCGAGGGAGGAATGCGAGAAGGAAAAAATCATCCCTCTACGATGTTTTGCAGTAGAGGACAACACAACTCTTGATCTCACCCAGAGCACCAATGTGGTAGATGGTGGTTTCCTTCTCCACCGCATGAAAAAGAAACAGTCCTCCTACATTCTTCAATTTGCCATCAGTACATTGCCCATGTACAGAAACATTACGGTGAAAATTGTTCGGTGGTTTTTGATGGTTATTGTGACGGGATTAGCACAAAACGAACGGAGCAGAAGCGAAGAGGGCTCAAAAAAACTTCTGTTGACATCAACTTTCATGAAAGCACGACCATCACAGTTGAACCAGAGCCTTTTCTTGCTGATGATAGGAACAAAACAAGACTGATTCACTTGCTCAGCGAGAAAATTACAGCAACTGGGATTTTTTTTTTTTTTTCCTTAATTTTTTCCCATTATATCTTGATACATTTCAAAAGTAATTTTTACATATTTTCTAAATATATATAACATAACACAAGATAAAAATAATGTAAAAAAGTAAAAAATATATATAAGACAAAAGTAGATAATGGGAACCCCCTAAAGCACTGCCTGTGCGTGGGTAATATTAACTAAAGTGCTAAATTACACCAATAAGTTAGCGGTACAAGTAAAAAATGTAAATTTCAAAGTGAAAAGTTTAAAAATAAATCTTTGAAAATATTGTAGTAACAAACTGACACATACAAGTTAGTTGATTTTTGTTACGGTTTCAAGAAGATAAATAAAGTTAGTCTTGAAGTTACAGTAGAATTGTAAAAGTGAAGCATGAAGGCTTACATAGAGTTTATAAAAAAAGTGTAACATCTGCATCTTTTAGCCATAATTTTAATTCTTTTATGTAAAGTGATATTTTATCTGTCATTTGAATGTGTTTTGGTAGAAGATTAAATGTACGAGGACCTATAAAACTGCCGTGTGTTTGCATTAATTTGGTTTTGATTTGGGGAACTTGAAACACATTATTATTTGATTGATACAACAGTTGCTACAGGGGATGCTGAAAGTACTATTGTGAGGTGTAGGTTGGATGAAGCTGCTGTACATCCAACTGTAGCAATAGTAGGGGAGGATGTGGACTTGATAGTTCTTCTCATTGGATTGGCACCACCAACAATCAATATGTACTTCACAAAGCCAGGCCGTGGGAATGTGGAAATCGAATTGTTTTCGGTGCGACAACTTTAACAGCTTCTAATCGCCAATACGATTCTCTTTCTCCATAGCTTCGGATGCGACACCACCTCAGCGATACATGGAAAGAGTAAAGTGGGAATCGCCAAGCTCTTCACATATAATCCTGGCCTCACCTAAGACATTTCAGCAATATTCACAGATCCCTCAGCAGAGTTTGTTCTATGACCATATCTGACCAAATACTTGCCCAAGGTGTGATTAATAGTGAAGTACCAATTTTCTGCAAACTCCTTGTACGCCTCCGGATGACTAGCTTTCAGTTGTATCATATCTTGCACGTAGAGATGGGCACATTTTGCATACTGGAGGAATCTGCTGTACACGCGCCAAATAGCCGTCCCAAATACCACGACGCTCAGAATCAATGAACTTCTTCATCAGGGTAACCATGTGGAAGTATCTACTGAACCCACAAAGCAGCGGTAGGCCCATTATCCTTGAGGGATTCCAGATGATTCTGAAATTTAGTCAAAGCTGACACCAAGAAAACTCTTCAACTTTGTCTGAAGAAAGTTCCTCCATGCTGGTCAGCATAGTCAAGATCTCTATCTTCTCTTCCATTTCATTTTTAACAATAAAAATTTAATTTTTAACAATAAAACTTTCATTTTTAACAATAAAAACTGTATTTTTTTTAAATTTGACATTTTCCCCCCTCCATATCTCCAAAAGCATTGATTCTAACAAAAAAGTTTAAAGAATCTTTTTTGTAGTTAATTTTATTTAGATAATTTAGTTCGTAAACATTTTTTCGCTAGAGGCAGTAGTTTTCGAGTTATTAACAAAAAACTGAAAAAAGGGACTCAAGAGACCCCCCCACCCTTAGCTCCACCCCCACCCACCGATATTTTTAGTATGTTATGGACACCTTCCCCTACAACTGTGCCAAAATTGGCTTCTATACGAATTATTTCCTCTATTTTTCCTTCGTTGCCTGAACTATTTATTGGGTTTGATTTTTGACTAGTCACTTAGCTTCAATAAACATGTAGATACAATTTCAAAAAGTGCGTCACAAATATTAGGATTAACGCTAAGAATCACAAATTGCTTTAACGGTGCAGAATTAACTTTAACATTATATAAATCAATTGTGCGAAGTATTCTTGAACACGGATCCACTATTTGGTCTCCCAATTATGAGATTCACAATTACAGAATCGAATCCACACAAAGAAAATTAACCCGTGTAATTGCTTATCGCGAAGGTTTATCTGTTCAATTTGGAATGTATAACGACCAAATTTTACACAAACTACACTCTTTGGCAGCCAGACGCAAACTCTCCGATTTATTGCTTCTGCACAAAATTATACATGCATCAGTTGATACACCAAACATTTTATCCCAAATTAACATCAACACACCATCAAGAAATTCAACAAGGAGGATGCAAGATATTTTCTATATATCTGCCTACCACACAAATACAGGATATTCCTCCCCTATACCACGAACATTAAGACATTATAACACTATACAAAGCTCTAATAATGAAATTGACATTTTTAATGACCCATTTAAACACTTCAAAAAATATATTTTACTGTCAATCATATGAAGCTGATATTGTGGTGAAGCCCATTATTGTGTCAAAGACCGCAATATTGTACCTACCTACTAAATCATTGTCCCATCACAGGTGCCAATAATAAATTGTTGGTGATACTTTTGTATTTCTACCTTTTTTTACTCATTCTTCTTTGTCATTCACTTTTGAATATTTAGCTAACAATTTTTGTTACTATTTTTGTTATAATTTCTGTTATACACTGTATTTGTCATCCACGTAGGTATATAAATTTTTGGGCAACATGCCAGTACTTAAATAAAAATAAATAAATAAATTATCATAGGACAGGATGAAACATCATTACCTTTTGGGATGTCCTGATTAAAGGTGTCATTTTCATTTTCTGATTTAATAGAAGAGTTTTCCATCATATCATCGTAACTATCTGCGTTGCATTCTTCTTTCACACCATCCAAATCAGTATTAATATCTTTACATTCCTGATATCTAGATGATAAAGTAATTTGTGTGATGGAACATTTGAGCGCATATTCATTAAACAATATCAACTTCATCCTACATTGCTCACAGACTTGGGTGGGCAAGTTGTCTTCCATTGTGATCTAAAACAGCCAAAGCAATTTGTTGTGATGTTATGATACAATATAACAGATGAGTGTAAATTAAGCTATAGTATTACGTTGTGTGAGATCATGGAACCTACTTTAATTGACAAGTATTTCTCTATAAAATCCGCCACATATTTATTTTCATCTGAGAAAATGTGATCTGTATCTCGATTGCTTTGATCGGCACACAGACGGCATGGGCTTTCCGAACACCGCTTATTTTCTGAAATAATGACTTCCATTCTTATTCAAAACACTAATGTTGTAAATATTTTTTCAACCCTTAATTTGTACATTGAAAAACTACTGTTGAATTTCAATAAACACACCCACTGGAAGATTTTTTGTTTTGACAGCGAATCCCACACGCAGTGTTGCCAACTCGAATTTTAAAGTAGAGCTAGGCGAAACCCAAAAAAGAGCCACAAAGGAGCTAAAATTTTGAAAATGACACAAAGCTTCAGGATTTTTTTAATGTTTTTTTAAATATTTTTTTTGTTAGACAGCGACTAGTCCCCTAAAAATCTAAGTAGTCATCCGGTTCCAGTTCCTGTACTATCGCGCTACTAGGACCGGCTTCATCAGGATTTTTTTCGAATACATCCATTGTTCCAAAATTTTTTTTGAACTTCTATGGGAAGTTCATAATCATCGCAACATTTGTTGTGTCGCCTGAGCCCCGATCGAATTGTTATAATCGAATTAACCATGTCATTGTCATATTTCTGGTTTTATTTTTGACAATATTTAACTGGCTAAAAACTCGTTCCACTTCTCCGTTTGACCACGGCACAGCAAGTACCGAAACTGCGAAAGAGCTGATTTCGTGGAAAGGATTTTCATCAGCGGCATCATGATACTTAAGAACCTCAGCCCAAAACTTGAGTGTGCTTGATATGCTTCTCCAGGGTAATAGAGAGATCTTGAACCATTGGACTTCGGCTAAATAATCACGTACTGCGTAATGAATTCGAAGGAGACTGACGCAAGACGCAATATTATTTCACGTGAATAAGAGCTAAAATATCTGAAAAACAAGCTAAGAAGCTAAATGACTTTTTTGGAGCTGACGACGTCGATTTAGAGCCAGATCTAGCTCTAAAGGAGCTGAGTTGGCAACACTGTCACCGAGCGACCGAGTCCCACGCCACTTCAGGCCGCCGCGCAGAAAAGTAAAGACCGATAGGTTTACAGCATAGTTCATTGTAGAAAAAAAAAAGACTTTTCTGCCGCGCAGAAAAGTAAAGACCGACAGGTTTACAGCATAGTTCATTGTAGAAAAAAAAAAGACTTTTCTGCGCGGCGGCCTGAAGTGGCGCGGGACTCGGTCGCTCCGAAGCGTGCGTGTGGGAGATGCTATTTAGGCGTGGGCGTTATTTAACGTAACTAGATACAAAAACTAGTTCCACGGTATGTAACGGAAATAACTAGTTTCGATAAAATCGCAAGTAGTTATTTTTGTAAATGCGTTATTTCTGTGTTGGGTGTGATGTGAGTAACTGATTGCAGAGTAGTTTCGCCGCGTTTCGCGTTTCGCATAGTTGCGTTTACCGGCCGGCCGAGCGCGCAAGATTTTGAATAGAACATTTTCGAGTAAGCGGGAATGGGTTCCGTTTCTGGGAAGCGAGCGACCATTTTTTGAATTTAAAGTAAAATAATTCAGTTTGTTTTAGTTCGTCGTTGTACTTGTGTATAATATTGAGCATTTTCGGTAAATTTTCGATCGCACTGTCAACGCTTATTACGAACAATTTTTAGAAAAAAACCTTCAGATTCACCTTAATACTATAAAAGGAAACTTTTTGCATTTGGGGTGGCGGAAAATGATGCATTTTAAATTTCAATTGCGTAAAGTGAAATTTTATCATTTTAAATTTTATCAAATTTTATCAAAAATTAATCATATATAAATTTAATGCAGTCAGTCCTAAGCCTGAATAAAGTATGAAGGGAAGTTAATTTCATATACGTTGATTTCACTGTATAGCTACAAACACTTAGATACTAGAGAGTGCTTTAATTTAGTTTCGTTTCGTGTGTAACTTTAGAGTTGGTGAGGGTATACAGTTTCGTGTGTAACTGAAGCTGAATGAAAAGAACTAGTTACAAAAATAACCTGTTTTGAAACAGGTTCCGCCGACCAAGAAACTAGTTTCGTTACGTTTCTTGAAAACGGCGTAACGACCCACGTCTAATGCTATTACATATTTGACACTTCGGAGAGATTCTATGGTTTTAAAAAAATACACCCCAGGTAACTCAAATTCACATCACGTGGTTTGTGACGTCAGAGTAATGACTACAAATAGGAATCTTACAATTTCCTTACTTTTTTTACTATCCTTGACGATGGTATGTGACGTCAGAGGAATGACTACCAATAGGAATCTCACAGTTTCCTTACTTTTTACTTTCCTCTATCCTTGTCGATGGTATGTGACGTCAGAGTAATGAAATTTCCATTTTTTATGGTTAAATACTATTTAACAGCGGCACATATTTGACCAGGGTTGCCGATTTGTGGGTAATTCCCCAAATTGCGGGGAATTTTTAAGATTTTTCAAGAATTGGGTATTTTGCGGGAAACACCGTTTTGTGGGGAAAATGCGGGGATTCGGGCATTTTCTGATCATCCAAACTTTTTGAAAAATATGTATATTCGGTAGATGATTTCGTACTTTATTTTATGGCAGCATTGTAACATTTATTTCTAAACTCTAATAGCCGGCCTCTGTGTTTCCTCCTTCCTACAACATGGGTCTCTTCAAGACCAATGTTCATTCCTTCCTCTCCTCAAAAAGACCCTCCACACAGCATCCCAGATGACATAGGCCTCTTGTGTGGAGTTAATGTAAAAAAAAATCAGGGGATTCCTGAAGTTCTAACTCGAAGATATATGAATTTGCTAGTTATAGAACTTTTACGATAGAAGGATCCCTATATTCCGGATTTCTCCCTACATGGTCTGAATGTAAATGACGATGCTGAAAATTACTGGGCGAAAGTGTTTCACCTAAAAAACAATATAGGACAATGCTTGTTCCCAAATAAAAAATGCAATAAGTTTGTTCTTTTTTTTCTATCGCTATACAATATATCGGCACATTGATTTTTTTATACGTTAATATTTTTGCTTCAATATTTTCATAGGGTTGTAACCTATTTTTTATCTTACGTATGTAATAATACGTTTTAATCAATTCTATTTAATGTTTCCCCTTGGCCGGGAGACCTTTCGGTCTTCGGCCCCTTACGTGGCGGCATAATTATTTGTAGTCGGAGGCCCTCTTAATATTTGGTTGCCGCCTCACTCACAGCACTCACTTACCATGACCCCCATCCCCGCTATCTTGGAGTAACTTTGGACAGGAGCCTGAATTACCGGAAACACATGGAAACAGTGGGCAAAAAAACCAGGACAAGACTAAACTTAGTCAATAAGCTGGCTGGTACTAGCTGGGGATGCGACGCCAACACGCTCAGAACGGCATCCATTGCCCTGGTTTTCTCAGCAGCTGAATACTGTGCTCCAGTATGGGCCAGAAGCGCCCACACTTCCATGGTTGACGTTCAGCTTAATGCCACAATGCGAACCATCAGCGGAACCTTAAAATCGACTCCTCTTCCTTGGCTCCCCGTACTTGCAAATATAACCCCGCCAAATATCAGGCGAGAGATTGCAACACTGAGGGAATACAAGAAGGCGCTGCAAAAAAGCGAAATACCCTTGCACGATGATGTCGTTTCTCACCCGGCATGCCGCTTAAAGTCTCGAAAACCCTTCTGGACGGAAGGAGAAAGACTTCTTCGAACACCTCTAACCCCAGAAGATAGGTGGAAGCTTGAGTGGCAATCAGCCAACGTCAAAAACGCCCATCTCGTGCAAGACCCCACTGAGAGACAGCCTGGGTTCTCATTGCCTCGCAAACTCTGGACTGCCATCAATAGGATAAGGTGTTCCCATAGCCGTTGTGCTCATATGATGCATAGATGGGGCCTTAAAGAGTCGGCGACGTGTGAATGCGGTGCGGTGCAGACCACCGAACATGTGGTCAACGAATGCCCGCTCCATTCATTCCCCGGCGGGATTGATGAGGTCCACAGGGCAACGCCTGAGGCCCTAGACTGGCTCGCAGACCTAGATGTCCCCCTCTGACCCCCCACCATACGAAAGAAGAAGAATCAATTCTATTTAATAAAAGTGCTATTTTAATAGAATTTTGTTCTGAAGAAACTTGTGGGGAATTTTATATTATGCTCTCCCCAATTCGGGGATTTAGAACATTTATTACGGGTATTTTAGAACACAAGCATTGGCAACCCTGTATTTGACAGTTCGCAGAGATTCTATGGTTTTAAAAGTGTTTACAGGGCAATAAAATCAGGATGTGATAACAAATGTAAGCGAGCTATGACCTTTGCTATTACTCTCAATTTATTATACCTCACTTCCGAGGAAACTCAAACATTCCTCAGGTTTCAGGGATTGGTTTATTTATGTGTTCAGGTTCCTCAGTAAGCAGCGATAACCCACGACAATTTCATTAACATCAACCAGTTAAACCACCAGGGCTGGTCTTATGCAGGTGCAATTAATTGGAGCAGTCCGCTCCGTGCGCAGACATGCCAAGGCACTGATAACAACTTTGTGCCCTTGAGGTTTTTACTGGCGCAAGCGCCGTTTCGGTCTGGGCCGGCCCTGCCAAGGTATAATAATAATTATTATTTATGCTTTAAACCGCTTACTCGTTAATACGGAATATTTTTTTTATTTAAACAGTTAGATTTAGCTTTATTATTACGAAAAGTGAGTATTTATGTCGGGGGAGACCAAAAATGTGCAAAAAATATGCATTAAACATTTTAATTTTGTTAAAATTTATTCGCTCACGCGGTAAGGGGGCGTTCAAGTATTACGTAACGCAATTTTTTGACCCCCCCTCCCCCCCAAGTAACGCGCCGTAACGTTTTTCCGTATCACCCCCCCCCCCCCCTAAACGTTACGTAACGTCCAAGTGTCAATTTTTACCTGAAAGTCACAATTAAGTTGCGCAAAGTACTGGAAAGTCGCTTAAATACCTTTTTTCTTGTTTTAATCGCGTTTGCAGTAATAAATAAAAAAAGAGATTTCGAGAACGAAAAGGATTGCCAACTTGTAAGATTTTAATTCCCTAGTTTTTTTAAATCTAAATAAAGAAAAACATGTTACGTAACGCGTTGTTCGAACCCCCCCCCCCCCCATGTAACGCACAGCAACGTTTCACAAGACCCCCCCTCCCCCCAAGTGCGTTACGTAATACTTGAACGGCCCCTAACGCCATTGTTTATTCATCGTTTTTATTTTAACATTTAACGGGCAATGCTGCCAATCATAGAAAGAATATTTTTGCGTAAAACAAAGTGAATCCATTGACAAGTTTGTACCATAACGTCATTTTTTGTACCTGTATTATTTATAACAGTAGAACATGGAAAGAAATGTATTAGAATAATTACACAAACCCGCTAGACAAACCCTGCTTTGCCAACAAACCATTTAAAACCTGGGATGTTTTTTAAAATTATGATGAAAAGCGAGTTTATTCTAGAGAATTTATTTTATAAGATTGGTACTTCTGACAAATGTCATATTTGATTGTCTATTAGTTAAAAAAGGAACATTCCGTATTATACAGGCATCAAACTTCGACACCACGAACGTTCCGTATTATCCGTGAGGTGGACTAACTGCATATTTACCCAGCTATAATATCTAGTACTATTCAATATCGGCACCGCCGCCTGGGAATCATTTATTGGAAAACCAACACCTCTGCCGTAGGTCACCCTGAGCGGTTCGCTACCTTTTGTGACTTAGCAGGGGTGCCCGGGTTCATGGGGTAAGGTTTGTTCGGATCTTGGCAGCGGATGCGTCTGTCCACCAACTTCGTGGCAGATCGGATCGGGGGAAACTGGTTGAGGGAGACCTTTTGGCTTCTCCAGTAGGCCTCTCTCAGAACATCGCCTTGCACCGCAGTGGGAGGGATGGATTCATACGTCCATCACTCCTGGACATACTGACCACAGATTCCTATCCACCCCTCATACCCTTTTTCTTCTCAGAACTTCCTCTCCTAAAACCCTCCACACAGCACCCTCAAAGATGATATAGGTCCAGAGGGGAATTATTTTTCTCTGGGCCTCCTGTGTGGAGCTAATGTAAAAAAGGCTCCCAGGTTTTTTACACTAGCTCCCCCCCCAGGATGGACGAAAACATGGGTGTCTGTAATTCTGTATTTATTTAAACACGCATAAGACATTTATATTATAAATAACATTACTTTTGTGGGAGTTTTATTAAACTCACAAGGATAAAAAGACATTTAAAAAATAATGCCTCAGAAATAACCTTCCTTTAACCATTAGCAAAACTAAATTATAAACCAAACATTATTTAAAACTGAAAAAAAGAACACAAATAACAGTAATTATGTTGAATTGGTCATTTTTTTTTTCAATTATATCTGGCTTTCACCCTTTAAGGGTGTTCTAGGCCATCAAATTACAGAGAAAGGAAAGGTGAAATTATATATTAATTTTATTTAAATGAGCAAATTTCAGAATTATATGGAAGATTGGAGTCAAGTTCAGACTTAGAAGAGATGAAATGTTGAATGGAGGGGAGGCAATTTTAGATACTTGGTAGAAGAGGACTTTTAAGGATACCGATCCCTTCTAAAATCGTTGGGGATAGGGTGACGTAACTATATTTTAATTTGTACAAAGGAAGAAGATCATTTTTGATAATTTGAAGCTCTGAGAGAGAGTGAAAAATTTTACAGATGGCTGGAAGAGGTTTAGTTCGAGCTCTGATTGTAGATGATTGTGTTGAGTCGTTGAACAATGAGACTCTGGAAATAACCTGATGACATTTAGAATATAAACTTTTAAGAAGAAATTTGTCAGCAAATAGTTGACGCCTTAAATAAAGTGGGGGATCAGAACATTCTTACTTGAAGGGAATTGATGGGCGACGATAGCATCACTCCAGTTATTATTCGCAATGACTATGATTGAATTTTGTCTAATTTACTGAGTGCATTTTTGGATGCAGTACTAAAAAGTGGGCAGGCATAGTCGAGATGGCTTCAAATAAGTGCATTGTAAAGCAACTTAATGCAAGTAGGGTGTGCACCTCACCAAACGCCAGTCAATGATCTGATGATATTTACATTTTTTTTCACATTTAGTAACTGTATTATGAATATGGGAAGACCATTTAAGTTTCCTATCAAATGTTACTCCCAAAAATTTTACTTCAGAGGCGTTGGGGATTGGAGAGTTTTTAAATAAAATTTGGACAGGGGGATTTTTATGACGGTTCGAAAAAGTAACACACTGACTCTTTTGGACTGAAAGTTCAAGACCATTTAAAGTGAGCCATGTGCAAAGGGCATCCATGGCTTCATTAAGATATTTGACAGCGAGTGGGACGATTTTGGATGATAAAAAGAAAGCTATGTCATCTGCAAACTCAATAACTTTTACTTGTATGGGGGATAATTCATCGCCTTGGGGTAAACCCTTCCAAATTGATCTACTCTGAGGAGTAACATCTGGTAGCTCAATGAAAACTTTTCTATCGAGAAATAGATTAATAATAGATTGGACAAACATAAAAACACTAGAAGTTTTTTTTAAGAATGAGGATGGAAACATTGTCAAAGGCGCCTTCTATGACTATAAAGACTGCAAGACATACTTCCTGGTTAGAAATGGATAAATTAATATCAGTGCTGATGATGGCAAGGTTGTCTTGTGTAGATTTTTTTTTCCTAAATCCAAATTGAGATGGAGAGAGAAACTGATTACTCTGGACAAAAAATTCTAACTGGTTTTTAATTAATCTTAATATATAAAACAAAGTCGGGTTAGTTACACTATTTATAGCTCGAGAACGGCTGAACCGATTTTGATGATCTTTGATTTGTTGGATTTGTCTCCGCCTCGGATAACATAATAACTATTAAAACATCGCATAAATTCACGAAAAAAAAGTTATGACGAAAATTCATTTCCTCATACATTTAATATGGAACGAATTTTCGTCTTTTGAAAGAGCTGCAGGAATATTGTGGTAGGTAGGTATAATATTGAAGTTTGCTTGAATTCCAAAAATTCAAAAACGTCAAATGTCAATGTGCTGATTGTTTTTCTTTTGTTCTTAAACATATAATGCTGCCTCTCTTTACTACACACTAAATGTCAACAGTAGTAAATGGGACAAATGGTGAACGTATGTCTGCACAACTCCAGGAAAACAGCCACTTCTTTTCAAAACATTCAAGGCGCATTGTGACGTGGGGTGGGATTGGTTTATTTATGCGTGGGGTACTTATTGCAATTCGGTGAAGTCAATCAAATACATCTGCAAATTTGTCACAAAAGTCAGCGATATGGCGGTTTTTGGCGTTAAAACTACAAATAAAAAACTATGAAATCACACGCTATCAAGTTTGTGAGCTACAATGAGGCGATTTGGCATATATTCTCATTCCCCATTCATGAACGACATTCCATTGTTGTATATTTATCCCACATTAAAGTGGGTGGATGGAGTAAACCAAGTCTCCGAGGCAGCAGCCACAGAAATAAGGTTTGAATTTAATAGGTTAAGAAGGTTCGATTTGTTAGAAATAGCACTGCAGCTATTCCACTGAAGTATTCTGACATCTTGAAGAGCCATTTTGAATAAATGATTTTAATGTGGAAATAATAGAAGCAGCGTTAGACGGTCGATTAGTTTGAGAAGAAATTAGGTCAATTAGAAGCATAATAAGAGTTTGAATAAATGAAGAATTATCTTGGGAGAGTTGTTCAGAAAGCTTTTGATGGTTTGTTGAGGATGAATTATAATTGTTTGCACACTCATTTATGGCATTTTATAGAGGTGAACCATTGGGATTTAAGAGAAGTGAGTTGTGTTGTTGCTGATCGTATACAGGAGCCGGTTTAGAGATAGGGTTTTTGTATGTGAATTTAGTTGAACGAGAAGATGTTGAGGAGGAGGCGGGTGGGTTGGATGAAGAGTTACTGGATAAAACCACAACAAATAATTTTTTGACAGGCGGGAATAGTTTAGAAGCCTGCAGAAAAGTCAAGTTCTGAGAGGCCATAGAAATTTTTATATTTTTTTGGCGAGATTGTTCCGGACAAGAAGAGTTAATGGCGGAATAAGAGCCCGAGCAGTTAAAACATTTAGGTGAAGAAGGTTTAGGTATATAATTTGTTAAGGTTTTGTGTAAATTGGTTGAAATATATAATTAAAGGAAAATGTTTGCATGTGGTGGACGAGCGGGCTGGCGAGCGGGCGGTGTGGATTTGATTTGTATCAAATTAACAGATGGCGATGTGAGTTATACATTTTATAAAAGGTTGGGTAACCATCCAGTAGATGGTGTTGTGTTTCGTTAGCCACAGCACCGCGTGGCCGGGTCAGCTAGTATGGAACAAAAACATTATATGAATGGCACAACATATCATATGTCAAAACTGTTATTTTTATTTTAAACTTGGCAGACTCAGCGCACTGCACATGCGCAGATCCACCGAAGTCCAGTGTGGTCAACAGAAAAATTCCATTTAGTTATTAGTAAACTTCTAAAAAATAAAATGTATAATCTTTACACGGTGAGAAACAAAAATACCGTTTAACGGTCTTTAAGTGTTTTTTTGGTTAGCTAGTTCTGCACACGGGAAGAATCAGAAGCTTGCTTTGGCGGCGTCGCGCAATATTATCCGGGGCATTCTATTTAAGCCAGAATGTCTGGTATTGGTAATAAACCATTCACAAGCTTCCATCAGCAGTAATGTGACATCCCTAGAACTAAATCTGCAGATACCCAACATTCTTGAGATAAATGCTGTTGTAAACAGGGTAAAAACCAAACTCTCAGATCTATTGTAATTTTTTTTTAATTTCTCAACCGTTAGGGAACGTACCCATACTACGTGACACGTTTAGGGGGGGGGGGGTCTTCAAAATGTCACGCTCCATACAAATGAGCAGCGGGTTGCTTAGGTTTTTGGTCACCGGCAGGGCCGGATTAACCATGTCGGGGCCCCTAGGCAACGCACGTCTCGGGGCCCCCCTTACCAATGGTGGACTAACGGGCGGTGAAGGGGGGGAGGGCGGGGGGGTTGAAGGGGCCTCCAAACGCCTCCTAGTTCCCTTGATCAAATCCTTAACAAAACTTTAAGGGGGGGGGGAGGGGTAGGTAAGGTTTTAAAACTTTGTTTTTTTTCTGAATGTAAAACATTCAGAAAAAAAACAAAGACTTGACATTTGACTTGACTTGACTTGACCGATGCGATGAGTTTTTTTAATCATTTTATAATAACAAATTCACCGAAATTTTTTAGCGAAAATCGCGTTTTTCACTTCAAAATGCAGCCAAAAAAAATATCGAATAAAGACTCCCTCTGAGTACCTAGGAAAACATATTACGTTACTTGGTGCATGCAAATCGAATGTATAGTTGTTTTTTTTTAATATGTTGTCAACCAGGTTGAAAAACGTGTTAAAAAACTTTCGAGAAAAACGCTTTCAAAGTTTTGCTGAGGATAATTCAACATACAAACTGTTAAAAACGGTTTCATATAAAATGCTGTATCTCTATCAATTTTACCAATTTCCTCAAATAGTGAGAGCATTATTAACAAATGCATCTTTCAGAAAATGAATTAAAAATATATTTTTTGCAGTGGCCTTAAAGCCTTGTTTAGGATTTGATCAAGGGAACATGGTGGCGTTTAGAGGCCCCCCAGAGTCAGAGGCCCGTGTGAACTGAATAAAAAACTTGTAAAATTACATCAACTTCACTAAGGGGAGGGGGCCCTCATTCAACTTTGCCTCCCCGGGCTTCTGACGGGTTTAGTCCGCCACTGCACTTTACCCTTCTCTAACTTCCAATTTTTTTTTTCTTTTTTCTACCAAAACGTAATTTTATTCATAATTAATCTGTTCTTTTACTGCGTTACAAAAGGTATGCCATCACCCCATTTAATAAAGAAAACGAATGCAATACAATAGAATACAATAACCCTTCATTGCACATAAAAGGACACATACATATGTAGAAACAAAAATATATATTGTTAAAAAAATTAATAAAAAGATCCGTCTTGTCACTAAAGTGATCTCTTCCAGACAACCTTTCCCAAAGAATTTTAGCAAGCAGACAGGTAGTGCATACTGAAGCTTGTACAACATTTATATTTTAAACATATAATTAGAAATAAAACAAAACAAATGCCAATATAAACCACACACGGCACCTTCAATCACTTCAGATACTAAGTAATGTTGCAACAAAAAGAAGGAAAGTTAAAGTAAAATACAACTATGATTATATATTTGTTTTAATTACAGACTTTTTATTTATTGTTTGTGCATGATATGAACATTAGTTACTTATTGGGTTATAAGCTAATTATTATTATAATTTGTTGTTTTCTTTAATGCGTGTACCTAATGTTATTAACCTGTAAATGTTTCTAATAAAAAAATGAAAACATCTTGAAAACTGACTTTTTCCGAAACTTCGTTGCTCACTAATTGAAGCAAGTCAGTTTTCTCGGGACGCGGGGCCCCTAGCCGATGCGGGGCCCCTAGGCAGTTGCCTACTCTGCCTTAGGGATAATCCGGTACTGGTCACCGGGGGGGGTTAAAAATTGCAAAAAGTTGGTCACGTAGTATGGGTACGTTCCCTTAGTAATATAGTAATAATAATGTTGGAGTTTTACCTACCATTAAAACTCTTATTATGTTGTCTTGCTTATCCAGAATATATAATGTGAGATATCAGCCCTATTCCCCGCCAGCGTCGGTCTTATCCATTGCTTTATCTTGAATTTCCCGCCATTCCTCTGCAATTCCCTTCAGCTGTCAATTGTCGCCGTGCAGTTGGCATCTTGAGATGCCGTGTTAATTCAATTTGGACTCACCAAGCAGAGCTTAAATATATTCTGGATAAGCAAGACAACATAATAAGAGTTTTAATGGTAGGTAAAACTCCAACATTATGTGTGTCGTTGCTTATCCAGAATATATAATGTGAGAAGTGTTTGTTATCGCTTGGTGACAATTCTAAAGCCAAAATTGTGACTATTACTGTATTGCTTGCAATAACTTGGTCAAAGACTGAGAGTGAATGGGGGGATTCAGCACCTCAACATTGAGACCTCTGATTTGTCTATATTTCTTGAATGTGTTTTCTGAACTCCAGCTTCCTCTTTCCAAAATGGTGTCTATAGGACACTCTTCCAGCCAACTTCTTGAAGCTGCAGCTGATCTCAAACTCCCAGGAGAGGCATCAATCCCAGCATCCTTCAAAATTGTTTTAATCCATCCACCAATAGCAGTTCTCGAGGCTGGCCTTGCAGGCCCCAACGTGGAAATAAACAGACATTCAACACCAGCTTCATGTCTTCTGTTCTCACCCAAAGACATAAGCTTTCGCAACCAGAATATGGAATCTATATTACGATCCTCTGCTTTGTAAAGCTTCCAACCAGACTGTCTATGTGTAGAGGTGTCCTTCTTAGAACCAAAAAATTTGGCAATAATACAATGTGATCATCATTGTCAACAAGATTATCAGAAGATGCATGTAGTAAGGTCAGATCCTGTACTTGTCTTCCTGATGCCAGAAGTAAATTAACAGAACATCTACGAGATGCTTCGAAAAGAGTCAGGTCATTTGAAGGATTCTTACAAAGCTAAGACACCAAGCCTGGATCCCAAGTAAATGCTCTAAGCTTCTTATTTGCAGAAGTTCCTATACCTCTCATCACTTGCTTGACCAAGGGATGATTACTTATCCTCAAATCGCCTATGGGGTCATACAAAACCGACACTACAGACTTGTGAAGTGCTATAGTATTGCCTTTCCTCACTCTTAAGTATACTAAAAAACCGTGCCAGCTGAGATCACGAAGGGTTATTAGGACATGTATTATTAATGGCGCACCATTCCTTCCAGCTCTTCCATGCCATGTGATAAGTTGTAAGCTTAGGTTTGCGCCAACCCGCATTCAATAGAGCTTTTTGTTTTTCTTGCTGTGACCAATCGTTCAAAGCTTCACTCCACCCCTAATCTTCCACACCTGTAGTTGGAGCTTCTGGACCTGTTCAAGATGAAGTCCTGTCGATAAGTCTATCAAGTTGTCGACCAACATGGGAATTATGTGAGGTCGGTCTAGGGCTCTTCTCTTTAGGTCTGGTAACCAAAACACTTTTGGCCAATTTGGGGCTACAACCAGGTACACCCCTGATGATTTGTTCAGATGTGCCAGCACTCGTGGCATTAAGCAGGGGGGAGGAAAGATCCATGCCAAGGGGAAATTCCAACTCCTGCTGAACACGTTGTGAAGCATTGCTCTCTTGTCGTGGGAATCTATCGAGACACACTGATCCACGAAGTGAGCCCTCGAGGGAGCGAATAGATCCACTACTGGACTGCCCCTAACTTGTGAAAAACAGCTCTTACCGCTGGGGGTAGAAGGTGCCATTCTGGTAATGTCATCCCTCAGGATAGATAATCCGCGAGGCCATTGTAGCGTCCCGGCAAATACTGCACTTGTAAAGAGATTCTGTGCTTGTCCAAAAGCGCAAGAATCTGAAATGTTAGATGAAGGAGACCCATCGACTTGGTGCACCCCTTGTTCCTCAAGTAGGCTATGACTGTCCTGTTCTGAACTTCTCAAATTCTGAGTCAGAGACGTTAAGGCATTTAAGATTGCTGTCATCTCCTTCATGTTGCAATATCCCCCCCTCTAACTGTCTGTCCAACAACCCAACAGAGGTACATAGTCGATCAGGGCTCCCGGCCGTGATCTGCCGCATCCGTAGTCAGAGAATGTGTTGGGCTGGGAAAATGAAGAGTTGAAACATGATCTAAGTTGATCATCCACCATTTCATTTCTGACAAGACCTCATTCTTTATCAGAGACTTTTGCTGAGGGGTCAGCTTCAGCACTAACTGTAATTGTATCAGCCGAGTATGAAGTCGACCTCTGGGGACCACAAAGGTAGCAAAATTCAACTTTCCGAGAATACTCTGAGCTCCTTTCAGAGTCCATCTTCCTTTTGTCACGGATCTCTGAAGTGAGTTCCAAAGACCTTGGCGTCTGTATTTGTTTAAGGACTTCTGTTTCAGATGGGGGTTCTACACAATTCCAAGATATTCCACTGACTGTGCTGGCTGACGGACACACTTTTGGAAATTTACCGACCAACCTAACCGCTCTAACAATTAAAGAGCTTCTCAAGCTTGACTGAGGATCTCTCTGGTCTGATGAGCCAGGAGAAAGTCGTCTAGGTACACAATGATCCTGATAGCCTGTCTACGCAGGATTTCTGCAATCCAATTTGTGATAGCTTTTAAATTGAAGATCGACTGTTTCGAGCCTTCACTCGTTTGAACCAGAAAAAGTGTTGATAGGAAGGTGGCATTGTCGTCAGCTCTTTCCATGTACCATCTCTCATCATTGTCATTTCCGGGATTACTTTCGTTTTGAACCTCCTTGCGGAAGATTGGCTTGGACTTATCAACGAGGGCTCTTGGATGAATGGTATGCGGTATCGTCTTATCATATGTAAGATGGTCTCTGGGACACCTAAGGCCTGCCACTCTCTCCAATAATCCTGTAGTCTAGTTGACCCGCCCGAAATGGTTGATAGTCACCTGTTGAAGCGGCCACGAGAGGTCTGCCCCCTCGCGCCATGCTTCTGTTCCCTCCCCTTACCCCTCGTACAGGAGGAATATTGGGGGTTTCGCCCGTGGTCTGCCCGCCGGGGAAACGAGGGAAATGCCATATTTTCCTTTGATGTTTGCTTGGGGGGAAGGAAACAACCTCCTTAGATGTTGAAGGGCGGTTGTGCGCGACACCTGTTGAAGCGGCCACGAGAGGTCTGCCCCCTCGCGCCACGCTTCTGTTCCCTCCCCTTACCCCTCATACGGGAGGAATATGGGGGGTTTCACCCGTGGTCTGCCCGCCGGGGAAACAAGGGAAATGCCATATTTTCCTTTGATGTTTGCTTGGGGGGAAGGCAACAACCTCCTTAGATGTTGAAGGGCGGTTGTGCGCGGCACCTGTTGAAGCGGCCACGAGAGGTCTGCCCCCTCGCGCCACGCTTCTGTTCCCTCCCCTTACCCCTCATACGGGAGGAATATGGGGGGTTTCACCCGTGGTCTGCCCGCCGGGGAAACAAGGGAAATGCCATCCTTTCCTTTGATGTCTGCTTGGGGGAAAGGCAACAACCTCCTTAGATGAAGGGCGGTTGTGCGCCGAGTGGTTACCCTGAGGTAGACGCACTGGACTAAAGCACTTTGCTACACCACCTAGTTTCTGCAACTGGGCACAAAGTGCTTCTTCCCCAAAAGGATGAGTGGTAGAAGGAGGAATTCTGCTGAAGAGCCTCCGTTCCACTCCAATCTTACAGCTGTCCATTGTTCCTGTAAAGACCTGACAGGGAACCTTCTGAACTGCTTTCCCATTTGATAAGTTTTTTTGGAGAGCCTATTGAAAGCACTCTCTGCTTCAATGAGGCATGCAATGCCAGCATCTTTTCCATGGCCGTAAATATTGGTGAGGCGGTGACAAATGCCAGCACCTCGCAGTTTACCTCCAGCTCCTTGAAGCCTGGATCAGCCAAATATTCCTTAGCAGATGCATAGCGGACATTGGCCCACTCGCCCGAGTTTGTAACATGCTTGAAACTGTCAAAAGCAGGACCAAACTTTTATAAATAAAGCTGAATTATAGATAAGTCTAACTACATCAAATTGCGTCAAACGATTATCAAACGAACATGAATGTCATGATTTCGTATTTGTAATTTGAGTATTTTAATATGACATCGCCGATGGTCATATTTCATTCAAAAAATATCGATTACTTAAATTCCAAAGGTGGAAAAATGGTTAAATGTGTCTACAATTGATCCATAAATAAGGTAATTACGTAAGACAATACATTCAGCTTAATTTATCTTTAGTAAGGATATAAATGAGTCGCTCCCAGCGGCAATGCCGGCTGGGCCAACACGTGACAGGAGTGGAGCAAGCCCCGAACATCCCGTCACATTCAAAAAACCAGTTTAATAACCTGGTCCCGTATTGCGGGAATTATCAGATATTAAGCTGATAATACACTTATCTTAGCCAACAGGCCGAGAAGCGATTGCTAATCGCCGCGGCGTCCTTCCGTTTTCGAGAACGGGCGACGCAGATTTATATAGCGTAGGTAGTAGGAATACGCTAATCTGTCAAAAATGTTTGCACTAATTTTTCATAAAATTACGGAATTTGCGGGTAGCAACAGATATTATTTTCGTTAAAACAATTACGAACGAAAAATTTTTCGACCGGACGTGGGCGAAACAACGCCAAAATTGAATTAACACGGCATCTCAAGATGCCAACTGCACGGCGACAATTGACAGCTGAAGGGAATTGCAGAGGAATGGCGGGAAATTCAAGATAAAGCAATGGATAAGACCGACGCTGGCGGGGAATAGGGCTGATATCTCACATTATATATTCTGGATAAGCAACGACACACATAATAATAGAGGGTGTCCTCAGGCCCCTATACTTGAGATTCACTATCAAGAATACTATGCACTAAGTTAAAGTAAAGCAGGCATATAATTGCAAGGTTGGTCAACTCCTTTGAAATGTGTACAACAAAACCGAACATCTTTGTGGCTGATTTGCAGATCTTCTCAATATGAACATAAATGTTAAACAAGCGTCATACACAATCCCACAATTCACAGTCGAACCTTTCAATTTGTAATTAATATATACGGTCCTGTGTGACCTCGTAAAGAACCTACATAACTAAACACATTTGGAAGTTAAAACCGAGTTTATTAGCAATACTCCAGTCAATAATTGCACTAATATCTTCCTGGAATTTCTACACTCTTGTAATGACCCTATTCTCAAGATCAGTTTAATGTCATCAGTGAAAAATAAAAAAAATTGATGAATTTGATATTTTTTCAAACGTTCATGAAAATTAAAAATAATCAGAACTGTAGGATATGTGTCAGAGTCAGGGGCGTTTATAAGGGTAGGGGGTTTAGAGTGTTCAAACCCCTTCCCCCCCATCAGGGCCGGATCTACGAAATCCGGCGCCCTGTGCAGTACGTACTATGGTATGTATGTATGTATAGTATGGCGCCTCCCCCCCCTAGATTTTTATTTTGATTAAAAATTCGTTCACCCCAAATTTTTTATTTTTTTTATTTAATTTTATTTTTTTACACTAATTTATCAAATAAAATCAAGACATATAAACGGTGTAATTTTTCCAAGTGACCTGGCGGTAGCTCTCACACTCGTTTTTTTTAAAAGAGAGAATCGCCAGGAGTCCTATACTCTCTGAATCTATTAGTCAAATATGTAACACACATGTATAAATCAGGTGAATCAAATAAAAAAAAAAAAAAAAAAATTGGGTAAACATAAAATTATGGTGCTATTTTAATTATTTTAGGAAAAACTCTTTTTGCAAGTTAAGCTTTAAAATAATACAACGAATTGTTTGTTTGTGCCCGTACCATGATTTAAAATATAGGTTACGAGACAATGCGGGTGGTTTAGCTGAACTAGATCCATTAGACATTCTTGAGATTTACTGCGTTTATGTATATACCCAACGCGAATATTAATAGAAAAAGCAAATACAAATACGTTCTCATAGCAACGTACAACACAAGAATAGCATCTACAGCTTCTGACTAATAAGAATATAACCTCAAATTTGTACCTTGCATTTCCCGTGTTGAGCGAACAAACACCAAATTGAGCGAACAAACACTAAACACTGACGTATGGTATCAACGGCTTACGAAAGACGCTTACACTGACACCGCAAAATAACAGATCCAACAAATCTAATAGATATTAATTATACATTTAACGAACTTTAAATAATATGTCAAATCAATGATCTGCAATGATCAAACTGTTAACACGCAACACGTTGCATCCTGCAAACCGTGTGATGTTTTTGTTAATGGAATTTACTGAAGATTTCATAAGAAAATGGTCTTTAACTACCTTCTCCTAGAGACTTCAATCGTACAAAATAAAACAATAGCGAGCGTACGCTAACTTGAAAGGCGGTCGGTTTGTTTGTTCTCTTGAACAAAAACATCGCGCTGTGATTGGTTATTGAATTTGGATCGCACCCATTCGTCGTAAAAGACGGTAAAAGATATATGGAAAAATAGATCTTACGTTTAAACTAAATATGTATATGGAATTTGTAAAAAAATTCTGTAACTGACTATAAATTCGTAAGCCGTAAACCAACCTGATGCGTGCGCGTGACTGGTTTATTTATGCGTGCGCATTCTGTTTCTTTGGAAAGTGTTGCTAGAGCGTAATAATTATTTCGTACTTTGGGTAATTTTGAAAAGATTCAGGGAATATTATAACAAAATTTTAATACAATATTTATTTTCTCACGGCGCCCCTTCGGAGTTGGCGCCAGGTTTTTTTCACGTTTTTGAACGTATGGCAGATCCAGCGCTGCCCCCCATTGACCTCGTATTGCGTAGGAAAAAAGATAATAATAGTACTTGTAGATTACATTCCTGGAAAATGCAACATCATTTGCACCATCTCAATACAAATAATAATTTGTGGTAAGTAGAGGTCCCCTTAGGGTCAAACCCCTCCATGTGAATGCTATAGCCCTTGGCTGGAGTTGTATAGTTATATACTGTAAGATACAAATTGTTTAATTCTGTTCAGAGAGTTACTAGAGTTTCAATAAATTTTCAGAAAAAAACTATTTCTTCAAGCCTACTTAGGAGCACTAAGTGATCGACCTTATCGAAAGTCTTCGCAAAGTCATGGTATGATGTGTCAACTTTCTCATTATTCACTAGTGCTCTTGCCACATAATCTGTAAATACCATTAAATTTGTAGTGGTTGATTGGCAATATTAATAAAACTTCTTTGTACTTTTGTTCAGGGGAGAAATATATTTCATTTATCACTGAAGAAGAAGATAACAATAATAAATCTAAACAAAAATATGGAAAAATAATTAGTTGAAGATAATGTTGTTAATTCTAAAAATTTGAAATATGAGATTGATAAATACGACGGTTTGACAGAAGGTGGCAATAGCGAAATTGGTTAACACGCACGTCCCGGTTAGACGAGAGGTCTGGGTTCGAGTCCCAGTTGCGACCATTGCCTTTTCTGTGTCTTGTTCTCTTTCATATTTTTGTTTAGATTATTGTTGTTATCTTCTTCTTCAATGATATGTTACATTGATGGGAATAACCTTCAAAAGTTATAAAAAGAGAGTTTTTCTTACAAAAAAATGAGTATTTCATTTAACTTGCTTTTCAATATGAATCTGAATTGGAAAGACTCATATTTGTAATATTTGGAAAGCTCTGAGATTTAACAACTTCATCAAACTGGATACTTCGAATTATGGTCTTATCAACTGGAACAAGACTTGTTACTTTTTCTGAAAAAAAAAAATGTATTTACATGGGTACACTAACTGAATAGATAAAACACAATAGAAATGTCTTCCATGAAGATTTGAATGCAAAACGATGTCACCCACTGACTTAGTACTTTTTGGTTCTAGCCCATTTGGCATGTGCTTACATTTGAGCGAAATGAAAATTTCATAAGGACAAGAAACAAATTTCCATATTCAAAAATAACAAATTTTTTTTTTTTCAAGACGGTCTACATATATACATAGTTCCCGTGAGCACTTAGGCCATAGGCCCATTGTGCTATCTCCCATTTTACCTCATTCCTTTGACAGTAACCCAGTCCCTTTTATAAAGTTCACCAGGATTGTCATTGGAAATGAAGCTATATATATGGGTGATGGGTTCGCCACACTCCCTATGCTTATTATAAATATCTCAAAATGCAATCAATGTGAAATTTAAGTCTGATCAGTTGTACTTTTGGCACACAAAACACGCCCATATTGCATTTCTTGTGTTCTTCTTTATTCTATGGGTAAACCAATATCGAAATGTTACTAATAATTACTAATTTGCGCTAGAGTACAGCACCGGGAGATCTTGAGATTATATTATATAGTAATTACGTATATGCACTTACTACTACTTATTCCATTTGTAGCTTCGTAATCTGCCAGCTCTACTGGATGAGTTTTTCTTTTATGAATTCTGCAATTCGAACTGTCGGCAAAGGCTTTGGGACACCAAGGACATGAAAACGGTGTTTTGCCAGTGTGGTTATTTAAGTGGGCCTGAAATAAAAAAGCTATTTCATAATACATTTCATTGTGAAAAATTAATGGATAAATAAATATTATTAAAAAAAAAATAACCTACTGATTGGTCTGTAAAAATGACTCATTGTTGCCAGACAATAAAGGCGATTTATATTTGTCTGACATATCATGTTGTGATGTGCTCTGATGTTATGGCTAGCATTCACATCTATATGTCGTGTTCTGACGCTATCTGGCGATATTTTGAATGAATACAGTTGTCACAACACTGCACTGGCAGGTGCAAACTTGTCTGATCTGTCGTGATGCGGCTGCTCCCTCGCCCCCCCACCTCCACCGTTCTGACGCAGATCAGGATCACTTCTGATGCGACACAACACAAAGCGTCATGGCACATTGCGACACTAATATAAATCTCACCATACTAAATATATAAAACTGATACCATTCTGACACGTCACGACACAACACATCAGACAAATATAAATCCACCTAAGCCTGCCCGTATACGGGGGTCCGGGGGTAAAGTGCATTAATTTCGAGAGGTGATTCTACATGATGATAGGAGAAAAAAAGATTAACAACTTTTTCGAAATTCCAACTTTTTTTTTCCCGCACAAAAAGATCTACCTACTAAAAATCCTTAGTGTGAGGTACGATCTTACTTGCCGGGAGCCTGCCGGGCATGATCGTGGCAACGTTGTATGGTGGTGATTGGCCCGTATCGTAACAGCGGAAAGTAATAAAGCTGGCCACACACGCCGGTCTAATTTTGTCTTTTTACCACAAAACTACCCTTAAAAGTTGGAATTTGAAAAAGTTATTTATCTCTTTTACTTATAATATTCATTTATTGTTGTTATACGCCCGTAGGGGCTTTTACATAGATTATAAAATAATATTTAAGATATCGAGGATTACACATACATAGAATTTATACCAAAAGTTATAAAAGTTAAAAAACTATATATGCAAATATCATGTAGAATCATCTCCCGAAGTTAATGCACTTTACCCCCCGGACACCCTGTATATAAAACTTGCCATAACGCGCATTATAAAGAATAAAAAAAAAATTAAAAGCATACACAATTAGTATACATACAAGTTTAGGCCCCGAGGGAAATTATTTTCCATAAGATCTCCTGTCTCCTGGAGTTAATATAATATTTATGTATAATTTATCACATACACTTTGTTTCTGTGACTTCTCCCCAAATTGATTATAAGTGAACAAATATTTTCAAATACTATCTGCTACGTCTCTTTTATTAGAATGTCATTGAAGATACACAGATAATCAAATACATATCAATTGAATGAGATTTATGTTGTGTAGAGTGGATTGATATGTTTGTGTAAAGACTGACTGGCGAAGGACCTTGATTTTGTGTTACTATCACTGCTTGAAATGATAAAAATACATGTGGCATAGAAAGGAAAGGACTCACCGAAAGGATAAAGAACTTGTATGCTGAATGCACTTTTCTGCTTTCTCTCCCATCCAACAGGCACAAACAGCAATAGGCGTGAATTTCGTTTATTTTATAGTACACGGCGGAGTTATTTTAATAGCGGTTCACCGATAGCGGAGCACAATGGCTATATGTTGCGGCGGGAGTTTATTACAGACTGGGTAAAATTGACGGATAGGCAATAGGGATGGGTAGGAAAGGAATTTGCAACAATATTAATACCAATCCCAAGCAGTGACAGTATGTATGCGTGCTATGTAGGTATGCATATGTGTATGGGCGTAACCATCAATTATTACTGGTTGAAAGTATAAAATAATAATTAAAAACTTACATCAAATGATTTTTTCCATTTAAATCCTTTATTGCAGAAACTGCAAATAAATCTGCAAGCATCAACATGCATGTACATGTGTTCGCGTAGAGTTTTCTTGTATGTAAATGAAGATGGACATTTTGTACATTTATAGATTATGCCGTCGTGAACATCTGTGTGCCTCTTCAGACCCGAACTTGATTTATAGCTATAATTAAGAAAAAGAAGCATATGGCAAGCAATATTGCGAAACAGGTCAAGCCCACATATATTATGAAAAAAAAGGGCTCATGTGAAACTCAAACTAGCATTTTTAACAGCAATGATACACAATTTGGGAGGCGAGTATGGGTACTGCTGCCCCGGGAACCATTTATTGGATTACCAACACCTCTGCCATAGACCCCCAAGTTGTTCGCTACATTTGGTGACTTAGCAGGGGTGCCCGGATTCATGGGGTGAGGTTTGTCCAGATCTTGGCAGCGAATGCGACTGCCCACCAACCGCGTGGCAGGCCGGATCGGGAGAGACTAGTTGATGAAGACATGTAATCCTCTCCAGCAGGTCTCTCATAACATCGCCTTACCCGCAATGGGGGGGATTGATTCATACATCAGTCACTCCTTTTTACTCTCCTTTCCCTAAAAAGACTATCCACACAGCATCCCCAATGATGACATAGGCCCTGAGGGGAATAATTTTCCTCAGGGCCTCCTGTGTGGAGCTAATGTAAATAAAAAGTGGCAAAAAAAAACACAAATTTTATTTACTAATTCATGATTACTCGAATTTACAGTGTCAAAAGAACACTTTAAAAATACTTTGATTGTGCGGTGGAGTAATTTCTACAACTAGGTAAATCATTCCATTTTTGTAAATAGTTACATAAAAAAAATGATTGGCAATTTTCTCATTTCCAAAAAATAAGTATTACAGTTTCAAACACATCAATCTACGATTTAACAATACTTATCAGTAATGTACAACAACCGATTTATCAGATAATGTTATAATTCAATTTCCCAACAAAGCTTATTTCAGAGTTAACTAGTTGTAGTAATTACCCCACAATTTCAATCTCACGTTTTAGGGCAGTGAGGGCAAGCGAATGGTCTCTCATCGCCGTGTGTGAGAATGTGATTTTTTAGATTCAATATTAAATTAAATGATTTCCCACAAATATCACAGACAAATGGCCGGTCTTTCTCATGGACAGCTTTAATGTGGCCTTGAACTGCATATTTTGTTCCAAATCTAGAAACAAAAACATTTATTTTCAATTTGAAATTACAACTAAACAAAGAGAGCGAAGTCTAGTTAAACTATTTTGTATTAGATTTGTAATTGCAAAAATCTTGTATTTGAAATTTAGATGTAAGTACACAAGTACAGCTGTTCCAACATGTTGATGTGATCACATTCTCCCACATCTTACACGGCAGCCGACTTGTTCAAGCAGTAAGGCTCTTGACTCGTAATCCGAAGGTGGAACCCCAACGTGGGCAAATAAATTTTATTTGATTAATTTGTGTTATTTCACAATTAATTCATTTAAAATAATATATAGCATATTTGCAGCATGTTCCAGAATGGAAGATGCTCTCAGTATCGCCCTGGTGTAAGACCACCATCCAGAATTGAAACATTGCTTGAAATGGCTTTAGCCGTGTTTGGTAACCAGATCTCCGCACTACCTTCAGCCTCACAACTCACAACATACCCCAATTGGGGATGCCTGGCTCTCACTGGCTCCAGACGGGAGCAGCTGGGACTCTTGTAAGGTATTCACATAAAAAAAAAAACCTATATATTTTCTCATAATATTTAATATATTATAATAATACTGCATCACTGAAGTCAGAAGAGATGCAGGGCTCTAGCGCAAAATCTAAATATCATTTCGACGAGCTGGAAGTGACATTCTTTTTGGCACCACGAGGGTTTGAGCATGTCTTAAATAAACTACGGCATCATTCGTTCAGTGATCGCCGATACTGGAAAACCAGACCCTGCGCAAGAATAGTTAGTTCACTAAAGTAAGGTAATGGTTTGCAGCACAAACCACTGCGAGAATTATCATCACAAGGCCTGAATGTTTATTTCTAACTGGACTGGAAAATATTCGATTTTGTTATAATACGAGTATATATTTCTTTTTTCACCCAATTTGGGATTCGCAATTACGTTTATTACACAGTAAATAATATGCGCGTTATTGCAAAAAAACTAGTTATTCATAAGCAGATTGTATTTTGCAAATAGTGATTCTAAATAGTGATTTTACAATGCGAGTTGCCTCTGAACTAGTGGTTCCCAATTAGTTTTCCCTGAGTGCCCATTCGAGAAAGAGCCCGAACTCGCGTACCCCCTGTAGCCAAAACGCTAAAAAAAAAATTTAAATAAGGTTTTCTACACTTACTAACTTTAAAATCTTAACCGTTAGAACAATGGAGATTTCCGGTTATTCGGTTTTTGATTCAGCCATTCGATTTAATTAATATCATACCTCGAAATATTAAACGGAAACATATGAACTGCTTACTGTGATTTAAAGACAATAAATCCACCAAGATTATACCGTTTATCGCATATTTTTAGGTTTTGTTAAAATATTTTACAATTTATAATTCATACCTACCTAATAAGGGTAACTATCATTCGGGTGGTTAAGTCTTAACCATTAAATTAAATAAAAATTCTAATAATATCATATAAAATAACACAATAAAAATTACATACTTTTATTTAAGTTTAATGGGATAAATTTGCAAGTCTTTCTTTGCACAGCTCTGAAAAATAAGGCTACTTTTTAGTGAGTTTCAGTCATAAACCATTTTCCAGTTGAAGTCAGTGACAATGTTTAGTAATTATGTTTGTGTGCACGTAACAATTTAAGAAACACCCTTGTTTGTCCAATCCCGATTTCGAGGACTTCAACTGGCTACCCGAATTCGAGGTCCTGTTATATTATATAAAGTAGACATGTATTCTACACTTATACGTATACTCAAGTTAATCGTGATCATCATACACCCGGTAAGCACCTAGAAAACGGTCCTCAAAAAACCGGAATACACACCCGGTAACTGAGGACTTCCCATATCCGAGGCCTGTCCACGTATTCAGGATTACACTTACGTAAAATACACGGATCTCGGAAGGTCCTCGTTTTAATGGTCTGTAGTTTTTGGAGGTCTTGGGTCCTCGAAATAGTGTGGAACGAATTTCTTACACGTATCTTGGAAGCAGGCGCGGCTCGTCCTAACGTTCACTCGTGCGGTGAACAGGGAACAAAATTATACGCCTCATCGTATTCATAAATATTTTATTTAAAATATAAATTTGCACAAAACTTAAAAAAAGGTTCAAAATAAAATTGAATTGCCCATCTAAATATATGAATTTGGTAAGAGATCATTAGGGCTGACAACCGACAGGCAGTGCACCCCTCCACCCGCGCGCCCGGTGCAACAGCAGATCGGCTAGTAATCGGCGTTCGTAATACGGAAAGTACTGAAAACTTCCGAACTGTTCCGACGACAGGTCTCCAGCGAAATAGTATTCTTACTTATAGACTAGGAGGCGAGATAGGTAAACCCTACGTCATCGACTACAGACTACACGGATGAAACTACTTTTAAGTGATTATGGGCATTTAGAAAACCTTTAAAAAGCTGGTCTGCCGGTGCGCCTCTTGGCAGGAGCCGCGCAGTCATGGAAATAGTCAGTGATTTTTTTCGAAAAAATTACGTCATCGACTACACGAACGGGAATGGTTTCATATGATAAAGGTCGATTAGAAAATGAGAAAAAAGCAGGTCTGCCAACCGGCAGCCTGGCAAGTTCGCAGGCAGCCGGCGTCAAAGTGGGGTAAAAAATAGAAATTTTTACGTCATCGACTACACGAATAAAACCAATGAATAACTATAGTCCAGATCATTCCATGTAAGAATTTCGCGGTCTGCCGACCAGCAGCCTGGCAAATTTTTGTGAACGATTTTAAAAAAAAAATTTTTTTTTTAATTGTTCGTTTATCTTTATTATTATTTTTATTTCATTATAGTTTTAAAAACTTAGATTGCCATATTTTAAAAAAATAAGCGACAACGATAAAAAATAATATAATTTGAGAGTTCCCAGTGTACCCATCCGTCGGGCGAACCGTTCGACGCCAAATCACTTACGAAACCTGCTGCGGTGCCCCTCACCGCTGTCGCATTTCCATATTGTTATACAAATTTATAATAATAATTAACTACCTAAAAAACAATATATTTTTTTTAAAGATTTTGTATGTTTTATTTGATGACAATGTTACTCTGCGTTTAGTAATTTTTTCCGACTCTTCAAGATCCGCATTAATAAAACCCTTCCTACAGCTCCTCCTTAACCCGCTTGACAACATCACCCATCCAGGTGGCGATATTCTTCCCTTCTCCTTAATTCAGAAAGAGGCGTTTTTGTGAGGTTTAGGCAGGGCTGGGCAGTATTTGAAATACGTATTTGAAATACAAATACGTATTTTGTATTTGTATTTCAATTACTTCCTAAAAATGTGTTTTGTAATTGGTATTTCAATTACCTGATGCTGAGGTATTTTGTAATTTATATTTCAAATACTTATGGCTTCAAAATACATTTAGCGATCTTAATAATGATAATAAAAAAAAATCCCATTTAACCCTTTTCCTTCCCAGAACTCTCCTCTCCTTTCTTTCCTTAAAAAACCCTCCACACAAAATCCCCAAAGTTGACATAGGCCCTGATTGAAATTATTTTCCTCAGGGCCTCCTGTGTGGAGCTCATGTAAAAAAAAAAATGTTGCAAGATTCAACCCGAACTAAATGCTATCTAGATTTTTAATATGCGACATCGACATTTAATACATACAATTTGAGAGGCGTAATTAGGGTACCACCGACCCAGGAACCTTTATTGGATAACCAACACCTCTGCCATAGGTCACCTCAAGTGGTTCACTACGTTTGGTGATTTAGCAGGGGTGGGGATCCCCCTGTGGGGATCTCATATAAAGAAAAAAAATCTATTGACCTTTTCTGCAAGTCTAGGATGAATATTTTTATTTTTATTCACAAAGTTAAAAATAAAAATATATTTTTAAGTTAATCACAGTAGAGCGCACTTGAAGTGAAATAATACAAAACTACGCACAAATGTCATATTATTATTATTATCTAACACCTGGGTCCTATACCTTTACCAGTGGAGCAGAGGTGAGATGCATCTTCTGAGCAATATGATTGGTCAATTTTTGCAAGTCTCTGTTTCACTCTGCTCAGCTTTGATTCTATGAAAACGCACTCTTATACTTATAATACACAACACCTTTTTTCATCCCGATTCCCGCATAGAGACTAGACCATAGACAAAATTTTTCGCTTTTCGCGATCGCTATTTTCATCTCTATTTTCATATCTATGATTTCAATTGGCATCACAGCATGCGAAAACGTATTTTGTAATTTGTATTTCAATTACAGCAAAGCATGTATGTCATAGAGCGGATTAACGAAGAATGGAGTGAAAGAAGAATATATGACGTGGATTAATCAAATACTTGAGCAGGTGTCCTAATTACAGCGAATTACACAGTATTACAGAACATAGTTCACAATACGAACTAAACGCAATATTGAATTTTGTTTCAACTGTCAAAAACTGAATTCCTTGTCGGCACAATCTTAATAGTGCAATACTTATTATATTCACATGCACGAAGGAATTTCGAACGACGGGTCCTCGGTTTAGGGCGTAGGTGAGATTTCTTGACACTCGAGCTTGCAACGCCTCCTGGTGTTCACATTCCAGTGATCGGCACCTTTTAACACGAAACTGAGGACTTTGAGAGAGTCCTCGGTTTAGGGTCTGTGTGTGATTTCCAGCATTAGCGGCGCCGCCCTGGTGGTCACACACCCATACTAATGAAACACTAGCGAAATTAAACACGATATTTTTCACCGTGAAAATGAGGACTCTCTCCGATTGGCCCAAAATTTCGACAGTTGACCAATCAGAACGCATAGATTATAGGTACATATTCAGTTTTTCGCATTTCGAATCCGAGGACGTCCTCGGATTCGTGTGAGTCCTCGGATTCTGGGTCTAAAGGCCTGTGAAGAAGGTCCTCGAATAAAGGTGCATACCAACTCACCCCTTACCCCTGGGGGTAAGCATACCACTGCCCTAGAGTGTCTTAATCATTTATTGACAAATCACCAAATCGCACACTTTTTCCTCGCCCTTATGGGCAGCTCTGTTTCTTACTTACTCTGTGAAATGGATTGAAGATCATATATTATGTACATAAACATTAAAATACTAATACATACATACTTTGTTTCACAAATTCCACATGAATGTATGAATCTCTCTTCTCTCGGAGTGTGATATTTCATATGACGTTTCAGAAAATAAATTTTAGCAAAAATTTTGTCACACTGGTCGCATTTATATTCAGAAACCGGATTATTCGCATGTTTGGACATGTGTTCAGATAATCTCTTTTCAGAGAAGAAAGTACTTTTGCACATGGTACACCTGGAAAATAGTACAGAATTTTATTACCCTTCTTTGGTCAGCTGAAAACTTGGAAAGTTTGGTTGATGATTGCCAACATTTTATAAATACATAATATGTAATAGGACACCAAGAAAATTAAGAATTTGTAAAATCATGATTATTCTAATGGGGTATTTCACCATCTCTGAGTAAACTGTTGAGTAACTACTCATCAAATAATTTTTTTCGTAGGATTAACATTGTGGTAAACTGGTAACAGTTTCACCACAGTCAAGTAGGTCCCATTAAAATTTAAAAAAATATATTATATGCAGGTGAACCTCGACTTACGAAAAATTATTTTTATAGGACAAAGTTATTGCAAAATTAGTTGATACAAATTGTTTTTTTTTTTTTTTGGCAATTTTCATTTTAAGTCCGTCATTTTTGTAATCAATAACTTTTTTGCAAACTGTGGTTCATGCGCATACTAAATTCATGCTATAACGATTTTTTTTTAAATTTCATATTTCAATTGATTTCCAAGGACTCCAGGATTCCAGCCGATTTGCTCGGTCCCTCCGCTTGCGGCCGCTTTATCTATGTATATAGATATTCACATCAAACTTTCAATCGTGTTTATTCTTACTCAAATGTACCTACCTTTACAAGGAACAAAAGTTTTGTGAATGAAAATAAATTTTATCTTTAAAAAAAAAACTCAGCTGGACCAGACTCCCCCCTAAATCGTAGGATTGAGTGCTTTAATTTTTTACGTTTAAACAGACATTTACTTGACCCTTGGCGTTACTCAGCTCGACAAGTAGCGCTGGTTCTCAGTTTACTTAGAGATGGTAAATACCCTTTAGTTAGATTTTCAATGATGCAGTAATGAAAATTAGAGCATTTAAGTGCTGATTAAATAGTAGGGCATGCAACTTACTTGTGACACGAATTACTGTCATGTTTTTTAATGTGCCGGTATATGGTTTTTATAGAGCCTAGGTATTTATTACAGAGACACAAAACCTTCGGTTTAACTTTATGAATCTGGTTTGTATGTTTACGTAGAATATGCCATTGTGAAAAATGATCATTGCAGATATGGCACTCAAAACTGAAACAGAATAATGTACACTTAACCTTTTTTAAAGCTGGTACATTGCAGCTGAATGGAATTTAAAAAAGCTTATTCATGTTAATATTATAATTAATCGTGTTAGTTTTGTGTTTTAACCATCTCAGATATTTCATTTAATTGTGTTTAATTTGATAATTTCAAAACAATCTATTTTACTTACATACATATTTTGGCCTCGGCAACCTCACCCAGTGAGGCTCAAATTATCAAATAATGTTTTATAAAAATATACTGCTAATGTATCAATAAAAAAATAAATTAATACAGATTAAATTAATTGAATTGAAAATGATTTTTATGATAACAAAAAATGATTAACTTTCCTTTATAATTTAGAACCTGCAAATATTAACTGATGTTTTGAATAATGAATTATCAATATCTACACTAAAAAAAAACTTTATTTAGAACTTTGTACAAAAAATGTATCCCAAGGCCTTTCTAGCCAGTGAAAGTTATTAAACCCTCTGCTTTGAATTAAAATCCAAATAAATAGGATATTTGTGAAAGTATCCGAAAACTAAAAACTATTTTTGAAAGTTGATGAAATATGTAGGCTTTCAAATTTTATTATTAGAAAAAATCACGTAATTTTTTAAATATAATTTTTTTAAATGCAAACTAATTAGTTTTAAAAATGGCACACCTTAGGTTTTTGCTAACTAAAGTTACTAGTAATGAAAAAAAAAATACACATATTTTTTATTAAAAAAATGTATTATAAATGTTATCATTACCTCACTTTTTGGTCATGTAAAAATATATTTTTTTTAAATTCAGAAAGTTTTGTAATATTTTTTCAAATTGAGGTCGGAAACATTGGTTTCATAAAGGTGTACATTTTAATTATTTTATGGTTAACTTTTAGATTAGATCTACATAGCGTGATGTTTTCTCTTTCTAATACCATTTAGATCACATTTCTCATCATAATAGCAAGAGATATACAAAGATATCTATGAGTTATTCCGAAAAGCGAACAAATTAGCCTGAGGGATTAAAAATGACAATATATATTGTTTTAAAAAATTGGTTCAATTAGTCAGCAGCAAACAACTCCATCATTCTAATATTATTTCAATGCAGTGTGAATGCAGTTGACTTACTTAATCAAGGGGCTATTAAGAGCAGAGTTTGATTTCGACTTCTTATCAATCCTGTTCCCGTCAGTTCCAATTTGTATGTCACAAAGATTGATGTTTACACCTGAAGAAACTGCTTTTATTATTTTTCTTTTCTCCCTTAGAGATTTGCCATTGAGACTTTTGATTGTACGTGTTTTCTTTTTGTACTTTCTTTTGATTCCTAAAAATTAATATCCATAATTATTTACTAAAATCTTCATTCACTACTTATTGTTATACACTTATATTATTATAAGTGTACCGCACACAAAAAAGGGATGAACCATTTTGAGGTTGCCATAAAAATATTATTCTTCCTTTTGCATAAAATTATGGTAATTATTTTTAGGCACAGATTACAGAAATTACAGTTCATTTTAACAATTACTACAAGAAATAACACATGTAAAAAATATTTTATTAGGTTCTTAGTTTGGGTTAATTAGGTAATTCATGCATATTTAGATTGAAACGAAACTCACCCAAAAATCAATCTACAAAAAAAATCCAAAACTGCTGCAAAGGATCGTTTTGTACGGGATATTTTGAATTTTCATTGAATAAAAATATAATTTTAATGCATCTTTTACCATAATTAGTTGTTTCTTGTAGTGATTAAGTTGAAACATAGTGTAATTTCCAAAATCTGTGCCTAATAAAAGCGTGGGAGTTTTTAGGGAATATTTATCAAAATTATCTGTTTCTTTGTGACTAAAATGGCAGCAATAAATTCAGAACGGAAGTAATGCAATACATAATATCGTCCATGCAATAGTAATATGTCGTAAGCCACCACATATGCAAAAATGCTTTTCTATTATTTTTCCAGTGTATTGATGGTAACACATCATCTGGCAAAATATCATAACCTAGAAAAATTGTTTGATCTATTTTTTAACGATTAACGTAGATATCTTATCCCATCTGGGTTAAAATCGCTTAGTAGTAAGCGACATTATGTATTTAGGTTATATCGACGGCAGAAAGGCTAATTGACGTAACCAACATTTTATCGATTTTCACTTTTTGATGCCATTTTACTTGAAAAAAAAAACAGCATCGATCTGTGTACTCGAAGTTTACATATTATGAAAATTTGAAAGTTTACCCCCTTAAAACTGTTTAAAAACGCCCTACTGTTTTTTGTGGAAGTCCGACTAAAAATTGACATAAGTGGTGGAAAATCTGTCATTTTTTAATAATATGCGGGTTACTCCCTTGAACCAGTGGCGGCTGGTGCTCACAAAAATCGGTAGTGCGTTAAAAATCTTGTACATACACCTACTCTAATTAAAATGAATTTAATTATGAAAAGAATCTTACCTATTTGTAGGTTAGGTCGATTCTCCGTTGTCTCTTTTGTTTTTTAATTGCACTCTTGTTTAATATTTAAAATGGGCCGTGGTGGGCCACTATTTTTAATTTCTAATCATTTTTCAAAGTTCAGCGCATTGTTATTTATAAAATGAACATTAATAATGGAACTAATTTTTTACTCTTCCCGACTCATCCATAAAACTAATAACAATGGCGTATTGACCTGCGACCTGTCACAACGGGTCTCATTGTTTATGTTGGTTGGTATGCTGTAGATATAAGAAATGGTCGATGCTGAGCGGAACATTGACTAAAAAAGAGTAGATCTTAATTTAAACACACAATATCAATAATAAAATGACATGACCGCGTCCCTAATTAAGATGCTACTGAACAAACGGTCCTTTTGACATGGTGGAAATTCCCGGATCGCCGTCCACGGGTTATTTAAATTTGCAAAGGATTATACCTACCTACGATTCTGGCTCATGGAGAATTGTGTAAGGATTCTCCTCGATTCTGTGATCGCTTTGGAAAATGCACTCCCGGCCTGAATATAGAAACAAAATGTTCTGCTTCTGTTATCTCAGTATCTGTTACGCGAGCGGGTATACATAGACACCTATATTATGTATGCATTATAACCAAAGTGTGTATTGTGATTTGTGATGAGGCGTGTCGGAAATATAGTATGTTATCCGGTGCTCAGGAATTTTTAAATTGGCAGAAATTTTGGGAGTGCGTTGCACCGCCGCACCTTAAGGCTGGCCGCCACTGCCTTGAACCCGGGTGTACCCAATGTTTTAGTTTTTATTTACTATGAAAAATTATATGGTTACGTCAAATAGCCTTTCCGTGTTTTAGGAAACATTTTCGCTTACTGTAAACGGCTTTAAGTTTTATTTGGTTACATTAATCCTATAAGTTGTGCCGTATTGAAAGTTTTTAGTAACATCATTTTGTAAGTTTAAAAACTTTATTAAAAGTTGAATACTACCACAGATTTGAAGACTTTTATTTTGTGGAGAACGTTACACTGTTTTAATCGAAAATGCGTCACGCTCAAACATCGTGTTATTGTATCCTGCTTCGGCGTTCAGTGCACATGCGACCGATGCAGGGTGAACGTGAAGACGTAAATTCGTGGGTGAATATTTGTCCTCATGGTCATTGTGAATGGTCTCATACGAAAGAGATTGATTAGTAAATGAGAAAAAAAGCAGGTCTGCCGACTGGCAGCCTGGGAAACGACGGAATCTTCCGAATCCCGTCCTTCGCGTGCCCCGCTAGCAACGACTACATCAAATACATAAATGAAACCAACGAATTACTGTATTCTAGATCATCCCATTGAAGACTTCTTTGATCGGCCGACCACCAGCCTGGACGTTTTTGGTGTACGATTTTTTTAAGTTTTGAATTTTTTCAATGTATTTTTAAAAATTTTTTCCTATATATTTTTTATTTAATTATGTTTTTAAAAACTTCGATTGCCATACTTAAAAAAAATAGTGATGCATATAAAAAAAAGTAAAGATATGTAATGATATAATGACGAGTCATCGCTATTTAAATAGAGCTTAAAAAAACAAAAAAATGTTGTGCATAACTCTATTTCTGAAAAAATGTCAGTTGCAAGCTGTCAACTTGTTGCCTTCGATATAAAATAAAACGGTCGTTAAAAGAATATTTCGCCATACCTCCCATTACAAAAATAATTTTTTAATTTAAATTCGGTTACATCAACTAATTGTAAGTCTGATTCCCTTCGAAGAAGCTTACACCATGGTTTTACGAGCTACAAATAACACAAAAGAGGTTACGCCCTTTTGCCTTTCCGTAAATTAATCGCACACCGAGCTTCTCATACTAGATATTTTTGGTTACAGCCAAGCAATTGTAAAATTTTCACAAGAAATAATGGATGTAACCACCAAAATCATAATTTTTTTAAATAATTACACAGATCTAATTATATTGGTAGAAACATATACATTATTCTGTTGTTCATTGTAAAAATCAACGAGATAGGGGTTACCATTACTATTTTCGGAATTTTTTTTTTGTTTTTTCGACTTTCCCGAAAGTAGAGGATTTGCTGGTTACGTCAATTAGCCTTTCTGCCGACGATATGTCAGAAGCCACAAAATTTGGGTTTATTATTTGTGAAGTTAGGCTGTTTTTCACTCTCTGGTAAAATTTGTGGTAATTATCGGTTCGGACTGGCCACGCTTATTACGAATAATTTTTAGAAAAAAACTTTAGATTCGCCTTAATTACTAAAAAAGGAAACTTTTTGGCTTTGGGGCGGCAGAAAATAATGCATTTTAATTTTCAATTGCATAAAACCCAAATTCACTTCGCGAACCGACACAGCGAAAATCCGCGGCCGTACCTGTCACTGTTATGTTGGTATCCTTGATAAATTAACAAGAGCTAATACGACTGTAGCCGACTTCGTGGGATACCTACATGAAATACCGCGAATCACAAACCATGTTACACAAACCTAGCGTAGCCGCTAAACTACTTGAAAACTGGGATGTTTTTCTTGCTTTGACGCGAGTAGGCGTTATAAAGGGGCACTTTCTTTCGTATCACAAACCATGTTACACAAACAAGCCCGCTAGACAAATTTCATAATTACGCGCTTTATCCCACGAAGTCGGCTACAGTCGTATTAGCTCTTGTTAATTTATCAAGGATACCAACATAACAGTGACAGCTACGGCCGCAGATTTTCGCTGTGTCGGTTCGCGAAGTGAATTTTGGTTTTATGCAATTGAAAATTAAAATGCATTATTTTCCGCCGCCCCAAAGCCAAAAAGTTTCCCTTTATAGTAATTAAGGCGAATCTAAAGTTGGTAAATTTACAATAAGCCGCCGCACTTTTAATTTGCACACATTAAAGAAAGTGCCCCCTTTATACCGCCTGCTCGCGTCAAGGCAAGAAAAACATCCCAGTTTTCAAGTAGTTTAGCGGCTACGCTAGGTTTGTGTAACATGGTTTGTGATACAAAAGAAAGTGCCCCTTTATAACGCCTACTCGCGTCAAAGAAAGAAAAACATCCCAGTTTTCAAGTAGTTCAGCGGCTACGCTAGGTTTGTGTAACATGGTTTGTAATTCTGGCGTACAATCTCACAAGACGAAAGCTAATTTTAAAAATAGTGTACTTTCCAAAATCTGTGCCTATTAAAAGTGCGGCGGCTTATTGTAAATTTAATCTAAAGTTTTTTTCCAAAAATTATTCGTAATAAGCGTGGCCAGTCCGAACCGATATTTACCAAATTTGTATTTTGTGGCTCACAACGTATTGCGGTTACATGAACAATATATTTATGCTATTTATTTATTATATGAAAAATTAGAATTACATACTTTTTGCAACAATGTAATCAACATCAGTGAAGTTATCTTCATATTCAGATTTTATAGAAGAATCGTCTATAATTTCATCTTTAATATCTGCATTAAATTCTACTTTGACTGTTTCTGTAAAAGGATCAACAATTTTAATTTCCTTATATCTCTGAGCAATCAAAGACAAAGAAGTCTGTGTGGCGGAACATTTCAATGCAAATTTGTCAAAAGATAACACTTGCATTCTGCATGGTTCGCAAACTTGGATTGGCAAGGTGTCATCTATTGTGATCTAAAACATTAAAAACAATCGTAATTAATATTTTGATTAGTTATTATTATCATTGTTTTGTTAAATGGCTGCGGGGACATACTGTAATTGATAAATATTTACTGATCAAATTCACCAAATATTTATTATCATCGGAGAAGATATGATCCATATCGTGATTGCATAAATCGGCACACAGTCGACATGAATTTTTCAAACTACAGTTATTTTTTGAGGACATATTTTTCGTAATCTCCATAAGTCTTAACATAACCCTGACCTCACTGTCTAACAACCGCAAACAATTATTTACAATAGTAATGCGTATATATACATATACCGGCTGGCTATTATGATAAGAAAACTACGATAAAGAATTATTATTTAAATAGAATGTTTATAATTTGTATTATTTTTGACAGATACCACACGTCCATAAATATACTAAACTAATCCCACAGATACCAAAACGAAAACATAAATTGACGTAGATTGTTCAGAATCTATGGTTTGAACCTTGCGTTTACTCAAACCATAGATCCCATAGATCAAGGGTTCCCAACGTTTTTGTACTCTAGAGCACATTCTAAAATATCGGTAGGGTGGCGGGCGCCACCTCTTTTTAACCGACAAACTTCTTCCATAACTGATAATATTAACGTTTCGGACAGCGTTACAGTGTCCATCATCAGGGCAGATGTCTATTTTCTACATTTATTTGGCAAGTAAAAGGATTGATACAGAAGGAAACAATTGGCTCAATAGGCGTAAACTGCAAAAATCTCTCTTCAAACTGATTTTTTAACACTTGAAGATGCTTAATAAATAATGACCCGTTTAATTCATTGTTACCTAGCATTTTCTTCATATGTGGGAAATGCACGAGAGAATTGATCTGCAGATGTGATATCAACAAATCCAATTTAGCTTTAAATGACTTTATAGCACTATACTTTATAGTTTATACTTTATAGCACTACGAACACGTGACTATTGTTAGTTTGGCTGTCGGCCGCGGCATAGATTATAGATTTCTCATTCATGTGCATAAATAAACCAATCTAGCGTTGGGAAATATCGATTAAATATCGATGTTGTATCGATCTTTTTTACCATCGATGCATTTCGATACATTATCATAGATAAATCAATTCTTGAACAATCGATTCTCGCATCGATGTCAAATCGATTAATTCTGACCAATCACAACGTTTCTCTCACATCGATTATTTCTGACCAATCACAACACTTATCTCACATCGATTAATTCTGACGAATCACAGCGCTGGATTTTCATCGATTCCATTACATCGAGATGTCAATAATCGTATCGAATTCACAATCCGATATAATCATTTGAAATGTCATCGTAAGTAGAATCGATTCTCACTTATCGATGTCTATGTTCATATCGAATACAGTTCGATACAATCGTTTTGAAATGTCATCGAAGTTGATATACCTTAAGGTATTTTAATGTCAAAAATTCACGGAACTGAACAAATGTGCACCATTTACAATAAGGTCGCTAGCTTAGAAGTTGGCGGTAGACACAAGGAGCTTAAACTAGCGGCGAACACAGAGCGGCGAAAGCAATTAAGGACTGCAATAAAATTTGGAAAGTTAGAACTTATTGTCGGCAGGAACACACAAAACAATAAAATAAAACCCAATATCGCCGCGTCGGGCGAAGGCAATAAACCTTTTCCTTTGGCTCACGAAGCCGCTGCGGCCGATGGGAATGTTTCAAGGCTGTGAATTAGGTTCAATCCTTGATTTGAGAAAAACAAAGGCTACCGTCTAACTGCCAGTGTCATTTCATTCCTCTTTACAAAATTAATTATTTTATATAGATAATAGTTTTAAAATAGTATTATAAATTAGTGTAATATAGTTTTTACTTGTATATTTGTTTTCACTGTAAGTATTTGTGTTATATAATTGGTTCTTCGGAGCAGTTAAGGTAAGATTTTTTTTTTGATTTGTGTGCTGTAGATTTATTCAAAAATAGATAAAGAAAAACCACCTGATCCCCCAGATGATGGTTTGCTATCTGAATCCTCGGGTGTTACAAAAAAATTGATCGCGGTTAATATTCCGGAGGCTTCGATTACAACGATTACGTCAAAAAAAAAGAAAAATTGCTAAACCAGCAGATAATAGAAATGCAACAGATTTTGAACAGATACATCGAAAAACACCCTCCACGCAAAACGACTCCCTTCCAAATAATTCTGTTTTACAGGATGTAATTCCGTCCACTTCTTCCTCGATTTCAAATCTAAGTCCAGCAAGCCCTTCCACCACACCCGCCCCACTGGTAAACAATACTCCTTCACAAATGTCACGTCTGTATAATAATCTTGATAGACCACCTTACATTACACACGTGACTAAAATTTCAAAGGATGAAAAACAATCAAATTTATACGATGTGGACTTTGGACATTTTATGTTTAAAAATAAAATCCACCCTGTCTGGAATGGAGTAAAATCGGTTGGGCGTAACCGTCTTTCTGTTGAATTCAAGACAGCGGCTGAGGCCAATAGCTTTGTAAAATCTGATGTTGCCAAAAAAAACTCGTACAACGTTTTCATACCTACATATCAGGTTACAAAGTTAGGTGTCACAAAAGGGATCCCACCGCACTGGTCGATAGAGGACATCCTGGAAAACATTACTGTTCCTCAAGGTTTCGGAAAAGTTTTAAAAGCGCGTCGTCTAAATTACAGGTTTAATACGGGAAACTCTGTAGAATGGAGACCCTCCCAATCCGTTGTCCTAACATTTGACAGCAAAGACCTTCCACAAAATGTTACTATGTTTAACGTCTCTCTACCAGTAGAGCTCTATGTGTTCCCAACTGTGCAATGCTACAAGTGCTGCAGATTTGGACACACGAAGAACCTCTGCAGATCAGAACCCCGTTGCTTCAAGTGCAGTTCGTCCCATAGTGGCGATTCCTGTGATAAAACAGAGGAAAATTGTAAATGTTTAAACTGCTCCGGTACCCACATGTCCATCAGCAAAACTTGCCCTGAACTGTGTTAAACGCCTCGGGTGGAAGAGCCTACCTTCTGCACCAGATCTAGCTCAGGTTTGGTCCGGCAGAGCTGGTGAGATCTCTCTACACCAGGGTGGTGGGTCTCCTAGAGGGAACAAGTGAGAATACCTAAAATAAAGCCAACACTGTACGTACCTCGTCAGGGCAATGAAACACTGTCTGGGGTAAACATTACTTGTATTGTCGGTGATTTGTAATTACAACCGTGGGTACATTCACAATCAATAATTATGCACAGGTACACTAATTGACTATCTACAAATGGGGGAGCCTACCAAATCCCTCTCTTACTCGTGCCGTCTCAGGGTGTCAATTGTAGACACGCGAGAATTAAGGAGAAGACACACAGCAAAATGGAGGGTTATTTACTCACAGGTGCCAAGGGGGTGATCGTCGGGAGGTCCCAGGGAGGGGCTACCCTGGCCGCAGGGCAGGCTAGGCCTGGCCGGAGGGCCATGATGTGCTTGGGGTCGCCACAGGTAGGGTTCCTGTGCTGCAAGGGCCTCGGGCGTGCTCCTCGGAACACCGCCAAAACATCGCGCTTGTATCGAATGTTCTGGAAAAAGCCGGGATCGCGCGTGTCGTACTGACACAGCTGTCGCAAGCGCGGTCAGGCGGGAATGAGCGGGGATGAGCGGGGTCTTGCGGTCGGCCGGGACCGTTGGGAGAAAGGAGCGGGGTGCAGCTGCACGGGGCGGGGTAGAGTTGGGAGTTCTGCTACCTAACACTTCCCCCCGCGCTCGGAAAAAAGGCGACGTGGTAATGGAGCAATAGGGCAAAACCCTCTACGTTACCCACGGGAGTTGAAAGAGAGATTTGTTGACCAGAAAGAGAGCTGACTAACATCTTAAAACTAGCTTATGCAATGGGCTAGGTACAATGTTTGTCAGGGTAGGGAGGGGGGGTACATAACATATGAGGAACAGGCAATTAGCACATGGAGGGGTGAAACAACATAGGTATTTATGCAATTGAAAGAACAAAAGACAAGGTTATGCAATTGAAAGAACAAAAGACAAGGTTATGAAAATGTGAAAACAAGGACAAAATTATGAAAATGTGAAAACAAAGACAAAATTATGAAAATGTGAAAACAAAGACAAAATTATGAAAATTGAGAACAAAGACAAAATTATGAAAATTGAGACTCTAGGATTTCATTGGTCTGGAAGCTAAGTTTGCGGTGCGTAGATTTGTTTGTGATTTCGACAGGGTTCGAAGAGTTTCGAAGAATTGCGAAGAGACGTGATTTCACAGACTCTAAAGGGATTACATTATCACTGTGATCTGACCCATTTGAGATAACACTCAAGATTACACTAGGGCCTTGGAGAAAAAAAACACTTTGTTTTGTCGTAGCCGTCGAAGGTTACGAAGTGGAGACTGTGGTTGCAGTGTGGAGGGCTATGGTTACAGGAGTCGTTGAAGAGAAGAATCCAGGATCTGCAGACATGCCAGTACGAATCCTAATGTGCCATTATGGTGGGCACGGATCGTATATAATGGTTATCGAAGCATAATGTAGCTCGGAATAACTTGTAAGGGTACGCATTCAGCGAATACTGGAGAGTCAGAGTAATAATGGTTTACACATGACATGGTGTGCGTCGCTGCATGACAGAGCAAGAGACGGAAAAACTGGCTTGGTAGCGAGAGCAGGAATAAAACCCAGGGGCTAGCGTGCCCAAAAGGTAGTCCAGAGTGTCATTATGTATGGCGGGACAACTCGGCTCGCAATGGCGCAACAAGACAACATACATAAGGGCGGCATGGTCCGTGCTTTCAGGAACAAATGTGTAGAAAATAGCGGCGGGGACCTCCGTAACCACAGCGGGGGCTGCCAGGAAGTGAAGCTCAGCTTGGCTGTCGATGGAGATATCCTTCCGGGCTTCTTTTTAAATCCGGGAGAAATTATTATTAAAGCAAAATTCGTGAAGTTTACCTGCCTAGAGACCAATGAAGAAAAGTTTGGAGAGAAACAAAGTGTGTCCAGAGAATAAACAAGCGAGGTTTTTTAACCAACGACCCAGAGAGAACAACGAGAGAGAGAGAGAGAGAGAGAGATTCCTAACTAGCATACAATTACATTTTTGAAAAAAAAAATTATCCTTTGTTAGGATAACCTGGCTTTTGCCGGGTGACAAAATACCTTGGTTGAAAAGCAACCGGCCTTCCATGGCCTATGTTAACATAAAATGGTAACATTTTCGAAGAATTTCAAAGAACAAGACAAAAAGTCGTGAACGAGTCACGGCAAGGCAGCGAAACTGATTCATTGACAAAGGTTGTCGAGAAGAGACAGATGGTACGCCGAGTGCATAACATACGTGTCCAATATTCATGAATCTGCTTCATAGAAACCAGGATGAAGAAAAGATGAAACATATGACGAGAGTGAAATAGAAGGCCCGTTGTGCCTGGTTAGGTACCGATTCGAACTCTAAGTGAAGGCGATATGTGGACAACAACGGATTTTCTACTTCATAGCATGATGAGAACATGAGAGAGGGAAGGGGAAAATGGATGGAGGGGAGTTGAGTGACGAAACTTGCTAGGGACTGGACTAATTTCCAATTCAAACTCTATGTGAGGATGAAACATAATCCACCAGCACGTTTCCTGACTCTTTACATTAGAAAAAACAATGAGATGAGAAAGAATACACATTATACCAAAAGGCTAATCTTTCGCGTGTATTTGACGAAAGATTGGGGGTCACTTAAAAACTTCTCCTTGATTGTGAGAAAAGATAGACCCTCGCTCCAATTTCACAATCCTGGGATTGCTTTTATTCGCTTCCCAGATGACGAGTTTGGTGGTTCTGTGCCCATTCGATTAACTCCTATGGCACTATGCCCCATAGCTGACAGTGAGGCTGACAATTTAGTCCTTTTGAGATAGTAGATATTCCTGGGCTTCTTTCCTTTTGGGAGAGAAGTAGAAAAACAGGAAGTCCACGGGCATTGTCGTTGAATAATTTGAAAAAGGTTGTGGACTACTTTGTGTAGTACGCACAAAAAGGGTTTGATATTATTTCGTTCGCACGATTCATGGTGAGTATTGTAACGTCTTCACGTGTGGTGTACAGGTTATACAAGTACACAATTATAAACAAGGCGGTTCTCATGACAAATTAATGACACACGACCAAAAAGGGGCGGTTCTTATGACAAATTAATGACACACGACCAACTTAATAACATTTAGTTAAGAGTTTAAAGTAATTATAACGAACTTCTCGTATCATGGCGGATGTTTTGAGGATCTCTCCTATGATGGTGGATGTTGTAAGGATCTCTCCTATTGCGTACAGGTTACGCTTAAGTACTGCAAAATGAATGATAACAACATTCGTTTTAATGTTGTTTATAAAGATTCGTCAGATTAACTAACCCCGTAGCCCGGGGGCGTACGATAGAATAACATAGGAGGTAGGCAATTTAATGTTACCATGTATGTTACGAGGCATAGAGTGATGGCAGAGTGCATTCTGCTTACACCGAGCAATAAAGGGGGACAGACCTAGAGTGGTTTTACATACTGTCTAAATAACCAGTTTTGGTGTAGAAAACAAGGGGTGGTAATTGCAAAACGATGATCGAACAAATCAATGCTGATTTACGTTAAGAATTACAATTATTTGAATTCGAGAATCAGGATGACCGTTAGGTTTTATTAACCTGTCTCGTGTTGAAACGTGTTATACAAAACATACGTGACGTAACATTAGAAAAGAAATAATTCAGTGGTTTCGTTGTAGCGACCAAAGACCGGATGATTCGGTTTTACATACTTTAGTCGAACGAGCCAAAGGATTTGTGCATGCCTTATAAAGGTCAACTTTTTGGTTTTATAATATACAATTTCCAAAATGGACGTGTCAATATCCAATTTTGGGGAAAACATGAGCACGGGAGAAAAGGACGCCATCAATTTTTGATTTTTTTTTAGGAAAAAATTGAAAAAGACTTATGTGTACAAGAAAAGGTAAAGTAACCATTTCTGACTTTCGTGCTTGAGACCACTATTGGGTTTTACGTACTCAAGGTGAGCTGAAAATCGAGGGGTAAGAAAAAAGGGTTTTACCATGGTAGGTAAAATGTGGTGATTGTGAGAATGAAAGAAAAAAAAATGCGCAAGGGCGGCCGAAGCTGAGGCCATAGACAAAACGAGGCAAAAACAAAACAAGACAAAAAAATAACATGACATGCCGAGACCAAGCAGGATAGACATGAGCGTTGCATAGTGTGGGGGTGAGAAGCAACAGTTTTGGTTCATGACTTCCCAAACATCGTGACTCGAAGGGTGTCTCTGCTCTGAAGTGATCAGCCTCAAAACAGGTGAGAAAAAAAATAAACGAAAAGGTAAAAAGAAGAATGCCGGCAAGTTGCCGTGAGAAAGAGAAATCGGTACGACCGTGACATTTGGATGTACCTATTATGAATGTACATTTATTTACAAACAAGGATAAATAAGGAGCTTGCTTTATTTATGGGGGTCTGGACGTGTAATTGACACTATATGCATATGTTATATGCATATTTATTTATTTACAAAACATTGTCAAGAGTTCGCCCGAAAGCTCACCCGAGACCTGCCTCACGCTTGAGGACTTATGCCGCATCTCCTTATCTCGGGGTGTAACTCTTGTGTAGTGTACACGCTGCGAGGGAATAGGTATTGCAGAAATGATTATGTGAATTGTAGTTTTTTGTATAAACGACGCCACTGTTTCGTTTACGATGTATTCTTCGCATAATAATTTTCGTATGCGTCTCCAAGGGATTAACAATCGCAAACGACGCCGTGATACAAGCTTGCGGCCGGCGTGTACAATAGAGAACTCCAGTCCAATTTTTTAAATTAATGAATAAAGACCTTCAAACTTAAATAACTGCATTTTTATTTTTATTTTTAAGAGTTAGTTTTAATAGTTAAAATAATTGTCAAAGTTTTAATTTTTAAAGACTCCCAGAAACGCACCGTATCTATGGTGGTCTTCACCCACCGATAGTTTTTTTACTTTTTAAGTTGTCATTTTGAATCAGAAATTTTTTGTCGAGGGAAATTTCCCTAGATCTAGGGGAGAAAAATATTTTTTAGGGATAAGGGAAATCAGGACAAAATCTAGGGAAATTTCGAACTCTGGCAAAATTTTTATTACATATGACAATATTACTGGTATTATTTATATATATATATATATATATATATATATGTAGAACAATTTTCTCGGTTTACCCGCGTAACGTAGTCCTTAAAAGGACTTTTTAACTCCTGACGTTTCGGACAGATCACACTGTCCATCTTCAGAGGCCTTATGTCTTGAGTTTTTGTCTCAAACTGATAGCTTTCGCATGTCTGTTCGGTCCAAAAGCTAAAACTTAAGTGAGTGCAAGTCACTTCTTATGTCTAGAACGAAGTACCCGGGTTGCAGGTGATTGATGGTGGAGGGGGTGGGGGGCGGGGCTGACAGTAGATACCTGATTGGTAAAGCTAATTGGAGACACTACTGGTAATTTTGGAAATGCCGTTTTTGGGGTATTTTCATCGATTAAGACTTTCCAGGTGTTGGGAATTCTGATTGCGTCATTTCTAGTATTCATATTATTTTTATGTTTATAAATTTCTATTGCTTCGCGGTAAGTTATATATATATATATACGTGTATATATTTTTTGGGATTCCTATGAATCTTAATTATTGTTCATGTACTTACATGCAATGTTATTTTTAACACTGACAACTCAAAATGATATTAGGGAACGTATCCATACTACGTGACACGTTCGGGGGGGGGAGGGGGGGGGAGGGGGGTCTTCAAAATACCACGCTTGGTACAAATGAGCGGCGGGTTGCTTATGATTTTTATTTTGCAAAGTGTTTTTTTTATTTATTTGGAATTCAGTTTCTAATTCAGTGATGAGTGTATTCGTACTTTTAAATTATTACTTCACGTAGCAAAAAGTGTTTTATTTGGAAAATCACGGTATTATTAGTATATTTACCAAGTTCCGATATCTTTCCAATTAATTATCATATTAATTAACATATAACAGGATTAGTGTTACACAATCAGGTGGCTACGTAGGTAATTGCGTAAATGTGAAATTCTAGGGAAATTTCACTTCGAAATCTAGGGAAATAATTTTTTTGGGCAGAACATCCCTGTTTGAATGAAGAATCATGGCGGAAGGCGGAATGCTTTGTAATGACTTTTAGGTGTGAGGTGTGTTTTTTATTCAAGATTAACTGCTTTTAATATAGAAAAACATTGGTAAAATGTCCACATTTCACCGCTACTGTTATTGTATATCAAAGTGCAATATAAAAACAATAAATCATCTCTTTCATTGCAAATACATGTGACATCGTGTTTTGTGTCAGGCGTTACTTTGTAGGTACATTGTTCTATGTATAACACATACAGAAACACTGGTATTTATAATACACTGATCATGACGAGTGTGTAACAACTTGTATAAAAAGCCCAATACTAAAAACAATTTGAAAATTCATAAACCAAATGTCAAAATATGACACGACTTTAACGTCAAATAGACAAAATTTATTGCAGATTGTCCGCAAATATAGCCCTTTTCGTAAATTGTTGAGGGCCTAAATTATGTTTCAATAAACACAATAACTATTATTTATCTAAATCTCTATAAACAGTATGAAAATAAACCAAAAACACGAAATGTTGAATTGCATAGGTACGTGTGCACTTCAAGTCATTTCAAATGTCAATACAATACAATACACACTATCACCAGGTGACAGGTTAACAGTGACGTCACCGTTAACCATTTCAGTAATGCCAACTTAACGCTGTGTTTTGAGAAGAGGTTTAAAAATGCACTTTTTAATATTTTTTTAAAAACTCTGCGTTTAATATTATGAAATAAAACTTATATATTCAGAATCAGCGTTTCTTGGTATATATGAACATATTTTTTTAAAGCCATAATATTTTTTACTGGAGTTCCTTATTGGGGATGACGTAAGCAAATTCTTGTTGCTAGGCAAGCTTTGTAATGTCCGGCAGTGGTTGATTCTGCCGGGAGAGGTATCACCGTCGGCCTTTGCTTTCCTGGGTGGCACGACCTGTATGGTACTTGCATTATTGGTGTACATATTTTCGGGCTTGACAGCTCCTACAGCTTGTGACCAATGTATTTGTTGATGGCTTCCATGTTGACAGTGCATCGGGTATAATGTTACCGATGCCTTTGTAGGTTGAAGATGACCGTGATTATGCCCGAGGGCTTCGATAATCACCCTTTGTGAATCCATTTTGGTGAAGATGACAAGTTGAATTGACAACTTAAAAAAATTTTGAATTTTTCCAGTGAAGAAGTCCAGTGTTGGAAAAAAGGTTCGCCGGTATTTCCGTTTTGAAGTGTTTTTGGGGGCTGGAAAAAATCGGCCAGGGGGGGTCCTTACAGAATTGCCTTTTGTGTTCTAAATAAGCACTTTTGAAAATTGTCGAAAATTTTTTGAAGTATTTTTTAATTTCTTGGAATTTTGGCCAGCGGTCTCCTTCTCGGGGTGGATATTCTAGTTTTCACAAAGCACTTTTGGAAAAAATACCACTTTTGTAGAAGCACAAAGACTTGAGATGAAAGAAAACACTAGACAAAAGAAAAATTGGCCGTAGATTTCCCTGTAAGGGCAGCTAGTTTAATTTTCACAAAGCACTTTTGTAAAACTGACACTTTTGTAAGGTAATAAACACTTTTGCATCTCAAAAAAAAGATGTGACACTTCACGGTTTATTATTCTGAACGATTGCACTTCACTTCCTTCACGGGTAAAAACGTAACCACATGTGTTTAATAGTCACGGTACCTATTGTATGCGAGGAAGGAAAAAGAACATTACATCGTATTATTTGTTCATAAAAATACCGCAAAATATTGGGTTCCTATATCATTTATGAGGAGAAAAATGTATTATTTTTAACCATATTATGGTAGGTAGGTAAATGCTTTTGTTGTTTCGAATTCCCACCGAACATTCTGGGGGTTTCGTTAGAGTCCCGCGTAATCTTCCAGAACACACAAAAATGCGCGGGAACACATTCCCGGCGGGTTCAAATGACCGTTTGGTGGCCGCACATTCGGCATATGATTAACTTTGTAACATATGAATGAGGAGGCAATCACCAGGGCATCGGAGGATTTAGACGATTTTTCACTTGACTTAGTACACGCGGGGGGTGACTGAAAATTGGTGGGAAGAAAAAAAATTTGACCCGGTGTTCGGTATCAAAACGCTAAAAAGAACCCACGTTGGCGACAGTGTTAAGCGTGGGGGAAAGGATGTGTTCACAATGCTGAGGAAAAAGGAAAAAAAAATGCCCCACGTTCGGGCGACAGTGTTAAACGCCTCGGGTGGAAGAGCCTACCTTCTGCACCAGATCTAGCTCAGGTTTGGTCCGGCAGAGCTGGTGAGATCTCTCTACACCAGGGTGGTGGGTCTCCTAGAGGGAACAAGTGAGAATACCTAAAATAAAGCCAACACTGTACGTACCTCGTCAGGGCAATGAAACACTGTCTGGGGTAAACATTACTTGTATTGTCGGTGATTTGTAATTACAACCGTGGGTACATTCACAATCAATAATTATGCACAGGTACACTAATTGACTATCTACAAATGGGGGAGCCTACCAAATCCCTCTCTTACTCGTGCCGTCTCAGGGTGTCAATTGTAGACACGCGAGAATTAAGGAGAAGACACACAGCAAAATGGAGGGTTATTTACTCACAGGTGCCAAGGGGGTGATCGTCGGGAGGTCCCAGGGAGGGGCTACACTGGCCGCAGGGCAGGCTAGGCCTGATGTGCTTGGGGTCGCCACAGGTAGGGTTCCTGTGCTGCAGGGGCCTCGGGCGTGCTCCTCGGAACACCGCCAAAACATCGCGCTTGTATCGAATGTTCTGGAAAAAGCCGGGATCGCGCGTGTCGTACTGACACAGCTGTCGCAAGCGCGGTCGGGGAGGGAATGAGCGGGGATGAGCGGGGTCTTGCGGTCGGCAAAAGGGAGGCGGAGGAGGAAAAGGAGCGGGGTGCAGCTGCACGGGGCGGGGTAGAGTTGGGAGTTCGACGTAGAGTTGGGAGTTCTGCTACCTAACAACTGTCAAGGCAGCGCAATATTAAACACACAATGGCCGAGAAGAGCATCTCTTATGCGGAAGCATCAAGAATGTTTAACAAATCCATTCCATCTTATTCTGAAGTAACTTCCAAAAATTCTAAAAAATCTACCCCTTCTCAACCTTCTTCTTCTTCATTTAGAAAAACTGTTAAAAGGGTCGTGAAACCTAGAGTTCTAACAAAAAAAAAATAATGCTAATCACGAATCCCTTCTGTGGTTCCCTAATGGACAAATTCCTTCCAGTTCAAATTTCAATTCTTACCTAAAGTCATCTACTAAAGAACAAAATTATAATATAGACCTTAACTCTAAACGAATCACCTCATTTTTATATATTTTACAAACTTTAAATAAAAACAACATTCAAATACCGTCCCACGTTGCTAAACAAATTACTAATATTATCAACTCAACTAGAAATGGCTCCTCTGATGAGGATTCTTCAGTGGAATTGTCATAGTCTTAGAAATAAGACTGAAGAATTTTTAAACACATTACACTCAAACTCAATTGCAGTGGCTGCCATCTCGGAGACGTGGCTGGAACCGGATTCTGATTTCAGAGTCAGGGGATACCACTGTCTTCGAGACGACTGTCAAGATGGAAAGGGCGGCTCCGCTCTTTTCATTAAAAAATCATTACCCTTCTCCCCCGTAGATGTAAAACCAATTGGTTGTCCTTTTCAAGTGACGGCCGCAAAGGTTTTTGACACTACAATAATTTCTTTGTATATATCACCATCTAATAAACCTTCTAAATCAATCCTGAAAGCTATGTTTTCCAAGGTCACTATCCCTTCTCTTGTTCTGGGAGATTTCAATGCCCATCACGGATTATGGGGAGCTCACAATTGTGACAGAATGGGCAGAGATATTGTTGATCTACTAGATCAGTGGTCGTCACACTTTTCTGGTCAAGGGCCACATAGGACAATGTGAGGTATCACCGCGGGCCGCACACTTATGATTTGGGGGGGGGGGGGGTTGTATATTTTTTTAGCAAGTTGAAAAAGCTTTTTAAGTACCGGGTTGCTACACCTCCTTCCTTTTTGTGTTCGTGATGTAGTGTCAATTCTTAATAATAATAATGCACGTAATGGAATCTTTCAGTTCAATTTTTATCCAATTCCCCAAGTATTAAATGTGTGAATTTGCGCACAATAACAAAAATTAACCAATATTAAAGTTTACTTTGCTTTAATTAGTACATGATAAGCGTGTTTTTTGGTATTTTTTAGACCTTTTTGAACCTACACTGTGCCATCTCTACGCCCTCTAATTTTCTCTGGGTCTTCTACTGCCCCCCTGAAAGTCTCAAACGACCACAGGGGGGCGTTATCGCCCACGTCGAGAACCTACGACGTACACTATGTGTTCAAAAACCAACTGGGCGATTTGAAATCAAATGTCAATAAATTAAAATCAACGTTTTAAAACCATGTGGGTACGTACACAAAATATTTGAAAAAAAACGGATAATATAATTGTACATGAAAAAATATATATTTAAAAAGAAAACGCCAGATATTTGTGCGAGCCGCAAAAAAACGGATAGTAGATATAATTGTACATGAAAAAATATATTTAAAAAGAAAACGCCAGATATTTGTGCGGGCCGCAAAAAACCGGATAGTATAATTGTACATGAAAAAAAATATATTTAAAAACGGATATTATAATTGCACGTGAAAAAATATATCTTTAAAAAGAAAACGGCAGATATTTGTGCGGGCCGCGAAAAAAAGACATATTAAAATTGTACATGAAAAAAAAATATTTAAAAAGAAAACAGCAGATATTTGTGCGGGCCGCGTAAAAACGGATAGCATAATTGTGCATGAAAAAAAAACATATTTTAAAAGTAAACAGCAGATATTTGAGTGGGAAGCAAAAAACGGAAAGTATAAATGTGAGTACATGAAAAAAATATATTTAAAAAGAAAACGGCAGATATTTGTGAGGGCCGCAAAAAGCGGAAAGTATAATTATACGTGAAAAAAAATATATTTTAAAAGAAAACGCCAGATATTTGAGCGGGCCGCACAAACATGCGCCGCGGGCCGCAGTTTGACGACCACGGTACTAGATGAACTAGACTTTTGTATTATCAATGATGGTTCTCCTACTCGTCTTCAGGTGCCTGGTCAGCGACCCAGCATGGTTGATCTTACTATTTGCAATTCCAACATAGCCGCATCCCTGTTATGGAAGGTTTTGGATGACCTTCATGGGAGTGATCATTACCCCATCCTCATTGAATCCTCAAATATTTTTCATTCCAACAAAAATGTCAAGTGCAGTAGTCGAAAACCAAGGTTCTTAACTGCCAGAGCCAACTGGAATGACTATTCAAATCATACAAAGTTCTCTGTGCAAAATCTGCCCTCTCCAACTACAGAAAATGTTGCGGAATGTTGCGATTTATTGGTGTCATTACGGCCGCAGAAAAATTTATCCCCATTAAAACGACACCTAACAAAGGGAAACCTCCCCCAGCTCCTTGGTGGGATATTGAATGCTCAGACGCAGTAGATATGAGGAAAAAATATGCGAAAATTTATTCAACAAATATGAATATGGAGAACTTCCTTCAGTATAAACAAATTGAAGCTAAGACCAAACGTCTTCTAAAAAACAAAAAACTTCAAGGCTGGAAAAAATTTTGCACATCATTATCTCCCGAAGTTCCTCTTTCAGTTGTTTGGAATTCAATTCGCAGGTTTAAGGGTTCTCACGTCCCAACGGTGACTCGACCACTCACTTCAGAGTGGGTGAAGGAATTTGCCGATAAACTAGCTCCTCAAACTGCAAGTAATTTTAATGAAACAGAATTCACATACTCATTTAAAACACGGGGTTGGATGGACACCCACTTCAATTTAACGGAACTTAGGGAGGTCTTAAACGATCTCACAGACTCATCCGCTGGTGTAGATGGAATTCCTTATAGCTTTATTAAAAACTGCGACGTTACCACACTAAACTATTTTCTTTCAATTATAAATTTGATCTTTGACTCCGGCAAAATTCCATCATCCTAGAAAACTCAAATAATTGTTCCCATTCTGAAACCGCAGAAAGACCCTAACTCTGGACTTTCTTACAGACCTATAGCTCTGTCATCTTCCTTAGTTAAAATAGCTGAACATATAATTAAAAGACGTCTAGACTGGTATACAGAAAATGAGAAAATTCTTCCCAGCTCTCAGTTTGGCTTTCGAAAAAGAAAAAGTACGATCGAAAGTGTGTCCATCCTGACTTCTGATATCCAGTTGGCCGTGGCAGATAATGAATTCCTTGTCGGTGTTTGCCTTGATGTGTGCGGAGCTTTTGACAATGTTTTATTAGATGTTTTATTTAATAAATTATTAAAAATTGGCATCCCTCGTAAGCTTTCCAGTTTTATAATTAACCTCCTTCTTACCAGGAAAATTCAAATCCAGGTGCTGGATTCTCCTCCACTGGAAAGAATAGTAAACAAGGGTTTGCCTCAGGGCTCCGTCCTTAGTCCTATCCTTTTTAATATTTATACCTTTGACCTGCATCGGAGTATGCATCCATCTTGTAAAATACTCCAGTATGCGGATGATCTTTTTATATATATTTCAGGACGAATTATTTCTATTCTGGAGGATGCGATTAACATTTGCATGAAAAACCTTGACACCTGTTTAAAAAATCACGGCTTAGAAATTTCTCCGTCCAAAAGCAATGTTATCGTCTTTTCCAGAAAGCGTGTTACTCCGCGTGTAACAGTCCAAATAAATAATTCAATTCTCCCTATGCAGGTACAAATAAGATTCCTTGGGGTAATTTAAGACTCTAAGTTAACATGGAACCCGTATGTTAATTTAATCATTAACAAATGTCAAGCTGGCCTCAACACTTTACGTGCCGTTTCACGGGTCTGGTGGGGAAGTCATCCATTCACCCAAAAACTTTTTTATAACGCATATGTTAGGAGTCATTTGGATTACGCGTCATTCCTCATTGAACCCACTTCTAAAAAGAATCTCGCAAGGTTGGACCGTATTCAATTTCAATGTTTAAGATTGATTATCGGAGCAGTGCGTTCTTCCCCAATTAACGCTTTACAAGTGGAGGCTGTGGAGGCTCCTCTTCATTTCAGAAGACAGTTCTTGGCTGACAAGTTTTTATTTAAATGCTTAAGACTCTCTAATCACCCACTGAAAGACAAAATTACTGCACTCACTGCTCAAGTGAAATCACTTCCATATTGGAGGAACAAATCAATCCCTCTTCTTGTTAAAAGCCTCCATACGTACTGTGCGTATAAACCCCTCTTAAATCCATCAGACAGACTTCCTTTATATGCCAACTCCTTTCGTATTCATTTGTGTAAACCAAATATTCTTTTTCCCTCGGCATAATTAACAATCACGAAGCTCCAACAAAACTTATCCAAATTTTAAATTCGAAATATTCCAACTGGAAAATTATTTACACAGATGGTTCCAAGTCTCCCTTATCAAACCATGTGGGAGCGGCATTCCACTGCCCATCAGATCAAGTCGATAGAAAAATTAAACTTCCAAAAGAGGCTTCCGTTTTCACTGCTGAATGTATAGCCATTTTTGAATCCCTCAAATACATTGACGATGTTCACATTGGAAAATTCTTAATTCTCTCCGATTCCCTGAGTGCACTTCAAAAATTAAACTCTTCCCCTTTCCATTACCTAGAAGACGATTTCTGTGTTGGAATTCGCACTTTAATTCATAAATTAACCGACTCTGGCAAAGAAATCGTCTTGGCTTGGATACCTAGTCACTGCGGTATCCCTGGAAATGAAAAGGTCGATTCATTGGCGAAAGATGCCATTATTTCGGGGGATATTTTATATAAATTTTTAAACACCGATGACATTTTCATAAAATTGAAGGAAAACATGATTTCCACATGGCAGAATCATTGGGAAGAATCTAGTCAATCAAAAGGATATAGCTTTTTCACAATTCAGCCAACGATTCCTTCAAAACCGTGGTTTTCCAGACTTTCTTTTAACAAATTCTCGACATCATCCATTTGCCGCATGCGGATAGGGCATTGCTGCCACAATGTTCACCTGACAAAAATTCATATTAAGAATTCTGCGATGTGTGAATGTCGTCTTGGTGAAGAGGATCTCAATAATATTTTTTTCAGTTGTCCCATAAATAATTCATACAAAAATTTCATCCCTCACCTAATCAGTTCGGGTATATTGCCTCCCTACAACATTGCATGCCTGTTATCTTCTGTGAACAAACGCGTGTATAAAGTCTTGGCTAATTTCCTGAATATTAACAGCATCAATTTGTAACTGTAAATTAAGTTTCATGTATTTATTTATTTATTTTATTTTTTACGCACAATAAATTGTGTCAGCATATCTTTTAATTTCCTTGTTATGTTTAATTAAAATCATCTCTTATTGTAATAATTTTGCGTATTATTATTATTATTATTTGTATAGTATTATTATATAATGTAGATAGGTTCTTGTTATTAAAACTAAATTAGTTAATATTAACCAAAAATTACACTCACAAAAGCATTCACTTGACACTGGCCAGAACACTCTTTTGGGGTGAAGAGCCATTAAAAAAAAAAAAGGTTCAATCCTTGAGGCGACGAGAAAATTCTCAACACGAAAGGCAGTCACCATTTGCCCGGCCTAGGGGTTGGTACTCGACTCCGCTAACGGAGTGTCCCGACCGCCGGGAACCACGCGAACCGAATCCCAACCAGGGATAAAAAAACAGTTGCGTTTTGCAACCCGACCAGGGCTTTGCACGCGACCCCGCGCAATTTCCCGACCAGGGAAATTACCAGACACGCTCGCGGATTCCAACCAGGAACCGCCGATACGTTCGCGAACTTCTACCAGGAAGCCTAACCAAGTGACCGCGAAAATTCCGACAAAGGATTTGTGCAATTTCCGCTTTGCACCAATTTTCACTACAAAGACTTTCGCAACTTCCTACCTGTGCAATAACAAGTGAAAAAAATTAGAACTTAAGTTTAAAGTGCCTAGTGACTGTGTGCTTGCGCGGAGACTCCATCATCAGCAACCAAAGGGAAGTGACTGAACATTTTATTTAATTTAACCACCGAAGTGATTAGATTCTGAACAATTACATAAAGACTTTTCCGTAGAATTAAGCAAACAGACTTTTTAATTTTAAGACTAATTAACTAAGTACCTAGTATAGACTAATAATTAACACCTGCCTTTTGTGTCCTAATGTAATAAATGTGTCGTTTCGTAAACCAGAAGCTTTTTAATTTATATATTATAGTTTTAGTTTGAACCCGCCATAAGGCTCGGGTGTATCAATTGGCGGCCCAGACGTGTGGCTTACCGGCATTTTTTGTCTGGTAGAAATCCGAGTGTAGATTTCTGACCCATGAACCCTGAGATTAGAATAGTTTCGTCCAAAGGAGGAACAATAGTTGTTATCAATAATTATTAGTTAAATTCACACATAGCCACAAACTCGGTGGAATCTAAATGGATGCCGATAGGTTAGCTTTTCACGATACGCGTTAATAGTAATTGTTCTAAATTAATGATAGGTATTTTTTTGGCAAATTTTTCTTTGTTTTTTTTTTTAAATTAATAATTTATGTCTGGGTTTAATGCTTCCCGCCTCAAAGAGTATTTGGCGCCCAAATTAGTTTAGGTATAGTTTTAAAAATAGATTTAAAAATTAATTATACATGGCATCGGCAAACACAACGCGAACCACGCGACAAACCACGGCGGATGCATTGCAGGCAACCGTAGACGTCGGTAACCTCACACCAGCGAAGGAAAAGATGGAAAACAGGGGGCAGACCTCGTGCCATTCGAGGGTTCTGGAAGATCGATTCGAAGGTTTGCCGGAGGAAGAACCCGAAGAGTTTATCGTCGCGTGCGAAGAATTCTTCAGTGCGACAGGCTGTTCATCAGCACTTAAAGTGGAAAAAGCTGCAAAACAATTGCAAGGAGAAGCAAGAAGGTGGTGGCAGCCACATACACGCGGGAGATGGAGCTGGGAGGACTTCGTTGCGCAACTACGGAAGCGTTACGGCGTAGTGGGAGCGAGGACCTCTCTATTAGTCACGCTGTATGGAGACTCGCAGAAAACCGACGAAAGCGGCGTTGCTTTCTTACAGCGTAAGCGAGCAATCCGCAAACGTGTTTTCGGACAAACAGGCTTGGACGAATTCTGCCCAGATCTGATAGGGCTGATGATGCCTCGTTATCGAGAGCTGCTGGAGGCGGGCCTATCTTCGGCACGTACACCATGGAAACACTTACCGCACGAGTAAACGCCATCGATTTCCCGAAGGAAATACTCTTCCGTACACCGCCGCCCCAATACCAGGAAAGGGCGAATACCCGTAATGACGCAAGGCGACCGCGTGACCAAGTGCCCTGGTGTCATAACTGCCCAGGAAGACATTGGAATGAAGATTGCCCAGAACTTCACCGCCGCAGGGCGGAAAACTGACATGGCCCGGACGCCGACCAGGTCGGACAACGTCGCGTCCAGGGCCCCCATACATAGGTACGTATGAGTACCAGCATTCACAACGAGAAGATCAGACTGGACCGCATCAAGCTCAAGAACCTCCACAATGCGCCTTCGCGTACGCGTCTGTCGTGGAAACACCACGGTATACGCGTGGCCCAGTTACACCGGATATCGCCTCCATTATCGAGCACAATATGCTCCCTTTTCAAAAGCCCCCGCAATGTGCCCCCCCTTGCTGTCATCAAACAATGGCTCAATGAAAACAAACTTACTCTAAATACAAAAAAAAACTAAATTCATTACACATAGTATAACTCTAAGAGGTCAACCTCCTCCAACCTTCACTCTGAAAATACACGACTGCTCCCAACCCTTCTCATCGTGCAATTGCGAAATCATACAAAATGTCAAACAAATAAAATATCTAGGCGTGATAATTGACGAAAACCTACGCTGGAATGACCACATTAACTTAATTACATCCAAGCTTAAAAAAATCATGTATCTTTTAAATAATATAAAAAATATCTTCCCACGCACAATACTAAGATCTATCTACTTTGCTCTTTCCCAATCTTTAATCATGTATGGTCTTCTGTCTTGGGGAAGTGCAAGTAATATTTCTCTCGATCCACTAGAAAAGGCACAAAAGGCAACAATCAAACTAATACTTCAAGTAGCATATGATACAGACTCTGAAAAAATTTTCAAGATGCTCGACGTTTTGTCAATCAGACAACTCTACGCTAAATCGTCTATTCTTCACCTCTTCAAATTCAAACTTCATATCCCTTTACTTTCTCAGTCCTCAATAACAAGCCGGTCCTCAACAAACCTAACACTCAACATCCCGCTAAAGCACACGACCCACGGACAAAGATCCTTTAACTACTATTCTATCAAACTATATAACAGCATGCCACCTTCTTTGAAACAATCTGCTGATTTTTCACCAACAAATAAACTAAAAAAACAAATCACAGTCTGGATAAAAGCTAAAGGAACACTATTTTTCCAAAACCTATTTACTCCAAACCAAACATAAAAATTAACTTATTAATAACCAATGTGCAATAACCATTAAATAAAATAAATATAAAACTTTCTTCTACAACACATTAATACTTGTCACACATAATCATAAATAAACACGTAAACACCTCAGCACAGGTTCTCCTAGTGAGGTGTTCACGAAACATAGAATACCTATCCACAGTTTCACCTTCGCAAACCTACCATACACCCTACATAATAAAATTGTAAAATATATTATGTAAAAATGTTTTCAAAATTTATCTATTATGTAAAAATGTCAATTAATAGGTAAATACTGTAATACATAGAAATAAATTAAAAAAAAAAAAAAAAAAATGTTCTTTTTCTTACGCACCAGTTGTAGACCCATCATATCACCCGCGCGCAACTGTAACACCGGATATTGCCTCGGCTTTTACGCAAAATATACTCACACTTCAAGAGCAGTACGCCGGGCCTAGCGGCCATAATATTTCCCCCCTAGCAACTACTATGGACGGGGCACCCACGCTAGAAAGCGCGCAACACGCGCCTTCAACGAATATCTGGCAAAACGTTATTAACGACGTGCCACCACCTGTAGATACTTACTATCCAGGTGGTTCTATACAAGCGGACGCAGATACCTTCACCTCTACGCCAGCCGTAGAACCGACTAGCACAAGCAATCCCATTATACCGGTTATCGAGACGATTCCCGCAATCATCCCCATTGCACAACATGCAATCGATCTGCAGCAATCGTTTCCCAGTAATTCGCCTACAATCGCTTCTACAACGGAGATGATTTCTCCACCCACTGCCTCATTGCGCAATGCTACAGATGAACACGATGACGCTCCACAGCCACCCCCCGCCTCCAGTGGCCACAATACGCCGACGGAACCTGCATCAGGTAACCACAGCAGACCACGCCTGTCAACTATTCCTGAAGAAGAAACTCTTTCGGAAAATCACGATATGCCGTACACTCCGGCATTAGCTGAGGAACTTCCGACTAGGTATAAAATAGCTAATGTTTGGCCCAAATTCCCACCGAGGACGTATGAACCAATTGATTCCAGGAAGGTGCATAACCAAGGCTCTTATGACGCCAGGAAACCACCCAGTATAACATGAAAGCAGACAATCTCATACCGATAATGAAACCATTGTAGTATGTAACTGGATAGATACCTACATAGACCGTTAGGTAATATGAAGTTGTTAGGATAATTTTATAATTTTTTTTATAGATAGTAGAATTGTTTTAGTTAAGTTTAATAATAGTTACTTAGTGCATTAATAAGATTAATTACCGTTAATTTTCGACAAAACACCAGGGGGCGATTGATATACCTTTAGGTATTTTAATGTCAAAAATTCACGGAACTGAACAAATGTGCACCATTTACAATAAGGTTGCTAGCTTAGAAGTTGGCGGTAGACACAAGGAGCTTAAACTAGCGGCGAACACAGAGCGGCGAAAGCAATTAAGGACTGCAATAAAATTTGGAAAGTTAGAACTTATTGTCGGCAGGAACACACAAAACAATAAAATAAAACCCAATATGGCCGCGTCGGGCGAAGGCAATAAACCTTTTCCTTTGGCTCACGAAGCCGCTGCGGCCGATGGGAATGTTTCAAGGCTGTGACTTAGGTTCAATCCTTGAGGCGACGAGAGAATTCTCAACACGAAAGGCAGTCACCATTTTCCCGGCCTAGGGGTTGGTACTCGACTCCGCTAACGGAGTGTCCCGACCGCCGGGAACCGCGTGAACCGAATCCCAACCAGGGATAAAAAAACAGTTGCGTTTTGCAACCCGACCGAAGACTCAAATACAATTTTCGATCACCTTTATCAAGGCGCAGGTTCCCCTGTACCTTCCTACTTCCTTCCTTCTACTACTTCCTACTGCCTTCGACCTTTTCCCCTTTTCCCCACTTTTGTCCCCATTTCTCCTTAGGTGTCGAAACGGCCAGCCGGTCCCTTCCCACTACATCGTCTGTGCGGCGGGCGACTACAGTGTCCATCCCGTACAAGTACACTATGGAAAAGAAAATCGTAGTTGGCTACAAGAATTAATTTATAGTCCCGTTGGCGTCATGTATCTTTTCTCGGAAGATTTTTCAATGTGGATGAGTGTTTCAGGCTGATAATTATTGCTTATAATAATTTTTACCCTTTGTGCTATGCATACAAATCTTGTCTTAAAAATTAGTTTAACAATTAAAAATAAAAATTAATTAATTGTTTTTGTGTTTAATTCTTAGAACTCCAAAAAAAAGGCTACAAGAATAACTATTTTTTTTAAATTTCTTATAGATACATTACAAACTTTAAATTTAATAATATAAGAAATTAAATATTATAATACTAGCTGACCCGGCGAACTTCGTACCGCCTAAGAATCAATAACTGTTGTGTTAACTTATTAGCTGAATTAATTAATTTTTTTAAAGTTAAAATTAATACTCAAAATGAATTAAGAAATGTAATTCACGTGGCAGCAAGGCATTTGCTTTATTAAAGCGAATCGAACTGATTCACGTGGCATTATTGTACTACTTTCTGTTAAAACTATTTACTGGGTAGGTTGCGCTTGGGTAGATTCCCTTCATTGAAGCATCTTGTGATATCCAACATTTTTCGTTTTGTTGTCGTTAGATGTCTTCCCAGTTCCACCGGGCGCATCGAGGAAAAATAAGCCACCATTTCCATCAACTGCCTTCATTAACGCATCGTGCACTTCCTTCTGGTGGGGGTACAACAGTGGTACATTCGTTCAAACTGATTGGTTCAATGCATCTTGATCATATTCACGTTCACGTGCAAGTTTCATTGCATTCATGAAGCGTCGATCTGGCGTTGTTATTCCTAACTTGACTAACAAACTGCCGCACATGAGGTAACACATGTCTTCGATCAAAAACAAAGCCTGTTTATGTATATCCTCATTCACCTCGAGATCAGGATTCCCTGAACTGACACGAATTCGATGTAAAATGTCCTCTGACATGTCATCTTTGTACTTGTTCCATAGTTCACGTGGATTCGATGGGAAACATGTCGAAATAATGATAGCAAATAATGTGCGTGTCAGACTGGAGATGCAGAAATAATTGCTTCAGTGATTGTCATGTCCCAATGATTATCGTTTTTGGCTAAAGTTCGGTGTTTGGGTAAAATTCCTAAAAAATAAAACTAGTTATTTTTATACTAATTTGGGGTCGGGGAATCCGAATCTGAAAGAATTAGGGGTAAAGTTCGGTTTATGGGCCAAATTCCTAAAAAATAAAACTAGTTATTTTTATACTAATTTGGGGTCGGGGAATCCGAATCTGAAAGAATTAGGCGGCGGCAAGCAATATTAACTGAATTACAGGACTTTAAAAATTTTTGTACACATACAGGAAAATAGCCATTTTGGAAGCATTTTGATTCCTAGAAAATCAAACTAGTTATTTTTATACTAACTATGGGCCGGGGAATCCGAATCTGAAAGAATTAGGCGGCGGCAAGCAATATTAACTTAATTACACGACTTAAAAATTTTATACACACACACACCTGAAAATAATCATTCCGGAAGTATTTTGACACATGTAGTACAAAGATCATAGAAAAACACGATAACATAGATGTTTTTACCACACAAAATTAAGTGTTGCCATTAAGCACTAATATTTATAACGTAAAATAACATGTTTATATTTTAAGTACTTATTTTTTATAATTGATTCTCAAATATTTTAGGAAGGTACACCAACTAGTATTGTGGAGTTTTTATGCCTTGACGCGAGTAGGCGTTATAAAGGGGCACGTTCTTTTGTATCACAAACCATGTTACATAAACCCGGCGTAGCTGCTAAACTACTTGAAAACAGGGATGTTTTTTTGCCGTGACGCGAGCAGGCGGTATAAAGGGGCACAAACCATGTTACACAAACCTAGCGTAGCCGCTAAACTACTCGAAAACAGGGATGTTTTTTTGCCGTGACGCGAGCAGGCGGTATAAAGGGGCACAAACCATGTTACACAAACCTAGCGTAGCCGCTAAACTACTTGAAAACAGGGATGTTTTTTTGCCGTGACGCGAGCAGGCGGTATAAAGGGGCACAAACCATGTTACACAAACCTAGCGTTAGGTTAGGATAGGTTAGGGACGCGAGCAGGCGGTATAAAGGGGCACAAACCATGTTACACAAACCTAGCGTAGCCGCTAAACTTCTTGAAAACAGGGATGTTTTTTTGCCGTGACGCGAGCAGGCGGTATAAAGGGGCACAAACCATGTTACACAAACCTAGCGTTAGGTTAGGATAGGTTAGGGACGCGAGCAGGCGGTATAAAGGGGCACAAACCATGTTACACAAACCTAGCGTAGCCGCTAATCTACTTGAAAACAGGGATGTTTTTTTGCTGTGACGCGAGCAGGCGGTATAAAGGGGCACAAACCATGTTACACAAACCTAGCGTTAGGTTAGGTTAGGTTAGGGACGCGAGCAGGCGGTATAAAGGGGCACAAACCATGTTACACAAACCTAACGTTAGGTTAGGTTAGGTTACGCATTTTTAAGACTACGAATTTTCATACTTTTGATTTAAGAATACGCCGTTGAGATAGTCGTAATTCATCAGGTTAATGTGTTAATACGACGGACGAAGAAGACTTGGTCGATTTATAAGGTATGTTTTTGAGAGCTGGTAACACTGCCGGCACATGTTTTTGTATATTTCTTGTTTTTCTATGATCTTTGTACTACGTGTGTCAAAATACTTCCGAAATGATTATTTTCAAGTGTGTGTGTATAGAAAATTTTTAAGTCGTGTAATTCAGTTAATATTGCTTGCCGCGGCCTAATTCTTTCAGATTCGGATTCCCCAGCCCATAGTTAGTATAAAAATAACTAGTTTGATTTTCTAGGAATCAAAATGCTTCCAAAATGGCTATTTTCCTGTATGTGTATAAAATTTTTTAAAGTCGTTTAATTCAGTTAATATTGCTTGCCGCCGCCTAATTCTTTCAGATTCGGATTCCCCGACCCCAAATTAGTATAAAAATAACTAGTTTTATTTTTTAGGAATTTTACCCAAACACCGAATTTATTCCTCGTTTTTAAGCAAATTGATCTGCTGACATGCAACACGAATTGTTGGGAACACTACACCATTGACTTGTGATTCAAACGATGTCGGCCCATGAACATTCACCAGCAACAACTGAAAGTAGAAGCATTCGTTACTTTTTACATGAACTGTGTAAATGCGACCAAGAGCATCAGTATCAGCACAACTGGATGATCAGTAACCACATCGCCGTGCGGGAGGAATGCAGATCCCGCCAATGTGGGGGATTTGAATAAAAATGCACTTTCTAGATGAGAAAAGTGTGGAAAAGTTGAATAAAAAAGAAATTAAGGTGCGCTTGGCAAAATTGAGGGAGATACAGCCGTTTAAAGAATGAATAAAATAACACTTCGTGAACTTAAACTACGCCATTTTGTTACTATTATGTTGGTATCTCAGACTTGCTATTAACCTGTAATCGGCCGGACACGCTCATATGCGCGCAGCTTTTGCGCATGCGCGAAAAAATATTTCGAAATAAAAAAGTTTGTCTGCGATTTTGACCCTTCTATGTACAAAATTTGTATGAAAACAAGATCAGAATCGCTTGCGCCAACATCATTGATGATATAGCCGACTATAGAACCGGTTGATACGATTGTAGCCGACTTCATGTGATAGATGAGACGCGTAATTATGAAATTTTTCTAGCGGACTTTTTTTAAACGATTTTTTAAACTGTTTATCACCTTCCAAATTAAAGTAACCTAACCTAAGACTACGCTAAACATGGTTTGTGTAACAAAGTTTGTGCCCCTTTATAACGCCTACTCGCGTCAACGCAAGAAAAACATCCCAGTTGTCAAATAGTTTAGCGGCTACGCTAGGTTTGTGTAACATGGTTTATGTAACATGGTTTGTGCCCCTTTATAACGCCTACTCGCGTCAACGCAAGAAAGACATCCCAGTTTTCAAGTAGTTTAGCGGCTACGCCAGGTTGTGTAACATGGTTTGTGACCATTATTAATTCTGTTTTTCATAATCACGCGCCTTATTATATATCACACGAAGTTGGCTACAATCGTATCAACCTTCGAATATAGCAAGTCTGAGATACCAACATAATAGTAACAAAATGGTGTAGTATAAGTTCACGAAGTGTCATTTTATTCATTCTTTAAACGGCTGTATCTCCCTCAATTTTGCCAAGCGCACCTTAATTTCTTTCAGATGCATCGCCAAATATACAACAATGGAATGTCGTTCATGAATGGGGAATGAGAATATACGCCAAATCGCCTCATTGTAGCTCACAAACTTGATAGCGTGTGATTTCGTCGTTTTTTATTTGTAGTTTTAACGCCAAAAACCGCCATATCGCTGACTTTTGTGACAAATTTGCAGATGTATTTGATTGACTTCACCGAATTGCAATAGGTACCCCACGTCACAATGCGCCTTGAGTGTTTTGAAAACAAGTGGCTGTTTTCCTGGAGTTATGCAGACATACGTTCACCATTTGTCCCATTTACGACTATTGACATTTAGTGTGTAAGAAAGAGAGGCAGCATTATATGTTTAAGAACAAAAGAAAAACAATCAGCACATTGACATTTGACGTTTTTGAATTTTTGGAATTCAAGCAAACTTCACTATTATACCTACCTACCACAATATTCCTGCAGCTCTTTCAAAAGATGAAAATTCGTTCCATATTAAAATGAGGGAGGAAATGAATTTTCGTCATAACTTTCTTTTTCGTGAATTTTTGCGATGTTTTAATAGTTATTATGTTATGGAAATTTCGAAATCTAGCAAATTTTTTTTTATTTTTTTTTATTTTACATTTTATTAACGCCCTAGTGGGCTTTTACAAGAAAAGAAGCAAATATATAATTAACAATATTAATTACATGTATTACATAAACAATAAAACAGAATAAATATGAATGCAATCGACTCGTTAGGTAAAGAATATTACAACATAAAAAAGAAATGAAATAGTACAATTAAAAACACATAAATTTGTTTAAGACCACTTTTATTTTAAAACACTCTACCGGTTTCAGAAGCACCCTTCCTACGTCAGGAGAATATTATAACTAAACTATGATACAGAATGTTAGGTGTTTGAGTGGGAGGTTAGCAAAGGGGTGGGGGTAATTGCGGGATTTCCGGAAAGAACAGAGCGGTTAATTGGAAAAATATTTAGAATGGGACTGAAAGATAAATTAATTTGGTTATTCATATATTTCAAAATACTAGCATTATTATTTAGGGATTTTCTGATTTCTAGTGCTTCTAAATTATCTTCTGTATTTGGACAGGAACATAGAGGCAACTGTCTAAATTCCTTCTTCTTATCAATTCATTCCATAAAAGCATCCAATTCACTTTAGAGGTAGGCAGTAATGCATCGATTAATTTTTTGGATTTAACACTTACTTCAATAAATAATAGAATTGATTTTAACATTTTTCGTAAACCGACGTACACAGATATAACTAACTATACATAATATGTCAAATTATCCGGCTTCTCATAAACATTCTGCTTATCATTCAATGGTGCACCGGCTAGTAAAAATCCCTCTATCGTCTGTTAATTTCGCGATTGAACTTTCAAAAATTAAACAAATTGCTCTAAATAATGGTTATTCCACAAATTTAATTGATAAAATCCTAAATAAGAAACTTAAACTCATTTCAACTAATACATTTTTATTTGGTACACCTGAAAATAATAATAAATCCCGTTCAATGGCGCAGAATTTTATATATATCCAACTTTTCCTCACTTAGTACAAAAAACTTACCTGCCCACATTAAGCCCGGGTTCTATACTGATAACAATTTAGGTAAATTACTAAAAAACACTAAAGATAGAGATCATAAATTAAGCCACTCAGGCATTTACCAACGATGTTGCAATGATTGTCCTTCGTTCTACATAGGTAAAACAACTAGAAATGTAAACATTAGAATCACCGAACATTGGTGCTTAAATAATAATAATTTTTCAGAGTTTGCTAATCACCTAATTTCTACAGATCACACTTTTAATAAGGACACAGGGGTTAAAATTCTTCACTGTAACAATAAAAGCAAAAAATTAGATAATTTAGAAGCACTAGAAATCAGAAAATCCCTAAATAATAATGCTAGTATTTTGAATAACCAAATTAATTTATCTTTTAGTCCCATTCTAAATGTTTTTCCAATTAACCGCTCTGTTCTTTCCGGAAATCCCGCAATTACCCCCACCCCTTTGCTCACCTCCCACTCAAACACCTAACATTCTGTATCATAGTTTAGTTATAATATTCTCCTGACGAAGGAAGGGTGCTTCTGAAACCGGTAGAGTGTTTTAAAGTAAAAGTGGTCTTAAACAAATTTATGTGTTTTTTTATTGTAAATTATGGCGAGCCACAAAGTTAGTGCTTTTTACCAATATGTAATATCGGCGAGTACGGCCAACAAAGCAAAATTATATAAAAACTTTTCTATTAAATATAGAATGCTGAGTTTAGATATATATTTCTACCAGCGGTGTATAAAGAGTAAAGTGTTCCCAAATTATATTACCTGTAAATTCAATAAAATGTGCGTTTCTTCGAATAGTTCTGCATACCGAGCTAAGGTTGCTTGGTTAAAAGAGGATTTAAAAAGCGCGTTTAAACAAAGAAACAAGCTTAAACTTAAAATCATGCTTCTTCACACTGAACTCGTGCACGAACTACATCCAATCTAGTGGATTTTATTCGATGATAAAATAAGAACGTATACCTCGGAAAAAGCGTTAAAAAAACAAGGGAAATTAAATAAAAAAACTTCAAAATCTGTGTAAATATAACATCAACAATCAGTGTCCAGATAAACCAGAACATATTTTCTTCGATCGTGTGCAGAATCTCTCTTCTCATGTGTTCCTCCCAGAAGAGATGAATTTATTATCTAAAGACTAAAATATAATTTAAATTATAGTAAAAATAATATCCAAAGTGCTATTGAAAATGTGGCAGTAGATATTGAAACAGCTCTATCCTACCAACGTAAAACATTCCTGTACAAAAGTGCCGAAACCATTAAAAATCAAATAGAAAAAAATAAAATTAAAAAAGTCATCCATCCAGAGATTTTATGTATTAACAACATTCGAAAAACGTTGGCTGAAGAAGATTTAGTGCTCACCAGGGCGGACAAAGGAAATACAGTGATAGTAATGAATAGAATGGACTACCAGTGTAAAATGGAAGACTTTGTAAAAGGTGACGATTTCGTTACCTTAACGAAAGACCCCACTAATAAATTTCAAACAGATGTTAAAAATTCAATTAAAGCATGTAAATCTCGAATTTTCAAAGATGATTATCCTAACCAAAATAAATTTTTACAATCTAATCCCAAAATCCCCAAATTATACGGATTTTTGAAAATACATAAAAGCCATAAACCCATCAGACCTGTTGTATCATGTTGTGCTTCCCCGAATTTCATAATAGCTGCTCACATTACTAATGTCTTTAATAATATTAATGTATTTTCCCCAAAGTATACAATTAAGAACTTGTTTGAACTGATCAATGCAATTAAGGACTTGGTTATTCCCGATAATGCCAAACTAATTTCCTTTGATGTTATTAACTTATTCCCAAATGTTCCAACTACTGATTGCCAAAAAATTATTGTAGATATTTTAAATTGCTCCAATTTGGATACTGATATGATTAATGACCTGTCTCTGTTATTCAACATGTGCCTTAAGCAAAATTATTTTCAATATAACAACAGTGTCTACCAACAGAATAAAGGCCTTCCGATAGGGGCTCCAACGAGTCCGCTGTTAGCAGACATTTTTATGGATAACTTAGAAAATAAGATTTTTAATTGTAATTCATCACTCTTAAATAATGTTCTAACTTGGAAGAGATATGTGGACGATATCTTCTGTATTTGGACAGGAACAGAGCGGCAACAACTGTCTAAATTCCTTCTTCTTATCAATTCATTCCATAAAAGCATCCAATTCACTTTAGAGGTAGGCAGTAATGCATCGATTAATTTTTTAGATTTAACACTTACTTCAATAAATAATAGAATTGATTTTAACATTTTTCGTAAACCGACGTACACAGATATAACTATACATAACATGTCAAATCATCCGGCTTCTCACAAACATTCTGCTTATCATTCAATGGTGCACCGGCTAGTAAAAATCCCTCTATCGTCTGTTAATTTCGCGATTGAACTTTCAAAAATTAAACAAATTGCTCTAAATAATGGTTATTCCACAAATTTAATTGATAAAATCCTAAATAAGAAACTTAAACTCATTTCAACTAATACATTTTTATTTGGTACACCTGAAAATAATAATAAATCCCGTTCAATGGCGCAGAATTTTATATATATCCAACGTTTCCTCACTTAGTACAAAAAACTTACCTGCCCACATTAAGCCCGGGTTCTATACTGATAACAATTTAGGTAAATTACTAAAAAAACACTAAAGATAGAGATCATAAATTAAGCCACTCAGGCATTTACCAACGATGTTGCAATGATTGTCCTTCGTTCTACATAGGTAAAACAACTAGAAATGTAAACATTAGAATCACCGAACATTGATGCTTAAATAATAATAATTTTTCAGAGTTTGCTAATCACCTAATTTCTACAGATCACACTTTTAATAAGGACACAGGGGTTAAAATTCTTCACTGTAACAATAAAAGCAAAAAATTAGATAATTTAGAAGCACTAGAAATCAGAAAATCCCTAAATAATAATGCTAGTATTTTGAAATATATGAATAACCAAATTAATTTATCTTTCAGTCCCATTCTAAATATTTTTCCAATTAACCGCTCTGTTCTTTCCGGAAATCCCGCAATTACCCCCACCCCTTTGCTAACCTCCCACTCAAACACCTAACATTCTGTATCATAGTTTAGTTATAATATTCTCCTGACGAAGGAAGGGTGCTTCTGAAACCGGTAGAGTGTTTTAAAATGTGTGGTCTTAAACAAATTTATGTGTTTTTATTGTAAATTATGGCGAGCCACAAAGTTAGTGCTTTTTACCAATATGTGAAATAGTACAAGTTGTACTTACACAAAAATTAAAACAATTCAGCTTTTAAATATTTATACATATTATTAACAATAATAATAAGACCTGACATAGAACAAAGTGTAAATAGAACTGCAAAAATATTATAAAGTAAGTATACATTTTACTAGTGAGGTTTAGATGAGAAAATATTTTATGAGAAAAACAAAAAATAATAAAAGTTAATTATTAGCAGATAGAATCGAGATTAGTTGATTTTTAAAACATTCAAAACTGTAAATATATCTGTAGATTTGCAGTATTTATTCGCAAGGTTATGGATTCTTGGAATTGGTGAGTATATAGAGTAATTAGTGTTGAGTTTATTGTTGCATTTAAAAATATCTTTACTACGAGTTTGTCTAGCGGGTATGCTAATGCAAATTAGTTCCAACAAATTAGGGCTGTCAATTAAAGATTTTATAATTTTGTATAAAAATAATAAATCAATTAACACTTTTCTATCTGATAATTTAAGAAGTCTGGTTTCAGAGCGTAAGTAATTATAATTTATAAATTCGATTGGAATTTTCATTTTAAAATTGATGTACCGAAGAAATTTGTTTTGTACCTTTTCCAATGATTGAGAATGAACATTGTAGTATGGTGACCATACAGAGGAATTGTATTCTAATCTGCTTCGTACTAGTGAGCAATACAGATGATATGATTTTGACAATCTTTCTGTCATCCGCATATAGGTACACTTGAGAGTTACGGATAGTTTTGTTAACGTCATTCAAAAAAATATTGAATAAGAGGGGGCCAAGGTGAGATCCTTGGGGAACTCCTGAGGTTACGGGGACGAAACTAGAGCAGAATCCTTGTACAGTTACAGCTTGCGTACGATTGTCGAGATAAGAGGCTAACCAACGAAGGAGGTCACCATGTATACTCATTGCTTCGACTTTCTCAATTAAGATATGTGTGGGATTTTATCAAAGGCTTTGGAGTAGTCTGTGTAGACTACATCGACTTGATATCCGTTATCCATAGCAACAAGGACTGTATGAACAAACTCACATAGATTAGTTTCTGTTAATTTTTTGGTGACAAAACAAAAATTCCAGAAGATAGTGAAGCTTTGAATATTAGACTTAGCGGATAACATAGAACACTAGCGCAATTCTAAAAGAATACAGGGTGTACACCATCAGGCCCACTGCCTTTGGTAGGGTCTAATGATTTAAGATATTTACAAACTAATTCAGTGTTTATATTAACATTATTAAGATTGAGAACTGAGGTGTTTGGATTATATATTCGAGTTGTAGACGAGGTGCACGGGGCGGGGGATTCGAAGGAGGATTGGAAATGCATGTTAAATAAGTTACTTATATCTTCCCCACCCGATACATGCTGAGAGCGAAGAAACACATTGTTATGAATTTCAGAGTTTTTTTTTGCTTAGATTTAACAAAGGTCCAAAAGTGTTTGGGATTGGTATTAATATTAATTTCAGCCATATTAATAAAATTATTGTAGCACACTTTTTCCATACACTTTTGTCGTTCTCGGAGAAGAGAGAAAGTTTGATAGTCAGAGTTAGGGAACTTACCCGTACTACGTGACACGTTTAGGGGGCGGGGGTCTTCAAAATGTCACGTTTGGTACAAATGAGCGGCGGCGGGCTTAGGTTTTTGGTCACCGGGGGGGGGGGGGGGGGGTAAAAATTGCAAAAAGTTGATCACGTAGTATGGGTACGTTCCCTTACGGTTATAAATTTTGTATTTTTTATGAAATTTAAGTTTATGATCAATTAACATAGACTCCAGGTATCCTCCCCACGACTAGTTGCTGGTGATCCTTTAGTTTATTTGCCGCACAAATTAAATTTAAACCAGTTTTGTGTTCACAATGTAAAATTCGAGTTGTGGATTCATCTGCTAACACATTTCGAAGGAAAACCTTCTCTAATTCGAAGTGCTGTTATAAAATTCTAGTTGCAAACTATTTATGTACTGATTCAAAGAAAAACCATTTTTATACACCGAAAACAGATTTAATTTAAACCAGTTTTGTGTTCAGAATGTAAAATTCCAGCTGTGGATTCATCTGCTGACACATTTCGAAAGAAAAACATTCTCTTATTTGAAGTGCAGTTATAAAATTCTAGTCGCAGACTATTTATGTACTGCCAGAATCATAGAATAATCATTTTTATGTTCTGAGTGTAGTTTTAATCAACCACACATAGAATTTAATCTAAACCAGTTTTGTATTCAAAATGTAGTGTTATTCCAGTTGTGAATTCATCTGCTGACACATTTTGGTGGAAAACATTCTCTTATTCGAAGTGCAATTATAAAATTCTAGTTGCAGACTATTTATGTACTGAGTGTAGTCTTAATTCACCGCATACAGATTTAATTTGAAACAGTTTTGTGTTCACAATATAATGATAAATTAAATAACAAGTTGTCGATTCACCGTTTACCGAGTGAAGCTTTACTGTTCCGTATGTAGCTTTTGTTTCGGGACTCTTACGCAGAAGCGATTTTAAATTAAAACCCACCTTGACATGATTTTTATTGGAAGAATACCAGTCACATGTGATACATAAATCGGCATAAAATAAGGTCAACCCCTGTTGTAGTCTCTTCTTGGCTCTTCTTGGCTCCGCTTGGCACTGCTTGGCTCTTCTTTGCTTTCCTTGTCCCTTCTTGGCTCTTCTTGATTATTCGTGTTTCTTGTGATCTTCTCGTCTCTTCTCGGCTCCTCTGGACTTTCCTTGCATCTTATTATCTCTTTTCTATTATTAACCCTTCTTGGCTCTTCTTGCATCTACTTGGATGTTCTCGTCTATTCGTAAATCTTTTTGTCTCAACTTGTCTTGTCTCTGACTATATCTTCTTGAATATTTTCATCTCTTCTTGAATGTTCTTGTCTCTTTTTGGCTCTCCTTGGATCTTTTCGTTTCTGCTTGCTACTTCTTGTCTCTTATCGTCTAATATTGGCTCTTCTTAACTCACCTTTGCTTTTAATGCACCTTCTTTCCAATTTTCCCCCGTTGTTGGCTCGTCTCGATTCCACCTGTATTTTTTTTATCTTATTGTTTTATCTTTTCTTGTATCTTATTGTTTCTTCGAATATTTTCTTGTCTCTTCTTATCTCTTCTCGCTCATTCTTGGCTCTTCTTGGCAAGGGCGTAGCTAGAATTTTGTTAAGGGGGGGGGGCAGGCGTAGACAAACCAAGAATAAATCTAAGGTAAATGCTGCATGAGCAACAGGACAGGTCACGTTAAAAATGAAAAACAATATATCCATCAGTTAATTTATTTTACAAAAAAGTAGTCGACGAGGTTCTTCACAAAACCGTTTTAACACCTCAGATTCAATTGTATCCTTAGTTTTTTGTACCATGGTTCGATGTACACTGAGCATACATAGGGCGTTCAAACGGTTTTCAGTCATCGTTAATCTCAGCCATGTTTTAACACGACGCAGTGCAGAAAAGGACCTCTCTATGTTACTTGTAGTGCAAGGTTGTGCCAAGGAAATAAGTATTGCTTTTTTTGTTGCGGGAAAGAAGAGTTAGCCTCCTTTAACACTTCAGTAAAATCTAGTTTTTCGAGATCTTCTCTGGTCACACCTTTGTTCCGCCATTTTTTATACCATATTCGGCTTCTTGATTAAAATTAGGTAAATCGTAGTATAGGCAAAAACTTTGTGCTTTTTCTTTGAAATCAATTAACGACATATTCAACTTTGTACTGGGATGAAGCATGCAAATTTTGGTCACCAAAGCGCTGCTCCAATGCAGATATTAGGGAATCTAAATAAGGAATGATAAATAATCGATCGGTTCCAAAAATCGCATGGAGTCTCAGCAAGGTGATTGGACCAATGTTGTTGCCGTTGTTGGCGAGATACAATGCGTGGGACTTGTATATCAGTTCCAAAGGCAGCTGCAGTTCTAATTGAAATATCTAAAATATTTTGGCTCTCTACATCTACGTTGCTTCGATGATCATTTATAATAGAAATTATACCTTTAATATGATTCATACATGCGTACATATCGATAGTTTCCAATTGTAAAGCATTGGCAATAGGTTCCAATATGCCTGAGTACTTGGCTATCAGTTGAACACATATAAAATGAAAACTGATTTAATAACAGCGCAATGTAACTGATAAGCACGTTTTCTTGATGCTTCATTAATCATGATCAACTAAAAAGGTAATAATAAAAATTAAATTGATTCTCTCAAACAATAGGCTACCGATGTAATATTTGTGAGCATTCCTGCATCTTCTAGGGGGGGGCAGCTGCCCCCCCCCCCTGCCCGTACCTCGCTACGCCCATGCTTCTTGGTGTTTCTTGCGGAGTTTAATTCATATTTATACATGGCAACCTAATATGCTAATAACTAGGATGGGCAAGAATAAAGATTTTGATTGAGTGTTGTTTTCTAAGTTCTGTAATTTTCTTGATTCTTCTGGCCTTTTCTTGCTTCCTTTTGCCTTTTTTCGTCAGTTTCAGTCTACCCGAGTATCTGCTTAGAAGTTCTTGCTTCTACTAGCCCCTTCATGGTTCTTCTGGCTTCAATTTGCTTCGTCTTACTTCATTTCGCTTGAAGTGAAATATCCCTAAACTGCGCTATGCAAATGTTTTTTTTTTTTACATGAATACCGCACAAGAGTCCCAACTACTCCCGCCTGGAGCCAGTGGGACTAAATTGATCAGGTTTATTATCACCATAATAAAATACAGTACTATTTAAAAAAAGTTTATTATATATTATTATATTGCTGACATTTTTTGTAGTGTATGAGTGCTTTTTTCATTCTTATATTATTTCTAGCTTGGGAGACTACTGAATTAATGTGATATTAACTAATAATGTGCATAATATAAAACATGAATATTGCATTAATAAATAAAACAATGTACATTAAATAAATATGCTAATTTTATTATTTACTTTCACAGGTGAAAAACCAAAATCTCTTAACCTTAGAAGTGCTTTTTTTCTATACAACAAATTCCCAAAAATTAAATTATGACGGGTGTGTAAAATAGTAGTTATGGCATACACAAAAATATGAATTTCAGTACACATTTGCTCAGAAAGAATATAATTATTAAAATAATTCTATTTATACGTTGATGACCAAAAAGTTACAACGCAATTCAAATATATTATGTGTAGGTGTGTAGCCTTTTGGTTTTGAAAGTGTCTTAGGAATATATTTTTTACATTCCAGGTGGTCAGAAGGTCACAGAAATCGTGCTTGATTATCCTAACTAATATTGTGTTTCTTTGTCCTTCTTTCACGTCACAATGGAGCGACCGATCAACGTGATTTTTTGCATACGGATAGTTGGAACTGACATAGGCTACTTTTCACCCAGAAAAACATTTCATTCCCATTGGTAAATTCTTTGTACAGTAATTTCTCCCTAATACCATGTGAACGAAGCCACGGGTAAAAGTAATAATATATCCATAAATTCATTCAATTGGAGTCGTTATCAGATTTTATAGAATTTAATAAATCCAATTTTGGAAAGACCTGAGGTTTAACAACATCAGCAAATTGGATACTTCGAATGGTAGTTGTTTCAGTTGAAGGTCCACGCTTTATTTTTTCTGAAACAGAAACAGATATTTGTAGAATTATAAAAATTTATATTTCAAAATCAACCTCACTTTGGTGTTAATTAGTGTCATGCTTAATATTTGGAAATAGATTGATGAAGCTTACGATTGCTTATTCCTTTACTGGCTTCATATTCCGCAAGCTCCACAGGATGGGCTCTCCTTTTATGAATTCTACAATTCGATCCATCCGCAAAGGTTTTGGAGCACCATGGACAGGAAAATGGTGTTTTTCCTGTATGAATGTTTAAGTGAGCCTAAAATGAAGAAAGAAAATTGTAATAAAACTAGATGAATTCTTTTACAACAAGCCAGTTTCGTTGCAACAAAAGAGTTGTCTCCATATTTGAGGGTCTTCACTCAGGTTCGTAGGGTTGAGTTCAAAGTGAGTTTCCATTGGGAAATTAGTAAAAAAATTCGCAAAACAAGTTTGAAAGTTTATCTTAACAATATTCTTACCTCAAATGACCTCTTCCATTTAAACCCTTTATTGCAGAAGCCACAAGTAAATCTGCAGACATCCGTATGGACATTCATGTGCTCACGCAAAGTATTTGCATACGAAAAGGTAGATGGACATTTAGAGCACTTATACACCACATCATTGTGAATATTGGAATGACATTTCAGAGTGAAACTGGATCTAAAGCTGCAAAACATAAAAATGCATAAAGTAATAAATATAAATTGGAATAAATAGAATACTTTAAACGGTATTTAACAGAATGTGTATTGATATAATTAATGTTGGTAGTTGTTAGTAAATTTAATTACGTAGATATACACACGTTTTAGGACAATGGGGACAAAGGAAGGGTCTGTCTCCACTGTGCACTACTCGGTGAGAATTCAAATTTCCATTGGATGTAAAAAATTTCCCACAAATATCACAGACAAAAGATTTGTCCTTTATGTGGACGTGTTTGTTGTGAATTTGAACAGCCATCTTTGATGCAAACCTGAATATAAATAGATATAATACATTATTAATTATTAGGAATAATTTTTAGTTAATAAGATTTATAACTTTTTTGTGAGATTTATTTCTAGAACCATTCAGTGTTCCTGTAACCATGTTCTAAGATTTCAAGAATGGGAAAAAAAGTGTTATAGCAATAATTATTAATTACTCTTTTGTCAAAAAAAGTTTATGAGATAAATACGTACTTCGCTCCGCAAATTTCACAAGGATGTATATTCCTAACTTCCTTGGGTAAATGTTGTAATTCGTGTTGTTTTAATAAATATAGTTTAGGATAAATTTTTCCACACTGCTCACATTTATGTTCAGGTCGTGTCATATTTGAATGCTCTAATAAGTAGTGTTTCTTCAAGTTAGGTTTTGTGTAAAACGTGTTATCACACTCGGTGCACCTGAAAAATAACCAATATTTTTCATATAAAAGTAAACATGAATATACATGTCTGATTGTATCAACAGCTCAGCTGTGGGATGATTTGCCAGCCTCTATGTTTTGTCCATCTTACAACAAGTTCATTCCTTCCTTTCAAAAAGATCCCCCACACTGCATGCTCAAAGATACCTCAGGGCTTCTAATGTTGAGGTAATATATAAAAAAATATCTCCTACTGTATCCAGTGCCAGATTAGCCATGTAGCAGAAGTAGCAAATGCTGTGGGCCCCGCTTTTCCGGGGCCCAGGCAGAATAAAAATTAGAATTTAAATATCTCGTGCGCTAGTGTGGATTTTCAACGGTTGATATATCCGCTACACATAATATCTGCTGACCAAGAGCGCCTCGCCTAGCTGAACGAACTGGAATCTGAAACTTGACCAAATTGCAAAAACAAAAATGGGGGATGGGCCGGCGGAGCGGTGTGAGATGCCGAGTGTTTATTTTGTGGAGGGGAACATGTCATGTTTTTTAATGTTTCAGGATGATTAAGGCTCTGCAACCGGGCTGGAAAAGAAGAAGATGGAGAGATACGAAATTACGAATGTTAGAGGAGAGCGCTAACATTTACAGCGACAAAATCGATTCGAAAATTGCGAAAATGATTAATAAAACACAACTCATTTAAAATAGAGCAAAAATATCGCGGGCATTATCTTTAACAGCATTTAAAGAAACAATGTGATTTTTTTCATACATTTAACTTGTAAAATAACTGAAACAAACGTGTTTATAATAATTTTTGGAGCATACTTTGCGATTTTTTTCTATTGAGGGAATTTTATATAATTTGCGTTTCGGCATGGGCAATGTCTAGATATTATCTTCAAAAATAACATATATTTTTTTAAGAGCTTTAATACTAACCGTATTTAAGGGAAATATGTAAGAAATCGGTAGAAATTCGGGTTGCGGGCCCTTAAAATGACAGTGTTTTCTGATTTCAAATTAAAGCATTTTTTTTTTAGCCTCGTGGTGTTTTCGTGAGGTCCACGTTTTATAGGTACCTATATTTATCCATTTTAAAAAATACTAACAGGCAACTAAATATTTTTTTGGAAACTGATTTTCAGAATGATAAAAATCAATGACATTTATTGGTTAAGCGAGGAGAAGAAAAGCATAAATTGCAAAATTTACATCTGCGATGCATTTTCAGTGTACTAATTGATATAACTTACACGCCCAAAATTACATGTTCTTTAATATTTCAAGATGATAAAACATCTTGATGTGGTTTGATTTTAATGTGGAAAAAAAAAAATTGTTGGCAGTTATGTTTGTTATGTCTGAGGATTTTATTTTTAAAAGAGATTGAAACATTTCAAGACTAAATATTGTTTGCAAGACAAGCACTTTTCTGCACCGGGTATGCCAATGAGTTTGTTTGTAAAAGTTGTGTTTTATATCCTAAAATGCAGAAAATTGAAACGTGCAATTTAGATTTGAATGTATATGCGATTAGTATGCACCTCTGCGTTCTAACACTTTACCTCTTAACACGGCTTAATCTGGCACTGACTGTATCCCTCTTGTTTCTTACATCCAAGGATATGGTTTGACCTCTCTTAAGATTTTGTTATTTGAAATACAACTTACTTGTGGGTAAAAGAATTGCTATCATGCATTTTTATGTGTTTGTATATAGTATTTTTTGAGCTAAGGTATTGATCACAAACACACAAAATCTTTGGCTTCACTTCGTGTTTCTGATTTGTATGTTTCTGGAGAATTTCCCAGTGCAAAAATTCTTCATTACAGATATGACAAATGAAACTGAAAGAAAAGTTTATTACATTAGATTCCTTGAAGCAGTTAAAGAGCGATGGAGTATTAACTACTAGGGCCGCCTTGGCAAAGTAGGGGCCCCTACATAAAGGAAGTAAATGCATGTTCATAGTGGAAACTAAAGAGAATAGAGATGAGTTCAAAAAAGTAGAGCTGGATGAATTAACAATGATGAAATTAATGTGATCATTGTTAAATCAAAAACAAATGATAAAGTGTGGTTAAATTTACAATTTTAGCCAACTTACTTGATGAAAGAACTATTTATAGCGGAGCTTCGTACTTTTTTCCCTCGTTTATTAGCAATCACCACATTGTGTTCAACATTTCCTTCACTATTGCTCAAATCAGGGGACGATTTTCTGGCTCGTTTTTTCTTCCTAAGAGATTGCTTCCTAGCTTTTTTCTGTTCATTTTTAATTTTTAGTGCTTTCAGTGAAGATTTTTTTTTGCGAGCTAAAAATATTTAATATATAGTTATAAAATTATATTTATTTAGAATATGGTTAGATTTTATAACAAGAGTAGATTGCAAAATGGTTCGCGTAGTATGTGGGCGAGCACATTTTAAGGGAATTAAAATTTTTTATAAAAAATGAAAAGTAACAATTAAATGCCAATATTGATTGGCATTTAATTGTTACTTTGGAGGTATTAAGATTACATACTCTTTGTAACAAGAGCAAGGTCATCACTGAAGTTGTCGGTGTCATTTTCAGATTTAATAGAAAGAACTATAGTTTCGTTTTTGATGTAATTGTCTTCCGTTTTCACAGTATCCAAAAACAGGTCATCAATAGGAATTTCCATAAACGTTTCAGTCGCAGATAATAAAGCTATTTGGGTGTCGAGACATTTCAGCGCATATTCGTTAAAGGATATAACTTTCAGTCTGCACGACTCGCAAACGTGTATTGGCAAAGTATCATTTATAGAGATCTGAAACATATTGCTTAAATTATTATCTTTGAGAGGGGCTTTACAAAACTAGATAACGATAATCAACAAAAAAACCATATCTATTATATTGTTTAGTATTATTAAATATCACACATTTGGTTGCTAGTAGCTCATTTTTTTATGAAGGATGCTGCAATTAAATTAAAAAGTTAGTTCACTTGTTCAATTTAGTTATTATTACGATTAAAGTTTAGGGTGGTGTTGAACATTACGTTTATAGAGTTAATACAGTGTAATACCTACTTTTATTGACAAATATTTCTTTATCAAATCCACTAAAAATGTTTTGTCATCAGAGAACACATGATTATTTCGGCTGCATAAATCAGCACACAAACGACATGGACCTTCCAAACTCCACTTTTCGTCTGAAGCCATATTTGTTGTGTTGAAATTAGAGTTCATATCATTTGAAAATGCGAATTCTTCTAAAATCTCTGTCTATAGCACTGAAAATAATAAGGAACCAAATATCTACATATCATAAAATTATATTATTGCGATAGCAGTATTCTGGATCTATTGAAAGTAATTTTATTACGCGAAAGCTTTGCGCCGCTTTGCTAATTACTTTTGGCTTTTTCTACTTTTGACAGTAGAGTTCACGTAGAGATGTTGACATTGACATAATAGCACCTTGCATCTATGGTTAACATGACAAGAAATCGAGTGTTACTAGTACTTGAAAAATCATTTCCCCGCCTGTATCTTTTCCCATACCAATATTACTAATGTAAGTAGGTAACTCCTACCGCTACAATTTCAAATCGTTAAAAAAATAGTAGATAAATTAAAACAATTCACATAATATGTCGGCAAACCCATTTTATCGGCTTGCCTATTTTACTGAAACTGAACCGTCGATCTTGGGGAAGTAATATGTTAACCCCGGTAAAGAAAATAAATCGAACGTTTTAAAATACCTATAGGTACATATATTTTACTTTTCCGTTCCAAAAAACTACTTACACTATACGATGTTTAATAAAATAACTTTGTTAGCTTGTGTGTGCTCGGGCAGTTTAAAAAATATATGTTTTTTAAACGCAATGTACTTCCTCTATTATAAAAGGTAAGTACTGTTATTTTTAAATGCCCATAAACTCACGAACAACGGTGTAATAAACGAAAACACTACACGTTCAATATTTATCACGATCCGTATTGATGGATCACGGTGGATCTGTGTTCCGTCCTAGACGTTCAATATTTATCACGTCAGTGTTGTGGCGTGTTTCATATAGTGATTATCTATATTATTATGGATAAAGGGAGAAAAATTAAAACATGTGTTGTTATTATATTAGCACTTGGTTTAAAGAGAAAAATAAAAAGAAAGTGATGAATGAAAAATTGGCTGCAACGGAGAGAACAATATACATATTATAATTTAATTACTAAGACAATATTAGCGACTCTCAATCGAAAATTTGATATAGAAAAATCAGAAAAAGAAACGGTCATATCTTGAAACCAGGAACTTCGCCTTGCCGGGGCAATTTTACTACTAAAATAATGGGACCCTATCAGTGGCGCACACAGAAAAAAAATTCGGGGGGGGGGGGGGTTTACAAAACATAAAATGCATGCTGTATCTATATCTATTCAAACGTTTATATACTAATGTACAGTGTATATCAGAGGTTCCTAGTCTTATTTGGCTCATTGCGCACTATCTAAGTATAGTATTCTCTTCAACGCCCCTCCCCCCTTCATTAAGAAATGCTTGACAATACGTATATGAGAAGCGCCGCAGGCGAAATTTTTTTAAATGTGAAAGTTACATAACATTTGCAAGGGGAAGCTCATCAACGCCCCAGTCAGTGGTGCGGTATCGCCCCACTTGGGAATCACTGGTGTAAATAAATAAAACACTCCATTAAATTAAATTTTAAATGACAAGAATTTTTATTTTATTTAAGTAGGCACGAGTACATTTCTTCGCGCGGTGCGAAATTATTTGACCCTGAATAAGCCATGACAGTTTACATCAGCAATTAATATAATTATAAAATTATATAACATAAAATGAGAAGCTCCGATAATAATCCAAAAATAATCTGGCAAACAAATAACTGTGAAATAGAAAACAATAAACAAAATAAACCAGCCAAAGAAATTGAAGACGAAAATAAAGTAAAAAAATGCTAATGAAAATCCAAAAATTAATAGTTATATTTAAATTGGTTTAAATTCCTTCATTTTTAATCAACAACTCTTCTTCTGGAACGGAATTTAATTTTGTCTTTTTCGAGAAAAAGTCGCATTTTCTGCTGACGTTTCGACATTTTAAATTTATAAACAATAACTTGGGACCCAAGTGAAAAATTTAAACGATTACAATAATATTATGCACGTCGCACGTTCCACTCTGCACTACTGCTACGAAGCGCGTAAATAACTCGTCTGTCGACAATATCAACGTGTTTGTTGTGATGTGTGATGGACCGGAGCGTCTTAGTGCTGCCATATCCCAAGAATGAATTACCGTGTTTTCCTAAACTTTTAATTGAAAATTTAAATAAGGAAATAACATGTTTGTTGTTTGTTTTTGGGGTGTTACGCCGTGTTACGCTACCTCCTCTTTTAGCCAACGTTTCGGACAGCGTTACAGTATCCATCATTAGGGCAGATGTGTAGATAGATATAACAGTTTATTAAATAAAATAGTTTTACAATATTTCTTTGAATATTAGGATTTTTTTTAAAGTATGCAAGATTTTTTTGTTATCAAGTTTAATTTACAGAACTTTAGTTTTAAATTAACTAATAATTTTATTAAACACAAATAATAATAATAAAGTTTTTTCAAATCCATGAGATGAGGGAGAAAAAAAAATCCTCCATTATTCAAATAATTTATTTTTTATATATTTATCGTAGTTAGTCTAGGGTCTAGGTAAACTTTTATTATTTTCTAATATAATAGATACTATTTGTTGACAAGCATTATAATTAGATAAGTGGCCTTGTGAACCCACAACCGTACTGAAGTTCAGAGTTTAAGGACTATATTCCTGATTTCATCATTTTCCCCTACGCGAACCATGCTAAAAAATCGGTAAAAAAAAACGGTTTTATTGGAAATGTTTAATTTTATATACCATGGATGTATAAATTAACCAAAAAATAATGCATCTGGCAGCTTTCATTTTAGACCAGGGTTTCCCAACCTTTATTTCGCCGAGCCTCCCCGAACCAAAAAAAAATATTTTGAAGACCCCCTTCAGTGGCGTAGCTAGCATGGGCATGGGGGGGGGGTGGAAGTCAGGCACAAAATTCTCCCAGTTTCGAGACGTTCCGAATATAAATAAAACGGTATTCAATTTTTTGCGACAATATCCTTCGTAATTTTTTAACAATCGGGTGTCACCTCCCGTCGGGTGTATTGTCACCCCCCCGTCGGATGGCACCCGGGGTGGTCCGCCCCCCTCAGTTAACAAAAGTTTCAACAAAAATAAGAAACACATTTTTTTTAGATAAGTTTTAAGATTTTCACGGCCAAAAGCATTTTCGTTATTTGTTTTTGGGGTGTTATGCCGTGTTGCGCTACCTCCTTCTTTAGCCAACGTTTCGGACATCGTTGCAGTGTCCATCATCAGGGCAGATCCGGCAGATCACATCTACCGGATCTGCCGGATCTGCCCTGATGATGGACACTGCAACGATGTCCGAAACGTTGGCTAAAGAAGGAGGTAGCGAAACACGGCATAACACCCCAAAAACAAATAACGAAAAAAACATTTTTTTTATATTAACTAAATTTATTTGAATTTCAAATACTTACAATACAGATACAATATATTTATTTATTATGGATCTTTAATAGAACAGTAGGTACACTTTCAAACATTAATTACTTTTACATTTACATTTCTTAGTGGTCTTTTAATTATACATATTATTCTATTATTATTTTTTATTTATTTAACTTCAATTTTTATAATAAGACTAGCTGACCCGACGAACTTCGTACCGCCTCAGAATCAATAGCTGTTGAATTAAATTCAGTTTTTTTATTAAGTTAAAAATTACGCAATGAAGCAATTATCAATGCGCAACTGTCCGTGCTTTGTTTTTGTCAGTATCAGAGATGGCGTTGTGTACGGATTTATATTTTTGTGATTTTCTTGCTTTTACAATTACTTACGGGAATTCGGGAGGCGGATACGGGTGCCGCCGCCCCGGGAACCATTTATTGAATAACCAACACCTCTGCCATAGATCACCCCAAGTGGTTCGCTACCTTTGGTGATTTAGCAGGGGTGCCCGGGTTCATGAGGTGACTTATGTCCGGGTCTTGGCAGTTGATGCGTCTGCCCACCTGCTGCGTGGCGGGCCGGATCGAGAGAGACTGGTTGAGGGAGGCCTTTTGACCTTTCCAGCCGGACTCTCTCGACCCATTGCCTTGCACCACAGTTGGAGGGATTGATTCATACGTCCGTCACTCCCGGACACACTGACCCCCAGATTCCTACCCACCCCTCATACCTTTTTCCTTCCCAGAACTTTCTATCCTCCCCATTCCTTAAAAAGATCCTCCACACAGCATCCCCTAAGATGACATAGGTCCTGAGAGAAATTATTTTCCTCGGGGCCTCCTGTGTGGAGCTTATGTAAAAAAATGCGTTTCATTTCAGAGATTTATTATAATAATATTTGGATGATTTATATAGCGCCGTTTTTTGTGAAAAATCACCTCAAGGGCGCTATATAATTACAGATGGTACCCGGCATGCGTTGCTTTGCCATTTAATAAAGAATTTGTTTCTCCCTGCATGTCCTTTCCCATTCGTCCCGTTCCCCTTCCACCTCCCCTTCCTCTCCCGCGTTCCCTTTCCCTTTCACGTTCCTACTCCGCCTCCTCCACCTTCCCTCTCCCCACTCCACTCCCCCCCTTCCCCCGTCCAGCGAACCACCCTCCCGCGAACCCTTTACCCGAGTTCCCCTCCCTCTCTGCCCTCACATCACCCACATTCCATACATTCAGTCCCGGTGCATTTAGTTTTCAAACAGCTCGCGTGTCACATATTACATTTTTTTAATACACATTTCATTATGCCAGAGCTCACCAGTTATACAAATCTTGAATAAAGTACACAACAAAAAAAGAATTATCCAATTTGGTGCAGTCACTCGGAAGTTATGCGCGTACAATTCGGAGATTCATTTTTATTAACTACGACGCCTGAAATAAAATTTCCCGCAAATATATCAACATAGTTACCAAGACAACAATTTGTTTTGCTTTTCTTCTGACGTTAGAAAGTGGCAGGTACTAAATAAAATTTAAAATTAGAGAAAAGAGGCCGGCTTCGTTCTCATCGGGTCAGAAGTGACACCGGTTTGAATTACTAATATCACTTCTAATTAATAGGGGTTACTGGTAGAAGGGTGAAAATTTAGGGCTGCATGTATTTTTTAATGCCTCACCATAAAAAAAAAAAAAAAAATTGTTCAAAAAAAAAAAAAATTCGGAGTGGAACACCCTTTACTTTTAGGGGTATGAAAAATAGATGTTTGCGATTCTCAGACCTACCAGATATGCACACAAAATTTCATAAAAATTGGTCCAGCCGTTTCGGAGGAGTATGATAACAAACACCGTGACATGAGAAATTTATATATTAGATAATGTCTAACAACTTTCAAAGTAATTTTAGAACAAATAAATAAAAACTTTTAAAGTACTATTGAGACACTAGAGCTTGCATGCTCTGTACTAGCTGGTCGATCGCGGTCTTTGCTAGAGCTTTGCTATGAATAGATGTTTTTTTTGGAAATGCAAACGTTCCCATTACCCCCCCCCCCCTGACATTTCTCTACGCCCCTCGGTTGGGAAGTCCCGCTTTAGACAATATTAGCGACTCTCGATCAGAAATTTGAAAGAGAAAAATGTGTGTGTGTGTGTGTGTTTTTTTTATTTGAATTTGTTTGACAAAATTCGATTAATAATGAAATGGATGATTACAAAAATTATTTTCGAATCCTGGACGTCAATTTGATAAACCTTCTTAAATTGGTAACACCCTTTTTAACTAAAGAAGATAAAATCATGAGAAAACCGAATTCCCTGAAAGAAATATGTATTAGCATTGACTTAACATTAGGCACTTTGCAACAGGACTGTACCTCTAAAGACAAAAAAACATTTATTTTCTTTCAATTTATGAAAGAGATGGGTATTACGGCTTTTCATAATTTAAATCAAACAAAAAAGATTATCGTAAAACGGGAACGATAAAATCCTCTGTTTGCGATAGCCACTGCGCAAATATGAAATTTTGAACCCGCAATTATTTATTTTTTAACCATCGACCACCTCGTTAATCATAAGGGGGCATACATTAATTACGTGATCAGTTTTTTTCCAATCTTGACCCCCCCCCCTCCCCCCCCTTGGTGAGATAAATTTGGGCCACTTTGTATATTCTTTTCTCTCTCTCTTGAGCTCACGTAATTAATGTATTCCCCTTAACTCTGATCTCAAACGAGTAGATTATTTAGATTAGCATATTTACATCGATTACCTTCTGTTGTCTGCCTGGTCAAATCTTTTGCGAAAAACAAACTAATACCTTTAAAATACCAAGTGTTTCGGATAATTCAAGATATTGTTTGATTATACCGATTAAAATAATAATCTCATTGGATCTTATTATCTTGAACGTTGAACTGTGTACTTATGTCTAATACTTATGTACATACTCCAAACGTTTTGTAGGCATAGCAATAGTAAAACATTCCGAAAAAGATGGATCAGTCTACAGACAGTATGTAAGCACATAAATATGCCTATGTCAAAATGTCATCACAACAACATAAAGTCGGGTCCATTGCGCGGGCAAACGCCAGACTTTTGCTTTGACAGTCAAGGTCAATAATATTCAAGGTCATAAATGTTTGAAAATTTGTGTAGTGTTTGAGCTTCCCATGTTCGGCGGAAAACAAAACAAAAACAAAACTCAAACATCCCATCCCGGGTGAAGCGGGAAGGCGGGCGGGGGCCGGCGGGGGGGAGAATTCATTTTTGACAGAAGATACGCAATGCGGTGGTGTGTGGGGAAAAACGGAATGGCCTTTTATGGTTATGTGCCATGAGCGAGCATAATCACGAGTTTAAAATATTATTATACCTAAATATAATATGATAATCAAAATATTTGATAATAAAATTATAATATAATATCAAATATTTATAATTATTCTGTTTTTGACGTAAATGTTTACGCACCCTAAATTCTAGTAACTTTATTATTATTTTATCTATTATATAATGTTATACGTGCAATAATCGATATTTGTCGGAAACCTTTCCTGATAATTAAATATCTATGTTTTCTTCCTGGTGTAGCATCTTTTCCACATCGAACGCATTTTAACGCATAATCGTCAAATGTCAAATTTTTTGGTTATCAACTGCGCGGATCTAATAATTATTAAGGATTTTAAATAAACACACTGTCGTAATGGATGATTATTTCTTTCGTGAACTCACTTGTAAATAAAGTCTATTAATTTATAAATCTGTTTCAGAGACACGGGAGAAATTGACCAATTTAAATTTATTCTATTTTTGATGCTACGTAGTTATTCACGCACTCTAAATTGGATGGAAATCTTTCCTGATAAATAAATATCTATTAAAATATCTGTGCATCTCAAATTCAATAGTAACTTAGGACATGCAATAAACGCCAAACGTCAAGTATTGCGTACGCGTGGACCTCCCTATTCCAGACCTGTTGCCAAATTGTGTGAACCGCGCGAACTTCACCCTAATCTTACAAATGTAATTGTTTAAAAGTCCTTCAATGACCTTCAAACGCCGAACACGGGAAGCTCAAACACTACAAAAATTTTCAAACATTTATGACCTTGAATGTTGTGTTATGGGACTGTCAAAGCAAAAGTCTGGCGTTTGCCCGCGCAATGGACCCGTCTTAAGATTTTTTTTTTTTTTTTTAATTTTCTTTATTCATTTTGTTTATTACAGGATTGTTTTACATGGTATTTCGACTACCAAGCTAGGCAAATGCCCGTATTATGGTAGTCGAGATTCATAAGATATTAAGTATATAATATTAATAATCATCCATATATATGTAGATGAAAGTACAAACATATAACATATCTATTATACTAGTATTAGGTACATGATCACATACAGGAAAGGAGTTAAACTAGGTGAATCTTGTATAAATAAAAATAAAATAGAATAACAAATAAAAATAAAAGTAACAAAATAATAATATTTTAAGGATAATAGAAATACAAAATAAGAATAAATATGTAAATCATCTATACAGATGAACAATGATAGTCTTTGAACCCAAAAAACAAAAGCAAGTATTCCTAAGCAGCATATGAAATGGACGAACAATGTCAAAAAATATGAAAAAAAGCATCAGCATAATATAAAGTTTTGGTTGAAAATTAATTTAGTGATAAGATTTTTTACTCTAGAAATATGAAAAAATAAGAACAGTTTTTAAGATGTAAGGCATTCTTTATAATATTTCCTTCCCTGAGTAAATAACCAGTTCTGTATATTAATGGCATAAAGATCAGCAGTTTTCGATGTCTTAATATCAATACTCAGTAAGTTGAACATTTTAGGCGCGATGTAAGAGAACTGTCGTTGGGCGAAAGCTGTTTTTGTTGGAGGAATTTTGCATTTTTGGTGTGATGAATAGCGGGTGTAAATATTTTGTTGAGTTTTGAGTGTTAAATCATTTTTCCTTAAGTGTATGAGAATTGTCTTAACGTATAATTGTCTAATGTCTAGGATTGCGAATTTTTTAAAAAGTGGCTCTGATGGGTGAGATGGGTGACATTTTACAGCTTTTGAATTAAGATCATGGGATATATAATTGAAGCTGCACAGCCTCCCCATCCCACGATACCGTATGTGGCTATTGATTGGAATAGTGCAAAATATATGCATCTAATTGTTTGAAGTTTCAGGATTGATCTGAGAGAGAGAAATATATAGCACAATTTGCGGAGTCTTTTTGTTGTAAAATTGACATGGTCCTCCCAACGCAGTTGGTCATCTATAACAATCCCCAGATATTTAATTTGGTCAGATTTTTTTAGGTTGGTACATGAGCAATTATTGTGGGGAGGCGTAGGGGTAATATGGTTCTGTGAGCATGAGTGAATGATAAGATTAGGACAGTTTTGAGTGACTTTACGTATGGAGAAAAGTAAATATTTTGTTTTGTCAACATTAAGAGTCAGAAGGTTGTCATCTAACCAATGTTTTACTTTATTTAGGTCCTTATTTGCTTTTTCCATAGTTGAGTTCCAATTTTCAGCTTCAAAGATGATTACCGTATCATCGGCAAAAGATATTATAGTTCCATCAATTTCCAAGTTACATAAAGTGTTAATATATATTAGAAAGAGAAGTGGGCCTAATACACTGCCTTGAGGCACACCGTACGTGATTGGTAAACTTGTACTTCTGTATTCTTTAGCAGAATTTACAAGAGACGATTGTGACCTATTTGTTAGATAGTTCTCAAACCATTTGAGGGGAGTACCTTTTATTCCTACCTGAAGGAGTTTCTTCAAAAGTATGCGGTGAGAGACAGTATCAAAGGCTTTGGCTAGATCCAAGAAAACAGCGAGGGGCTTGCGGCCTTTATCAAGGTTATCAGAGATTGCTTTTGTAAAAGTTGCAATTGCATCTGCGGCACTACGATCTTTGCGGAAGCCATATTGATTTCCTGACAAAATGTCATTGTCTTCAAGAAATTTGTATAGCCTTCGCTTTACCGTTTTTTCAATTATTTTTGATATCGGACTCAGCAAGGATATTGGTCTATAGTTATTCACTGATGATCTGTCCCCTGATTTATAGATAGGAATAATTGTTGAGTGTTTTAAAGAATTTGGGAAGAGGCCAGTTTGAAAGCTTAGATTTATGATATGTTTAAGGGGCTTAGTGATGATTGGTTTGAGGTGTTTGACCAATTTAGTGGATATATTGTCGATTCCAGTTGAATATGTGTTTTTGAGTGATGAAATAATTTCAGTGATTTCTTGTTCTGTGGTAGGAGTGAGATTAAATGGATCATAGCTAAGATTATCGATCGATATATTATTTGCAAGGTTAAATTCTGACATTCCGTTTTTATTTAAAATATTATTTGCTAAGTCTGATCCGACTGTGGAGAAGAATTTATTGAAATGATTTGCGATTTTTTCTGGATGATTTGTTGTATCTAGTGTTTGGTCTGCAATGGTTATTTTATTTATAGGTGCGGTAGTTTTGTTGGTATAGCAAATCTCTTTGACAATATTCCAGATTTGTTTATTGTCATTGGCAGCTTCCTTGATCTGTTTTCTATAGTATTCGTCTCTAACTCTACAGATTATTTTTTTACAAGCATTTCTGTATCTTTTGTAAAATAGGAGAGATTCGTGATTATTGGGATTGTTTTTACAAAATTTGTGAAGTTTATTACGCTTGTGAATACAGTGTAGAATGCCATTTGTTATCCAGGGCTTAAGTTTAATTTTGCGACTACTTTGGTTGTTGTTAGTGTTGGATGTGGAACTTTTTAAATGGTTATGTATGGTGTCGATAAGAAATTCGCACGCTATGTTTGGATCGGTGAATTTATAGAAATTTGACCAGTTTTCCTTGGAAACCAGTTTGAATAGCGTGTCATAGCAGATTTTCTTCGTGGGTATTTTAGATGTAGGTAATTTTTTAATAACATGTGAAAGGGAGGTGATAGTAGCATAATGGTCTGTAACCGTGCATTGGTATACGAGAGATTTGGTATTCAATTTACATTTAGCAAAGACATGGTCAAGGCAACTGGCGCATAATTCTGTTACCCGAGTGGGGGCCGTAATAGCTGGAATAAAACCTTGTAGAGTTAGTAAGTTCATGTACTCATTTGCCTGGCGATGCATCGTATTTATGATATTAATATTAAGGTCACCAATAACAAGTACATTTTCACAATCCCTCATACACGATAAGGATTGATTAAGTGAGTTTAAGAATGGTGTTATATTAGACTCACTCGGTGATCGGTATATAGATAATATCGTTACGCTATTTTCTATTTCGAGTTTAAGACAATTTGAATTTGTGATTGAGATTTCTTTAACAGAGTGTTGTATGTGATTTTTGATGTATTTGATTACGCCATCATTTTGAGATTTATTATTCTGTGTGTTGTATTGGTTATAGTCTTTTATAGTTTTTGGAATAAAGTTATCTTTGATCCAGCATTCGGTCAGAATAAGTAAGTCAAAATCTGAATCAAGGTCTGTGAGTAGTATAAGGAGTTCATTGAAATTTTTATTAATTGATCTGATATTCATGGAGAATATTTTAAGGTTAGATTGATTTAAGATTTGTCGGACTTCTGTAGCATTATTTGTTTCGGTACATGGAATCTGTGAGATATTGTCTAATACGTTTGTTATGTCTTCCATTTTTTTAAATTACTAAAGTATGAACTAATAATGTGCCAAAAATGTAGTTCGGTATTGGTAACAGCAAATTAATAACATAGTAAGTAAAAAAGTATATATATGTAGTGTTGGTTGCAAAATGACTCAGATAAATAAAGTATATGATGGGAGTATCATTTAGGAAAAAAGATATATTACGAGTATTATCATTTGATTTTGAAATAAGAGGCATAAAAGTTGAACATTTTTTTTCTGACACTTTAGAGCAAGGACGATAATATAAAAATATGTATTTTGTTGTGTTTAGACTATAGGTAGGGTTTATGCAGAAATTATAATTGTCATTTAGAATTGAAAAGGTATTATATAACACAAGTGTAGGTTTGGGGTCGTATGAAATATAATATAAGAACAAAAACTTCAATGTAATATATGAGAGACATACATCCATAAGCTTGCCAAAAATATGAAGAATTAAATCAAAAGAATTACGCTCCAAAGAGGTTGTCATTGGAGTAATATTGATTTTAGAAATGATCATGTAACGAGGGTAAATATTATGTAGAAATAAATAATAGTTAAAGATATTAATATTTACAAACAGATGTTCATTATATTTAGTTTGTTGGTGGCATTTCAGGTAATGACAACAGTAATCGATCTTTGTTTGTTTCACTGACGAGTATTGCAGGCGTTCCGAAGTCCTTACGCACGTATATTTGTCTTTGTTTAATCCACGTGTATTTAAATTTGTTATCTTTTGTTGCCTTACGGGCCAGGTACCATAGATGTTTGGCTCGAAAAGTCAGATGTTCGGAAACGTAGACTTTCGAGCTAGTGCCAGCAATTCCCAGTTGTTGTGTATTTAATTTTTCATCTGGACTGGATGCTTGCTTGTTGTAGGTTTTGACATCAGAAAGAAATTGGTCGCGGTCCATGTCAGTTTTGAATTTGAAGATGATGGGTTTATGTTCCTTATTAGTTTTTTGAGAAATTTGGTAAGCTGCTTCAACTTCATTTATATTTACATTAGACTTTGTAGTTTGATGAATGTTATATAACACATTTTTTAAGTTCTCACCCTTTAGTTCAGGGATTCCCCGAACTTCAATGTTTTTAGACCTATTTGCACGGTCCATAGTATCCATTTGCCCTTCCAAAAATTCAATTCGGGTTTCAAGTTTAGTGTTTTTATTTTTTAGTTCTTCTAAATTATGAACTCTTATGAGTATATCTTCATATTGCTTACTCATATTCGATATCGTTTCTAGAATTTTATTATTTTGTTTAATAATAGCGTTTTGAGATTGAAGGAGTTCGTTTGAATTATATACACTCAAATCGGTCGAGTTTTTGATGGTATCCTTGTTTTGTTTATTGGATACTACTTCCAATGGTTTGCCATCACTGCACGTCATCGAATTGATGCACTGCTTGCATTTTTGCTGAGCGCGTCGTTCTTTGGTGAGGCGGCGATATGCGTTTTCAGTCACGCCACCACAATGGAGGTGATATGTCCCTTTACACTTTGAGCAAACGAACATAGAATCGTCGGAGAGAATGTTTTCTGGGCAGGCACGGCACTCACTCATGTTGAATTTAGAGGTACGACTTTTGGTGACTTATCAAATTTATTAATTTTTAAAAGAATTATTTTCAGTGTTTTGCGCCTGTCTGCTGTAAAGTCCGCAATAGGGCTAACTTTCTTGACTTGTTTATTTGTTGTCAAATGAATAGCAGTGATCCGTATCGAAATTTATAATGTTTATATTTTTATTAATTGGACAATTTAGACACTGTTTTTTGTGTTGAATATCCCACCAAAGTGGTATATACACTGCTTCACTGATATTAGTTCAATATTCCCTTGAGTTTCAGAGATTTTTATGAATGTTTATATTCTTCGTTTAGTCACTGTGAATGAGATTTTTAACGGCTGATAAATCCGAAAAAATACACTGATTTGAGTTGGAAATAGGCACAGTCGATGCGCGATATTGAATTTAGTAACTTCAGCAATTTACGGTTCGATCACTTTAACTTTTCCTGTTTTTATCTTTAATAATCTAGGAGATAACAGTGGCACGACACTTTGTTTGGTAGGTAGGTAGGTTTCATATGTTTTTCAGATAAACTGACAAAAAGATCATCTTGATGATTCAGAAAACGTACCTAAGCTGGTTAAGCTTCAAACAGAAGTTTCTTCCTCGGGCAAAGAGCAAAATAACAAAATAATCATTTTTCGAGAGCTTGGATGAAAGTACCTACAGTATTTTTTTATAGTTCTACTTCAAAAAAATTTTGTACACACAAACCTGTAATTTAATTTGCACAAAGAGACAAACATTCCAGAGTTACGAATAATCTGACAATATTTGATATCCCCAACTTTACTTAGCATGTAAACATTTTCTGCTTATAGCTGACCTTAACTAGCTAACCCGGAAACCCGGTGCTTTGGCTAACGAAACACAACGCCATCTACTGGATGGTTACCCAACCTTTATAACCACGATAATTTAACTCACACCGCTATCTGTTAATTTGCATACAAATCAAATCCACACCGCCCGTTTGCCAGCCCACTCGTCCACAAATTATATACCTAAACCTTCCTCACGAATCACTCTATCTATTGGTGAAAACCACATGAAAATCAGTTCAGTAGTTTTTGAGTTTATCGCGAACAGACAGACGTGGCGGAGGACTTTAATTTATAATATGTAGGGATGAGCCGAATATATGATAGAGGACTTGGTTAGGAGGTTTGAACTTTGAACCCGCGACGCAGGGGCAGGGGTGGAAACCATTTGTCATTCCATTGTCAATCATGTAAACGATGTGAAGAAACTAATAACACAAGCATGTAGAGAGTGTGTAACTGCATAAAATATTTGAGTGTTCTTCTCACTTCAATAAATAAAATAAACTTCTTAGATAATAGGTTGGCATATATCTACATATACATTCTATGATCTGAGGGTAACGCAAATGTATTGAAATCCGTTCGTTTTTTTAGCATCGGACAACACGGGCCGTCAGATACCTGTTATTGTTTGGGTTTTGTTGATAGTGACCAGCGCAGCGTGAACATTGTCCTGGGGGCCTGGCCCGTCGCGCCCCCGCCCTATCACCAGGAAAACCAAACATCGCCGCCGCGTATCACAGTCCACTGTCCAGTCACCGCGACGCGGCGTATCGGGCGTACGTATATAAGCGGAAAATATCGCAGTTCTACAAGCGCTTCTACGCTGGTCGGTGAGAAGAGCGCACGTTTACTTTATTCATATTTTGTGTCAATTTAAAATAAAAACAGTTTATTAGTATGAAATGAACAAAAGCTCTGCTTTTTTCGTGTGAAAAGTGAAGTTCTGATTGAAATTTTAAAAATATATATTGAGGTAAGGAACTTACTATTTTATGAGTTACTACTATTGTCACGCTGAATGTTTGATAAATATTTGTCAATTTTTAGACCATTAATTCGGTTGTACATTTTTTGCTGCATTTACAACTTTCGTTAAAATATATGTTATATCACCGTCCTTGAACAATTGAATGCGATATTTTTACTAAACAAAAACATAGTTCCGTGTTGAAAAAACTAAGATAAAATATTCTATAACAGAAAGTTTTTGGCATACTTACCTGATATTGAATTTTGGGAAATGGAGAGCTGCCAAACGACAACACATCATTTCGATACGCACCTATTTCATAAAAGAAAAGACGCAATATTTTGAATGTTCCTACCAACCCATTGTACATCATATTTTACACCGGGAATTCAAACAATGGAAGTCCGTAGATATCACTAAAATTTTTAAAAATCTCTATATGTATATGTACCAATAAATACTCAGTCTACAAGTTGTGGTATCTGCTTTGAAAATTGTAAAAGTAATAAAACAAAAATAATTTTAAAAAAATTAAATTAATTACCTATTATACCTTTATTTTTGATAAAAGGTTTAGTAATGAAATTAAATCCTTAATATAATCGTTAAAAAAATAAATGATTTCATAGCATGACTCTAATAGTTGTTGGCGAAGTGCGAAACAATATTTTTAACGCGATAATTTTATCATCATTGTACAAATTTGCAAAATTTATTATTTATAAGTCCTGCCTGATATTTCTATATCATAAGTGCTTTAAGTTATGACTTATGAAAAAATAATACCTAATTTAGTTTATTTTTATAGAGGCAGAGAAGTTTATTTTAATAGAGGCACTCGTAAATTTGTAATTGTAATCAGTGATCATAATACTAGTGTTTGGTATTAATTTGTAATTGTGATCAGTGATCATAATACTAGTGTTTGGTATTAATTTGAGTGTCTACCTAATTATAGATTAGCAATTTGAAAGGAAGTTGTCAATAGCAAAAATATAAAGTAGAATTCCAATTGATAATATATTCTGAACCTTGAGTTCATTCACTGTACCGAGTAACTACATAATGCATAACATTACACATGTGAGTAAACAAATACTTCGAGTATCGTCGTAACATGTATTGGTGCCCCAAATATAAGGAAGCTGATAATTGTGCCAAATTTATGGGTCAAAATGATATTTGGTTTGGTGACTTTGTGGGTCAACGAAACCCATTATTATCCCAAACCCGCAGCTTTTACGATTATTTTAATTAGTTTTATCATTATTTTAACATTTAGAATTACGACGTTTAAAGAATTCATATATGATTTTCTTATGCGCCATAATAAAACTTTATTTACATTTCCTATATTTTCCAGAACAAAAACTTTTGGTTATTACACTTTGGGCTATGATAACCAATCATTTTAACTAAAGACGATAAAATCAAGGCACGAAAAATCAATAAGGCATCCTGATACTCCAACTATACGCACCTCCTTGTGCAGGCCGCGGGCCGCGGGCTTTCACACGAAACTCAAGCGTTTTTATTTGACATTGAACTTCACTGATTCCGCGTAATTCAGTTGCTGTTTCAGTCTCAGTTCTTTAGTTCTTTCTTCAATCTCAGTTCTGAAGAATAAAATAGGTAGGTAATTAGTCACAACATGTTGTTGTAATACCTATATTATATTATGTTATGTTATGCAAATTAGAAAGTGTACACTATAGTTAAAAAAATGCTCAAGTTTGGAGGCGGGTATCGGTAGCGCCGCCCCGGGAATCCATTTATTAGATATCCTCAAGTGGTTCGCTATGTTTGGTGATTTATCAGGGGTGCCCGGGTTCAGGGGGTGAGGTCATGGCGGCGAATCCGTTAGCCCATCTGTGCACCCGGATCGGGAGAGACTATTTGAGGGAGACCTAACCCTCCAGCCAGAGTCTCTCGACCTCGTCTTGCTCCGCGGTGGGAGGGATGAATTCATATCCGATCCGATGATAGCATCCCCAAAGTTGACATAGACCCTGGGGGATTTTTTTCCCCAGGGCCTCCCGCGTGGAGTCAAGGTAAAAAAGTTAGATCCCCACAAAATAATTATTTATATTTTTATAATTTATTTCTGCGGTCTACGTACATAATTTTAAAAAGGCTGTTAGGCACAGGTCAAGCTCCCAAAACATGGAAGTATGGAAGAATCTAGTAAGAATCTTATGATAATAATTTTTGTGAATACACCAGAACATATTATAATAATCTGATAATATCTGAAGGACTATACATTTTCGATTGTTGTAAACGGAAGTGGATGTTGTTAAAGAATCGTTAAAGTTTCAAATAGCATTCCAGATGAGAAAATGTCAAAAATAAGAATTTCTTAGTTTCAAAAATTTTAATTTAATTTCCTGCCCCATTTTCGTTATTTTTTTTATCAATTTCCAAAATTCTCGAAAGAAATTTTTGAAATGTTTAAAAATTTCCCAACTCATTTTCCTATCAATTCCAATTTTCCTGAAAAAATTTTTTTTCAGACTTTTTTCCCAATTTACTCAGAAGAATTTTTTTCTGCAAATTTTTTTTTCCAATGTGAAAAGTTTTCAAAATTTCGAATAACAAAATCATAAAGGTAAATGTTTATGCAAAAAAATCCCGACCCATTTTCCGACTAATTTTCCCAGCTGAATTTCAGATTTTTCCAATGTTTCCGAAAGAATTTATTCAGAAAAATAAATAAAATAAAACTTCCCGGAAATTTTCCTAATTTCCTAGAGTTTTTTTTTTTCGATTTTCCCAAGAGTTTTTTGGAAAATTTTCAAGTTTTTTAGTTTTTTTTTTCGATTTTCCATAGTTTTTATAAGAGGTTTCCAAAGATTAGAAAAAAAAAAGATTTCTCAACATGGACAAATTCCAAAATTATAATATGAAAAAAGAAAAAAAATCCCGGAAAATAATTGTCTAACCAAACATAACGTTTTCCAAATTAAATACTGGATCGCCCGATATCCAGGTTCGTAGTAAATGTCATTTTCCATGAACCCTGACCCGATATTATTTTTCTAAGAAAATTTTAGACATTTTGGACATTTTTGGAAAGGAAACAGGCTTTTACAAAATTAAAAAATTTGAACTGTGTCTATGAACAATAAAATGTAACTAAAATGAATATATTATTTACAAATGATAATCTTGAAATTTTAGAGCTCTCAAACAGATTTGGTTAATAATTTATATAGGGGAGGTTTGGGGGGAGATACTGCAATTATAAAATTTTGGCAATTATGTCAAAATACACGATTTTGGTGGCGTTCTTTAATTTCTCGAGTTCTGATTGGCAGTACATTTTTGAGTTTGTTATTTGGTAGAAATTAGCTTTAATTCTTCCTGTAAATTTCAAATGAACAAAGTTAAACGACATACATAACATATATTACGTAGGCATTCACAAACGTTGGTTTTACAGGGAACTTAACTAAATTGGACAAAGTCAATCAAAAAGCCCCCTGCAGGGCCGCAGTATTAATTATACTAGTGAGATTTAAAAAATTGAAAATTGAGAAAAGAAATCGAAAATTCTTCCAAATTTCATTATTATTTTGGAGAATCTTCTAAGGATGGGTTGTTAAAAAAATGTTAACAATTCATCAAATATTTGAAGTTAATTTTCAGTTTTTGTTAAAGTTCTATTCATTAGTTTAAACATTTGGTGAAAATAATCAGATTACTGAAATTGCTCGCATTTGGGGCCTGATACGTTATTTATTTATTTTAAAATAACACAAAATTAAGTAATGTCTGCTCATAACTGTCCTAACTCATAAAAGTCATAAGTCACCCCATCATTTTGTTGAATGACAACAATCAATTTAATACGGATCTAGATAAAACCGTCAATCATTATGGCCGCATGCCATAATGTGCAGAGATAAAAAATAAGTATTGCCATTTATTTTAATCCGTTATTACTGTGCAATTAAATTATCGATTATATTATAATCAAACAATGCCATATATCAGTTTTTAAACTGCCTACTATTAGGTTTTTCATATTATTTCCCCGGAATCGGAATCTTGATTGAAGATTGGGAATTACTTTAATGCACATTGGTGCCGTGTACTTTGGAACTAATTGATAGTTTCTCTAGCTTGAACAACGATTTGTAGAGTAATTACGTCATTTTAAAATACGAAATGTTTGTATTTTGTAGTAAGTACCACACCATATTGACCGCTAGTAAACATTTGTTCCGAAAGAATTAACTTACAATCAATACTTTAATTTGGGCTATCCAAATATTTTTAGGGTTACATACAAATAACCGAACACTAAAAATGCCTTTAATTTTTTTATCAATACTGTTTGTGTGAGAAATAAACCGACGAATTATTGTTTTTATCGACATTTTTTAGCGAAAATGTTAAAATTTTATAACATTTTAGATAATAAGTTACTCATTCTTATTAGAAAGATTGACTTTCTCGCCATTTTCCTGAACAAGAACATAATGCCCTTTATTCGCGGTCATTTAAAAGAAAAATAAAAAATAAAAAATTTTGATTTTAGGCCAAAATACTTGAAATATACTAAATGAAATTTTTTATTTATCTAATCAAAAGGCTTAGCAAATATCTAGTACGGCTTTATGCCACTTTATTTTTTTGAATTATTACTGATTTTAAAAACAACTTTGGATTTTTTTGTAAGTAAATAGTTATTATTGAAAAAGTAACCTTGTTCAACCTGCTATCCCCAACATATTATAGACCAACTTGGTAATACATTAAAATATAAAAATTAAAATTAAAACATCGTAAAAAGGGGTTTTTGGGTCAAAATTTAACAATTATATTCGACAAAATTGTGTTCTTACGAAAATCGGTCATCTGTAAGTCAAATGTAAGTCCAAAATTGTTTTTAATTTATTTAATAAATCATTATATTTACAAAGCTATAAGGACACAATTATTTTTTTTTAATTAATTATGTCATTAACTCACAATAATTGTCAAAGTTCATATTTATATTGTCATATTTTATAATTTGGAACACAAATAAAATTTTAATAATATAACACACATTCGTACTAGATACTTGCTAAATATACCCTTTGATAAAAAAAAATCAGTTTGGTTAAGTAAAATGGCCTCGGATCAAAATTTTTATTAATTAAGTATGAAAAAGGCCGCGCAGTTACTCTTAAACCTGAAAATTAAGATTACCAACTTTTGCAAGAAAAAAAACTGTGAGGAGATCCAGACTCTTGCGCACTTAGACTGGAAAAATATCTCGGCAAGACACTGTTTGTCAAAACATAAAAATAGGAACAATCTGCATTGTTATCCACGACTTATGGGAAAGTAACGAGGCAACAAGAAACAGGTTGCTTCGATCCTTTCCCATAATTCGTGGCTCGGCTTGAGTTTTGGTTCGCAAATGTATTCGCACCATTAAGAAATATGAAGTATCTACCTAATGATATTTGTCGCATGTTGAATTTGCGGATTAGGATACATTATTTTTTGGTTGCCCAAATAAGTAAGGTGACCCAACTACGGTTCGTGTTCGGACAAAAACGAAAACATATTATTGAATATCACCAATTTACATGGATATAAAATTAGTCAAATATTAAACACATCAATATTAACATTAGCGATCATTTAGGCCGGTTACAGTGCTCGACCGACGGTCGGTGCGTACGTCGGTCGCGCTTGTCATTCGTATGAAAATTCATAAATCGTTCAGTGCAGGGCCGACCGTACGCATGCGTATATCGCTACGCAGTGCGTACGAGTATCATCGGTCGAGCGCGTGCGCATGCGGACCGTCGGTCGACCGACAAGTCCATTCCCCTTGAAATGCTCTTTGGGCGACGATCGGATGAACGTGATATCTACATCTTCTGTTCCTAATACATCTACGAAGATAATAAGCAGCAATTAAACTATTCGTAAACGTATCAATTTCGCGTACGACGTCCGGTCAGCTTGTTGGTCAAGCGTGAACTGACGATACGCAGTATGCACCGACAGTCGGTCGGTGGTATGCGATCGTCAGGACAGACCGTACGCATGCGTACCGTCAGGACCGACCGTACGCACCGACCGTCGGTCGTGCACTGTAGCCGGCCTTAAGGCTCTGCAACCGGGCCCGAAAAGAAGAAGATGGAGAGATACGAAACTACGAATGTTAGAAGAGAGCGCTAACATTTACTGCGACAAAATCGATGCGAAAATTGCGAAAATGTTTAATAAAACACGACTCGTTTAAAATAGAGCAAAAATCTCGCGTGCATTATCTTAAACAGCATTTAAAGAACCACTGTGAATTTTTTCATACTTATAACTTGTAAAATAACTAAACAAACGTGTTAATAATAATTTTTGGAGCATACTTTGTGATTTTTTTCTATCGAGGGAATTTTATATAATTTGCGTTTCGGCGCGGGCAAAGTCTAGATATTATCTTCAAGAATAACATATATTTTTTAAGAGCTTTAATACTTACCTACCGTGTTTAAGAGAAATATGATATAAATCGGTAGAAATCCGGGTTGCGGGACCTTAACATAAAGGAGAGAGGATATTACCTATAATTCATGTTCAAAGAATTTTTGCGTAAAATTAGAAATGACTTTGTTTGAATGAAATGTTTGTGTTTTTATTTTTTGTTTTTGTTGAAAATTTTTGTAAGTTTTCAGTTTCATTTTATTTTCTTTTTGAGGGTTTTCCCACGTTTTTTTCTTGACTTAAATATTGCAAGGCCATTCCTCTTTCTGGCAGAATGAACTGACTTCGTTAATTCGATTCCTTTTTTATATTAATACCTCACAAGAGTTCCAAGTGCTCCCGTTTGGAGCCAGCGAGACTATGTCGTCTCTTTATATTTGTCGTACATATACGTAGTAGCCCTGCGAACAGCAGACCTCGCGTTCAAAAATGTATGTTTTTAATTTTCTTTTATTTTAAATCTAAAATTTGGGAGGCGGGTATGGGCACCGCCGCCTCGGTAACCATTTGTTGGATAACAAACATCTCTGCCGTAGGTCACCCCAAGCAATTCGCTCGTGGTGGGCCGGATTTGGAGAGACTGGTTGAGGGAGACCTTTTAAGTTCTCCAGGGGGACTCTCTCGACCCATCGCATTGTACCGCAGTGGTAGGGATGGATTCATACGTCCGTTACTCCTGGACACACTGATTTCCAGATTCCTACCCACCCATCATTCCTCTTTCCTTCCCAGATCTTTCTCTCCTTCCTTCCCTTAAAAAAACCCTCCACACCGCATCCTTAAAGATGAAATAGGTCTCGTGGAAAAATATTTTCCTCAGGGCCTGCTGCGTAAAGCTAATGTAAAAAAAATCCAAATTTTCCTCTGAAATCATAATTGTAAATAGGTGTGCCCTATCGTGTGTGTGTGAATACCTACCTTTATATTTACATAAATGAAACAATGTTACTTTGTTTGAACCACTTGTATATTTGTTTAAAGCCGACCGGTTTCGGAACGACCGTTCCTTCCTCAGGGCAAACCTATATATATGTAATTAAAAAGAAGATAATTTCACATTTGGTACACAAAAGATATCGCCGACTGAATGCCATCACCTGAGTGAATAATTTTAAAATCATTTGAAACAAAACCACCAAAAGCTGACGTAAAAGTTGTTTTTAAAATCATCAATTTACCAATTCTACATGTTTGTCTAATCACTTAGCATCATCCGAAAAATTGTTTTTAAAAACACGCAGATAAATTATCGACGGGGGGTCGCCTGTTTCTTATCAATTTCATTATTAGTATTTGTCCGACAAAAATAAAGAATTATCGTCATCTTCAAATTTTGTTATCGATTGAACTTTCTTATCTCCGTGGACTATAATTTTAGTTGTGTTTAAAAAAAACAATCACTGACGCAACATGGAAACACAAATAAATTCGGCAGTCTATATATTTTCAGTATTTTTTCACACGGAAATACAGATTGATGGTAGTGCAACAATACGAGTGGTTGTCATTAGAAAACATATTATACTTTTAATCTCTTCACTTAGTTTTAATTACTTTTAGAGACCATGAAATGTCAGATCACTAGCTCGTGTTACTGTTACGTAACACATATTATTGCAGTATTAGGTATAAAAGGAAGTGGACATAAAATTAGATATGTACTTAGCTTATCTATAGCTAATACAATAGAACATCTTAAGTACATACATACTTATTGCACTTTTGAGCAGAGTGTTTTCTGAATATTAGTTAAGAAACTCTTTGTCTGAAGCAGGAAAAACTCCCTTTTGGAAATTAGCCCAATTTTTCTTATGTTCAGCTCATCATTTTGATTAGATTTGCGATTCTCTTGGGTAAATAATGAAATCTACTTCAAATGAAACTTTAAAAATGCCGGGCGAAGTCGGGTAGCAAACCAAACCAATAAGCACGTAATTTTTTTATTCTGTTTAATAACTTATGAAGGTTTTACCCATCGACGTAAATATATCTTTGAAGAAGAAGATAATACTAATAAATCTAAACGAAACATGACACAGAACAAACGAGACACAGAAAACAAGTTACGGGGACTTGAACTTACTTACCTCTTGACTTACCGGGGCTCAGTGTCTCAAACATCTTGGCCATTGGGAATTACGTTTTTTTTCATCATTTTAGTTAATCTCATATTTGAAATTCAGAATTAACAATATTATCGTCAACAATTTTCCCCATATTTTTTGCAGCTACCTTTTTGAATGATTAGAAAGTTCGAATTTATTAAATTTGTTACCTAGGTAGAGTCTCGGATAAACATATCCGATTTTATTTACATGGGACACCTGTTGAATTTTTCTAAAATTCTAAATTAATATTCTGTTTTTATTGGAATAACTTTTTTAAAACTTGAAGAAGCATAAAGCTGGGGACATACTAAGCCCACGCCACGCTACGCAACGCGACGCAACGTTCCTGTCCATGTCCACACTGGCCGACGTATGTACGCGTCGCTGTGACCACGTGACAAGGGGTCTCTGGTTGTGCGCAGGCGCGTTTGATTCGACACATTTGACATTTATTTTTTAGGTTATGTTTATGTGATTCTCTTCTCAGCAGATGACAGCTTTGCCATGTCTTGAAAGCTAATTTGAAGATAATTTGCTACGATTATTATTATGAAATCAATATTCTCGTAAAAAGAAAAAAGTGAGAAGTATTTGGGTCCACAACATTAACAAATACAAATGTTTGGAGAGTTCCATACTTAGTAAAGGAACTAGAATCTGATGACGGACGATTCTTCAAGTACTTCCGAATGAGTAAAGTGGTATTTAAAGAACTTCACAGCATAATTGAATATGACATAAAAAAAGAAAACACACGTCTTCGAAAGTCCATTCGGATCAGAGAAAGACTGGCAGTGTGTCTAAGGTTTGATTGTCATTAATTATAAGGGTATAATATTGAAAGTCATGCCATGAATGGCTGAAATTTCCTCCCAAGCTGCACTGCGTATGCAGAATCTCTACAATCCTGTAATTTGATTTTATAAATAACTTCGTGCCGTCTAACAGTTTCAATGAACTGTTCGTCATCCATTTTTGTATAATATCTGTCAAAAAAACAACCACAGATATTGCGGAACATAACGTTAGATACATAGATAACACCATAAAGATGTAAAATCATCTCGTAGTAGGCGTGACCATACCCCCTCCACCTTCCACATGGCCCACGCCGATCTGGCTGCGGCAGATCCGCGTCGCGTGGGGGGCGTCGGTTTGCGTTGCGTGGGGCTAGTGTGATTCTAAAGCACCCGTTTCCATAGAAAATGTATGGATGGCAAGTAGTCCAGATATGGAAATGATGACGTCTACCCACGTCGCGTAGCGTGGCGTGGGCCTAGTATGTTCCCAGCTTAAATATGGGAAAAATTAGTTGACGAAAATATTGTTAATTCTGATTTTAAAATATGAAATCTATAGATGACGGAAAAATTACAGGTCCCAATGGCCGAGTTGGTTAAGGCGCTGTGTCCCGGTAAAACAAGAAAAATATTGCAATAGGGAAAGAGGTATTTACAAAGGATTTAAATAAAAAAAGTGAAATTATTGATAATAAATTGGTATATTCTAAATTAAAACTAGTAAATTGGGGAAATTATTACAAACCGAATGTCCTTCAGAACTGTACTATAATTTAAAAAATATTTTTGATAATATCTATGCGTCCTCGAAAAAAGAAAAATTATTTGAAAATAATATTAGGCACAGCAATCCATGGGTTACTGAAGAAATTAAGAACATGATTAAAAAAGAGATTATCTTTACCGAAAATGCAAAAATAGCCCTAATAACCCGGTATTTCGTTTAGAATAAACGCGATATAGAAAAAAAACAAACAAACATATTAATATTACTAAAAACACATTCCATAAAAATGTAATAAATAGCTTAAACGGCAACCCGAGGAAACTCTGGGACTAAATAAATAATCTAATAGGAAAACCTAAACAAAATCTAGATAAAATAATCCTTCAACATATGGGAAGTCAAAGAGACACAAAATTTTTATGCGATAAATTTGCCACAACATTCGTAAATGAAATAAAAGACATAAGACATAATTGAACTAAAAAATTCCTAGATCGTAACACGTATTGTGTCAATGAGATTTAGACCTGTATCACAAAAAGATGTTAAAAAAATAATTACTGATATGGATCGATATGATTTTAGATTTTCACGGCCAAAAGTATTTTTGTTGTTAGTTTTTGGGGTGTTATGCCCTACCTCCTCCTTTAGCCAACGTTTCGGACAGCGTTACAGTGTCCATCATCAGGGCAGATGTGTAAATGTTAGTGGTAAAATGTGTGCTTAAGTACTTCGAAGCAATACCGTGTTGCCAGCTCCACTCCACTGCGAGCTGGAATTACAGTAAACTTGAAGATGGTTTTCTGCATTTAGCTTTGGTGTAGCCGTCAATTACCGGATACCAAGAACTATTGAGCTTAGCTCCGTCGTCTCTATTAATGTTAATAGGATTGTTTGTCGCCAGTTCTAGCTAACTTCTTTATGGAGAAGTTTGAAAAAGTGGCACTCGACACAGCTTCGGCTGTTCCAAAGGTATGGTGGCGTTATGTCGATGATGTCTTCGCTATTTGGCCGCATGGAACAGAGAAACTGAACGAATTCCTAGACCATCTTAATTCACTTCACAGTAAAATTAAGTTCACAATGGAGCTGGAAAATTACCACAAAATCCTGCCTTTTCTAGATGTGGAAGTGATGCGAAAAGAAGATGGTAGCCTAGGACACACAGTGTATAGGAAACCAACTCATACAAATCGGTATCTACATGCCGATTCGAATCACCACCCAGCGCAGAAGAGAGGACTTATCCACACGTTGGTAACCCGAGCGACCAGAATATGTGAAGAAACAAAAATCGGAGCGGAACTTACACAGCTCACCGATGCACTGGAGCATAATGGTTACCCGTCAAGACAGACAAGGCAAATAATAAGAGCCAAATCTACACCAAACGAAGACAGAATTGAACAAGAGTCTAAAGGCTATGCTTTCCTACCCTATGTTCACAATGTGACAGACAGAATTGCCAGACTGTTGAGGAAAGAAAGCATCAAGACTGTCTTCGGAACCACGACCAAAATACAAGACCTACTAAGGTCTGCAAAGACCAAGTTTCCTCTGGAAACAGATGGAGTATATAAACTCAGCTGTTCCGGATGAGATAAGGTCTATGTGGGCCAAATAGAGCGGACGATCTCTAAAAGGATATCGGAACACTTTAGAGCGTGTAAATTTGGCCACCCTGACCAATCGGCAATCGCCGAGCACTTAATTGAAACCGACCATTACTTTGGATTTGTTCCTGAAGTCCTGGGAAGACCTAAAACTTATAGAGCACGCCTAATTACAGAGGCAATTGAAATTCATAAAAATCCTATTAACATTAATAGAGACGACGGAGCTAAGCTCAATAGTTCTTGGTATCCGGTAATTGACGGCTACACCAAAGCTAAATGCAGAAAACCATATTCAAGTTTATGTAATTCCAGCTCGCAGTGGAGTTGAGCTGGCAACACGGTATTGCTTCGAAGTACTGAAGCACACATTTTACCACTAACATTTACACATCTGCCCTGATGATGGACACTGTAACGCTGTCCGAAACGTTGGCTAAAGGAGGAGGTAGCGTAACACGGCATAACACCCCAAAAACTAACAACAAAAATGATATGGATGTTAAAAAATCAGAAGGCAATGACCAAATAAGAATTAAAGGCCTGAAATTAATAGCTGATAATATAATCCCAATACTGACTAAATTAATTAACCTTTGTGTATGTAAAAGTATCATGCCTGACAAACTTAAAACATCCATCATCAGACCTATATATAAATCAGGAAACCACAAAGATTTCACAAACTATCGACCAATAGCGATTCTATCGTGTATTGATAAAATTATCGAAAGGGCTATCTTTAACCAAATACAAAATTTTATGGAAAAAAATAGAATCATAAATCCCATACAGTACGGATTTCAAAAAGAAAAAAGTACTACACAATTACCTTCTAAATTCAATGACCACATAAATTGTCATTTAAATGAAAAATATTAAGTAGGCATAATTTTCATAGACTTTAAAAAGGCCTTTGACACATTGGACCATGAAACATTACTAAGGGCAATGGAGGAATGTGGTATTAGAGGTCCTTTAAATAATTTTTTTTAAATTATCTGTTTAATAGAAAAATTAAAGTTAAAATTGACGGAATTTTAAGTGATGAAATGTTGGCAAGCACTGGGGTAGCTACGGGATCGATATCGGGACATACATGTTATATTATGCAAGTAAACAGTTTACCAAACGTAATAGGTTGTAAGTGCTACATGTTTGCAGACGATACTTGCATTATATGTGCTGACAAAAATCCACAAAAAAATTAGGAAATTTTACAAACGGACCTAAATAATATAATTAAATGGTCCCACGACAATGGCATTATTATCAACGCAAGAAAAAAACAAATATATGCTTATACATTCACCACATGCAAATTGTCAGGATAAGGAATTGAATATAAAAAGTCATTCCTATGATTGTTTACACACAAGAAACCAATCCCAACAGTGTAATTGCCCAATTATAGAAAAAGTGTACCAATATACATACCTTGGTCTTACAATAGATGTTAATTTTTACTGGTCAAATCATATTGAAAATGTATGTAATAGATTAAGATCCATATTAGGGAAATTTTACCACCTAAAAAACTTTGTTAATAAAAATATATTATACTGTATATACAACGCATTAGCAGAATCAATTATAGGATACGGAATAAATAGTTACGGATTAACGTACAAAACGTACTTAAAAAAAATTAAACAGTTACAAATCCGTTTCCTAAAATTTATATCAGGCAAAAAAAGAGTTCGATTATGTGAAGGCGATTATAAAAAAAAATTCTCCTTGTGTAATGTCCTATCTGTACACAGTAAGGTAGAATACCAATTAACGCTAGATGAATTCTGGAATACAGAATTCAAAAAACCTGTAAACCACAACTACCCTTGTAATAATGATACTCTTACCCCCCCCCCCTACTTATTTAAAAGCTTTATGCTGTTCCTTCCTTCTCGAATTTGAATTTGATAATTTAGAACAAGCTCGGTGTGGACGCTCTCTCCTGGTCACGGCACCACTGTAATAAATCCGACCCTTGCTCCTGTAATTAATTAATTTTCCTTTTCTTTTAAAACGTGATTTTATTGTTTATATCTTTCTACTTCGTTCGTAGGCTCTGCAACGAAAGCTCTGTACGTAGAGTTCGTCGCCTCCATGGTCGTATTCGTAGCCTTGTAGTTCCGTCGCTCACTCTTCTCTCCCCTTCATTCCTTTGGCAGCGCCTCGACACCCCTTTTCGTAATACGTTTTAGGTATACGTGGCGAGATGCTCTCAATTAATCAACTTGTAATTAACCCCTTAACGTTGTGTCATTTTTTGTTTTAAAGGTTTGATATGGTTAATCCAATTTAATTAATAATTTGTTTGTTGTAAACCCTTTGTTCTTTTAGGTATGGCGTGTTACAATTCACTAGGATCCGATTTACAATGACTGACTCTAGCTAACTTGAAAATAACTAATGGTATCGTTCGTGCAACTTCCTCCCCTACTAACGTCCGATCTATACTTGTTTGTTGATGACTATTTCTTCTGAATTAACCCGCATCATCTTCCCTAGTACCTAGTACATAAATATACCTTTATACAGTGAATTGGGAAGATCCTACCTTTAGTATAACGCTGCGAATCCTCTGCTATTCTTGGGACGCTAACATAAAAAATAATTTGACATTTGTACTCTAGTTACGGATTTTCAATCAAAATTCAATCAAAACAAGCCCGGGATGCACAAATTCTACAGCTACAGTTGTAAGTGAAGTTTGTTAGTTAGTTTTGAGTTTGAGTAGGTATTTTGGGGAGATTACTAGGGATTGACATGAAACAAAATATGTCTTGCTTCAATTGGACTCCTCCATTTCCGTAACTGACTTGGTGAGGTTCAATTAAAACCGCCCGGTCAGCCTCCAATTCCATCACCTCCAGAGAATATTTTGATGGTCGCAAGCGACGAATGAAAAATCGACATGTTTTGCTTCCTGTCGGGAAAAGGTTTGATGTGTATTTCCGGTTCGTAGGGTGATAGTGGGAGTGTTCTCAACCAATGCACCGCCAAATTATAATGGTGATAATGCTAATGTTGCTTGATGAAATGTCGTCTCATATCGCTTGATGTGAGGATCTGCTTCGATTTATTGCGTGGGTGGCACGAGGTTTTAGATCGTGACATCCTCAAAGCCGAATTGATGATGATTATGGTGATGATGATGATGATACTGTAGAAGTCTTTCAGCATGTCGATGACTAGAGTTCCGTTCACTCCTATAGCATCGAACATGAACATTAAACCGAAGTGGATTAGACAAGCGGCAATGTCAGGAGGTCGGTGGAGCCGCTCCCTCCTCTGATTTGGTGAAGTTTGAATTTAGTAAAGGTGGATTTTGATGTCATCGACCCTCACCTCTGCAGTCACACAGCTCCTCAACAGTCCCGTTCTCCGTCCAGCATACCACCTCGAACCAGTAGAAATGATGCTTACGTTTTCCTAGGCACGTTATAAACATGCGTCAGCCTTCAGCCGCGGTGAACATCGGTATTTGATTTGAATGAAAATACCTCCCCTCGCATGACGGAAACAGGCGTGACGGGGACGGTCCCCCATTTAGCGTCACTGGCATCCGCCCTACGATAGGTGATATCCCAAGCTCATCTCAAATATCAGCTCGAAAAAGGAATGTCAAGCTCGGCTTCCAGGGTGCTGGGTCCAGGAATGAATGGCCCCGGGTCGTGAATCCGACTTCCATCCCTTCCATTTCCCCTGCTACGCTTTCGTCCAAAGTACATTCCCAACCCGATGCTGGATGATGCCCTAATTCTAATTTTGGGGAAGATTATGAAAATTTATCCGGTTTCCGACGAAGAGCCGCCGATCGATTGCTAAAACAACTCTGTATGTCATGTTCTCTTCATTCCGCTGACAAGGTAACTCCCCACGAGCGTAACCAAAGGGTAGTGAAGCCAACGCGAATTTCGTCACTTATTTTCCTTCATTACGGAGGTAGCCCGGCCAGATCGTTTTCTCCGTCCTGTATTTAATTGACCTCCCGCGACAGCGACTCTTATCAGCTGTTACCTCTAGAGGGGGCTAAAGGGGGGGGGGGGTTGTGGGAGCACGTCCTTTGCCTTCCAGACGTCCCCCAATGCCTTTATGACGATACATGTGATAGCATATACGTCGACATCATGAAAGGGCTCCTGCCTCGCTCTCAACTGCTTCAGGGCCGTCCAGAGATACAGGTTTACAAGCCTCCATCACAAAGGATTCCAATTTAATTGAACCAAGCCTGTAATCATCGCTTGCTTCGCCTCCACATTTGGGAAATAGTGTAGCCCACCAGCAAATCGTTCACTTCGCCCCCGATCATAACTGCATAAAGTGTAACCTATATTCATGGAAAAGGGAAGCTTAACTCAAAATTACTCCAGCAATCACCAGCTTCAGTGCCAAAACTGGTTCGGTTAAATTTGAAGGAAGGAAATTTGCTAAATAATAATAGCAGAGCGCGTCGCGCGCGATGTCTGAATACCTACTGACGGTCTCGTTCAATCGCAAATACTAAGGATTTAAGCTAGAATGTAAATTTTGTATAAAATATACCTAACTTAAAGTGCTATGCACACTTTCATGCGCGAGTTTAAACGAAGTCAAAAGCTAGCTTATGTAGGTCTCTACATAACAGTTTTCTTGAGATCCCTGAAATTTGACGTAAAAGGCGTGGGGTTTTATTTTTTTGGGAATGGGAATTCTATTGTATACATTTGTTAGTAAACAGAGGCCTCATGCAATGTATCCTTTTTCCAAACCAATTTACCAAGTACGTACAGACCTTGCCTAACAAATATCTTCAATTACTGAGTAAATTCTAAATGTTTTTGAGAATAGGTATTCCTAATGTAAAGTAATTTATTATATCCAAATAGACCCTTAACCTAGTATTTCTGATGTAATGTCTCGCAACACAATCGTAAGATACATAAATACCTCTTGTCCGTTAAAATTAACAAAACATCCCCAAAAGACCCTCTCCCCTTACAATCTTTGCACCTCGGCGACACCATTACGGTTATTGGTTTGAAAACTTCTTTAGCACCGTTGTGATTTGAAACTAGATGAAGCGAAACGTGCGACACTAAACACGTCTATAGGATTTATCCTGCTAGAGAATGAGACAGACTAATCGGTGTCTTCTTTGTGTGGTGCTTCGTGGCCTATCGATCTTCTCTTCGTGCGATGCTTCGTAGAATAAAATGTGAAATAATTTTAACACTTGGTAACGATATTATAATAAATAGACCCCACAATTAACGTATTCCTGACAATGTACATTAGTCTTAAATTCGTCATTCTTCCGAAGTTTAGTTTTCAGAAGGTTTCACCTCTACCGCATGTGAATTGCACTCTGATTCTGCACACACCATCGACTAGACAGGGAACCCGCCTAAAATTTCTAGTTACACAAAATTAAATATTAGCTGTTACCCGAAGTGTCAAAAGAAAGGAAGTCTAAATTTATGATCCGAACCCAAAACAATCGCTCACTATAAAGTATCTCAGCATGACCTTGGGTAGGCACACTCTCCGAAACCTAGAATTAAACTTGGCTTTTGTTTCTTTTTTCCGCAAGGCCCGTACTAAATATGTAATTTTAAACAAGCTTACCAAATTTTCCATGCTGCATAATCCGATTTAATTTCCACATGCACTTTCGCAAGACACAAATCTCATGCAATTATGAACTGAATTGAGAACAAATTAATTCCGAATGTACGTCCGAATATTTTCACAAAATAGCGAACTTCCCGAAGTTAATTAAATTATTTTCGTCAATTTCAAAATTACTTTCTTTGTTCATGAGCCCCAACCGCTGTTATCACACGTGTACCCCCAAGATTTCCACGCACCCCGCAAACTGTCCACGCAATTTCAACCATTGAATTATTTCCCGTCTACATGCCCGAACTACTGTTATTATTCCCTGTATAACCGCGACTCTGAACCACGTCCGTCTTCGAGACCGAAATTACCCTGACTCTCAAAATCCGTCCGTCCCCGAGACCGAATCTACCCTGACTCTCAAAATCCGTCCGTCCCCGAGACCGAATCTACCCTGACTGTCTTTCTTTAAGATTTGATTTCACTTCTTTTCCTTCCCTGCCCGTGTGTTCGGTCCAAATCCCTTCGTTTTTTTAATTTATCATCTTCTTCTCTAAAAATCTTTCAAATATTCGTTAAATCTCATAGCGATATATTTAACTTAATGACCGAATTTGTCAAATTTAATCACCATTTTCGAAGAATTCTGACGTTGTTCCATGTTTTTTAGTTTTTTTGTCGCAGTTTCAGAACTTCAAAATAGTAATTAATTATCATGTACTTGAAAAGCTAGAACACTTTCTAAAACAGAGCCCAGTGACGTACCTAATGGACTCGACCCTCACATGTGGCACTGTTTTGTAAGAAATGTTACATTCCTTTCGTCTATTTTTTGTGGCTTTTGCTGGGGTCGAATGTGCGGATCCATAAATCAGCCCCGTAGATACTTGTGTTTCAGAAATTATTTCAGCGCTCTTACAAAATGGCTCCATACAAATTATCCACGTATTATTATTATCACGGCGAGTTCATCACACCCTACTAGGCATAGAGAAGCACAAATATTTATTATTGATAAATCTCCAAATGTATACGGTGATAGAACAAAGAGACTTAAAATTCCGGAAATATTTAACGCATTACCTGAAAATATTAAAAACGAGATATCTTATTAAAAAAAAAAGTTAATTCATTCTATCTCCGTAGAACATGAAATCAAATAATATTGTATACCTAGATCGAATATTGATTAAATATCTGGAAATTACTATCATACACTGTATTCATAAACATCATAATAGTTAGTGGTTTATAATAATTAGAAATTAATATTAAATAATATACCCTTTACTATGTAGTATTTTAAAATTAAGTATTATACTTAGTAATTACTATGTAAAACCTAAAAGTATAATAGTATTAAGTAGGTAAATAAGAAAAATGAGAGATTTCGTACAATCAAACTGATTGATCAGTTTTGTAAGATTTGTAACAAACATATTGTAAAAGTAAAAAAAAAAAAACAGAATAAACATATTAAAAAAAAATATATATATATATATATATATATATATAATTAGATTATTTTGTTAAATTAAGACTACATTTATAAGGCATTTAAGAAAACAACATTGTGATTCAAACAGCAAATCTAGTGCAAACGAGAAAATAAACATGGAGATTTAAACATTCTTCGATGCATTCCTTAAGCCTCGATTACATTGAGGGAATTTACAAGCTACTAGCCGACAAGTTTAAAAGCCGGCGAATCGGCGAGTGCGATTGTGATGACACCCAAAACTTTCCACTCACTCAGTAGCGAACTAGCATTGGACTAATTCCGTCGACATTTTGTAGAAAACTGAGATATTCACAGCTAGATCACTAGCAACAATGATGAAACAAGGTTAGTTTACTAGCTAACAAGCCCACACGCTAGCAAGTAGCGAGCAAAGCAACCCCCTTTTCAACTTTTTTCGTAGATTGTTCACAATATGTTCGTTAGCTAATAAATATAATTACATTGAGCGAGTTTACTAGCAGATAATTAAGATATTCGCCGGCGTAGCTTGTAAACTCGCTCGATGTAATCGAGGCTTTAAATAAAAATCTAGAATACCTAATCGGTAACCGAGTTAATTAGCAAAGTCAAAGTCCATAAAATATGCACAGACGCTAATGAATCAATATGAGAAATCACATTTTAGAAAAATGTTTGCATTGCTAATTGCATCGTATTAATCAATTGGCAGACCTGCAGTCTGGGGCAGATACAAGATACGATATTTTGAATATATTATTATATCAAGTTCTCATCCAAAGTACCTTGTCAGATTGCAAGTGCTTGTACGTGAGCCGGGTGCACTTGAATACACTGTAAACTTTACCTATACTGTATACCTCAATAGCGGTGTAGGTATTATTTCGTATCTCATATTGTTTAGGCATATCACAGACGTTATTATCTCAGTGGCAAATCATGTTTGTACGCTAAAGAAATTAGGTAATTAATATCGCAGCCATCAGACTCCGATATAAATCTGGACTTTTTATGTTCATCTCATGTCACCTCACGTCTATTAAAAATTCCCTGTCTATAATAACTAATTAGGTGGTATAGGTATCAGAACTAGACATATATAATTAAGAAACAATTTGTTTAATCTTTTTTAATCTACCTACTTATTTCTACAGGTGTAAAACGCTACAGACCAATACAAATAGATATTATAAAAGATAATTTTTTGAATTGTCATAGCAATTAAACAAACGTTATGATCATTGAATATATTTTATTACATTGCCAATTTATCAGGCAGAATCTTGAAATAATAAAATTTGGTCAAAAAAAATTTCCCGGAATATGTGAATGCTTACTGCTTTATTGCAAAGTGATTTTTCTCACTTATTCCTCTAATCTGAACATCTGTTGGAATCAACTAAATCATTTAAAAAACATTATTTCGTACACTCGATTAAATAATATATCCATTTCCAAACTAGACGGTGTTCGTCATGCATGAGTCATATCATAGATTCACCCTTTATGCCTGGCAGTCTTCATTAAAAAATATACCGTCCGATGAACTGTTAAGAGCGAATGACCAACAAGCAAAAATTCCTGTTAGTCGCCTTACGATTTCCGCTAATATTCCATAGAAGAGCGCCAAGGACACGTCTTTTCGCCCCCGCGTTCAAATGGATAATGCATAAATAAATATACCAAACACTGCCAAACAGTGTTGCCAGTCGTGTCTTGTAAAAAGTCACCTAAAATATATAAAAAAATAACCTTTTTGTGTAAATAGATAGACAAAACAGATAAATTTTCGTCATAAATACGTGCTCGGGTGTTTTTTAAATGATTTTATTTGAACTAAAATTAAAATTTTGAAACATATGGTTAATAGTTAACGTATTTATTTATAATACTGCATGATTATACGATTTGAAATGTGTGTTGTATCACACAAAATTTTGTTTGAAAATTTAACAAATCTGCCAACCACCACCTACCTTATTGTACTAAAAATAAACATATTTTTTCAAAATTTAAAACATGTGTTTACTAGATAAAAGAACAGTCTTTAGAATTCAATTTTTATTTTTTGATGAAAAAGAGTGAATACGTCTAAAATTTGATTTAAAAATGACGTGTTTCCGGTTTTGTTTGGTTATTCCCTCTTAAATACACGGCCTTTGAAAATCATGCTCTAATGATGAGTATGAATCCAAAGAAATGTTTTTCTATAATATTTTTGGATTAATGTATGTAGAACAGTAGGAATAATAAATTATGATTGCCTTCTTATATTTGGTGATACAGGAATCCCTTAAAATTTTGAGTTGCATGTTCGATGGCATGGACACTAAAATTGTGTCATAATTCATAATATCAGCCATAACAAACAATGGTTTCACAATATTTTGCTGAGCTGTTGACCCTTCGTACGTAACCAGTCGGTATACTAATCAGTAGCCCATTAGAAATAATTGTTTGTTTATTCTTGGAAGGTCCAAAATTCAATATGATCAATGGTTTCAATTATTGTTGGAATTTGATCGACTATTTATAGTAATTGTAATTTGCAATACGAATGTAAATACTCAAAGGGAATTGGACCAGTAATTTCCAGTTAGCTACTACGGATGCTTCTTTAAAGTTCGTACATGGTCGCACTTCATATAGTTACACACTTTTTAATCCATATATATATACGAGTATATACATAAAAAATAAAAATATGCTTGCTTGGGTGTATATGAGATATTTATGCGTTGCTAAACCATTCATCCGATTGCGATGAAACTTTGGGGTTTTGATGTGTGCATGCCCGCGATGGTTTCTATATACAATAGTGAGTTCTGGCGTCATGAAATTATGCATTGCTAACCGTTCATCCGATTGCGTTGAAACTTTGGGGATTTGATGTGTGGTGCCCGCGATGTTTTCTATATACACTGGTGAGCCCGGGCATTATGAAATTTGTATTAAAAAATTGCAATAGGTGGCAAGCGAGCTGTTTGAAAACGGAATGTACCGGGACTGAATGTATTGAATGCGGGAGGGGGACGGGAACTCCTGGGTTCGCGGAATGGGGGAAGCGGGAGAGGGGAGTGGAAAGAGGGAAGGCGGAATGGGAACGCATGAAGGGAAGGGGACGCAGGGAGAAACAATTTGTGTCACAGTAACTCATACCGGGAACTCGCTAGTTCATCAAAATGTCCTAGTATTTGATTTGTTAGTTAGCATAACGAACTCAAAATCAGAAAAAGGTATTTATCATGTTTTAATGGTTTCCCACTTCCCTAATGATATTTTGTTTCTTTCTTTCACTTGTCTTTATTTATTGATTGATTCCCTTCTTAGTAAACAAAAGTAGTAAGACAAAATAATCCATAATATTCCCAATTTTCTCCAAGTGTAAGAAAAACAGACGACGGCTTCCGTGGTCCAGGGGAAAGGTTCTCAACTACGAATCTATGAAAGGAGGTGAGAATCATTGTGTTATTTCACAGCTTAAGGCATCACGTCGTCGTGTAAAATTCAGAATCAGGCCACTAACAATATCACCCCTTATGTAGATGGCGATAAGGTTTAAATTCCCTTTTAACACCAGCCGCCTCTTTTTATTCAAGGAAAAAACATAGCCAAAAATCATGTTTTATTTTATTTTGAGAAGTTCAAGCGAATATTGAAATGTTTTACGATAATTTTCCAAGGAAGTTAATTTTCTACGTTATACAATAAAACCACAACCGAAAAGGGGTTCGTTTCGTGAGTAGGAGATTTTGAAAGTTTTTATAGGCCTGATACTTTATTTTTTCTGGACATACAAAAAGGCGAATAAAAAAGTGCTCAATTACTTCAAAGGCGAATACAGTAGTTAATCAAATGTCAATATTTTTAAGCGAAATAATAACTAAGTAATGTAAAAACACGCTATTTTACATTACTTTGTAGTGCTTCACCTTAATTATATAGGAACCTAGTTTTTATTTTAATTTTTATATATATATATATTTTTTTTTTAAATTGCTTTTATATATTGAGTAATATTATTGTTTTGACAGCTGTTTCGCCTTCTGAAGGCATCATCATACTTTGAGACAATTTGATAATGCCTTCAGAAGGCGAAACAGCTATCCCGCGTAATAATAATTACATGGCAGAACTTGTTAATAAATAAACTGTTTTTATAAATTGAATAGTGATGTTATTGAATTTATAAAAGAAATACATTTTTAAATGAAGTCCTACAGATTAAACTTAATTTGCGGTATTTATACTTGCCGCACTTTCCACAGTGGAAGAAGCTTTCAGTATTGCCTGGTAAAACCACCATTAAGCATCAAACTTTTCTTGAAATGGCTTTAGCCGTGATTGGTTACTAGATATGAATACCCAGGAATTTTAGACTTCCTCTACTACACCTCCTTTTGTCCCCGAACCCTTAAGCCCCCGCATTCCGAATTTCAACCGATTTATAACATATTTCTCATGAATACTTTAAGTTTTTAAGTTCCTACAAAAATATATGTTATTTCTGAAAATAATATCTATACATTGGTGGAGCCGAAACGGAAATTATATGAAATTCCTTGAATAGAAAAAATTGCAAAGATGTGCCAAAAATTATTAAAAACACATTTTGGAAAAAATCAGTCTTTCTTTTAACTTAATTAGGTATTTGTCTAGAGATTTTTGCTCTATTTTAAACGAGTCGTGTTTTAATAAATATTTTCACAATTTTCTCACTCTAACATTCGCATCTACATAATATCTCCCTCTCAAACCATCTTCTTCATCTTTTCGAACGTTTCTACGGAGCCTTCAACCTCACACCATGGGAATCGCCCTAATTTTGGGGATACCACAGTCCCATTAGCTCTCATTCACATTACAAAAGTTGATAAATAATTTGATAGCAGGGAACAGTATTGGGACCAATTCTCTTTATCATTTATGTTAATGATATTTTTAAACTCACCATAAAATCCAAACTAATATCTTACGCTGATGACACAGCAATTTTAGCTGAGGGATCAACGTGGAATGAAACGCAGAGAACGGCGGAATCAGATATAAATTTAATAAAAAAAATGGTTTGATCAAAATTTACTATCTCTAAATACAGATAAAACTTTTGTAATTCCTTTCACTCTGACTAAAAATGCTACCCCTGAAAATCTAAATATATGTATACACTCATATAATTGTAATTCAAATTCATATATCTGTAAACCTGATTGCTCTGTACAATGTTAAATACATTGGGGTAACTATAGACAGTAACATAAAGTGGAAGATACAAATCAGCACAACAGTTGAGAGACTAAGAAAATTAGTGTACATTTTCATTAGAATACGATGCATTTTAAATATTAGTAGAACTATTTACTTTTCCTGAATCCAATCAGTGCTACAGTATGGAATTGGGGCGGTGCATTCAAAACTTATCTTTTACCATTGGAAATCATTCAAAAATTAATTATAAAAATAATTTTAAAAAAACCATATGATTACCCCACTATCAAATTATTTCAAGATTTTAAAGTACCTTCACTTCATGTTATTTATAAAAAAAAATTACAATTCTACAAATACACAAAGATTGCTTCAATAATGAGAGCTCCCCTCCTTTTTCAAACAGCATTAGAACAAATATCCTGGGCTCTATGACTGTCCCGCGTTGTAACACCACTACAGCTCAACAATACTATAAATATATTTTGGAGTTAAATGGTTTAACCAATTACCAGTTCATTTAAGATTGGAAACAAATTATAAAAAATTAAAAAAAATCAATAAAAGCTCTTTATATATAACTTATCACAATCACTACATCTTATAATATTTTATTTCTAAACACAATTGTAATATCTGATATCCTTTTTCTTTATTTATTTTTCTCCTTTCTTTTTTATCTCCTCTTCATTCTGCTACATTCGTTCTATTATATATTTTATATATTATATAAAACTCTAGATGCATATTATATGATATATACGATTTTTTTCTGTGTATACTGTTAATTATCCATTAATTGATCTATATGTATATTAAAAAAAATTATATATTATTTAAACTTATATAAAAATTATTATCTACATTCGTTGTCTCCGCTTTGCTCAAAAAAAGGTGTAATATTAAATAATGTATTTTTTTTTTTACGAAAAACTTTATAGAACACATAAAAACATGTAATTTTTGTAACATTTATTAAATTTAAAAAACAAAAAAAAAATGATTGCCATTTATTGATCAAAGTCACTTTTTGATTGGTGTATTTTACTTTGGTAGTAGGTACATATAACAAACATTTCCATTGTCACGAATCATCAATGTCACCGTTTCCAATGGAAACAATTGAAGTTTCCTTACCATTATAATTATGATTGCACTTCTATTATTATCTGTCACAATATCAATATTATTACCATCAATAAATATTAAGACACGGGTATAAACAGTCAAACACATGTTCATTTGTTTCGTAATAGAAATGGATAGTTACTTCCTTTCTAATAAAGTGTTTTAAAAGAGTTGAAGAGAGAAAAGATATTGATTATTATTAGTTACCACCAACGAGAGATTGACCGCGGTGAAATTAGGAACTACATTTTAGGTCAATGATATTACAACACTCTGAGAGGACCCATAACAAACACATTAGGTAGAATTCTTCTAAAGGTTTGTCCATAATGAATAAAATCATTCTTCAAATTTAATAGTGTGTGGGTAGGTACGAATATCGTAGAACTTTTATCGGTTTATTAACCCAGTAAACTTGTCTGCTAAGATAATGGAAAATTATTATGCAAATGTTTATATTACGCATACTTAGGTACACATTATACGTATTTTTGACCTGCTCATACATAGGTAATGCATATTACGTTATTTTTTCTAGATATACTTAGTGTAACATTCACTATTAGTAGATACACGTATGTAATTACCTACTTTGTAATAGTACCTAGAAGTTTAAGCTATAAATCTGTTTAATTAATCATTAACGCATTTATTAACAAAGTTGCTATCGTAGTATGGAAATAAGAAATTAAAACTCTCCATAAAATAGTAGAGCATTTTATTGTCTTAAAAAAGGAAAAAATAAACCTTTCCGTTCTATTACTCGTACATACTTACAAACAACTGAATACAGCCAATTTTTCAGTTTTCCTGATTTTCTAGAATAAAACCCATTAGATTTTTATCAGACATAACATATTGTTCAACACAAAAGTTTGAATTGAAACACTAGCGAAAAAAAAAGACAGACGACTACAAAACATTATGTTCTCACAATTCCCACTTTCATTCCTAATTAGTGTTAATAGAAAAATGTTTAACTAATGAGAACGGTGAATTTTTATGTTTCCAGGCGAGATTATGAACGACAAGGTGACCGGATCAAGGTTATCAATTCATAAGGCCGAGCCCTGTTCATCTCTCAGCATTCAGAATACATATAACCAGGACTTCAGAGAAAACTTGTAATTTTCATTCGAGACTCAAAATACAAGCACTTACCTAAGTTTTCAGCACACCATAGTAAGTCCACAATCATATTATAATATATACATATTCTAACTCAATTTAATTTATCTTATTTTGGGACTCATTGCTTCAATATGGCACCTCCAGGCTCTTCTCGTATACTTTTTACTTCTTCCCGTGCTTCATAGGATCCTGGGTTTGAACAACTGAACCTTTTGGCTGTGGAATAATCGATAGAATTTTGCTCAGTGGTCATCCGTCATTGCTGCTGTACATCTTTGAAGGAAATTTGTTAAAAAATGCTTCAACGTATAGATCATGTATAGATTTTCATTAGATAATATTTCTGCTAAAAGAACCTTTTAGAATAGATAATACTAAGGTAGGTACTAAGTATTTTTTGTTAGTTTTCCTCGCTAAGTTTCATATTTTATACATTTCAGGAGATACCTTCTTTTCTGCAATATATGACGATCCAGTTGGATTTATACAAATATTATTTACAGGTTACCTTAACTACCTACAAGTCGAATTGTCTGTGATATTAAAGATAACTTGAAAGATGGCCCCGGCACCTCCAGTGGACAACTCTCCCCTGGCCATCAAATTGATGACTGCAGGAGTGTCAGGATGTGTGGCAGACTTGATCACCTTTCCCCTGGACACCGCTAAAGTTCGACTACAGGTACTTATTTCAATCTTACCTTGAAACAACAATGCACACACATTTCCAAATGCATATATTTCATACCTATAAAAGCAAGTCGTTTACAACACGACTGTTAAAATAATATATTTTAAAAATTTTAAATAAACACGAAAAAACAATTTGTGGTTTTGTTGTATTTTTGGAATGAACCTTATTGAATATTTTAAATCTCGAAAATAATTGCATGCTTTCCAGAGAGAAAAGCAGATTTTACGCAATCTCGCCGTTCGTAGGTTTGTGTTCTTCACACAGATGTTTTATAATTTTGCGACGAATAATTTCCGCCCCCGGTTTACATTATTAATTTGTGGAGTACCTAGATAGGTTTTTTATACTGTCATCCCGCTTAGACGTCAGACGTGTGAATAAGTATTATTCAACAAATTGCGTACTTAATTTGAATCGTTGAGTTCCAAATCCCGCCTTGATTGATTTTCTTACTTTCGAGTAAATCAAGAATGAATCCAGTTATATTTTTTTTAACGTTAGAACGATCTTCTAATAACTTGATACAATATTTATTTTCTATTTAAATGTTTAATATACATTTAAAAAAAAGTGCTTTAATTATTATAAGCCCGTATAAGACACTAGAAGACTTTTGTAAATAATAATAACGGCATCGCATTCCTAGCGAGAAACTGTATCAGATGGCATTCACGTCTAATTTTTGGCCAAAATTCATTAGGATGCGTTTATTAAATAATTATGTAGTAAATATTGATTGTCTTAAGAATAATCAGTTGTTCAATTATTCCGCTAGAGTCAATAGAAAAACTTTGATCACTTTATATGCAACGTAACAGTTCGTAGGTGCCTGCCTAATTCAGGTAGATAGGTAATGTAAATAGAAATTACTCAGTGTTTTCGTTAGATATCTTATTGCTCTAATTGTCAAACATAATAATGTTATTTTCCATTTAATCTTAGATTGTGTTCAGCGGCTAATCTTCAATTCCCCCTATAAACTAATATTAAGATAAATTTATACGCGGTATTCTAATTTTGAAATAATATAGAAAGTAGGCTTATGTTTTGATGAAAATACGACGAAGATTTCGATGACCGCAGTTTATTTAAATTATGTGGTTATTTAATACGTTACGTTATTTGTGCCATCGGTTTTCTTTACCAATGCTAATATAATATCAACTTCATTAGAATAGATACGTTTTTAGATTTTCACGGTCAAAAGTATTTTCGTTATTTATTTTTGGGGCGTTATGCCGTGTTGCGCTACCTCCTTCTTTAGCCAACTTTTAGAACAGCGTTGCACTGTCCATCATCAGGGCAGATCCGGCGGATGTAGAATGTTAGAATACTTCGTTATTTTAAAGCAGTACATGCAGTACATATATATTTAAATGACCCGTTATTAAATTTTTCCCTATGTAAATTACTCCCTATAATCCCCCCCCCCCCGCCCTCCTCAATCTTCCCACTACCGCCTATCCATAGATATCTTTAAGTCTATTGTTGTAATTAATTTTAAGCAAAACCATGAAGAAGTAAGCATTAATTACGAAACATGTTGGTTTTTTTTTTTAAATAAAAGTGATTGAAAATAAGTGCTTTTTAAAAAGTATTGGATTGAGTCACCGATACATAATTGAATTTTTCAGACTTTCTTGAAAGATTTGGGTTTGTTTATGGACATAACTATTTATTTAGATTTGTATTAAATATATACGAGCGAAAACAATTAATTTACCTTAATATTTTAAAGCATAACGTGCAAAAAGTATTAAAAACCTAAAATTATTTAATTGGCGCCATCTGTGCATGCGTAGATTATAACGTACGTGACGTTTAACCTACCCAAATAACGTGAAATTTTCATCATCCTTTTGATAGCCGTGAAAAGCACCATTCATAGGATAAAACGTATTTTCGATTTATTTATTTAAGTCCGAGTATAATTTTCGGCAGTCGTACCTATGAGTAGTGGCGGCATCCTATCCTCTCGATTGCCTATCCATAAGGAATAGTAGGTATATTTATTAATAAATGAGTACCCGCAATAGGTGGAAAACCGGCTTACTTATCCTCTATATAGCCACTATTCATATAGGTTCGAGAAGCGAATAGTAAACTCGGACTCTATAAATAAATAAATCGTAAATCAAGTTGCGCTATGGATCGCTATCAAGAGAATGGTGAAATACCGCCTACATAAAATTAGTTACCGAGTGTTCTACCCACTCTGAGTATTTATTTAATGGATAGTTATTTTGACATCTCAAGGGGCATACATTAATTACGTGAGCTCAAAAGGGGGGGGGGTCCAGCAAAATCTCACGTTACTTGAAAAGAATATACGAAATGGCCCAACTTTATCTCACCAAGGGGGGGGGGGTCTAGATTGGAAGAAAAACTGCTCACATAATTAATGGATGCCCCCTTATAAAGAGGAAGGTGAAATACCCCCAGACATGTACACAGATGGTTATAGAGAACTCCAGTCCAATTTTTTTATTTTTTTTAATGAATAAAGACCTTCAAACTTAAATAACTGCATTTTTATTTTTATTTTTATAGTTAGTTTTAATAGTTAAAATAATTGTCAAAGTTTTAATTTTTAAAGACTCCCAGAAACGCACCGTATCTATGGTGGTCTCAGGTGGTCTTCACCCATCGATAGTTTTTTTTACTTTTTAAGTTGTCATTTTGAATCAGTGATGTTATGTCGAGGGAAATTTCCCTAGATCTAGGGGAGAAAAATATTTTTTAGGGATAAGGGAAATCAGGACAAAATCTAGGGAAATTTCGAACTCTGGCAAAAATTTTATTACATATGACAGTATTACTGGTATTATTTATGTATAAACGTATATATATTTTTTGGAATTCCTATGAATCTTAATTATTTTTCATGTACTTACATGCCATGTTATTTTTAACACTGACAACTCAAAATGATATTAGGGAACGTACCCATACTACGTGACACGTTCGGGGGGGGGGGGGGGGGGGGTCTTCAAAATACCACGCTTGGTACAAATGAGCGGCGGGTTGCTTATGATTTTTATTTTGCAAAGTGTTTTTTTTTTAATTTGGAATTCAGTTTCTAATTCAGTGGTGAGTGTATTCGTACTTTTAAATTATTACTTCACGTAGCAAAAAGTGTTTTATTTGGAAAATCACGGTATTATTAGTATATTTACCAAGTTCCGATATCTTTCCAATTAATTATCATATTAATTAACATATAACAGGATTAGTGTTACACAATCAGGTGGCTACGTAGGTAATTGCGTAAATGTGAAATTCTAGGGAAATTTCACTTCTAACTGTTGGCAACACTGTGAAGAACCCAGAATAATCATGGCGGAATGCTTTGGGATGACTTTTAGGTGTGAGGTGTGTTTTTTATTCAAGATTAACTGCTTTTAATATAGAAAAACATTGGTAAAATGTCCACATTTCACCGCTACTGTTATTGTATTTAATCAAAGTGCAACATAAAAACAATAAATCATCTCTTTCATTGCAAATACATGTGACATCGTGTTTTGTGTCAGGCGTTACTTGTAGGTACATTGTTTTATGTATAATACATACAGAAACACTGGTATTTATAATACACTGATCATGACGAGTGTGTAACAACTTGTATAAAAAGCCCTATACTAAAAACAATTTGATAATACATAACCAAATAATGTCAAAATATGACACGACTTTAACCTCAAATAGACAAAATTTATTGCAGATTGTCCGCAAATATAGCCCTTTTCGTAAATTGTTGAGGGCCTAAATTATGTTTCAATAAACACAATAACTATTATTTATCTAAATCTCTATAAACAGTATGGAAATAAACCAAAAACACGAAATGTTGAATTGCATAGGTACGTGTGCACTTCCAGTCATTTCAAATGTCAATACAATACAATACACAGGTGACAGGTTAACTGTGACGTCACCGTTAACCATTTCAGTAATGCCAACTTAACGCTGTGTTTTGTGAAGAGGTTTAAAAATGCACTTTTTAATAATTTATTAAAAACTCTGCATTTAATATTATGAAATAAAACTTATATATTCAGAATCAGCGTTTCTTGGTCTATATGAACATATTTTTTTAAAGCCATAATATTTTTCACTGGAGTTCCTTATTATGGCTTTTTTATTCTGATCTTTCTTTCCGTAATTCATAGATCAACGTAATTATTTTAATATGGTAATTATACAATCTATTAAGGGACTTATTTAACCGGTGATTCCTGACATTATTTTTTGGAAAAAAAAAAGTTTTTTTTTTAAGACTAAAAATTAATTAAAGACCCATGTCGCCACTGGTCACCTAGCCAAGCAACCGCCTAACCCCTCACCCGAAACTAACCATCCAATTCAATCCTAATTTGTATGTTTTTAATTTAAAGAAAACATCAAAAATATTACCGGAAACCAAAATTTCATTGACATTTTTTACTCCAAAAAATGTAAGGAATCACTGGTTAAAGTAAATCAAATGCGCTCCTTAACCCTCGGTATACATATAACTGCACTGATATGCTCCATATTTTTATTGTTTTTATTTTACTTCAATACATACCTACATTCAAAACATACATGCACTTAATGCAATACCTACATACATTACCTGTATTCAATACATTACCTGTGCTCAGTCTTGATCAACATCAGTAATACTTTTTTTAAAATTATTTTGTATAAAGATTTTTCAGCGATGTTTTCAGTGCCCCATCTAACCGAAAACATCCTGAAAATCTTAATACAAAAAAATATTTAAAAAAAAAAACAACTTCGGTTACGCATCCAAAACGGCGTAATTTCAATGCGAATTTTCGTTGTTAGGTCCAGGGCGAGGGAGTGGGGGTACGGCTGGCGGCGGCCGTGGCGGGCGGCGGGGGCGCAGTCCTGAACGGGACGCCGCCCCCGCCCCTCTATAAGGGCGTCATCTCCACTGTCTCCACCATCGCCAGGATAGAAGGTCCCAAGTAAGTTTATCCACCGTATTATAATATTGACTAGTCCATACACAGAGCCACGCGCACACAAGTGTCGCCAATATCTTTCACTCATACTGCTGCTCATCGCATCTAGGCACGGCAGCACCCGCCTTTGTTTCTACCTACTCACCTTACATTGGCTCGATGCTTTAGACTGTGCAACTCGGGGACAGTAAGGACGCTTCCATGCCATATCCCGCTCTGTTTCTATTCAAAATGGAGAAGATTAAGTGACAACTCGCAACATAACAGCCAAGGATATGAAAATGCACATCACGGAAGGTGCGACAGAAAAAGGCGTGGGCGGGGAGACATGCCGCTTTTCTGACCTTAAACTCGTCTATTGTATAGCGACGATTTCAACGTCTATAACGAGTCAAGTTTTTCACCATTCTGCCCTTACGCGCCGCGTTAAATTTATACCGCGATTATACCTAGTGGGTAGGGAAGACCGAGGGGAGTTGAAACAATTTTCACATTTTGTTTCGTACAACAAATACTATAAACATAAATCGTATGATATTAGTACCAATTGATAGGTCATTCTTTACACTTGCGAATGACTAACAAAAAGACATTGTAAGCGTTAAATATTGTGGTGAAAAATCGACTTATCCGTAACAAGTCAACTTGTTTCAACTCCCCTCATACCGAGGTAAGATGAAACAGGGGTCGAGGAGAGTTGAAACATATGATTTTTGAGAAGTATTAAGGGCTATAAAATAAAAAATTTTGATATAATTTAAAGGTATTTATTAAAATTAGAATTTTCAAGTACAAAACAAACTGACAAAAATAAAAATATTATGAAAATAAAAAACGTCAATCTAAAAAGCAGTTGTGGAAAACAGGTATTAATTAAAATTAAACTTTTCAAGTACAAAACAAACTTACAAAAATAATCATAAATAAATAAATACTTTTATAATCAGTAGGCATTCTGAAACAAAATAAACAAATTAAATCAACGAAAAAAAAAAATTTTGTGCCCGTTATTTATTGACTGCTGTCCGATATAAAATTGAAAACGAGGAGAGTTGAAACAGTCTGTTTCAAATCTCCTCAGTAAGAAAAAACCTCCCAATTTTTATTAAATCCACAATCAGGAAGCAAATACACAAAAATCAATTGTACCAAACATATGTAATAAATCTTTAGTTAATTAGCTTTCAAAACACATACAATTTAAATCAAAATACAAAACCCTTATCAAAATATAGGCATCGTAAAAAAACGTTAAAAACTTACTTTTCACGATTTTTGTCAGATGGCACGCACAACTCCACAACCCCACGACTCACGCCACCGAAGCGAACTGACAAGTCAGCAGGCGGAGGTAAATGCTTGAAAAGCGACGTTGCCAATTCGCTAACGGTCTTAAGTCCCGAGAAATCGGTACTGTTTCAAGTCACCTTTGTTTCAAATCCCCTCGGTCTCCCCTACAGTATTTACTTCACCATGAAAAGTTAGATTTATTTTAAGAACGGGGTATGATTATAAAATATTTTGTTTTTATTTTTTAAAACCTGTCGGAATAAACACACACCGGTGGATTTGTGAAACTTGAATAAGCTTTCTTCGACACGATCGTTATTTTTGCTTAATTATTTATTGACTGAGCTTCAGTTGTTAGGCCTTAGAAGTTCAGTCACATACGAGTAATGTATGTAGGTTAAGTAGGCCCTAGACAGTAATGAAACTTATTTCAACGACGAAAAATATATTAAAATATCGACGATTGTTTATGGCCTTCTCCAGTAATCTATCTTTTATCTACCTATACAGAGTGTCCCAAAAGAAAGTTGATATTTAGTTGCTCAATTTGTGTTTAATTAGTGACGAATGTTTATTAAATACTAAAATACACAATTTGGGAATTTATTTCTGAGAAATAATATCGTCCAAATGTAAACTCTCACGTTCGCGGCATTCATTTAATCGAAGAGTAAAATTTCTTATGACGGCTCGCCAGGTAGGCTTCGTGATGACTGCCATTTCGTGATGGATATTTTCTTTTAATTGCATCAGGGAAGTCGGATTTTTGGCGTACACTTTAGATTTGAGATAACCCCACAGGAAAAAGTCCATAGGGTTTAGGTCAGGACCACGAGGAGGCCAATTTATGTCACCTCTCCTGGAGATCAATTTGTCAGGGAAAATTTCACGAACTCATGGCAGAGACGTATTGGACGTATGTAATGTTGCTCCGTCTTGCTGGAACCATGTTCTTTGGTTATAGCCAGTAAGTTCGTGCAGGTGGGGTGCAGCATTAGGTCTTTGTGCAAAATGCTGTGTAACGATGATCTTTGCACATTTGCGCGCTTCCGAATCGAAAAGTTTGAGTCGTCACGAAAAGACTGATAAACACTCTACGTTTTCTACAGTTCTCGATGACCTTGGTCGCCCGGATTTTGGTTTTGCCAGCTTTTTACCGATCTCTTCAAACTTTTTGACCCATTTTCAAATGAGAGGAATGCTTGGCGCATCATTGAATTGACGAAAACCTCAAATATTGCAGAATCTTCTACGCGCTAGTCGTCGAATCACCATTTTTGTAAAACTCACGCACGCACAATGTGCGGTCGCTCTCGAGAAATGCTTCATAGCGACTATTCGCAAGAGCCAGACTACTGATTGACTCACCCTCCACGCCCCTCGGAAAAGTTGCGAAAAAAAAAGAAAGCAAAACAAATATCAACTTTCTTTTGGTTTTTATGTATATTTGGTAGGTATGAGAATAGGTTTTAAAGTATATTTCATACCGCTATGTGATTAGGGTGTCCGATACGTCAATGGGGTGTCCCTATCCAGAAAAAAAAATCACAATTTTTAATTTTTTTTAATTTCTGCCACTAGTGGAGTACCGCAAGGTTGTCATCTTGGCCCAATTTTATTTCTTATTTTTATAAACGACATAGTCAACTGCTTTAAAGACGTCAAAGTGTTGTTTTCGCTTATGACATTAAATTAATCACTGTGAAATTCTTCAATCAAATATAGACATGCTAAAAATTTGGTGCTCACAAAACAATCTATATTTAAATGTAGAAAAATGCAAAACTTTGACCTTTTCCAGAAAAAAAAACATCACTGTTTTTCGACTATTCAATAAATAAAATAAATTTAGAAAGAGTATCGGAAATGCGGGATCTTGGCATAATAATGGATGAGAAACTAGACTTCACGGTTCACATTCAACAAACTGCAAATAAGGGTATGAAAACTTTAGGATTTGTGTTAAGAACAATTAAAAACTTTGAATATTTACAAATCCTTAAACTACTGTATACATCCCTTGTTAGAAGCCTAATAGAATATAGCTCCATAGTCTGGTCGCCCTTCTACAAAATTCATATTCATACTATTGAAAGAATTCAAAGAGAATTTCTACGTTTTGTAAATTTTAAACTTAACATCCCTTTAGAGCACATAAATTATCCGTCGTTAATGAATACATTAAATATTCCAACATTAGAAAACCGACGAAAAATAAACGACCTAACTTTTTTATTAAACTCTAAATTCGACAGTTGTGAACTCCTGCAATTAATAAATCTACATGTACCTACACGAACAACTAGACAAACATTGACATTTTATATACGTACATCTCATTCGAACTATGATTTACATTCTCCAATACAACGTTTGCATAGTCTTGGTAACAAATACTTAAACAATCTGGATGTATTTGACAATAATTTGATCTTAGCAAACTTCAAACGCCATATGTGCCAACTATTTATTTCTACCTATCCCGTAAACTAATGAGAACAACAATTTTAAAAATTACCTACTTTATGTCAACTACTATATTTTATGGACTATATTTTGTTTCTTATATTTTATGTTACCTGTATTTTGTTAACGCTTATATTTTATGTAACCTAATTTTTTTTTTTTTTTTAACCCTTATATTTTATGTAACCTATATTTTGTTTTTAACAAATATTGTTACTTGTATTGTGTATTGTATTTTGTGAACCCATTCTTTTCACTGTAATTAAAAAAATGTACTGCATTCTATGTAAAAGCCCTATGGGCGTTTAAATAAATAAATAAATAAATAAATAAATAAATAAAAAATAAATAAATTTTGATATTTCATTCGGCATCATCTTCTCGCGTGGGCAAACCATTGAGCTTATTTGTATTGGCTAAAGACGGACTGACAAAAAATATCGTACACTCAATTGCTCTTCGAAATTCATATTGAGATTCATTATTTCATTTTCCCACTTAAGTTGTTTTTTGTTTTTGTTTTTATCGGCGGTCATCGTCTACCGCGCTAAATATTATTCTTTCTGTCATAGATCCCATCCCCACACACTTACAATACATTCGTTATTTTTTATTTAACAAAAAAATATTCACTAGAAATAATTTACATGGCAGAACAACGTTTGTCGGGTCAGCTAGTATATATAAAAAAAAAACTCGTGTCACGGTGTTTGTGGTCGCACTCCTCCGAAACGGCTCGACAGATTTTTAAGAATTTTTTTAAGTATATTTGGTAAGTATTACAATATGTAGTTAAATTTCATACCGCTAGGAATTAAGGTGCCCCTAACCAGAAAAAAAATTCACAATATTTTTTAGTATTTTTTTTTGGCATCAAAAATACCTATTGTACCGGACGTGTCGACGAGGGAAAGAAGATTCCCTTCCGGACATCTTCTTCCTTTATTTTTAAGAAAGATTAAATATATTTTGTAGACGAAGACGAGGATGAGTTCCCTCACAGGCCGTCCTCGTCTCTTTAAATAACGTAGGATTAAGGGTTAGAGGCAAATAATATGCTAATAATTATGTTCACAATTAAAATGTACCCTGTTTGAATAAAGACCAGTTCCCTTTGCCCCAAGAACGGGCTCCTCCTGGTCGTCTTGGCCGGGGGTGAAATCCCCCCGCGTGGACGGGCGGGCACGGCTTCCTACCCTTCCCCTACCACCTACCCACCGGACGGACCGATAGGAACGCTCCGTCTGGGGGAGTAGGTATTTTTGAATCGGAAATACACGAAAGGCTCCGAATGTTTTGTCAAATTATGGGAGTTCGGTCTAATCTGTCACCGAATAAATGATATGGACAGATAGACCGGACTCTCCTCTATGTTAATAAATATCTCTGATGAATGTATAATTAATAATGATTTAGATATTTAAGTTTCCCTGACAAAATGTGGGTGCAGGGACCCCATTGAAAGTTATTTGACATGCCATAATAAAATTAAATAAATTACTAGGGGAGAGGTCGTGGGGGTCAGACATAAGAGAAGGATAAGGGGAAGAGCTGAGACAACAGAGAACTCTGCTGTGTAGCCCGCAGCAGAGGTTATAGCCCGCCAAAACTCGAACCGCCGGAAAAATGGGCAAAAGGTTCGAGCCCACCCGCGCCGGCGGCAAGGGCAAGGGGCCGGCTATAAATACAGCGGTACCCCGGGAACATCGAGCATTCGACAAGAAGCGTTTCCAACGCACACACGCACTTGACAAACTCGATCTGGTACCGTCTCAAGCACTTCTCCGCCTCTTCTGCCTGACCTAAGGACCTCTTCCCGGACTTGACTTGAAAAACTTGGATTTCATTTCTGCCCCCCCTTTTGGACGCTGCCTCTTCCTCTTGTGGGCCATTACCGGGGCGTTATTGACGAGCATCTTGGCGGCTACCCAGGACTACCCAGCACCCCTATTTTACAGTCTATGTGAGTGGCGGGAAACGTCGCTTACACCTATAAACCCAAATTTTCACCCTCCTACCCCCACCCTCCCATTTTTTATCGCGATTTTGAAATGGATAAGATTAATAAATTTATTTATTTATTAATTTTATTTTAGTAATTTGTACATTTAATTTTACAAATTTCTAATTAATTATAATATTTCATATTGCAAACTAAATTTTATGTAATTTTATGTAGCTCCTACAATGCGTCTTGAACTTTCCAATTGGTGTGGACTTTAAAGTTTCTGGTAGCTTGTAATATAACTTTATCCCTTTGTACAGTAAACTGTTCTGCGTATTCGCCTTGTCCTTTTTTTCGAAGCCTGATTTCTTTGCATGTCCTTGTGTTATGTCTGCGAATGTCCTTGTTGAATATAATTTTATTTGAAAAATATTTTGGTAAAATGTTCTTAATTATTTTATGTACCTATAAATATCATCGTATTCAAGGTCAGCATCTGTTTCTTTATAAACCCAAATTTTCACCCTCCTACCCCCACCCTCATTTTTTATCGCGATTTTAGTATTTTTAAACTCAATTGCTCTTCGAAATTATTATTTTTTGTTTTTATCGGTGGTCATCGTCTACTAGCGATCCATTCCTCTTTCTGTCATAGATCCAACATAGATCCCATCCCGCACACTTACAATACATTCGTTATTTTTTATTTAACAACCAAAATATTCACTAGAAATAATTTATACGGCAGAACAACGTTTCCGGGACAGCTAGTACAATATAAAAAAATTCACACTGAATTTAAAAATATCTGAACAATAATGTTCACATACCTACATATATATATAGTTCTTTAAAACTTTACTCCAACTTAATATTAGTAATACGTAAATGTAGAAATACTTAAGTGAAAATCATATTTGAATATTAGGTACCTACGTAATAATGTTTTTGTTTATTAGTACTTAGCATTTACAGTGAACATTCATTAGTTGACTGGTTATCATTCTATAAAAATCTGTACAAAAAAGAAGAACTTCCTCTTCTCACTAAACCTCAAACTTAAGACGAAATACAGGGCCGGTCCCTGGCCTAACGGCGCGGCGCCTGTGTAATCTGTAATTTTAATATTTTCATTCATAATTATTGAATTGAAAAACCACACATTCCGAAACGGTTCCATTTGGCTACAGCATCATTATGACATAGAAAATGCCAATGTCTGGTTTACGGCTGTCACCAACGTTTTCCTGCGTGACGTCAACGCCGCCGAATGTACTAATAAAAGCGAACTTGTCGTTTTGGCGGCAAATCGAAAAGGCTCATTTTAAATCGCGATAGAAAATTTATTCGTCAACATAAAAATAAAATAAATATTACAGTTTTTTTTGAGAATAAAAAAAACAGTGAAAATGCCGTATTGCGCCTGCACAGGACCGGCCCTTTGTGTATGTATACAAAGTGACTCAGTAGTAACTTCACAACAATATTAGGTATTTAAAATATAGGAGTAGGTGTCTTCGTAGAATAGTAAAAACAAGTCAACAGTTAAATACGTAACTACTAAATTCTTGTTTTCAAGGTAATTTATTTCGGTAAACACAAATCCAACCCAAAGACACGTGATTGTGTTTATTATGCGCCCAACAGGTTATAAAATTTCACTGAAGTTTTCTATTGGAGAATTTAGCGGTTTATTGATTTCATATTAGGTAATGAATAATTAATACCAACGTTTCGCAGTACGGATGTGATTATCTAGAGATAAAGGTACGTAAATGCCTTTTCTTGTATGGTTATTGCGACCGTGACGTAAGATTTATTCAGAAGGCCTGTAAGCAGGTAGGTACTTACCACATAATATTGCGGCGATGTCTATTTTCAACTAGAATCGATGCCAAGAATCAAGTTCAGGAAATTTGCGGAAAATATTGGTTTGCTGCTATTTCTTCAACTAGGAACTAAATAATGAATAACGTATAATGAGTTAATGAGATGTTTGTGCGTGTGTCCCTGACAAATTACTTTGTCAGGCATCTATGACTTTATTCATATTCGAACTCTCCTGAGAGAGAAGCTGAAAACGCACTTCTTTGGAATTAGGCATTACCTATTTAGTATTACAATGCGAGACATAGTTTATAAGAAGAGAGTTGTGCCAAATTTTTAGTTTGTTTTATGATTTATTCTTTGTAATACCTATACACGCACTACCAAGTCTGAAAAACAATTTTTTTTGAAAAAATCTGTTGTTATTCATTTTGGGTGCTAAGATTGTTTTTGTTTAGCTATTTATTTAGAATTCGAATAACAACTATGCCAATGTCAACAATCTATCAGGGTTTATGTTTGTAAACGAACGTACTAATTTGGTTAAAAAATAAATCTACTGATTTGGTTAAAAAATAATAAACACATTAAAAAACATTTTTTGTATTTGTACGTTATCTGCATATTAATTAGTCTAGTACCTATATCAAGAGTCTGCGAAGGATGGAAAGCGTAAGCAAAGTGGCGATAAAAGTAATAAAATGAAAGATTTGTGAGACCGAAAAAACTTTCACAACCTTGATTTTAAGATAAGATTTCGCATGCCTTGCAAAATAATTTGAACAAATTAAATAATTATAATATTTTTGAATGTAGCTATTTCTTTGTGGTTATTCATTATAAAAAAAATAATAAAACATTGTTCTAAACTGTCAAATTAGTATAAGCTTTGCCTGACGAAGGAACGCTTGTTCCGAAACCGGTCGGATTTGCACATTTTATAAGTGGTTTATACAAAGTTGTATTGTTTCATTTTTTTTTTTTAAATAATTATTAATTAAAAATGGATAAGATTAATAAATTTATTTATTTATTAATTTTATTTTAGTAATTTGTACATTTAAGTTTTCAAATTTCTAATTAATTATAATATTTCATATTGCAAACTAAATTTTATGTAGCTCCTACAATGCGTCTTGAACTTTCCAATTGAGTTTCTGGTATCTTGTTATATAACTTTATCCCTTTGTACAGTAAACTGTTCTGCGTATTCGCCTTGTCCTTTTTTTCGAAGCCTGATTTCTTTGCATGTCCTTGTGTTATGTCTGTGAATGTCCTTGTTGAATATAATTTTATTTGAAAAGTATTTTGGTAAAATGTTCTTAATTATTTTATGTACCTATAAATATCATCGTATTCAAGATCAGCATCTGTTTCACAGTTAGCCAATTCAGTTCCTTTAACATTTTGTTTACTTTTTAAAATCTATTTCGCCGTAGTATTATCCTCATTGCCCTATAATAAGTAGTACGTATAACTATTTTCTTGAAATTAATATCAATTGAGATTTTGACCATAATATTCAGAAACCTCTCTGAAAAAAGCAATTTGTTAGATTCTCTATGGCGACCATTTATTTGATTGATTAGATTAATACATTGCCTTGGCAGAAAACCATAATTATAATAATAAATGGCAAAGTTTATCCAAATATCGTATCATAATATCATGCCACTTGCCACACCTTTGTTATCTTTGTCAAAAATGCTTCCGAAACAGCGGTATTAATTTCCTACCGGAACTATAAAATTGTTGTTATGCGACCAAAACATGTGTTCTATCTCCGGCTCTAATTGACGATGTAATGTTATACTGTAATTCAGACTTTGGGAAGCGCTATATTTTTAACAGAATTTTCTGCGTATTCGTAATAATTCCAGTTGTCAAGCCGTTTTTTTCGTATTCATTTTTACGATCACAATATAATTTTCTATTTCAATAAACATATCAGTCCTCAGTCCTACTAGAAGACTTAAATAAATTATTATTGTCTTTATAATATTATATTTAGAACAAGGAATGTTACACATTATATACTCACAATAGCATTGTTCATACTCTGAAATTCTTGGAAGTATTAAACAAGGAACTTTGTTTGTTTCTCACAAAGAAACTTTTCGTAGTTAACTCATCTTGGAAGTGCAGAAACCATGCACTGTGGTTTTTGGCAATGAATATGATATGTCACTCTGATCGTTTATTTTGTAATTAAGAGAGTTCTGCCAAGAATTAATTAAAAAGCCAAAAATTTGATTTAGTCACACTTATTTGTATACCCAGGATAAATTTTAAGAATTTCGAAGGGAGACTGGGAAATTTTGGGCCGACCGCATCTAGTACTTAATAATTTTGGAACACGAATTGATATTTATTTTAAGCAAAATACTAGTTACTATTACGGCAACTAATCCATCCAACAAAGCTTGAACTGGATTCTTTCAGGACATTATTTGAGATTATTGACAGATTTGATGATTCTTGATTTAAAGAGGGTGTAACTTACCTACATAGAACGTACAGACATTTGACCTTAGCCGTAATAGTACCTAACTAATGTTTTACTTTAAAAAAAACCATTCCAGTGGTGTATCATCTATGAGTGTTGACATCCAAGTCGCACACATTTTCGCCCATTTTCCTTTCGTGAAAATATATTTATATATGTTGTTTTCAGAGCACTCTACAATGGTCTCTCAGCTGGTCTGCAGCGCCAAATGTGCTTTGCCTCCGTCAGGCTGGGGCTCTACGATACCGTTAAGGCATTCTACCTACCCTTATTTACTCGTAAGTTCAAAAATAAATTATTTTGTTGCAATATTTCGTGGATCAACTATCGGGAGCATGCGCAAGATCCCCGCTTACGCTGAGAAACGAACTTTCTAATGCAAATCATAACTAAATAATATTGTGTTAAATACTACCTAGAAATATTTAGTAATTAAAATCTATTATTTTTCATATACCTACCTAATAAAATTAACCTAGAGCCGACCGCTAGGTCGACCAGCTTCATTAAAACTGAAGGTCACTCGGTTCTTTCGCTCGTATTTTAAATGAAACAATTACATTCTGCGAAATGCACACATTTTGTAGTTTTCCGAAACCAAATGTGTCGGTGCCAATTTCGTGTCTTACTGCAATGAATTTCTAAGCCGCGTAGTAGGTAGGGTGTAATGTGTACCTACTCTGTATGCAATTTACTGTGGAATTTAATCTGTAGATTTAAGTATGTAATTTATAACATTGCATTGGGAATGCAATTTCTGGATTTATGCAATTTTTACTAGGGCATTAGGAGTATACCCAATTCGTTGACTTTTCTAATGTAGGTATGCCAAGATTGCCAAGGTATTAGGAATGTAATCTGTAGATTTGTAAATAGGATTTATAAATGTGAAAACTTAATTTCTAATTTATTATTGTAATCAACATTATTATAATTTGTAAACTGATTTTTTAATGTACCTGTACCCAGGTAGAAATTAGCCCTTTTGGACCTGAATTAAACCTGGCAGTGATAAAACATAAAATATTACTCGTATGCTTGGTATCACCATGTAAAATTATTTGAAATGTGTTGTTGTGGGTACCTCCTTTTTCCAATGGGTAGATACTTTTTTTAAGTTATCGTAACTTTGGTTGAGCATTTAGTCCAGTCAAGGAAGGAGGTGTAGAGTGCGTGAGCAGGGACCTAAGCGATTCCTTCAGAAACTTGTTTAGGGTGCTTAGGGTGTGAAAATACTAAAAGTCCTGACATCTAGGTGGTGAGCTAGGGTGGGAGGGGGGGGGAGGTCCCAATTTTCGGCTTTCCGCTTGTATTTCAAAAACGGTGCGTCGCAGAGGAAAATTTTTTGAAAATAAGTAAAAGCTTATAAAATTATCTATAACTTTTATTCTTTATGTAATTTTATAAATCCCAGCCGTTTTTGAGTTACATGCTCCACAAATGTAGATATTTTCGAAAAAAATCATTTTACCTCACATTTTTCATCAAACATTCCTTCATATCGTCTAAAATATTCATCACACATAGAAATTTGTTTGAAACAAGTTGTAAAGAATTTACCGGGGGTAAAAGTTTAAAGTCGGGGATGCCCGAGGAATACATGGCACAAGCAAGTGAATCAGATACTTGAGTCGAGCCATGTCAAGAGTCAGAATAATAGGAGATGTATGAATGTGAACGAGGCCAGGAGTGTGCGCCGAGACCGAATTGTTTGGCGGTCCGTCCTCTCTGCCCACCGCCCCTGCAGAGAAACGGCGTGATGGTTAGTTTATAATCCTGTACATTAGAACTTTAAGTAGGTACCTACATAAGAACAAGATTATTTTTAGAATAATCGTATTCTGAATTTAAATTTGACCAAAACGAGTAGCTAATATCGAAAGATAATAGAATATATCCAATGAAAAAAAGCGCGCGGTGCCAGTAGGTACCTACTTAACGCAATTTTTATTCGCTGTAGATAGGGAGGGAAAATCCGATATCCATGTGTTTTCTTATTGATGTTCGGTATGACAAGATTGAGAATAATAATCTGTGGAATTGTGTATTTTTTACCGAGGCATTAGGAATGCAATTTCTTGATTTATGTATTTTTTACTAAGATAAAGAGTGTAATCTGCAGATTTATATAATTTTCAACGTGATGAATGGTTTGTTTAAGGTGAGGGGCGGGTGGGAGCTGGAATGGACATCAGCGCCAGAATAGCAGCTGGCATCACCACAGGAGCATTCGCAGTTCTCCTCGCGCAGCCCACAGATGTCGTTAAAGTGCGAATGCAGGCGCAGGCTGGAATGTAAGAAATATATTTCATTTTATTTTTTAACAGTGGTTCTGTCATAGAGCTCTGGTGTAACCCCACTTTCTGAAAGAGGAAAAGGTTATAACGGATCTATTATCGATGTGCCTCCATACCTCCCTACATGGAGGTAATGGTATATATAATTTTCACCTTTCATGGAGTAATTGCATTTATTTATTTAAGTGAATATAGCACAAAAGTCCCAACTACTTTTAACCATTTGGTTCCAGTGAGATGGACTGTGTCATACATTATTGGGGTATGCTGTGAAATTAAAGGTAGTGGGGAGGAAGAGGAAGACGAAGAAATACCTGGCTTTTCAGATCTGGTCATCAAACATGTCTAAAGCCATTTCAAACAACGTTTCGATTCCGAATGGTGGTCTTTCACAAGGAGATACTATGGGCTAGTAGTTTCAAGTATGGAACTTGACCAATTCATCAATTTTCAAATTATTAAACTTCTGTCAAGCAAGTGCCACTAAATGGAATAATAACAGAACTTGAATAGAACTTTCACAGAATTAGAATATTAATTTTGAATTTTGATGAATTATTCAAGTTCTGAGAAACAACCGGCTCTGGGATTTTCTTTCACACTTCTTTCCAATCATTCCAATTGTTGTAACATAATAACATTGTTTAATTTTAATCCAACAGATATAAGTCAACGATTCAAGCATACAAACAGATCGGGAAGAATGATGGCATAAAAGGACTGTGGAGAGGTAAGAAGCAGTTTTTTTCTAAAACTGCCTTGTTATCAGTAAACATTCATTTATGAGTAGATACCTATTTTGTTTAAATGCAAGGTTTTGTATTGTATAGTGGCATCAACCATACATATCGATGATTGGTGGGTATTGTTCATAAATACGTAATTCATACCAACTTCTTTTCTTTGTTCCTGGGCAAGATTTGAGATTTTCACAGCCAAGAGTATTATCGTGATTAATGTTTGGGTCATGATACAGTGTTCATTTACCCTGATGTTGGACATTGTAACGCTCTCCGAAACGTTGGATAAAGAAGGAAGAGTTAAAATTTCAAATGACTTTAATGCATTTTCCTTTTCAGGAACAATTCCCAACATTAGCCGAAATGCGATCATCAACGTGGCTGAAATAGTGTGTTATGATGTTGTCAAAAGCACAATTCTCCAAAAAGATCTGATGAAGGATGCGATCCCGTGTCACTTTGTGTCTGCAGTTATAGCAGGTAAGACCATAGATAGGAAACTTAAAAAAAAATCGAATAAATCAATTTCCGCTTACTGTGGTTGGGCTAGGAGATTTTCAAATACTGTCAGGGTCAAAGATATTATACACGTCAGGATATTCGTAACCCGGGAATGTTTGTCTTTCTTTTAAAATTAAATTAAATTTAAATGAACTAATCATCAAGCGTACTGATTTAGGTTGATCTGCGCGAGATCTGGTTAAATGAGCTCAAATTTGCTTTGAATATAAGTGTAATTTTTTTAATTAGAGCCGATTGCTGAAGAATAAAGTTAATAAATATTTATATATAATATCTTTAACAGAAATTATTTAAAATGCCATTTTCAAAATTAGAACTAATTTCTCGAGAATTCAGACAATCCCATGATTTTTCACAGGTCTGCGCTAGTTCAACAAATACTAAGTATAAAATCGTCAATAGCCAGCTGATATTCGCGTAGATTCAAAATTCTAATATTTTTAAGATCTTTCCAATTTCACCATAATTAATTAAGTTGTTTGAATTTAAAAAAAATATATATTTAAAAGCCATAGTTAATTTGATTTTAGTCAAAAGTCGATTTGGCTAATATCAATAAATGATAAGTCAGCTCAAGTACCTATTAAAAAAGTTAGACAAAAAACTTTCAGTAAGCAAAAATTCCGATTTTTTTTGTCATCATAACAAAAAATATTATATTATGGTACAGACCTTGAAAATTATTACGTATGTATGTTAACTACCAGTCTAAATAAGTAAATGTGTTAGGATGGAGGGAGTTTAACGAAATTTTGTAAAATTAATAATATAATGACGAATTTATTTTCAGGATTCTGCGCTACAGTGGTAGCATCTCCTGTGGACGTAGTAAAGACTCGCTACATGAACTCCCCCAAGGGACAGTACAAGGGCGCACTCGAATGCGCCATCAGGATGGGAGTACAAGAAGGCCCGTTCGCATTTTACAAAGGGTAAGGTTATTCCGCTCACTCAGCGTATTTATTAATCTAACAGTTAAAAACCCTAGCAGTTAGGCCCTGAGGGTGGCTTTGATTCGGCTGCATTCAGTTGAGATTCATGAAAATGCATTTCCAAGAATACTGATGCCTGCCAGCCGACGTTCCTCATTCTAGCTGTTAACGTAAGTGGCGCCATCTTTTGGCATTATTAGCTACTTGCTTTAATTCGGTTCTATTACTATAGTCACAAACTTAACCTTCACAGTGTAAGTTGTACTCGGAGTAGGATTCTTAAATTTCAACCGTACAGTCGCTAGGGTATTAATACTGTCAGATAATGCCCCCACTATTTTTGTAGGGAGAGGGGGAGTTCATTATTATTTTTTGCGAATTAATCCTGCATAAAAAAGCCAAAGTATCTGATAAAGAGCCAATTTACAATGCGAGATGTCACGGGGAAATTTAGGTGGAGGGGGGGGGGGGAGGGGTATAATTATTGTATTTAATAGGCTAGTTTTACACTCATTAGTAAAATTTTCGACCTAACATAAGTTTTTGACAAGTTACTCACAGGAGTGCTTACATAGGCATCCGACTTTTGGTAATTGCTCACGGAAGTTAGTCGGAATTTAAAACTGTGTAAATGGACAAGCAATCGTTTACATCTGTAAATTTATTTGCGGATTGCTTCCTGTCAACAACGATCTGCTACTGTCAAATCTACGCGATTTTGTCAATTAAGTTGAAAAGGCCCAAATAAAGGGTTGAAATAGAATTTGGCTTTAATTAAACAATTCTCAATGAAATTAGGGAGTTCTTTCATTTTATCCGAATTTTACCTGATAGCAACCGACTTCGAATTCAAAACGTAATTTAAAAAAACAGAAACATTGAGATTAGAAAGCATTGGACCGATAATTGAATAGAAGGATGCTCATTTTCATAAAACTTACAAAAGAGTAAGTAAATAAATACTAGTTTTACAGGAAAAAAACCTACGAAAATAACTGTCTTTTAATTTTTGACATCTCGCTAAGGCGCATTTTAGTACAATTGCCCGCGGCAAGTATCTCAGCTTATCAAACTGATTTTATAAGCTGTGAGAAGGCTGTATTTCGCGCGGACGCGATTTTAGACCTGTCAAAAAACCCGTGACAGAACAGCTTCTGTAACTTTTTTAGCTAAAAATTACGTTAACTGACTTTTGGTGACGGGGAAAAACTTACGAGTGTAAAGCTAGCCATAGAAAAGTATATTAAGTACATAGTTTAAAAGCATATTAGCTTATCACACTTTTAGAGGTCGACAACAATATTTGAAATGAGTTTTAATCAATTAAAAACAAATACTTAATTTTAATCTCGTTCTTGTTTGAACCTTAATGTTTTTGGCACAAATTCGAAAACGTTCAAAGTCGAATTCCAAATGAGATAAATGATTATTGATAACAAGTAGGCGGGTACATTTACAAGAAACAAACATTGGACCAAGTACATACACCATACACGGTCATAAACTCAATGTTTGTACATCTTATCCATATTGGGTCACATTCTAATCTCAATCAGTTATTTAGTTATATGTGAATACAACACCAGATTCCATCTTCAACCATATTTTGCATTTTCTTAATTATCTTGCAAACATTTACGACAAAATAATAATTAAAAAATCTGGTTGGGTATCGACCAAATAAATATCAACGAGGGTGGGCTAATAAAATGGCCAAGAACTGTACACAATAATTATTATAAGCAATCAAATAGGAGTTATGTATGATCAAATTTGTGAACATAATACAACAATTTTACACAAAACAATAAACTTAATGATGTAAATAATAATATCAGATGGAGATTTTGGGAGGCGGGTATGGGTACCGCCGCCCCGGGAACCATTTATTGGTTAACCAACACCTCTGCCATAGGTCACCCAAGTGGTTCGCTACGTTTGGTGACTTAGCAAGTGAGGTTTGTCAGGATCAGATCGAGAGAGAGACTCGTTAAGAAGGTATTTTGACCTCTCCAGCCAGAAACCCTCGACCAATCGCCTTGCACCACAGTTGAAGGGATGGATTCATACGTCCATCATTCCTGGACAAACTGATACCCAGATTCTTAACCACCCCTCATACCTATTTCCTTCTCAGAAATTGCTCTTCTTACTTTCCTTAAAAAACCCTCCACACAGCATCCCCTAAGATGACATAGGCCCTGATGGAAAATATTTTGCTGAGGGCCTCCTGTGTGGACTAATGTAAAAAAAGGATAGAGGTCCCGAAAAACCTATTTACAAAATGCAAATGCAAAATGGGTGGGGCACCCACGATACTACGTTAACTAAAAATTTGTAAAATTGTTTTTTTATTTTCTTTCAGATTTACGCCATCCTTTGTTCGTCTCGTCTCCTGGAATATTTGTATGTGGATAACATATGAACAGATAAAGAAATATGTGTCTTTTAAGTTACAAAAGAATGACGACGAATGATAGAAATACTTATTAATGTAAAATAATTTATGCAGATGAATTATGATAGGTAATTCGATGGCGATTTAATAAACATTTTTCCCATAGCATAGATATTACAGATGTCGATGGTTACATAGATAATAATAAGGGAATTTATTTATCCATGGAATTAATGAAAATATTGTGGGTGGGCTAAATTCTAAATAGGTTTAGATACTTAGATAATTGATGTGACTAAATTATTGACTATTGCAGTCACAAGGAAAAAACACAAAAATGTATTTAAAAAGTATGGGTTAATTGATTTACAAGATCAAATTAATTATAAAAAAACTTCACCATCACAATTTTTTACAGATTTAGGGACTACTTTTAATTAATGAAAAGCTATTTTACCGATATTGCTCTGAGACGTTGGTATATCTTTATAAATGCCTTTATTTTATATTTTAAGTCGTGAAAAATAATATTAATTTACTTACTTCTCAGTAAGTTTTGCAGCCTTAAAAAAAATCTTGATTTGAGATGAACATGTATATATATCCTTCATGTATATACTATAATATTTTTGGTGTTAAACAAATTATTTTTATTAACTTAAGATTTACGCTTCATTGTGATACTATACATTTTTAACGTTGATAAATTATTATTTTTCGCACAAAATCGTAAAATGTACCAAAATATTTGTAAACTTTTTAACTATGGCAATGTTTACAATACAATCTTTTCCAATTTTTTAAATAATTGCAGTAAATAGTATTATTCTCGTAGCAAACTGACGACAATATTGTATTGTAAAAATAGTGTACCTAATATATGACACATGCTAAAATTCCCGGCATTGCCTGGGCTTTACCCTTTACACAGAGTTTTTAGAAATCTTTTAGAAATTAACAATAATTTTCCTTTTATTTAAAAGTCAAGTGTGGAAAATTTCATCGAGGAATATCAAAAGGGGATAGGAGAGGTTTTTAGAAATCTCATATAGACGTAGACAGTGACATTCCTTTTGTTTTGCAAGTCAAGATTGCAAAATTTCACCAATCTCAGAATAAAACTGTAGATTTGTATAAAAATTAAATCCATGCCGCACGCCACAGACACTATTTTTTATATAAATATATAGAAGATGTACATAATATTGACTTTAAAAAGTTATGCTTGGTTTTTCTATAGGACGCAGCTACCATCTGTTATTAAAAATGCATAAGAATTAAATTTATTTTATAAAATAAGTTAATAATTAAAATGTTTTTTTAAAAAAAGATAGATTATTTTTAATATTCTTGAAATATACACAGTTGGTCCTCGAGGTACTTGCAAAGTATCTTATTAATAACTGGGTGACAACGAATCTATAATTCACCCACTTGCTTAAGAAGATAAAACTTCAGCTTAAAACTTCCCAAAATATAGCGTTTTTTTATAGAAATATATTTCTGAAGGTAGGTACTTATTTATATAGCACACAATGAACTAGAAAGAGGTAAAGCTTTATTTTTTAGCTAAAGCGAGAAAGATTATTTTAGAGTTAGAGCTACAAAATTGTATCTTTTTCCCTATGTCAGGTTAAGAATTGTTTGTTAATTTTATAATAATCTGTGATTCTCTTATTCCATAATAAACTATGTTGATGAGTTAGAAAATGTAAATTATACTGTAGCAAATCTTAAATAGGTACATAACTAACCTTTTATCCATTTTATTTGTATTGTCATTTTTTGCAAGCAGCTTTACACAATCCCTGAGAATAAAACATAAATTTATTTGGCTGGACCAAATGAATTTTTATGAAATGTGTCAGTTAATAATACTAAGAAAAATAAATGTTTATTTTATTTGTACATTTGATTATTTCTTTAAAATATTTTTTTAATGTGATTAATGCACAAGAGTTCCAACTGCCCGGAGCCAGCAGCAGCAGCGAGGCAGAAGGAAGGGTGGAGGGAAAGAGAAGGAGATGGGAAAATGGAAAGTTGGGAAGTTGACTATTCAGATGTGGTAACTACCTGAATCAAAGCTAGTACCATTTCAATCAAAATTTTAATTCTTAATGGTGGTAATTCATAAGGTCATTATCTTTTGCGCTGGAAATAAATGGACCATTTGTATAACCTTGGTTCAGTTGCAACCATAGAATAATGAATAAAAATAGGAGTGCCATCATTCAAAATTTGAGCAGTAACGTTATGTTCCATTTCGCTCTGTTTCACACTCGCCTGACATTGTAGATCTCCACATAGTACTTATTGTGTTTTTTTATTCTATGATCGCAATACTACATATTAGGTATAATAATATGGCCTTATACTAAATGTAATTAAAAATAATTATTTTTACGCACCAGATTTAAATGTCCGGGTTAAATTTTCCCCACAGGAAAAACTAAACCCTTTCCACACTTCCCAAATGATCATCTAGTCAATCCACGCTATGCAATTGCACTATATAAGTATTATAAATACAAAACAATACAAAAACAACATGTCAACCTACCAGAGACCAGTTGGGAAAAAAAATTCACCGACTCCAGATATTTTCATATCAGAGGTTTCGGCTCTGTGGAATTCCTAATTGAACCTACAAATCCTACTGATCCCTCAATATAAATATTTTAAAAATCTTTTGTAATCCTACATGTATTTAAAATTACTGATTTTTGCATTTTTATATATAAATTCTTTGACAAATCTAATATGCCGAAATTTTGAACAAGAGACCTAGGTATAATGCCAGTAGCCGAAATGACAAATGGTAATATTTTTATAGTCTAATGGTGGGTTTCTTCATTTACCGAGAATGCTAAATGCAATGCTAATTGTAAAAGTAAACGGTCAAATGCATAGAAATTTTTTAATTTCGATCGTTTACTGTTACAATTAGCATTGCATTGTTAGTTAGTATAGTTTTATCATAATATATTTTATAAAATTCATTTTCTAAAATTGAATTTGGTTCATATTCATAATATGGTACTATATTACGGCAGTCAATCAAGTTATGTTTAATTACCAAACTTTGGTGGATTATTTTTAAAACCTGATTGTGCCTAAATGTATACTCTGACGGCGCTAATATAGAACATCCCAATATAATATGTTCTATAGTTTCCGGAAAAGCCAAACATTTTCTACATAAATCATCAATTTGATTTATATTTTTGATTATATGCTTCCTATAATTTTTAGTATTAATGACTCTATCTTGAATGGCAAGCATAAATCCTTCTATTTCTGCGCTCAACTCTCCAATACTCAACCATTTGTTTGACGAAAGTTTGTCAACATAAGTTTGGTTGAGATAATTGAAGTGTTTTGCGTGAATAATTTTATTTGACCATGAATCTAATAATTCCTGGTTAGTATTTATAAGAATGTTGGCATTCTCGTCATATAAATTTAAAGGTGTAATGTTTCTATCTGCCTTGCAAATTATTTTGTGCATTTCTGAGCTATTAGCTTTCATATGGAAAAAATTTCTAAGCATTTCTACCTGATTGTGTTTCAAATATATTATTTTGACTACACCTCTACCTCCTAAATTTCTAGGTAAATTAATTCGTTCTATAGCTGAATTTGGATGATGGCAATTAAACTTTGTTAACGTAGTTCTAATTAATCGTTCTAAACTATCTATATCTTTATTGGACTATTTAATTATGCCAAATGAGTACGTTAATAGAGGTATTGCTCAAGTATTTATTGCTTTTACTAAATTTTTAGCAGATAGATTGCATTTTAAAAATTTTCTGATCCTAGTTTTAAATTTAATCCTAATATCATTTTTAATACTAGTGTGATCTAATCTATTCGATTGCGGGTATCCTAAATATTTATAAACCTCATCCCCTTTCATACTTTTAATTTTGAAATTTCTAAATATACCCTGGTCTCCATCTATAATTTTGCCTTTCTCTATATGGATCGTTTTACATTTATCTAAACCAAAAGTCATTTTAATATCATCTGAAAAAATTTTAACTACTTTAATAATTTTCTCAAAATTTTATTCAGAGTTTGAAAATAATTTTATATCATCCATATTTGAAAAAAGCAAATAAGGGCCTAAATAAAGTAAAACATTGGTTAGACGACAACCTTCTGACTCTTAATATTGACAAAACAAAATATTTACTCTTCTCCATACGTAAAGTCACTCCTCCTCAAAACTGTCCTAATCTTATCATTCACTCATGCTCACAGAACCATATTACCCCTACGCCTCCCCACAATAATTGCTCATGTACCAACCTAAAAAAATCCGACCAAATCTGGGGATTGTTATAGATGACCAACTGCGTTGGGAGGACCATGTCAATTTCACAACAAAAAGACTCCGCAAATTGTGCTATATATTTCTCTCTCTCAGATTAATCCTGAACCTTCAAACAATGAGATGCATATATTTTGCACTTTTCCAATCAATAGCCACATACGGTATTGTGGGATGGGGAGGCTGTGCAGCTTCAATTATATATCCCATGATCTTAATTCAAAAGCTGCTACTAAGGATTATATTAAAATGTCACCCATCTCACAACAAAATATTTACACCCGCTATTCATCACACCAAAAATGCAAAATACCTCCAACAAAAACAGCTTTCGCCCAACGACAGTTCTCTTACATCGCGCCTAAAATGTTTTAACTTACTGAGTATTAATATTAAGACATCGAAAACTGATGATCTTTATGCCATTAATATACAGAACTGGTTATTTACTCAGGGAAGGAAATATTATAAAGAATGCCTTACATCTTAAAAACTGTTCTTATTTTTTCATATTTCTCGAATAAAAAATCTTATCCCTAAATTAATTTTGAACCAAAACTTTATATTACGCTGATGCTTTTTTTTCATATTTTTTGACATCGTTCGTCCATTTCATACGCTGCCTAGGATTACCTGCTTTTGTTTTTTGGGGTCTAAGATTACCTTTGTTCATCTGTTTAGATGATTTATATATTTATTCTTATTTTTATTTCTATTATCCTTAAAATATTATTATTTGTTACTTTTATTTTTATTTGTTATTCTGTTTTATTTGTATTTATACAAGATTCACCTAGTTTTAACTCCTTTCCTGTATGTGATCATGTACCTAATACTAGTATGAATATTTTCATTAATATATATGCTGTATGTTTGTACTTTCATCTATATATATGGATGATTTTACTTAATATTATATGCTTAATATAACATCTTGTGAACCTCGACTACCATAATACGTGCATTTGCCTAGCTTGGTAGTCGAAAAACCATGTAAAACAAACCTGTAACAAACAAAATGAATAAAGAAAATTTAAAAAAAATAATAATAATAGACGAGTATATATTAAATTATCCAAATTATTATTAATCCAAATGAGTATATATTAAATCTGTCAAGCAAGAGGTTAAAATTTTGTACATTGTCGGTAGACATGTAATGGGGAGGAATTATTAATATTTTCGCTTTTAGGCAACATGTAAGTAATGCCCTTAGTTAGAAAATAATTTTCGCAGGTAATAATAATAATGTTAAACACATCCATAACGTTAATAAAAATATCAAAATAATGAATAATATATCTAAGGCCATCTATTAGTAAAATTTTGAAACACCAATATCATGTGAACATCTAGTTAAAAACAGTACTTAATTTTTTTTTAAATGTGATGTCACAGAGCTGATAGCTTTTGTCGGAAATATCCCACAAGCATCGAAGGCCCTTGTAGAGATCGAAAATTTCTACACAAATTTATTTTTCCTTCTCAAGCAATATAAAATAATAATATTTATATCTTAAATCGTATAAGTCGATGTCGACGACCTCACGGAACGCTCTCGCTCCCGAAATGTCGGGTCGAAACATGTAGATATACGAAACGTAACTGGCGAGAGAAAGAGAGAAAGAAAATGTGTACCCGCACCTCTCTCTTGACCCCTACAGTAAGTACGAAACATAACTCTCTCTCTAGCTATCTTCACTAACTTATATCTCCCTCTCAACTCAACTACTGTTCGCCTCGCTTTTCGTAACGCTTTCGTCACGCATTCACCAGCTTACTCCCCAAGTCAAGCGTGTGTAAAGAAGTTTTACTTCAAAAACACTTTTGCAAGTTATGCTTTAAAGCATTAAGATGAATTAATCATTTGCTCCCGTATACTTGACTTACTTTAAACCAGTGATTCCTGACATTATATGGAGTAAAAAATGTAAATGAAATTTTGGTCTCCAGTGACTTTTTTGACGACTTTTTTTTTTTTCAAAATTTTTTTCTTCAAAATCAAAAAAAAAAAATTCTTCTGCATGTCGTCACTGGTCACTCAGCCGGGTGTCCGATGAACCCCTTAACCCGCCTCCAACTGTTCAACAACTACCATTTTTTTATGTGTATGTAGAAAAAAAAAAAAAAAAAAAAACATCAAAAATGTCACCAGAGACCAAAATTTCATTTACATTTTTTACTCCAAATAATGTCAGAAATCACTAGTTAAAGTAAGTCAAGTACGTCCCTTAACACCCTGTATACGCAATGTGAACATGAATAAATAATTTTATTCACAAACAAACTCAAATCTTTGAGGAAGGCTTATAAATACAATATTGGATCGAATCACCAATGACACTATAACTTCCGCTTATATTGTATAATTTTTTCTTACATGCTTACTTAGTACTTACATTGATTTCACATATTTTTAAATTATGTACTTCTTATATTCATTTATATTCTATACTCTTAAATTATTTGAATGCACTGTTTATAAAATCGACCACCACTATACATGAGCATATATTCTTTTTTTTTTTATATTTCACACCTGATAGATTCTATTAAATTATTTTAATGCACTCTATATAAAATCAACCACCACGACACGAAGAGTCTAGCATGGTGGTCGAAAAATTCTCGAAATAAACACAAAGAAAAAAACTCTTTTCAGCGTAGCTTTGAAGTTGTGCAGTTTGCGGAATCTCTTTTCGGCAGGCGCCAAAGAGCCTTAAATAAAAATTTCAGAATTCTGCGTAGCTTTGAAGTTGTATAGTTTGCGGAATATCTTTTCGGCAGACACGAAAGCGCCTTAAAATAATATTTTCCGCAATTTGTGCAGCTGAATTTTGTATTATGCGGAAACTCTTTTCAGCGGAATCTCTTTGCCGCATAGTATGTACCTGCCCAGAGCTACCTGTGAAGACATACGCAGGATTATTAGTCAACTGAATAATTCCAAATCGCCGGGGATTGACAATATTCGAATGTTCGACATTAAAAAACATATAACTCTTCTATGTCCGGTAATTACCCATTTAATTAATAAAATCTTGTTTCAAGCAGTTATACCTGATGAGCTTAAATGTAGTATTATTAGGCCAATATACAAAGGGGGAAAACATACTGATATAGAAAATTACAGACCAATCAGTATACTGCCAGCTATTGAAAAAATTCTAGAAAAATACATTTCCGTAAATTTAATAAAATACCTAGAAAGTTTCTCTATTATTGATCCTAACCAATACGGATTTCAAAAAAATAAAAGCACAGAAATGTTACTACAAGACTTTTCGAATTACGTAAATCAAGAACTCAATAATAAAAAACATATTCTGGTTTTATTCATAGACAACTCTAAAGCATTTGATACCATTGATCCGACAAAACTATTACAGATATTGGAGGCGATAGGAATTAGGGGAAAATTTCTAGAACTACTCAAAAACTATTTAAACACTCGACAAATTAAAGTGAAACTCTTTCAAACTTACAGCAAAGCTAAATATATGTCAACAGGCGTCCCGCAGGGCTCAATTCTCGGCCCAACATTATACATAATATTCGTTTCACTCATGAATAAAATTTTCACATTTGTGAAACATTACGTTTATGCAGATGATACGGCACTAGTCATTTCGCATGAAGAATTATGGATTGCAATAAAACTCATGCAGCACGATTTCCTTTCCTTACAGAAATGGTCACATGATGCGGGTCTTATAATAAATTCCAAAAAAACTAAATTAATGCACATACGATCTCCACATGCCAAATATACCATCACGCCTGTAATAAAATCGCATACATTTGAGTGTATACACAATTCGTCACAATCTTGCAAATGCGGAACCATTGAAATTGTACAAACGTATATATATTTGGGGATAACTGTAGATACGCATATGAAATGGGATACTCACATAAGCAACATCTGCAAACGCCTACGAGCTATTGCTGGGCGAATTTACAAAATTAAATTTTTCATGCCCATAAGTACGTTAAAAATAATTTATTTGTCATTGGCAGAATCTACTATCAGATATGGAATAACGTCTTGGGGAAACTCGTGCAAGACAAATATAGGTTACATTCAAACAATTCAAAACTCTTTGACTAAGCTCTTGGTAAGCAAAAGTATTTATGCACAAAGAAGAGACATAAAATTATTATATGAGTCAGTTAATATATTACCTGTTCGAGGGATATTATGGTTTAAGATTGTATGCCAAAACCTTTTGTCGGATTCAATATATAAAGAAAAAGTTGACCATGCACATGGCACTAGATTTAGTAAAAATGAGGGTTTATCCATTCCGAAAATTATAAATAAATACGGACAACGGACATTCACTTATCTTGTCCCTACCATATTTAATAAGATGCCAGCAAACATAAAAATCGAATCAAATTGCACCACCGATTTAAAAAAAAAAAATTTAAAAGTGGCTAATGGATCAAAACTTTTTATACTGATATTGTTTTGTAATCTTATGTATAAATATGACTAAGAGTAATTTGCCTGTGTTATATCTGTCTATCTGTATATTTTATCCCTTTGTATTGTAGCTATTTAAAAGTTATTCTTCTGTATCTATTTTGTGTATTGTGGTTTCATGTTATATTTGTGATTTAATGTTATATTAATATTGTTAAATTGACCTGCTGACAAACTGCTTTGGCAGTTTAGCGGGTGCTTAAAATGAAGAATAAAAAAAAAAAAAAAAAAAACAAAAAAAAAACAAAAAACAAAAAAGCAGGCGCCAAAGCACTTTAAAAATAGAATTTCCGCAATCTGCGTAGCTTTGAAGTTGTATGGTTTGCGGAATACCTTTTCAGCAGGCACAAAAGCACTTAAATATAAAATTTTCCTCATTTTGCACAGCTGTGTATTTTACGGAAACTGTTTTCAGAAGGCGCCAAAGCGCCCTAAAAAAAGAATTTCCGCAATCTGCGTATCTTCGAAGTTGTATAGTTTGCGGAATATCTTTTCGGCAGGCGGGAAAGCCTTTAAAATAATATTTTCCGCAATTTGCATAGCTGAGTTCTGTATTTTGCGGAAACTCTATTCAGCAGGCGACAAAGAACCTTATAAAAAAAAATTACGCAATCTACGTAGCTTCTTAATAATAATAATCCTAATACCAAAGTTGACCAGTCAGTCAATTGTTGATAATATTCAAATTTATTCACCAACTTCCAAAACCTCATTACATGTCATTTATTATGTTGAAAGTAATAAAAGCATTGAATGTAAAAAAAAATTACATTATTTGAAAAGCAATATCTTCCAACGTTCACTTCCATATGAACAAAACAGAATCCTTGTTCACGGAAGCTTGTTTTCATCTTCCCTCTTTTGGTATGGATGACAGCATCCAATACATCACGCAGGGTGATAAAAATAAATCTTTGACAGATATTATGCAATTTTCTAGCCACTCAAGGTTCAAAATACATGTGGAAAATTCATAGCTCGTCTCAGTAAAATTCTGATAGATTTGGTTAAGGGAATTGAAAATTATGGTTGGTTTGGGTTTTATTTTAATACTTTCTGCAACAACAATGTAAGGTAATATTGTTGAGTTTGAAGGTATTTATGACTTTGCCTGGAGTTAGTAATCGTTTCTTAACCCGTCTAATCACAGGAGACCCAAGTTGTCCCAAAACATCATATGCCGTTATAATAACAGGAGACCCAGATTGTCCCAGAGCGACAGTGCATTATTAAAAGTTAGATATCTCTCTTCCTGTCATGCGAATATTTGTGATTTCTTTTATGTTAGAAACGGAATAAAATAATGCTTCTCATTGTCTTAGAATTATATGAGCTAGGTTTTTCAGATATTTTACAAACTCGATAAAAAGTGACGGTTTTATTTTTCGCCAATTTGTGACGTATCACACATTTAATTTTAAAATAAAATTGTAAGAAATTGATAAAAAGTGAGGTGACAGTTTTATTACAAATTTTATTTAGAAAAGGAGTCTGTATTTTAAATTATAAGTTTTTTCTATTTTAATTACTTTAATTCGAATATTCGCAGGTATGCATTTTTTAGCCAATTTAAATTTCCAATATTAAATTTTTAATATTTAGAAACAAAAATGTTGATTTCTAATAAACACATTGGAAAGATTATTTTATCTAAATTTTAGAACAATTTTTTTTTGTTGCAAAAACGTTACAAAAACAACCATAAATAGGAACATTTAAAATGCATGGGAAGAACCAGCAATTTTGCGCGCAAACCTTGATAGGCAAAATTTGACAGAAAATTATTTTCTTATTATTCGAAGGGTTAATACGGGCTTATTAACTGTAATTGAAGAACTGGTTTATTAATTTTTGTAAGAAGAAAACGGCTTACACATCATTACATAGTATAAAATGAAGTTGCTCAAAATGTATGTTCGCATAGATCTTTTAAATTACGTAACGGATTTTCATGCGGTTTTCACCAATAGATAGAGTGATTCAAGAGGAAGGTTTATATGTATAATACATGCTTATTATAGTAGAGAAAAGCCGAGAAATTCAAATATTCAACTCAGGCAGCGGGCAGCTGGTGGTGTGGATTTTATGAAGGTTGGGTAGTGACGTTGTGTTTCGTTAGCCACAGCAATGTGTGGCCGCGTCTGCTAGTAGAATATAAATAAATACATATTAAAATTGAAACAAGCCAAAAGAGTTTCTTATGCCAAAGTTGCTTGGAGGTGGAGTTTTATTATGTCTTAAAACTATGTATTTTTAGGTATGAGAGAGAGGGAGAGGAAAATAAGATAAGGATAGGAGATGCTCCCGATACATTCCATACTATTAATTTACGATTATATACGTTGCTTCTATTCAATACTTTTGAAGAACTGATTAAAATAGCTAAAAATGTCAATATTGTGAAATTCTGTGTCATATTGGGCAAGTAAACAGGGAATTGGGCAAATTTTTTCCGATGTTGGTTCTACATCTGGGCAAATGAAATAAATTGTTTTCTTTAACAATAGCTCCATAGGGGGCTCTAAGTAAAATAATTTACCTCAGGACCTATACCCATAATTTACCTCATTTTATGTTTTTTAAAAAAGACAAATATTCCCGGGTTACGAATAACCCGACAATATTTGAAAATCTCCTACTACCACCACAGAAAGCGGAAAATGCTGCTTGTGTTGTGAGGGAGGACTAAGCCAGCCGAGGAATCGAACACGCGATGCCCAAGTGGACCCAAGCGCGATGCCAACTCATCCACTGACTGGTTTTCTTTGGGGATGCTGTGTGGAGGATCTTTTAAAAAGGAAAGAGAGGAAGTCCTGAGAAGGATAAAGTATGAGAGGTGGACAACTGGAATCTGGGGGTCAGTGGGTCTCGGAGTGATGGATGAATGAAACCATCCCTCCCACCGCGGTGCAAGGCGATGGCTCGAGGGTGCTGGTTTTGTCAAATGGTTTCCCTCAATCAGTCTCTCCCGATCCGGCCTGCCACGCAGTAAATAGGCAAACGCATCTGCTGCCAAGACCTAGACAAAATTCACCCCGTGTACCGGGCTAAGTCACCAAACGTAACAAACCACTTGGAGTAACCTATGGCAGAGGTGTGGGTTATCTACTAAATTTTGGTTCACAGGGTGGCGGTACCCATACCCGCTTCCTAAATTGCAATGGTTTGCCATGTTGATCCCGAAGTAATACAAATATTTATTAAATTGTTAAGCTCTGGCGAGTCTAGACCATTTTTCAGATTTTAAATAACAAGATTTTATCAAATTTTATCAGTACGAAGGGATTTGAAGTTGAGAAATTTAACCTTTTCACCGCGTTCAAATGTACCGAAAATTACACTCGTACGCGGTACTCACTTTGAAAATCAAAACCTACCACTTTAAACAGCTATTAATCTCTTATTTCTTGACAGATTTATGATGTGCTTATCTTAAAAGCTTTATTAATGCTCTTGAAGTTTGTTGAAACACACAAATAAACAATAAACCACAAGATACAGATACAATATTATAAACAGTGATGCATCACAAGAAATCAACAAGAACTGTCGCCATACGCATACACACTGCTATATTGTTTATAGTAGTTTACCCGGTCTGATGGGATTTGGACCACTGCGCCGATATCATCAAAACACAATTATTTTTATTATTATATCTACTAACAAATAAAGTTTTAATAAAAAGTTAACACGAGGAGAAATATTTATAAGTTTTGTTTTTCGTGGTAGTTTCTAAAACATGGCCACACACAAAATGTCACATCACACTCTGGGCATTTATACTGGAACATTTTCCTTTTTTTAGAAATGGCGCACACTCGGCAGGCTCTGTGAAGTTTTTGAGAATTATTTCCCTTTATTGGGTAAGGCATATGTTTTGCTAATGCCTTAGCAGTTAGTATCAGAGGTAAATCGTGTGAAGAGCGAGAATGAGGCTCAGATTGGGAAGTTGTATGATATTTTTGCAACAATTGTCGTATTACGGCTAATTGGAAATCTGCTAATAACATTTTTATTTGTAATTGATTTAAAAGCTATATGAGAGTTCAATAAATATAGATCAATAATATGGAAGGCCACTTTTTTATACCACTTAATTGTTTTTCGCAGGCAATTAATACTACTTAACATCAAGTCCACTTTGTCAACAGAACCCATACACTTATTATAGTCTAGAACGCACTTGGGTTTCATAATTGGTTGACGAGTTTTCCAACCAACTTTTTCCGTCATGTCCATGGAGTCGTCATGTAAGGTTATTAGCATGTGAACTTCTCTTTTATCGCACCACTTTAAAGCCAACAGAGGTCCACGATGTTGTGCTTTCATTTCACCCTTTTTAAGTTTATTAAATTTCACCATGCCTTTTCGTGTCTTCCGCACCGTACCACATGCATTGGTTTTGTTCATATGGAGAAAATCATATAGTTGAGGGCTACTGTACCAATTATCAATAAAAATATTATGTCCTTTATTTAAATAATCTTGAAGTAGTGTCGTTACTACAGCCCCCGAAACCCCGAGACATTCAGAGTCAGTTATGTCAGTCCCTTCGCCACAATAAATAATGAAGTCTAACATAAAACCCGTCTTCACATCACACAATACAAACATTTTAATCCCAAACCGGTGACGTTTGGATGGTATATATTGTTTGAAAATTAAACACCCTTTGAAAACAATTATGCTCTCATCGATGCATAAATTTTCATAAGGTATCAAAGTTTTTTTGAACAATTTTCGGGTATGGTCAATTAGGATTTTAATTTTGTAAAGTCGGTCACCAGGAATTTGTGTGTCGGGGTTTGAGAAGTGTAACATTCGCAATATAATTTCGTAACGATCCCTAGACATGGTTTTTCCGAAAATTGTACTAGCGAGCAATGGGTCAGTGGACCAGTGTTCTTCGATAGTAAGATGTCGGTTTCTAGTCATTAACATTAACAGTGCAAAAAAAAATGTACATTTCTTCGACAGATGTGTCAACCCATTTACGAAGTCTGGATTTTTGGAAAGGTTCTTGTTTTGATATGGTGGCTATACATATAATATCGATTAGTTTCGATCACCATTTTTGTCACTATTTCTTTGTTCAAGAAGTATTCAATAAAGTTACTTTCCGATGAATTACCAGAAAATAAAGTGGATGGATCAAAACCTGACACAAAATCATCAAATTCATGAACTATTGGAATAAATGGACCAGAGGTCCAAGAAGAAAAGCAGTCTGCATTTACGGTATAGCCTAAGTTAGGTGTACGAGAGTCATGATCTTGGCTTGTCCCGGGGGTGTTTATTTCACTGCCACTAACTTCTTCAGTAATTGGTATATCTTGATCATCTTCACTTATTTCTAAATCAGAGTCAATGTCTAAAAATGTTTCATAAATTTCGTCTTCCTTAAGACTGCGGTTTGCCATTTTTAAGGGATTTCAATTTTGATATATAAACGGTAAGCCCATAAATATAGACAGATATATTACAATTTAGGTTGTCCACAAAATTTAGAAATAAAATCACAAAAGAAAGTCAATCAAAAAGTCTTGAGTAAAATAACTATTTTTAAAACACATCACGTCACTTAAGTTCACAAACAAACTAATGTACCACAGAAAAATAAATTACTTAAAAAGATTTGCAAAATAGAAATCAGTCAATATTTTACATCGACGCATAAGTCCATCAAAGCAGATTGGATCACCTAAGAAATACTATGGATGACACAACGGTTCAGCGGTGCGACATTCAAATGACTGAAGGAAGATTTAACGAATCATCGCCTTCACAATGTTTTATGTAAACAATTTATTATATTTTAACCAGCAAACGCCAGATGTCAGTAAGATAAGGGATTGAACTATTTTTTGGTTCAGTTATCTGCTAAATTCGTTGCGTATTTATGTAGTATTTAGCCGCTAAAGTCAAACGCATGATATGATGCGCGTAGCACTGGGGACACAAATTATTTTCGCATGAATTGATGCGCGTAGCGGCGAAAAAGTTAATGGATTCGGTATAGTTTGAAAATTGTAAGTTCATTTTTATTATTTGTTTTTGGGGTCATCTGCCAGATCTGCCCTGATGATGGACACTGTAAAGCTGTCCGAAACGTTGGCTAAAGAAGGAGATAGTGCAACACGGCATAACACCCCAAAAACAAATAACGAAAATACTTTTGGCGGTGAAAATCTAAAAAACGTATCAGTGTAAGTTCAATTTACAATATGTATGTTTAAATTTTTTTTTTTATTCTTTCGATTCTTTCAATTTGCTCGGTGTTCTAGGTGGGTTATTATGTCATTATTTTGCAGAAAAATCTTGATATATGAATTATAAATCTCAGAATTTTATTGGCTTTGTTGATGATTTAGTTATTTTTTTATTTTTATTTTATTTGGAAAACGTGTTAGATAAAGTTTAATTTAACATTCAGTATTACTACTCCAAGGACCCTGAGATTGAACTTCATTGATATGGGTCCCGTTTAATACATACTTAAAAGGAAATTTTATTTTTGTTATGTGTGATAATTTAATGACTGCATTTTGATATATTTATAACAAATTTGTTCATTTCACAGTAGACAAAAAAACAATTGATTTGACAACGAAGTATATTTTTTTGTCATCTGCATATGCTAGGGAATTAGTGTATAAAAAACATTTATGAATATCATATACATTTACACATTAAATAATAATGGCCCTAAATGAGATCCCTGAGGCACACCGGAGGGCACAGAAAAGGAGCGAACTTAGTTCCCTCAACTGAAGCACATTGAAGTCTACTCCGAAGGTATGAGTGAGCCACCGAAGTAAGTCACCATGAATACTGCATAGATTTAATATATAAAAATGTAACGTAATAATACGAGGGACAAAAACTATCCAGGGACATACGCGCCGCGCTCTTGCTGGGGATGGTTCATGCGCTGTATTGACTTTAATCGAGTACAACCAGTTTATTGGTAAATTTCACAATTTGAAAGTACCAATCAATGCGGCTTGTGCTGTTCGACAGAAAGCGACAAAACAAAAACTATTTTTGAAATTATTGACTCTTATGCGGAATTGATCTTACATAGATGATATTTTACTTATTCTAATGCCTAGTTAAAATCATCAAAAACCTCCCAACAGTTTTTAGTAGCCAGAGAGAGCCTCACAGTGGTCAGCAGTGAACATTTATGCTCCACATAAGGTTCGTTTCATTCTGCATCAGTGTCTGATTTATCGGGATTCATTTATCAATTTTTCAAAAAGACCTGAGGTTTCACATTATCATCAAACTGAATACATCGAATGACAGGCTTTACATTTGAAGCAATTCGCTTTACTGCTTTATCTGGAAGAAAAAAGATTTTTAAATAATGTACAAGAAACAAGCACAATAATATAAACTTGTGGGAAATTAAATTAAACTTACAATTATTAGTTTCATTCTTACTGTCGTATTCTGCTAGCTCTTTAGGGTGCTTTCTTCTTTTGTGAATTCTGCAGTTTGATCCGTCAGCAAAAGTTTTGGGACACCATGGACAAGCGAATGGTGTTTCGCCAGTGTGATTATTTAAGTGAGACTGAAATAACAAGAATAATAAAGATATTTTATACAACAGACAAGGTACCTAATACACAGTGGCGTAACTAAACCATCTGAGCCCCGTGGCAAATTCAATGAATGGGCCCCCCCCAGTAAAAATCGTCACGTTGTAATCGAATTTTAATAAATCACATAAAAAGTTACCCAACAATATTACTAATATTGTGTGCATTATTGTTAAATATCTAATAAATTTTATTTTCAAAAGCATAGGTATTACGTATTTATAATGAAATAAATAATAATTTAATCTTTAGAAGATATTTATTAATAAATCTTAATAATTTATTTGAATTTGGTCTTAGGTGTATACATCATTAATTGATTTTAAGTACTTAAATAAAATTTATAATTTTTACTAAATTTTGTTAAAAATGTAAGGTTACTTCCAAGCTCGCGGCCTCTCGGGCCATGGCCCCGGCCCCCGCGGGGCCGTGGCATTTTGCCAGTCCTGCCACCCTAAGTTACGCCACTGCTAATACAGGTATACAAGGTAAGTATATATATCTATGCAGCGTGTAACAGTACAGTGTAGGAGGATTATAACCAGCAATTCCTGAGCATATTTGGAGTAAAAATGTGCGAGTCATTTTGCTGTCCGATGATGTACTTTTTCTATTAAACAAAAAAAAAATTCAATCACACGTCGCCACTGATCATACTTCCAAGAACAAAAAAAAAAATAATAAAAAAATAAAATAAAATAAATTAAAAACTAAACCAACTTCATTTTCTTAATGCATATTTTTATTGGCTGCTACCTTTATGTAAGATTCCACCAGAACTAAATACTATCTAGATTAGTGTCTTGAATAAATTTATCAATTTTTTATTTAATACGTGACATCTATCCCAGATATTTGATTGAGTTTGTTTCAGATTTTTGTTAATATTGTCTTCATTAGTTAAATATTACAATTTGAGGTTTTACTCATTAAGTTAAAAATAAATATTCATCCTAGACTTCAAAAAAGTAAATAGATATTGCATATTAAATTAAAAATTGACAAATTTATCCAAGACACTATCTAGGGCCGTCTGTTTCAACGCTCGCAAAAGTAAAAGTAAAGCAAAAAGCAGTTACTAAAGTTAAATTTCACCAAAATGTTTTTTTCAATCAATTTGACTACTTGTTTTACGTTACTTTTAACTTTTGTATTTACTTTCCGAAAACCGATAGTTACTCCAGAGTTACTCCGCCATATTGGCATAATTTACAGTTCTCAGCTTATTTATGACAGTTCTGTTCGAGGTAATCTACGAAATTCCGCACTTTAACATAGTAATCATGATAAATATTGTAGAAGACGATGATAGTGATGATGAATTCTTCATCCAATATGTCTTGCAGCGAAAACCAAAAACATTTCGAACCTGCGTCAATTATTTGGTTTTCTGGGATGATCTCGAATTTTTGGCACGGCGCCAGAATCAATTCTGATATCGATATATTCAGCGTTACCTTTTAAAGACAAGCTCTATTAATGGATGTATCGCAAGTTTTAAAATATCTTCAAATCAATTTATTGTCTGATAAGCATTACAAAAATATAACATGGGTAGTAGGTAGGGCCTGAACCACCTGAACAGAATCGTTTCGGATATCCACATATTTAGCGAGTGAAGCTGCCTTTAAAAGACGTTAAGACATTAATGCTAGTATAGTTTGTACACCTACTACTTACGTTTAATGTAATACTCTTACAAACGGATTTTAAAAAAGCTATAAAATGTATGTTTCTCTGTTTTCGATACCATAAATAAATTGAATTGAAGATCTCCTAAAATATGTGACACTTCAAATTCAAGGAGATATCACAACTACTGGAAAGTAAATTACATTCATTTTGAATATTATATGTACCTTTTATAGGTCATCATTTATTTGCAAATATTTATACAAATACTTTTTTATCGGAACAGTGCCGTCAGATCCTACATTGCGAAACAAAATACAACCGGATATTTTGACAGTTGTTCCGATTTTAAGATTTAGTTTACGTGTTGCCGCATCAAAAAAATATTTCGATGCGTTTTTTAACATAATTCCGAGGAATATTCTGCTTTTTAGACTGGCCACACTGACAACTATTACTTTAAAGAAAATACACTTGAAACAGCGTGCGGTCCTATTTAACATCCTTGTTACTTTTGACAGTTAAAATTTAACTTTAGGATACGATTTAGCTTTCTGTTGAAACAGACGGCCCCTAGATAGCATTTAGTTCTGGTTGAATCTTGCAATCATACATAAAGGTAGCAGCCAATAAGAAAATGAAGATAATGTTGGTAGTTCTTGGTCGAAGAATAATATAGATAAATATGACCGAATCGGATAGAGCACTGACCTGGCAAATCATAGGTCCTGGGTTTTCTGATTTTTCTGTTTCAGATTTTCGTTCGAGTTTCGCTAATATTGTCTTAATTAATTAAAATATAAGAGTTGACACAAAGTAGATAACATAGAACGATAACATATAAGGTGTTGTCCATTAATCACCTTAAATTTTTTAGCAACTTTTTAACCCCCTCCCCCCCTGGTGATATGTGGTGAAGTTTTGGACTACCCCCCCCCCCCAAACCAAAATCACGTGTATTTTTTTAGTACAAAGTATATTGAAATTTTTAGAATATTATCTTTAAGCACAGGTATAATCTTGATTAAATTTTGGAAAATTAAATACAATTTAATGGACATTGTCCTCAGATCATTGGGCGTACTGTATAGGGCCCGCAGATACTTTAATAGTGCACAACTGCTAACCCTGTACAAATCACAAGTGCGCCCCACGGTTGAATTTGGCAGCCACCTCTGGTTTGGAGCTCCAAAATACCTGAAAAATACCATCGACTGTGCAGAAATGGGCGGTCCGTTTGATAGATTCTCCCATCTTAACAGACAGATTGCAATCTTTAGAGCACAGGCGTAGGGTGGGAATGCTATCCTTGTTCTACCAGTATTACAATTGAAGATGCTCCGAGGAACTAGCATCATTGATCCCTTCGGCACCGGTGCATAGTCAGGAAACACGCCAAACGCGTGCCCAACATTTGTACACGGTTGACATTTGTCACATGAGAACGGGTCATTTCTTCGACTCGTTCTTATGTTCAACAGCTCGGCTGTGGAATGATTTGCCGGCCTCTGTGTTTCCTCCTTCCTACAACATGGGTCTCTTCAAGACCAATGTTCATTCCTTCCTCTCCTCAAAAAGACCCTCCACACAGCATCCCAGATGACATAGGCCCTGAGGGAAATTATTTTCCTCAAGGCCTCCTGTGTGGAGATAATGTAAAAAAAAAAAAGATCACAGATTAGAGAGACTTTCTTCAATACTAACAAGTGGATCAGCATCTTGAAAGTCATCTGTTGGCACTGTGCTTTGTTGAAGATCAGCGTCGGTTTCATCAAGCCACTCGGCGTCATCATTTTCGTGCACTACACAGAGAAATCTACTAAAAGATCATTCGCCCACTTTGTCAATTCTTCTTTTGTGGTATACTTTTGTTTCGCATCAGCCCACAACTCATTAAATTATTTCTGAGCTACACTAGGGTTTTTCCCTTTTTATACTCTGCAAATAGGTCTTTATACAGATCTCCTAGTTTAGGCATTGTTCCATTGTTTTAAGGCAAAACATACGCCGCAATGATTTACGCATGTATTCGGCGTCAAAATCACAGACTTACTGTCGACTGGTAATCGAGCGTTAAACGAAAAATAAATACACGTGATATCTCATTATATCCCCCCCCCTCCATGTGTTTTTTTTCGAACCCACCCCCCCCCCCTTTCGACCCTCACGTGATTACCCCTAATGGCTATTAATACCGGACAACTCAGTTGCGACATGTGATGGAAAATTATTTTTATTGTTTTTAATTAATTTAAAAGAAAGATATCTACATTTTTTACTCCAAATATGCTCAGGAATCTTTGGTTAAAAGCCTTCAGGTATGTGCTATTACACCCTGTATAGCCAGCTACATTCATTCAATTAAATCTCACCTGAAACGACCTTCTCCATTTAAACCCTTTATTGCAGAAACCGCAAACAAATCTGCAAGTGTCAATATGAACATGCATATGCTCTTTTAGGGAGCTGTGGGCATTAAACATTGATGGGCACTTTGAGCATTTGAAGTTTAATTTACCGTAGTGAATATTTATGTGTTTCTTCAGAGTAGAATTCAATTTAAACCTACAAAACAAATACAAACGCCGATAACTACAACGAAAAATAAATTCATTCATTTCTCAAGGAAAAGAGGTAATGTACATATTGTAGGCCGATTGTAAAATCAGGCAGATCATGATGCCTAGCCACTTCATGATCTGCGCATCGTGAAATGGTGGCAAATCATGATGTGCCTGAAATTTTTTTTAGTCAAATTGTCTCCGTAAGTTTTTGTTAACATTTTCATGTTTGATAAAGAAATTTTATTATTTAAAAATCCACAAATACAAACACCTCAAAGATGGTTTTATCTAGTTTCTAAAATGTTATTTCTTTTTATGACTACTTAAAAAATAAGAAACATAGTGCATTTAAAATACCTCAGAAACATTCTGAAAATCCATTAAATTTTACCGTGTCGTATCGTGGGGACTTCCAGGTAAAAATATTTTAAAGACTGAAGGCTTAAAGATAAACAACATTATCTATGAAAGACTTATCAATAACTAGTATTAGTATATTTTTTGTAGAAGTACCTCAGAAACATTCTGAAAATCCATTAAATTTTACCGTGTCGTATCGTGGGGACTTCCAGGTAAAAATATTTTAAAGACTGAAGGCTTAAAGATAAACAACATTTTCTATGAAAGACTTATCAATAACTAGTATTAGTATGTTTTTTGTAGAAGTACCTCAGAAACATTCTGAAAATCCATTAAATTTTACCGTGTCGTATCGTGGGGACTTCCAGGTAAAAATATTTTAAAGACTGAAGGCTTAAAGATAAACAACATTTTCTATGAAAGACTTATCAATAACTAGTATTAGTATGTTTTTTGTAGAAGTACCTCAGAAACATTCTGAAAATCCATTAAATTTTACCGTGTCGTATCGTGGGGACTTCCAGGTAAAAATATTTTAAAGACTGAAGGCTTAAAGATAAACAACATTATCTATGAAAGACATACCAATAACCAGTATTAGTATGTTTTTTGTAGATAATGTTATTTGACTTTAAGACCTAGAATTATTTTTGTTGATAAAGTTGGTTTAAAGCCCCAGATATTCAATTTGACCACAACTATTTGGGTGCATAGTATAATGTATGTGAACCAGTATTTGACACTCACGTTTTGGGACAAAGTTGGCAAGCAAACGGTTTCTCATTGGTATGAGTCACTTTGTGAAAGAGTAAGTTATATTTGGAAGCGGAAGTTATCCCACAAATATCACAGATAAAGGGCCTCTCTTTATGGTGAACTCCTTTGACATGAGCCGCTACGGCCTGCTTTGTTATAAACCTGGAAAAAAGAATGGTAAAATGGTAATTTATGTACCATATTTTATTAATGCCCAATTAGGCTTTTTTTAGGTGTAAAGAAATGTACATACTTATTTATAATACGCTATATATTTATCTAAGCTTTCGTTAGATAAAGGTATTAAAAAGTCAGTAACTTATGTATATGTATGATATAAAACAATGCTTCCAATTTGAAACATACTAAAAACTATTAACAAAAGTTTACACTATTTAACGGGTTTATGTTTAGTTGTTTTTTTTTTATTCATGCAAAACAGTACCTAAACACATTTTTTTAGCAATATTTTATCTGCCATACCGGGTATGTCCCTGTGTCATGGCGGGTGAAGTTTGCAGATTGAATTCATTATATTTATTCATAATATGACTAGATAATACGTGATAATTATTGTTGTACAATTCTCTTCGATTCATAAATCTTATATATAAAAATCTCGTGTCACGGTGTTTGTGATCGCACTCCTCCGAAACGGCTTGACCGATTTTTATGAATTTTTTTATGTAAATTTGGTAGGTATGAAAATAGGTTGTATATTTCATACCGCTAGGTGATTAGGGTGTCCCTACCCAGAAAAAAAAACTATTTTTTTGACAATTTTTTTTAATGTATTTTTTTTTTATTTTGCATCAAAAAATACTTATAACCCCAAATGTTAACCCTCCTACCCTCACCCTCCCATTTTTTAATTGCGACCTCTCATTTTTTAATCGTAATTTTTGTATGAACAAGTTTAACAGTCATTCGTATTTCAAACAGAACAAAATTATTTATGTCATTGAATGACAGATCCGCCTCATCGAACTTTCATCCACACATGCGCAAGATTAACGTGCAACATTCACGAGAAGCGTCGCGTAATTTTGATATTTCAGTCGGCATCGTATTCTCGCGTGGGCAAACCATCGAGCTTATTTGTGTTGGCCAAAGACGGACTGACAAAAAATATCATACACCACAAATTAATATTGATTTTCTTTGTTTCATTTTCCTACTGTAGGATAAAAAATATATTACTTTTTTCACTTTACATTTAGCTTTTAAGAGATCAAACAATGAATATATCCGTTCCTTTAATGAAATACATTGAATTGAGAAAATGAATGCTTGGTATTTTTTAGTTTTTATCTGCGGGCATCGTCTACAGCGCTTCATTCACCTTTCTGTCACAGATTCCATCCCCACACACTTACAATACATTCTATATTTTTTATTTAACAACCAAAATATTCACTAGAAATAATTTATATGGCGTAACAACTTTTTCCGGGTCAGCTAGTATTTTATATAATTATCATTATTTATCTTTGGGTATTGTGCTGTGTTGTGCTACTTCCTTCTTTAGCCAACGTTTCAGACAGCGTGATGCTGTCAGCATGACATTGACCAAAGGAGGTAGAGTAACACGGCATAATACCCAAAAAAATCATGATTATTTTATATAATATTTAAATTAAGTAAATTAAATAGGGAATGTGAGACATGTGCGAAGGATGTTTAGGTGGTTAGAATGTAGCATGTAAGGGCATTATGATTGAGATGAATTGCAAATGTAAGAATCCATATACAGTGAAACCCTCTTAATAAGTTCTCTCTTAAGACGTTTTGTGGCTTAAGAAGTTTGGCTTTTTCGGTCTTTCGGCTCAAAATTGGTCCAATTTTTCCCACATATAAGGTTTTCCAGCTTAAGAAGTTTGTTTTTTCCGGTCCCTAGGAAAACTTCTTAAGAGGGTTTCACTGTAGTTATTTGTTTTTTGAAGGTAGCGTTAGTCAGTTTGGGTTCTGGCGGTGAAGTTGTGTTGTAAGAGAGTTTTTTTGTTGTGTTTGGACAAGCATAAATTTTAGACAGAGTTGATGTGCATTGAAGACATTACATTCAATGAAGATTCAAATAGAAAAGTATCTTGTCGATCACTTGTTGATAACATGCGTTACCATTTTTTGGGCTTTTTGTAGAGGTTCGATAATAGTTTTGAGTACAATCACCCCGGTTAAATCAATATTATATAAAGTCAATTTAAAATTTAAAATTATAATTATATTTTTACACAAGTGTTTGCAAGACCATCTATTTGAGAACGAAAACACGTCGTATTGTACATTATGCAATTAATTTCAAATACCTACTATATAAGTAAATTTCAAATTTTGAATGGAATCTTACATACTTTAATTCGCAAAGTTCGCACGGATGTATCTTCTTTACTTCGGCAGGTAAATGTTTTACTTCGTGACTTTTCAACAAATGAATCTGTGTAAAAGTTTTTTTGCAATGTTCACATTTGAATTCAGGCGTTGTAATACTATTTGGGTGTAACAATAAGTTGTGTTTCTCCAAATTTTTTGGTGTGTTAAAAGAGCAATCACATTTGGTGCACCTGAAATGGAATACAGATGATTGAAAGTTGTGAAAAGAGCAATCATATTTGGTGCACCTGAAATGGAATACAGATGATTGTAAACGGTAAAAAGAGCAATCATATTTGGTGCACCTGAAATGGAATACAGATGATTGTAAACGGTAAAAAGAGCAATCATATTTGGTGCACCTGAAATGGAATACAGATGATTGTAAACGGTAAAAAGAGCAATCATATTTGGTGCACCTGAAATGGAATACAGATGATTGTAAACGGTAAAAAGAGCAATCATATTTGGTGCACCTGAAATGGAATACAGATGATTGTAAATGGTAAAAAGAGCAATCATATTTGGTGCACCTGAAATGGAATGCAGATGATTGTAAATGCTAAAAAGAGCAATCATATTTGGTGCACCTGAAATAGAATACAGATGATTGTAAGTTGTAAAAAGAGCAATCATATTTAGTGCACCTGAAATGGAATACAGATGATTGTAAATGGTAAAAAGAGCAATCATATTTGGTGCACCTGAAATGGAATGCAGATGATTGTAAATGCTAAAAAGAGCAATCATATTTGGTGCACCTGAAATGGAATGCAGATGATTGTAAATGCTAAAAAGAGCAATCATATTTGGTGCACCTGAAATAGAATACAGATGATTGTAAGTTGTAAAAAGAGCAATCATATTTAGTGCACCTGAAATGGAATACAGATGATTGTAAGTTATAAAAAAAGTAAGTATATAAAGTGGGCATACTGGCAAAGACCATATCTGTAAAATTGCTGTTTTGAGAAAACAAGCATTTAAATTTTGTACCAAATTCAAACTTTTTTTATCAAATTAAATTGCAGTTTATGTTGATATAAAAATATGATAGGTATCACGAAGTGTGCACATTTAAAAATATCTTTTTCATTTGTGTCTGTTTGTTTTTAATTACCAATAGCTAGTTTTTAAGTTTATTCCCAAATTGGTAGCATTTAGTATATTTTGCCAGACGTTTTTATTCTGGCAAAAAACACTGAGTTACTTAGTGTATTTTCTTTAAAAAATAATATTCCACTCAAACTGTCAAACAGACACAAAAATATTAAAAGTTATGTGACATTTACAGAAGTATAGACATGCGAAATGCCTACAGCCAAAAATAATTGAGTTAAAGTTTTCTGCCAAACATGATAAAGGTCTTAAACAAGTGCACATCCATAGACATAATATAATACATATTAAGGTAAATGGATTTAACGTTTTTGACCAGTACAAAGGTGTTCATTTTCTTATTGACGTTAAATTTATTTTTAAAATTATAGAAAACTTAAATTTAACACGACTTAGTGTGTTCTGCCAGTTTAAAGAAAGTGAATAAAACTGTATTATTAAGTCAAAATGTAAAATTTGTCACTTAACGTTTTTTGCCAGTATGCTCACGATACGAGATTAACAAAAAATATTTTGCATTTATATTAAAAAATACAGCGATAGGTACATATTAATTCACCTGTGAGCAAATTTCCTGTCCTGCGATTTACTGTCATGCATTTTGATGTGTTGGTAAAATTTTTGTTTATTATTAAGGTACTGGTTGCATACACACAAAATCTTTGGTTTAACTTGATGCATCTTCTTTGCATGGTTCTGTAGTTTTTCCCAAATCAAAAATTCTTCATTGCATACATGACAAATTAACCTGAAACAAAAAACCACAGAAATAGAAAAACAATTAAAATACGTAAACCCATTAATTATTCCACCAACAGTATTCATACGGTGTAATAATTTATTTTTTACATTAGTTATACACTGGAGGCCCTGAGGAAAAAAATTTCCCTCAGGGCCTATGTCATCTTTGGATATGGTGTGTGGGGTCTTTTTTAGTGAAAGGAAGGAGAGCAAGTTTTGGGAAGGAAAAAGTATGAGCGGTGGGTAGTAATCTGGGGGTCAGTGTGTCCAGGAGTGACGGAAGTATGAATCTATCCCTCCCACTGCGGTACAAGACGATAGGTCTCTCCCGATACGTCCTGCCACACAGTAAGTGGGCAGACGCATCCGCCGCCAAGACCTAGATAAACCTCACCCCATGAACCCGGGCACCCCTGCTAAGTCACCAAACGTAGCAAACCACTTGCAGAAAGCACACCAAACACCTATGGCAGAGGTGTTGGTTTTTCAATAAATGGTTCCCGGGGCAGCGGTACCCATCCCAAATAAACACATGATACGTCCATTACAGCCGTCAGACTGGCTGACAACCGCAGATCGTGGCACGGTGAGCAAAACCCTTCTCGCTCACTACCGCTTCACTCGGCAAGTTATCGACGCAAGCATATATATTAATGAATTTTTTCTCAATTTTTCGAAAATACTTTTTTTCTCTATTGCGTTCAATAAATACTTATATATAAATAGACATATGAAATCAGTTGATAGCACTGGCTAGGAAGGGTTAAACGATACAAAGTTTGTTTTCTGCATGCACACACACTCCAGCCAAACAATCTCTTATGACATTTACATTGGAGTTAATCCACCACTTACCTGCCCTGGTATAAGTAACAGATGGTTACTCCTTCAAGTCTCTCGCAAGGACTCTAATTTTTTTGAAAGAACGAAGCTACATTTAGTTAAGAACGAATTTAGACCTCCAATGTCCCTACATACGTTGTTAGCAAGCAGTATGCAAGTGCTTAGCGGGAAATACAAGATACAATATGTGTTAGTATGACAGAATATAGACAAGACAATGGGACAGGTTGGTGACAGTCCACGAGGTGGCAAGTGCCGGGTGAGTGTATCCAGCAAATTCTACAAGCACCTGTTTGTGAGGAAGACACAGTACATAAATAATAAGGGCATAGCAAAACGGCCGGGAGTCCTCTCCAATCGATTGGCAGTCCCAGCAAGAATGCGCATGACTTTCGGTCTAGCCGTGAACCACACTCAGCTTCCGCACCCCTTAGCCGGTTCCTCGGTGATGCCTCAAAGAAAATCTCTTATGACAAACTCAGCCATAATAAGTTTGTTTCCTGCATGCACACACACACACACTCTAGCTAAACAATCTCTTATGACAGACAAACTCAGCCATAATAAGTTTGTTTTCTGCATGCACACACACACTCTAGCTAAACAATCGGTAAATATTTCCGTATCGAGTCTACGCTCAAAACACACTTTAAAAAATTAAAACAAATTGTGCTAGGCAGATTACAGTTAGTAATAAGTAATTTAGTAACCGAAATTGAAAAATATTGCATTTTAATGGTTATTTTGTTATCTTTAAAAATGCGAAATGTCATTTCTCAAGGAACGCCATGTTGTTAATTATGACGGCAAACATCTTGCGTGATTTTTTGTGTTTATGAAACCGAACAAAATAATGATTAATACGCATTATTTATCATTTCCGAAGATTGCAATTCGTTCTTATTATTGTCTGACAGAAAATGATTTTTTCTTATAAAAATGCGTATTTCATCGTCGTAATTAACATGACGGTCCTTGAAAAATGCCATTATGCATTAAAACACAATATTTTTCAATTTCGGTTACTGAATTACTTATTACTAACCATTATACCTAGTACAATTTGTTTTAATTTTTTTAAAGTGTGTTTTGAGCGTGGACTCGATAGGGAAATATTTACCAAACAATCTCTTATGACAGACAAACTCAGTCATAATAAGTTTGTTTTCTGCATGCACACACACACTCTAGCCAAACAATCTCTTATGACAGACAAACTCAGTCATAATAAGTTTGTTTTCTGCATGCACACACACACTCTAGCCAAACAATCTCTTATGACAGACAAAATCAACTATAATAAGTTTGTTTTCTGCATGCAGATAGACAAAGTCAGCTATAATAAATAAAACAGTTAACAATTTTAATGAACTTACTTGATGAAAGAACTATTTGAGCTCCATGCTTTTTTTGTTGGTTTGTCAAAACTGTTATCGAATTCAAAATTAGCTAAATTAGTGTTTGAATCAGGAGACACCAATTGATTGGTCTGTTGTCGCTCACTTGCAATCTCAATTTTATTGTGGACTTTTCTATTATTACTAATGATACCTAAAATACAAAATTGTCTTTATTAACAAAATAAATCAATAGAACATCAGCAGTAGCACACTGAACCTTAACCCCTCAGGCCTCGGGCGTATTCTGTCAGAAAGTCAAAATATTTCTGCTTTACAATAAAATCAAAATAAATGGAATATATCCCAAAACTAAAAACAATTTTTGAAAGGTGATACAATACATATTTTAAATTTTATCATAAGAAATAGATAGTAATTTGTTAAAAAGATATATTTTTTAATGCAAACATAAAAAAGGTTTAAAAGTGACTCACCTTACTTTTTTTTTAAATAAAATATTACTGATACTGAAAAAAAAAACAACACACCCCCATATTTTATTAGACAAATGTATTATAAACATTATCACCACATCACTTTTTTGTCATTTTGTGTAAAAATAATTCATAAAAAATTCAGAGTTTCATTTTTTAATTTCAAATTGCGGTCGGAAACTTCGGTTTCATGAAGGTGTATATTTTAATTCGGGGAGAGTACGATTTCCGTGGCCCCGCGATTTGACCATGTATTCAGGTAGAACATCCCAAAATAAGACGAAAATGAAGAATAAAAAATTTTGATATCTCGCTTAGTTTTCGAGATATCGATACTCAAAGATTTTAATTCTATGTAGACTAATACCATAGATTGCGCTCAATTCTGCGCTCTAATACAGTTTGGTTAGATTAGGTTAGGTTAGGATAGGTTAGGTGAGGTTAGGATAGGTTAGGGGAGGTTAGGTTAGGTTAGGTTAGAAAAGGTTAGGTTAGGATAGGGTAGGTTAGGTTTGGTTAGGTTAGGTTAGGGTAAAAACAATACTTTTTATAAAATGAATCAATTTGAATCTAAAACTTTAAGTATCAATATCTCGAAAACTAAGCAAGATATCGAAATTTTTTATTCTTTATTTTAGTCTTATTTTGGGCTGTTCTACCTGAAAACATCGTCAAATCGGGGGGGGGGGGGGGGGGGGCATAGAAATCGTACTCGTCCCTTTAATTCTTTTGTGGTTAAATTTTAGACATCAATATAAAGTGTTTTTTTCTTTTCTAACACCGTTTAGATCATATTCTCACAATGATAGTAAGGGAGACAAAGGGAGAGAATTTCTACGAGACTTATATGATTTGTTTCCAAAATTGTACAAATCAGCCTGAGGGTTAAAATAAATTAATGCCACAAGCTTTATACATTGACGGGTTGGGTTACCTCACTCTTACACACTAAATTACGATACCACCGTCTAGGGTGATCTGGCTGACCATTTTACCAGTCCGGATTAACTATTAGTATGTTTAATTGTTACTTAAGGACATTTCGGTTAGTCCTCTGTATATTCTAGCAACTGTCGCATGCATTTCTGTTTGTTTCTTTCTACCACTTTTCTGTTTGAATAAGTTTACAAAATGGAGTCTTCCCGCAAGCTTAAATACAACACCTTAACCTGTGGAGAGCCGTATCAGAAAATCTTTAGCATAAACTCATGTTGCGGACGAAAATATGCAGAGCCGCCCAAAAATTACCTTGGCGAGTTTTGCTAAAAAATCAGACTGAAAACGATGCTGTTTTTTTTTCAATTGTTTTCTGATTACCAGATAATATATCTTATTATTAAAATATATTTCAGGTTTATATCGTAACACGTTTTCTCAGATTTCCTAACTTTATCTAAAAAAACTATAAAAAAATATATTTATACGAATAAGGGAAGTGGTTTTGTCATTTCTACATAAACCTGAATACGTCTTCTACCCAAAAAACATCAATCGAGAGGTGTTCTCAAAAAAATAATTACCTTTATACTACTTTGAAAACATAAATATTTTTATTTTTGCGACACGGTTTTACGAAAATAAATTTTCACATTCATAGACAATTTATTTGGTAAGCTGTCATAGAGGTTACATTCATGAAATAAAAAGTAGAACCGACAGTGTTATTTGCACAAGCGATTCTGATTTTATTCTATATACAGTTTTCAAAGCATAAAGATTAAAATTGCATCGCAAAAAATTCCAGCATGGATGGTAATAGAATGGGTCTCCGGAGCACTATCGGCAAGTTCAAATTTTAAAAAAAGGTCTGCGGAGCACGATCGGCAGACCACTCGTTAACTTTAAACCAAAAAATGGAAATTTGGTTTTGTTTGTTTTTACAAAACGTTTTTTTGTAAAAATGTACCGGTGCGTACATAAAAATATGCTAAAATGAGTACCGGTGTTTGGGGTGGCGAATTAGTGAGAGAGTAGGTACTGCATTATTAAGATATCTTACTTTTGCGAATAGGTGTAGCATCATCACTGAGACTATCGGAGTAATTCTCAGACTTCATATTTTCAGTATCACATTGGCCCATAAATTCACTTTTAATGTTTTCTATTTTGTAGTCTATTTCCACCGTTTCGAAAAAAGGATCAGTATTATGATTTTCTGTACTGCCTCGTAAGAAGTCTGACAATTTAATCTGCACGTCAGCACAATTCATTGCGAATTCATTAAAAGATACCACTTTCATCCTACATTCTTCGCAAACATGAACTGGCAAGGTGTCGTTGATGGTGACCTAAAACAAAAACAAAAAAGTGTAATTACAGATTGTGAACAACAAAATTATATAAATGAATAATTTAATTTTACCAATTTTCATTGGACTGGACAATGCACAAAAATGTATAGGTTTTTAGGAAATCAGAACTGTGTATTTAATTATTGATTAATATTGTTTAGTTTTTCAGTAGATATACTGCTTCATATTAAAGCAAAAACAGAAGTGGAAAATGAAGTACGTGAGAAGATTAAATGCAAATAAAACATATAATTATGAAGAAGAACAAAAAGAACAGAAAAGAAAAATAAACACTAGGTTTGTTATTATGTATGACGTCATTGTATCATTAGTATGATACAATGACGATCATACACAAGCCCTGCTTATTTATGGGGGTACATCAAATACATGTATTATGTAATTAATTATTGTATAAAATTTATTATATTTTATGTATCTTTTTGTAAATAAAAAAGAATAAAAATAAAAAAAAATAAAAATAAAATACTAATGATACAACGACGTTATACATAATATATAGGCCGGCGTAGTGCAGCGGTAAGGCGCTTGGCTAGCATTCCGAAGGTCGCGGGATCGAATCCCAGCGTGGCAAATAAATTTTATTTGATTAATATATAGTATATTTGCAGCACGTTCCAGAGTGGAAGATACTCTCAGTATCGCCCTGGTGTAAGACCACCATTCAGAATTGAAACGTTGCTTGAAATGGCTTCTGCCGTGTTTGGTGACCAGATCTGAATAGCCAGGTACTTCCCCACCTTCCTCTTCCCTATCTCCTACCCCTCCCCACTACATTCAGCCTCACAACATACCCCTATTGGGGATGCCATAGTCCCAATGGCTCCAGACGGGAGCAGTTGGGACTCTTGTGCGGTTTTCATGTAAAAAAAAAATATATATATAGACTCGCCATTGTCTCACAAACTCAAGGTAGAATTTAAGAAATACTCTTGTGTTTTCGGTAAATTATTCATCTCTACATATTATAAATTAAAGTCCCCCGCGTCGTCTGTCTGTCTGTCTGTTCGCGATAAACTCGAAAACTACTGAACGGATGTTCATGCGGTTTTCACCAATAGATAGTGTTTCGTGAGGAAGGTTTAGGTATGTAATTTGTCAAGGATTTGTGTAAATTGGTTGAAACATAACGATAATTGTTAGAAGTGTTGGAAAAAGTCGAGCCGCCTGGTAGCTTTCATCTAAAACGCTGCCTAATCCTTTTGGAATATAACAAAACAATGCATGGTGGGATATTCCTCTTTTATAGATCTAAAAAAAAGTCCGCGAAGGCGTATATCTATCTTTTACGGATAGCTTACTATACCCATTCTATCTTCTAAAAAAATGGTCACATACATTGCGGTAATTGAAAAGTTATTTAGACGGATACAGTATTAATCCTTATTAACTTAAATACGTTGGTTACCCCAAGCATTTCACGCACATTATTATAATCTTTCACACCATCTCTACGTATTATAAATTAATGTCCTCCGCGGCATCTGTCTGTCTCTTCGCGATAAACTCAAAGACGGCGGTGGTTATAAAGGTTGGATAACCATCCAGTAGATGACGTTGTGTTTTATTAGCTACAGCAACGCGTGGCCGGGTCAGCTAATCTATGATAAAGATAGACATTCAAAGAGTATGTGTGTATGAATGACATAAATATAGGAACTGGCGGCGTTTTCATATTGATCCGAACACTACATTCTACATCAAGGATGTGACTCAGATGCCAAGATGCGCTTACTCGCTTACACTAAGCCTTAGCACTTTTCGTAGGACATGTGCTTTATATGTAAAAAATAATTTTTGAGTGTTGAACATACTCACCAATATTATTTTAGTCACCTAATTATCTTATTTAATGTATTTTTGTCTAGTTATCGTTTTTTTCTTAAAATTTATCTGTAAATGTTACTGTATCACATAAATTGTATTTTTTTTATATTTTCCTAGTAAATTTGCGTACATCTAAACAAAAATTCAAAAACAAACAAACAAAACTAAGATGAATACGGAATTCTGTATGAGATAACCTACTGTCGTAGGGTTTCCTTATACGTAATTAATTAAATAAAAGTTTACGCTCGGTGGGTTAAGAAAAAAATTAGTGCTCTTTCGTTACTCCACACAGAACAATAATTTGTGAGTATTAACTGTGTATATTAATTCTGTACACGGTTAAGTTAGGTTAGGGTTATGGGCTATTTTAAAAAAATTAAAAAAATATAGCTTATGACTTATGACTTGATTCATGACTTGAAGTTGGCTTGATTCTGCGTTGGCATGGAACCTGTTTAGACAACTGACGACAGTATGCAGTCCATCAGATTGTGTTTGCTAATGATTGTCTTATTTACTTACTCTCTAACTTACTTTAATTGATAAATATTTCTCGACAAAATTCACCAAACATTTATCGCCATTGGAGAAAATATTATGTTCATCTCGACTGCAAATCTCGGCACAAAGACGGCATAGTCTTTTCAAATTACAATTATTTATTAAAGACATTTTTTCTTTGTTACTATTGAATGACTCTTGTAAAGTACATTCAAACATGAATCGTATATTCTAATAACAAAATTACAAAATATTATATTATTACAAATTTATTTTATCAAAATCAAAACAATTTGACATTTGAAATGGCACCATAGATGCACCACTCAGATATAGTCTGTCAAAAAAGAGTAGAAAATATAAAAACTGGAACTACTAAATTTCTAGACTGGCAACACCAATTTAACTGTCAAATATTATTTTGAAGTGCAATGACACTGAATGTATAGAACACAGTAAACCACAAAAAGAACATTTTTCTTCATGACATAAATTTGATTAAAAGGCGATTTATAAAGCGATTTGCTTTAAATTAATTTAATACAAATTTGAATTTAACAATAGATAGAAAGTAAGAATCATTCAAGATCCGTAATTCTTGTTGAAGTTCGAAAGAAATTCGGTTGAGCATGTTTTAACTTGTAGACAACGGATCGAACATGTTAGTCGCCCGTCTTGAGTCTGATGAGTTTGTTGTTCTATGTCATTGAAGAACAAAATGGATATTCGAAGTAATCATCGCGATTTTATTGAAAATTTTATTTACATGTGAATAAGAGTGCTTTTGGAACACGATGTCAACAGGTTTGACTATCAATAAATCACTCCCATGAGCCATGAATCGACTGAACGGCGTTCCGTGTCGAGCTGCTCGACATAAGATTTTCGCCGCTCGAGCGTGTGGACGCAACGACGAGCATAGTTCCAAGTCAACATGTTCGATCTAGCCAAACCGTCCAACATGAACGGGCGTGGGTACTTAGAATATTCTTATCTCATTAGGGTAGGGTTCTAACTGACATTTTTTTTTCAAAATGACCTTTGAATGCCAAAGCATTTCTTTTGCTCATTTCTATACCAAAAATAATTTTCAGAACCATCTGTGCTGTATTTTCGTAGATATATATGTACGACAACGTTTCAAAATCAAGCTTTTTAAATATTTTTATTTATTTTACAAGGTTAAAAGTTCTAATATCACTTACACTCTTTATTTTGCTTGTGTATGACAGTTCCCCGATATTTAATGTTTCCCCTTGGCCGGGAGACCTTTCGTTCTTCGGCCCCTTACGTGGCGGCATAATTGTTTGTAGTCGGAGGCCCTCTTAATATTTGGTTGCCGCCTCACTCACAGCACTCACTACCTTACGTATGACAGTTGATCGTTACTACGAGGCGCATTATGGTTCGTCACTTTGGTTGGATATGGTTCTAACTTTGCCTTACCATTTTCTAAGTTTCAAAGTTTTCAAAGACGAATATTTTTAATCTACTTAATAATTTTAGTTAAAGTATTTTAGTTAAACATTTAAGTAGGACGTGGCCCTAGCTTGGAATTGCATTGCGAAAATGTAATTAGAACCTTCTGCAATGAATTATTATGCTCTAGCCACTCTAGCGGGTTGCATATCGTCAGCAGAAAGGCTAATTGACGTAACGAGCAAATCCTCTACTTTCGGGATAGTCGAAAAAACAAAAACAAAAAATCAGAAAATAGTAATGGTAACCCCTATCTCGTTGATTTTTACAATGAACAACAGAATAATGAATATGTTTCTGGATATATACATTATTATATGTACATTATTCTACCAATATATACATTATTCTGTTTATGTTTCTACCAATATATACATTATACAAAATCAGAAAATAGTAATATAGTAACCACTATCTCGTTGATTTTTACAATGAACAACAGAATAATGTATATGTTTCTACCAATATAATTAGATCTATGTAATTATTTAAAAAATGATGATTTTGGTGGTTACATCCATTATTTTTTGTGAAAATTTTACTATTGCTTGGCTGTAACCAACAATATCTAGTATGAGAAGCTCGGTGTGCGATTAATTAACGGAAAGGCAAAAGGGCGTAACCTCCTTTGTGTTATTTGTAGCTCCTAAAACGTTGAGACTGAATGTTGAGACTGCTGACGTGGCCTCCACTCTCGAAACACTTCTCGAAAAATTAGTTCCTTTAGATTCAGTCATTGGGGAAAATGACCACCACCAACAGATTCGAAATCTTTCACGGCTTCTTCCTAGAAACCTCTCCCAGGAGGACCAGATTACACCTGTAAGTAAAGCGGAATTGGAGGTAATAATTAAGGGCTTAGGTTCTAAGAAGGCACCTGGCTTTGACAAATTGAACGGAGTAATAGTGAAGAAAGTATGGGTCCATGCCAAGGAGGAGCTCTTCCAAGTCATGGACACGTGTCTGCGAAGAGGGGTTTTCCCCACAGAGTGGAAGAAAGGGGTGCTCCGTATTATACCCAAGGGAAACGATAAGCCAAAGACGGATATCAAGGCCTATAGACCTATTACGCTGCTTCCTGTTCTGGGGAAGATTCTAGAAAAAATTATACGAAACCGCCTATACCAAACCCTGTCTCCAGCGGACGACTGTCAATTTGGCTTCGTCCCGGGTAAATCCACGGAGCACGCCATCAAGTTTGCGCTTGAATGGGTGAGGGTTTGTCCAAAGAGGTACGTGATTGGAGTCTTCTTAGACATCACTGGTGCCTTCGATCATGCGTGGTGGCCGATGATACTGTCGAAATTAAAAAACCGTAACTGCCCTCGTAAGTTGTTTAAGATAGTCTCTGACTATCTCAACAACAAAAGTATCTCCTTAACATATGGTGATATCACTATCAACCGGGAAGTGAATATGGGTTGCCCACAAGGTTCAGTTCTTGGCCCAGAATTTTGGAATATACTCTTCGACGATTCCTCCAGACTGCCCTTGCCTGAAGGATGTATCTCGGTCGACTACGCTGATGACAAATTATTACTGGTCTCGGGGAACAGCAGGAGAGAAGTTGAAAGCAAAGCTGAAGAAGGTCTGAGAGTAATCCTTGAGTGGGGTAAGAGAAACAGGCTGAATTTCGCTCCCTAAAAGACCATGGGTCTCCTTATGAAGGGCTTCCTCGATAGAGGAAGAAATCCTACTATAAAAATGGGAGACTCCAACATCCGATTTGTGGAAAATGCAAGATACCTAGGCGTTATCTTGGATCGCTCTTCATCTTTCCTGGCGCATGTCAAGAGTGTATCCAGCAGGGCCCAGGCCCTGTTCATGAAACTGAGAAGAATCTCAACTGCGGAGTGGGGATTACGCTCTCCGGCACTTCGCCTACTGTATAGGGGAGCATCGCCTAGACAACGTACTGATCCACTCGGCACTTAAGCGGAGCCAGCGAACTCCCCTGCTGGCGCTCTCGGGCGCATACAGGACTGTAGCTTCGGACGCATTGCCGGTTCTGGCCGGTATTTTGCCCATTGATCTAGAAATAAGGGAAGTGTTAACTAAGAAAAAACTAATTAGAGGAAGGTCAGCCGTCCATCTTGGGGTTGAACTAACACCAGGTGGGGCAGTACCTCTCCCTCGACTACTGAAAGAGATGCGTGAACTCACTCTTAATGAATGGCAAAAACGTTGGGATAGATCGAATACGGGCAGATGGACTTTCTCCTTCTTCCCGTCAGTTAAAGCCAGAATGGAAGGGGCGTTCATCAAATTGGATCATCACTTAACACAAATACTTTCAGGTCATGGTGAATTCAGGGGAAGACTGCACAGCTTGACCCTGTCTCCCCATCCAAACTGTGCGTGTGGTGACACAAACCAAAGAGCCGAGCACATTCTGTGGCACTGTGAGATTTTGACGGACGCAAGAGATGAAATGTTGGAAGGTCTGAAAGTAACTACGAGACCAGCATGGAATGCAGATCTCGTGTCGAACAAGGAGAATCTCGAATGCCTGAGGAAATTTACAAGGATCTGGGTAGAGAGATGGCCTGAACTTAGAGTCGATGATTAAATTTAACTTCATTGTGTGTTTAGGATCCAGGTGTAATTGCTCCTGGAATCCATGGTCACCCTTTTATTATACTTCTACTACTACTATTGCCCGGATTTTTTATTATTTCGCACTAAACTGTTTATTCATGTATTTATGTATCATGCTTTCTTAGGTACCACTGTTTTTGATCATTGCTTTTTAATCATTGTTTTCTCTCTCTTAACTTGATATTATTAATAACCTTACCCGTATATACTACACTTGCTACTTTCATTTTATTCTTTTTTTCTTAATCTAAGATATATTTCAATCAAGTTTTGCGTGTCTGGACTTGCATAAGTAAGGAGCCGGAGCGTAAGGAGCCGGAACGGAACTACCATTTAATCATTTTGTATTGTCTTACACCCCATCAAGGGGGTGGACTAGACCTATGACCGTGCATCAACTGAGGAGATGACTTCCAAGGCAGCGGTTGCATAACCCGCCCGCGCCTCCCCCCGTCGCCATGAGCGGGCCTGAAGACCAACCGTTGCGGACCGGTGCCCTTCCGCCCTGCCTCCGGTGACCCGATGCTCACTTTTATCCCTAGGGTCTTCAGGTCTTTCCCTCTTTAATTTCAACACAGGGCGTACCGGGAAGCCGGCTTAGGGGCACGGACACCGAGTCCCGCTTGCGACTGGACTGATGGCTCCGCTTATCCTCGGCGGGACTGCCGGACGACTGCAACTCAGTTGCTTTGGTTAGGTCGTACAATCTCATCATAATAATGTTTTTTTTTCTAGTAACTTTCCCTCTTTTCTATTAATAAACTTTGTTTTCAGCTATATCCAGTGGCGGAGATGAGACGTGATACTGTGAAATAAATAACTAACACCATGTGCGCACTCGCATACTGCCTGTTAACAATGTATGCCCGGACATTGGAGGTCTAGAGTCATTTTAATAAAAAAAAAAGCTTCTTTATAAATAAAAAATTAGAGTCCTGACGTGTACGGTGAAGGAGGAAACCATCTGTTTCCTTAGAACGAAGTGGGAAAGTGGTGGGCAACCTCCAGTGTAGCTCCTAAAACGAAGGGAATCAGACTTACAATTAGTTGATGTAACCAAATTTAAATTATAAAAATATTTTTGTAATGGGAGGTACGGCGAAATATTCTTTTAACAACCGTTTTTTTCAATAAGTTGACCGCTGGCAACTGACATTTTTTCAGAAATAGAGTTATGCACATTTTTTTGTTTTTGTTTTTTTAAGCTCTATTTAAATAGCGAAAACTCGTAATTTTAAAAAAATACTCGTCCTACTATTTGTTCCAAAGTTGAAAAACACTAAGTAAGCAGATTCCCCTCCCCCCCTCCCACTACACCGATCCCAACGTGTTCGATCGTGTCGCGACGTGTATTCACCTCCGATCCCAACCGGTCCGATCATGTTGCGACTGCACGATCGAACTGGTTGGGATCCGTGGAGGGGGGGGGGGGGATCTGCTTAGTCACGCGCCAAATGCCGCGCCAATCTCCAACCACCATCCACATCCGGAGAGTAAGGACAGGCATTTTCGTGAAGCTCGTTTTGTTTCTCGTGTAACCAGCGATGCAATGAGGGGACGGACGGTTCTGAAGATACGGTGGCGGCGCGGTGGTTTTTCGAACTTCCAACTACTATTTACTATTAGGCAATGTTACAAGGACTGCACATTATTTTTTTATATAATGATATTTATGTTATGCAGGTGACAGCGGTGAGGAGCACCGCAGCTGGATTCGTAAGGTAATTCGCGTCGAAAGGCTCGCCCGTCCGTTCGGAGCACTCGGAACACTCAAATTATTTTTTATTATCGCTATCGCATTTATTTTTAAAATTTTATAATAGTTTTCAAAATCATGCGGAAATAAAAATACGAAAAAGAATAAGTAGGTAAATAATATATATTTTTTTAAATAATAAAAATTTAAAAAAAAATCGTACACCAAAAACTACAAGGCTGCTGGTCAGCAGTCCAAGAAATTCTTCAATTGGATGATCTAGACGGCGGGGCACGCGAAAGTAACATGGAACGGACGGGGTTCGGAAGATTCGGTCGTTTTCCAGACGAATGAATGCAGCGCTTACGAAATCTGACAAGGACTATTATTATTACATATTTATACAATTATACAGGGTCTTCGGGGGTAAAGTGCATTAACTTCAGTAGATGATTCTATATGATGGTATGAGTAAAAAAGATTAACTAACTTTTTTTCCCATACAAAAAGACGTACCTACTAAAAATCCTTAGTGTGAGCATACCTCATCTTACTTGATGAGCGCTCGCCGGGCACGATTGTGGCAGCATTGCATGGTTGTGACTGGCCCGTATCGTAACAGTGGAAAATAATAAAGCTGGCGGCACACGCTGGTCTATTTTTATCTTTTTACCACAAAAAAACCCCTAAAAGTTGGAATTTCGAGAAAAGTTATTTATATTTTTTACTTATCATATCATCTAGAATCACCTCCCGAAGTTAATGCACTTTACCCCCGGACACCCTGTATACTTTACTTTTTACTTTTTTTGAATATGGCAATCGAAGTTTTAAAAAACATAATTAAATAAAAATATTTAAAAAAAGGTAAATTTTCGGGATTAGTGTCCATGGTTATTACGAATATTTTTTAGAAAAAAACTTTAGATTCGCCTTAATCACTATAAAAGGAAACTTTTTGCATCACGGCCGGCGGAAAATTAATTAATTTTCAATTTCGTTAAATAAAATTTCACTTCGCGAACCGATACTACGACAGCCCGCCCGCCATTTTGTCACTGTTATGTTGGTATCCCTGACCTGATACAAACAAGAGCTAGATACGATTGTAGCCGACTTCGTGGGATATATGATAAGGCGCGTAATTATGAAATTTGTCTAGCGGGCTTGTGTATGTTATCTTTACTTTAAAAAACAGCCTACTATTTTAAATGGTTTGTCTGGCAAAGCAGGGTTTGTCTAGCGGGATTGTGTACGTTATATTTACTTTAAAAAACAGCCTACGTTTTTGAATGGTTTTTGGAAAATTAAAATACATTATTTTCCACCGGCCGTGATGCAAAAAGTTTCGTTTTGTAGTGATTAAGGCGAATCTAAAGTTTTTTTCTAAAAATTATTCGTAATAGCTATGGACACTAATCCCGAAAAATTACCAAAAAATACATAGGAAAAAATTAAAAAAATATATTGAAAATATTCAAAACTTAAAAAATCGTACACCAAAAACGTCCAGAAAAAAATAACTCTTCAATGGGATGATCTAGACTACAGTAATTCGTTGGTTTCATTCATGTATTTGATCTAGTCGTTGCTAGCGGGGCACGCGAAAGCACTGTGGAACGGACGGGATTCGGAAGATTCCGTCGTTTTCCAGGCTGCTGGTCGGCAGACCTGCTTTTTTTTCTCATTTACTAATCGACCTCTATCGTATGAGACCATTCACAATGACAATGAGCACAAATATTCACCCACAAATTTACGTTTTCATGTTCACCCTGCATCGGTCGGATGCGCACTGAACGCCGAAGCAGGATGCTATAACACGATGTTTGAGCGTGACGCATTTTCGATTAAAACAGTGTAACTTTCTCCACAAAATAAAAGTCTTCAAATCTGTGGTAGTATTCAACTTTTAATAAAGTTTTTAAACTTACGAAATGATGTTACTAAAACTTTTCGATGCGGCACAACTTATAGGATTAATGTAACCAAATAAAACTTAAAACTTTAGTCAGCCGTTTGCCGTAAGCGAAAATGTTTCCCAAAACACGGAAAGGCTATTTGACGTAACCATATAATTTTTCATAGTAAATAAAAACTAAAACACTAAATACGCCCGGGTTCAAGGGAGAAACCCGCATTTTATTAAAAAAACGTCGGATTTTTCATCACTTACGTCAATTTATTGTCGGACTTCCGCAAAAAACAGTAGATATTTTAAGGGGGTAAACTTTCAAATTTTCATAATATATAAACTTCGAGCACACAGATCGTCGCAGTTTTTTTTCAAGTAAAATGGCATCAAAAAGTGAAAATTTACAAAATGTGGGTTACGTCAATTAGCCTTTCTGCCGTCGATATGGTTCTTTTTTCATGTTTAGGTATGTTCTAAAATGGTAAGTATACATCCTATTTAAATATTTTCTTTTAAAATATATTCTATTAAGGGGTCGTCCATTAATCACGTGATGTTTTTAGCAACTTTTTAACCCCCCCCCCCCCCCTCCCTGGTGATTTATGGTGAGGTTTTAGGCTAACACCCTCTCCCCCAAAATCACGTGTATTTTTTTTAGTACAAAGTATTTTGAAATTTTCAGAATATTATCACTAAAAATTAATACACGTGTTATCTCATTATACCCCCCCCCCCGTGATATTTCGTGAATTTTTCAGAACATTCCCCCACTTTCGAGCCTCACATGATTAATGAACGACCCCTGTAATACTTTACACACGATTCAACTTCAAAATCGGAAATTGGTAAATAGATTATGAAGTGAAGATATGATCTTCGTACTCATGTCATAAAAAGACTTTTGCCTGATTTTTAAAACCTGGGAATATTTGCTTGTTTCGTTGCTAGTGCCTTTAAAATACGTTAGTACATGAAATTGGCTCATTCACAGTTTCACAGGTGAGCATGTCCGCAGCGAATATGATATCACAGACGAACATTTTTGTATGGATGTTCCCGGGATAAAACAGTCTACACGTGCAGACATGCTCGTGTAACGTCTTGCCCCGAATGCTCACCGCGGACATGCTCGCTCGTGAATGGGCAGCTATAGTTTTGTATTCCATAGAAAAGCTTTTTACTTCTTACTATGGCTTTCACACTTTGTGACATTTCAATTTGACAGTTTTTATTCCACAAAATTCGCTTTTACAGTCGTAATAAACAATTTAGATACCATAATTTGATTGTTTAATGTTTTCTTTTGTTTAGTTTCCATTGAAATGTAAGTACGTTTTTATTACGGCCAGCATTCTTTATATACTAATCATAATAATATTGTCCAGTAATGTCATGTCAGTTTTCGTTTATTGCAAATAACTAAAAATTGATATTATTCTGTCATTTCACACCTTTGTTTTTAAATATCTGTGTGGTTTTCTTTTGTGAATGTCTAATCCCCAAAGATGATGATGCGACTGCATTAGAGAAGAGATATTTTACCACCCAGAATGTTTCTTGGTATAGTGTAATGTCATTATTTAAGTATGCCCACACTGCTTCTTTTTATTTGCTGTTTTATAATGCAAGCCCCGCGCATTCCCTTGCAATTACATACATGTTGATTTCTCGTATTCCGCTTCAATCAATACTCGCAAATGATTGAAATAAGTTTTGTTTCAACTTAATTACTATAAAAAAAAAACAAATATTTACCTTGGGGGAGATGTAAAAACATGCTTTTATGTTTGTATTTGGTTAAAAAATTTGTAAGTGGAGTTTGTCATTAGAGTTGACACCATGTTAAATCTAGACTACGAAGTGACATTTGCCAATATTAGAGAAATAAAAACCAACCTAAGAACATAGTTTACATGAAATCGGTTCTAAGGTTCGGTTTTTGTATTAATTAAGTTCAAACAAAGTTTATTTCAATTATTGGTAAATATATCCCCAACAGCCGCACTTTTAATGAGCCCAGATTATGGAAATTACACTGCTTCAACTTAATTACTACAAGAAACAACTAATTACTTTTGGATAGATGATAAAAGATGCATTAAAATTCTATTTTTATTCAAAGTTCAAAATTTTCCATATTCCTTTGGCGCCATTTTTGATTGAAATTTGCGTAAGTTTCGTTTCAATCTAAATACACACGAATTACTTAAATAACCCAAACTAAGAACCTAATGTGACCTGTGATGTGCATGTCAATAGTTGTTTCTTGTAGTAATTGTTAGAATGGAGTGCAATTTCCATAATCTGTGCCTAAAAGTGTGGCAGTTAGGAGAATGTTTGCCCAATCATTTTAAGATTGAAGCGAAATATGAGAATTATTTTACCTTACTTTGATCTAACAATAGTAAAATATTAAAGTATTTGACGTTAATTGTATCTTATATCATCTCTGTGTTTATTTACAATTCAACGTGAAAAACTCATACTGTGGGAAAGTGTAGCGTGAGCATGATGGAATTTTGATGTTTTTTTTTTCTTCAGACTTCAAAATGCATTTGAATTCCGAAATTTCGAGTGCTCTTCAGCAATTGGAGGCCATCAAGACAGCAGTTGATCAAAGTGACGATCCAAAACTACAGGTTATAATACTTTTTATCTCATTTTGTACATGCTCGTAACATATTATGATATGTTTTACCGGGGCGTTTGGCTCCCCAGGTCAAATGATTTTTGACCCCCAAAATTAAAAGAACAATTATATCATTGTTTGTGTAACATAATTAAATTAACCCTAGAAAGATAATCTTATTTTTACCTACGAGGGGAGTAGGTTTAAGTTCGCGGAATGGGTAGGTAGGTGATTAGTGGGGATGTCGCTGAATTAAATACTAATTAAACAACTCATCATTAGTATAAACACCGGGTTTTATCGTAATTAGGTCATTAGTATTCGAGCTATCGTCGACCAAACAAGTCAACTGGGAAGAAATTGTGAAATATGGAGAAAATGTTGTTATAAAGTTCCTTACCAAGCAAGGAAAATCAGCTCAGACAAAACTGAAAGAAATGTCATCTGTTTACGGGGACTCTTGTCCAAGTAAAACTATGGTTTACAAATGGCATTCCCTCTTTAAACAAGGCAGGGAGTCACTTGAAGACGACCCACGGCCAGGGAGGCCGATCGAGGTGACCACTCCAGAAATTATTCAAAAAGTCGAAAAATAAATATTGGAATGCCCGACTAAAGAAGAAATAGCTCGCAGAAATGGTTGGAGTATCAGATACAACCATTTTCAAAATTCTCCACGACCATCTTGGCATGACTAAAGTCAGCGCAAGATGGGTGCCGGGAATGCTCCGCCACCGCAAAAACAACAGCGCGTGAGGTGTTCTTGTGCATTTTCGGACCTCTGTAGGGAAGACAAAGATGGAGTGTTGGCTCAAATTGTTACTGGTGATGAAATTTTGGTTCATCATTATGACCCTGAGTCTAAACAGGACTCAATGCAGTGACACAGAAAGGCACACACCACCCAAGAACTTAAAGGTGTCACAATCGGCTGGGAAAATCACGGCAACAGTCTTTTGGGACTCCGAAGGAATCCTGTTGATCGATTTTAAAGGTAAAGGTGTTTCCATAACCGGAGATTACTACGCTTCAATCCTAGAACAATTAAAGGAAGCCATCGAGGAAAAATTGACCAAAGGTGTCCTCCTTCTGCACTACAACGCGCCTGTTCACAAGAGCCGTGTTGCGATGGCTGCCCTGCAGAAGGTGGGCTTCGAAATTTTGCCACACCCACTTTACAGTCCTAACCTGGCTCCCAGTGAGTATTATCCATTTCCAAACTTGAAAAAAGAACTTTGTGGGAAAAAGTTTTCAAGTGATGAAGAAGTGAAGGATGCAATTTCGGTATATTTTTTAGACAAAGACAAATTTTTTTTTTTGAGGGTATACAAAAGTTAATTGAAAGATCCGAAAAATTTATTAGGGTAGCAGGTGAATATATTGAAAAGGAAAAATAATTTTGGATTTTTATTTCCACTCCTTACCCCCCATTCCGCGAACTTAAAAACCCACCCTCGTACCTTAAAGATAGATTCATACGTCTGAGAGACGTAATGAAGTTTAAAAGTGAATATTTCACATATTATCACACTTACACAGTTTACAGATAGTTGAATAATTAGTTTAGGGTTTTGTACTTTAAATAAAACCAAAATAATTATAATAATATATTGTAATTAAAAAAATAACAAAATTCTGTAAACCTCTTACAAATCAACTACAAAATATTAACTCTTTTTAAAAATTAAAATTTATGTTTTATTTTATGTCTAAATGGTATTTTTTTACATGCTATGAAAGTTTAAATGCTAATCAGTCGTTATACATAAAAATAATATTTAATAATATAAAAATAATGTTTTATTTCGCTAAATCACCTTTATACGAACAAGTTTGAAAGTTACTCAAAAGGTAATCATACATCTATCGGGCGTGAGGGGTAAGTATTTCTCCGTAGTTATTGTACTTACCGTGGTGACAGAGCCGCCCCGTGCAAGCTCTGCTCGGCAACTGAGATAACTGAGATAGACAGCGCACTATGTCGCGAAATAAAAAAATACAGCTTTTGATCTAAAAAGTATACAGCTTTTGATCTAAAAAATATCGCTTACATCTCTCAGACGTAGATTATCTTTCTAGGGTTGAAAACAACTAGTCCTATTCTTAATTTATTTTAAATATACCGCGAAATAGCGGGACACCGGCAGCAGCGAGTTTCGAGTAGTGGCATCTAACATCTCAAATAGATGCTCCCGTTCTTACACCTCGTTGGGTCAATTTATAAAATGTCCATGGCTATTATATCTTCTTTCCCTGTACGTTGCATACAATAAACATTGAGATGGCATTATACCATCTTCCGTCTAATTAAAATTCTCTCGTGAAGAAAGCTTCGGTTATTGCCGTGAGGGAGACAGTACAATGAATATTATATGTTTAAAAGAGGTGGTGACTCAAGGGCGGATCCAGCTTTGGCGCCAGGGAGGGGTCACATAGCGGCAGGGGGGGGTCACATAGTAGTCGTCAAGTCACATAAGTTATAATTTAATTTTGATAATAATAGATGCAAGTAAAAAGTAGGTAGGTAATTTTGATAATAATAGATACAAAAAATATATAAAACATTATGTTTAACAATTTTAATTAGTGGTCCACCTAGATCCTGGACCCAGCCCAGGGGGGGGGGGGGGTCATGACCCCCATAACCCCCCCTCTGGATCCGCCCTTGGGTGGTGTGTTGAACAGCCTTTCCATATTCAATATTCCAAACCTTTTCAGTTCAGAAAATGTTTGGTTGTTATCGAACCACCTCAGAAAGGTCATTGAGTGATAAAAAAATATAAAAAAATTGGTTAAATAGGTTAAGTTAGGTTAGGGATAATGACCTTTCTGAGGTGCTTCTGAGTTGGTTTCATTCTGAGTTGGCATAGAACCGATTTTTTTAATGTTGGTGAAAAATTTAAAGAATGATCTTCTGGGAAATCTTGACCAATGGAGGCAAGTTTATTTATTTCGCGTGGTCGCTTCAGTGGCTACAAACATAAAGATAAATATGGTGTCTATTTCAGAATGCGACAGCAGATGACTTTGCTTTGATTCTCGGCCTCCTTGACAACCCAGTGTTCCGTAGTATTGTTACCTTGCAAGACTCTCTGGCTCTTCTCTCCACGCAAATATCACATCACCCCTCCATTCTGCCTGGAGACTTCGATATAACACCAGCAGGTGAGATTACTTAGACTTATTATTCATTAACTGTGCGTAATATTACATTCATCGGTATTTATTTCAGTCACTTTGATATAGTTCACCAAGGGCGGATTTAGGGGGGGACACGAGGGTATTTTTGTTACAGATTACAGATGGTATTTTTGTGTACTGTGGAAAAACCATCACAGTACATACTTAGAAGCTAAAACTGTCTTTTTTAAACATTTAATTTTTCTATTGTTTTGACACTTTCATTAACCTTCCTATACATACTTGAACTTGTAGAAATAAACTTGAAGTATGATACTTACTTCAAGTTTATTTCTAACAGTAATTGTTGTTTTTTTTACCCGTCCGCCCCTTGTGCGCCCCCCAGAAAAAAATCCTAACAGTAATATTGTTGATTTTTTGCCCGTTCGCCCCTTGTGCCCCTCAGGAAAAAGTCCTAACAATAATTGTTGATTTTTTTGCTCGTCCGCCCCTTGTGCCCCCATCAGGAAAAAATCCTAACAGTAATTGTTGATTTTTTTTGCTCGTCCGCCCCTTGTGCCCCCCCCAGAAAAAAATCCTGGATCCGCCCTTGTAGTTCACCAAAATTGTCATTTGACCAAGTATCCTTATTCTGTTGATTTCTACAACATTGGCACCATTGGAATCAAATTGTAATCATTGGTGACATTTTGTTGTTATTTGAACACTTGCTGAATTTGGTTCAGTGCTTGTTATTAAATGTTTGAAATAAACAGGAGAGTTGGCCCTGCAAACCCGCGGTCTGTATGGGGGCCTGGATGGTGAGGAGGAGCAGAGGGTGCCCCAACTCTCTCCGCCCAACAGTCTGGGCTACAACGTACTAGCGGGGCCCCAGGAGGCTGAAAGGATCCTCGGAATAGATAACGCTGCCATCGACACAAACATCTCCCACCAGCAAGTCAGTTATTTACTTGTTTTATTAAATTTAGTTAACTCTTATTTTAAATGCTGGCCTTTCAATGCTGACACTATCTATCGGCACATTTTGACACAAAATAAGTGTTTTAGTAAAATCGACTTCGACATCGATCACATATATGCGACATTTACGTACGAGGAAAGCCACACATGGATCACATACGCGACAGCTAAATAAAATCAGGAAAATAAACAGTTATTTCTTCTATGAAAAATGTTTTTGTCGATACGAGATTAAGTCAGATAGCGGCGTTGTATGATGATCCATCGGCGACTAACCTCGTACACAGATGCTGTGTACGGGCGCGGCCGATGCCTTAAATTTTTGGTGGTTCACTGAGTAATTCATCAAAAACGTAAAACAAAAGTAGGTAAATAAATAAAAATAAAATTAGACAGAGCCTAGTAACTCATAACTCGTACAGTGCCCTTGAGGTGATTATTCACAAAAAATGGCGCTATACAAATTATCCATTTATTATTGTTATAATTTTGTGTAAAAGTTTTCTTTGTGGATTTACTATCTTGGTTGATAATTAAATGTACTTTTGCGGGCCATTTGCTATAATTCTGCTTTTATTTTCACGGTTCATATATTACGTCCTTACATATGAAATTGGCATTTTGTATGGGAGGAACATAAAGTCGATTTTTTTTTAATATAATATATTTATTTAATCAATCAACCATTGCTATCTATGCACTTTTGCCATCTCATAGGTAGTTCATCGATCCCTTTACTAAAAAAACCATTCGGACGGGAATCAATAAAATCTTTGAAGGCGGTTTGGACTGCCCCATCGGAGTTGAATTTTTTCCCTTTCAAGAAGTTATCCAAATTTCGAAAAAAATGGTAATCTGTTGGGGCAAGGTCCGGAGAGTACGGTGCAGCGAGGTTGTGTAGAGTGGTTGTGTAATCTTAAGGCGGCCAACTTTATAAAATATCAATGCGGGACACGGTGGCGTGTGATGTCGACCGGAGGGGGGGGGGGGGGTACGTGTACAAATTTATACCTGCTCCCTCGATTAACCATAACCTGAGTAACCATCAGTTACTTATACCAGGGCGGGTAAGAGGTGGATTACCTCCACTGCTCCCTCGATTTAAACTACAATCAGAACATAAACATGGTTTCTCCTTGATTCTGGCAGCACATACATAGAATTTTCTGACACTTCGAATAAGAGAATGTTTTCCTTCGAAATATGTCATCAGATGAATATAGCTGGAATTTTACATTCTGAACACAAAATTGGTTTAAATAAATCTGTATGCGGCACCTTAAAATTACACTAACACTTTTGCAAGAAAGGAAATTCTTTTTGAAATTCAGTGAACTTACAACTTTGCTTTTTCGCGGTCGGCGGCATGGTCAACAAATTATTTGATTCGATTTGAATGATAAATACGGGTTATCAATTACGTGTCACGGCGTGCACTAATTCACTACTACACTAGCGCTCTTTGACTCTTGCCTGACTTAATACATAAATAAACCAATTCCTAGATTGATGTCTTCGGGCCTTTTCCATGGACAAATTTTGTCATTAATTTAACCACGGGTGAACCGAAATGGTTGAAATAGACTAAAGATACAGGAAGTTTATTTCTCTACCATAGACAATATTAAAAAAATATAGGAATGCGGGACGTTTTAGATGATTTGCATGACTATTTTATTAAATTTTGCATTGCTGGATTATAACCGGCATTGCGGGACGGTCCCGCAGAATGCCGGACGGTTGACCGCCTTATGTAATTTGCCATATTTATATACAAAAATACAAATTATTATGACCCTTTTTTATATTGAGGATTTATATTCTTTATAAAGAAGAGTATCTGTGGTGGGTAAGGGTCCGGCTTTTTTTTAATATAAATCTACAGTTTTGTTCCGAGATTGATAAAATTTTGCCCACTTGACCTTCAAAACAAGAGAAGGTCACTGTCTACATGAGATTTCTAAAAAGTATGCACAAAGCCCTGGCAACTACGGGGATTTCAGCTAGTTTTATATAAATTATGATTAGCTTCATCACAAATTTGTAAATTTGAACACATTAAAATTCTATCTGGCTTATCTACCAGGCAATCAGCATCTTGCAGCAGGCTCGTGGACTAGTGGAGATGGTGGTGGCCAGAGGGGGTGCGACCGATGAAGGGGGGGCTGCCCCTCCCCTGCCTGTTTCCCTCCCACCGCTTCTGCCCTCGGACTGGGCGCAAGTTGAGGCCATTCACCTGGTCAATGATGGAACTGGTCTTGGTTTTGGTGAGTTATAATATATATAATCCTTTGTCTGACTTCTGTCCGAAATTTACTGTTACTCATTTAAATTTACTCTAGTATCCAGTCAAACGTCTAAAAAAAAGCGCTCAGAACTGTACCGGAACAACTTTTCAGCTCCCCCATTTGTTTTCCAATTTCAAATAATGCTTTTGCGTATAGAAACTTTCGATAAGCGATTGAAAGGTGATGGTGAACACTGGCAATATAAGAGTTTTTTTTCTAAGTTGTGTCATTTTTTTTTAATATCAGTTTTTCTATGGAATGCCAGTTTAGTGACTTTGGACTGTTTGGATGAGGTTGATAAAGAAGTTATTTAATGGAAACTAAGTTCTTTTGTTGATCATTATTGTTCTTTGCATTTACAGGTATAATTGGAGCTCGTACAAGCGGTGTGATAGTGAAGACGATACTGCCGGGAGGAGTTGCGGACAGGGATGGTCGCCTCAAGTCAGGAGATCATATTTTACAAATTGGAGATGTGAGTTTCAATCCAGACATTATTAAGTAACAGTACATATATAGCGCTGTAATGAGTCTTTAATACCGGTAACCAGAATCGAAAGCAGCCTCAATCCCTTGATTAACCCAACTCAATCTTAAACATTTTGAAATTAGGTCTTCTAAATGACTAGGCCCTTTGCAGGTGCAATTTGAGCAGTCTGCTCCAGGAGCCAAGGCACTGAAAATACCAAGCACTTCATCTAATTCTGTGGTCGTCAAAGTGCGGCCCGCGGCAGATATTTGTGCGGCCCGCACAAATATCTGCCGTTTTCTTTTTAGATAATTTTTTTTTTTAATTTAAAATTTTAATTATAATATAATCTATTTAAATTTTAATTTTTTCATATCCTAATGATTTTAAAGCGTTGTGTTTAATTGATTGATTGATTTAAAACGCCCAGCTGGTTTTTGAACACATCATAAGTCGATTTCGAATGCGCGCATAATAGAGGTCATAGGTTCTCTCAACGGGGACGAAAACGCCCCCTTGTGGCTTCAGGGGGACAGTAGAAGACCCAAAGACAATTAGAGGGCATTGAGATGGCACAGTGAGTGCGTGGGCATGTAAAAAAATGTGGTCTAAAAAAGACGAAAAAACACGCTGATCACGTACTAATAAAGCTAAATAAATTTTAATTTTTGTTATTGTATGTATCACATGTGCGAAAATTCATATATTTCGGTAGTTCAGGAAGTGGATGAAAATTGAACTGGAAGATTCCATTACAGATCTACATTAATTTTTATTATAATATTATCATTTTACATGTATTATTATTATTACTAAGAATTGACATTTATATCATGAATACAAGAAGGAAGGAGGTAGCAACCCGGTACTTAAATACAAAAGAATTGCTTTTTGAGCTTGCTAACCAAAAAGGTACAACATCAACCCCTCCCCCCCCCCCCCCCCCCCCGAATTCATAAGTGTGCGGCCCCGCGTGATACCTCATATTGTCCTTTGGGGCCCTTGACCAGAAAAGTGTGACGACCGCTGATCTAATTCCAAACCCAAATCATCCAAACATTATGTAATTACAGTGCTCACTAACTAACTAAACATCTGTTTCATCAAATTCTGAGTACAAAAATAAAACTCATTCTTCGCACCAATCTATATTGTCCACCTACTCATCGTTTCATATGTTTACAAGTATGTACCTTCCTATTTTTGTTTGAACGAAAAGTTCACAAGTGTGAGTATAATAGCAGAATCTAGCAGTGCGACTATGGGTGCCGTTCTTTCAGCCGTTTTGGCTATTAAATGTATACTAGCACACGAGTATTCGCGATTGTGAAAACGAGATAAGTAGATGCAAAAAATAACACTGTAGAAAATTAGTTTGCAGATAGTATGTTTTAATTTAAACATATATTAAAATTTATAAAAAAGAACTTTCATACTGAAAATGTTCAATTACTTTATATATGTTTGTAAATTTTTTTTATATTTAGATTATTATATGTAGGTTATCTTTTGTATTTTTATTTATGTTTTTCTTTTGTACTTTGTATTATTATTATTTAAGTTTTGCTTTTGTACTTTGTATTTTTATTTATTATCTTTTGTATTTTTTTGCTTTAATCTTTATTGATATATGTAATTATAGATACTGCTACCCGGCTCAGAACAGATATTGTCTAGTGAGTCGGGTAGCGCACATATATGTAAATAACTATTGATATTAATAAACGCCCGGGTTACCGTCACGTAAAAAAAAAAAAAAAATCAACAGAAGAATGCAGGATTCCGTTTGTTCTAATTTCGGCTTTCCAAACAGGAATTAATAATCAATTCGAATTAATGCATAACAACCGACTTGTGATGAATTGCATTGATCAACAGTGAAAATTAGGAAATATCGTAGCTTCCCACTTTAATTTAAAAAGAAAATATCAATTACTTATAAAACGGACACGTCTACGACATCTATCGGATTAGAGTAAAGTGAATTCATATTTACGGTAGGGATCTATAATTAGACAAAGTGAGACGAGTATTGATAAAAAAATCACAGATGGTATCAACTAATAATCAGGGACAGGGACTCCCCAATATACTTTAGACCAAGATATATTGACAGCCAATTGAACTGCAGCAAAAGCGATTAAAAACCAATTCAGCCTATCAACGGGAAGAGGGCCGAACCCATTTTTAGAACAAAGGAATGACCTTTGGACTTGGCAATTAGTAATGTGATTAATGAGTTTGACGTTCCCACCAAACCGAGAGGTGAATAAACTCCATGGGAAGAAATAATCTGTTCAGGGACAAAAGAACGATGACCCCAAGAAATGTTATCATTAACCGGTACATTCCAGGGATCAGAAACCCTAGTTCTCGAACGCATTAAAACATATCAGGTGCGGAAAAAAAGGATACACGTAAACACGATGCAGAAGTTTAAGTGAAAAATTGCAAAGCAAGTGACGAAAACGTATTGTAAGATGTTAGGGAGATTTTCATCTATAATACGATTGTTTGTGACGACCGGAGATGATCGATTCGAGGGAAAACGTGCTAAAGGAAATGGAAATGTTGAGAAAACAATGGAAAATTATTGTTATCAATTTTAGACGGAGCTAGGATATTACGATGAAAGATTTAGGGAGGAAACGTCAAAAAAAAATGAGAGTTTTAAAGAATAGGCGAGGGTACATTTCAGATGTCTAGAGCAGTAACAAGTGTTAGAGAAGAAGATAGAGTGCAGTACGGAGGGGAGTGGAAAATGCTGAAAACATTGCGATAGAAAAACTCAGGAAAAGGAGTCATTTTACGTAATTAAAATGGAGTTTATAGAGTAACATAGTACGCGATTGCAGATAAAGATGAGGCATTACAATGGTTGTCGATTTCAGATGTATTTTGTTGTGATAAACAAGGAATATTCGAACATGAAAATTGTTTAGATAAGGACGATTAGCCGTTAAAAAAGGTAATAAAAATTATCATGGGTCTTATGAAATATTTATATTAAAGAATTCTCATAAAAGTTAACGACACTGAAATAAAAAAGGATTTATTGCCAGGTGGGTACAGGGACTAATGTATACAACTGTCAAGACATATGGTTTATGGGATTTTTCGTAAGAACGGGACAAAATTTGTAAGGCGTTCTCTATGAAGCAATAAAAATGACAGGAATTTAAGGGCCGAAGTGGGGGTATCTCCTATAAAGATGTTAAAAATGATATATTTATTAATAACAAATAGAAAATGAAATTTTCCAAGAGGCAGCAAACATCAAAAAACGATATGGTTATATCAGGGAAGTACGGGGAAGTGAGGGGAAAGGAGATACGACAGAGAAAAACAAAGGAAATCTTAGATTAACAGTGAATAAAATAAATACGGCTTGAAATATAAAAATCTATAGAGATATGAACAATAGCGTAAGAATAAATAAGGAAATTCATGGAAAGAGTGTCGTGAATAAAAGAAAATTCGAGAAAGAATGGAAAATTCAAATATACGACGTAAATAGAGAAAATTCGGTTTTAAATGGAAAGGTTCATATAGAATACAGAAAAACTCGAGGAAAAATAATAAAATAAAAATGAACAATTTGCGAGAAAGACTTCGACATGAAGATATCTCTGATAGGCGAATTTGGGGACAGATTTGGAACATATGGTAGATGCCGTACGCACGGACATGTTACGGAATAGATGAAAATAGAACTTTAAAATTATTAAATTCAAGCTAATTTTGTATGAACAACAGGACAAAGGAAGTTGGGCCATTAAACATGGATCTTACTAAATCCGGATCTTGTAAGTATGGGAGTACGAGACAGAATTGAAAGTATCAGACGCGGAAGGTACTAAGAGACCACATTCGACAATAATGGAGAGGTTTCAAGAAATTACGAGTTGATAGTAATTAGATTGGTTTATTATAGGAGATTCAGATACGATCTTTTGGACCTGAGAGGGGTATAAAAGTCTAGACAAATGCCAGTTGAGGACAGTCTACGGTCGTGGTCGAAAAGTTTGTAACTTCGCGGAACGTGACGAAACGGTGGGTGACTTAAAGTGGAAAAATTCTAAGTGATAATTATTTTGATACTTAGAAAAATTTCACATTCTAGTCAGTGATATACAAAAAAAATACTTTGCAGTTAGAGTCAGTGAAAATAAAAATTAAAGACAACGCATTAATTACTTGTGAAAAATAAAAGTGCTCGTGATAAATACAATTTGTTTTAGTGGAAAATTCGGATTTTATAATCACCTAATATCGTAATTTTAAACTTAGAAATTTCGCGTTTAATATTAGTGCAATAAATAACTGAAGTGATGTGATAATTTAGCGTGAAGGAGTTATAATTAAATACGTGTGTTCAATCTAAGTGAAAGTGTTCTAACAAATAATAAATAATTAAATTAATTATCTTAAATAATAATAATAAAACAAAATAATATTTTATTAATACATAAAAGTTCGGAGGGATAAAAATTTAATTTAACAACAATTTACCATCTCTAAATTAATCGTGAAGTAACTATCATTTAAAGAGTTATCTAACCAACGAGTTTTGAGATAAAATACAGTTTAGAACGATAGAGTTCATGCATCATTTTAATTAATTAGATTAAATGAAAAAAAAAAAAATTGAAGTCAAAAAGATTTAATTAAATTTAGGAAAATAAAAATTAATTTAGGAAAATTGCAGCAAGGTTACCGTGTATTTCCCGGTCGGAAAAAAACCTTGGTAGGGGTAAGTCTTTTCCGTTATAAAATTTTACAGATTCCAAGGAGAAAGCGGAATGGAGCAAACATTGGTATTTGGATTAATTATTTGACCAAGATATTACTCGCTTAATATGTGATATGTAACTATATTAAAATATTATAAGTATAATAAGTATATTTTTTATATTTATATATGTAAGTATATAAACATATATATATGTAATTTTGTTCCCAAGAAAAATTATAATCAAAAAAAAAAAAAAAAGAAAAACACTTATATAAAAAGAGGAAAAGGGTATCGATTCCTACCTCTGAATTCATCAATAACTATTAAAAGTAGTTATGTGTGATAAATTTACAAATCAATATTTTATATTTAATGTTATGTATGTATTAATATAATTTCAGAAAATCCAGAGCATTTGAAATAAGTTATGATATTAGAAATTACTTCAACCATAAAATAATTATACATATCAATATTATAAATTATTTATTGAGACAAAGTATATATAAATGAATAAATATGTATACGTAATCGGGTATCAGACTAGACAATTGCGCTAAGTACATCATTATCAAACAAAGAAAATTTTAGAGTCATCTCACACGTCTCCGGAATGTCTAAAGTAAACATACCTCATACGCTTGAATCTAGGTCACGAGGCCGTCGAGAATGTTTACAAAGCTCAAATTGTTTACAAAATAAATCGGTCACTGGGGCACTAGTTCGAATACAGTAAAAAGAAAAAAAAAAAAATGACCTTGATTAGTGGATATCGTACTTAGGTATTAACTTCTAGGAACGGGATAAAATTATTATATTGCGCAATTATTAAAGAAAAAAAAAAAAGGGAATTAAACACTATTTTTAATTTGAACGTGAAGAGATATCTACAGACCTAAGCAATTGAAAATTAACAGATTTATTATAGCAGTTCAAAAGGGTGTATTGAAGATTTACATGAAACAGTTGATAAATCACGGGATAGTAAAAAGTAGGGTGTATTGAAGGCTTACATGAAACAGTTGAAAAATCACGGGATAGTTAAAAAGGGGTGTATTGAAGATTTACATGAAACAGTTGAAAAATCACGGGATAGCTTAATAAGGGGTAATGAGGATTTACATGCTTCAATTGAGAATCACGGGATAGCAAGAATTTATCAAAAGTTGAACATTGGAGGGGAGGGAAAGAAAAAAAAAAAATACAGTTCAACCAACAGAAGGCAGTGTTCGCTTCTGTAACAAGGACCATTAATCAAACCATAGAGATGGCGGATCTCTCAAACAAAACCGTCAACAAAACCAAACAAAAGCTTGGAGTTATGGCGAATCTCCAGAACACATCGCCAGATAAGATCTTATTGTACTAGTATATATTTATATCACCCACTATTCTTACGTATATATTCGGTATCAATCTGAAAATTTCACAGAATTGATGGGCGAGATCCGAGCTCGGGATGCGTTGCAAGTAGTTTCGCATTGCGAGTTATAAACCTTCCCAAAACGTATGTTTACATATATATCTTTTTATGTACTGTTCATTGAATGAAACGAACTCACTTACAATTAGTGCTTTAGGCCTGTCGGGTCACTCTCGTCTCATTTCTTGAACGTGGAGGGAGGATTCACGACCCGTAACTCCACACAAACCCGTGAGTATATGATTGCATATAGGACGAAACCGGTTCGCCCTAAGTAAATAGTAAACTTTGGAGGAGTAGGAATTTGGAGGTATCTGGGCTCGGGGGAAGACCTGAAGGCAGTGCATGATGGCGAAGGAAGGTCAATTGGGACGCGATAACTTAGGTATCAATCAATTGAACCGTGCCAAAAGACTGTGCGAATTTTGGGAGGACTCCTGATCACCCTGCTTACTTGATGGAGGCTGGAGCCAAATTTTGCCAGAAAAAGGGTTATTCTGAGTTCGTCAAATATGCAATTAACTAATTACATTAACCTACTAAATCCATCTTTATATGTACCTTATAGCAGCTGAATCTAAACGGAGGGGCGCCCAGCAGATACGAGATACAATCATAATCAAATTTACTAACATTTAACCATTTGAGTTATATTTAATTATCTGTTCAATTAGTCATGTGTAGTTTCGATTAGTATTGCTTATTCATGAATTCATTAGGATGTAGGGAATCATAATAAACGTCAAAGGGAAGTTAGTTCATTTAGAGAAATTACTTAAGGTTAAATTTGCAAGAGAGAGACCAATACAGTTTGAAATTCAACACTCTGTTTAGAATCAAGAGGGTTACCACAAAATTTAAAGTAATTAAAGTTCTATATCATAAATCAAAAAATTACACAACGTTTGATGGAGTTTAATTACAACCTAAATACGAAAATATTTACGTTCAAAGTCGTAAATAACGTATTTATTAGTTAAGTACATATATCGCTAAAGGTATGTAGTACAAGGGAGCTTTAAGTAGCTTTCTGTAGTCATCAGAGGAAATAAGGGTCCAATTTTATAAAGGCTTGTGTGACGTAGGGGAGGAATTTTCCATCCCTACCACACATATGCAAAGCCTTAAGAATTTAAATATCGATCAGAGCCAAGAGAAAAGGCGAGAATATTACAACTGTCTTGCCGATGAAAGGAGAGTTAAATAAGATATAAAAAACGAAATATTACGACTGGTGCCAAGTGCCCAGGAGTAAATAAAATACAGGCAAATATAAGAGAGCAGAGAAAAGACAAACATCACAACTGTGGTGCCGTGACCAGGAGATCAGAGTTTTACAAGTTGTTTTAGAAAAAAAAAAAAAAAAAAACTTTTATTGGTCAATCTATTGCAAAAAAAAAAAAAAAAATAATAATAATAATAAGTAGGACGTTATGTTAAATGAAGTGATAATAAAAATAAAATAAAAATCAGAACAGTGCGCCGTTAAATAAACACGAAAAAAATATATAAATTAATAAATAAATATACGAAAATAAATATATAAACAATACATTTAAATATAAAAAAAAAAAAGTGTTAACGAATAAACTCTACATGTTTTAAAATAATTTATAAAAGTGTCGATAAAGTTTAAATCAAGTGACCATGAATTTGTTGATTGCTTATGAGATTATAAATATCGTAACAAAGAATGTAGGTCAGATACAAGCGTAAACAGTTTATTCAAGGCAGGCCATAAATTCCTGAATCCAGAATGTTAATGACCGTAATGTAAACAATCTGATACGAGATACCGCGGTGTTTGTAAGCATCGAAAGATTGATAACCTAAGCATCGAAAGTGATAACAAAACATCGAAAAATTTTGAAGTAGGTGACATCGGGGGTAACGCGCATCGCTTTAAGAGATTGTAGAATAAACAAACTCGAAAATGATATCAACACTCGGTTACGGAAAAAATAAACAGACTTTACAGATAAAAACGGGGGAACTTACCTACATAAAGTGACCCTTTGTTTATAGTTAATGTTGTGGGTTTGTATGTGAGGATTATCACATAAAAAGTCATAACATAAAAGATAAGGAACATAAAATAAAAATAACATAAAATATTTGATTGGGGATAGTGTCGAGTTGAGAGCTTTAATATCACAGACGAATGTTTTATAGGTATATACCTATTTAAGGGAACATTTGATCATTCGGACCAAAAAAAGGAGGGGATTTGACGAAATAACATCAAGATAGGTATTGCGAACTCTAAACAGATTTTGCGAAAATATCGTAGGTATTGCGGAACTTGAAGGAATGGTTGGCATTCTAAACAATGAGTGATTATTGGTTGAACGAAAATCACGGGATATTCATTAACATTGGAGTAACAATATTCATTCCGTTTTTTTTGCAATTACCTACATTTAATTGAAATGAAGAGTGATGGTAGAGTTGATCTAATTTGGGTTACAATCATCATGCAAACAAATATAAATAATTAAAAATATTGTGTTTTATAGGGGGACAGGTTCCAAAAAAAAAAAAAAATAAAATAAATTATAAATATATATAGGTATATTTATAACAAATAGTTGGTATTGAGTTAAATTCATTAAAAAAATTTAAACAAAAAATGGCGGAAAAAAGGAAAGTGGATGCGACGGAATTAGAAGCTAAAGAAATACCGTTGGGAGATGAATTACGGGAGATATTTAGACGTTCAAAGAGGTCTAAGTTACGAGTCGAGGATATGATAGAAGTCGTTCAGCCAGAGGGGGAGACCGACACAAAATCGGAGGAACAGGGCGAAAATAAGCGAGAGTGTGAAGAGAGACTCACACATGGTATGTTACAGGAAAAACCCGAGGAAAAGGAACAAGAAAAGTTAACGAAGTAAAAGGAAAAATAAAAAAATAAAATAAAAAATATAGAAAAACGAGAAAATTGAAAAAAAAAAATAAAATAAGTAAATAAATAGAATAAGGAAGGCAACATAATTTACATAAGGTAATTTAGGAAACTAAAATAGAGATTATAAGGTTGTCGCTTAATAAGATAAAATATAAACATTAACCAGGCGACACTCGGAAAATAAAGAAAATGGTTGGGAAACGTGGGACAAGTAGGCGAGCCCAGGCTTTAGTGACAGCAATCGGGGAAAATGTCACAACCGAGACTTCAACAATAAACATAGGAGATATAACTACAATAATTCAGGCAGCTTTGGCACCGCTCGTCAATAAGATGCAAGAACTCGAGAAACAACTGGAAATCCCAGCAACAGTGGCGGTGATAGGAGAGGATAGTGCGCCGAAAAGCGTTCTCCAAGTAGTGGAAATGTTACCACAGCAGGAACGACCATCATTCTCCGGTGGAGATCAAAATCCCATTAGTTTCCTGGAAGATTTAAAAGAATACACTAGAAAAGTGAAACGAACGGATCCATTAGTCGTCGTACGGGAAAATTTGAAAGGGGAAGCTAGATCGTGGGCAAAATTGTACAATAAACGATGGGAGACTATGTTAGATTTCGAACGAGATTTTTTTAGCTACCTATTGGGGAGACATAAAGAAAAATGAAGTTCGCCGTCGTCTTGCAGAAGGGGTATATGATGCCAAGAAAAATATACCCATGCTTACTCATTTCGCAAACTATTGGGAGCTAGCGAAGGCTTTAAAGATTACTGACACACCGTTGGGCATAGTTGACGAAATTATGAGACATTATCCGAAGGAAATTCAATCGCTATGGTTTTCGGGGCAATCAGGAGATGAGATTGTCGCCGCTGAGTTTCTACGAAAACTAGATACAATGGTATGTACACCAGAAGAACGGAACATGAAGAAGAGGAGTGGGGAGGAATCCAGCAAAAAGAAATTAATTTTGAATCTATCAAAATTAAAGAAAATTTCATAAAGTAAAATCTACGCGAAAAGAAAATAAAGAATACAATGAGATTCAAATTCAAGATTGTTAACAATCCGAACAGAATGAGGAGGGGGAGATAGGAAGTAATAGGATACGGAAAAGAGATAGGGGATAACAGAATGAGGAGGGGGAGATAGGAAGTAATAGGATACGGAAAAAAGATAGGGGATAACAAAATGAGGAGGGGGAGATAGGAAGTAATATGACACGGAGTAGAGATAGGGGATAACCAAATGAGGAGGGGAAGATAGCTAGTCTAAATTTGAACACAATTTCGGTGTCTAACGAAAAAAAAAAAAAAAAAAAAAAAAAAAAAAAAAAAAAAAAAAAAAAAAAAAAAAAAAGAATAGGACATTAAAATAAAATACAACGTTAGCCACAGCAAATTGAGTTCAGAGGAGGGAACTGTGATGAATTGCATTGATCAACAGTGAAAATTAGGAAATATCGTAGCTTCCCACTTTAATTTAAAAAGAAAATATCAATTACTTATAAAACGGACACGTCTACGACATCTATCGGATTAGAGTAAAGTGAATTCATATTTACGGTAGGGATCTATAATTAGACAAAGTGAGACGAGTATTGATAAAAAAATCACAGATGGTATCAACTAATAATCAGGGACAGGGACTCCCCAATATACTTTAGACCAAGATATATTGACAGCCAATTGAACTGCAGCAAAAGCGATTAAAAACCAATTCAGCCTATCAACGGGAAGAGGGCCGAACCCATTTTTAGAACAAAGGAATGACCTTTGGACTTGGCAATTAGTAATGTGATTAATGAGTTTGACGTTCCCACCAAACCGAGAGGTGAATAAACTCCATGGGAAGAAATAATCTGTTCAGGGACAAAAGAACGATGACCCCAAGAAATGTTATCATTAACCGGTACATTCCAGGGATCAGAAACCCTAGTTCTCGAACGCATTAAAACATATCAGGTGCGGAAAAAAAGGATACACGTAAACACGATGCAGAAGTTTAAGTGAAAAATTGCAAAGCAAGTGACGAAAACGTATTGTAAGATGTTAGGGAGATTTTCATCTATAATACGATTGTTTGTGACGACCGGAGATGATCGATTCGAGGGAAAACGTGCTAAAGGAAATGGAAATGTTGAGAAAACAATGGAAAATTATTGTTATCAATTTTAGACGGAGCTAGGATATTACGATGAAAGATTTAGGGAGGAAACGTCAAAAAAAAATGAGAGTTTTAAAGAATAGGCGAGGGTACATTTCAGATGTCTAGAGCAGTAACAAGTGTTAGAGAAGAAGATAGAGTGCAGTACGGAGGGGAGTGGAAAATGCTGAAAACATTGCGATAGAAAAACTCAGGAAAAGGAGTCATTTTACGTAATTAAAATGGAGTTTATAGAGTAACATAGTACGCGATTGCAGATAAAGATGAGGCATTACAATGGTTGTCGATTTCAGATGTATTTTGTTGTGATAAACAAGGAATATTCGAACATGAAAATTGTTTAGATAAGGACGATTAGCCGTTAAAAAAGGTAATAAAAATTATCATGGGTCTTATGAAATATTTATATTAAAGAATTCTCATAAAAGTTAACGACACTGAAATAAAAAAGGATTTATTGCCAGGTGGGTACAGGGACTAATGTATACAACTGTCAAGACATATGGTTTATGGGATTTTTCGTAAGAACGGGACAAAATTTGTAAGGCGTTCTCTATGAAGCAATAAAAATGACAGGAATTTAAGGGCCGAAGTGGGGGTATCTCCTATAAAGATGTTAAAAATGATATATTTATTAATAACAAATAGAAAATGAAATTTTCCAAGAGGCAGCAAACATCAAAAAACGATATGGTTATATCAGGGAAGTACGGGGAAGTGAGGGGAAAGGAGATACGACAGAGAAAAACAAAGGAAATCTTAGATTAACAGTGAATAAAATAAATACGGCTTGAAATATAAAAATCTATAGAGATATGAACAATAGCGTAAGAATAAATAAGGAAATTCATGGAAAGAGTGTCGTGAATAAAAGAAAATTCGAGAAAGAATGGAAAATTCAAATATACGACGTAAATAGAGAAAATTCGGTTTTAAATGGAAAGGTTCATATAGAATACAGAAAAACTCGAGGAAAAATAATAAAATAAAAATGAACAATTTGCGAGAAAGACTTCGACATGAAGATATCTCTGATAGGCGAATTTGGGGACAGATTTGGAACATATGGTAGATGCCGTACGCACGGACATGTTACGGAATAGATGAAAATAGAACTTTAAAATTATTAAATTCAAGCTAATTTTGTATGAACAACAGGACAAAGGAAGTTGGGCCATTAAACATGGATCTTACTAAATCCGGATCTTGTAAGTATGGGAGTACGAGACAGAATTGAAAGTATCAGACGCGGAAGGTACTAAGAGACCACATTCGACAATAATGGAGAGGTTTCAAGAAATTACGAGTTGATAGTAATTAGATTGGTTTATTATAGGAGATTCAGATACGATCTTTTGGACCTGAGAGGGGTATAAAAGTCTAGACAAATGCCAGTTGAGGACAGTCTACGGTCGTGGTCGAAAAGTTTGTAACTTCGCGGAACGTGACGAAACGGTGGGTGACTTAAAGTGGAAAAATTCTAAGTGATAATTATTTTGATACTTAGAAAAATTTCACATTCTAGTCAGTGATATACAAAAAAAATACTTTGCAGTTAGAGTCAGTGAAAATAAAAATTAAAGACAACGCATTAATTACTTGTGAAAAATAAAAGTGCTCGTGATAAATACAATTTGTTTTAGTGGAAAATTCGGATTTTATAATCACCTAATATCGTAATTTTAAACTTAGAAATTTCGCGTTTAATATTAGTGCAATAAATAACTGAAGTGATGTGATAATTTAGCGTGAAGGAGTTATAATTAAATACGTGTGTTCAATCTAAGTGAAAGTGTTCTAACAAATAATAAATAATTAAATTAATTATCTTAAATAATAATAATAAAACAAAATAATATTTTATTAATACATAAAAGTTCGGAGGGATAAAAATTTAATTTAACAACAATTTACCATCTCTAAATTAATCGTGAAGTAACTATCATTTAAAGAGTTATCTAACCAACGAGTTTTGAGATAAAATACAGTTTAGAACGATAGAGTTCATGCATCATTTTAATTAATTAGATTAAATGAAAAAAAAAAAAATTGAAGTCAAAAAGATTTAATTAAATTTAGGAAAATAAAAATTAATTTAGGAAAATTGCAGCAAGGTTACCGTGTATTTCCCGGTCGGAAAAAAACCTTGGTAGGGGTAAGTCTTTTCCGTTATAAAATTTTACAGATTCCAAGGAGAAAGCGGAATGGAGCAAACATTGGTATTTGGATTAATTATTTGACCAAGATATTACTCGCTTAATATGTGATATGTAACTATATTAAAATATTATAAGTATAATAAGTATGTTTTTTATATTTATATATGTAAGTATATAAACATATATATATGTAATTTTGTTCCCAAGAAAAATTATAATCAAAAAAAAAAAAAAAAGAAAAACACTTATATAAAAAGAGGAAAAGGGTATCGATTCCTACCTCTGAATTCATCAATAACTATTAAAAGTAGTTATGTGTGATAAATTTACAAATCAATATTTTATATTTAATGTTATGTATGTATTAATATAATTTCAGAAAATCCAGAGCATTTGAAATAAGTTATGATATTAGAAATTACTTCAACCATAAAATAATTATACATATCAATATTATAAATTATTTATTGAGACAAAGTATATATAAATGAATAAATATGTATACGTAATCGGGTATCAGACTAGACAATTGCGCTAAGTACATCATTATCAAACAAAGAAAATTTTAGAGTCATCTCACACGTCTCCGGAATGTCTAAAGTAAACATACCTCATACGCTTGAATCTAGGTCACGAGGCCGTCGAGAATGTTTACAAAGCTCAAATTGTTTACAAAATAAATCGGTCACTGGGGCACTAGTTCGAATACAGTAAAAAGAAAAAAAAAAAAATGACCTTGATTAGTGGATATCGTACTTAGGTATTAACTTCTAGGAACGGGATAAAATTATTATATTGCGCAATTATTAAAGAAAAAAAAAAAAGGGAATTAAACACTATTTTTAATTTGAACGTGAAGAGATATCTACAGACCTAAGCAATTGAAAATTAACAGATTTATTATAGCAGTTCAAAAGGGTGTATTGAAGATTTACATGAAACAGTTGATAAATCACGGGATAGTAAAAAGTAGGGTGTATTGAAGGCTTACATGAAACAGTTGAAAAATCACGGGATAGTTAAAAAAGGGTGTATTGAAGATTTACATGAAACAGTTGAAAAATCACGGGATAGCTTAATAAGGGGTAATGAGGATTTACATGCTTCAATTGAGAATCACGGGATAGCAAGAATTTATCAAAAGTTGAACATTGGAGGGGAGGGAAAGAAAAAAAAAAAATACAGTTCAACCAACAGAAGGCAGTGTTCGCTTCTGTAACAAGGACCATTAATCAAACCATAGAGATGGCGGATCTCTCAAACAAAACCGTCAACAAAACCAAACAAAAGCTTGGAGTTATGGCGAATCTCCAGAACACATCGCCAGATAAGATCTTATTGTACTAGTATATATTTATATCACCCACTATTCTTACGTATATATTCGGTATCAATCTGAAAATTTCACAGAATTGATGGGCGAGATCCGAGCTCGGGATGCGTTGCAAGTAGTTTCGCATTGCGAGTTATAAACCTTCCCAAAACGTATGTTTACATATATATCTTTTTATGTACTGTTCATTGAATGAAACGAACTCACTTACAATTAGTGCTTTAGGCCTGTCGGGTCACTCTCGTCTCATTTCTTGAACGTGGAGGGAGGATTCACGACCCGTAACTCCACACAAACCCGTGAGTATATGATTGCATATAGGACGAAACCGGTTCGCCCTAAGTAAATAGTAAACTTTGGAGGAGTAGGAATTTGGAGGTATCTGGGCTCGGGGGAAGACCTGAAGGCAGTGCATGATGGCGAAGGAAGGTCAATTGGGACGCGATAACTTAGGTATCAATCAATTGAACCGTGCCAAAAGACTGTGCGAATTTTGGGAGGACTCCTGATCACCCTGCTTACTTGATGGAGGCTGGAGCCAAATTTTGCCAGAAAAAGGGTTATTCTGAGTTCGTCAAATATGCAATTAACTAATTACATTAACCTACTAAATCCATCTTTATATGTACCTTATAGCAGCTGAATCTAAACGGAGGGGCGCCCAGCAGATACGAGATACAATCATAATCAAATTTACTAACATTTAACCATTTGAGTTATATTTAATTATCTGTTCAATTAGTCATGTGTAGTTTCGATTAGTATTGCTTATTCATGAATTCATTAGGATGTAGGGAATCATAATAAACGTCAAAGGGAAGTTAGTTCATTTAGAGAAATTACTTAAGGTTAAATTTGCAAGAGAGAGACCAATACAGTTTGAAATTCAACACTCTGTTTAGAATCAAGAGGGTTACCACAAAATTTAAAGTAATTAAAGTTCTATATCATAAATCAAAAAATTACACAACGTTTGATGGAGTTTAATTACAACCTAAATACGAAAATATTTACGTTCAAAGTCGTAAATAACGTATTTATTAGTTAAGTACATATATCGCTAAAGGTATGTAGTACAAGGGAGCTTTAAGTAGCTTTCTGTAGTCATCAGAGGAAATAAGGGTCCAATTTTATAAAGGCTTGTGTGACGTAGGGGAGGAATTTTCCATCCCTACCACACATATGCAAAGCCTTAAGAATTTAAATATCGATCAGAGCCAAGAGAAAAGGCGAGAATATTACAACTGTCTTGCCGATGAAAGGAGAGTTAAATAAGATATAAAAAACGAAATATTACGACTGGTGCCAAGTGCCCAGGAGTAAATAAAATACAGGCAAATATAAGAGAGCAGAGAAAAGACAAACATCACAGACTTTATGACTGGGTGCTTACTTAGCATTATAATTTCAAACTGTTACACCGTGTTATACGAATTAATTTTGCTGTCCAATTCTTCCAATCGCGCGTAAACAAAAATCAATTGAAAATACTAAATACAGATGGCGTTAGCTTTGTTTACAGCTTGCTTACTTATCACTCCAGTATTCTGGTAGGGAAAGGAATAATGTATTCCACACCTCCCTTGTACTTCACAGGATTATTATATATTGTTTAAATTGTCACATGTTGTTTGTGTCCGGCCAACTCAGAATGCAACCAGAACCACCTCAGAAAGGTCATTTAAGAATGATGATAAAAAAATTGGTTAAATAGGTTAAGTTAGGTCAGGGACACCGGCTATTTTAAAATTATTTTTCATAGCTTTTAATGACCTTTCTGAAGTGGTTCTGAGTTGGTTTCATTCTGAGTTGGCGTGGAACCATTGTGTAAATACCATTTTTGGTGTTTAAACTTAAGTTTTGACAAGAGGCATTAAAATTGGCCAGACGATGCGTGACTGGTCATCTGTAGTAAAATTGATGAAATATTTAATGTTTTTACTTTTCAAGGTGGTACTAGTGGAGATGGTATCGGAGCAAGTGGCCGGAGTTCTGAGGAGGAGTGGAACCCATGTGAGGCTGGTGGTGGCCAGGCCGGCTGACCCTGCTGGTGCAACCCCTTCTGATGCTCCCGTAGTGCCCACCAGGTAATTATTTTCAAGTCAAAGGGATACATTGGCAGTTGTCAATTGTGAACCCTAAGCTCAATCAATCTTCTAGATAACTTGCTTTCCTCTATATATAATGGAAACAAAGGGAGATATGTATGTGTGTCACCGAGCTACGGCCAAACTTCACCAGCTATCAAAGAATGAAAGTGCAATGAAAGTTATGTGATTGATGTGAAGATAAAATCAAAAGCCGTGTGCCGCTGTGCGTGTGCGTAGATGCGATTTATTCCTTTTTTTCTATATCTGTGTGTAATTATATTCCAGATTGCTGTCGGACCTGGAAGCCCTGGACCGTTATTTGACTGATGCCGGATTCCCCGAGATCTTTAACTCCCAGGCCACTCCCTCCCCCACGCCTCCTCCTATCATGGACAAAGCCTTCATGTATGAAATGGACAACGGGGAGGACTCCGATATCGTTGGACTTGCGCTAGGTGATCATTTTCATTCATCATTATTCTAGGTTCATTCACAAAGTAAAGAATATCGCTAAAGAACATTTTAACTTTTTTCAACAACAAATTTTGTGTTTATGATTCCAGACCGTTTAGACATGGACCTACCGGAAACCGAGAAGTTCACAGTTCAACTTAAGAAGGATGAAAATGGTCTCGGAATTACTATTGCCGGTAATTAGAATAATTAATTATTAACCACACCTTTTGTGAACTGTACGAAGCCGCAGCTGTTGGCTTTCCATTCAGAACTGTGTGCAGTCACAGTTGCTGTATATATGTATATTATTTCCAAACGGCAGGTTCAATCAATTAAATCAAAAGTACATTATCTGTTGTTCACTACCAGTTCCCCAAGGGTACATAGATGCTACATGATGCCATGCTGAATAATATTGAATGACTGTAGGTTTCCATATTCCCATTTGTGGTTAGGAACCTTGTGATCATGATATTTAAGATTAATAAACAAAATTGTTTATTATTTTCAGGTTATGTTTGTGAGAAAGAAGAACTGTCGGGCATATTCGTGAAATCCGTGACGGCGGGAAGTGCGGCAGACCGCAGCGGACGCATTCGGGTCAACGATCGCATTGTGGCGGTGGACGGAGCCAGTCTGCACGGTCGCTCTAACCACTGCGCCGTGGACGCTCTCAGGAGCAGCGGCAACTCTGTCATCCTAAGCCTGGAGAGGTAAAGTTTCACTTTGAATTATAATTTCAGTTATAACGAGCACGAGGGGACCGACTAAATTTGCTTCTTATAGTCATTACTCCTTATATCCAAAATAGGCTTTTTGAAAGTCCTATGTACCTACCTACCTGCCTTTACTTAAGCCTCGGTTCTCCCAATTTCTACCGATTTCTTACAAATCTCCCTTAAACATTTGAAGTTTTTAAGCTCTTAAAAAAATATATGTTATTTTTGAAGATAATATCTAGACATTTATCGCGCCGAAACGCAAATTATAGAAAATTCCCTCGATAGAAAAAAATCGCAAAGTATGCTCCAAAAATTATTATTAACACGTTTGTTTCAGTTATTTTACAAGTTATATGTATGAAAAAATTCACAGCGTTTCTTTAAATAAAACTAAAGACAATTATCGCGAGATTTTTGCTCTTTTTTCAATAAACCGTGATTAATTAAATATTTTAACAACAGGCGCTTACGTTTTTTAATTCTAAAGATAATATTTACAGGCCATCTCTATCTAACGTGCGTGTAACCTATGTGCCTTTCAAATATTCGTCATTCGCTGTCCAGACAGCTCGCCACACAGACGTGTAGTCCTACGTTTCATGATTTGTTTAATATACACGTACGTAAATAATAATATTATTTTGCGAAAATGGTAAGACAACAACAAAAAAGTCGTATTTCTAAGCGTAAACATTATCTCCAAAATCGAGAACGTATGATGGAATGTATAAGGTAACAAGAAAAAAATAAAATTTTGATTTTATTAATATAATACGTATTATTTACTATTATGTAATATTTATTATAAAAATAAATTTTCAATTTATTTGTGTATTATATAACAAAGGTGACAGTTATTGTTTTATTTTTTACAGAAATAAATCTATTTCCAATGCTTCGGAAACTGAAATTCCCGGGTAAGTTTTTTAAAATTAAATTACATTTTTTTTAAATGACCATTGAATGCAAAAGCTTTTATTTTGCTAATTTATTAAAATTAAAGGACATAATAATAATACATTTTTACGGATCAAACTGCTAACAGCATTGAATTCTTTATTTGAAATGACTCGCGAATGGCCGGGAACGGCAGGTCGACGGCAGTGACATCTTTTGGGTCAATTTTAAATTTGCTTTCCTACGCGCGCTATACAACAAACGAGATGCACAATGTACTTCTCCTGACAAAGAAAGTTACAACCAACGGAGGGACTTACATACCTAGATAATAATATATCGGCATTTTTCACTTTCTGTATAAGACAATATGCATAATAACTATGTAAGTACCTGGAATATGTAGAAATCGTCCTGGGTCAGATCTCCGATCTACCGATGATTTCGTACATTTAATAATATCTTTTTACTCAGTGGATGCATACTGCCGGCTGCCCGCTGCGTTTTGACAAACATTCGAACGCATCGGTTTCCAGGGGTGCATCTCAAACTTTAGGGAATTACATCATCCTTACATTCTTTGCGGACCACCACATTTCTCACACGATCAAACATGGTTTTACCACACATACGCCTCCGGGATCAAATAAACTCTTTTATTATATTTCAGATGTGAATACACTCAACTGCAGAAAGTTATGTCCACATCTTGTAAAGATGTTGAAGCACTTTTATTTAAAAGGCCTCTTCTTGAAATGTATTATAATCAACGATTTTATTTTGTTCTAGCTTCCACGAACAACGGGATAACGTACCTGCTGAAGACAATCTACATATTGTAGGAAGGTAAAATGGATTTAAGATTTTCGATAAACTATCGTGTTGTGAAAAAAAAAATATTGTTAACTTTTTTTTTATTACAGTAAATCTGAAGCACGCGTATACGTGAACAAAAAAAAACTACTTAATAAAAAGAAACTCATCGGCCGGAGAGGTCTTTCTCAAAGCACTGACAATAGGTATGATATGGTGATTTATTTCACTAAAATAATATATGTATTTTATTTTACTAACGAAAAAACATATGTTCCGATGAGGTGAATTACTAATCTACAAACTATCTGCTTTGTGTGAAAAAACATCCGCTTTATTCGAAAAAAAATATCTGTGATAATCTGTAATACAGACATTAAAAAATCTATCATACTTATAATGATATTGGCATGCAAATCATTATCGATATCCATTTTTATTTCTATTTTTTCATAAATCGGTATCCATTTTAATGTTGCTTTTGCTTTTCTAGGTTGTATAAAAATGATGCAGTCGAAGGAGGAGTAGAAAGACGCATCGTCGACATTTTCTATTTTATAAGCCAACTGCAATCCATATCGGACCATTCTCCTTTCGGATGCGGATTTGGGAATCTTACAGTTAAATCTGAGCAAAGAGTTGGCCTCAAAAAAAATGCATTACTTCAAATCCATAAAGACAAACTAACAATAAATTCATTTGGCACCAGGCCGAGAACAACAGGACAAATAATAATCCCTAAACTTAATACTACAACGGCCCAACACCATTACACATACTCAGCCTTAAAGTGCTTTAACGAACTCCCTAAAGATATTCAATCCGAAAAAAATTATAAAATTTTTAAGAAAAAAATTAAAATACATTTCACCACTAAGTAATTTCATGTTTGTGTTATATTACGCCCACTTATATTTTCAATGTGTACACAGGTTTTATAATTTAAAAAAAAAAACTTTCTTCCTAAAATAGTGCACAGGTATATAATTTTACATACATATTGTTTTTATTTTATTTTTTCATAAATACGCTCATGGTAGCATCAATTAAACATATATCAAAATATCAATTGTGTTAGTACTCCCTCCCTAAACACGAGAAATTCTCAATTAGAGAGGTATTATTACCACCATTAAAAAATATTTGCATTACATGTACATAATTAAAAAAATAATTGTACTTATACCTAACTTTGTAAAATTGTAAAAATGGAATAAATAAATAAAAAAAAATAAAAATAATGTCCAAAATACTGTTTGAATGTAACATGTGTCGCGCCAAATTTACAGTCAACACATGCGACCCAAAACCTAAACATACCATGGATGTAAATGCAGCAGCAGTATCAGGGATGACTCCTGCGGGAATTGAGCTTGCTCAACTATCCGAGTTTTTGACGGCTGTTAACATACCCCTGATATCCAAAAAACTGTTCACCAAGAAAAATGTATTAGTGTCAAGAGAATGGGAGAAATGCTTCAGAATTAATTAAAATGAACGCGGCGGAAAGGTCGAATCTCCAGGCCCGCTAGGGATAATTCGACCGTACGTTCATCCATCCCCCGCCGTGCCGCGGGGGTATATTTGTTTACACGCTTTCTTCACTTACATCGTTAAGATTTCCACATTATTTTTCTTCTTCTTCTTTTCTTTTATAGGGCAAATTTGACAGTAGGTCCGTCCAATACATGGGTCGCGAGTCGCAATTTGTATACACGACTTCTTTACTTACGTCGTTAAGATTCTGAATGGTGATGATGAATACATATTATAATTTTTTATACAAGGCGTCCGGGGGTAAAGTGTGCAAGGAAGGTGATTCTACATGATAGTACAACTAAAAGAGGTAAATATTTTTTTTCTAACGTTTTTAGGTAGTTTTCGGGTAAAAAAGTTGAATTGTTTGCTTATAAAAAAGTATATTCCTCTACGGAAAAATATTTTTGTTAGGGAAAAAAACATTGAAGTTTCGAAAAAAAGTTGTCATTTTTACTTCTACAGTCATGTAGAATCTCCTCCCGAAGTTTGTACACTTTATCCCCGGAAATCCTGTATAGATAACATTATAAGAAAAACCTTAATTAATTTAGTTTTTTTTTTAAATATATATTTTTTTTTTCATTGACTCCACACAAGAGGCCCTGAAGAAAATGATTCCCCTCAGTCCTATATCATCTTTGTGGAGGGTATTTTTTATAAAAGGTAGGAGAGGAAGTTCTGGGAAGGAAAAGGTGTTAGGGGTGGGTAGGAATCTGTGACGAGTGTGGGAGTGCTCAGTAAGTAATAAAAAAGGTATATGTGTCTCTATCGTTTATCGATATTTTTTCATTTAAGTGCTGACAAATTGAAATATAGATAATCGTCGTTGCGGTGGTAATATCTATTAAGTAACGTTTCAAAATTGCTCAAGAGTTAATATAAAAGGTATGTATCTCTTTCGATTTTGTAAGATGTGTTTTTTCAACAAAAAGAAACACGTAATGAATATAGCAACATAGAACACATAAAATAAATTACTGAAAGACGGGAGTTGTTTTTATAGCAAAAAAATTTTATTGAAAAAAAATACCCGCGAGCCAATGATGATGAAATACAACCCTGATATGTTGGAACACGTGCACCTTCTGCGTTTGCGAGTGACGTCAGAAACTTTGCTTGTAAGTAAATGTATGATTTTAAAATTTTCACATTTGTTTGTACGCTGCCCTAAAACGATCTATAAGGTATACAGTGAAACCCTCTTAAGAAGTTTTCCAAGGGACCGGAAAAAACAAACTTCTTAAGCAGGAAAACCTTATATGTGGGAAAAATTGGGTCAATTTTGGGCCGAGGGACCGAAAAAACCAAACTTCTTAAGCCACGAAACGTCTTAAGAGAGAACTTCTTAAGAGGGTTTTACTGTATATGTTTTTTGTATTCGGATAGCTGATTACATTTTAAAAAATAAAGTTCGCGATGCATTCCTTCTAAAGTAGCTGGAACTGGGTTATTTTTGTGATTGAAAAATTAAACGCCCTCAAGACTATAGACAAAAAAAAGCGCAAAATGCAAAGCACAAAGCGAACTAAATGCTTCCATATGTTACACGCCCTTTTTGTAAATGGGTACTACTGACTTTTGCTAACAATATTTAAAAAAAAATCGTGTTAATTTGCTGTCATGTTAACAGATGGCGCTAATGCATAACATTAATTTCTTCATTTATTTTAAATGGGACGATGGAACCTCTGCAGGGAAGATTTCAAAGTATAAATCGTACAAAGAACCGAATCGCAAATTCTGATTTGGGAGAACCGACTCTTAATATAATCACAAATATATAGTATATTAGTTCTTTATAATATACTATACATATAATAGTACTACTATACATATTATAGTACTACTATACATATTATAGTACTACTATACATATTATAGTACTACTATACATATTATAGTATATAGTATATTTGAAAATGCGAGTAGGTTTTATTTATTTCAAACATATATTAGAAAAATACACTAATTAATAAATTATTGTTTTAATCAATGATTGTTTTAAAGAAAGCTGACTGCATGCCCGCATGGCAGCAGGCAATTCTGGTCGCTTGCGGGTTCAATAGGTCGCAATTTCTGCAAATCCAGTCTGCCACCTCTTACCAGACCTGACGCGGCTCACTAGCAAACACCGCCACTGAAAAGGCTAACTTACTAGGTAAAATGTTTGCGGATAACTCAACCCTCGATGACCAAGGTGCTGTCCCGACGTCAGTTCCTCACTGCGGTTTTCGTATGAAAAAGCTGAGGATCCGGCATCGGGAAGTACTCCATGTTTTACGAGGGCTTGATGTTAATAAAGCTAGTGGGCCTGACTGAATACCTGCCCTGGTACTGCAGAGGTGCGCTGCGGAAATAGCTCCAATTTTGACGAAGCTTTTTAAAATGTCCCTGAAGACTGGCTCTGTGCCCTCTGGTTGGAAAAAAGCGGTTATCCATCCTATTCCAAAGAAGGGTGACCGCTCCAACCCGGCCAACTACCGCCCCATAGCGATCACATCAGTTCTGTCTAAGGTGATGGAACGTGTGATCAACGACACACTGCTCACATACCTCGAGATGAACAAAATTATTAACGACCGTCAATACGGATTCCGGCGGAACCGCTCTTGCGGTGATCTTCTCGCGTATGTGACGCATGTTTGGGGGCGATGCCTGGAACGTTTCGGTGAGACCCAAACGGTTGCACTGGACATCTCCAAGGCCTTTGACCGGGTTTGGCACCGAGGACTTGTCAACAAACTGCATTCTTACGGACTTCCCGCATCCTTGTGTACGTGGATTGCCGACTTCTTGAGGGAGAGGTCGATTCAGATGGTAGTCGATGGTTTCACCTCTTCCTCACACTCGATAAATGCTGGCATCCCGCAGGGATCGGTTCTGTCTCCGACTTTGTTTTTGTTGCACATCAACGACCTTTTGTCATGTGCACCAATTCACTGTTATGCGGATGACAGTACAGTTCATGATAGCTTTTTGTTTGACAAGCCCCCAAAGGCCTCACAAACTCCAACAGCTCGTAGGGCTTTGAAGCAAAGAATGGACGGTTACCTCGAGAGTGTTTTCTCTTGGGGTAAAAATAATCTCGTTGAATTTAATGTTTCAAAGACCCAATCTTGTCTGATTACGTCTAAAAGAGATCGAAATGAAAATCTAGTCTCTTTCAACGGAAGCAATCTTCCGAACAGGCCCTCCATTGATATGCTTGGTGTAACCCTAAGCGACCAGCTCAGGTATGGGGGCTCCATCGAAGCCAGAGTAAAGTTAGCCTCCCAAAAGCTGGGCGTACTGTACAGGGCCCGCAGATACTTTAATAGTACACAACTGCTAACCTTGTACAAATCACAAGTACGCCCCACGGTTGAATTTGGCAGCCATCTCTGGTCTGGAGCTCCAAAATACCTGAAAAATACCCTTGACTCTGTGCAGAAACGGGCGGTCCGTTTGATAGATTCTCCCATCTTAACCCCTCCGCAACGTAAGCAGATATATGCGTTAAAAATACGACAGCAGTCAAGTACAATAAGCGTGTTTAAACGTCAGCGCGTGTGTCTCCATAGAAACCGTTATAACTCCATTATTGTTTTAGTTACATCCGTAAAATAAATAGTGAAAGGTCGATAGTGAATCATGCTGCACATCTCTATTCAAGTTGTCGATAGAAATACATAAAAAGAACATTCTGTCAGACGCGCAGTCTGACACATAATTTATCCCGCCAAATTTCCTACGGGCGCCTGACATTGTTAATTTCTATTAAATATTTTTATATGAAATGATAAAAAAGTGAGGTGACAAAAGTGTTTATTACACATTTATACAATAGAATACGTATTGTTGTTTACATAATCTGTGATTTTAGTACCGTTTTCACATAAAAACATCACGTGAGTCATTTTCACATTTTTTTAATGTTTGCATTCTAAATTTTAATATTTACAAATGTTAATATTTATTTGTAATATAATAATTCGAAAGCTTATTTTGTAACCTGTCTAAAACAGTTTTTACTATTCGGCTACGTTCAGAAATGTTTCATTTATAGAGCTTTAATTGTGAAGCGGTTATAACTAAAAGTTTTCGTAAAATGTCATTTCGTTTATGACACCAAAAGCTAATATTCTCGAAAATTCGGAGGGGTTAACAGACGGATTGCAATCTTTAGAGCACAGGCGTCGGGTGGGAATGCTATCCTTGTTCTACCGGTATTACAATGGAAGATGCTCCGAGGAACTAGCATCATTGATCCCTTCGGCACCGGTGCATAGTCGGGAAACACGCCAAACGCGTGCCCAACATTTGTACACGGTTGACATTTGTCACATGAGAACGGGTCGTTTCTTCGAATCGTTCTTGTGTTCAACAGCTCGGCTGTGGAATGATTTGCCGGCCTCTGTGTTTCCTCCTTCCTACAACATGGGTCTCTTCAAGACCAATGTTCATTCCTTCCTCTCCTCAAAAAGACCCTCCACACAGCATCCCAGATGACATAGGCCCTGAGGGAAATTATTTTCCTCAGGGCCTCCTGTGTGGAGTTAATGTAAAAAAAAAAAAAAAAAAGATTTCGTTTTTATGCTTCTCAATTTCCTCCACAAAAAAGCAGCGCATCTAACAATCACCTGGTTCGAGGTTTCCAAGAAAAACATCTCTAAAAATTATCTAACTTATTATCGATAGCTTGTACGTATTGTATCGCATGTAAAATCTCACTTATTATAATCATTAGCTGGTGGGATTGTTATTGATTATCAATTAAAATTATACTCACAACCTAGTGTTGCACAACCCGATTCGTGCAGCCCGTGTGTCAATTTTATACGAGTATGTCCCCCTGGTTATAGAGAAAAAACCCTGAAATCCATGGTGGAGAACAATTTTTATAAGGTTTTGGTCAATTTACGCTGCTTGCCCTAAATTTAACTAAATTGGAAGACCCCCAGAAAGCGAAATCTTCAATTTCACTGTCAATCAATCCCCTCCCCTCCAGAAAAACAAAAAAAAAACACTTGTAGGTTGCGGTCCATTTGATAAAGAGACAGAGCCCCCCCCCTAAGCTAAAAAGGTTGTGCATCACTATCACAAATTTACCCCATTACGGTACTCTTAGCTCGGTACCTTCATAAACACTTTTATTAATTTTTAAAACAAAATTAACGATGAGGCACAACGCAAAAGAAGATGTAAAAAGGGAAAAAATTTGCAAACTGAAAATTCATTGACTTTTGCAGATTTGATGACAATTTTACATGGTTCCCGATAGGTAACAATATTTCACATAGACGACAATCTTACACAGGTAGTGCCATAAAAATATGAATCTGTCCCTAATAGGGTAGGAAAGTCCCGCCAGCCACCGCTGTTGCACACCGGGCAGATGTCCCTCCATGGTCCACCACCTTTGATAGTTACACCTTACTACGAGAATAATTCCCAATTACTGTTTTTTTTTTAAACCCATTTATCCTTTATAAATTGTGTTGACGTCCTTTTATATATTGAGAAATTGTGTTGACAAAATTATTTGCAAGTTATATCAGTGAACCGTCCTCGTTATAACAGTCAACAATTGTATGAAAATAAGTCTGAACTAAAATATCATTTAGTAATTGCTCATTATAGCTATGATCTCACTATATCCATGATCGTTATAACCATGTACGACTATATATATAATAAACAGAACACAATTAATAATAATATGAAGAGGTGGTCATTTCATAGAATGGACGACCTTGTGCAGATAAAAAGAAGCAGAGTTCGCCCAAAAATCAGTTGGTGACCTGAAAAGAACTGTCGGCTTCGGATCGGTGAGCTGCCAATAAATCGGCAAATCTAGAAACATTTGAGGAACTCTTAAGCCCAAAGCTGGAAGTCAGAATGCTCGCAAAGAAAAATAAAGCAAAGTGTACAATATGTATTTAAATATTGTCACCTGAGTTAGATTTGTTTGAAGTGCACCAGACCTTCTATGTTGGATAAATTTTTGGCATTGTATATAGAATAGCAATTCACCCATGACTCCTTTCACAGGGGTTGTAGGTTGCTTATTTATCATTCAATGAGTATTTAATTAATTTCATCAGGTATCTCCGCGGTCCCAAGTTTGAGCAGCTGCAGCAGGCCATCGCAGCCAACGAACTGCGCCCCCCGCCTGCCCCCGCCCCGGCTGTAAACCCCTTCCTGGATCTGCACCGACAGGACAATGACGATGATAGTCAGGAGTTGCACATCCCCTTGAACCACCTCAACATCAATAAACTAGGGTAAGTTATCCTATCAGTATTATCTATCAATGTAATAGTACAATCTGCAGACTGAAATGCAAACATTTCTGCTATGAATAACTTTACTTTGAATTTCTCCCATTCCCAATATTATAAGTGGAAAATGTCGGCTTGTGCATTGATGAAGGACTTAGCTACAGAGGGTTACAACGATGCAACTCAACACTTTATTTATTTATTAGTAACTAGCGAGTACCTGGTGTGGGTTGCAAATCACTTAAAGAAAGAAAGTGTTTGTGTTTTAATTCTGTTTATTTAAATGTTGTGGATACAGAATATTTTTTGTTTTCCCGTCTGGTGCGTGAGTACTTAAATAAATCAGTCTGGTGCAAACTCAATAAATCAGGTTTTCATACAGCTGTCCTTGTGAGAATCATCGATTTTCCAAATTTAGCCCCTGCTATCCCCTACTGCAACTATGTCTCCTTTTCAATCCCTCCCTCTACTCCTCCCTCGTCCCCGCCCCTCCTTCACCCCTCGCCTGCATGTCCTTTCTCTTGTGTTTCTGTTCCCGCCCCTGTTCCCCTACCGCGTCCCCTTCCCCTCCCACATTCCCCTTCCACCTTCCCCGCCTTTCACCCCTCCTGCGAACCCAGGCACCCTCCCGCCTTTCCACCCTGCCGATTAACTATGTGAAATACACCCATTTTTTAAACAACTCCGACCTCGCCATCTTTTTAAAATTATTTATTCAATTTTCATAACGCCACTATTATATATAGAAACCTTAAAATTTCATAACGCTCACCATTATATAGATGTAGAAACCTTCGCGGGCGTGTGCACAACAAATCACCAAAGTTTCCATTATTATTCAAAGAATGGTTTAGGAATGCATAAATGTCAAACAAAGAAACATTAATTTTTTCATACATATAAAGATAAGTCTATAATTATTTATAGTGCAAAAAAAAAACAAACTATAAACTTTTAAGATTATCACCATCACTTTTAAGACGTGTTCTAAATTTTATTGTTTTTTTAAATAATACACATTTCTGTTACATATTGACTAAAGATTTCAAATTGAATGTTTGACTGGCCAATTATCATATGGCGTAGTGGCAAAGTCTGTGAGAATATATATATTTTTTTATACTCTGTCTATTAAATCTTTCACTACTTTCAGATGCACATGTTTTGCAAGGACTTTATGTTGATCAATAAATAATCGGAACAGATTTGAATTTGTAAGCGTTGATAAAATACATAAAACAAATTAATATGATATATTTTTTTAGGTCTTTCGGTATGAGTCAGTCGACAACATCTGGTTCGCTACGTTTCCCTGTCAACGAGATGGACATTGAGGATATGATACCCAGTGACCCTTTGGACGACTCTGATGAGCTAGTGGAGACCACCAATCTCGCCCTCAGCCTCGGGAGGGGTGTGCCGCATCCCGCGGGCATGAACGCTCCCGGGTTTGAGATCCCCACCACCAGGGAAATGGAAGACATTATCTGCAATAAGTGGAACCTCATTCTGGGTGAGTTCATAATTCTCATGACAATGACAATTTATTCAATTTTCATTAGGGTTCCGAGTAGCAGTTATTCCATTCTAAATCGCTAATAAATTCATGTTTCTTTTAGGCACATTTTTATCAGCTTCCACCGAAGCTTAAATTATTGGTAAAATACAGTTGTACAACATAATTTGCAATCAAAACTGTTATTATCCTCTGATTAATGCCAAATGACATATCCCTTTTCACTGTGTGAGAAATAATGTCAGAGATATTTTTTAGTCAATAAAATTAATTCTTTGATTTGTAAACTAAGAAACAGAATGTGTGTTTTTTCAATAATCTATGGTTATTTAAATTGAGGTGTGAAGTGACTTCAAGATAAGTTAAAAATTGTGGGAAATAGATTTGGAAATGAGAAAGGAAGGGTGATTTATTTTAATAGTTATATTTTTGTCTTGCAGGAAGTGGTGTGGAGATAGTCCTGGGCCTGGTGGTGAAAGGAGGGGGTGGGCTGGGCATCTCGCTGGAAGGCACGGTGGATGTGGAGGAGGGTGGCCGGGAGGTGCGTCCGCACCACTACATCCGCAGTGTGCTGCCGGAGGGGCCCGTGGGGCGCTCCACAACCCTACGCTCAGGGGATGAACTTTTAGGTGACTCCATCCCTTATCTGTTCACTTTCTTGCCCCCAGTTCTGACAGAATTTTTTTTTTTAAATCTCTTGTTAAATTATAACAGAATTATGATCTAACTTTTTTTTTTATACGAATACCTCACAAGAGTCCCAACTGCTCTCGTCTGGAGCCAGTGAGATTATGGCATCCCCAATTGGGGTATGTTGTGAGGCTGAGGTAGTGGGGAAGGGAAGGAGATGGGGAAGAGGAAGATAGAGAAGTACCTGGCTATTCAGAGCTGGTCACCACACACGGCTAAAGCCATTTCAAGCACCGTTTCAATTCTGAATGGTGGTCTTACACCAGGGCGATACTAAGAGTACCTTCTACTCTGGAATGTGCCGCAAATATTACTATTTATTATTTTAAATGAATTAATCGTGAAATAACACAAATTAATCAAATAAAATTTATTTGCCCACACCGGGATTCGATCCCGCGACCTTCGGATTACGAGTCAAAAGCCTTACCGCTAGACCACGCCGGCCGTCAACTAATATTACATGTATAATATATTCACTCATTCATAATAATCTGGATGGGCCGCCCTGGGCAATGTTGGGAGAAGCAAGTGCGAGTAGCGTAGGACAGGACTGTGTCGAGGTGATGGGACCCAAATAGGTCAAGAGGAAGACGATGAGAAATAACTTTTTCTTTTTATATTTCTTCCAGAGGTCAATGGACACCGCTTGCTAGGAATGAACCACTTGGAAGTGGTCTCCATTCTCAAAGAACTACCGGCCCGAGTCTGTCTCGTCTGTGCTAGGGCCCCCTTACCCCCAGCAGCTGTCGGAGGAGCCCTAGTGAAGGCCAAGTCTGACGGCAGTCTGGCAGGGGCTGGGGCTGCTGGGGCCAGTGGGGGTGTCGGTGCGGGGGCTGGCGGAGCAGATGGTGCAGCCGGAGGAGCACTAGCGGGAGCTAGATTGAGATCTCGCTCCCTAGAGCCCCTGACAGGGTTGGCCATGTGGTCATCAGAACCTCAAGTTATAGGTATGGATTTGTTACATTTAACTCAACTGGTTCGAAGTGTCCATTCAGTGTCAGAATGCGCAATTTAATTTGGTTGGAAATCCTTTTACTAAAAAACTGGATAAGCAAATTATTTAGCAAAGAACAAATTCACCACATTAGAATAATATTTATATTACGTGCTGAGATCTATCTAACTGCAGTAAACCCCTACTTCACATTTTCCTGCTTTTTACACCAAAAGTCCCAATTTATTCATTCCATTATGATTTGAGAGACGGGAATGGGTACCACCGCCCTGGGAACCATTTATTGGATTACCAACACCTATGTCATAGGTCATCCCAAGTGGTTTGACTGTAAGTGGTGACTTATGAGGGGTGCCCGTATACCCCTCGTGCCTTTTTCCTTCCCAGAATATCCTCTTCTTCCTTTCCTTAAAAATACCCTCAAAATGGCATCCCCAAAGATGACATAAACCCTGAGGGAAATTATTTTTCTCAGGGCCTCCCGTGTGGAGCTAATTTAAAAAAAAATACATTCTCATACAAATATTCCCCCAAATTACGATTTTGAAAAATTTCTGCCTTCCGGTTTTACATACCTGCTTTATTATCGCTAAAATTATAGTTAAAAACTCAAAAATAGACCACAGGGTGTTAAGGGTCGGACTTGACTTATTTTAACCAGTGATTCCCAACATTATTAGGAGTAAAAAATGCATATGAAATTTTGGTCTCCGGTGACTTGTTTTTTTTTTCTTCAAAATCAAACAAAAATAAAAAATCTTCCACATGATCTCACTGGTCACTCAGCCGAGTAACCCTCACTCCGCCTCTAAAAAAAACATCAAAAAATGTCAATGGAGACCAAAATTTCATTTACATTTTTTACTCCATATAATCAGGAATCACTGGTTAAGTCAAACTGTATTGGTCTTTGATCGGGCCGTATCGGGAGAGAGGGAGAACTTTTCACATCAACCGAACTCTCTTCTTAAACCCTTTTCCTTCCATTCTATCAAATTATGTTCTTTTAATCCAAAGCAAAGCTGGCCAATATAATTATGCTACGACTAGTCCCAGACTAGGCCAATGTTCGATCTTGATGGGAACAATGCTGAGATGGCAAGGCTGAGGAGCCATGTTGTGAACCCGGGAGACACTGACAAATGACAACAGAAACTGACTATTTTCACATAATGCGTCTCTATGTCCTGAGTGCACATAAGGGCGCGAGCCATAAGGGTCTAATAATATAATTGGTGTTGTCACAGAATTGGTGAAAGGGGAGCGAGGCCTGGGCTTCTCCATTCTGGACTACCAGGATCCGCTACGACCAGCTCATGCTGTTATAGTCATCAGGTCCCTCGTTCCTGGAGGAGTGGCTCAGCAGGACGGAAGACTCATCCCGGGGGATCGATTGCTCACCGTCAATGATCAGGTTTGTCGTGTTCCATCCATACTATATGAAAAATTACATAAATTCTTGTACCAATTATAAATTGTAGGTAATCATCACTTCATCTGCAGGAGCAGGCAAAGAGGATGAACCTTAAAATAAACTTGTTTTAGCGCAAACTCATTCTTACTTTATTCATACTCAATCTTCATCTAATGCATTCTTGTATGTTAGTCAGTCCTTTGACATGACCCCACTCAAGAATTAGATTTCCTTGATTGTTTCATGTCTTTAGGCTTTTCCTCATTCCATTCACTTGTGCATCATTCATTCTCCTGACACTCCTTTCTCCACTCATTCACTGTACATGTCCAAACCATGTAAGCATCCCTTTCTGAATCTTGAATCTTTTTTGGATCACCACATTTGTGATACGGTCATAAATAATTTCACCACACATAAGCCTCAGCGATCTTATTTCTACCGCCTTCAGTTAACTTTCATCCCTCTTTTGCCAGTTCCATGCCTTACTGTATTGCTGTATTGCTGCTGCCTTTCTATGCTCTCTGAATCCACAAGTTCTATTCACAAACGATAATAATTGACTCTTTATATGTATTTCAGAATCTGGAAAATGCGACACTAGACCAAGCAGTCCAGGCACTCAAAGGGGCTCCCCGAGGCCTGGTGCGAATCGGGGTGGCCAAGCCCCTGCCCCTGGCCGACTGTGTGCCCCCCAACGGAATGCCCACCTCTTCCCTCCCACACAACAAAATGAATACTCAGTAAAATGGAAACATTCAATATTTAGACTGATGGTAGACTTCTTATTATTTCTTTCTTAAAATGTTAGATTGAATTTCTGCTTATACAGTGAAACCCTCTTAAGAAGTTCTCTCTTAAGACGTTTCGTGGCTTAAGAAGTTTGGTTTTTTCGGTCCCTCGGCCCAAAATTGACCCAATTTTTCCCACATATAAGGTTTTCCTGCTTAACTTGTTGGAGGCCAGGCCATTTAGCGGAAATTCGCGGAACTTCGCAAAAAACACTAAAAAACCACCACTTTGAATTTTGAATTGAATGTTTTGTTGATAAATTTTGAGCTATTGTATATTTTATTAACTGAAACACGTTCACATCACAATAAACTATCTACGAAAACCACATTACTTGCATTTATTACGTAAATTAATAGGTTTTATGATCGTTTTATTCGCGATACACGCATTTATTGCGACCGTTAAATTCGCGGCAAATTCTGACAGCCGATTGTCATAGAAAAAATCGTTTTAAAAATATTCCAGGGTGACAAGGTGAATGAAACTTGTAGCGTCTCCGAGAGTAATGACAGCGCAAGCGATTCTGACATTGTTCTTCATACAAATTGTGTACATATAAGGGCCAAAATCGTAGACCAAAAGTTTTTTGTCGGAAATATTATTCAAATATTTGAATTATTTTCTCGCGCATGCGCAGATGCCGCGGCCACCGGGTGACAAGCGGCCGCCCAGAGGTTAAGAAGTTTGTTTTTTCCGGTCCCTTGGAAAACTTCTTAAGAGGGTTTCACTGTAATATGTAATTATGTATTAAACATTCCATTGCTCATAAGATTTTTATGAATCTTTGTTTCTGCAGCTTAATAATATTTTAGACTGATAAGCATTAATATTTCTCTCTTATCCTTTTTTTACTATAAAATTTATTTGTTGCCGCTTAAACATTCCGGTGTTATTATGAATCTTCCTTTTCGCAGCTAAATAATTAATTGTTCAGACTGATTTAGATTTTTTTTTGCAGCATGTTGAAGTCAAAAATGTGATTTTTGCTAAAAAATTTCGGTGAATTTGTTATTATAAAATGAAAAAAATGGTAAAAATAAAAAAAAAAACTCTTTCTGATTACCTCTTATTGATTTATGTGTAGAAATAGTATACAAAATTTCAAAAGGATCGGTTAAGTAGATTTTGAGTTATGATGTTCTCGGACTACAAAAATTTATTTGCGAGAAAATCGATTTAAAGTTTTGTTATATTCGTAATACATATACTTGAATTGAGCGTGAGGGCCGGTCGCTTGAAACGCCTGTATCTTCTTTAGTTTTGCTCCGATTTACTTGAAATTTTGACACACTTTCGACATGTTGTACATTTAGAAAAAAAAATAATAAAAAAAGGGTTTTAAAACCCTACCCCACCCCTTAATGTATGAAAATAAATTTTTAAAATATCAAACGTCAGTAATGATCACTTTTGTTACGTGTGTATTCTAAATTTACATTTGTGTTGGGAATTATAGATTATTTTTAATTATCATTTCCATTTTGAGAAAGCTCTTATTTAGGTCACAGTATTATTTTATTTTTTTGAAAAAGGCAATTCACCCTAAAAAGAGTGCTTTGTGTACACTATTATTTATCTTTACATGAAATATACAATGCATATTTTTTGTTTGTATGTATTTGAATATTTTTCAGAATATGTATACATATGTCAATTTTAAAATGTAATTTGTACCTTATCCGAATTATCCATGTACATTTAGGAATATTAACATATGTAATAAGTAGTAATGCAACCATTACGATACCAAGGCTTCGTAATTGCTGTTACAATTTCAATCACATGCACATTTGTTTATATTATTAAAAAAAAAATTGTTGGGTTTCTTCAAATATTATTTCTCACACTCCATTAGGAGAGGGATTTCCATTTTCTATATCTGACTGCTTGGAATGCAAAGCAAAAGTCTTTACTTTGACTAGTGATGCACCATCACTACATAACAATGTAACGGGTTCACGGGGTGAGGTTTGTCTAGGTCTTGGAGGCGGATGACCAGGACATACTGAACCCCAGATTCCTACCCACCTTTTCCTTCCCAGAACTCTCCTCTCCTTCCTTTCCCTAAAAAAACCTCCACACAGCATCCCCAAAGATGACACAGGCCCTGAGGGAAATAATTTTCATCAGGGCCTCCTGTGTGGAGCTCATGTAAAAAAAAAAATTAAAATCTGTGCAAAGATGAAATTAACAATTACACAACTTGCATTCAATTCCTGCATTTTGTATTGTACCTTCAAAGGCAATTTCAAATCCATTCCAAATGAACAATGTTTATTTTTAAATTTCATGCCATTTTAAATTACATTACAGATTTATTATATGTAAAAACAGAATGTTAAATTAATAATCTCCATTATGTTATTTTTAAGTTTAGCTTATTGTTTAACAATGCACCTAAAAGATCTATTTTATATTATTATTATAGTTATTAAAAAATGTATTAAAATATATAAGTAAAATAAAGGCAATAAAACATATAAAATAATTATATTAATTTTTATTTATTTATCAATAACAATATTATAAATACAGAATTGAAACCAATAAACAACTACTTCACCCAACAAGAATTAAGATCATTCAAATTAGAATAATATTATATTCTAGAAAATTGTCAGCCCATGTGCAACGTTTTTGGAAATACATATATACATATTATGTAAACATACAACGTTAAAAAAAAAGAATTGAATCATGTATTTTGACATAAAACATAAAAATTAAATTATATACATATAATTATTGTTGATCTTTGTATATTTAGTTATTTCTTATTCTAAAAAAGTTGGGAAATCCAGAGCACCTCTTTTATTTGTCATAATATTATCACATCACAAGAATGAAGCATAGATTTTATTTAAACTATCACAAATATAATTGGTATTTTTACTGTAATAATTATTTAACAATATTTTAACAAACTATCTCACACAAACACGTCAAGAAAGGAAAATTTTGGCTATCGTAGATACTATTACAATGCATTTTATTTTGGCCAGTGAAAAATATGTTTTTAATTAATTTCGATATATGTAAATTCGCATTTTTCCCTTCATGTTACAATTTACAATATGTATTATGTTTGAAAATCCCTTTGTTTGTAAATGAGCAGATGAAATAGGAAGCAAGAACTAATAATTAGAATCCATTAAAATGTTTCCCTCATTTGGATATTTTCTGCAAAGAAAATTAAGAATTTGTTTTTACGAATTTAGGGAGGAAATCTCACCAATAGAAGATTCCGGAATAAGGTGAAGAATCACTTTTAAAGGTATGTATATATTTATTTTATAATTATTATTGCATTTGCTTGTAATAGTATTAAAATTAAAATCCCCTGTCAATAAGGGTGGTTTCACAGCCTTTTTTTCTGGAATTATTTGATATGTCTTTTTCCAACTACATAATATATAGAGCAAACATCTCTTTTTGAAAAATCATTTTTGTTCGGCAATAGAACTAAAACAGAATATTAACAAATAATCCATTCACAAATAATAAACACTAGGTAACAGGCAATTCATGAACAATTGATTAAATTATTTAACATTTAGAAAATTGAGCACCACTGATTTTATTTTACAATTATTAGAAACTAAATAAATCTTTTAATTTAAAACATGGCATCAAAGTAACAATACTAACTACATTCTAACCTAATTGCACCCCGGTTCTGGGGGAAATTACTTCAGTCTGTACACGCTTTGCTTTGCTGTAAATATTCAAATTTAATGACGCATTAAAACTTTGTGCAATAGAATACCAACTAACATGCTGACTGAGTTATGAACTAACTCCTGTTGCGAACTGGACTATAGATAATATAATACATAACATTACAATAATTATTATTTTTGACACAATTAAGAATATGATTTTTCACAACAATTTAAGTACCATTTTCAGGTTCTGAATAAAAATATGAAAAATAGTAAAGCATTCTATTTGTACATAAATTATTTTATAACTTGATCAATCCCATTCAGGAATAAGGTAAGCAGCTAGTTGGTCAGTTAAATACTAATAAAGTGGAAGGTTTGAGTACAACCATCACCATACTAAAATCCGCTATCCGTACACATATTTCAAAATATTTATTATGTATATATATATATATATATTATATTATGTACATAGATTGACTATTTTTTAAAATAATCTGTTTACGTACAATGTTGTTTTTGTAAACTGATATAACAGGCCGTACACATATTTCAAAATATTTATTATGTATATATATATATTATATGTATTATGTACATAGATTGACTATTTTTAAAAATAATCTGTTTACGTATGTTGTTTTTGTAAACTGATATAACAGGCATCTGTTGGTACATACTCGTAGACTTTGTATGTATATATTATGTAGCTGTGTTTTACGTTATATTATTTAAGTGTAAAAATATTATCACCAGCTGAAAGGTAAACAGTGTTTAGCTTGCGTTTAAAATGTTTATGTGTATAGCGAGTCAATGATGCTGGCGTACTTGGCGGTGATGACATTTCGCTTCAGTTTCAATGTTGGGCCTGTAAAAGAAGAATAATATTTTGCTTAATTACAAAGGTAATTAAAAACAATTAATGTAAAATAGTATGTATATACTACAATGGCCCCGATTGAGCAGAATGTTTAAATTATTTTTTTTAAATGTTTTCCATACATTATCTTATTAGCAGATATTATGTACATGGTTTTTATTCTCTAGCAACTGCCATAATAGGCTTGATAGTCTTAAAATCTTTGGTTTCATGTTAGTTTTGAAGGGATAATGTGAAAAAATAATAAAAATCGATTAATTAGTAATCGATTTTTTTAACACTGCCGATTTTTTCATTCGCAGCCCTGCTTACGCCTAGTCATTAGTCCGAATCCGGAGCGCGAACCTCTACGATGTTTATAAACAATATATGACATTAACGCCATCTGTGCGTCTACGATGATGTTTCTTTTGTGCTTTGAAAGCAATTTAGTTGAAGTTTCTAATCAAATTTGTCACTAGATGAAGTCAACAGAGTCAACGAACAATTTGTAATTTGTGTTGATTATTTAAAAAAAACTTTTAATTTCGGTTGATTATTTTAAAACTTATAATTTCTGTTGAATATTTTTTAATTAATAAAACTGATTAAAGATATTGTACGCGTTTATTTTAATTTTGACCAATTTGGGGAAAAATCGATTATTATAACAAATTTTCAAGAAAAATCGATTATTTATGTAAACGTCACATCCCTAATTGGGGTCCATTGGAGCTATGACACTTAAAAACTAAATATTTGAAATGCTTACCCAATTCATCGGTTGCTATGGACAGATCGCACGGCAATAAAGCAAACTTCTGTACTCTCTGGGCATTGGAGATGGCTTGCACATTAGCTCTTGTGATTCCATCCTGAATTGCCTTCATGATCTGGAATAAAATAAATAACAGTTTTTAATATCTTCATAAGTTATCTCAGTGTGGCAAATGTAGAAAAAATGGTCAAAAGGGGATCAGAGCGTAAAGCATAAATGAGGAAAGAGAGAGAATTTTATTAGTAGGTAAAATTATTTTACGATCTTCATAAGTTCTCTGCATTCTTTAATACCTCTTTTTGATAGAAAATTTGATCCAGAATTTCAGAAAATGCATAATTATTGATGATCACTCAAGCTTTCATAAAAAAAAACATAGAATAAAGAATAACACAAGAAGTGCCTCGTTGGCCTGTTTTGTGATTCAATTATAAGCCTGATTCCAGCCTATATTTCCATACAAATCTGTGTTTCACCATGATTACGAAATTCAAACAGGATGGAGGAAAATTTCAAGCAAGTGTAAGAGAGAGAGACCCATGCTAAAAGGTCTAAAACCAAAAGGTACTAATTCAGTTGAACATTTGTTTCTATTAAATTTGTACAGAAGGCACTTTTAGGGCGGCTTGCACCAACTATCGCTAATTTTATCTTAAATTGTATTTAACTAAATGCATTTAAGTCACTAAATACATTTAACTTAAATGTGTTTAGTTTCGTCCTACACCAAGCAGTTGGAGCGGTTATTTAGTTAAATACAATTTAGCGTCGGTAAAACAGTTGCATCGTTCCTTAGCACCACCCACACGCACACTTTTTGCACAGCGACTTGAAGTGGCGAGGGCACGATCGCACCGAATTGTCCGTGTGGGGGGTGCTTAAATTTGCGAGTGTCAAAATATTTTGAGGTTATGTTGTGGTTGCGTAGTGAATTATTTTATTTTGATCTAGTAAATGAGTTCGAAAATAAAACAAACATAACTATGAAATGGGGCACAAAGAGGTTTTGTTGTTAGATTTAAAAATAAAACAAATATCTGAGTAGTAATTTTGTTTTTCATTTCATTTATGTAGGTTGTTTTAAACTATTATAAGAATTCTGTAGGTATATTTTAAGTTTACAACCTTCAAAGTATTCCTCCATAAATAAATCAATACCTATTCCTCAATAAGAAATCTTTGAAACTTTCTGCCACTGAGTATCAGATAAATTTGTTCTTGTGTTTACTTCTCTCACTATAAACTGTCATTATAAAATCTATAATTTCTTCGTCAACATCAGAATAAAAAACAAAAGTCCATCGTGAATACAAATTAATAAATGAGACAGATTTCAGAAATATTAGACGATCGGAAATCGAAGGAATAACCTAAAATTGTTTTGACAGAACTTGCTCGCTAAACATGTTTAACTTAGTTAAACAGCCCTTTCTGGGTATTTAACTTTGACAGTTCTTTAAATGCGTTTAACAACTTAAAGTTTGTGGTGCAAGAGGCCAAGTCGAGTTAAATCAAATAATGTGTTTAACTTGACATTTAAATCAAATTTAACTTTTGGTGCAAGCCGCCCTTAGTGTTATATTCTTTATTCTATTCAAGAGATTTCCTTAGTTACCTTCTGGTTTGGTCCACTCAATATTTCGGTAACGGTGGTGACCTTTTCTCCTAAAGTAGCGACCCATCTGAGGGAATCACTGCTCAGTTTATCCAAAGGAATGCCGGATTCGCCGTCAATTTCCGTCTGCAAAATAATTTTATGTAAAAATTACAAAAGTAAATATTTAAATTTAACAAGTACATACATTAAAACATTATGCACTTTTGTTTCCATTTAATAATTTTATATATGTATAGTTCACGCCAAACTTTAAGACCGGCCTGATGTTTATCAGAAAAATGCGAGTTTAAGTACAGAAAAGTGGTGTACACCCCTGCCCTGGTTTTTTTCTGTCGCACATATGTTTTACGCATGTGTTTCTCTTAACCCGTCTAATCACAGGAGACCTAAGTTGTCCCAAAACATCATATGCCGTTATAATAACAGGAGACCCAGATTGTCCCAGAGCGAATGTGCATTATTAAAAGTTAGATATCTCTCTTCCTGTCATGCGAATATTTGTGATTTCTTTTATGGTAGAAACGGAATGAAATAATGCTTCTCAATGTCTTAGAATTATATGAGTTAGATTGTTCAGATATTTTACAAACCCGATCAAAAGTGACAGTTTAATTTTGCGCCAATTTGTGACGTATCACATATTTAATTTTAAAATAAAATTGATGAAAGTGATAAAAAGTGAGGTGACAGTTTTATTACAACTTTTGTTTAGAAAAGGAAACTGTATTTAAAATTTTGGATTTATTCTATTTTAATTACTTTAACTCAAATATTCGCAGGTATGCATTTTTTAGCCAATTTACATTTCCAATATTAAAATTTTAATATTTAGAAACAAAAATGTTGATTTCTAATAAACACATCGGAAAGATTATTTTATCTAGATTTTAGAACAATTTTTGTTTTTGCAAAAGCGTTTAAAAAAAACCAAAAAATAGGAACATTTAAAATGCATGGGATGAACCAAGAATTTTGCGCGCAAACCTTGACAGGCAAAAGTTGACAGAAAATTATTTTCTTATTATTCGAAGGGTTAAATTCATTGTAAAGTCAGTAACTGCGGGAGAATGCATTGTACCATGTTCAGGCGGTCTTAAAGTTTGTATTATACATGTATGTATTATAATGTGTTACCTTCAAGGTTATTAGAACAGAGAGGAATTTTCTTCTGTCACCAATAACGATTGCCTGCGATACGCAAGGAAGTTCCTTCTTGATTTCCTGTTCAATGAGGACGGGGGCCACATTTTCACCCCCAGCGGTAATTAAAAGTTCCTGGAAATTAATCAATTAATTATTAAAATTTACCTGTACATAGGTTTTTGTCATTTGTGTTGATACTTTTAATTTTGAAATATTAACCGCTTAATAATATATAATCACGTAAATATATATAATGCAAATTTTTGTAATTATATAAAATATTATTATTAAATAATCTATATATTTATGTAATTATATATAATCACATAAATATGCATGAAAACAATTAACTGATTCAATTAATTAATCTACAAAATATTAAAAGCCAGCCTTGAAAAGATTAAAGTGGGAAACTGATGAATCTACATCACTTGGAGAACCAAAAAAACTTTGTATTTCGATTTTTTTTAAAACCTTTTCAATTTTTTACGGTAACAGAAGCCGAGTTAACAGAAACACGAAACAGCTGATATTAACCCCCTAACTGATTGAATTAAAAAATTCAATCCTGATTTTTCGAAAACACTCGCCTAAAAAGTTATTTCACAAAATCCACTTCCAATGTGATGTAGATTTACCAATTTCCCACTAGTACTATGAGTTTCCGGACACCGTGTATAAGACTTAATGATATAGCAAAAAGATAGTGGTTTCCTGTAGTTAGTTATAAATAAAAGCGCAGTGATAGGAACTTTAAAAATATTCAATTAATCTATTATTTGAGCCTTTACACCATAATTCATTAGATTTTAATCAATTCTGCGCGTCGTAAGTGAATTACAACATCGGTGAAAATAGAAAATACATCTGAAGAAATTTGATACATAAATGAGGTAAATATACCTGACAACAACGGTACCATGTTTTTTTCACTTTTTAAGTGTCAGTGTGGTAGTGTGGGCTACCTATTGCACCTAAACTCTTCAGCTGCTAACATTCTCGACTATCTGTTATTACAAATTTTCATGTTCCTGCTTGTTCTGCATGAAAGGTAATTTAGTTTTTACATGCATTAAATAAGTACATATTTTTCAAATTCTTGTGTATTTTCATTTTTATTGGAAAAATATTTTACAAAAACCATGCTTGAAGTTCAATTTCCAATAATTTTTGTGGATATAGTTGTGTGAAACTACGGTTATGGATTGACCAATAAATTGATATTGTGAGAAATGAGCGCAATCAGTGTTGCAGCTTTATGTTTAACCTCTCATCTGTCGCGAGCCCACCAGCGGGCCCAAAAAAATTAGTTCCTTTTTTTAAATGCGATTTAAACCCTTTCAGCCTTACTAAAAAAAAACCACAGCACGCGAGATAACCCGTGTTATTCCAGCAACATGAATAAAACAAAAATACATTAAAACACGATAACATTACTAATAAGATTTGGTCTTAAAACATATAGTAAATCCGGCAACAATGCATATTTAAGTACTAAATTGTTTGTTTTCCTTCATAACCGCTAGGTGGTGCGGCGGCGCGGTTTCTGCGCATTCGTTGTTCGCGCTCGAAAAAGACGCTGGAAGCGCGAAACGATTTCTGTGTGTGCAAAATGATTTTTGTGTGTGCAATATTACTTATGTGATGGTTAATCTCTATTAATATGAATAATTTACTCTTATATTTATATCATTAATATATTTACCGTGTTTTTTGTGGTTTTTCATAAGTTTAGTCAAGTTATAAAACAATAATCGTACTTTGAAAATTGAAGTGTCAAAAACTATTTTATATGATACATGAGAATTCAAATTTACATTTAAAGGTTTTATTTTACGATAATTTTATGAAAGTGGTGTTTTTTTTAAATAATAATATCTAATACATGTGTGCCTAAATGCATCAAAGAAATTAACGTCTTTAGAGATGCAAGAAATCTGATATAAAAGACCGTATAATTTTTAGGTTAGTTTTTTAGCAATAAAAAAAACTTAGAAATTTTTTATTATTTTTTTATTGTAAGCACGAGGAAAAAGTGAGGTGATAGTTTCCTTCCAAATTTATTACATAAAAGGACTGTGTTTTTGAAATTTTGTTTTTTTTTTTTAATTTCTCTACATTTTAGTCAAAAAAATTTTGGTAAGAATTTTTTTCCATTTATTTCCGAGTTTGAATCTTAAAATGTCAGTTTTTGAAAACTAAACTGTATTTCAAATATACTAATCTAAATGGTAATTTTATCTAGTTTTCATAAATGGTATTTGTTTTTACCACACCTTCAAAAAAAAGAAATATATAGAACATTCAAAATACTATGGAAAAATTACAAATATCGTTCGGACATCAATGGTTAAAACAGAGATAAACTACCCTCTCAGGCCGTGGAAACCATGTGTATTTCTTTCAATGAACAAATTTTTAATTAGTAATGTTTTCACATCCGCGGCCGTTTGTCAATTGAATAAAATTTTCACTGGGTTTTTTAGTAAGGCTGTTTATGTATAAAGAAAATATATGAAGGACAAGGTCAGAATAGCTTACGCCAATATCGATCTAGGACCTAAATACTATTTGATTATTGTAGTTAGGTACTCTGAATTATTTTTAAATCATTTTCTACAAAATTTGCAGGTGGCTTTTCGAAATACCATCCAACTTTCAACAGGTTAATCAGTGAGTTCGATGAAAAGTTCAATGAATCATTCAATATCAAATATAGTCTTCCAATATCCATCGTTTAATAATTACCTTTATTCTGCCGGTAATGTATAAGTATCCTTGGTCGTCTATCTTTCCTACATCTCCGGTCTTCAGCCACCCTTCATCGTCAAATGTGTCCTTGGTCTTGGTGGGCTCGTTGAGGTATCCCATGAAGACGTGTCTCCCTCGGATGCAGACTTCTCCTTCTCCCTTTGCGTCTTTATTTCCCAGCATGGTTTCAACACCGTCAATTGGTTTGCCTACAGACTCTAGGTTGAACCTGAAAATTCAAAATATTATTAACTGCTGAAATATCATAATGCCTAATCATTTTCATAGCCCATACATATCAAAGCCATGGAAATAATGCCATAGGTATATATATAAATCATTTCATAGGTTTTCCCATTTGCAATGCTATCATGAAATCAAAATTAAACGACTTTAAAGGACATCTGCCCTGATAATGGACACTATGACTCTGCTCAAAATAAGGAACTCCAGTGAAAAATATTATGGCTTTAAAAAAATATGTTCATACAGACCAATGAAAGCTGATTCTAAATATATAAGTTTTATTTCATAATATTAAACGTAGAGTTCTTAAAAAATTATTAAAAAGTGCATTTTTTAACGTCTCGTTAAAATACACTGTTAAGTTGGTACGATTGAATGGTTAGTGCTGACGTCACGCGTCACCAGTTATTGTATCACATTGTATTGAAATCAATTGAAATGTAGGTATGACACAAGCCATCAGTATTAACAACATTTCATGTTATTCTTTATTTCGTACTGTTTATAGAGATTTAGTTATTGTGTTTATTGAAACAATATTAAAGCCTAAATAATTCAGTATCAAACATAGAGGTATCTCTATTAGTTTATCTCTATTATTTAAAATATTGAAAAACTACTGCACAAAAAAAATTGTAATGCTTCTTCTATTGAGAATACTTCGAACAACGGTATTCAAAATGGCGGCAGTTGATCAGCTGATTGCCCGGTCCTATACAAAATTTTCAGGAGTGATGACGTCACACGAATTACCATATTTCCGGTGGTTTTCGGGGGGTCTTGAAAAATTAAAACTTTGACAATTATTTTAACTATTAAAACTAACTCTAAAAATAAAAATAAAAATGCAGTTATTTAAGTTAGAAGGTCATTATTTATAAAAAAAAAATAAAAAATTGGACTGGAGTTCTCTATTATGACTGCAAAACAACTGCAAAAAGTCTGCAATAATTAATCACGATAATACTTTTGGCCGTGAAAATCTCAAATCATATTCAAGTTTAAGGAAGGGTTGTTTCAAAAAATTTAACGGATTCATCAAATATTATAATTTTTTTCAGGTTCTGTGTAAGTTCTATTCAAGTTCTGTGATTATTTCAGTTTTAAAGAGCAACTGGTCCATAATGATATTGTAACTTGAACTTGAATAAAACTTACCCAGAATGTGAAAATTATCAAACATACAAATTTCACGTGTCTAAAGCGCGCCTTCCACTGCGAGCAAACGTTAACTGCATACAAGTGCTTCCATCAAGAACGAGGCCAGCGAAGCGGACTAAACGAGTTAATAAGTTTCGAACGAGTCCGCTCCGCTAATGCGAGCGGAGCGGACTCCGTACGATCTCCGCTCGACTCGCACACGTAAACTGCATACAAGTGCTTCCATCAGGAACGAGGAGAGCGGAGCGGACCGAACTTGTTAAAATAGGTCCGAAAGAGACCACTCGCGCACACCATCGCCGACTAGTTTCTAGCGGACTCCGCCCAAGAATTGTAGCCAATTCAATTGCCTCGCTGCGTTTTTGTCGAGATGGAGGTGTTTATGGAAGCCGTTTGCTAATTTCGTTTATAGGATACGACTAGCAAAGATTGTCAACATAAAGGATTCGGCTTAGAAAACCATTAAACCATTGAGATGATATTGGCGGAAATAAGAAAGTAAATTATTTTTTTAAAGTTTTTACATTTTTGAGATGAGATTCTTTTTATAAATGTACATTTAATTCATACATAACATTTTTTTTCATTGCATACATGCTGTCAGAATCATATTCACTAGAATCAGTACTTGACATCACAAAAATCACTCCGTTCACTTCGAAACAAAGCGATACTGACTCGTTTTCAATGGAAGGGCAAAACTATTTCTCATTTTTCATTGACCTCGCTCCGCTCGTCCCGCTCATTTCTCGCACAGGCAGTGGAAGGCAAACACCTATCTTCTAAGTGACTCTTTTTTGATGGAAGGTTAAAACTATTTCGCTCAGCTCTCACTCCGCTCCGCTCTACTCTTTTCCGCTCGCAGTAGAAGGCGCCCTTAAGGATTTTTTTTTTATAAAATTTACAAACATGGAATAAACATTGAAATATAGATGATTTGTTGACCACAAACCACATGCAGTATGTATCTTTCCGTATTAATATTCTGAGGTATATTTTTTTGAATGAGCGTTGTCGAATCCAAAACCTAATGCACGGAAATCTCCATTGCTCAAGGCATTAATATGCCCCATCATTAGAATGGATAAATACCCAAGCGATAGCTACCATAATTTTGGTAGCTGTAGGTGATCTATATGAAATAAAATTTATTTATTTTGAACTTTCCGCAATCAGCCAGGAATATGTTTAGAATCCAAAACCCGGAAATCTCTATCACTCAATAAACAATGCAAGTAACAAAAATAGAGGTGACCACATCGGTACGCAATAGGCATCTGAGATATGTGTTAAAAATAAAAACTTGACTGTAAAACTTACGCCAAGGGAGTGCAGAAGGAATGTGCACCGGAGGATTCAGACATTCCGAATACGTCCATGATGGGCATATCCAGACTCATGAAGTAGGCTTTGACTTCTGTGGAGAGGGGTGCGGCTGCCGTGAGGTACATCTTGCAGTTTGAGAATCCCAGAGCCGCCTTTACCTTCTTTAAAACAAGATTCTGAGCCAACCAGTATCCGTAAGAATTATCTTCGATACTGCAAAGAAAAGATCACACGTTAGACATATTTTACATTCCTGGGTGAAATCTATTGGAGACATCTGCTATCTCTTATTTCTTTCTCCATTCTTTACATTTACAGCAAGTAGAAAGCGACAGTTAGATACGAAAGTTTAAAAAATATGTATCTGTTATTCAGCAAAGAGAAGTGACTCCTGGCAAAGGAGAGAATAATCCCCAAAGAACAACATACAAAATACTCTTACAGATGAAAATATTATAATGTTTTGTAATTTCTACACAAAATAATTCTTATTTTGATCATTCTGAATTAACGCAACGTACCTACACAATTTTATCATTTTTTATTTTGTCTATGTAAATTGTATAACGCGTACGAGCCAATAATTTCAAAATATGGTGCTTTCAATTAAACAACTAATTTTCAAGTTCTGTGAAAGTTCTATAGTATCCGACCGAAACTAGTTTTTACGGCCGAAACCGAAGCTTCCTTAAAAGGTCATGCTTTCGTAGAAAAAAAGTAGAGCAATCTTGATCAATCAGCCTTTATTTTTAAATCATTCAGTCTCTGATATTTGAACTAAGAATAAACATAACATAATAGAGAACTCCAGTCCAATTTTTTTATTTTTTTTAATGAATAAAGACCTTCAAACTTAAATAACTGCATTTTTATTTTTATTTTTATAGTTAGTTTTAATAGTTGAAATAATTGTCAAAGTTTTAATTTTTAAAGACTCCCAGAAACGCACCGTATCTATGGTGGTCTTCACCCACCGTTAGTTTTTTACTTTTTAAGTTGTCATTTTGAATCAGTGATGTCATGTCGAGGGAAATTTCCCTAGATCTAGGGGAGAAAAATATTTTTTAGGGATAAGGGAAATCAGGACAAAATCTAGGGAAATTTCGAACTCTGGCAAAAATTTTATTACATATGACAATATTACTGGTAATATTTATATATATATATATATATATATATATATATATATATATACGTATATATATTTTTTGGAATTCCTATGAATCTTAATTATTGTTCATGTACTTACATGCAATGTTATTTTTAACACTGACAACTCAAAATGATATTATGGAACGTACCCATACTACGTGACACGTTCGGGGGGGGGGGTCTTCAAAATACCACGCTTGGTACAAATGAGCGGCGGGTTGCTTATGATTTTTATTTTGCAAAGTGTTTTTTTTTAATTTGGAATTCAGTTTCTAATTCAGTGGTGAGTGTATTCGTACTTTTAAATTATTACTTCAAGTAGCAAAAAGTGTTTTATTTGGAAAATCACGGTATTATTAGTATATTTACCAAGTTCCGATATCTTTCCAATTAATTATCATATTAATTAACATATAACAGGATTAGTGTTACACAATCGGGTGGCTACGTAGGTAATTGCGTAAATGTGAAATTCTAGGGAAATTTCACTTCGAAATCTAGGGAAATAATGTTTTTGGGCAGAACATCCCTGTTTGAATGAAGAATCATGGCCAGCGTTGCCAGAAGGTTACTTTTGTAACCTTTTAGGTGATTTTTTACTCTGAAAGGTTTCTTTCAGGTTACACTACTCAAAAGGTTACTTTTAGGTGATTTTTCAGAACCAACGTCAAACGGAATGCTCTTTTGTTTTTTTTTCGTGTTGGCTAACGGCTTGCTAAATCATGGACTATAAACTTATTGCAAAACTTTACTTCTTTCTCTTTCACACTATTGTGAAAGAGGAACACGTTTCGCTCAATATTAGAATTCGGATCAGTCATATGGAATCCCCAATACAAAGTAAATATTGAAAGGTTAGAAAGAATTAAAAAAAAGACATTGAAACACCTAGACTTTAAATCCTTTCGAACATCAGAAAACCTAAAAGACTCATTAACATTCCATAATTTATCAACTTAAGAAGATAGAAGAAATATATCCAACCAAAATTTTTTATTCAAAATCATTAACAACGTTGTTGACAACAACTGTCTTCTAGAAAACATTAATTTCCACTGTCCAATAAGAAACACAAGATCAAACAAACTATTCCACATCCCACACTCAAAAACAAATTACACACAACATTCATTTCTCTGAAGGACGTGCACAAAATTCAATGATATCTTTTACGACTCTGATATATTTCATTTGTCCTCAGGCCAATTTATTAAATCAGTAATAGAAAAAATTTAAACAAATTGTTAATTACGAACTCTTCACCCCTGCTGCATGTTATTATTTTTTTTTTTCATTCTCATTATGTTTGTTTTCCTTCTTTTTATTATAATAATAATATTTGGATTATTTATATATCCTATAATATGCTTTATAATTTGTATGTTTTTTTTTTCATTTCTGTTGTATATATATATATATATATATATTTTTTTCTATCACTTTTTGTTTTCTTTAATGTTTTAATCTATGTTTTTATATATATGTATATTATAAATTTTACCGGAAACTTCGCTGGTTAATGCAACCATGTAATATGTTACTTTATTATTTAAAATATGTATTACTGTTTGTTACCTCAATAAACTAAAAAAAAAAAAAAAAAATGTGTAAATTACAAATTAACCATAGCTTCTCGCTCACTCGACAAATCTGATTGATCGCTCAATCTGACTTTTTGCATTTTGAGTACCCGCTATTTACGCCGGCAAGGTTATGCAGGTAGAAAAAATATCAGATTTTTCATACCGGTATATACAAAACAAAAAACTCGCTCTACTCAAAAATAATCCAAATGGCTTATGTCCCACTTTAATACTGAGCTCCTCATGATGATTGGTTTATTTATATCCTCATGTATTCTATCAACTTTTTACCATTCCACTGGAAAAAATACGAAAGGTTATTTTTCACACAAAAAGGTTACTTTTTTATATATTTTAGGTGACTTTTTACAAGACACGGCTGGCAACACTGATCATGGCGGTCATGGCAGAATGCTTTGTAATGACTTTTAGGTGTGAGGTGTGTTTTTTATTCAAGATTAACTGCTTTTAATATAGAAAAACATTGGTAAAATGTCCACATTTCACCGCTACTGTAATTGTATTTAATCAAAGTGCAATATAAAAACAATAAATCATCTCTTTCATTGCAAATACATGTGACATCGTGTTTTGTGTCAGGCGTTACTTTGTTGTTTACATTGTTGGCGTTACATTGTTTTATGTATAATACATACAGAAACACTGGTATTTATAATACACTGATCATGACGAGTGTGTAACAACTTGTATAAAAAGCCCTATACTAAAAACAATTTGAAAATACATAACCAAACGTCAAAATAGGACGACTTTAACCTCAAATAGACAAAATTTATTGCAGATTGTCCGCAAATATAGCCCTTTTCGTAAATTGTTGAGGGCCTAAATTATGTTTCAATAAACACAATAACTATTATTTATCTAAATCTCTATAAACAGTACGAAAATAAACCAAACACACGAAATGTTGAATTGCATAGGTACGTGTGCACTTCAAGTCATTTCAAATGTCAACACACTATCACCAGGTGACAGGTTAAGTGTGACGTCACCGTTAACCATTTCAGTAATGCCAACTTAACGCTGTGTTTTGAGAAGAGGTTTAAAAATGCACTTTTTAATATTTTTTTAAAAACTCTGCGTTTAATATTAAGAAATAAAACTTATATATTCAGAATCAGCGTTTCTTGGTCAATATGAACATATTTTTTTAAAGCCATAATATTTTTCACTGGAGTTCCTTATTATCACTCCTTATTTCAAATAAATTATTTTAGCTTTTCGAAGTCGTAATCTGTTAACTTGTATAATTATTGTTAACCTCAACACAGGCTTGTCCTAGTGAGGTAATAAATTGTATTGTAAACATTTTTACCTGCAGTGTAAAGAAACAATAAATAAATAAATCGTAAATCGCTTCTTAAATAATATAAAAAAAGAAATAGTAGGTATTACCTATTTGAACATTATTAGCAAATAACATAAAATAAAAGGTAGAAAACAAAATTACTTTTTTTAAAAAACCTAATTTGTTTAGGTACACTAAACAAAAAATACTCTTTCATATTGAACAAAATAATTTGGAGGCGGGAATGGGTACCGCCGCCCCGGGAACCTTTATTCGATAACCAACATCTCTGCTATAGGTCACCCCAAGTGGTTCGCTACATTTGGTGATTTAGCAGGGGTGCCCGAGTTCATGGGATGTGATTTGTCTAGGTCTTGAAGCTGGATGACCAGGACACACTGAACCCCAAATTCCTACCTACCCCTTTTTCTTCCCAGAACTCTCCTCTTCTTCCTTTACCTAAAAAAAACCCTCCACACAGCATCCGCAAAGATGACATAGGTTCTCAGGGAAATTATTTTCCTCAGGGCCTATCATGAACTAAATCATTTCAATTGCGAAATAAAACTTAACTATTTCGAAATAATGTTAAGCATAAACACCTCCAATTTCCCAACAAATAAACCAAATACCGCAAAGTTCGCGGAGCGAACACAAATAAGTGAATCAAGTCCTAATTCTATGAACGCGGACGCAGCAAAATGACACTTCGTGATCGCAGAACGAAACCATGGCGGCCGAAACCGAAACTAAGCCGAAACTCGTTTTTTGGCTGAAAATAGGCCGAAACCGAAACCGAAAGTTCGGTCGGACACTAAAGTTCTATTATTATATCATTATGGGTCTATTGCTTCACAAAACTGAAATAATATGCGAAATTGATAGAACATTTACAGAACTTTGAAATTTAATGATATATACAATTCTGTGAAACAACCTGTGTTTTTTTCTTAATGAAAAATACAGAAAACACACAACAAACCAAACAAACTGCATGTTAAGCGGACCCGATAAAGAATGACACAGCAGTAACTTTGTTATTATTTTTAAATGACTGCTCTTTTCGAAATGAAAAGCAAGATCTCTTATATCATTGTTTATTTTGAAGGCAATTGAATGGGATTTATTTTAGTAAGCTACAAACATTGTTCGCGATGCAAATCCCATGAAAAGAAAGTATGTTTTTAATGATCTATATGGATAAATCGGCTTTCAATGGGTACAAATTTTTCATAAGCATAAGGATATGCCGGCAAACAAGCAGTTAATATAAGTTTCATATTTCTTATTTTTAACTTAACTTGTGGTAATAAGCCTATTGGGGAGTTTATATACCTTTTTATACACCAACAATAAATAAATAGTTGACTGTGATGATTCTGCCACTGAGAGCTCTGTTTTAACTTCACTTGTTTTTACACACATTTACGAGAAAGAATATGAGGATAAAACGAAACTATCAGCAGTATGGCTATCGCAATATTCTAGGAAACGATAGAGGATACCGTTTTTGCTAAAACTGTTTTAAGTGAAAGATTTAATTTTTATACTGGCCTCTTCTTGCTGGACAAGTTATTATGAAGTTTCAGAGTTAAGATAGTATAGTACCAGTAATAAATAAATCTTACCCTTTGAAAGCTTTGTTGTAATGGTTAGTACTTTGTGCTTTGGCCCAATTAGCGATGCTCCTTTTGATCACACCATTGGCAGCTCCGATGGAAGTCATCTTCTCATAGATCTTTTCCCACACACGAGGAACGCCCAGGAATCTGTCGTAACATAAACATAATAGAATAGGTTATTAGTCTATTATCTGGCTGACGGTGGCAAAAAGAAAAATTAAAGAGCCGCTCATTATTAAAGGCAAATCAATCAAATTATTGTTATTCTAACTTAAATAACTGCATATTTTAAATTTATTTTTAGTACAGTTAGTTTTAATTGTTAATATAATTGTCAAAGTTTTAACTTTTCAAGATCCTCCGAAAACCACCGTACCTATGTATAGTGAATCGTGGGAAGTCATCACTCAACAGAAGTTATTTTTATTTTCAACAAGTGTCGTCATTTTGTATGACAGTTATATGGAAGAAACTATGATACTATTCGATAAGTTAAAACTTTATTTAAGTGGAATTATTTATATATTATATTATTAATATTAAATTATATTTTTCAATATTATTACGGGAGAGTGGTATAAAAATTGTTTGAAATTATTATTTTTTTAGCTTCACGAGTCATAATCAATATATTACGGAAACCGAAGTAGCATCTCCCACACGCGCACTTCGGAGCGACCGAGTCCCGCGCCACTTCAGGCCGCCTAAACAAGTCCCACAGTGAACTGCGCTGTAAACCTATCGGTCTTTACTTTTCTGCGCGGTGGCCTGAAGTGGCGCGGGACTCGATCGCTCCGAAGTGTGCGTGTGAGAGATAGGGCGTCGGATCAGCTGTTCGACTCCCGCCATTTTTAAATTCGGAGTTCGAGGGATTGGCCCTGGAACTAGAATTACTATATTTTTTGTATAGTTGTTTTTGAATATTTAAAAAAATAGAGATATACTAATAAGAGATACCTCTATTTTTGAAACTGAATTATTTAGGCCTAAATAATGTTTCAATAAACGCAACAACTAAATCTCTATAAACAGTATGTAAATAAACTAGTAACACGAAATGTAGTTATTACGATGGCTTGTGTCATACATTCCCATACAATGAAAATTACGGTGAGCAGTGAACTCATCATTAAACATTTTAATAATACCAACTTGACGGTGTGTTTCAATGACACGATTAAAAATGAATTTTTAATAATTTTTTAAAAACTCTGCATTTAATATTATTTAATAAAACTTATCAGATAAAATGTTTATGTACATACTATTTAGAGAAATATTTTTTCCTCTCCAATGTTATAAAAAAACATTATATAATGAACAAATACGAAAATATTCTGGTATTTTATTATATTTTCCTAATAAATAAAAGAATTATTCAAAAATAAGTCATGTGAGGTTTTCCTGCAAATGAATTCAGTACTATGACTTTTGAAAATTGAACTCTGAAGGGGAAGGGTAGGTAGTAAAAGTGACTTTAGAGAACAGAAGGGGAAAACGTCATTGTTTATTCAAGGGATTCTTCAGAATCACTGTTTAAGAATTTAGTAGGTGTCTTGTATAAAGGGGATATTCCTGTGCTTCTCCACTTTTAACTTTACATTTTTCAAAATACATTGCCTTTGGTGTGGTGGAAAACTACGAGCATTTACAACTATTGACAAAAAAAAATAACAACTTCGTTTCACTTTGTGAACATTATTAACTATTCATTCAGCATCAGCAGCTCTACAGTTACGTGGGTACTTTTTAAAACTTTTCATCCACTTTTCACTTTATTAATCGGTATTTTTTTTGTTTATTTCCCTTCGGCAAATAATTTATATAATAATACTTCACAGCTTTACAGTATAATATTTAATATTTTGATTTTTATATAAATACATATCGTGATATTTTCGAAGCCTGCTAAAAGTGAGGTTATCGAACAATAAGATTGATATTATCAATGGAGGGTCTACTGACCTTGTCGGTTGAACTTCTTGAATAGTGCCGATGAGAGAACCTTTGAGGGCATCCTTGTCGGCAAAGTAAACGGTGACTGCATTCATGAGGGGTACAATAATGTCTAATATCTGAAAATAAAAATGTTAATATTATTTTAGTACCCATAAAAAAAGCCTACAAAGCAAGAAACCTGTATCAGCAAAAAACCTAAGAACATTAAACTCTGGCAACATGAAATTTGCATAGCTTTTTCATAATTGAATTTTGAGGACAATAATAATACTTTCAGATCATAACATCACTTCCATCGTGAAGTATGGAGCTTTAATATATTTATTCAACTGTCAACAGTAAGATGCATTTGGTTCCGTATGTTTTCAATATGTAAAATGAAAAGCAATAACTGAAAAATATCTTTGAAACTATGGAGATAAAATTATTTTTTCTATGATAAATATAAGGGGATACGAAATAAATAATCCTCAAAAATATCTTAAATAACTTGGAAAATCATATGAATACTACTGCATTTTGATTTTATTCCTGTATTTCGAAAGTTCAATAAGAATGTTTTGTTATGTTAATCTATTTGATGTGTTTAATTACATATTTTATTTACTGCTCGATAATCTTATCTTAAGATTTGCGAAATCTGGCAAAGAATAGAAATTTTTGATGAATCGGTTGGAGAATCAGTTTTGATTCATATAATAAGATATACATTAAGATATATACAGGCCGTGCAATGTACACTGAAGTATCTTTATTGTACCGATGTATGTGCTGATTAATCTTTTTAATCAACAGATTAGATTGTTTCTCGAAATTAGCGTACAAAGTTTATTCAATGCACACTTGATTTAACCAGTTAGGCCATGAGCCTATTTCGTCGGAAGGTCAAAATACTTCGGCTTTGCAATAAAATTCAAATAAATGGAATACTTCTGGACACATTCGAAAACTAAAAACTGTTTTTGAAAGGTGATGAAATACTGTTTCAAATTTTATAATTCGAAATAAACATATCATTTTTAAAATACAATAATTTTGAATCCAAACATAAAAAAGTTTAAAAAATGGCTTGCCTTATGTTTTTACTAACTAAAATTACTGATAATGAAAAAAAAAAAAGCACACTTAGGCAAATTTATTATAAACATTATCCTCAACTCATTTTTTGTCGATTCATGTAAAAATTCCCAAAGATTAATTTTTTTTTCAAATTGTGGTGGGAAAATTTGGATTAATAAAGGTGTGGGTACATTTTAATTATTTTGTGGTTAATGTTTAGATTTCAATATAAAGCGTGATGTTTTCTCTTTCTAACACTGTTTAACCCGTTTAATCACAGGAGACCAGATTTTTCCCAACGCACATAGGTCTCACATAAGACGCCGTAACTCCCTTACTATCATAGTTAGAAATATGTTCTAATCGGTGTTAGAAAGGAAAAACATCATGCTTTATATTCCAATCTAAAAAATAGCCACCAAAAAAGTAAAATGTACACAAAGTTTTGAATAGCAAATTGAAAAAAGAATTTGAAACTTCGGGAATTTTAAAAAAAAAATTTCATAGAGCGACCAAAAATTGAGGTTACAATATGTGTTTTTTATACATTTGTCTAATAAAATATGCATGTGTTTTTATTTTTTATTATTATCAGTAACTTTAGTTAGAAAAAACATAAGGTGAGCCATTTTGAAAACTTTTTTATGTTTGTATGCAAAATTTTTACAATTTAAAAAAAATATATATTTTTTGAATTCTATAATTTGAAAGCGTATTTCATCACCTTTCTAAAACAGTTTTTGGTTTTTGAATGTGTTCAGAAATATTCCAAATATTTGCGTTTTATTTTAAAGCGAAAATATTTTGACCATCCGAAAAAAAAGCCTAATTTTTGAAGGGTTTTAAATCATGTTTCTAACCATTACAGGGAGACACAACAATTTCTATGAGACCTGTATGAGTTGTTCCGAAAACCGAAGAAATTAGCCTGAGGGGTTAAACAGTGATACAATAAAACAATAAACCATATTGTAAGGTTTCATAATTAAAATCTTAACGATAAAATGGAAAATATATATTCTGAAGTATTTTCCGTGAAATTTCTGTAATTTTTTTTCTGTCTTGAATTTCTAAATCAAAACAATTGTTTTCAGATCACAGTTCCACCACAAGCTATGGAGCTTTAAAATATCATTTTAACCCAGCTTTTAAATCAAAACAATTGTTTTCAGATCACAGTTCCACCACAAGCTATGGAGCTTTAAAATATCATTTTAACCCAGCTTTTAAATCAAAACAATTGTTTTCAGATCACAGTTCCACCACAAGCTATGGAGCTTTAAAATATCATTTTAACCCAGCTTTTAAATCAAAACAATTGTTTTCAGATCACAGTTCCACCACAAGCTATGGAGCTTTAAAATATCATTTTAACCCAGCTTTTAAATCAAAACAATTGTTTTCAGATCACAGTTCCACCACAAGCTATGGAGCTTTAAAATATCATTTTAACCCAGCTTTTAAATCAAAACAATTGTTTTCAGATCACAGTTCCACCACAAGCTATGGAGCTTTAAAATATCATTTTAACCCAGCTTTTAAATCAAAACAATTGTTTTCAGATCACAGTTCCACCACAAGCTATGGAGCTTTAAAATATCATTTTAACCCAGCTTTTAAATCAAAACAATTGTTTTCAGATCACAGTTCCACCACAAGCTATGGAGCTTTAAAATATCATTTTAACCCAGCTTTTAAATCAAAACAATTGTTTTCAGATCACAGTTCCACCACAAGCTATGGAGCTTTAAAATATCATTTTAACCCAGCTTTTAAATCAAAACAATTGTTTTCAGATCACAGTTCCACCACAAGCTATGGAGCTTTAAAATATCATTTTAACCCAGCTTTTAAATCAAAACAATTGTTTTCAGATCACAGTTCCACCACAAGCTATGGAGCTTTAAAATATCATTTTAACCCAGCTTTTAAATCAAAACAATTGTTTTCAGATCACAGTTCCACCACAAGCTATGGAGCTTTAAAATATCATTTTAACCCAGCTTTTAAATCAAAACAATTGTTTTCAGATCACAGTTCCACCACAAGCTATGGAGCTTTAAAATATCATTTTAACCCAGCTTTTAAATCAAAACAATTGTTTTCAGATCACAGTTCCACCACAAGCTATGGAGCTTTAAAATATCATTTTAACCCAGCTTTTAAATCAAAACAATTGTTTTCAGATCACAGTTCCACCACAAGCTATGGAGCTTTAAAATATCATTTTAACCCAGCTTTTAAATCAAAACAATTGTTTTCAGATCACAGTTCCACCACAAGCTATGGAGCTTTAAAATATCATTTTAACCCAGCTTTTAAATCAAAACAATTGTTTTCAGATCACAGTTCCACCACAAGCTATAGAGCTTTAAAATATCATTTTAACCCAGCTTTTAAATCAAAACAATTGTTTTCAGATCACAGTTCCACCACAAGCTATGGAGCTTTAAAATATCATTTTAACCCAGCTTTTAAATCAAAACAATTGTTTTCAGATCACAGTTCCACCACAAGCTATGGAGCTTTAAAATATCATTTTAACCCAGCTTTTAAATATGTTTGCTTAAAAGTGCCAACGACTCGGATTTTACAATGTCTTGAGTTAGGGAACGTACCCATACTACGTGACCTCTTCGGGGGAGGGGGGGGGGGTCTTCAAAATGTCACGCTTGGTACAAATGAGCGGCGGTTTGCTTAGGATTTTGGTCACCGGGGGGGGTTAAAAATAGCCAAAAAATTGGTCACGTAGTATGGGTACGTTCCCTTATCCCAAATGTGCAACATATTCTTATTCTTGTTGTGTTACACCCAATATCATTTTAGAAACTACATAAAATTATCTTTCAAGTGTTTGAATTTGAAATAAACATTGATATATCCAAATAACAACATTTCAGTATGTCACATGAAAAAAATGTTTAAATTTTGAAAAATCCCTTTTATTTAGAGAATTTGTCAGGAAACTATCACTTCTTATCTCTTTTATACCTGCAACAATTAATAATTTTTGAATTCATCAAATTTCGAAGTCAATTTTAAAGTTCTGTGAAGTTTTATTACAGTTCTGTGAAGCAACTGGCCCATAAAAATATAATAACAGAACTGAAATAAAACTTTTACAGAACTTGAAAATTAACTTCGAAATTTGATGTATTGTTAAAATTCTATGAAACAACCTGTCTTTTGTCAAAGTAGCAATTATGACGTTTGTACAAAATTTCAGTGACAAACTAATAATGTTCCCAGCATTTTCAATATGGTTTCATTGCACAAACGGGAACAAAATATACACATTGTGATTGGTTACTGAATTTAGATCGCATCCATTTCTTTGAAAGAGACACGTGGAAAAATAGATCTTAAAATACTCGTATATAGCAAATTAAAGGTTGAAAATCCCTAATCTCCTCAAGTATAAATATACCTAAATACACAACTAATAAATTTTAATTTTTTTTCATTACTCATTCTTTTGCAATGTGAATGTTTACTTTGATAAACTTATGTCCATAATGCGGGCGATAGCTTATCTTAGTTGTAGAATGAGCTTATAGAAACGTCACAGGTGCGACAGGGAGTCTATTCATTCCAACAGGTATTTATCCTGTGGGTCCCAATGATAAATAGTGCTTGTTGATTAAACCGAACTTGCGTCGTTTTAAACAGACTTCAAATCTCCTGATCCTTATCACCGCATACGCAACCCAAACTGAATGCAAATCTCACAGATCATTACATATCAATCAGTTATTTATGCCTCTGACAGTTGAAAGCAAAAAGGATTTTAGATTTAGTAACGCAAAGGCAAATGACAGATGCTTTCGTGTGGGCTATGGTTATGTTGAAGGTGTTTCCATTTTTTGTTGATCTAGTACCGTCCCCAAATATTATTTTTTCTCTAAAGGCAACTATACGAAACGATAGGTATGAAAATGTTAACTATAAAAGCAATGGAATCCTGTCAAATTTAACCTATAAATAGACTAGGCAGAATTGATTTCATTACTCCATCTCCAACATTTATAAAATAACTCTCTTTAAAAGATTTATTACCCTTCCAATCACCCTTCTGTTTTAATTCTATTCATAATATGTATTTTACCTGAAATATCCTTGTAATTACTATATTCATTTATATACCTGTACGCCTGTCTCGACACAGGTATACCCTAGTGAGACAGGCATACAAATAAAACCATTGTAAACATATTTTATTATAGATAAATAAAAAATAAAAAAAATATTTTCCAAATGAGTATCGGTATGAAAAAAAGTATTGTGCAAAACTTCCATAACATAGTAAGCTTTTTATCACAATGTAAATAAAGTTATCATTTTAAAAAAACTGCGGTGCGTATAGTATTTAGTTTACCTGTGCTGCGACGTGACTGAGTGGAAGGTACGAGATGAGGGACTCATTGCCGGGGTCAACCTCTGTCATCTGCGATACACCGAAAGCTTCCCATGTGACGTTGTCATGTGACAGCATCACACCTTTGGGGCTTCCCACGGTTCCCGACTGAAATATATAAACAAATAAACATGTTTTTAAATTTGTAAAAGTAAAAAAGTTGCATACATTATTACTAGGTACTTCTTTTTAGTCATTGCTGAGGAACATGATCCCCACTCCAATTAATATGGATTTGTATTAGATTCCTGAATGTTTTTTTTTTCACATTTTTTTTAAATTCTTTTTTTCCATAATTTTTATTCAGGTAAGAACACAATTTTTTTACATAATGTATGAAAATATATACAGGGTATAACAGCAAGTACCCGAAGGATTTTAACCAGCGATTCCTGGGCATATTTGGAGTAAAAAATGTACATGTTATTTTGCTGTCTGATGATATTTTTTTCAATTAAAACCAAAAAAATATTTTTCCATCACCCGTCACAACTGAGTAGATGGATACAGTACAGCGGGTCACGTGATACGCACTGCATCTCATTCCAGCAGCACAGTAACAGAGGAGAGAGAAAGCGCTTATCCCGTTGCGAAGCGTGTGATCAGCTATAGAAACTTTTTTTTTTTACATGCTGTTAGATTCTGTAAGCCACTTCAATCAACGGCCCTCATTAACTGCGGATTCTCGACCCTTGTTAGCCATTTTGATGGACACTATTCTTGATGGCTGATAAAAATTTGCACGAACTTGGCTTTAGGTGAGAACTGCCAAGAATTGGCAAAACTGCAGAAATTCGAGAGGCCCATTTCCAAAGCTGGACCTTTGAAGAACATGAATATGATATTTGATCAAATAAATAATAAAATGGAGTTTTACTCACCGTGTAGACTAGAGTGCAACATTCATTTACAGCTATGTCTTTCAAGGCTTCATTTAGTTTGGTATCGGGCTCTTCTTTTCCCCAAGCCATAATTTGGGTCCACTAGAGTAAACAGTTAAATCAGATTATAGTCACAAGATTTATACAATTTGAATAATTTATTTGGCATTTGAATAACTTGAAATAATATAAATATACAAATAGGTATATATAAATATAAATACTAATTTGAATGATTTCTGAATAATGCTCACAGAGTAAATATTATCCTTTGGTTCTGTGATTTTTCCATCTAGTTGAATGGCGGCCTTCAGCTGTGGAAGTCGGGGCCATATTTCTCGGATTTTGTCCATTTGTTTAGAGTCTTCGCACACTACGATGTTGGCACGACTATTGCTCAGCACGTGGTGGCAGGCGTCCGGATTGTTGGTAGTGTAGATACCGGCAGCAAAGCCACTGAAAATGGCAAATAAGATAAGTTATTATAAGTGTTATATATTTTAACATGTTTATAAAAAATCACTTGCAGCATTGATGCCCTGCACTCTAGTCTAACAGCGAGAAATTCGGCAAACAAGATCGGAACTTCCGTTCATAGTTAATGTCACGAGATGTTTCTCCAGCTCTTTTTTTATGTAAAACGCATGTGAAACGAGTTACAGGCATTTGTATTTAATACCTCATTTACTCCGAGCCATTTCAAATCCTGCATGAAAAAATGCTTTTCTACAACTCCTAATATTAACACATTATTATTTTTCTATACTATATAAAATGTTTTAATTTTGTTAATTTTCAATTACGCTGATAGGCTTAGTAAGATTTTTATATAATTTTTGTTAATCACACATCAAGATTATAGATTACGCATATCAAAATTATGACACTAATGAACTGAAGTGATTAGGCGCAAGATTGTAGCCATAAGGAAGTACTCCATGTTTTACGAGGGCTTGATGTTAATAAAGCTAGTGGGCCTGACGGAATACCTGCCCTGGTACTGCAAAGGTGCGCTGCAGAAATAGCTCCAATTTTGACGAAGCTTTTTAAACTGTCCCTGAAGACTGGCTCTGTGCCCTCTGGTTGGAAAAAAGCGGTTATCCATCCTATTCCAAAGAAGGGTGACCGCTCCAACCCGGCCAACTACCGCCCCATAGCGATCACATCAGTTCTGTCTAAGGTGATGGAACGTGTGATCAACGACAAACTGCTCACATACCTCGAGAAGAACAAAATTATTAACGACCGTCAATACGGATTCCGGCGGAACCGCTCGTGCGGTGATCTTCTCGCGTATGTGACGCATGTTTGGGGGCGATGCCTGGAACGTTTCGGTGAGACCCAAACGGTTGCACTGGACATATCCAAGGCCTTTGACCGGGTTTGGCACCGAGGACTTGTCAACAAACTGCATTCTTATGGACTTCCCGCATCCTTGTGCACGTGGATTGCCGACTTCTTGAGGGAGAGGTCGATTCAGACGGTAGTCGATGGTTTCACCTCTTCCTCTCACTCGATAAATGCTGGCGTCCCGCAGGGATCGGTTCTGTCTCCAACTCTGTTTTTGTTGCACATCAACGACCTTTTGTCATGTGCACCAATTCACTGCTACGCGGATGACAGTACAGTTCATGATAGCTTTATGTTTGACAAGCCCCCAAAGGGCTCACAAACTCCAACAGCTCGTAAGGCTTTGAAGCAAAGAATGGACGGTTACCTCGAGAGTGTTTTCTCTTGGGGTAAAAATAATCTCGTTGAATTTAATGTTTCAAAGACCCAATCTTGTCTGATTACGTCTAAAAGGGATCGCAATGAAAATCTAGTCTCTTTCAACGGAAGCAATCTTCCGAACAGGCCCTCCATTGATTTGCTTGGTGTAACCCTAAGTGACCAGCTCAGGTATGGGGGCTCCATCGAAGCCAGAGTAAAGTTAGCCTCCCAAAAACTGGGCGTACTGTACAGGGCCCGCAGATACTTTAAAAGTACACAACTGCTAACCCTGTACAAATCGCAAGTGCGCCCCACGGTTGAATTTGACAGCCACCTCTGGTCTGGAGCTCCAAAATACCTGAAAAATACCCTCGACTCTGTGCAGAAACGGGCGGTCCGTTTGATAGATTCTCCCATCTTAACAGACGGATTGCAATCTTTAGAGCACAGGCGTCGGGTGGGAATGCTATCCTTGTTCTACCGGTATTACAATGGAAGATGCTCCGAGGAACTAGCATCATTGATCCCTTCGGCACCGGTGCATAGTCGGGAAACACGCCAAACGCGTGCCCAACATTTGTACACAGTTGACATTAGTCACATGAGAACGGGTCGTTTCTTCGACTCGTTCTTATGTTCAACAGCTCGGCTGTGGAATGATTTGCCGGCCTCTGTGTTTCCTCCTTCCTACAACATGGGTCTCTTCAAGACCAATGTTCATTCCTTCCTCTCCTCAAAAAGACCCTCCACACAGCATCCCAGATGACATAGGCCCTGAGGGAAATTATTTTCCTCAGGGCCTCCTGTGTGGAGTTAATGTAAAAAAAAAAAAAAAAATAAGCGGGACCATTTTAATCCAAGATCGTAGTGAAGAGTCTTGTAGACAGACAAACCAAAATAACATAACTGCAACCTAACATCACCTTTTGAGTGAATCTAGCAGTACACTACGTAAAAGGGGATGGCTGATTGATCCAGGGCCGATCCTGCGCAGGTGTAATTGGAGCAGTCCGCTCCGGGTGCCAACTTGCCAAGGCGCCAAGGTCCCTAGGAGCAAAGTCGCTGATAATACCTAATGCTGCGTGTGTTTTTGCAAACATGATCACAAGCTGAGCCACGAATTATGGGAAAGGAACGAAGAAACCGCAAGCGGCTTTGTGGTAGTATAGTTTCTTTTCCATAATTCATGGCTCAGTTCGCGGAAATACCTAACCGTTTATACGCACCCTAACACCTAATACATCTTGAGGTTTTTAGTGCTAGGCGTCATTTGGCTCAAGGCTGGCCCTGGACGGAAATTACTAAATTTATTCAAATGTTTTTTTTTAAGAACAAATAATATTTTATTCACTTTGGAAACTTGTGTAACTTGTTACTATTTCTCATCAACGAAGCAGGTTACAGAGATCTCTTATCATTATAAAAACAAGGGAGATGGGCCACGGACCAATAGTAAAAAGTAACAGCATGCACGAAATTGTCGCCAAAATTGTTCAACCCTTACAACATTCTGTTTCACCTATACACCAAGTGAATAACTTTCATTGACTCCGCCGCTTTGTTAGTTCGAGCAGTTTGGTTGTGGCTCCGTGACAGTTTGCACGCTTTCGTCCCATGTATTAACGAAGATAGAGTTATTATTATATTTATGTAAATATTGAAAAATAATGAATATGTAATAACATACCCAGCGTGAATAGCTGCCAAATCGGAGATGAACCATTCTGGGCAGTTGAAGGACAGGATGCAAACAGAATGTTGTTTTTCTAATCCAATTTTGAGGAAAGCCTTTGCACAGATCCGAACATTCTGCTGGTAGTCTCTGAAAGAGGAAAAATTGTTTAATGACATTATTTATAATAGACAAGTTAATGGCCTTTTCGCGTTTTGTCTAATTCTGATGTCCGTTTTCACAACAGCTGATGAAATAATCCAATTTAATATTTAATCAAATGCTGACAGATCCAAGATCAATGATAATTAAAAATTGTCTTGATTGTCGAATTAATGACAATATCAAAAGTGACGGAGGTTCATACAACTAGATCCTAGTTGTTTTTAGTAACCTGATCTGAATAGCCAGGTACTTCCCAATCTTCCTCTTTTTCACCTCATTCCTCTCCTAACACTTCCTACAGCCTCACTAAATTCCCAAAAATCGGTGAAGCCATGGTCATCTTCTTCTTCTTCTAGTGCCCTGTCCGTTCAACGGACGTTGGCTATGCAGATTTTGTTTACTGCCTGGCCTGGAACAGCTCTACGGTAGACTGGCCAAACCACTGTCTCAGGTTTTTCAGCCATGAGGTTCTCCTTTTTCTAGGGCCCCGTCTTCCGGCAATCTTTCCCTGCTTTATGAGATGCAAGGTCTCATACTTCTCTGGATGTCTCATCACATGTCCAAGATATTGAAGTTTTCGGATTTTTATAGTTTTTATTACTTCCTTTTCTTTATTCATCCGAACCATAACATCTTCATTCGTAACCCTGTCCATCCAGATATTTTAAGTATTCTTCTGTAGATCCACATCTCGAATGCCTCAAGTCGCCTAATTAGTTTTACAGTAAGCGTCCATGCTTCCATTCCATAAAATAATATCGAAAACCCGCAGCATTTGATCATTCGCATTCGTAATCCAAGGTTGAGATCATGACTGCAGAACATTTTTTTCATGCGGATAAAGGTTGCACGAGCTTGCTCAATGCGGCATTTTATTTCAACCGAAGGATCTCATCCAATGCGTTATTTTTGCTTATGAGCATGTATTTTGTTTTATTTATATTCAGTTCTAGCCCGAAATTCTCACAAGTCTTCACTACTTGATTCGGCAAAAGTTGTAAATCCTCAATGTTACTTGTTAGAAGTACCGTATCATCTGCATAACGCAGATTGTTCAGAATCTTCCCATTTATAACAAGTCCTTGAGTAGCTTCTTGCAGAGCTTCATTGAATATTTCTTCTGAATATAAGTTGAACAGCACAAGTGAAAGAATACAACCCGCTAACACACCTCTCTTTATTTCTACTTCGTCTGTTAGATGTCGTCCATGGTCATCGGTCAATTAATATTGATTTAAAAAAAAAGATTTTATATAAGCAGGTACACCATCGACCAAGTATATAATATGTACATAATATACATAGGATGCACTCAATTCTATTTAACCGTCTTTTATAAATGATTTTGATTTAATACAAGAAAGTAATGGCAATATCCATTCTTAGAATAATTGAAGTGTTTTTGATACCTGAATGTAACTTTGTCCCAAGTTCCCTCGGCGTTCTTGGAGGCATAGGCGAACTTGTCGGGGTAGCGGGCTACCGTGCGGTTCAACAGACCCGGGACAGACATTGGGATCTCAGAGTCGTTCCCGGTCTTGCTGACGCGAAGCAACACCCGCCCGTTGGCATCGGAGGTGGTGTACGCTTCGGCCGGGAGGATTTTATTCACTACGATACAAACAAATATTCCAGATTATTACGCTTATTATGGTCCTACTTCTGAAGTTCCATTGTGACATTCCTTTCTGATACATGCGTCCTCTGAGTTTTATCTAAATTTTAAAGATTTCGAGGATAATGAATACTTGCAATATTGAAATAATACTTTTTTGATTTTTTGTTAGGAAAATGTTTAATTTAGTCAATTTATTGTTTTTTCCGAAGGATTTTCCCTAATTTCAGTTTTATTGACAAAATGTCGGTTTTTGATAAATGATATATTATTATTATGTATCTAGGTATTTGACAAATTATTAACAAAGAAGAAGAAAAGACAACTTCCACAACAGTAGTAAGAAAAGAAGTCCCGTGAAAGTTCTATTTAAGTTCTGTTATTAACCAAGTACTGTGAAACAACCCGTCCGCGATGGAATAATATCATAACTTGAAAAGAACATGAATCTTATTATCGAAATTTGAAGAATTGCTAAAATTCTGTAAAAAAACCGAGTCCTAAAAGTTGTTTTTCTTCTTACTTTTGTTTATGTAATTACTTGATTATTATAGGTGATATAAAAATGAAATAGGTATTCGCGCAAACCTAATTTTTAGTTTTATTTTTTAGTACTAAAATAAATAAAATTATATCTACTGTTGTCTATTACGGCATGCAAACAGATTGTATGAGAATTATTGCATCGTTTTCACCGTTTTATAATAGAATGAAGATCAGAATTTTTTACCTAATTAATGTAAAACCAGAACAAGAACAACAACATACCTGTAGGAACATTATTTGAGTACAGTGTTGAGGGTTTTTGTCTTGTAGGTGTTGAGGAAACCTGCAATTAAAAAAAATAACACAGTAAAAAACTAATGTAAATTGAGTTAATGTTCTCAGGTAGCATGAAAAACGTCACCCTTGTTTACTATAGACATTTTCTCACAGGTAAAGAATTCCTCCTTTTATAGATTACTTTCAGCAGACGCCTTCAGCATTTTTCATGTTTATAAAGTCATAAATAAAACAATGAGTGTTATAAAGTAAAAGCATTGCAATCGATCAATCAACAATCAATATTATGTTTACTTTTTGCAACATTTTTTTCTCACAGTGACATTCTATTTTTAAATAAATAATCGAACAAATATATTTTTTTAAATGTACCTACCTATGTAGTTACGTAGGTACAGTCTAATATTAAAAAAAATAATTGTTTAAAAGGTTTTAAGGCGAAGCTCAATGCTTAAGGGCCCGAAACCCGGATTTGTACCGATTTATTACATATTTCCCTTAAACACGGTAAGTTTTAAAGCTCTTAAAAAAATATATGTTATTATGAAGATAATATCTAGACTTTGCCCGCGCCAAAACGCAAATTATATAAAATTCCCTCGATAGAAAAAAATCGCAAAGTATGCTCCAAAAATTATTATTAACACGTTTGTTTCAGTTATTTTACAAGTTATATGTATGAAAAAATTCACAGTGTTTCTTTAAATGCTGTTTAAGATAATGCCCGCGAGATTTTTGCTCTATTTTAAACGAGTCGTGTTTTATTAAACATTTTCGCAATTTTCGCATAGATTTTGTCGCTGTAAATGTTAGCGCTCTCCTCTAACATTCGTAATTTCGTCGGTTATAGGTTTACACAGTGGCGAACTAACTGGGGGGGGGGGGGGGGGGGGCGGAAGCGGCGGCCCGCCAAACAAGGCTTTAAGGCACCAGAAATTGTAATTTTTTTTTTAAATTTCATTTTCTGAAAGATGCATCTAGAACGCTCTCACCAAATGTTTTAAATAAATTCGAAAAATTTACGGAGATACAGCATAAATATGTGGTTTCGTTTGAAACAGTTTGTATGTTGAATTATCCTTCAGCAAAACTTTAAATACGTTTTTCTCGAAACTTTTTTAACACGTTTTTCAACCAGGTTGACAACATATTATAAAAACCATACGTCCGATTTGCATGCACCCAGGGCTGGGCAAAATACAAATTACAAAATACTTTTCGCATGTATTTAAAATACGAAATACAAAATACTTTCAAGTCGTGTATTTGAAATACAAAATACAGTATTTTAACCTTTTTTAATTTCAAAAACAAAATACAAATTACAAAATACATTTGGTTTTGGTAGAACCTTTGGTTGCAATAAATTGTCGAGGAGATACATCTCGTCTCCGCTCCACTTGTAAAGTTTTGTGGTATAGATGTTAGATTATAATAATTATTATAATAACACTAGCTGGTTCCCGACATGCGTTGCAATGCCATATTCAAAGAAATAAATTGTTTCTCCCTGCATGTCCTTTCCCATGCGTCCCGTTCCCCTACCGCATCCCCTTCCCTTCTCTTGCATTCCCCTTCCACCTTCCCTGCCTACTCTCACCCCTCTCCCGCTCCCCCATCCCGCTAACCCCCCTCCCGCGTTCCATATATTTAGTCCCAGTACATTCAGTTTTCAAACAACTCGCGTGCCAGCTATTACAATTTTTTTATTCAAATTTTCATTTTTCACATTTTACAAATATTAATTTTTCTATATTATAAGAACAATCAATCAAATCTGGTACCTAACATAGGTACCTATTTAAAATATCTATAATTTAAAAAATCCATAGACAATTCTTTTGTTACAAAAAATCAGCTGCCAGCTAAATACAATTTCATCAAACGCGCGAACTGTCAAACGTGCGAAGTTAAAATAGTCGTTAGGTTTTCTGAAATTATCCAATTTTCTGCTTAATTTTCTAAATTTTTCTTTCCGTAAGAACCTTCTATATAAAGTATTAGAAAACTTAAAAAAAATTAATGAAATAGGTAAAGTCATTCTGAAGTTATGACGTGACCAAGGGAAACAAGGATTCATTTTTTATATGTAAATGGATGACATTTGTATAGCACAGTGTTATTTCACTTCAAGTGCGCTCTATAGTAATTAATTTAAAAATAATCTAGTAATCAGTCAAATTATTCCTATAGTTCTTGATCTAATACTACGATAATGTACAATACAAAGCAATGACAAGTATCAGAATACTAATGGAGGGAAATAATTATACCAAGTCAGTGGACATCTTCAATTTATCTAACAAATACAAAATACTGTTACTGAGGCAGTTCAGTCATGTACAATAAATACTATATATTGCGTTGCAAAATACCTACTTTATTTCTTTGTTAAAGAAATATATAGTATGTATATTTTATTTTATCATAGTGTAATTTGTAAATTTCATACTTATGTAAAAGCCCCGTAAAAGGGCGTAAATAAATAAATAAATAATATAATATGATACAAAATATTCAATAACAGTGCTATCATAGCATAAGACAATAATAATAACTAGCATGACGTAAAAAAATTTACAGTACATTATAAAACAATGATATAAGAGAACTACAAATAATTATTAGTAAGAGTTCTGTAGCAAAGGACAATAGTACAGGATTCTAGCGTTTTTAGTCTGTGTATTATCTATGTGTGTTTATTTTTCATTATCATTAAGATCGCTAAATGTATTTGAAAATGTATTTTGAAGCCATGAGTATTTGAAATACAAATTACAAAATACCTCAGCAGCAGGTAATTGAAATACCAATACCAAAATACATCTTTAGACAGTAATTGAAATACAAATACAAAATACGTATTTGTATTTCAAATACGTATTTCAATTACAAGTATTTCAAATACTACCCAGCCCTGCATGCACCAAGTCTTAAACTGTTCGAAAATCCAGTGTCTATGACACCACGTTGGGGAATTTTGACATCTAAAAAAAAATGGCGGATAATAAATATTTTATAAAAAAATCTCTACTTAGTGCCCATAGTGACTGGATTTTCGAACAGTTTAAGACTGTTAGAAGCATGCAAATCCGATGCATTGTTTTCCTAATATATTGTCAACCAGGTTGAAAAACGTAGTTTCGAGAAAAACGCGTTCTAAGCTTTGCTGAAGGATAAGTAATTCAACATACAAACTGTAAAACGTTTTCGTATAAAATGCTGTTATCTCCGTCAATTTTACGAATTTCCCTAAAACATTTGGCATCTTTCCGAAAATGAAATTAAAAAAAAATGACAACATTTTTTTTACAGTGTTGTAAGGGAACGTGAAAAAGTTTGGAGGCCCCCAGGACTAGAGGCCCGTGTGAACTAAATAAAAAGCTTGTAAAATTACATCAACTAGGTACTTAACTAGGGGGGAGGCTCATTCAGCTTTTCCGCCCCGGGCCTCTGACGGGCTTAGTCCGCCACTGGATTTACATTATATATATGTACATATATACTTACGAAAAAAACGAGTGTGCTTTAGACCACACGACTGAAGTAAAACTACAAGACAAACCTCGCCCCATGAACCCAGGTATCCCTGCTAAGTTACCAAATGTAGCGAACGGGGTGACCTATGACCTAGGGATGACATATGACTTTCTGGTGAAATATGACCATGGGGTGACCTACGACCTTGGGGTGACCTACGACCATTTGCGACCCCCTCTCCGCCGAAAACTGGAGAGGGATCATTTTAATTACGGAGCTGCCTAAACGGGCGGATGACAGATGTCAAGTTGACGGATTCGGTACAAAGAAATGGCATTTCATGGTAGCTCTCTAATCTAATACATCCGACCGCTTCTCCTACCATAGGAAGAATTATTTGATAGCGTCGTGTGACGGTACAATAACACATAAGCGCTCGCGACTCAACAGATGATATCTACTCGCGCTTTTATCTTTGCGTGTGGCTGATGCGGAAAAAAAATGAATGAAGTAAAAATAAAATTTTACCTTTGTGTGTGATAAATCTATTAATGATCGAGTTACGGGTTCCTGATATTGTGTAATTCTGGCGTAAGTACTAAAGTACCTACTCACTTATAAGAATTATTAATTGCTTAATTTTACCTTAGCAATATCCACTTCTTCTGTGGTATCATCGTGGTAACCGTTTGTGAGGACCGGCGTCTCCATTGTGAAATTATCTGAAAATAAAGAAAAAATGTTTAATCACATGTGGGTACATAAATTCAGTATCACATTAAGAAAGGACTCCAGATACTAATATCTACAGCCTGTGTGTCGTACGAATATCTACAGCTCATATGTTGAACTAATATCTACGAACTTCAGAGTGTTGACTAATATCTACAGAGCGTAGGTTGGATTAATCAGCTAAGGGATTTTTACATACATACTTACATAAATTAAGTTTTTTACAATATGCTATACATAATTGCAAATCCAACCTCTGCCAGTGCTGTAGATATTCGTCAACACTTTGGTTCTCATAGATATTCTTCAACAGTTTGAGCTGTAGATATTCGTCAACACTTTCCTTCTCATAGATATTAGTTCGATTTTTTCAGTTTTTGGAATTCCTGTAGATATTAGTAGACGCCTCCTTAATAAAGAACGTATTATTCGAGAGAGTTAAATTAGTGATGATTTATGTTTCAAAATTTTAAAGTAACTATAATAATTATAACTGAATAATTAACGTTTATATTTTCTATTATTCCGACCTCATCTCCTGTAGATATTGATCAACCCACGTCTTACTAGAATATCTAACTGTAAAAAAAAAATTTTATTATTACGAAATTTACATTTAAGATTTTCCAACCGATTGATCTTCTGAATTTCTAAAGCCAACCAATAATGTAGGTACCTACCTGTCTTATATTTCCCCAAATTATTTTGTTTCTACCGAAATGATTATCACACTTAAATTTCATTTAATTAATTTAATATATAGATATCTAGATGCTGCTTTTATAATTCCCACGGCAACGGCACGGCGACGACAACGACGCACGCATCTCATTCCTTTAATTCTTTAATACGAGTGAGGAAATGCAATAAAATGATTACTTTTTTTTCCTTTAGAGGAAGTAGACACACGTACATTGTTTGTCTCACTAGATACTATTTAGTGTGTAAAAGAGAGCTGCAGAATTATTGTGATAAGGAGCGTACGTTTATTGTCTTTTTTGTGCCGTCGCCGTGCCATAACCGTGGGAATTGTAAAAGCGCCCAATCGTACAGGATGCGTAGACGTTAAGAACTAGACTAGCATTGACTTATCGATCAAATCTTAAAATAATTTATACATGTTTCTTACTTATCTAGTTTAGAGATACATTCATGTAGTATAGTAGGTATAATAGTATAGTAGCGTAGTCCCGTTAAAACCACGGGATATTATAATCGTAGAAGCTCAAAGTAGGTAGGTATTCATAAAATAAATATTTTCAACAGGATCATTGCATTTCGAAAGAAGAATTTAATTTTTTAATTTAAACAATTACGACATCTATCCAGTGACATTATAAACATAAATTGCAAATAAGTCACTCTATAACATATCAAGAGAAAAAAAACACGTAGAACCGCTTATGAAAAAGATAGCCATTCGAAAAATATGTATATGGATGGGCTAATAAAGTATGTCCACTAGACCTAGTTCAGGGAAACCACGCGCGTTGACTCTGTCGCATAGTTGTAGCCAGGTTTTGATTTAGGGTGGGGCAAAAAATAAAAATCTAGAGTAGGCACCGAAAAAAGTTGGCTTCTACAACATATTCATGCTTTAGGCTCTGTGAATACAAATAATATGAACGGAAGACGAAAAAAAAACATTTTTCAGAGAAGTGTTGTAAATTTGAAAACGCGACTCGGTCAACAATCCCAGAGGCCAATCGTCGGCCAGCCAGGGTGAGGCTAACGCCCCACCTTGCCCCACAGTACCTACGTCCACGTTCTGCCGCTCTGAGCAAAACAAATTCGCACTTCGAATATTGAATAATGAATTCATAAAATAATGTTGGTAGGTATACCAACCTACTTTATCGCTTTTCTGATATTATATTAAGTAGTTCCAATTTTGAAAATTAAAAGTTTATTGAACTTAAATAATATTACGCAGAAATATTCCACAATACTTATTTACCCATAAACCAACTGAAAATGTGTAATTATTCAGTGAAAACGGATCATAACTTTATTTAAAGTATTAAATTAAAAAACACACTTTGTAAAGCACCACTTTTTATTAGAATTGATATTTAACAGCCAACCAGGTTTCGCTCATCTCGAGCTTCATCAGGGCTTATTATAACAAGTCGCTCATCTCGAGCTTCATCAGGGCTTATTATAACAACTTGTTATAATAAGCCCTGATGAAGCTCGAGATGAGCGAAACCTGGTTGGCTGTTAAATATCAATTCTAATAAAAAGTGGTGCTTTACAAAGTGTGTTTTTTAATTTAATATATAATGTCACACCACAAAATATTTGCTTCCTTCGATAATATTTATTTAAAGTATTTTCTGTAATTAAAACAATAATAAATTATTATTCTATTTGCGAGTGGTAACGTATGGGGCCATTAATTTATTACGTATGACGAATTTTGCTAGTTTTCGACCCCCTCCCCCCCTATAATAAGAAAAAATAACAATAGGCCGACCCGTCCCCCCTGTTTAATATTTATTACGTAAGAATCTAAAGGAAAAAATCAATACACTTTGGTTTGTTTTAGTGTTTATTTTTCAAAGTAACAATTTTTAGAAATGTTTATTTGTACTTACAAAGGTAGGTCAGCGCCGGATCTGCCATACGTTCAAAAACGTGCAAAAAACCTGGCGCCAACTCCGAAGGGGCGCCGTGAGAAAATAAATATTGTATTAAAATTTTGTTATAATATTCCCTGAATCGTTTCAAAATTACCCATAGTACGAAATAATTATTACGCTCTAGCAACACTTTCCAAAGAAACAGAATGCGCACGCATAAATAAACCAGTCACGCATCAAGTTGGTTTACGGCTTACGAATTTATAGTCAGTTACAGAATTTTTTTACAAATTCCATATATTTAGTTTAAACGTAAGATCTATTTTTCCATATATCTTTTACCGTCTTTTACGACGAATGGGTGCGATCCAAATTCAATAACCAATCACAGCGCGATGTTTTTGTTCAAGAGAACAAACGAACCGACCGCCTTTCAAGTAAGCGTACGCTCGCTATTGTTTTATTTTGTACGATTTAAGTCTCTAGGAGAAGGTAGTTTAAGACCATTTTTTTATGAAATCTTCAGTAAATTCCATTAACAAAAACATCGCACGGTTTGCAGGATACAACGTGTTACGTGTTGACAGTTTGATCATTGCAGATCATTGATTTGACATATTATTTAAAGTTCGTATATAATTAATATCTATTAGATTTGTTGGATCTGTTATTTTGCGGTGTCAGTGTAAGCGTCTTTCGTAAGCCGTTGATACCATACGTCAGTGTTTAGTGTTTGTTCGCTCAATTTGGTGTTTGTTCGCTCAACACGGGAAATGCAAGGTACAAATTTGAGGTTATATTCTTATTAGTCAGAAGCTATAGATGCTATTCTTGTGTTGTACGTTGCCATGAGAACGTATTAGTATTTGCTTTTTCTATTAATATTCGCGTTGGGTATATACATAAACGCAGTAAATCTCAAGAATGTCTAATGGATCTAGTTCAGCTAAACAACCCGCATTGTCTCGTAACCTATATTTTAAATCGTGGTATGGGCACAAACAAACAATTCGTTGTATTATTTTAAAGCATAACTTGCAAAAGGAGTTTTTCCTAAAATAATTAAAATAGCACCATAATTTTATGTTTACCCAATAAATTCAGAGAGTATAGGGCTCCTGGCGATTCTCTCTTTAAAAAAAAACGAGTGTGAGAGCTACCGCCAGGTCACTTGGAAAAGTTACACCCTTTATATGTCTTGATTTTATTTGATAAATTAGTGTAAAAAAATAAAATTAAATAAAAAAATAAAAAAATGGGGGTGAACGAATTTTTAATCAAAATAAAAATGTAGGGGGGGGGGGGCGCCATCGGTACCTACTGCACAGGGCGCCAGATTTCGTAGATCCGGCCCTGGGTAGGTACTAATAATTTTAACTTTGCGCATTTTTGTGATCTTACGTAAGAACTATCGAGACTCCCTCCCACCCCCTTGTAAGAAAAAATAAGACATGGTCGACCCACCTCCCCCCCTAAATCGTCTTACGTAACAAATGAATGGCCCCTATGTAGAACAGTGCGGAGACGGACAGGTGGAGTATCTAAGTACTCGGATATTATTGTAAATATGGATGAAGTTTGCAAAGGTTTAAAATTTAAGATAAAGATATCCCCTGAAATATTGTTTATATGTATATAGATTCTTATCCAATAACAGCCGTTGTTATTAAAGAAATGCCTATCGATGAAACTCTGATAAAAGCTTTCCAATAATATAAATAATATACAAATCCTAAAGCGCTGATATGCACAACAATAATGCGCAATTCAAAGCAGATATTAGTATTTCTAATGATAAGTTTTACACCATCAGCTTTTCATTTCTTTTTTCTTGTATTCAGTTATCAAATAAATTATTGTGAATAATCGTTAAATTCAAACGCCAATTTATTTTGTTTAAACTTGTGTTTAATTGCAAACGATTGCAAACCTTAAAAAAGTTATGTTTTTTTTTTGCAGTTCGTGCATGTTTCTATGGAAACCTACTTCAGTAAAAATAATATTACTGACGATTTTGATTTCAGAAAATATGCATGCGATGTATATTACTGGTTACCAAATTAATAACGTTAACTGAGAGAAAATCATTCAATCTAAATTTATTCAGCGTCATTTTTCACATGTCTGTTATTGTTATCGTTTTAATTGGAATAATGACCAGTAATATGTACAATAACTAGGCGCCGCAACCGGGCTCAAAAAGAAGAAGAAAAAGAGATATGAAATTACGAATGTTAGAGGAGCGCGCTATTATTTAAAGCGACAAAATCGATGCGAAAATTGTGAAAATGTTTAATAAAACACGACCAGTTTAAAATAGAGCAAAAATCTCGTGGGGTTGTCTTAAACAGCATTTAAAGAAACACGGTGAATTATTTCATTCGTATAACTTGTAAAATAACTGAAACAAACGTGTTTAAAATAATTTTTGGAGCATACTTTGCCATTTTTTTCTATCGAGGGAATTTTATATAATTTGAGTTTTGGCGCGGGGAAATTTCTCCATTGGGATAATATCACGTAAAGTAAAACTTTGTCTTTTTTTAAACATATTTGGAGTTGGTATAGGTAGGTACTAATATTTTAGAAATTTATCCGATTGGTACAATTTTTTTTTCATTAGGTACTATGGCAACACTCTACAAAGGTAAAGACCCCGAAAAGGGGCGTTTATCAATAAATATATTATTTACTTATATATTAAGTAAATAATGTATTTACGTAAAAGTTTTCAAGGTGTGAATAAAAAAATTGTAATTTTTTCTACGTCTGAAAAAGAACACCAAACTGCTCACTCACCGTCTTTCAAATTTGTCCTTCAAATTCAAATTTCTTCACATTTGAGTTTGATTGTTCGTTGTAAACTAGGGAAAACAATGTGTAACTCGATTTTTTAAAACCTTTTAAAAAGGTTGAGAAAAGAGTGATTTTTGATTCCTTTGGCAATTTTATCGCAAATATTTCCGTTATTTTTGTAAGTATGTATTTACCTTTTATAGCTCTGTTTCTGTCGGCAATATTCATCGATTGAATGAAGGCATTATTATTAACTTCAAATTAATATTTATTATTAAAATAAACATAAATAACACCGTACGTGCACTAACTGCGACCGACAGACCTACTGTGACGATAAGAGCGGGAAACAATGAGGAAATATTACACACTTATCGAAATTAAATTTATTTTTACAAATATCTTATCTAAATACGCGGTTAACGCTTTACATTACACCGTACTTCTTGGACAAGTGTAAAGGTTTACACGCGTCGTGCGTGTAACAAATTATCAACTTCTACATAAGTACCTATCATCAAAGAAATTCAAAAGTTTAACGTTTGTTTTTTTACACTCATACAGTTAGTATTATTTTTTAACTAGCTCCATTATAGAGGAATCTAAATAGGTGCTAAGCAGGTAAAAAATACCATAAAAAAGATACCAGTTTGCGTATGGAATGATATTTGTTCAACTTTTATTTATATATAAAAGGGGTGAATGAAATACATTAAGGCCCCGCAACCGCGCACAAAAAGAAGAAGATGGAAAGATATGTAATTACGAATGTTAGAGGAGCGCGCTAATATTTAAAGCGATAAAATCGATGCGAAAATTGTGAAAATGTTGATTAAAACACGACGCGTTTAAAATAGAGCAAAAATCTGGCGGAAGTTGTCTTAAAACAGTATTTAAAGAAACACTGTGAATTATTTCATACGTGTAACTTGTAAAATAACTGAAACAAACGTGTTTATAATAATTTTTGGAGCATACTTAGCGTTTTTTTTCTATCGAGGGAATTTTATATAATTTGCATTTAGGCGCGACGAATGTCTAGATATTTTCTTAAAAAATAACATATATTTTTTTAAGAGATTAAAAACTTCAAATGTTTAAGGGAGGTTTGCAAGAAATCGGTAGAAATTCTTAACCCATTCATTACGAACTATTTTTTTCTCGAATTTCGTGCTGAAATTTCACAGGGGGGTTGGTTTAGAAGGTGGAAAATGAACACTTTTCTCAGAATTTAAAAAAATGGTTTCTTCACCCCCCAGGAAGCTAGAGAAGGGTGAGTTCCATATGGCACTTTCGGCAATTCCCAATTTAGACCCAGGTAAAAATGGACCACCACTATTTCTATTGACGAACAATGCGATAATACAGAGCGTTTTGGTCCATTCTATCAGTTCCGCCCAAAAGAAGGTTCCTTGGTTCCCAGAAGGCCCTACGAGGGAAGAAAGCTTCATCTCTCCTCTCCACTCCTAAGTTCCCCGAAGACTCCACAACGGAGAGTTCTCCTCCCTTTGGTTCCTTAAAGGCCTTACAAGGGAAGAGTCCACTCCACCTTGGTTCCTCGAGGACCCCAGGAGGGAAGAGGACTTCATCTTCACTCCTCCGTGGTTCCCTAAAGGCCCCACCAGGGAAGAGCTCACAGGAGTGGCCTCATTTCTCCTCTTCACTCCTACGTGGTTTCCTGAAGGCCCCGCATGGGATCTCTCCACTTCACTCCTCCTTGGCTCCCCGAAGGCCCCACGCCGGAAGAGTGCACTTCCCCTTGGTTCCCTGAAGGACCCACAAGAGGAGAGGTCATGTAGTTGACCTCAGCTCTCCTCTCTATGGCTTCTTCTCCTAGTTTCTCCTGCAGGCCTCGTGAAGAAAGTTCAGAGAGGTGGCCTCAGCACTCCTAATTTTCCCAAAGGCCCCTAGTTTTTGAATGGTCCAATGAAATCTTTGAAAAATTACAATTTATGTATAGTGAGATCTGCCGAAAGATCCATATGGAACCAAAAATCAAAACCTTTAATTCACAGTACTCATTTTAATATAATAATGATTATTTTTCTGACAATTTTTATTTTTATTTTTTTATTATTATTTAATAAATGTTTACATGATACATTGTTGGTATTTTTTGACTACCACACTAGGCTATTGCCCGTGTTGTGGTAGTCATACATGACATATTACTTTATATAAACAGATAAAAAAATATGAGAAGAGGAACGAATGTTTGTAAATAGGCAGAGAATTTCATTATCTACAAATCGTATTCATTTTGGAGAAAAAAATCAAATCTACTATATAAATTTAATGGATTACTTACTACACTTGTTTTGACATTTTGAAAAAATTTCAGTTTTTTTCTAACTCAATAAAGACACGTCTGTCCACGTCGGCACACACAAACGAACTGAACGCAACCAAGACAAACGTGTTCATACATGCCTGTAGACTATATTAAACTGTATTTGGCACTGCTATTTTAACATATCGGTATGATGTGACTAAATGAATGCCAATACTTTTTCGAGATCCTTATGGAACCTTCGTCATGAATGGGTTAAGAACGTTTTCGTTATTTGTTTTTTGTTGTTGCCGTAACACCCCAAAAACAAATAACCAAAATCCTTTTGACCGTGAAAATCTAAAAACGTATCATATTAAGGATGGGTTGCTTAAAAAAATTTAAACAATTAATCAAATGTTTGAAGTTTTGGCGTTCTGTGAAAGTTCTGTGGTTATTTCAGTTTTATGAAGCAACTGGCTTATAATGCTATAAAAACAGAACTTGAATAGAACTCACACAGAACGTGAAAATTTACTTAAAATATTTGATGAATTGTTCAAATTTTTTGACACAACCCATCCTAAGAAAAATAATGAAGAAAAGCAGAATAAAGAATTTTTCACAGTGAAAGTGAAATTGCTTTCATATCACTGAAAGAATAAAACACACTAGAAATGACTTCATGTTTATTTGAATGGAAACCAATGTCGCCACTATTTGTAATAAGGAATAACTGCGCTTTATGAAATCTCTTTTACACATTATTTAAAGTTGAAAGGGCCGGGCATAACTAAATGTAAAACGACCGTGCCACACTGACGTCTATTATGAAATAAACGGACTGAGAGAACGAGAAGAAAGGACTACAAAAGAGTGAACAGTTGTCCATTGTATCTTCTTCATCACCCGGTACTTAAAATAATGCACTGTATTAATTACGGGCCTTTTTTCTACTATTCCGTCAACACATAATTATGCTTTTTTCGTTGATGCGTGATCTTAATTTTTTTTTGAAAAATTAATCTTCCAATCATCCGATCCAATCATCATTTGCTTCAAACTGACCTCAACACATTGAATAACTGGTGTACTGACGATGATATGCACTTAAATGTTGATAAATGTTACACTAAACTACACTCGAAATAGAATTATAAAGGATTTTTTCCTATGTTATTTTATTAATAGTTCTATTCTTAAAAAAATGTTTTTCGTAAGAAATCTAGGAATCTCTCTTAATTCTAATTTCGTATTTGAATGTGACCTACACGACATTAAACGCAAATCATCTTAAAATGAAGGAATTTATTTACACAAAATGTAAACCTTTCTAAGACCATCAATCAATTCTAACCCTTTACAATGCCTTAATTAGAAGTAAACTTGAATACGAAAGCACTAATTGGAATCCGCATTAGTGCAAGTATGAAAGCATTGTGAAATCGGTTCAAAAAATGCTAAGACTGTTATCTTTCAAATGTGGTCTACGGTCTACATGATAGTCTTAGATCATACGACGTACGTTTGAATACTTCAAGATTAATACACTTAAAATTAGAAGGCAATTGACTGAAACGATATGTTTACATAAAATATTTCATGGCCATCTTGACACTACATTATATCTTAGCAATATTGAAATAATTCCCAACGCCATGTTTCACCAGAGTACATTTAAAAATAATATCGCCTATCTTAGCCCTCTGACCCAAATGTGTCGACTATGTAATAAGACAGAGTGTGCTGAAGTAGACATTTTCATCGATAATTTATACGGATTCAGTAAATTTTTTCGGCTGTTGCTAAAAAATATGTTGCGTTGGTATATTATGAATTATTGGTAACAAAATTATGTCTCTTACCATTCTTTGTATTATTTGTCATTTATATAATTTTGTATTTTTATTTTAGAATCTTTATTTAGATGTGTGCAAATTAATGTACCCTATATCTAAGTGAAAAATGGTCAAAATTAGTCATGAATTGGTTCACAAGAGACAAGAAGATAAAACGAGGTAGACCATTTAGACGGTGGGTTGACGACATCAAAGCCATAGCAGGTGGTACATGGACAAGAGTAGCTAATGATAGAGAGAAATGGCGACAGTTGGAGGAGGCCTTTGTCAACTAGTGACATTCAGACAGGGAGTCGATGCATGATAAGTGTTATAAATGTTATAAATATTATAAATAATGTAATGTAATTTACCTGAATAAAGGCTATCATATCTGAGTACATTTTTGTAATTGTATGTACCCATTTGCGTATTAACAAAGTTTTTACAATAGGATTATTCTAACGTAAGTGAGAATATCTGTAAAAACCCAGATAAGTAAGTATAAATAAATAAATTCCGTTAAAAGTTCGTTACACTAAATAAATAACAAATATTTTTGAATGAATCTTGTATACCTACTTAAACTGTACAGTATACAGTCATAGAACTAATCACGTAGTAGTGGGCATTTAGGTGACTGATAGGGTTATCGCAAAATATTATTCACTATTCACTGCTAAAAGATAAAAAAAGTGTGAGATTGAATTGACCCTAGATATTATGTATTTGCCATTTGCTGTTCACGACCCCAACCAACCATAGCAACTGATCTGATGACAGATCTGAACTTATAACCGTTTTACATCATCTCTTTTTTCAGACCGGTTCCCGTATAGAGACCAAAGAATATTTTTACGCTTTACATGATCGCTATTTTTATATGTACGACTGCAGACAACACGTTGTTCGCAGTGATACCAACTGAAATCGTAGATATGAAAATAGAGATGAAAATTTTTGATGAGATAAGAGTTTTTTTTCTTTGGTCTCTATATGGGAATCGGGCTGAAAAAAGAGATGATGCAAAATGGCTATTATTCAAGAAACTGTATACTAATACCAGTGAGAGCTTGTGTGCGACGTCATCTTTCGTCTTTTTTGTCTTCAGACGAGACGCATGAGAAGGAAGAGGTCGAACGTCAACGTACGAGCTCTCGCTGGGACTAGTTTAACTGCTATCAACATGTGTTAGGTATTATTTATTTAAAAAAAACAAATATATATTATTCCCAGAACTACCTATCCTTTCCTTCCTTAAAAAGACCCTCCACACAGTATCCCCTAAGATGGTCTAGGCCCTGAGGGATTCCTCAGGGCCTCTTGTGTGGAGCTAATGTAAAAAAAACAAAGTAGGTACATTAAAATAAAAAATCTTACAATTTTCGATTTTTTTCATTCATTTTGTACTTTATTTTATTTCAACCTTTTCCCACAAGTTTCCTCAAAGAACATTTTTTAGGATATCTGGATCTTTTCCGCGTTGATGATGATATATTTGAAATTTTGCCAGACGCTAAATTATAACACTGATGAAGAACGATCGTTGAAAAAAGCTCAAAAAATCATGAAAACTCTTTTCTCGGTGTATGTACTCGTATCAATAAGTCTTAGATTGGAGTATAGTAAGAATTGTTTGAAAGCTGTAATGTCTTTTATCAAGGGCGGATTTAGGGGGGGGGGGCACGGGGGCATGTGGGGGGCCCCCCCCCCCCCCCCAGACGGTATTTTTGTGTACTGTGGAGATTCCATCACATTATATACTTAAAAGCAAAAACTGTCTTTATTAAACATTTAATTTTTCTATTGTTTTGACACATTCATAAACCTTCCTATACATATTTGAACTTGTAGAAATAAACTTGAAGTATGATGTTGTTTATTAGCCCGTCCGCCCCTTGTGCCCCCCCCAGAAAAAAATCCTAGATCCACCCTTGTCTTTTATTATGTACGTATAATATTCAGTACATCTGTGTATTTATCAGTATATTCAGTATTTACAGAATTATTTGTTTTCCATGCGGAACCAATCATCAAACGAACACATCCGATTTATTTGTATTTTAGATATATTTATTTATATAATTAAGTGTTCCTTGACCACCTACAGACCGTTATATTATTATGTGACCTCGTGTACGATCAAGAACAGTGTCATTGAAACGTTTTGCAGTCATAATATCATAATAATAATTACATAAAACATATTTTGCAATTAACTTGCAAAATCGTATTAAAGATTACCATAATTAAAGTAAAAAACAATGCTGATAATAAAATTAATAAGAAATAATAATTAGGAAATATATACATAGTTAGCTTTGATGTCTTGTAATACACTAATGTTATTTTTTGCGAAGAAAGTGATAAATGAAATCAATATTTATTTATTTATTTATTTAATACATGAATTATGTTTTCCTCGAGAAAATCTTGTGGCCTACTTTCTACTTATATTAACAAAAATCAACGTATGTTAAAAAATGTACTTTATTATTTAGAAAACTGCAAAAATAACAAAATATTTCAAAGAAAACGACAGAGTTTGGACTTCCGAATTCTCCTTAAAATTTGATACTTTCTTTTTAATTCAAAAATATTATTTATTCAATAATATAAACACAGTTGACAACATAATAATAATTCATATCTATAATATTACAGTAACATTATATTATTATTATTATTATATTAGGAATTCCACAGAGCCGAACCCTCTGATATGAAAATATCTGGAGTCGGTGAATTATTTTCCCATCTGGTCTCTGGTAGGTTGACATGTTGTTCTTGTATTGTTTTGTAATTATAATACATATAGTGCAATTGCATAACGTGGATTGACCAGATGATCATTTGGGAAGTGTGTGAAAGGGTTTAGTTTTTCCTGTGGGGAAAATTAAACCCGGACATTTAAATCTGGTGCGTGAAATACATTTTCATAATTATGTATCTACATATTTTTTATATAAATATATATATCTTGCTAAAAAACATTGTTCTTGTATGTATGGGAATAGGGAGTGTTATTTATTTAGTTTTTTTTACGACTTTATGTCCGGGTTAAATCTTCCCCACAGGAAAAACTAAATCCTTCCACACACTTTTCCACAAATGATCATCTAGTCCAGGGGTCGGCAGCCTTTTGAGTAGGAGGAGTCAAAAATTACAATTTACAAAATTTCAAAGATTTTAAAGAGCCACAAAAATTTTATTGCCAAATTGGGGGGGGGGGGGGGGGGGGGGCGCTGGATAATTTTACTGTGGTAAAGGGGGCGATTCCTTCAATACGGTTCCCTTGGAAGCCAAGGGCACGGCATAATTTGAAAAAAGGCGCGAAAATTTTGCTTAAATATCCGTATAAATACGAAAACGAACAGATGTTGTTATTTTTACATAAACCTGAATATACATCCTACGTGAAAAAACACATTTCAAAGATGATTGATAATAAATAAATACCTTTATATGCTAAAATCATTAACAACGTTGTTGACAACAACTATCTTCTAGAACACATTAATTTCCACTGTCCAATAAGAAACACAAGGTCAAACCAACTATTCCACATCCCACACTCAAAAACAAATTACACACAACATTCATTTCTCCGAAGGACGTGCACAAAATACAATGATATCTTTTACGACGCTGATATTTTCCATTTGTCCTCAGGCCAATTTATTAAATCCATAATAGAAAAAATTAAAACAAATTGTTAATTACGAACTCTCCACCCCTGCTGCATGTTATTTTTTTCATTCTCATTATGTTGGTTTTCCTTCTTTTTATTATAATAATAATATTTGGATGATTTATATATCCCATATGCTTTAATTTGTGTGTGTTTTTTTTCTTTCATTTCTGTTGTATATATATATTTTTTTTTTCTTTTTTTTCTACCACTTTATGTTTTCTTTAATGTTTTAATCCATGTTTATATATTATAAATTGTAGCGGAAACTTCGCTGGTTAATGCAATCATGTAATATGTTACTTTCTTATTAAAATATGTATAACTGTTTGTTTCCTAAATAAACTAAAATAAAAAATAAAATAAATAAATAAATGAAAAAACACACTTTGTAAAACACCACTTTTTATTGGAATTAATATTTAACAGCCAACCAGGTTTCGCTTAGCTCAAGCTTCATCAGGGCTATTATATCAACTAAAGTAAATTAGATACAGTCACATATATAAAAAAGACATTAAGATAATCAGTGAAAGAGATAGCAATAGAATAGGCGACACCCTATTGGTGCAAATAGAAAAGAGGGAGACAAAAATAATAATTACAGTTTGGGTAAGCAACGGGGGAGGGAGAGGGAGGGAACTGTTTCAGAAGAGGTTAACGGAATAAATTAAAAATGGGACTATCAGATAAATTGATCTCTTTCACTAATTCTCTTAATTCACTCGTTGTTTACTCGTTGACTCGATTAAAATAGAGCAAAAATCTCGCGGGGGTTGTCTTAAACAGCATTTAAACAAACACAGTGTTTTTTTTCATACATAACTTGTAAAATAACTGAAACAAACGTGTTTATAATAATTTTTGGAGCATACTTTGCGATTTTTTTCTAACGAGGGAATTTCATATAATTTGCGTTTCGGCGTGGGGATTGTCTAGATATTATCTTCAAGAACAACATATATTTTTTAAGAGCTTTAAAACAAGTGTTTATGGTACATATATGTAATAAATCAGTGGAAATGGGAATGTCGCGGCTTGAATGCCTCTATTTTCTCCAAAAGTATGCAGTTATAGTTCCGCGAAAATCCGTTGGATTCGAACCGCAGTGAATTTTATTAATGTCTCCGACCTTAATTAATGTCTGGTCCCTGATCCACAGAGGCATAGACAAGCCAGAATTAAATAGGGTGATAGAATTTGTATTTCGAAATCTATTTCCTATTATTCGTTCGAACAAAATGTATCTACCTAAAAAACGAGTGGCGCAAAATGTTTTCTGCGTCGTCAGTAACGTTAATTTTAGTAGGGTAAAGAAAAGATCACAGAATATTGATATGTGGTCGAATTTTAAGGGTTCGATTGTCGCCCGAGTAGGTATAATACCTAATATAATTTACTTTATTTTATTATAAGGTGCTGGGTGATGGGTGCTACGTGTTGGAACTTGGAAATAGTATTATATTATACTCATAAAGAATCAACTTCTAAACTTTTAAACATTATATTTTCAACATTTGTTAGCGCTTTGGCAATCGGCCGCCTAGAACGGGCTGCTTCTATTGTGCCTGCATAAGACCGGCCCTGGATGGTAGAAAGATGAATGGTAGCTTCACCCACATAGCTCCGTGCAAATAATCGTTTGTGGGACCAAGTGTAGGAGGGATCAACTAGCAGAGGGATAAAAGTCCGGGGGATCAGCTGTCGGGGGGCCAACTATTGGGGGATCAACGGTCATGGAATTGTACTGGGTAGTGGGTAGTGTGTAGTCATACAAACCTTAATTGAAAGTCAACTATACTATAGTCCCAGAGAAAGGTCGTTCGTGAAGTCATCGTTTTTGTATCTTCTGTCTTATTCGTTTTCATGCAAGACTAGTGAGAAGGAAAAAAACGATAGTCGATGATAGCTCCCCATGAGACTATTTGTAGGTACGTTACATTACGATAACATGTAAAGATTATCAAATACGGTTTTATGTCTAGCATGAATTCACCACGGTTGAATGTTATATCACTACGAGCATAAAATAACATTTTCTCCAGGCCTTTAAAAAATATTTATAGGTACACCTACTAGATACAACACAAAAGTACAAACACTATCATGTGAAGCAAGTATTCGATTCAAAATAATTGTTGTACCTAACTATCACCATGGCGACACTGAGAGTATAAGAATGGTACTAACACTGATAAAAATATGATGGCAATAAAGTATCCTACATAATATTTATATGAACCTATGTTATATTTTCAGCAATCAAATACATTTTGTGATTCCACAACAAGTAGATGAGATTACATTTTATGTAATTACAGATTACATTAAATTTTATATAATTAAAAAGATTTAATGTCTTTAAGTATCTGAGATAAAATGATATGAAAATCTTCCTGCTGATGGTTACGTGGCGTGATGTAGGTAATGTGATTTGTAGAAAAAAAATAGTACCTAAGTACCTAATTACTGTGTTTGACATGAGATATGTACAAACATAGCGAGCGTGTGATATGTATGTATTAAAGAGTATAGGTACAAGTTAACTTGAAAATAAAGGAGGAAATATTATGATATATTATACCTATTCATTTTTATCAATTCTAAATTTGAAAAGGTGGCATAGCTAATGTGACTAGACGTCCCGTTTTCACCGGGACAGTCCCATTTTCAGGCAGCGTATCTTGGTGTCCCCGAACAAAGCTTCAGGACGCCAAAATGTCCCGTTTTCGAAAAGAAATAAACTCGCAGTAGATTTATAAAAATATGGCATAAATAAAATATTATATATATTTACTATGAAAATATTTAAATATCGTGCGTTTTATTCTCCTCTACAAACATACCGATAATCTTGAAATACATAGATATATAAGATATTTTATTTAATTTATTAAGGGGCTAAAATTACAATAATCCATGCGCTTGCTGTAAGACGAGTTGTGATCTAGCCTCCTACATAGTAAAGTAAATTCACTCGTAAATTCCATGCTAATTTTAGTCTAAAACATTTTTACAGAAACATTTTGCTTTATTTCGTTTATTAGTAAAAAAAGGCTCTTTACATTTTGAACAAGGGTCTAGAATTCCATTCGTCCATGCGATTGGTACGAGTATAAGATAAATATTATAATCTGGCCTCTTTTGTACAGCGCTCTTGAGGCGATTTTCCGAAAAAACAGTGCTATATAAGTTGTCAAAATTTATTATTATTATTATATACCTACCTTTTTTCGGTATCCAGTTTGGGGGGAAAATAAATGGTCACGTTAATCTTGAAGGCAGATGTGTAGATACGAGTAAGTAGATGTGTTTGTACTACTTTATTCAAAAATAGTTGAAATTTTAACCTTGTACGTAGATCCTACATCATATTAAAAGTCGACTAGGAATGTAAACTATGAAACAAAAGTCGATTAGGAATGTAACTGTGAAATAAAAGTCGACTAAGAAGGAAAACCAGGAATCGAGTATAAGCAAGTGTAAGTTTGGCTGTAAGTGTGACCGCAAGTTCTTTGTATGTACCCACACTACAGTTTTATGTGTGGGTACCTACGTTATGTACCGAGATAAGCCATAATCTAATATTATATTCAACACATTATAATATAGAACTGGTTTGGAAAACTGGGTTTTCTACCACATTGTGTGATATCAATATTAATATAAGTATTGCATAAAATACAATAACGAATTAGTTGTAGGTACTTCAAATGTGCACAGTATGCTTATTTCAGGTTAATTATTATTTTTTAATTTATAAACTAACGTTTAGACAAGATTTTTATGCATAGCACAAAGGGTAACAATTATTACAAGCAATAATTGTCAGCCTGAAACACTCATTTACATTGAAAAATCTTCCGAGAAAAGATACTTGCCGCCAACGGGACTTGAACCCGTGTCCTTCCGATTGCCGGTCGAATGCTCTGACCACTGAGCTATGGGGGCTTATCAAATACCCGCCAAATAATTCAATATATACTAGTGTTTCATTCAACAATTACTGCTTGTTATATTTTTTCCACCTGAAAACAACCAACTTTATTTTTGCGAGGAAGACATTGTTAGTGTTAAATCCCTCGCTAGGTGGCGTCGAGACAAATTATGTCTGCATTTATTGGGGAAATACTTAAACTTGTTAAATATTTATTATTATTTTTTCGACGCCACCTAGCGAGGGATTTAACACTAACAATGTCTTCCTCGCAAAAATAAAGTTGGTTGTTTTCAGGTGGAAAAAATATAACAAGCAGTAATTGTTGAATGAAACACTAGTATATATTGAATTATTTGGCGGGTATTTGATAAGCCCCTATAGCTCAGTGGTCAGAGCATTCGACCGGCAATCGGAAGGACACGGGTTCAAGTCCCGTTGGCGGCAAGTATCTTTTCTCGGAAGATTTTTCAATGTAAATGAGTGTTTCAGGCTGACAATTATTGCTTGTAATAATTCTTATTTCAGGTTGTTGACGGGGTTTCGTCTCTCCCAAACAAAATAGCAATTGGTTTAATTTTATTTTCAGAAAGCCGATATATTTATGCATACATAATTGTCTATGCATGGATTCCACAAGTACCTACTCTCATCATAACTTTCTACTCCAACTCTCGCCAAAGCAAAATTAGTGATATATATGTAGTATTACTAACAAGAGTAATAATAATAATCAATATCAAAGAAACTATTTTTCTTTGCACTTTGGTATTGCATAATATATTTTTGTATTTACTTGATACTTTGTTCTATGTAATAAATGTGAAAACTTTGACCAGCTTCGATAAACCATGAAAAACATTCGTAGGTAAGTAGGTACTACGCTTATGTTATCAAGTAGAAGAAAAAACTACAGGTTGTAGAATAGAGAATCGCACAAATAAATAAGAAATAGTTCGCAAGAAAAAAACTTGCTGCCAGTGTTCAAATCTCGAAACTTCCATAGGAGAACCAAAATAACCCTATACGAGTACCTACTAAATAATTATTAAGAACGGTCTTGGCCTATGGATGTGAGGCGGGACCCTTCGAAAGAAAGGTACTTCGAAGAATCTTAGGAGCGGTGCGAGAGGGAGAGGCATGGAGAATCCTCCACAATAATAATCTCTATGATATCTACCAAGCTCCCAGACTCTCTACCCATTCAAGGCTCCAAAGACTAAGATGGGCCGGACATATGCACCGAATGCCAAGCATACTGAGTACCAAAGAAGGTTCTAACAGGAAACGAAACAGTAAACTAAGGCCCCCAGACCTAGGCTGAGATGGGAGGATGATTTCTGGAAGGATGCAAGAGGACTACTCCATGTCGCAGATTGGAAGACGACGGCCGAGGACAAAGGGCGGTGGAGGCTTATCTTGAACGAGGCCAAGGCTCGAAATGGGTTGTAGCGCCTTTGAGGAAGAAGAAGTTTGATATTGGAAATAGAGTGGGCCCTGCTTCCGCAGCATTCATAAAAAAGTTCTAGAGGTTCAGGTTCCTGTCCTTCAGAATAAAAAACCATGTAAATATAAAACTAACGGTTCCATGCCAACTCGGAATCAAGTCAACTCAACACATCTTTAAAAAGTCATTAGAGGCAATGAAAAAAATAATTTCAAAGTATCCCAAACCCTAACCTAACGTAATCTATTTAACCTTTTTTTAATTAATCAAATCACTTTTAATGACTTTTCAAAGGTTCTGAGTTGATTTAATTTTGAGTTGTCCGGTCACCAAAACTAATTAACTACCATCATGTCGTTTCCCAAAGGGGTATAGGCAGAGAAGATGATACACACTCCTTGCTCCATTCACATTCATAGGTACATCATCTCATACATGACATATCCCGACTTAATTACCTACACATTTAGTTCATTTGATCGTGCCATATCTTCCTCGGGTGTCCCTAAATTCTTCTATTATTCACATTAGCATCATTAGATATATTCTCCCTACAGATATTTTTTTGTTCAATCGCTCTACACGTCCAAACCCTCGTGTCCATTTCTTCACAATATTTTTACGTACAATACCTACATTTCGTGCAATATTTACCCTTAATAAGTTGAATATTAAACGAATTTATACACAGTGTCGATTTTTTTGTACTTACGCGATGGTACGTACAGTAAATAGAGAGGCAGATTTTTCCTTGATGCATTTGAATGAATATATGTTTTACACTTTTGTTTTTCGCAGGTACATCCTCTCTGCTCATCCCTTCGGGGTCTCTTAGTTATATTTTGTGTAATTAGGTATACCGTATTTTCTCTAAACCGACTTCACATTGTATATAAGTACGTCGGGGGGGGGGGGGGGGCAATTGTCGGCGGATCAACTGTCATGGAACCCTTAGCTGCATCACATATCTAAAACAACATTGCGGAAAATAAGTTTTCTTAGGTTGATCCTACGTCCGACACAAGTTTTACCGTTTGCCTTGGTTAAGGCAGATATCAGAGAGCAAAGCTAATGAGATGGTGTTCGAAGCAGAGACGGATTTATACTTTTCGTAAGTATAGGCCACTTCATTTGCGCCACTCCTTCCTTCTTAAAAGTTGCCACCTATCATAATCACTCCGGCCGCGGCCTATACGGCCTATTAAAAGGACTGGATCGAAGTCAAACAGGCCTTTAGGCATACCAAGATAGGTAGCGTTTCATGGAAAACGTGCAGTGATGGGTGAAGAGTGGTGATGAATTGCTTGGAGCAAAAGTAAGGAAACGCTCGAAGTGAAAAATGATATATATATAAAATGAAAAATGAAACCGTATTTTCTCTAAACCGACTTCACATTGTATATAAGTACGTCGGGGGGGGGGGGGGGGGCGGCAATTGTCGGCGGATCAACTGTCATGGAACCCTTAGCTGCATCACATATCTAAAACAACATTGCGGAAAATAAGTTTTCTTAGGTTGATCCTACGCCCGACACAAGTTTTACCGTTTGCCTTGGTTAAGGCAGAGATCAGAGAGCAAAGCTAATGAGATGGTGTTCGAAGCAGAGACGGATTTATACTTTTCGTAAGTATAGACCACTTCATTTGCGCCACTCCTTCCTTCTTAAAAGTTGCCACCTATCATAATCACTCCGGCCGCGGCCTATACGGCCTATTAAAAGGACTGGATCGAAGTCAAACAGGCCTTTAGGCATACCAAGATAGGTAGCGTTTCATGGAAAACGTGCAGTGATGGGTGAAGAGTGGTGATGAATTGCTTGGAGCAAAAGTAAGGAAACGCTTGAAGTGAAAAATGACATCACCATTGATACTAATGAAGCCATGATAGTGATACCAGTGAAGCCATCACCAGTGAAGCCATATCCCAACAATAAAAAAATGTTAAAAAAGCATGATTTTCGTAAGCTTTCTACTGAGAAATTAAATAAGAAAACAACGTTATACTGATTTATAAAAAAACTTTTCATTTTGTTTAATAGGAATAATATTTTTAGCATAAAAAACACACCACACAAATAAAAAACTAACAATATTATATTGTTATGAAATTGAATTTGAAGAACTTCATTTTAATTTTTTTTTTCAAATCTATGAGAAGAGGGCGAAGAAATTCTCCCACTACTTCAATAATTTATTTTTTCTACATTTTACAGTGGTCAGCAAAGGTACATAATTACAACGGGTTGTTAAAAAAATGAACAATTCATCAAATTTTTAAGTTAATTTTCACGTTATGTGTTTCAAGTTCTGTTATTATATCATTAAAACTGAAATAATCACAGAACTTGAATACAACTTTCACTTGAACGTGAAAATTAACTTAAAATATTTGATGAATTGTTCAATTTATTTTAAACAACCCATCCTTAAAGTTACATGATATAATATTAATATAATTTTATTAATGTATTCATGTTTTTTTGGCAAAGATAATAATTAGATAAAAGAGACTTTGTAAACTCGTCCTGAAGTTAAAAAAATAAATTCGTCACATGAAAGTAGATATTTTTGGTGACCCGCAAAAAAACACGGAAATGTAAAAACATAAAAAACCTTATGACTTATGACTAATGTTAGATACTAGCTGACCTGGAGAACGTTGATCTGCCATATAAATGAAAGCTCGATGAGGCGGACGTAGCGCCATCTGTCATTCAACAACTTACATAATTTCGTTCTGTTTGGAGTACCTACGAACGACGCCGCGACGGTTAAATACCAAAATCTACAAAAATACTAAAATCGCGAAAAAGGGAGGGTGGGGGTAGGAGGGTGAAAATATGGGGTTATAGGTATTTTTGATGCCAAATAAAAAAAATACAAAAAAAAATCGATAGGGACACCCTAATCACCTAAAATATACTTTACGACCTATTCTCATACCTACCAAGTAGGTATACAAAAAAAAAAAAACGGTCGAGCCGTTTCGGAAGAGTGCGACCACAAACACCGTGACACGAGATTTTTATATGTATAGATTACTAAATACGAAACCTTAAAACTTAAAGTCGCAAAAACGAGGTAAACATGGTAAAAACCACTCTTCTGGCAGCACTGATTGATACTAACGCTTTGCAATTTACGTATAGCCATCGGAAGTAAGTCTGATGTCTGAAAGGTTTTATTATAAATGGGGCCCTCTTCCCTCGTGTAAGCACTTTTTTACTCCTGCTGAATGCAAAATATTCATGCACTGGCAAACAAAAGGTATCCATCCTTTGCCTACCATGGCATGTCGATTTTATAACATGCACCGGAAATGCAAATGTACCTTCATCCAAGCTATAATCCTTGTCACACGTAAATATACAATAGCTTTCGATTTCCAACTCCTTGTATAAATATATTTAAACCATTTTTCAACAAACCAAAATTATGCCTATTATACATGCATGGTGTCCGGAATAATCGAGGAAACTGGTGAACAAACATCCCAAAGAAAATAATAATTTTTTTCGATCGTAGCATTTTGTTTTTTTTTTAAAGCCTACTTTTTTTCGTTTTCTATTTACCTACTCGAAAACGAAAGCTTAATCAAAAAAATTATACTTACCACAAAATCGACTCGAAATGTGATGTGATCACTAGTTTCCGGACACCATATATACAAATTTTAGTTTCATTTATTATTATGCTACTGCTATAGGTACTTATATTCATAATATAAGTCTATCACATAAACTCATGCAAGTATGGCCCTGTAAATTCCTGAAAATATCTCAAAATTTGGATTAGCGAAATTATCCGAAACTAGCGGATAAGGGGTTGTCCATTAATAACGTGATGTTTTTTTGCAACTTTTTAACCCCCCCCCCCCCCCTCCCCCCCAGCCCCTCTGATGATATGTGGTGAGGTTATAGATTAACCTCACCCTACCCAAAATCACTGTACTGTACTTTTTTAGTACAAAATATATTGAAATTTTCATAATATTATCTTTAAATTACAGGTATACCTAATCTGATTAAATTTTGGAAAATTAAGCATCGTGAAAATTTCCAGAGAGACATTAAGGTTGCAGGTTGTTTTTGACTGGCATTTGGTTTAGAAATCGTGCGTTCAACGAAAAATAAATACACGTGATATCTCATTATATCTCCCCCCCCCCCCCCTCCTTGTGAAATTTTGTGATTTTTTTCCGAATCCCCCCCCCCCCTCCCTTTCGAGCCTCACCGAGCCTCACGTGATTAATGGACGACCCCTAATCCGAAATAATTTCATATCCATAACCGTAACCGAAACCGACATAATATTATTATTATATAATATTATGTTCAAAAGTTGTCTTGACAGAAGCAAATTCCCGTGATATCTTGAACGAAGCCATTCCTTTGTTAAGAATATTATGAACTAAATATACAATTTGGCTGTCCTGAAACGGGTATTCTGCCCAGTTGGACAGACAAAGTATCATATTGTAATGTATTGTAATATATATGCATATGTAAATAAATAAATAAATAAATATCTGAAATTTCATATCCATAACATCCCTATTTTGCCAATGATAAATTATATTTAGAAATTATATTTCTGATTGAAGCGGTTTTATTTTAATACACTTGTAAAGTTGAGTGGTAGGTACAGGAACAAAGTAAAAGAAAGGGAAACTATTCATTGTGAATAAGTTACATACTTATTCTTAGTTAAATTATTAAATAAATTAGGTACAGCAGTGGATTCCATTCATACTCTGTATTGAATTAACATTTATTTTGTTATTTACCTACTACCAACCTACCAACATATGCCATTGAGTAAGGACTGCAGTGGCTTTGAATGAAATTACAAAATTTTATAAGGCTCAAAGGTACTTCTCAGAAATCGTGAGTTGTTTACTAAAGAGGTGATAAAATATTTGCATATTCCTGACATCTTGTCTTGGATGAAGTTAATTTAATTGCAATTTGTATGCAGGCGTTAACCTTTCATCACTTCACATGTAGGCACCGAGTCGGTAGGTACTACCGACATCAAAGCGTCCGAAACATTTTTCTTATTGTTTCGTCAAAAAATATTTATTTTGAAAAGAAAACTAATGAAATTGTGTGAATTCTTTCAGTTAGTACCAAAGTTTGTGTACCTAATATTATAGAAGACAAGAAGACTCTTAATTTAATATATTCAGAATTTACTGTTTTAGCAGTGGTTAAAATTTCTTCCCGAAAGTTTTGGAAATACTTACTACCCATCTGCATAATTTAGGCATATCCCTAATAGCTGGTGTCCACACCTTTTTCTATAATGAGATTAGTGTTATTACTGTTATTATGATATAAAGCAGTGGTTCCCAACCTTTTTCTGACCGGGGACCACTTGTACGTTTATTTTTTCGACAGGGACCACAAGCAGTGGCGTAGCGAGGGGAGGCGGTGAGTTTCACCCCCGAGACCACAATTTAGCCACCCCCCCCCACCCCAGGACGGACCTTTCGTTTTTTTTGTGTTTTGACAACTTTAATGGGGGGGGGGGGTGACACTACGTTATCCGCCCTATCCGCCCCAGGTGCCACCCATGCTAGCCTGCTTGTTGTGAGTGGCGTAGGCTAGCAAGGGTGGCACCCGGGACAGATAGCACAACGGGAGGGGCGTAATGGGATAGGGTAGGGCGGGTTCTAGCAGAATATTTACCACAACAACGGAGGGGGCGGAATGGGATAGGGTGTGACGGGTTCTAGCAGAATATTTACCACAACGGAGGGGGCGGAACGGGGTAGGATGGGGTGGGGCGAAACAGAATACCATAATGGCCACTGACCACAAGTTACAATAATGATAAACTGAATATTGTCCCGATTTTTTTTATACAGCCTTGTCGACCAGGGACCGCCCGCGCGCTGGCTCGTTTATAGACCGGCTGACCATCGCGGACCATCTTCTAACCTCTTGCGGACCACTGGTCGGGAAACCCTGTTATAGAGGATTCAAGTCATCGACACAATAAAAAGTTAGAAACTCATATAAAGATAAATTTTATGTTGACATTCTAAAATAATGCTTAGATATAGAAAATAAGTGAAAAAAAATTTATAGGCATTCTGACGTTCTCCGTTGTCGAGGCTCTCGATTAGCAATCCGAAGGTTACGAGATCAAATCCCGGCGTGCGTAATTAAATTGTATTGGATTTATTTGTGTCATTTTATTTATTTATTTATTTAACGCCCAAAGGGCTTTTACATGTTTGGTAGTACAATTAATTCATGACAGATGATTTCTAAACAGAGAAAGAAATAATAAAAATAAAATTAGATAAAAAAGCACACAAGTCATAAAAACACCAAAATACAGCGATTTCATAGGTTAACAAAAATACATGTATGTTTAGGAATAGTTTTGGAATAAGTTTTTAACAAAATCAAAAAAAATTATGTGTGTTATTTCGCAATTAATTTATTTAAAGTAATATTTAATATATCTGCGGCACGTTCCAGAGATAAGATTGGTGTTATTACTGTTATTATGTTATATATAGAGGAATCAGGTCATCAACACATAAAAAGTTACAAACTCATATAAGGATAAATTTTATGTTGACATTCTAAAATAATGCTTATAGAAAATAAGTGAAAAAAAATATATTATAGGCATTTTGACGTTCTCCGTTGTCGAGGCTCTCGATTAGCAATCCGAAGGTTACGAGATCAAATCCCGACGTGCGTAATTAAATTTTATTGGATTTATTTGTGTTATTTCGCAATTAATTTATTTAAAGTAATATTTAATATATCCGCGGCACGTTCCAGAGATAAGATTGGTGTTATTACTGTTATGATGTTATAGAGGAATCAGGTCATCAACACAATAAAAAGTTACAAACTCGTATAAAGATAAATTTTGCTTATATAAAATAATGCTTATAGAAAATAGGTTGAAAAACTATTATAGGCATTCTGACGTTCTAAGTTGTCGAGGCTCTCGATTAGCAATCCGAAGGTCACGTGATCAAATCCGGGCGTGCGTAATTAAATTTTATTGGATTTATTTGTGTTATTTCGCAATTAATTTATTTAATTAATATTTAATATATCCGCGGCACGTTCCAGAGTGGAAGACACTCTCAGTATCGCTATGGTGCAATACCATCATTCAGAATTGAAACGTTGTTTGAAATGGCTTTAGCCGTGTTTGGTGACAAGATCTGAATAGCCAGGTCCTTCCCCACCTTCCTCTTTCCCACTCCTTTCCCTTCCCCATTACCTCCAGCATCACAACATACTCCAGTTGGGAATGCCATAGTATCACAGGCTCCAGATAAGAGAAGTTTGGACTCTTGTGTGGTATTCACACAAGAAATCACAAATATCAGCAAAACCTCTTTTAATTACACAAATTAAGTTTAACTATAATAAATTGGATTAGTTAGTTAGATCAGTGGTTTTCAACCTGTGGTACGCCTTGGGATTCGCGAAGTAAAAATGGGGGTACACAATATCGTGGCACGAATGAAGGATTTAAAACTCAGCTCCACCTATATGAAATTGAAAAAAATGTTGTAAAACTGCTCTGCAAAGCAAGCTCAAGGGTCACATTGACTGTATGTTAACATAGTACGATTGATTGTACAGGGTATAACAGGAAATCAGGCTTTTATTTTAACTACTGATACGTGAGAAACTCTTTTTCTACAAAATTATTTGAGTTTAAAATAATTTATCCTCTCAATACACTTTGGCAGTTTGATTGTATTGTACGGAGAGCATGATTTTTTTCCTTGAAATTAAAAGACGTGGAAATTTTTTTGTTCAATTTCGCAGGTAGAATCACTCGTTAAAATGCCCAAAGTCGTGTTACGGTCTGTATAAAATTGCTTTAAATGTATTTGTGTGACTTAATTATTAAATTATGTAATAATGAGAGTATTAAAAAATTACAAATGAAATATGTCTTTCATTACACGTGTACACAAGATAGACAGGAGTACGGGGTACAAAAAAATTGTAGTAAGAGTCAAGAGGTTCGCAGGCTCAAAAAGGTTGACAACCGCTGGTTTAGATAATCGAAAAAATCCGGACGACCAATGACGGCACAGGAACCCATGCCAGCGATGACAGTGAAAAAGAAACTTTATTTGGATACATATATTACGATATTACTAACATCGCTGTACAATGTAAATAGTAGGTAGGTATACACTCCAGCACCAATTTAAAATTAGTCCATTTGGTGGGTTTAAAACACAATTAAACTATGAATACTTGTCAGATTTGAAAAAAAAGTGCTTAATGTAATTTATCATCTCTGGGGTATTCTGAGATTTCGTCCTCAAATTACTTTAAATGATCTGTCAGATTCACAATTTATTTATAAATATTCATAGTTGACGATAATTTAAAAATAAACTCCCATTTCTGAACGTATCCTAAAATGAAATATTAATGGAGTTGAAAGACTCTTTTAGATTGTAATAGAACACACTGACGTATAAATAAATGTAATTAAAAATATTGAAAAATTGATTTTAAAAACATCAGAGTTTTTTCTTACCGATCATTGAAGCTTACCGATTGTTTTATTCTTGGTAACTGTGATACCTAAGGGAACGTACCCATACTACGTGACACGTTTAGGGGGGGGGGGGGTCTTCAAAATGTCACGCTCCATACAAATGATCGGCGGGTTGCTTAGGTTTTTGGTCACCGGGGGGGGGGGGGGGGGGGGATCGAGCGTCTTATTTGCACGAGGCAAGTGAGCGCCAAAGCGGTTTTCATTTATTTTGTGCATCTCTTCTCTACATATTATAAATTAAAGTCTTTCGCGTCGTCTGTCTGTCTGTTCGCGGTACACTCGAAAACTACTGAACGGATTTTAATACGGTTTTCACCAATAGATAGAGTGTTTCGTGCGGAAGGTTTAGGTATGTAATTTGTCAAGGATTTATGTAAATTGGTTGAAACATAACGATAATTGTTAGAAGTGTCGGAAAAAGTCAAGCCGCCTGGTAGCTTTCATCGAAAACGCTGCCTAATCCTTTGGTGATATAACAAAACAATGCATGGTGAGATATTCCTCTTTTATAAATCTACAAAAAAGTCCGCGAAGGCATATATCTATCTTTTACGGATAGCTTACTATACCTACTCTATCTTCTAAAAAAATGGTCACGTACATTGCGGTAATTGAAAAGTTATTTAGACGGATACAGTATTAATCATTATTAACTTAAATACGTTAGTTACACAAAGAATTTCATGCACATTATTATAATCTTTCACACCATCTCTAAGTATTATAAATTAAAGTCAAAGACGGCGGTGGTTATAAAGGTTGGATGACGTTGTGTTTTATTAGCCACAGCAACGCGTGGCCGGGTCGGCTAGTAATTTTATAAGAATGAAAAAAGTTAGAACACACAAAACGTCAAAAATAGTCTTAGCCATAAAGGTGTATTTTTTTAAATATTTCATAGTTAAGTCGTGAAAAAATATTATTTTATTAGTTTACGGTTATATTTTGTGTTACGTAAATAATAATTTTATTGTAATTCCAATACGTACAAAAGGTAGCAAAAGCTTCAATTTATCCGTAGCATATTTTTTGATGTTCATTATTACCGATTCGTAGTAAAGATTAATCTAAATTGTATCTAAATAGGTTTTCACGTATATATAACTCTACTGACTACTGACATCGATGTACAATTTACTAAAAGAAACAAAAATAACCGAGGTTTAAAATTATGTACATATCACCAAAGTAATAATATATTACTTTCGTAAACATGCCTCTACCACTTGACTGTGGCTAGTACTAACTTGGACAAAAATATTTTAGATATAATTCTTTACGAATCATCATCAAGCCAAGATGAAATTGTAGTAGACGGAACCGTTTGGCCTTGGCAGTGATATCGGGGTCACGGGTTCGACGTTAGACTCTGACCAAGTTCAGCAAGTCAGTTTTGTGAATTCTCACATCTTGGAGGGAAAGAGGCGTAGGTAAGTATCGCCTGAGCTTATAGCAAGGCCTACTACAGAACAGGCCTAGGCACGCTACCGCCGAATTACGAAGTCAGTGCTGTCATATTTTAGTGTTAGTATGCGAAATGAGAGTCGATTTTCGCCATGAAGTTTTTAGGTTTTAAATCTAAAGTTTTACGAAAATTAAAATGTTAAAATTATTAAAATTAACACAGTTAAAAAAGGAAAGGAGTAAAGAAATAAATGAAGTCATATATTTTAATAAATATGTATTTTTTATTTAAGAAATTACATAACATACAAAACACATGTAGTAATGGAAATATATAACAAATCGTATTTTTTAAATTAAATTGAATTACATAGGTATTATATTCACACAATAATGGACACATTACATTATGCAGGAAATAATTGTTTTTAATAATAAATTCCTCGTGAAAGTAATGTTTATACTGGAAGATTGGAAGTGCAATTTGAGCACATATGAGATGGACACATACATAATATAATAAATAATAAGTTTACAAAAGAAGAGAATTGGTGGCATGTATTTCCTAATAATAAAAAAAAGATATTATAAGCTAGGTATTTAATTTTTGAACTTTTCTATTACTTGATCCTGAACAACTTTGTACAGTAAGTTCATCGTTTTTGTTTTTTGCTAAGTTACTTAAGAGGATTTTACAGGTTCTATGACAAATGTTTTCCAACATTATTTGCAAAGTTTTTTTACAATTACATTCATTTAAATCATTTTGAAATAAAAAATAATAATTTAATTTGGTAACACTTATCTTATTCAAAATATAGAGTTGATTCTGGCCACTAATAAAAATATCAGGACAAGAATCTAAAATTTTTTGCAAACTGAACCATACCAATGCTGTTGCAACAGTGGGACTCTCAGTCGGTAATATTAATTTTCCTCTATCTAATTCCAAAATTAATTCTTTGGGTACATTTTCAAGTTCTACCTCCTTATCTAACGACTGAAGCCATGCTACACATATATTACATTTCTTTGATCGCAATTCTCTTCTAACATTATACCCAGCAATGTAAGTTATAATTGGCATTAAATTTTCAGGAATGTTTTCTAAAGAAAATTCCGAATCTATTATCTCATTATAAATAGTTAAATCCACAAATATGTCATCAATTGATGCACTTGCTTGCGGAAGAAGTGTTTTCAATGGAATATTATTTCCCTTACATACTAATATAACGCTGCTTTTAAAGCGAAGTTTTCTTTCACTTTCTAAGACCTGAACGTAGCTAATGTAATAGTTAGCTCCACTCATTTGCCGATAACAACCAAACCTCGCTTCCAGATCATCGTTCTGAAACTTGCCCAGCAATAGGTAGTCTATTTTATACACGGAGAACATGTATGGGATTAATGACAAAAATGAATCTAACGTGGTGATGAGAGATTGGCATGTTTGCGCACTTAAGGAAGCGCTGACAGGAATCGTAACCCTCCAATTCTTTAACCATCTCAACATATTCTGTAAAAAGTTTATGTTATCCAAACTAGTTTCTCTCATGGGTTCCCTATGTGGATCGTTAAAACGTTTTCCTTCGAAAGCGCTATGTACATTAATAATTTTCCACCATCTACAAAATATATTTAAAAAATGTAATGTACCCTCAGGGTCTACAAATGTTTCAGGCTTTTTGAGTGCAACACACTTTAACCCTGCAATAGTTTTTTCATTAAAAATTTGTAAAGCTAATGAAACATTTTGTTTTTGAATGCTACTAGGATACAATGCTTTGTATGACAACATGTGTCCAAATTTAAGAAGTGACTTCTCCTCCAGTTGGTATACTAAACGCAAATGTTGAAATTGAGCTTCCAATGTTACATCAAAGTTATCAATATTAGGAAATTTAATTACGCAATTGTCACCCTTCTTACATATCCAATTATTACGCACACATTTAATTATGTGAACAGGATCAAAAATAAAAAATAATGTTCTACTGTTATCTATCGGGTGAGGCACACTGGGAAGTAAAATTTTATTGGGTTGGAATAATTCAAATGCTTTCCTATTGATGGCATTATTATCGGATATTAGGGATATGATTTGAAAGCCAATATCTTCAACCTCCTTCATAACATTTAAAATCATTGATTTCAGCTGTTCGGCAGTCAAATTATTTACTGGCACTATACTAACGACATCTTTATATTTTGACAAAATGCTAGAAATCATGAATACTTGAGCTGTTTTTGCAATTTTCGATGGATCTGTTTTACTACTTCCATACAAATTGCCCCCTTTAAAATTAAGTTGAGGACTTATATAAATTTCATCCAATTGCAAATTCACTAAAAGTTCATCTTTTTTTAAAAATTGTTTTTTCGTTTTTAAATATTCTACGCTACCCTTTATATCTTGATCAAATAAACTAAATTTTGAAACCAATTTCTTAATATTTCTAGGGTGGGGAATGCACAAATAATTAGTATTATATAACATATGATACACGGCCGAAGAATGTACAAACATAGATGCAGCAAATATTAAAGTATTGCCACTGTACCTACGGAGATTTTTAAGGGTAGCGGCATGCTTAATTTGCTCTATAATGAACATAATTCGCAGATCAGTGTCTGGAAAGTGTCTTTGCAGCATCATGAGAATATCATTTAAATCTAAAGCGGGGGTATTGTCATGGATCGATGACTCGATAAAATTGATCAGTTCGTTTAAATCATCCACACTTTGAATTAAACTCATGTTTTTTGGGTGTCGACTTTTACTCACTAACTTATCACCTAAAAATAAATCTATTTGTAAGTCACTCATCACTTTTACAGCCCCTAAAACACAAGGCGTATCACTAGCACCGATTAAACACAAAACTTTATGTGCTGCTGTCTCCGTCAAAACCCATTCTGGTTTAATTAAATTTGAAGTTCTTCCAGAAGAAAAGAATTTTGATACGTCATCTAAAGATTTAATAGCCTTTGCTTCTTTGTGCTTCTTAAAGTCTTGGAGGCTCTGTTCAAGAGCAGCTTCCATCCGGGATGCCTCCACATCGCAGAGTCTCCTTGACGTCTGGGAGATGGTGGACAGGTATTTGGGGGTATTGGGAAATATTGTAGGGACTGAACCCTCACGAAGCTTGGGAATTTTGCGAGGCACATCTATAACTTCCCCGCGAACTGTGCATTTGTCGCTTCGTGTGATCGATGATTCATCAAAATGCTTTATGCAAATGTACGGATTTTTGATTCCAGAGAAATCCGTTGGAATCCTACGAAGCCATTTTTTCCGTAGAACATCATTTTTCGGTAGGGCAAATGTGGATACACTTTCATGTTGAGAGCGATAGTTGGATTTACACCCAATCACACTGCAGCACCTTCCCATCTTGTTCTTGTAAATCACCTGAAATAAAACATAAACGAAATAAGTCACAGGTATTTAAAAATGCAAAATTTGGTTTAGTTCAGGGTAGCGCGTCACGATTAGTGTATTTTTACAAAACAATTTGAATGAATTTGACTTGCGTTTCGGACAAAACATTAAGTGCAAAGCTCTTTGTAATTGATCAAGATAACACTGTATTTATATTATACAGCGCATTGATTAGGTGTATCAATAATAACAAGTAGAAATTTGATTTAAATCGCTCCTTAGATAAACGTTTATTTTAACCACTCTCAAACGACAGATAACCTCAAATATATAAAAATGATTTTGTTGAAAATAATGTTACGAATAAAAGACGTGGTAATTAACATAAACGCATTTCAAAATTTAATCTAAATCAGTTCTATCAGCTTAAAAAGTAACAAGTAAAAAGTCTCTTTCATTGATATAAGTACAACGCAACTTGTTGATTATTTGTGAAACGTCAAATAAGATTTGTTTTTTTTTTTAACTAAATCAGCATTATAAATACAAAATCCACTTACCAGTTCAACTTCCAAGTAAACTTCACTGTTTAAAGTAGTCGAATCAGTTTGTTTATTTAATATGTTTGAGATAAACAACACAAATCAGCAGTCACAACGAGCATCAAGCAACAACCGCCGCCATTTGCAAACTTGAAACTTGACAGCATAAACAAACCAAACATCTTGACAGCACTGAATTGATCACGTGACATTTTAAAATCCGCCGGGCGCCTAGGCCTGTTCTGTAGTAGGCCTTGGCTTATAGCTTATGACGTCAGAAATGCTAATAATCTTGCTAGTCATTGATTTTTATAGCAAAGCTGAGCAAAAACCACATTTTGTGTCGTGAATGGAAAGCCGTATTTTTATATCATTTTTAATGTGTGGGTTTAGGAAGAGGCTATAAAAACGGTAATAAAATTCTATTTATTTGTGGTTTTTGATTTTTGTCACCTGCCCATTTAAAATGCGTACTTAAATATATTTTATGTCATCTTAAAGCATGCACTTTGGAGTGCATTTTTAGCTTGCATTTTGCATTACTTACATTTTTTTTTATTCAAAAAATGATGTATGAAATACATAAAAAATAAGCTTTACATCTTACTAGAGCATACCTGTATCAAGAACATTCGGTAGCAGATCTAGGTGTTTATTTTATTTGTAGATATACCTACATTGATATAGTACCTAAGGAATTCAATACATTTTGGAAAGCTTATTATTATGTGTGAGGCGAAAAGGAGTGGGGAGGAAAAGGATATGGGAAGAGAAAAAAAAGTAGGTACCTGACTATTCAGATCTAGTCACCAAATATGGCTAAGGTCATTTCAAACAACGTTTTGATCTTATCTATTCAATCCACGATCTTCTATGTATGTATTTACTTACAGAAACAGGAATATTGCGCCTTTAGGTACTTACCAAGAGCGGTTAAACTGCGATAACATCAAGAAAAATTTCATATTTTTTAATATAAAGAGAAATCAAACATATTTTTTGGTACTAATTTTGATAACTACTGTATTTTTAGTGGCAGTTTGTGTATATAGGTACCTTCTACATCAACAAAAAAACTTGTATCTAAGGAAATAGCAATGTAACTCTACTTGAGAGAAACAGTTCATTTTCAAATGTGCAACTTATTAACTGTGAAATAATTTTTATAATAGCGTTTTATAACTGAGAAAGTATTCTGACCTACTGAAGAGTGGAGAGGCTGTTGTACCAGTAACCCCGGCCCCCGTCCCCCGCCCCCCCGCCCGCCTTGACACCAGTATTCCTTGCCTTGGAGAGGAGCGCGAAGCAAATGGAGCACGACTGACAACTGTTACTACTACAACAACTGGCGCTTTCTCGTCAAATACACTCATCATCTTCTCTCACAAAACATATGTTTTCTTCATAATTCAGTCTTTTTAATATAATTGGGAAATTGTTACTTACTTTTAAGTGAAATTCCATAATTATTACAAAGTTCTATAGTAATATCGTACTTTGATCTAAATTTTACAATATTACAAATCAACGTACTCGTAACATTTCAATATAGATGCCTAGTTAACTTGACTTACATTAACCGACGATTCCTGAAATTATTTGGAGTAAAGAGGGGGAGGGGGGGTAGAAAGGTTTTTTTTTATTGCGACCTCATTTAATGCCGATTTTTATATCACATGTGACTTCCAATACAAATCATGTTCATAAATTCTACTCTAATTTATAACTGCTGGCCAGGTTTTTATTTAAAATCGCTTCTGCGTAAGAGTCCCAAAGCTACACTTACACACGGAACAGTCAATCTCAGAATATGCAGCATGCAACTCAAATGCAAAGCTTCACTCGGTGCACGGTGAATCGACAACTTGTTATTTAATTTATCGTTATATTGTGAAAACAAAATTCGTTCAAATTAAATCTGTGTTGGGTGAATTAAAACTACACTCAGTACATAAATAGTCTGCAACTAGAATTTTATAACTGCACTTCGATTAATAAAATGTTTTCCACCAAAATATTTTACATATTTTACATTGTGAACACAAAACTGGTTTAAATTAAATCATTGTGGCAATTAAAACTACACTCAGAACAAGAAAATGATTTTTTTATTCTGGCAGCACATGCGTAGTCAGCAAAAAAAATTGTATTACTGCACTTCGAATAAGAAAATGTTTTCGTTCGAAATGTTTCAGGAGATGAATCCACAACTGGAATTTAACATTTTAAACACAAAACTGGTTTTAATTAAATCTGTGTTCGGCAAATTAAAACTACACGCAGAACATGAAAATGGCTTCTCTGGCAGCACATACATCTGCAACTTGAATTTTATGACTGTACTTCGAATATGAGAATGTTTGCCTTCGAAATATTACAACAGAAACAACATTACAACAGATGAACTGGATTAAACTAAATCTGTATGCGGCGAATTAAAACTACACTCAAATGATTTTTCTTTATTCTGGCAGCACATGCAGAGTCTGCAACTAGAATTTTATTCGTCAAATAAGAAAATGTTTTCCTTCAAAATATGTCAGCAGATGAATCCAGAACTGGAATTTTACATTCTGATCACATAACTGGTTTTGAATTAAGAGCGAATCTATTCACCGCCCTCATTTTCAATTATTTATTAATAAACTTTGTATCGCCTTCAAGTTACAACTCGGACTGACTGACTCATAAATAAACCAAACCACACACCAGAAACTAGATCGATAACTTCGAGCTTTTGAAGGGGGCAATTTTCAACAATATTTCACCATGAATATGCAATAATTTAACGATTTTTTTATGGGGACTTGTGACGTCACACACCACAAATGAGGATAGAGTATACAACAACCAAAATGCGCGACCATTGACAATATAAGTTACAAATAAATTTTAAACAAAAAGGCGTGAAAAATGGGCGGTCTCATTAATTTAGGATCAACTAAAACAAAAACTGTGAATACCTCTATTTACATCGGCAATTTTTTCTCGAGATCGACTCAAAAGGCACTCGTGATCGACCGGTCGATCGCGATCGACCGTTTGAGCATCCCTGATTTAGACCATAATTTTTTTGAGTGTCTTATCAATGACCAATTTCCAAACTTCATACCTGAATTGTTAAAACTTAAAATTGAATTCCCTACCAGTGTACCCTGCCTTCTTAGTCTCAACTCTCCTGAAATTCACTATTTGTTAGCAAAATTTATTTACAAAAATGGCCTCAACATTTAAGCATCAATCACATTTCTCTCTCTTCCATACGTATACATTTGTTTCTAGCTGTGTTATTATGTACAGTTGTACAGGTTCCTTTTTTTGGGAATCTGTACATCTTCCTACTCTACAATTTTGTAATGACTATTAATACCAACTCTGTGTGTTACTCTGTATGTTACTCTGTATGAAAATAGAAGTATGGAATATGTACAGGTTCCTATTTTTGGGAACCTGTACATCTTCCTACTCTTCAATTTTTTGATTATTATTAATGCCAACTCTGTGTGTTACTCTGTGTGTACAGTTGTATAGGTTCCTATTTTTGGGAACCTGTACATCTTCCTACTCTACAATTTTGTAATCACTACTAATACCAATTCTGTATGTTAGTACAACTTGTATAATCATATGAATATTTGTCTTGGCCCATTGTCTATAAGTATTTGCTAATATAATTTATCTATTCCATATAAAAAACTGAAATAGTAACTAATTTTAAAAAAAAATGAAATTGTAACTAACTTTAAAAAACCGATAATGTACCTAATTTAAAAAAATTCTGAAAATGTAAATAATTTTTAAAAATTGATAATGTAACTAATTTACAAAAAAAACTGGAAATGTAAATAATTTTAAAAATATGTAACTTACTTTAATAAATGGCCAAGATCACCCTTAATAAATGGGTGAAAGCCAAATAAATAATTTAAAAAAAAGGTATGTTCCTACGTACTCGCAAGGAAAATAATATAATGAATTATTCCCATTTGATTTCTGAGGTAGGTACCTGCATAAATAAAAATAATTTCAGTATTTCACATTCCTTTATCCTTTATTAAGTAAGTACTTACCAAACGTTTAAATAATATATGAAGGACAGGTGATGATGACAATGACAATGAATGGATATGTGCAATTCGATGGTATCACATTCCCGATCTCACATATTTTTGATAATGGTTTCATTTAAACTGACTGAAGGGCTGTACGCATTAGATTATCTTTCATTGTATAAATAATGTATACATATAAAGTGTTATCATTATCATTATTATTTCTGCAGCATTATCACGCTGGGTAGGTACCTAGGTACACAACACAATGTCAACAAACAGTTTAATATAAATTTAGAGATTTATGACTTTTTCATATTATCTTGCTCCAGACCCTGGGTAATACAAATATCGAACAATAGGTTATCTACAAAAAAATACTTACGAAGAGATGACAAATTGATATGTTGTATTTCCATTTACGTGATAAACAAGTTAGATAGATAATGCCGAATATTGTCAGATTAACAGGGCCATAAAATACTTGAGTATATTATTTGTTACATTTTTATTGATAAAAGCTGAAACTGATTTAAAGCTTTAAAAACAATTTTAAGATTAAACAAAATTATCTTTTCTAAAGTTAATCATTAATTTACTGTCTATAAATTACCCTATGTTCTTTGTTGTAAGTACACGTCATACTTTCGGTATTTTTGCAATCTTTTTTTGAATTTTATGAAAAATAACATTTTAAATATAAAATCCATCGATGGTAATCTAAATTCTCTTCACAAAGAAAATTGATCTTTTGCTGGAATGTAGGTAATTATAATTAGGAATCAACTGACAATAAAACTTAATCAAATGAGACACAATATATTTATATATGGCAAAGAAATAACAATGAATAATAAACAAAGATTTAACAGTGGATAAATAAATAAAATCAAAATTTTGTAAAAAAATATTGATGGTAGCAAAGTGTTTACTAAATTCCAAAACGTCCAGTCCATGTAAAAATGTATGTATTTATTATTTCACGACAGATGACAGCGAAAGAAGAGCAAAATATGCATGAATAGCAATGACAAAAATGCATACAAGTATGAAGAAGTCGAAGCCTGACAAAGGTTTGGACAAAGTTCAGGAATTGAGTCTAATAATATTTATTGACTTATTAACGGACTTACGCCCAATTGACATTAAAACAACACAAATTTAAAAAAAAGTGTACATTATAAATTTAAAGGATGATAAATGAAAGCAAAGACAAAATCAGAGATAAAGATAAGAAAATAAAAGTGACATATCAAGTCAAGTCTTCGCTAAAAATCAAAATCAGTATAATTATAAAATATCGTCTATTTAGAAACCGTGTAAAATCATTTTCACTTATACCAAAAAAGTCAAGGTCTTAACTTGAGTTGACCGGTCTACACATTCTGGACAGAGGTGAATAATATCCATAATTAGTTACATAAGTGTTGATTGAGGTAAAGCAGTTCATTATTTCTGTGTCTACGGGAAGGTATATTTAAAAGAATGAGTTGTAGTAACGTAGGTAAATCAACAATACAATTGATAATTTCGAAGAAATAAATTAGATCAATTTATTTTCCGGCAGCCTTCTAAAAGAGTAAGGTTTCGAGTTAGTTCAATTTCATCATATTATGAGTAATTGCCTCCTTCTAATTCTAGCTTCATAGCAATCCGTCTAAATAGCAATCCCTCAAATGTAAAAAAAATGATATTATTTGCGTAACGGCTGACAAAAATCATTCAGACCTACACCAAATTAATGCCCTGATTTCCATTGACAAATCTCGACATCATTATTGACCAGATTTAAATGTCCGGGTTTAATTTTCCCCACAGGAAAAACTAAACCCTTTCACACACTTCCCAAATGATCATCTGGTCAATCCATGTTATGCAATTGCACTATATAAGTATTATAATTACAAAAAAATACAAGAACAACATGTCAACCTACCAGAGACCAGATGGGAAAATAATTCACCGACTCCAGATATTTTCATATCAGAGGGTTCGGCTCTGTGGAATTCCTAATTGAACCTATAAATCCTACTGATCCCTCAATATAAATATTTAAAAAATCTTTTGTAATGCTACATGTATTTAAAATTACCGATTTTTGCATTTTTATATATAAATTCTTTGACAAATCTAATACGCCTAAATTTTGAATCAGAGACTTAGGTATAATGCCAGTAGCCGAAATAAATTAATAAATAATAAATAAATACAAGTGGTTATTATTGTATACATTATTATCTGTAAACTAAATTACCTAATTGTTACAAACCGTTTTATCATTCCTAAAAAATGTCACTACACCTTCGATCAATTTGACGTTGTATCTCTATGACTTCACCGATCTAATACATGCTTTTTTACATTGGCTCCACACAGGAGGCCCTGAGAAAAATAATTTCAATCACGGCCTATGTCATTTTAGGGGATGCTATGTGGAGGGTTTTTTAAGGGACGGAAGAGAGGAAGTTCTGAGAAGGAAAAGTTATGTGGGGTCTGGGGGTCAATGTGTCCAGGACTTATGAATCCATCCCTCCAACTGAGATGCAAGATGCAAGGCGATGGGTGAAGATTGTCCGGCTGGAGAAGTTAAAAGGCTTCCCTCAACCAGCCTCTCTCGATCCGACCTGCCATGCAGCAGTTGAGCAGAGGCATCCGCCGCCAAGACCCGGACAAACCTTACCCTCTGTTCCTAGGCACCCCTGCTAAGTCACCAAACGTAGGCGTAACATAAGGTAGAGGTATTGGTTAACCAATAAATGGTTCCCATACCCGCCCTTCAAAATGAATTATTATCAATCACACACAACATGGAACTGGTGTACTATTTTATGTGATCTTTCAAAGAAAGATAAAGTAAAATCTGCCTATGATTTTACTTTATCTATAGTTTTGAATTTTCTAATGTATATTTATTTTGATCTTCATCGATCTATTATCAGATGATATTGTTGGACGATATTAGGTACCTAATACCTATCGATAATTGGATATTTCAATTATTTTTAAACAGTTTTTTCAAGTCGTAAGAAATATTTAAATCCCACAATAAACTAAACATTTGCACGTGATCGCGTTTTTAAAGGCCTTTGAGGTTATGCGTTTTGTGAATATTGTCTATGGCGGAGAAGGGCAGCCACGTTTGATTCTTGTGAATCATATTTTAGGAATCAGCTAGCGTGTTCCTGTTTGTTGCTTCCTGTCTATTTTGGACATAACTAACAACTGACTGGCAGTCTGGAATGAAGACTTTGCAGACCGCAGTCTATTTTAACTTTGCTTTGTGACCTTATCACGGAATCACATGTCTGATGTCCGGTATAAGCTCTCGATTATACCGGACATCAGAAATGTGGCTTATCCGGGAGTTTTCAAAGTCACGAAGCTTTTTGTATAAGTAATAAATGCTTGAATAATTAAGCAATTTTAATAACTAAGCAAACTAAGCTGATGAAAAGCTTGAAATCATCAATAAGTTAGCCGAAAGTTGATAAGGGGGCATACACTAATTACGTGAGCAGTTTTTCTTCCAATCTAGACCCTCCCCCCCTTGGTGAGATAAATTTGAGATTTTGCTGGACCCCCTCCCCCCCTTTTGAGCTCACGTAATTAATGTATGCCCCCTAAAGATGGTTAGTTAGTAGGTAAGTCAATTGGCAAGTTGGTAAATAGTATCTAAGTAGAAAGGTTAATAAGTTGGTAATGTGATGAGTTGGTAGGTTAGTCAATTGGCAAGTTGGCAAGATGGTTAGTCGATAAATGGTAAGTTGAAAGGTTATTAAGTTGGTAGGTTAGTCAATTGGCGAGTTAGGCCTCCGTGGTCCCGAGGTAAGACTCTCGACTCACAATCCGAAAGTCGCGGGTTCGAACTCGGCGTGCGCAAATATCACAATTAATTAATTAAAAACAATATATAGCATATTTGCGACATGTTCCAGAGTGAAATATACTCTCAGTATCGCCCTGGTGTAAGACCACCACTCAGAATTGAAACGTCGCTTGAAATGGCTTTAGCTGTGTATGGTGACCAGATCTGAATAGCCAGGTACTTCCCCACCTTCCTTTTCCCCATCTCCCTCCCCTCACCACTACCTTCAGCCTCCCAACATACCCCAAATAGCTCCAGACGGGAGCAGTTACGGACTCTTGTGCGGTATTCATATAAAAAAAGCAATTGGTTAGTTGACAAATGGTAAGTTGCTAGGTTAGTAAGTAAGATGATAAGTTGGTAGGTTGGTAGTCTAACCTGCCAATGGATTGGCAAGTTGGCAAGATGGTAAGTTCCTAGGTTAGTAAGTTGGTAAAATGGTAAGATGATGAGGTTTGGAGTCTGCAGGGTGAAGATTGACTTGATGATAGCCATCCTTTGATAGATAATAAAATATTGATACAATCGATGTATTTTTTTGTTAGAATATTTTGGAGATATTTTACATTCTTCGTCACCGTCTATCCTACTAAATGAAGACAGTATTATATAAAACCCACCAAACTTAAAACCGACCTGACGTTGATACAGAAATCATTGCAATGGGCGAGTTTAAAGTCAGAAAAGCGGCATGTCTCCCCGCCGACGTCTTTCTTTGTCGGGATTAAAATTTAGCGTTTACTATATCTACACGTCTCATTTCGGACAGCTTTCAGAACATCACTTTTTTGGAACGGGTTGTGCAAAGTAAAACGTATGTGCTAAAATCAATGAATGATTTTTCAAAAAAACATTTCATTTCAAAGGTACATTAACAGGTAAACCTGTTCAAATCATGTATATTTTATTGCAATTGCAATTGCAACGTCTTTGGAATAAACTGTCGACTGATATTTTTACGGTAGAATAGAAAATAATCTTTGAGCTCATAAAAATAGATATGAAAATAACAAGTCTTTCTGAAAAATGGATAGAATTTTAATAGGCGATCAAAAACCGCATGCCATAGACTTAATTTAACAACACAGGTTTAGCGCTTTTTTATAGTTAAATTAAAGTTTTTTTTTACGAGAATGGTTTGTAATTTACCGATGCATTAGATCAGGGTTTCCCAAACTTTTTCTGCAATGGAACACTTTGCAAACCCGTAAATTTTAACGGAACACTATTTTTAGGTTGTGTAATTTCTAAAAGTAAAAATTTAAAAAAATGTTATTAAACGTATTATTTTTTTAGTATATAAAAAATAGAATGTAAACTAAACAAAATGGAATAAATAAAGCACCTAATGACTTTGACGATTTTGAGTTCGTGAACTGCATATTTTCTTGATATCAGACAAAATATTGGTAAGTCGGATTCTAATATCTAATGTGGCGTCGAGCCTGTTCCTGCACTTTGACTTGGTTGGAGCATAATCAGAAAATCCCGCTTCTCATAAATAGGTTGTAAAAACGGAAGTTGTTTTGATAAATTGGGGTACCCACTCTTCTGACAAACTCGCCCAGAAATCATTGAAAGGCTGATCTTAGTATTTTTGTTTAAAGTCAGAGTCACTTATTAAATCAATTAGATTTTCATACTCACTTGCGCTAAGGCCTACTGATTTAACTGTCACAGAAAATGGATTCCAAACCCAGGAATCGTCCTTACCAGTTTTCGAAAAATATGGCAAAAGAGTTGTTTTCAAGTTATGTACGTACTCTTAAAATTCTTTGGAAACCTCTTCAAATACTTAAAAATTTAATTCATTCAAACATTCGTGTATGACTGCCGTGTTCTAGGGGTAAGGCTCTTGACTTACAATCCGAAGGTCGCGAGATCGAATCCCGGAGTGCGTAAATAAATTTTATTTGATTAATTTATGTTATTTCACAATTAATTCATATAAAAAATTATTTAGTATATTTGCAGCACGTTCCACAGTGGAAGATACTCACAGTATCGCCCTGGCGCAAGACCACCATTCGGAATTGAAACGTTACTTGAAATAGCTTTCGCCGTGTTTGGTGACCAGATCTGAATAGCCAGGTACTTCCCAATATTCATCTTCTCCATCTCCTTTCCCTACCCACTACCGTCAGCCTCTTAAGTTACCCCAATTTGAAAGGCGTAGTCTCACTGGCTCCAAACGGTAGCAGTTGGGACCAGGGCCGGATTAACCATGTCGGGGCCCCTAGGCAACGCACGTCTCGGGGCCCCCCTTACCAATGGTGGCTAACGGGGGTTGGAGGGGGGGGGGGTTGTAGGGGCCTCCAAACGTCTCCTTGTTCCCTTAATCAAATCCTTAACAAAACTTTAAGGGGAGGGGGGGGGGTAGGTAAGGTTTTAAAACTTTATTTTTTTATTTTTTCTGAATGTAAAACATGTCAGTGTATTGAGTATTGTGTCAAAATTTCAAATAAATCGGAGCAAAACTAACGAAGGTACAGCGTTTCAAGCGACCGGCCCTCATGCTCGATTCAAGTATATTTCGAGTATAAAAAATTGTTAATCGGTTTTCTTGCACACAATATTTCTGAAGTTTGTGAACATCATAACTCAAAATCTTGCCTTGACTTGACTTGACCGATGCGATGAGTTTTTTTTACCATTTTATAATAACAAATTCACCGAAATTTTTTAGCCAAAATGGCGTTTTTCGCTTCAAAATGCTGCCAAAAATAAATTTTAAAAATCGAAAAAAAACTCCCTCTGACTACCTAAGAAAACATATTACGTAACTTGGTGCATGCAAATCGAATGTATAGTTTTTTTTAATACGTTGTCAACCAGGTTGAAAAACGTGTTAAAAAACTTTCGAGAAAAACGCTTTCAAAGTTTTGCTGAGGTTAATTCTTTTACTACGTTGCAAAAGGTATGCCATCACCCCATTTAATAAAGAAAACGAATACAATACAATAACCCTTTATTGCGCATAAAAGGACACATACAAATGTAGAAACAAAAATATACTTAATTGTTAAAAAAATTATTACAAATAGCCGTCTTGTCACTAAAGTGATTTCTTCCAGGCAACCTTTCCCAAAGAATTTTAGCAAGCAGACAGGTAGTGCATACTGAAGCTTGTACAACATTTATATTTTAAACATATAATTAGAAATAAAACAAAACAAATGCCAATATAAACCACACACGGCACCTTCAATCACTTCAGATACTAAGTAATGTTGCAACAAAAAGAAGGAAAGTTAAAGTAAAATACAACTATGATTATATATATGTTTTAGTTAAGTACAGACTTTTTATTTATTGTTTGTGCGTGATATGAACATAAGTTATTTATTGGGTTATAAGCTAATTATTATAATAATTTGTTGTTTTGTTTAATGCGTGTACCTAATGTTATTAATCTGTAAATGTTTCTAATAAAAAAATTAAAACATCTTGAAAACTGACTTTTCCGAAACTTCGTTGCTGGCTAATTGAAGCAAGTCAGTTTTTCTCGGGACGCGGGGCCCCTAGCCGATGCGGGGCCCCTAGCTGATGCGGGGCCCCTAGCCGATGCGGGGCCCCTAGGCAGTTGCCTACTCTGCCTTAGGGATAATCCGGTACTGGTTGGGACTCTTGATAAGTATTCACATTAAAAAAATATGAAAGACAAAACAAAAAAGACAAATCAAAATGATTGTAATGAACTGATGAAATCCAAAAATGTAATCTTTTTCACTAAAATTTACGGCAACATGCGCGTTTATAGTTCGACTAATTGCTAACGAGGATGTAGTAAGACTGTGATTGATTTTTACATTTCTGTACTTTCAGGTACAGTCGATTTCTAAAAAAAATATGGTTGGGTTCCTTGGGAACTGAAATTTCGTGAAATACATGCAGATCCGTTATCCCGCTGTTATTGTTTCCACATCGCACAGACGTTCTTATTATTGACCCTCATCAAAGTATTTCACAGCAAAGTTATAAATTTCAGAGATTTTGTTTTGTTTGTAAAATGAAGATTTACTGCAATAACAGCATAAACGGCTCAAAAAACTTCCATAAAGCTTAGTCTCTGTACCTGGAAGGGTCTAGTTCTAGTGCCTAACTTCAAAACTAATTTCTTGTGAATAATTTCAGTAGTGTTGAAATATGAATATGTGTATATTAATTAAAAGAAATTGTTCCGACAAATCGTCGCGGAACCCCTGTTCAGGTTCCGCGAAACCCAAGAGTTCCGCGGAACACAGTTTGGGAAACCCTGCATTAGAGGACATTGTCCAATAGTGACAACGAAAAAAAAAAATTTTATACCGATTGTGCGCTGAGCCAATGAAAATATAGATATGGATATTTAATCATTTATGTTTTTGTTTTCTTTCGTCGTTAGTATGCATACATACAAAACTTGATATTTAAATTCAATGCAAAGTTTAATAAAAAAAAACATATTTTAGACTCTGTAGGTAGGTACTCTGCACGGTAAAGAAATTGGATTATTTTTTTGGCGCCGGTTTTGAGAAAAATTCACTCATTTTTATAAATTCCTACATAGCCAATGCAATAAATATTTAACACATAAACATTGTTTTATTATATTATTAATAATAATGCGGAGAAGTAGGTATAAGAAACTCACCTCTCCAACGTCACAAATCTTAATTTATGTTATTACATACTTTCGTACTTATTTAACTATCAACAAATAGAAAAGTGCATGAACCATGAAGTGAATGAACGCAAAAACATGTATTCAATCTGTGGGCGTCAAATTGATCAAAACACATTCGGTGTAGGTATTTATGTATCGAATATATTATATTTATAATAATTATGACACTTTTTAAATCTTTCATTTAAAATTTACATTAATTTAGCAAATTTGCTTTAGGAGGAAAACTGATATAATATATACATATTATTATTAATGGGTAGGCACGTAAATACTATGTTTAAAATGTTGTAAATTATTTTACAGGTAATAAATTCTCCCGAAATTACCCGATTTAATATTAAAACGAATTTCAACATTGAATAATAATGAGGCATTTTTTTATTATTACGTAAATATTTCAATGCTCCTCAGCTCGTGGTGGGAAATGTATTGGCTGACCAATTTCAGACAGCAAATTTCTTCACATTTTTTGCTGCCCTGGGATAACTAGCCATGTTCGTGTATGAACTTTGTGAAATAAATGAATTTCCAATTAGAAATTATTATCTTTGTTTCTAAATGATGATAAATGTATCCCCAATGCCAACTACCAATAATTAGTTTCCAATATTATTTATTATCAAGGACAAGTATTAGAAAATCAATAATCATCATACTTGGTTCTTGGTTACAACAGTAACTCAATTCATACAAGGAGATATAAATATATTTGAAAAAAGTATTTTATGCGTAAAAACAGCGATTTTTTATTGATTATTTCTATGTGCATTGCCTAACGAGCAAAAATACTCGAACTTTGTCGTTGACGTCAGAAAAATATTACATAATAATATAACACATAGAAAATGATCGCTTTTGAATAAAACTAATTAGATACGCAATTTAATAATTAACTTAAGTACCTAATAATCTGCAAAAGTACATTTCAGCGATTGTTTATAAATATATTGTGCTGTTTAAATCTGATAATAAATATGACTTATTTATAAATAATGGTACAGATTCGTATCGGGTGTGAGGTCCAAGTACGGAGATAGTATCGTACTGTTATGCAAAATCGATCCATTATGTAGGCAGTTAATCAGTTGCTGTCGCCTTACCAATATTATAACTAATTGATTTATCTAAAACATTGAAAAAAAAGTCAACACACTCTAGTCCGGTAAAACGTTAACACTCCATCATCTGTTCCATGGGTTCTCGACCTTATTTTGCCCACCGCCCCCTTTGAGAACATTTTTTTCCTAGAGCCTCCTAATTTTTTCCTTATGGGTGGGGAGGGGCTCAACTGAGACGGAATCAATAATTCGATTAAAAATTAATAAAATTATGGTAAATATGAAGTTATTCCACCTCACGGATAATACAGAACGTTCGTGTTGTCGAAGTTTGATGCACGGATAAAACGGAATGTTCCTTTTTTAACTAATAGACAATCAAATATTTCATTTCATAAAATATTTCATTTCATCATTATTTTAAAAAACATCCCAGGTTTTGAATGGTTTGTTTGGTAAAGCAGGGTTTGTCTAGCGGGTTTGTGTAATTATTCTGATACATTTATTTCCATGTTCTACTGTTATAAATACATGTACAAACTTGTCAATAATGCATTCACTTTGTTTTACGCAAAAATATTTTTTCAATGATTGGCAGCATTGATAGTCTATGAAATGTTAAAATAAAAACGATGAATAAACAATGGCGTTACCGCGTGTGTGAATTAATTTTAACAAAATTAAAATGTTAAATGCATATTTTTTGCATGTTTATTGGTCTCCCCCGACATGAATACTCACTTTTCGTAATAATAAAGTTAAATCTAACTGTTAGTTTTGAGTAAGCGGTTTAACGCATAAACAATAAAATTATTTGTTTAGCAATTGTCGATTCGTATTCATGATATTATAGTGTCAATTTTTAATAATAATAATACATGTCAGATGATAATATTATATAAAAAAAAATTTTATGTCATCCAATTTAATGTAGATCTGAATGTAATAGAATCTTTAAGTTCAATTTATTTTCACCCACTTCCCGAACTAGTGAAATATGTGAATTTTCGCACACGTGATAAAAATGATTACATATACATAGAAGAACAAATACTTAAGTTTAAAACCAATATTAAAGTTTACTTTGCATTATTAGCGTGTTTTTTTGTCTTTTTTAGACCATTTTTTTTACCTGCCCACCCACAACGCCCCCTGCGCCATCTCAACGCCCCCTAATTTTCTATGGGTTTTCTACTGCCCTCCTGAAAGTCTCAAACGCCCACAATAAAACAATTAAAATTTAAAAAAAACGACGAAAAATGTATCTCCACGGCCAAACCAATAAATTCTCTCGATTTTTATCATTTTCAAATAAATAACATACAAAAAAATACCTTCTTGCAGTTTGGACAACAGTTGATTTTTTCGTCCAGAAAGTTAAACGAAAATTAATAAAGGAAAACTTTGGTATTTTAAAAAACAGAAGCTTTTAAAATGCATCAAACATAAATCACTACGCAAGTAAAGCGCTGCGCTGCTAAGGTTATTGTTTTTCTACACTTCTTGGTCGAACCACGAAATTTGTCAGAATATGTAAGAAAAATCTTATTATTTTGAGCGAATAATTCAAAAATTTCAAGAAAGACTGACGTTTTCTGCTCAATCCTTTTTAAAACAACAGAAACCGTTGAATATTCTTTTATCGCAAACTTTTCAGCCTGTGGTAAGCATGAACTCGCGGGCCACGGGTTTGGTCATCACTGCTCTTTATAGTATATGTATATGCCCAATCTATCGTACAGTTACATCGCGTATTCGGATCTCCCCGTCCATAACCGTACAAGATTTTAACACTCAAGGAACGTCAACGTTCAACAACAATTCGTTTGGTATACAAAAAAGAAAACTTAATTAAAATGTTGCTTGTTTTTTGGTGTACCTAATACCTATACATACTTTATTCCACTTCCTCCTCACTGAGCCAACGTTTCGGCCAACCTTGTAGCTAGAAGTGTACATTGGGGAAGATTAGATATTTATTTATAATATCACTTCTCAGCTGGTTCACTGTATCTTAAATATGGAAACCATAATTCACAAGAAATTATACATTTTTATTAGTTTAGGTATACAAGGTGTAACAGCACGTAACTGAAGGATTTCTGAGTAAAAATATTGATGTCATTTGACAGCAGTCCGATGATTTTTTCCAATTAAAAACCAAACTTTTTTTGAAATGAAAACTTGTGATCGATGAAAAGAAAAATAGCGACAATAAAAAGAGACAAACACGTACATCTATAGGATTTAACCTGCGATAAAATGAGATAGTATAATCGGTCTCCTATTTGTGCGGTGCTTCGTAGCCTCCCCACTCTTGTCTACTTTAGTTTTCACTTCTACCGCGTGTGAATTGAACACTCTGTTTCCATAACACGTCGCCACTGATCACACTGCTACACGAGCCGAGTGCGTATCACGAGACCAGCAAGACTGTACCCACCCAGTAGCAACGCGTAATGGAAAAATGCATATATTTTTTTTTAATTTTTAAAAAATATCGTCGGTCAGCAAAATATCGTTCACGTTTTTAACTCCAAATATACTCACTGGTTCACTGGTTAAAATTTTTGGGTAGGTACGCGCTGATGCGCCCTGTATAAGTACCTAATAGATACTAAAAAAAAAACAAATATATTTTTCTGACACATTATATACATATGCACATATTTGAAACGTTGTCAAACAGCCGATGTTTTAATCCTTGGTCGATGAATAAAACACTAGAGCTGCGGATGGCCAGGGGTGGAAGTCGATAAAATTATAATATTCAGATAATAATCAATTGTTCGATAAATACCTAAAGCCTAATTATCATGCATAACGTGGTAGGGATGTGATAATATTTTCTTTTTATTTTGTTGAAGAGGAATTTGAAAGGTCTGTCACCTTATCATATTCGTACTTTCTGTCTGTCACATATCTTGTAAAATGTTAAATAGTGTGTCATAACAAAAGTGATTGTGATTACTAGGAACTAAGGTAAGCATAGGTAGGTACTTGTGATTAAGTGTAATATACTTAATATTTTAATATAAAACGTAATATACTTAATATTTTCCACATAATTCCAAAATATTAACATTATCTCTAAGAGGAATCGTGTTTGAAAGATTTGACATGACTTTTTGCTACAAATAGTTGATTTTATTAAAAATATAGGTACAAGTAGGTACATACAATTATGAGAATCACACTATATTCATAAAAATATAAGTACAAGTAGGTACTTACCTAAACAGAATTATGAGAATCAAACTATATTCGTAAACATATTGGTACAAGTAGATACAAAGAATTACGAGAATCACACTATATTCATAAAAATATAGGTACAAGTAGGTACTTACCTACACAGAATTATAAGAATCAAACTATATTCATAAAAATATAAGTACAAGTAGGTACTTACATAAACAGAATTATGAGGTACAAGTAGGTATAGAATTAGGGAATCACACTATATTCATAAAAATATAGGTAGGTACCTACGTGTGCACACAATTATGAGATTCAAAATATATTCGTAAAAATATTGGTACAGGTAGATACAAAGAATTACGAGAATCAAACTATATTCATAAACACATAGGTACAAGGACACAGAATTTATTATGATAATCAAACAAACAAATTTCATAAGAAATCGATGCCTTTGTTTATGATTTAATTAGATTCAGAAAAAAACAAATTGTATCACTATAAAAACATAGTTTTTCTCTGTTATTTCCCGAGGAATAACAAGAAATACTACAGCCTTCACAGTATTTATGATTCGTAAGTTGAAGTGTAATTTGTATATTTATGATTTGTATTATATATACTGATGATAGTCGTGGTTCTGGTTGCGAACCTTGTACCTTAATCCTATATACAAAGGCGTACACGTAGCGTGTACTTGTCCACCAAGTGCCCTAGCTGTAATATCATAAAGGCCCTGTCAGCAGGTAGTAGTGTAGAGTAGCTAGGTACCTGCACAGAACATCACGTTACTAGCTAGTTTGATTGTACTATTATTAATTTATAAAAGCATGCATTTTCATTGTCATTGAGGACATTACTCTTTTACATGGCAAAGGTTGCGTGTACATAATTTGTTGATGATGAAATTGCACTTAGATAATTTAATAGGTACTTAAATCGCTTAAGATTTGAAGTAAGTATATAAATAGTAAAACAATAAACGATGAAGAATCAACCGTTATTAAAACATTAAAAAATGACTAATTTATTTAGTACTGCGTATTACTTTACACGATTCTAGTGAATTTGCGAACCACACATTCCAAAACACTTTCACAAAATAATCCTTCGTAAGTAGATTATACAGGTAGATGTATAATTATTTGCTTTGTTTAAATGTTAGAACATTAGTCATGCAACTAATAATAATGGAAATAAGTTATGCAGACTTTTAGAAATTTGTATAAATAATGATAATACCAGTGTCGATCTTACTCTTCCGAATACTGAGCAAAAGGGACAACTAGACCTCAGGCTAATAATACCTAAATAAAATCGAGGTTTTGTAAAAGTTCCATTTTCTTCTCCAAAACTTAACCGATTTTATTTTATTTTTACTTACTGTATTAGAAGAAAATATTCTATGTCTGTACGTTTTGTTTTTATTTTTAAAATACATTTTCCAGTTTGTTTACTGAACGTCTGTTGATGGCGATCAAACCAGGCAATTTTAACGATTTTTGGACGGTCCTAATTTCTATATGAGGTAACTTATCAAAAAAAAGCAAAAGGTACCGACATGCAGTAGTTGATAGCTATATTATATTTTAAAAAATATTTTGCACTAGTGTCAGAATCCAAAGAGGAAGTTGGGGAATTCTTTTCTATGGACAAACGCCCGCTTTCCTCTTTTCTATGGACAAACGCCCGCTTTCCTCTTAATAAAAAAAATAATAAATTAATCGCGATGAAAACTGCATGTCTTTCTTCGCGAAATTATTACCTGCATATTGTATGATATTTAGTTTAATTTGCTTAGAGTAAAATTGAGACAGCTTAAAAATATAATCAGTTTTACATTTTTCGTACTTACAGCCCTATCAAAGTACGGGTAACATATAGATATCTAGACAAATTGGGTATTAATAAAAAAAATAATACATAAAAATTGCACAATTTAAAAACTTTCAAAAAAATCATAGTTATCTTCATTCCTTTTAGAATATCCCATCCAAAAGTCAACATATTATTCTTGAAGCATTTGAAAATTTCCACGAGATACAATATGAATAATTAATATCCAGAACAGGTCTACATAAATTGCATAAGTATTATCTCTATGTAATAAAATATTCACTGATAGCGTTATCTACATACATCGGCACAATAAACATAGAAATTTAACATACCATTCTCTAAATATAATCTCAGTAAAATTTATTTTGGCAAATCTAACAACTAGTCTTAGTGAATAAATTACCTATCTATGCTTCGATTTATTTTATTGTGGTCATGTCAATTAGTTTATTATTTTCAGAGTACATAAAAATATCCAGTGTTTTGAAAGGTTTATTTATTCACTATTTTATTAAAAATGCTACGGTTTATATTTTTTTGTTGCATCACACAACGTATTACATAAAATGCACACAACACTGACAAAACGTATAAAACTCAATTTGTGCATTTAAAAAAAAATAAGGCAAATAAGCCGGCATGTCCCTTACGTGTGTTATTTCACAGATTAAGTATTTTTAAACATTTACGTTTTGCATTAACTTCATCAAAAAATAAAAAAAAACACCATTATAGATTTCTTAAGTAATGTTTAAGTTTGTAATGATATGTTAGAGTTCGATTTAAAAAAAATACATATAGCTGAAAATTTGTACTATCTTTGTAGATATAAATAATAAATGTGTACCTATTGAAAATTGGAGTGTTTAGTATAATATAATATCCGAACGAAAATGAAACATAGGTATATTAATAACTAGCTGACCCGATGAACTTCGTACCACCTCAGAATCAATAACTGTTGTGTTAACTTATTAGCTGAAATAAATTCAGTTTTTTTTATTAAGTTTAAAATTACACAATTGCTATCGATGCACAACTTGTTTTGTTGTGGTCATTATCAGAGATGGCGTTGTGTACGGGTTTATATTTTTTGTGATTTTCTTACTTTTCCACCTAGGTACCTACTTACGTGAATCGCGTTTCATTTTCTTTATACGTGTGAGGGAGATTTATTATAATTATCGTATATTTCCGTTGGAGGGGTGCAGACATACGTTCACAGTTTGTCTCATTTTCGAATATTGACATTTAGTATGTAACAAAAGCAAAACAATCAGCGCATTGACATTTGACGTTTTTGAATTTTTGGAATTCACTCACTTTTCGATTTTATATTTATCATAATATTGCTGCAGCTCTTTCAAAAGATGAGAATTCGTTCCATAAAAAATATATAAGTAAGGAAAATTTTATTTCGTTAAATTTTTCTACGTTTAAATAGCTATTTTGCTATTCGGCGCGGAGACAAATCCAACAAATCAAAGATCATAAAAATCGGTCCAGCCGTTCTTGAGTTATAAATGGTGTATAACACGACTTTGTTTTATATATTAAGATAATGGAACGAAAAAAAAAGAAAACAGAAATCATTAACTTCTATTAGAATCACACAATATTAGGAATTTTTCAACCAAATCACTTATAGACTTGGGAGTATGGAGCGAGCTTCCGTCTTACTCTGTTTGCCAAATTAACAATTTCGATACGTATATTATTAAATTATAAGAATAAATACCAGTAGGTACCTAATGACCATTGAATATAGAAAAACAGTAGTAATAATGCAATCAGAAAGTTAATCAGCTGTAAAAACGTGTGTTAAAATATGTTAAAGATGGCTTAGGTTTTTGGTATTGATTAGGTATCTACCGATGGAAATAATAACTAACATACATAATTTATGAAGGGATTTTTTAAATTTTTTTATTATTTCATAAATGTTTACATGATACATTTTTGCCATTTTTTAACTACCATACTACACTATTTCCCGTGTTGATTGATTAGACACACCTACAAACGTACAAACCATCCCACCACGCACCACAACAAAGTTGTTAAGTACCTGAATTTCTATCCAATAAATAGCGTCGAACTAATCACATGTCCGCGTTATGAACACTTCAAAATACCTCATTAAAATCACCCTTTCAGCAAAGGGTATTAAATTTAGTAAGCGTATATTGTATTTAGATTGATGGAACAGCTGTGGAAAATAGTTCGTTATCTGATAAAGGGATTCTCTTACAAATTGTTAAGGTGACATTGGCCGATTTGATACTTTATACAATAACTAGCTGGTATCCGGCATGAGTTGCTATGCCATTTAATAAAGAAATTGTTTCTCCCTGCGTGACCTTTCCCATTCGTCCCGTTCCGTTTCCGCCTCCCCTTCCTCGCCCGCGTCCCCTTTCGCGTTCTCACTCCGCCTCCTCCACCTTCCCTCTCTAAACTCCACTCCCCCCTTCCCCCGTCCCGCGAATCCCTCTCCCGAGTTCCCCTCCCCTCCCAGGTTCCCCACCCCCCTCCCGCGAACCCCGTTACCGGGTTCCTCTTACAGAGATCCCCTCCCCCCTCCCCCTTCTCCCTCCCGCGAACCCCCTACCGAGTTCCCCTCCCCCCTCTCCCTCCCGCATTCCATGTATTCAATCCCCGGTACATTCAGTTTTCAAGCAGCTCGCGTGCAACCTATCGCAAATTTCATAATGCCAGAGCTCACCAGCAGTTTTATACAAACCTTGTCCTGACAAAAACGAACACAAAAAAAAGAATTATCCAATTTGGTGCAGTCGTTAGGAAGTTATGCGCGTACATACATTTCGGCGATTCAATTTTATTTATATATAAGAAGATGGAAGAAGAAGAAGAAGATAGAATAAGATAGAAGATAGAAGATGAAGATGTATATATTTACATCTTAGTTAACCTTTTCAACAGAATGAATTAAATTTAGTAAATTCACAGCATCCCTAAAGATGACATAGGCCCTCAGGGAAATTATTTGCCTCAGGGCCTCCTGTGTGGAGCTTATGTAAAAAAAAAAAAAAAAATTACAGATATGAAGGTTGGCAGAATAGCTGCTGATAATAGTTCGTTTATTATCTGATGAAGGAAGGGATTCTCTTACAACTTGTTAAGGTGATAATGGCGTATTTGATTTGATACTTTATACAATAGTGCATACATTTACATCTTAGTTAACCCTTTCAAAAAGAGTATTAAATTTAGTAAGCGTATGTTACCGGTGTTTATATTGATAGAACAGCTGCGGGAAATAGTTCGTTATCTGATAAAGGGATTCTCTGACAACTTTTAAGGTGATTTGGCGTAATTGATTTGATACTTTATACAATAATGCATATATTTAAATCTTAGTTAACCCTTTCAAAAAGAGTATTAAATTTAGTAAATGTATTTTACAGGTATATAGGTTGATAGAACAGCTGCGGGAAATAGTTCGTTATCTGATAAGGAGATTCTCTTACAACTTGTTTAAGGTGACATTGGCGTATTTTATTTGATAATAAGTTCACATTTACATCTTAGTTACTACGTCTTCAGCATATTCATATGTCCATGCTAAAAATAAATGTTGAACTAAATTTTACCATTAATTATTACGAAAATAAAAATATATCAGAATAATTCGCTGAAAGCAGAAGGAGCGATTTAGAATAGATGAACAATGAAACAACTGTCCACAAGAAATGTTACCTACTAATTTGATGTGTTCAATTGGGAATTACAAAGTTATGGTTCATAAATATGTTGATGTTGACAATTTTGTACGATTATACCTACTTGCTATCAAGTTACCTTTCTTAACGTATTTATTATCATTCTGTTTATACAGAATATTCTCTGTTATTATGACTATTATACACGAGTACACATTTCTTATTAGTTTTCTTCACAATTCTTTTTTTTGTGAAAAACCAAAAAAAAAACAACTATCTCTTAAACGAGTATATTATTTTTGTCTCATCCATTCTTACCTAAGAGTATGGATATTAATTCTTATTTTGTCCTTAATAGGTACTACTGATGATACCCTCCTGTGTGCCACTGTAACTTATAATCATCATTGTAATGTAAAATAAGCCTTTTATGGCGTTAAATAAATAAATAACTCTAAAATAGATTAAACGTCATCCGGAAAATACCTATTTCTAATTGCTTTGATTTAAAATGAAGATGAAGCAAAACAATGCTGAAAAAAGGCTACACTAATATTATCACATAATATCAATACCAAAAAGTTGCTATTTTAACTAAAGTAATTTTTTAATGAATTATCACCACAAAAGCGCTTTACAAAATAAATAGTTAGGAAAATTAATTAAATTAAATCGAATTAAAATCGACGATAATATCTTATCCAATTTGCACGCGTCTACGTAATCTATAATTTAAAAAAAAAAATAGATAATTAAGAGATTTTGCAAATTTAAATATGAAACACTTTATCACAAAAACGATAAAATCTCTATTTGGGTTTTTATTGCATAATTTCATTCCAGAAAAAGATGCTCATATACGTGAAATAAAAACTTTATTTGTTTACTTTATTTAAAACTAGCTGACCGGGAGAACTTCGTACCGCCTCAGGATCAATAACTGTTGTGTTAACTTATTAGATGAATTAAATTCAGTTTTTTTTAAGTTAAAAATACACATTGAAGCAATTACCGATGCGCAACTTTATTATAATTATTATATTTTTCCTTTAGAGGGGTGCAGACATACGTTCACCGTTTGTCCCATTTTGACATTTAGTGTGTAAGAAAGAGGGACAGCATTATATGTTTAAGAACAAAAGCAAAACAATCAGCGAATTCACATTTGACGTTTTTGAATTTTTGGAATTCATTTATTAGTCATTACTCAATATTATACGTATCACAATATTCCTTCAGCTCTTTCAAAAGATGAGAATTCGTTTCATTCAAAATGTACGAGGAAAAGAATTTTCTTCATATTTTTTTGTGAAATTTTCCGATGTTTTCATGGCTATTCTGCTATTTGGGCGGAGACAAATCCAACAAATCAAAGATCTTAAAAATTGATCCAGCCGTTCTCGTGTTAAAATGGTGTAACCCGACTTTGTTTTATGTATTAAGATAAAGCTTTTTTTTATCAAGAGTTCATTGGTTCATTCATTGCCCTCGTTGAGACTTCAGCGAATGATTGTGTATTCTTTTTATTCTATTTGAAACACACCTTGTAAATTAAACAAATAAATCTTTAAGTAAACGGCCAATTTTTGGATCGCATTGCGCGTAATGGTTGTCACCAACAAACAAGATTAATTATTATCAAAACAATTATAACGATGCATCAGAAATACGTAGTAATAATACCTAAAAGTAGTGTCACGACATGAATTTAAACATTGTCAGGATCTTCCTGACGCGATCAGGATTTGAATGCCGGGACGTAACAAAACCCGACGACAGGATCTGATCGCCGGAAGATTTCTACGCCACCGGGATAGGTTGGAACTCCCGACATTCATTTTCATGTTGTAGTAATATAGGTAGGTACCTATCCATTTTCTAATACGTTTTTTTTCTAATAGGTACTTACATATAACATAAATAATCTATTTACACTTTTGTGTCTATGTAGGTATATTCAGTATAATAGATAATACCTGATGTAGAATAATGTCGGCGTATAAATAAATGCAATATGTATTAACATTATAACACCGACCTTCATAGGGTAATTATATTGGTCTACGATGTCTACATTTCATATTGGACTTCGAGTCAGAAGATTGCGAGTTCGATTTCCGCAGAGAAAAATTGCTTTTCAACAGTTTGTTGTTATGTAAAAGAACGACGATAAATAAATCAATAACGTAGAAAACTGTTTACAAAAAGGAAAAAAAAACGGTTCCTAGTATAATTATACCTAGTCAGCTCATCAATCAGGTAAGTAGGTACTGTAATCCTTTGGCAGGTAAATGCTTTAATACGAGGAAATTTTGCAATTTTAATCCATGGACTGTAATTAACTAAGCAACAATCAAACTACGGCCCGCAGGCCAGGTGAACATTATATATACTTTATGCGAATTAAAAACACCATTTACCTACTTCATGAAAATTTCAAGCAACGTAATATTTTAATGACAAAATGCTGCTAACCGATTCAGTTGTGAATGTAACACAACCGTTTTTGTGTTACTCGTACATTCACTTTTTTTATAACAGCTCCACAGCAACCACACAGAAGGTTTTGAGAAAAAAAAATCGCTCAGGGCCTATGTTATCTTTGGGTAGAGGGTCTTTTTATAAAAAGAAAGGAGAGGAAGTTCTGGAAGGAAAAGTATATGAGGGGCGTGGAGGAATCTGGGGGTCAATGTGTCTAGGTGTGATGGATGTATGAATCCATCCCTCCCACTGCGGTGCACGGCGATGGGTCGGCAGAGTCCGGCTAGAGAGGTCTAGGTTAGGTCTCCCCCAATCTCTTCCGATCCGGCCCGCCACGCTGTAGGTGGGCAAACGCATTGACCGCTAAAACCCCAGACAAACCTCACCCCATGAACTCGGGCACCCCTGTTAAGTTACTAAACGTAGCGAACCACTTGGGGTGACTTATAGCAGGGATGGTGGTTGTCCAATAAATGGTTCCCGGGGCAGCGGTACCCATACTCGCCTCCTAAATTGTATTGTCTCCGGAAGGTTGAGTAATATTTTCCAAGGCTTCTGAACAGTTAACGAAACAAAATATTAATTTTATTAAATGAATAATTATTAGAAGATTTTTTACTATTATAAACATTTGCTATTATTGTACAATGTACATACCTACATTATATATTAATATTAATATGTACTAACTCTAAATTGTCGTTTTTGGAAAATTAAATCTTACTTATTATTTCTTGTGCAAATTTGAATATGACAACAAAATAAGGTAAACTTCAACTATTTACGTATTTTTCCATCGCCCTGAATGCAAATGGTCCAATGCAGCGGTTGTCAACCTTTTTGAGCCTGCGCAGCCTTGACCCTTACAACAAATTTGTTGTATCCCGTATCCTCTATCTATCTTGTGTACACGTATAATGAAAGACATGTTTCAATTGTAATTTTTATTACTCCCATTATTACACGAATTTAACAATCAAGTCACACACATACAATTAATGCAATTTTGTACACAGTGAAACACGATTTCGGGAATTTTTAACCAGTGATTCTTCATCCGAAATTGAACAAATTTTGTTCTGCGTCTTTTTATTCCAACGAAAAAAATTATGTTCTCCAAACACAACTCCAAATTCACAAGGTGTATTGATAGGGTGAATTTTTTAAACCTCAAAAAAGTCTCGAAAACGTTGAGTTAACATACGCTCGTGTCACGATATTGCGTACCCCCCAAATTTTTGCTTCACGCACCCCAAGGGGTTCAAAACAGTTGGTCTAATGCATGTACGAGTATGTCTCTACAGTATTAAGGTGAATCAAAAGGTTTTTTATAAAAAACTATTCGTATCAAGCGTGTCCAGTATTTAAAGTTTACCCAAAATAATTATCTACGTACCTAATTAATTTATTACCAAGAATCGGAATCCCTTTACACAGTATGATGTAGAATAATGTAGGATACCGTTAATGGGAGGCGTCTACTAATGTCTACAGGAATTCCAAAAACTGAAAAAATTGAACTAATATCTATGAGAACCAAAGTGACGAATATCTACAGCTCAAACTGCTGACTAACATCTATGAGAATCAAAGTGTTGACGAATATCTACAGCTCAAACTGCTGACTAACATCTATGAGAACCAAAGTGTTGACGAATATCTACAGCTCAAACTGCTGACTAACATCTATGAGAATCAAAGTGCTGACGAATATCTACAGCACTGGCAGAGGTTGGATTTGCATTTATGTATAGCATATTGGAATAACGTAATATTGCGTACGCAGTTTAAAAAACTTAATTTATGTAAGTATGTATGTAAAAATTCCTAATATCGGACTATTGGACACATTTAGCTGATTAGTCCAACTTACGCTCTGTAGATATTAGTTCAACCTACGCTCTGTAGATATTAGTCAACACTGGGACCGTTAAAGATATTCGTCCGACCTTAGGTCTGTAGATATTAGTCAACACTCTGAAGTTCGTAGATATTAGTTCAACATATGAGCTGTAGATATTCGTCCGACATACAGGCTGTAGATATTAGTATCTGGAGTCCCGTTAATGTTTAGGTAAATTTCATGATCAATGTTAGAAAATTAAATTTGCGCATCTGATACCGATGTTCAGATACCTTTGGACTTTAAAATGGTAGGAGAAATATTATAAATAGCTTATTTTGCAAGAGTCGAGGTAAAATGTCTATGAAATAAATAATAATAAACCCGGTTTCGAGATGTAAGTCAGTCAGCCCATTGGCGCTTGGCGCCCGAGACATTATTATTTTTAACGGATGTTTGCTGCGAGCTGCGAAACGCAAAGTGCGTTACAGTTATCTTCACTTGCACCAATAACAATCAACAATCCACAAAGTTCAACCAACACCTCCATTCATTGATTCATTGTGCTTTCAAAAAAGCATACGAACCGTATTTTCTACAAGTGCTGACTCTATAATAAAATTATTATTGATACATAAAGTTTTCGCGCACTTATGAAGCGAGTCTCTCGCGTTCTAAGGTTAAGTTACCAAAAATAAACCAGCGCTGTGTCAATGGTAAAGAAACAAATTATTATATCACTAACACAAGAAAAATATCTTGTAAGAGGTCGTCTCATTTTTTGGTGTTGAATTATGATGTAGTACGCAAATGTTTACTTATCAACGTACGAAAATATTACAAACGAACGAAGAGAAAAAAAACAACTGACGTATTTATCAACACGAGTTTGCTCATTTTAAATGTGATTTTTAATAATAATTTTTGTATTAATACACCCAAATACTTACATTAGTTTTTTGTTGATAATTTTTGCTCTTCCGAAACGTATTTAGAACTTGGAAATAATTTTTCCTATAACACGTAACACTGCGAAACGGAGTGCGGGAACCGTAGGAACTTGACTGAGCGCACCGGCGATTCGGAACCGACTACCGACCGTCGACCGTCGACCAGCGAGTGAATCTCAATCCAATACGAAACCGACTGTATCAACTATCAACGGTACACGGTATTCACCTACCGAAGAAGAGATTATTTTTACTACGACTTGTCGACAAGTTTAGTATCACACGACTCTGGCCACGTGTCCGGACTATTCGCGCTGCTCGCCGTCAATGCTCGTGTTGTTCTTGCTGCTTTTCTCTCGGAAATTTGTGTCAGCAGATTTTTTCTGGACAGCGAAATATACACCAATCATCATTGGCACCTGCGAATTTTCCTTAAAACCTACTAAGCAGAAAGGCTAGTGTCTTATTTCTTCTTCTATGATTCTCACAGTGAGCGTGAGAATGCGCGCCATTTAAAAAAAAAGTGGCTTGCCGTGAGTTTTCTTGGAATCCATTGATTGATAGAATCTTTTTCCGGAAAAGGGTGAAGCGAAATATATTATTTAAATTTTACATTCGTCGTTTAAAAAAAAGATCATTAGACAGCGTTTTTTGTAATTACGTTTATTATTAATAATAATACATATTACATTTTACCTTTCCCTCCACAATAACGTAAACACTAGGAAAATGGCCATTTCTATAATAAATACCTAAAACAAACTCATCATTCGTACAAAAAACTGACTACACATTCATACATGCTAGGTACATAACCTGTCGTTTTATCACCTATGTGTGACCTATTGTATATCTGCAATCGTTTCCTACACGTTAGGTATATATAGAACATTATATGCCGATCAATAATAAAAGGTAATACCATCTTAGGAACATGGAGTTAAAATAGAATAAAAAATATGTATTTCTTCAAAAGATAGGGAAAATTCGCGCACTTGTATTACGTTGTTGTAAAGTGTACCTATATATATAAATAAAACCAAACCACTCATACCTAGTGTATACAATATTATTCAATCACTGTGTTTGCAGGATTATTATCACGTTCTATCAGACACATGTTGTGAGTTGGAGTTGAAAGAGAGTTGCTAGTATGTAGGTACCTACCAACAGTAGGTATTTATTTGGGTAGGTATTTAAAAAAGCAATAAATAAATGGTCCCGGTGGTGGCCAGTTCTGAAGTTTCCGGATCTTTACGGCTACTGAGATAATTACAACTCTTCAAATACATTATTTCAGATTGTCAGTGAATTTCTTATACTTAGGTACTTAATAAATAAATCAACCGACTTTAACTGGTTAAAAATTGTTTAATCTATAAAATAATAATATAAAAAATAATAATAATAAATAATCTGCGGCGGCGTGGCTTCATTTCTCATATAAATCTACAAGTTTTATTCCGAGATCGCTGAAATTTTCCACATTTTGGTCTTCAAAAGAAGAAAAACGTCACTGTCTGCATGAGATTTCAAAAAACCACCACCATCCCCCTTTCCACCCCAATAACACACAGAATAAAGCCCGGGCAAAGCTGGACAATTAAACATTGCGGGTGGTTTGGTATATTTAAGAGTGCTTCTGTACTTTTTTGTTATTAGTTTCTGCACCAAACGATGACAGAATTGAACAAGAGTCAAAGGGCTGCGCTTTCCTGCCTTACGTTCACAATGTGACAGACAGAATTGCCAGGCTACTGAAAAAAGAAAGCATCAAGACTGTCTTCGGAACAACAACAAAAATACGAGACTTTTTGAGGTCTGCAGAGATCAAGTTTCCTCTGGAAACAGATAGAGTGTACAAAATCAGCTGTTCGCTGTTCCGGATGTGACAAGGTTTTTTTTTTTTTTACAGTGAATACCGCACAAGAATCTCAACTGCTCCCGTCTGGAGCCAGTGAGACTATGGCATCCCCAATTGGGGTATGTTGTGAGGCTGAAGGTAGTGGGGAGGGGAAGGAGGTGGGGAAGAGGAAGGTTGGGAAGTACCTGGCTATTCAGATCTGGTCACCAAACATGGCTAAAGCCATTTTCAAGCAACGTTTCAATTCTGAATGGTGGTCTTACACCAGGGCGATACTAATAGTATCTTCCACTCTGGAACATGCCGCAAATATACTATATATTATTTTAAATCAATTAATTGTGAAATAACACAAATTAATCAAATAAAACTTATTTGCGCATGCCGGGTTCGAACCCGCGACCTCCGGATTGTGAGTCAAGAGTCTTACCCACTGGACTACGGAGGTCGTCAATCAAATCACTTACGGATTTCAATACTTCGTTTGTGTGAAAACACTATGAAACCAATACATGATTTTACTTCAATGGCAAGCCAGAGATGAAAAACCTACCGCGGGGTGACAGACCGTCCTTGGGATGGTCCGACGCTCTGTGGGGAACCCGCTTGCACAGCGCGGGTGTAAACTGTGCAACCTAAAGTTTAAGTTTAGGTTTATGTAGGCCAAACAGAGCGGACGATATCCAAAAGGATATCAGAACACTTTCGTGCCTGTGAACTTGGCCACCCTGACAACCGCCGAGCACTTAATCGAAACCGGCCATTACTTTGGATTTGTCCCTGAGGTCCTCGGAAGACCCAAAACTCGTAGAGCACGCCTGATTACGGAGGCAATTGAAATTCACAAAAATCCTATAAATATTAATAGAGACGACGAAGCTAAGCTCAATAGTTCTTGGTATCCGGTAATAGACGGCTACATCAAGGCTAAACGCAAAAAAACATGTTGAAGTATATTGTAGCGCCAGCTCGTAGAGGAGTGGAGCTGGTGACACGGTATCGCTCCTAAGTAGATAAGTACACACATCACCCCTAACTATTACACATCTGCCCTGATGATGGACACTGTAACGCTGTCCGAAACGTTGGCTAAAGAAGGAGGTAGCGCAACACGGCATAATATCCCAAAAACTAATAACAAAAATACTTTTGGCCGTGAAAACCTAAAATCGTATCTGCTTCTGTACTGTTTACTCACTTTGTCCGTGACTCAAAAATATTTACACAATTTTTTTTTTTGCAAGTGCGACTTAATTTTTTTTTTACTTGCGTACAAATTAATAATCGGGCTCAATAGGTCGCAATTTCTGCAAATCCAGTCTGCCACCTCTTACCAGACCGCGGTTTTCGTATGAAAAAGCCGAGGATCCGGCATCGGGAAGTAGGTACTCCATGTTTTACGAGGGCTTGATGTTAATAAAGCTAGTGGGCCTGACGGAATACCTGCCCTGGTACTGCAGAGGTGCGCTGCAGAAATAGCTCCAATTTTGACGAAGCTTTTTAAAATGTCCCTGAAGACTGGCTCTGTGCCCTCTGGTTGGAAAAAAGCGGTTATCCATCCTATTCCAAAGAAGAGTGACCGCTCCAACCCGGCCAACTACCGCCCCATAGCGATCACATCAGTTCTGTCTAAGGTGATGGACGTGTGATCAACGACAAACTGCTCACATACCTCGAGAATAACAAAATTATTAACGATCGTCAATACGGATTCTGGCGGAACAGCTCGTGTGGTGATCTTCTCGCGTATGCGACGCATGTTTGGGGGCGGTGCCTGGAGAGCCCGGTGCCTGGTTTCAGTGAGACCCAAACGGTTGCACTGGACAGTTCTAGCAATCTTCCGAACAGGCCCACCATTGATATGCTTGGTGTAACCCTAAGTGACCAGCTCAGATATGGGGGCTCCATCGAAGCCAGAGTAAAGTTAGCCTATCAAAAACTGGGCGTACTGTACAGGGCCCGCAGATACTTTAATAGTATACCTACATAACTGCTAACCCTGTACCAATCACAAGTGCGCCTCACAGTTGAATTTGGCAGCCACCTCTGGTCTGGAACTCCAAATACCTGAAAAATACCCTCGACTCTGTGCAGAAACGGGCGGTCCGTTTGATAGATTCTCCCATCTTAATAGACGGATTGTAATCCTAAAAGTATAGGCGTCGGGTGGGAATGCTATCCTTGTTCTACCGGTATTACAATGGAAGATGCTCCGAGGAAATAGCGTCATTAATCCCTTCGGCACCGGTGCATAGTCGGGAAACACGCCAAACGCTTCGGTCGCTTCTTCTACTCGTTCTTGTGTTCAACAGCTCGGCTGTGGAATGATTTGCCGGCCTCTGTGTTTCCTCCTTCCTACAACATGGGTCTCTTCAAGACCAATGTTAATTCCTTCCTCTCCTTAAAAAGACCCTCCACACAGCATCCTAGATGACATAGGCCCTGGGGGAAATTATTTTCCTCAAGGCCTCCTGTGTGGAGTTAATGTAAAAAAATAAAATAATGTACCTACCTACCAGGTCCCATGTCTGTCACTGTGTCCTAATTTTGGGGAATATCGTGGTGCCAAAGAAAGTAGGACAGGGAGCGATGAGGGCAAGAAGAATGTCGGAAATCATGAAGCTATTCAGATATGGTAATACAATCTGATCAAAGCTAAAGCCATTTCAAGGTTGGCAATAGTCGTGGTCACCACGGAGCTGCTGAAAGTTTAATATCTTCCACTCTGGAATGGAATGGAAATATGTCCACGATATTAAATAAAAATGAATCGAATTATTCATTTTCTCTGCGTGTAAGAAACCGTTTTGTATTATAGCATGTTTTGAACTTGCGACCCCTGGGCTCAGAGCCAAAGAACTTACCGCTCTGCCGCGGAGGTCGCGCATTTCATTTGCCAGCACATTTGCACATTGGAGGTTATCCACCACTTACCCGCCCTGGTATAAGTAACAGATGGTTACTCCTTCAAGGCTCTCGCTAGGACTCTAATTTTTTTGAAATAACGAAGTTTAGAACGAATTTAGACCTCCAATGTCCCTGCATACGTTGTTAGTAAGCAGTATGCAAGTGCTTAGCGGGAAATACAAGACACAATATGTGTTAGTATGACAGAATATAGACAAGACAATGGGACAGGTTGGTGAAAGCCCACGAAGTGGCAAGCGCTGGGTGAGTGTATCCAGCATATTCTACAAGTAGGTACCTGTTTGGGAGGAAGACACAGTAGGTACATAAATAATAAGGGCATGGCAAACGGTTGGGAGTCCTCTACAATCGATTAAATTTGAACAGTTGAAGTTATAGGTACTGGTTTTTTCGATGCTTAGCTCTTGACATTGCGACAGAACATTAGCGCCGTTTACACGCACACTTCGGAGCGACCGAGTTCCGCGCCACTTCAGGCCGCCGCGCAGAAAAGTAAAGACCGATAGTTGGTTGAAAATAAAGTTGGTTGTTTTCAGGTGGAAAAAATATACTAAGCAGTAATTGTTGAATGAAACACTAGTATATATTGAATTATTTGGCGGGTATTTGATAAGCCCCCATAGCTCAGTGGTCAAGAGCAGCTGACCGGCAATCAGGACACGGGTTCAAGTACCGTTGGCGGCAAGTATCTTTTCTCGGAAGATTTTTCAATGTTGATGAGTGTTTCAGGCTGATAATTATTGCTTATAATAATTAAAGACCGATAGGTTTACAGCGCAGTTCACCGTTCACGCTCGGAAGTGTGCGTTGTTATTGACCATGGGAGCAGTGGCGGACTAAGCCTATCAGAGGCCCGGGACGGCAGAGCTGAATGTGCCGTCCCCCCTTGATCAAATCCTAAACAAGGCTTCAAGGCACCAGGACACTAAAAAAAAAGTAATTTTATTTCAATTTCATTTTCTGAAAGATGCATTTGTTAATAATGCTCTCACCAAATGTTTTAAGAAAATTCGCAAAATTGACGGCATTTTGTATGAAACCGTTTTAAACAATTTGTATGTTGAATTATCTTCAGGACAACTTTGAATGCGTTCTTCTCAAAACTTCTCAGAAAATGAAATTTAAAAGATAAATAAAAAAATTTACGGTGTCCTTGTGCCTTAAAGCCTTGTTTAGGATTTGATCAAGCGCCCCTTCCACCCCCCCCCCCATTAGTTCGCCACTGGAGAAGCTGATCGACTTTTTGTGGCTTGTTTCACTGTCAGAATTTTCGTCATTTCGTGATCATATTTATTTTTTCGATATCCACCACACTCTCTTCGCATACTGTACCTAATAGATAGCAAGCTGTGACATGAAATTTCGGTTTCTCCAACCATTATCAATATCCTCTCGCTGCTCTTTGGAGCAAAATGATCATCACCTTAATAGGTAGTCAGATTAATTGACTGAGGGTAGCGTAGTCCTGTTTGACCTCGACCGTTTGGCATTTCATCTGTCCTTGGGCGTCGTCAGGGGTGACTAATAATAATTGGTGAACATAAAAAATAAAGGAAAAAGACTCAAACTACAAATCAGTTATTATTTTTTGTAATAAATCTTATATTAAATGTGTGTAACGCGTCGACTCGGTTTGCTTGGAAACTGGCGATGCCTCTGCATCTGTCTGTAAATTTTAACGGTTCCGGTTCAAGATGGCGGCCGTTTTAATGGTTCAGAAAAGATTATTTTTTCAAATGAGAAAAGATTATTGAAAAATACTAATTAAACGAGGTCTTAGTATTCCTCGAGGTTCACTCTTATTTTATCACAAGTGCAGTCTACACGCGGCCCTTTCGTTCACAATTTGACAGTGTCTAGCAATTAGGTATTTAATTACCTACTTACAACCAGAGGACATTTTGGTTTTGGTTTATTCAATGATAGAAAATTAGAAACATTACTATTTTTTATGAGAGGTCTACTGCAGCCTGTTCGCAGAAGTTATATTCATTCAACTAGTCGTTAAATCATTCTGAAATAGAGTCTTCTTTTATTCCAGTAAAAAAGAAAATTACATCTTCACTAATTTAGCTAGAAATAATCAAACACACTAAACTAAACTAAATGTCATTACTTTATATAGAATTTATTATAAACATTAATATTTTTTTTAAATTTACCCAGCCTTTTTTCGTTTTTAATGTCATTTGGGATGCAATTATATGAGTTGCCCCCCTCGTGGCCATAGTTAGTATGTTGTCGTGTAAAATGTTTGTGTGCTTGGGACGTTATAATGAATTCTGTGTTTGTATGTACGAGTTTATTTTGTATATAAGGAGACATGTAGGTATCGTATTCATATAGTTTTCTTAATGTTAATAGTTTTGTTTCCATATATATTTTTTTGTTAATGTTCTGGGCTTGTAGTGAAATAGTTTTTTGATTACCTTGTCTTGGGTACCTATACCCTGTCAGCAGTGGCGTAGCTAGCATGGGTGGCACCCGGGGCGGAAGTCACCCCCCCCCCCCCCCGGGGCGTAGTGTCACCCCCCCCCCCCCCTATGAAAGTTGACTTGAGAAATTCAAAACGCTATTCATAATATAGGCTATTCCGCCTATAAAAGACCGACCGACACAAAATACGGGGCCATAGAGTTACGAAAATATAAATAACAGACCGTGTTGATGTGTATGCAATATCTTGGTTACGTATATATGCAATATCTTGGTCGAGTGGCACCCGCCTTCGGGTGGCACCCGGGGCGGTCCCCCCCCCCCCTGGCTACGCCACTGCCTGTCAGAAACCCTTCGGAGAGAGCCGATGGAAATATTACATAAATTTTAAGTTGAAACTTACCCACTAAATATTTTGTACCTATTCTGGATCATGGTTCTCATAATTGAGATCCTATTTTTTGTTTGACGGACAATCTTCTTCAACTGATGCGATCTTATTGATTTTAGCTGGGTCTCCAATTTTGCGAAACCAAGCAATTTTGAAAAGTATCACTCCATCTTAGGGCCGGTAATTCAGTTGCTTTGTTCGGCGCGAGAGATATTTAGGTACGTTCGAGTTGCTCTGTGATAGAAACCCTGACAAGATAAGCCGTCTGATAACATTCTTGAATATGCCGAAATACCGTCCCCCAGGATCTGACATTCGCTACTCTAATACCCAAGAGTTTATCCGGGCTACTGGGGAAACTGGGGTAACATAATTAATTAGGTAATGTGACTAGCAACTGAACGCTTAACCGAAATATTATAACAATGTAATATAATTGATTATAATAAATATTTTAAAACCGGACTTGAACACTGACATGGAAAATGAACTTTAATCTATTTGGTAATACAACATTAGTACCTAGGTACCTACCTAATCATTAATTCATTTAGGAACCAAATCACAGTCCACAGGGATTAACATCTTGATCTTGTTATCAATTCACTGTTCAGTGCCTTATCTAATCTATATTTTAAAAAAGTGTGATATTGTTTGACGTAACTATCTTGTAGACCAGGTTTGGCGAATCCAAATTGCACCACAGACCGCATTGATGACCTAAAATTTTCCAAGGGAAGCATGGAAAGTACAGATTGAATGGTACCTACAGATACGCGGCGCGGGCCGCGGATTGGCCGGCAATGTCGTAAACTTTACGCAGATTTGGAGTAAAAAGCAGTTGGGAATTACTTTTTTTAAAATAATAATTCGTATTGCTTACTTCTGCCCTTTTTATTAAAAAAAACTTTCACTGCTTGGTCATCTTCCTATAAAATTTTTGTGGAACCCGCGACAACTGATTATTCCATCCTACTTGATCCTCTGTATCCATTATAAATAATTTATTTATTTTACTGCTATCCCTATTTTTTATACATTATTTTTATTTATATTGCGGATGATAGCGCTGAACTACTACTTTACATCGGGTCACTGTAATCAGTGTTACAGTACAAACAAATTAAACAAAATATGTAAAAATACGATAAAATTATGTACCTATACTAATATCAACTCAGTACCTACTTACTTGGAAACAAAAAAACCTCTTCTAATAAATGCCCACGTTATGTATAATGTACCTCGGTAGGTACCTACCTACCCTCTATACCTATTTATTATTTTTTTAAATTATTATTTTAGTCCGAACATAAAAGCTTCAGGAAAATTTCGCAAGGTGTCGTAAACGTATAGATCACAATAATAATCTACAATAATATGAGAACATGAGATGGTAAATAAATATTTGTAATTATTTCTCAACTGCAAGGTTTACTTTATTTTTTAGTCTATTTTAAAAGAAACCGTATTAGGTCGGGTTCTGCTAATGCTGCCGTACAAAAACAAACTTACACTGTTGTACTGTTGTTGTTTGTCACAATGATACCATAAAAATCTGTAAATTCAAAGGTTTTTTTACAAAAAAAATATAGAAACATGGCGATTGTATTATAATAAAATAGATACTTGCATATTTTTGTTTTGTTTTGAATCTTCTTCCCAGATTTGAATCAATCGCAAATGGAACGCTAGCTGTTTTACCGACACGTTTCCAGCTGAGAAATGAAGAGCCACCGCGGCCATGTTTTTTAGCTTTCATGTCGGATAGTAAACGTCAACAATTCCATGGTGTTGCTAATTTGGCGTTTTTAAAATTATTTCTATGTATATTTTTCCATTTTAATCATTCTAAATCCAACATTGATTTGATCGCCGTAAAATGAATCGTTCGGACGGCTTAGTGCAACGGAGGAATGTTTTGAAGGAAAGTTCGGAAGGTGTGACAAGAGAAAATCAGGATGCAGACGATAAAAAGAATGATCGTAATTCACCTTCTGAAGATGGGGATTCGAAGGAAACCCGCCTCACACTAATGGAGGAGGTTTTGCTACTTGGACTGAAGGATAAAGAGGTATTGCATAATTAAAACCTCATAATTAAAACCTGTGTAATGTCTACCTAATTGCATACGTCGGATTTTTAATATAAATGTTTATCTACGTAGGGTTATACGTCATTCTGGAATGATTGCATATCCAGCGGTCTCCGTGGCTGCATCCTCATTGAGCTAGGACTGAGGGGCCGTGTAGAACTGGAGAGGGCTGGCATGAGGAGAAAAGGATTGTTGTCCAGGAAACTTATTGTCAGATCAGGTAAACCCACTTCCGATGCTTTACAACAAACACTAACCTCAATATGCAAACATCATGCACTGCGGCTCGATTCAAGTCTTTCACGTCTAGAAGACTTTTTCCTAATGTATAACTATTGAAAAAAAAACGATATGTTTATTTGACATCAGAAAGTCAGCTTTTTTATCCATAAGTAGTATAATTGGCAGAACATGTCAGTATAGAAAATTGAATCAAGTTGCAACCACTGATTTTCCTCTAAGAATATTTATTTTCATCCATGAGTTTGTGCATGCTCCATACTGTGTGTACAGATTGTATATTTTGACTTTTTTCAATTTCAATCATAGTTTTTAATCATTTATTTACTTTATAACGAAAGTAGTAGGTGTGGTGAACACCATTAAGTGCTTATAAACAATTATTAAGTTTGAGCAGGTTAGCAACACCATTGCAACTTGCAATCTCTAATCTATGAATGCAATTACTTTAGTAATTATTGCACAATTTGAATTTAATGGTTCTATTTCCTGTTTTGCGGAAATAATAATGTTCTTTTTTTAACTTCATGACTTTGCATACAACTAAACTTGCACAGAATTGTTCAACTTCATGGAGAACTGTTATCATTAGGTTAGAGTACCATCTGTGTTCATTTTAAAAGGTATCATTAGTATAACTTTGTACGCGGTACTCCATTTTATTACATGTTCTGAGTTTTGTGGACATGAAATTATTTTTAGCATTACAATAATTTCTAACACTTTAGCACATATTAAAGTAACATTTTCCTCTCTAGCAATAGCTACCTAAATTTGGGTAGGTGATTTTTATAAATTATAAATTAAACTTTTTTTTCGGGTTTAAACCGCAGTAAGAAGTTCATATGTTCCATATTAATATTTGGAGATATGATTTTTGTAAGAGCATGGCGGAATCGAAAACCGAACCCTCGAAAAGCACAAGAAAATATAAGACATGGAAGTATATATTATGATATACATAGGTGCTCTTGAATGTTTTTTTACATTCTGCTTTAGGTTGGTATCTCAAAACTTATTATAACTCATTTTTAACTCATCCAATCTCAGTAGAATAATTTTATCAATCTCATAAACACATTTTCTTTTTTGTCTGATTCTGTTCATATGGTTAACCTTTAAGTATGGATGTCAAATATTTTTAACACTAGTGTGGACGTGGAGTCTCTCAGGCAGTAGCCTGTATACTACACATACAATTTTTTCTAGAAACTGATTCTGAACCGCGGCAAAACCCTATCTATATCTAAATATAGGTCCAAGAAAAAAATAAGTATTTGTATCAATTTTCTTTATTACCTGAACCTGACAGGCTCCAGCCAATATTTCGATGATTATTACTCACGTGCTATGTACCCAGCGACGCAACCTCCTCCCTCACCATCTATTTTGCTACTAAAAGTGAAGCTACTGAGACGCTCGGGTGCGGGGAGCGGGGGGAAGTGTGTGAAACAAAGAACTTGAGGACCGCGCGGAGCCTCTGAGACTCCACGTCCATACTTAAAGGTTAAGGTGCCATATACCCGCTCAAAAAGAAGATGGAGAGATATGTAATTACAATTGTTAGAGAGAGCATGTTAATATTAAAAATGAAAAATTTAAGCGAAAATTGTGAAAATGTAAAACACGACTCGTTTAAAATAGAGCAAAAATCTCGTGGGGAACATCTAAAATACCATTTATAGAAAAACTGTGAATTTTTTCATATATAACTTCTAAAATAAGTGAAAAAAACGGGTTTATAATTATTTTCAGAGCATACTTTGCGATTTTTTTCTATCGAGAGAATTTTATATTACCTAATTTGCGTTTCGGAACGTCTAGATCAGTGGTTCTTAACCTGGGTTCGATCGAACCCCAGGGGTTCAGTGGGCCAGTCTCAGGGGTTCGGTGGAAGGTAAAAGACACCCCGAAAAAAAAATTACAAAGAATATTGTGACTATCCCATCCCACCCCTTCCTATCCCATTGCGCCCCCCCCTCCCCCCTTGTGGTAATCCGCCGCCACTGATGTCACGCCCTGCTTTCCAATTAAGAAGGGAATGCGCATATGAAACTGGTGGGGTTCAGTACCTCCAAAAAGGTTAAGAACCACTAGTCTAGATACTATCTTAAAAAATAACATATATTTTTTTAAGAGCTTAAAAACTTCGAATGTTTGTGGGAGATATGTAAGAAATCGGTAGAAATTCGGGAAGCGGCGACTTAAGCGTAATTCCAAAATGTGTTTATTGACTTATCAACTTTTGACAAAAATATCACAATGTAATCTTTTCTTTTGTACACATTTGTTTCTGATTTGAGAAAAAAAAATCTACCATTTATATTTGCTGTACTTTAAAAATATGTTTGTTAACTTACCTATTTTTTAACAAAATACCATGATGTAACCTTCTGTTACCGATTCCTTATAAAAACATTGGTTTTTCCAGACACTCCAACGGGAGATGTTCTGCTCGATGAAGCTTTAAAACACATGAAGGACACAGAACCTCCGGAGACCATTCAGAGCTGGATCGAATATCTCAGTGGTAAGTGGTTATAAACATTTTTTTATGGAGAACTTTCTGTTACATAACAACACTTCATGGATTCACAAGTTTGATAACAATTCTTGTATTTGACATATTCTCTGTTTACCACATGTTTTACACAAATGATTTGAATGTATATTCCATATCTGCATTTTCATCAATATATATATACATATGAATGAAATGTTGCAAAAATGCGAGGTGATTGATTGCTTTGTGTTTGGAAAAAATATACCATTCAAGAGCTCAGTAAGGTATTACAACCTCAATATGTACACATTTAGGTGCCGTGTATTATAATCGATTGTTTTTCTTTTCAGGAGAGACATGGAATCCATTGAAGTTGCGATATCAATTGAAAAATGTCCGCGAAAGGCTTGCCAAAAATCTCGTAGAGAAAGGAGTTCTGACTACTGAGAAACAAAATTTTCTTCTGTTCGACATGACTACACATCCACTCACAGACAATGTTATTAAATGCAGACTTGTAAAAAAGGTTAGTTCACTGATTTACAAGACTTTGCATCACAGTGGTATCACCATTTTCATTATATTTTTTTGTTAATTTTTTAAATTTTTTTTTATTCCATCTTTTGGTCACGTTTTGGAGGAACTAACATAAAAAAAACACAATCAATAAATTATAAATACTTCTGTAGATACTAAGGGCTACGAGTAACATTTTTTGTTTCAACTCCACACAGAAAATATTTTCCCTCAGGGCCTATGTCAACTTTGGGGATCCTGTGCGTCCTGTCTTTTTAAGGGTGGGAAGGAGAGGAAGTTCTGGGAAGGAAAAGGGTATGACAGAGTAGGTAGGAATCTGAAGGTCAGTGTCGGGTAGGAGTGACATATGAATTCATCCCCCCCACTGCGACGCAAGCCGTTGGGGTCGGAGAGTCCGACCGGAGAGGTCAAAGGGTTTCTGTCATCCGGCCTCTTCCGATCCAGCCCGCCACGCAGGTTGTGGGCAGTCGCATCCTGACCTCAAGACCTGAACAAACTTCACCCCTGCTAAGTCGAATAGTAACACATAGTGAACCACTTGGGGAGGTGTTGGTTATGCAATGAATGGTTCCCGCCGCGGCGGTACCCATACTCGCTTCCCAAGTTAATTTGTTTGTAAATTCCTCTTTTAGCTGTCTGCACCGGATAAGTTTGTTGATCTTTTTTTGAATTTTTGAATCACGGGCGTGCAGAGCTCCGGGCCAATTTAGGCCCCTTTCTCTTTCAACATGAGTTTTTGTAAGGTTGTAGGATGTTTAGATATTAGTGTTTGTTTGTTAATTTTTAATTGCAAAGGACATGGCTGCAATATGGGGGGCGATTATTTCGGAGGAGTTGGTTGGTGTTTGTTTTCTTTTTCACTGCAGGGTGAGGGAACAACTGGGTGGATACCACTATTTGAGGGACGGGGGGAGGGAGTTTGTTGATCTGTAGGTTTTGTATGATAAATAAAACGATTCTTTTTAAATTATAATGATAGAATTTAGTAACATTTTTGTATAAATAATTTTAAAGGAATTTTTTAGTAATGCTTTCATCAAATTATATCTGAGAGGGCAGAACGATAATCAAATTATTATTATTTCCAATGACAACAGATTTAGTTCAAATGAATTGACCCATCTGATTATCGTGTCCGCTGTTTTTTAATTTGAAAGATTTGCATAATTTTCTTAATTCTTTTGGCCGCTGCCACACTGATTCAAATATATATTGTTATGTATATACGAGGGCTGTCCGTAAAATAAGGTCTCCAAGATGCTGAGGTCGCCAGGAACAATTTTACGCCAGATCCGCAACACTGGCTTGTAGCCTGGTTCCCCTACGACAAACCCCTACCATTCTACACTCTCTGCGATACTTAATCTCGGCGTGGCAACTGTTGGCGATGGAGCTTCTACTCGCCGTGCCCGCCAGGTGCTAATTATGCTCTATAGTTAGTTTTTTTTACAAAACCCCGGTAGACATTCATTCTCACAGGCTTGAAGTGTACGGAAAACAGTGTATGAGTGCGACAGTTGTGCGCAAATGGTGCATAGAATTTAAATGCTCGTCGGACGGCCATTGGTTTCAGACGAAACAATTGCAAAAGTGGAAAAAGCAATGATTGCAGATCGACGGGTGATGGTTCGGGAGCTCTGTGACATGATCCATGATGTCAGTAAGACCACTATTGACAAGATTTTCACAGAACATTTGGGAGATTATAAGGTCTGCCGAAGGTGGGTCCCAAAATGCTCACCGAAGATCACAAACCACAACCGGTTGAAGCAGCCCGCGAATTCCTTGAGTGCTACAACATCGATGGCGAAGAATTTTTGGACTCAAATTGTGACTGGGGACGAGATCAGGGTACACTACACGACAACAAAGAAACAATCCCATCAGTGGCTTCATTCAGATTCGCTAAAGCAAAGTTTAAAAATGAATCACAGAGCATAACTCACACCTGGCGGGTGCGGCGATTAAAAGCTCCATCACAAACGGTTGCCACGCCGAGACTAAGCGTCACAGAGGGTGCAGCGTGATGGGGATTTGGTAAGGGTAAACCAGGCTACACGCCAGTGTTGCCGGATCGTTCAGCGTAGGGAGTATGGCGAACCCATCACTCAGGGAGTGGAAACACAAACCTGCAATAGCCATCCCAAGCCAAGGTGTGAGCTACCGTGCTCAGGCTGAATGTCCTGGGGAACAGCTTCACGAACGGTACGTCCGAGAAACAAGGTCGCATCTCGGAGTATTTAGACCTCACTCCAGCACTCAGGGCTCTGCTGGAGTGGACCTTCCATTTCCCTGGTAACTCATGGGACAAAAAAATTGGACCATTCGAAAACTAGGGGCCTTTTGGGAACCTAGGAGTGCTGAGGCCACCTCTGTGGATTTCCTTCCTGGGGCCGTAGGAGGAACCAAGAGGAGAAACCGTGGAGAGGTGAGCTGAGGCCACCTCCATGAACTCTTCCCTTGTGGGGCCTTCAAGGAACTAAGGGGAAGGGCACCCTTCCAGCGCGGGGCCTTTGTGGAACCAAGGAGGAGTGAAGTGGAGAGACGATGTCCTCTTCCCATGTGGGGCCATCGAGGAACCATGTAGGAGTGAAGAGGAGAAATGAGGCCATCTTGGTGAACTCTCCTCTGTGGGGCCTTTAAGGAACCAAAGAGGAGAGATGAAGTTCTCTTCCCTCCTGGGGCCCTCAAGGAACCAAGGTGGAGTGGAATCTTCCCTTGTGGGGCTTTTAGGGAACTAAGGGGAGGTGGACTCTCCGTCGTGGAGCCTTCGGGGAACTAAGGAGTGGAGAGGAGAGATGAAGCCCTCTTCCGTCGTGGGGCCTTCAGGGAACCAAGGAGGAGTGAAGAGGGGAAATGAGACCTGGGAAGACACATTGTCGAACCAGAAGATATAGCTTCATTTCCAATGACAATCCTGGTGAACTTTATAAAAGGGACTGGGTTACTGTCAAAGGAATGAGATAAAATGGGAGATTGTACAATGGGGTCTATGGCCTAAGTGCTCACGGGAACTATATATATATGTAAACCGTCTCCGATTATTTAAAAAAAAAAAAAAGTTGCCGGATCGCGCGTAAAATCGTTCCTCGCGACCACAGAACCTTGGCGTCCTTGTTTTAGAGACAGCTCTCGTATGTATTTATATTCTAACAAACTCATGTAAATTGATATTCAAATGCAAACTTCAATGCATTTTTTTTTTGTGCAGTCAGCTTCCAAGAGACAAAGTTAGTTAGAAAAAATTCTATTGTTTCCTTATTTATGATTTATGGCAATTCCAAACATTTAGCCCTAAAATGTATTAATTATCTAGCCCTTTCCTATCTCTACCAATTAACTTATCTAGGTAAATAATCCATATCAATGCCGAATCATAATTGGTGACTCAACAGTGAAACTTGGGAAAATTGATTAAATTATTTAAGGAAAATGAACCCATGTAACACGACCTACTTTTTCACACAAGTCGGTAACCAGGGCGTTAGAATTCCCTCGGATTACTTAACAAATGGACGGCTTTAAAGCAAGAACCAAAGTTTTTGTTGCATACAATAGTGGCAAGTCGTACAACGCAATATCAACATGTTGAACATTTGAAAACTTCAACCAACTTTAATTTGGGAGGCGGGTATGTGTATGTCGCTCCGGAAACCATTTATTGGACAATCAACACCCCTGCCATAGGTCACCCCAAGTGGTTTGCTACTTTTGGTGACTCAGCAAGGGTGCCCAGGTTCATGGGGTGACATTTGTCTAGGTCTTGGCGGCGGATGCGTTTGCCCACCTGCTGTGTGATGGGTCGGATTGAATGAGACTGATTGAGGGAGACCTTTTGATTTCTCCAGCCGGACTCTCTTGACCCATTGCCTTGCACCACAGTGGGAGGAATGAATTCATATGTACATATCGACCCCCAGATTCCTACCCACCCCTCATACCTTTTTCCTTCCCAGAACTTCCTTTCCTTAAAAAAACCCTCCACACAGCATCCTAAAGATGACATAGGCCCCGCGGGCAATTGTTTTCCTCAGGGCCTCCTATGTGGAGCTATTGTAAAAAAAAACTCATTTGTTGATCCCAGAATTTTAGTAGAATTTGCTGCATCTTGTTGGATTCTTTTTCAATGTATAAATAAAATGATTCATTTTTTCGCAGGGGTCATTTGCCAAACAGTTTTATAGCAGGTTACGAGACTAGGAAATCAGGATATGCATTTACTGAAATAGCCTTTATCTTTGTTTTTTCTAAAAAAAATATTATCATTTTGGGTAGCGTCGATTGGATTGGGAATCGCTGGAGCACAAAACTGGCTGCAATTTCATTTTGAAGCGTGTTGAAGATAGGACCTTTCCCATATATTGCATAAACTTGATGTTATTTCTACCAGAGTAGAGTTGGCAAACTGAAGAATGTGCTTTGCCTTTTATTTACATTTTATTTGGTTTGTTTCTGCAATCAGAATGGTGATTATTAGAGATCTGAAAATTTCTCATTTGCGATAATGAATTTTTTTCCCAAAATTCGTAAATTTTACAGAAAAAATGTAAATTTTCCGTTCTCATGAGAATTTGCACTTGTCGGAAAAAATGTGATTTTTTTTCTATTTTTAAAACGATTTTCTGTTAATTTAAAATAAGAAAGTAATATTACACATTACAGTAATATTTTTTTGTGTGTGAACGCAGCTAAATTCATATCAAAAATGCAGCTTATAATAAGTTTTGCGGTTTACTAAAAAAAAGGCTTTTTTGCTGCAAATTACCAAAAACTTCATTTTTGCTGAAAATACCATCACTTTTACTGAAAAATAACACTATTTTCCAAAAAATTCCACAAAAAGTAATGTGCAATTTTCAAGTTCCTATTGGTTTTATTAAATTGACCCTGCTTTCTAACAAATTGTGTTTCTGCGCATCAACCATAAGGCACTTGCCGGACTCTAGAACTACTTCCAATGCCAAAATAGCATTTCAGGATGTAGTGATGGATTTGGATGGACAGATAAAAACACTAATATTACAAATCCTGATTTAGTCTCAACACGTGTCATGTTTTGAAATGCGTTGTATTCTTCTATGGCATACTTAATTAATAACACAAAAGTGAAGCACATACAACAGTCTAGTGGAATACAGATAGCTTATCTGTTCCGTAGGCACATTAATATTACATGATACCCAGATTAGGTTTTATGGATAATTTGTTTCGAAACAAATAGTAACTAGAAGTTTGCAGTCCACAACGGGCTTTTGATGCCAACCTGGCGTATGGCAACGAGGCATGGATTTGGCAGAAATAGGACGAAAGTGATACAACTATCTTTAATAGAATTGTCAATGTAATGAATAAGATTAAGACAGGGACCCTTAATAAAGTTAATAGTTTTGGCACGTACAGCAGATTGGCAGAGGAAGGAGAATATAATATGTAATGACACGAGGAGTCAAATGCTTTCATTGGGCCAAAAGTCAGTATAACAGAATGTAATTGAATCAAGGAGCGTGTTTTTTGTTACATTTTATTCACAACATATTATTTGTTATCTTTGATAATGCATGTTTTAAACATAAATTTTCTGCGCCACTAACAATTTAATGGGGCATAACTTTGAAACATTATTATTTGTTATAGCTCAGTATTGCGTTAAAAATTTTAGCCAAGATTGTAAACTTGACTTCAATATTTAGTCATATTTCTTATCATTTTCCAAGATTACTACTTAATCAGGGTTTTGGTTAAGATTATAAGTTTTTGTTAGATATTATTATTTGAATTGTTATCTGATAGGAGACGGGCTTAAAAATAGTTCTTTAAATATCATTACTACACATGTATTTTATATAATAAACAAGTGTGTGGGCATAATATTTAATTCAATTTTGATAATCGGCACGTTTTATGATACGCAAAATTAGTGAGACATGTCATTCAAACTAATGGGATATAAGAATCTTAAAACAATATATTATACATCACAAAATCATTATCGAGATGAATTTTTGGGTTATTATCCCATGTTGCACTTCCTCCTTCTTTAGTCGAATGTTTCGAGCAGCTTCATAGATTCCATCACCAGGGCAGATATCATATAATGTAATAACCCTTAAATTAATCACCATTGTACATTTGGCCGGAAAAATCTCAAATCATATCATTATAAAATCAGTTTGTCTATCTCACTAAAAATGGTCCGCAAACTTTGAGCTCTGATCTCATGAAATTTGCACTGGTGGTTTTAGTGCAACTATTTTCAGCTCACAATTTCTCCCAGGCGCAATGTTCATTTCCATCGGCATAGTACAATTGAATGAAAGAATTTTAAAATGAAAGAACTTGCAGAACTTGAAAATTTTGGCTGGCAATTACAACCTTCTAATTATGTATTTTTGCTTCCTAATCGATTTTCCAACTGGTAGGTGATGTTTCTGAAAGTGCCTACCTGTCTGCTTTGTGTAATTTTGAATGCTCTATTCGTCACCTTATCAACTTGTTTGTTCAATATGAATGCTTTAAAAACCAAAGGTAAACACCGCAACAGCAGATGTTTCAGAAATACTGTTAACCTAAACATAAAGTTTTGTTGGTTGAATGTATTATCGGTTTATTAGTCTGTCATTGATTATATTATATTTATCCAATATTTTTTGTATCGCTTGTATGCATAAATTATCTTCTATATCTCTTTTAAATACATTACTTATAAAAGTTAGTTATTTATTTATTTATTTATTAACGCCCTTTTTCGGGGCTTTTACATATGAATAGTAAGAAATATACAGTATTTATTGTACATAACTGAACTGCCTTCGTAACAATATTTTATATTTGTTTAAAGATAAATTGAAGATGTCCACTGACTTGGTATAATTGTTTCCCTCCATTAGTATTCTGGGTAAAGAGGAATACATATGGTAGTTAGTTCCAGAATTACTGCACTGAAATAAATCCTGACTTCTAGTATTACGTAGTGGAATCCGGAAGCTTATCAATTGGAGCAATACCGGACTGTCAACTAAATCATTTAGAATTTTATACAGAAATACAAAGTCAGTGAAAGTTCTTCTGTCTGACAATTTGAGCATATTCATATCATTCAAAATAGTATTGTAGTTCAACATAATTGCTGGAATACCCATTTTGAAATTAAGAAAACGTAAGAATTTGTTTTGTATTCTTTCAACAGCTTGTACATGTATATTGTAATATGGGTTCCAGACGGGAGAATTGTATTCAAGTTGACTTCTAACATATGCAAAATATAACAGTTTTATACACTTAATATTGTTAAAATTTCTAGTTAGCCTAGTTATAAATCCCAACATTTTTAAGGCCTTATTAGAGATTTCTGTTATGTGGTTAACAAATGAAAGTTTAGATTGAAAAGTGATGCCCAAGTCTTTAATTTGTGTTAATGTCTCCAGAGTATTGTTTATTTTTTTTATTTATTATTTATTTATTTACTTCATAAACATGCTATAATTAATCTAGGCGGAATATAAAAATAGCGATGTTCACGTGTAATGTTAGTAGTATATGGTAAAAGTTGTTGAACCAGCCTAAAACCTGACTTGACCAATAAATTCCCTTGAATCAAGAAAAATGATACACTCCTATCTTCATTTACATCCATGCATTGTTTTATACACACCCTTCTGTTATTCTGGCATAGCCTGATTCAAGTATTTAATTCACTTGCCACGTGGGTTCTTCTTGCTATTTGATCTTGCCAGTGACGGCTCGAGCACTTCTTTGATGGTGGGGATCGACATTACGTACTGTACCGTAATCTCAACACCCGTTGAATATAATATAAAATATCTCAAAAAAAAAATTTTATGGTCTAATCATGCTAATCTGATATCTAAACACAAAATAATATAACATGTCTATAGATATATACCAATTTACAATATAGTATAATAAAAATAATGTTTTATCTTGCAAGATTATTATCGAACTTAATTTGAACACGAGCGATTCTTGCCCGAAACTACGCGAACAAATGGTTCAGTGGTTTGTCGTGGGGATTTATTGGATGATCCCCACGGTATGTGAAATCCACACACGAGTGCGCGTGCGCGGTTCTCGCGGATTGCATACGATCGCGGAAGAAACACAAGGAATTAACCAAAATGCTGGGGACAGCTCGGATTGTCTCCCAAGTGCGCAGTAGGTTCTGCACACTGATAAATGGACTTTGATAGTTCATGTGCTGGTCGGCTATGGCTATCATTCCATATCGGCTCCCGCTGGTCAGCGTGGGTGGTCGCCGGGTCGCATTAAATGAGCTCTCCACACGACACTGCATGTAGTGACTGCGGCAGTAACTGCAGAGAGCGTGGAGTTGAGCAAACTAGCGCTGTCTCGTTCTAGCGGCCCTTTAACAAACGAGAACGGGCCGCTAGAACGAGACAGCGCTAGTTCGCTTAACTCCACCCTCTCTGCAGTCACTGCCGCAGTCACTAAATGCAGTGTCGTGTGTAGGCCGCTAAAATGATCCGGAATAATTTTTTGTATTTTATTTCTGCAAATGTTAATTACTTTTATGTTTAAAGAATTCATTCATTTTGGTGAAGACAAAGCATCGACTGTTATTTCCTTTAGTAGGTTTCGGGTGTAACTGGTGGGGACTCATTGGGACCCTATTGTCCCCCTGTGAAGAACCGCCACTGGATCTTGCTACGTGCTTCTATCACTTGATCTTGTATTGGGCATCCCAGACTTCTTCCACCATTCACTTCTGCATCATATATTCCCTTTCCTAGTGTCATATATTCCCATTCCTGTCTTTGTTCATCCATTTAACCCGGCGCTGTTGTGGCCACCAAACAGAACACAGCCAGTGGCCGGGTATATTTTACTCATGTAGATTATTGTACATATGTATTAGTATTTTGTATGTGAATATTAGTATTTTATATGAAGGAAGTAGGTAGTTTACATGTTATTTATGAAAATTAAACAGTTATTTATTATAAAATTAGCATATAATCATAAAAAATTAAGGAACTAAACATTTTTCTCCTGAGATAAATTTCTTACAACATAACATAGAATATAGAATAATTTTACCTACCAATAAAATTTATATTTTGTTTCCATCGATGCCTGGAATCCATTATGAGAGAGAGCTAGCTCTTTCGCCCTTATAGTTTCAGTTTCGCGCGTGTTTATTCCCTATATTTGCCCTTTTTTTATTCGACTTGCCACATTTTCTCTCTGCTGGCAACACTAGTGACGCGCATCTCAGATCACGTGATGTTATTGTTTGTCATATGACTCGTAATGCACCAGGTAGGGATTACCTGGATTCCAGGCATCGATGGAAACAAAATATAAATTTTATTGGTAGGTAAAATTATTCTATTTTGTGTTCCGTATCGATGCCTGGAATCCATTATGAGATGTGTTTGCTCTCACCTGGTGATCTGAAAACTTAGCGTTATATGTGATGCTATTTACACTGGAGTAAAGAATGGAGCCATTGAGTGCTGGAGGTGCTCGCTTCTGGAGTGCGCTATCTCCTTCTGGTAGAACTTCCGGAAGGTGTGCTCAGACTTCCAATTCCCTCTAGCAAGAATCTCCTCTATGAGGTAGTCTTCCAACCAGTTTAAGGAGGCTACAGCCGAGCGTACACTTCCCGGGGTTGCGTGGACTCCAGCTTCTCTGATTACTGATTTGATCCATCCCCCTATTATTGTTTGCATTGCCGGTTTTGTTTCTCCTGATGTGGTCACACATAGGTTCATAGGTTCTTTAGTAGTGGACCTCTTCTGGCTGTAGAGAGGGCAACGACTTTTCTCAACCATTTAAGGAGGTTGATGTTATCTTTTTGTGAGCCCGTCAGTTTCCAACATGGTTGGCTGTGTCGGTTTTTGCCCCAAAAATTGGCCACAGGGTAATAGAGTTCCTCTTGTCGATGAAATGTTCTGGGGTGATTCTGAGCAGTGTCAAATCATGAACTCTCCTGCCTGACGCCAGGACGAGGAGTATTGCTGCCCTCCGTGACGCTTCAAACAGCGAGTTTTCTGCGGGGGAATTCTTGACCAGCCAGTCTATTACTTGTCTGGGATCCCAGATAGGGGCTTTCTCCTTGGTCCTCCTTGCCATTGAGATTGCCTTGAGAACGTGTCTTACCAAGAAATCAGAGCTGATTTTTTTCTCGCATTCTGAGCTGGGCCGCAGAAGGTAACAATGGCTGACTTGTGGACCTGAATGGTCCCTGGGGCTAGGCCTCCTTGAACAAATAGGTGGGCTAGATACCTGGCAACCGTAGTTGGTGGGGGATTGTTGATGTCCACACCGTTTTGAGTGCCCCATTTACGCCACCTATCCCACGCAGGTTTGTAGGTCTTTGGTGTAGACTCTCTCCAGGATGACTTGAGGAGTTGGCGTTCTTCCTGACTCCATGTTGTCAGGGCTTGTTCCCACCCGCAATTCTCCAGACCTCTAGTTCCAGATCCTGAATCCTGGGAGGGGGTAGTCCTGTCGATGTGTCTATGAGGACTCCCTCTAGGTTGCGCAGGCGTATGGGAGGTTCGTCTGTTCGCTGTTTTAGGTCGCTTCTCCAGAAAGTCTTCTCCCATTTTGGGACGACTAGAAGGAACATGCCCTTTTCCTGATTTAGGTGGGTGAGCGCTCTCGGAACGAGGTTTGGCGGAGGGAATACCCAAGCTAGATTGTAGTCCCAAGGTTGACTGAACGCGTTGGGAAAGCAGGCTAAGCAGTCGCTTGAGTCTCTGGAGACGTATGTTGGTACCACGTGAGTAGTGGCTGAAGCGAACAGGTCTATTTGAGGGCGATCCCATTTTTTGAATATCTCCTTCGTTGCCGGACTTAGTAGATGCCACTCTGGAAGCGGTGCGCCCCGAGAGAGACGGTCCGCAATTCCGTTGTATCTTCCTGGAATGTATTGGGCTGTCAGAGATATCTCCATCTGGTCTACGAAATCCAGTAGCTCCCGCGTTGTTTCCAGAAGGGCTAACGATTTTGTACCCCCTTCCTTGTTGACATAAGCCACTACTGTCTTGTTGTCCGTCTGCAATAAGACATTCGTCTTGTTAAGATAAGACATTGGGCTTGTCCTTCCAATGGCTGCTAGCCACCACTGTATGTCCTGCCGTGCTGCGTTGGGCAGAGCAACGGGCCGCGATGGTTTCAGGTGTTGTATGCGGCGGCTGAACCTCTGCAATCTGCGGCAATGCAAGCGACCACGAGGGATCACGAAATTTGCAAAGTTGAGTCTTCCCAGTAGACCGAGAGCCTGCCTGGGAGAGCAACTGCCGACTTCCAAGGGAACCTGCAAGGCTTGGCGTAGACCAGCGCACTTGCGGTAGGAGAGAGACTTTTGATCTGCTCTCGTGTCCCATGTTATACCCAGGAACTCCAACTTCTGCGTGGGTGTCAGGACACACTTGTCCGGGTGCAGTCTGCGGCAATGCAAGCGACCACGAGGGATCACGAAATTTGCAAAGTTGAGTCTTCCCAGTAGACCGAGAGCCTGCCTGGGAGAGCAACTGCCGACTTCCAAGGGAACCTGCAAGGCTTGGCGTAGACCAGCGCACTTGCGGTCGGAGAGAGATTTTTGATCTGCTCTCGTGTCCCATGTTATACCCAGAAACTCCAACTTCTGCGTGGGTGTCAGGACACACTTGTCCGGGTTTATGCACCAGCCTAGCTGTTGAAGTGTGTGCACTATAGCAACGGCTTGGGAGGTGAGAAGTTTTCTGGACTGGTTTGCTACTAAGAAGTCGTCTAGGTAGACTACAATCCTGAGTCCCTTTTTCCTTAGTAGTTCTGCTACCCAGTTTGAGAGCAGCGAGAAGATCCTTGGCGCTGATGACAGGCCGAAGGGCAGACACGTCATCTGAAGGAGCTCTCCGTTGTACACGAGGCGCAGGAACTTCCGGTGTGATCTTGCGATTGGCACGTGGAAGTAAGCCTGGGAGAGGTCGACTTTTATCAGCCAGTCGTCGGGTTGGAGGAATTCCGGGACCCGAAAATGACTGAAGAGTCTGAAGGGCTTTGAGTCTATGAAGACGTTCAAGGCCTTCAGGTTGAAGATGGGCCTGAGGGTGTGGTCTGATTTGGAGGTAAGGAACATACCTGACAGGAAGCTTGGGGAGTCGTCTGCTGCCTCCAGGATTTTTGACGCTTTCATCGTTTCGATGTGTGCGGTCATGCCTGGAGACAACCTTGTCCTGAAATTCTGCTTCAGCTTGGCCGATGGGAGCGCCCGAGGAGGTTTTGATATGAAGTGTATCCTTGCTCCTTTTAGAATGTTCAGGATTAGCGGTGATGCTCCCAGCTCCCTCCACACCTCCTGATATGCCTTTAGGCGTCCTCCCCAGAATGGCTCCGGCCTCCAGTCACCTCCATCGCCTTCTACCCCGATCGCTGGCCGCCTTGCGAGAGGGCTTTTTGGCGGGCTGCCTGTACGTCCTGTCTTTCTCTGGCCTAGGGGCAGGTCGAAAGGGCTTCCTAGGTCGGGAGTGTGGAGCCTCTATCACCGGTCTTGCTGCTTGTGAGGTAGAGGGTTGAGGTTGACGGGGGATATACGACGAGGATGCACTACCGAATATCTTGTCTCGTCCCCCGTTTGCCACGATATACTTTGTAGGCATTCCGTTCGCCTTCCGCATAAAATCTGTAGGACGTCGTCCGTGGTCTTACTGTACTTGGCAAACATCCCCTGAATCTTGTCAAACAGAGTCGCAGGGGTCAAGCAGGTGCCTGGTTCGGATGCCCAGTTCACCAGTGCCTGCATGTTTCCTCTGACCGACTCTGTTTGGGATAGCACTGCATTGGAGAGGGCTCCCAGGGAACGGTCCAGGGCTGGCGCGAAGGAGTTGTTCTTATCAAACCTCCTAGTTCTTCATTTACCTCCAGCTCTACGAAGGCGGGCGTGGCGGTGTATACTTTCTGTGTTTCGGCATAGCAAACACGCGACCATTCCTCCGAGCCAAAACGCTGAAGAGCCGAGATAACTGCGACTCTTCTTGCGTCCGCCTTCGGAATCGGCGATTCCTTCACCAATGTGCTTGGATTGCAGAACTCCAAAACGTTTTTCTGAGCGGCTAGGCTGGCGGGCATCTCTAAAAACCCCGATTCTACCTCTTGCCGCATCTCTCCCGCGGAGTCTTCTTTGTCCGAGACCGTTTTCTCCGCGAACACTACCCGATTCCCAGATAAAACGTCCGTCATGGCCGACATCTGTTGCATCAGGATGTCTACCCGAGGATCCCGATAGTAATGCATTTCTTCCGAAGTGTCGGATCCAGAGCTTTCGCGCGGCATTCGGCGTTTCCGAGAAACTCGTGCTTGATCATTGTTTCCGACCGGCGAAGCGTCTTAGTTGTCGATAACACTCATTTTGTTGCACAGTTTAAACACGTAAACAACCGAAAAAACACACTAAACATTTAGTCAATTTCTCAGAAAACTATTTATCACGGTATATTTAATGTTTAAACTGAAAGAGCAGGGAATAAACTTCGATTTTCGACTCAAAATTGGTTTTTTAAGTACAGCGAAACACGAAAACTGCTTTCGGCGCGAAAAAACGGCGTCATATGACAAACAATAACATCACGTGATCTGAGATGCGCGTCATTAGTGTTGCCAGCAGAGAGAAAATGTGGCAAGTCGAATAAAAAAAGGGCAAATATAGGGAATAAACACGCGCGAAACTGAAACTATAAGGGCGAAAGAGCTAGCTCTCTCTCATAATGGATTCCAGGCATCGATACGGAACACAAAATATTATATTTAAAAAAAAGAAAAATAAAGATTGAGGAACTACACATTTTTTTAACACAATAATATAATCAAATAGTGAGTAATGTGGAATAAAGCTTATGTATTACTTATATACTAAGTTACGTGTATACATATTACGTATACATAAATGTTACGTGGCCATTGTGGCCGGGTATAATTTACCCGAGCGCTCTTCACAGAGGTGTAAATTCCACCATAGCCACAGTGACACTAAATAGAATAGCTAATACACTCAAACAGGTCAACGGCCGCAGTTACTGAGAACGCCAAATAAAGCGCGTATTTTGTTTTCAAGTTGTTAGGATTTTAAAAACCGTCGGGTATTAGATACCCGGCAACAATGACGCGGGGTTCGGCATGTTTGTAAGTTGAAACATCTTCGTTTCTGATGGTCTTATGGTGGATGGTGTTGAAATCTCTTGTTTGTGATGGATGTTTTTAGAAGAGACAAAACTTTATTGTGAACAAATGGTGTTGAGAGATATATAAGCTTGAAGTTCGCCTTCTGCCAGTTGTTATTTTCCCGGGTGAGTTGGATTATGAGCTGATATATTTTATTAGCAGGTGGTTTTTGTGATAAATAAATACCTGCCTTGCTGATATTAGGACAGTGTAATTGTTACGCACAGGTGATTATTATGTTGCCAGAGGTGTACTTTGCAATCTCATGAATAAAATATTAGGTAAATCACACATAAATAATTAGTGTTTTCGAGGAAGGACTTAAAAACTTGTTATTCATCAGAAAACCTCATTGTTTCATCAGCTGCATACAGTATGACTTATTGAAAACATTAAAACGGGACATTTTGGCACTCCGAAGCTTTCCTCGGGGCAACGGGTCACTTAACTGTGGGCAATGTAAATATGATTTTATGTTTCATTCCAGATCCAAGAGGCGGTGCTGACCCGGTGGGTGAACGACCCCCAGCGCATGGAGCGCCGTACCGCCGCCCTGTTGCTTCTGGCACACGCCTCCGACGTACTGGAGAATGCCTTTGCGCCGTTGTCGGACGAGGATTACGAGCTGGCTATGCGGCGCGTGCGGGAGTTGCTCGATCTGGACTTTGAGCAGGAGAGCCTGAAGCCCAACTCTCTGGAGGTGATGTGGGCCGTGTTTGCCGCCTTCGCCAAATAGCGGCCGGCTGGCGCCGGTCACTGGTGGTAGCCAATCCGCGCAGTGTCACTCCCTCGAGACTTTAGTGTTTGTTGCCAACCAACTCACCAGCCAACTGACCAGCCAACCACCGACCCTCCAGTGCTATGACCTATTGACATTTGCCACGGTTGGTCCCTTATTTCTTTATCAGAACCAGTCACCGGTCACGTTCGGTCCTCTCCAAAAATAGTACACCACCTCTCATCGTTATTAATTATTAACCTTCCTCTTTTTATTTTTAGGTTGGGGTATTTCAAATTTCATCACATTTGATGACTCATTCGTTTGATCAAATTATGATCAGCTGACAAGCAAAACAACATGACTGTTATGTTTGACAACCGGTAACAATTTGATCGAAAGTTGGAAAGAGCTGGGAATCAGCATTTAATGGGGACAGTTCAAAAGTCAAAAATAAACATGGTGCTGATGGTCGATTTAATTAGCAACGAAAGTGATGGAGTTTGAAATAATCCAACCTTAAAGTACAGTAGGATCTCACAGGTACAAAACCTTACTGTGCTGAATTACCGGAATGTTTGGAAAACTAGAAAACATAACATAAAAATGTGTTGTACACAAACTACCTTACTTATAAACGGTGTATATATAACACCTTGTTTCTGAATACTGAAAAATTTGACATAAAACCACGGTGCAGGTTTGAGTAAACCAGCCTTACATCCGGTTTAACTATACAGAACCGGCAGGCAAGGATCTAATAAGTAAGACGGAAATGTTTATGATCTGTTATGTTTCATGTGTAGTAGGAGAACATATAATGTTTACCTAAATAAGCTTCTTATCAACAATTGTTTTCTCACACTCGAGTCTGGACTCAGATAGTGCTGGGTTACTGGACGTGCCGGGTGCCGGGTACTGGATTAGTGAGATTCTACCGTATTATATTTCCACATTCCTTTCATAATTTATAGGGGGTTGATTTGAAGAGAATTTTAAATTTATTTTTGTCATCCATTTTCTGATAGGAGCGTATTCTTTAGGTAAAATTGTTTTCTATGAATAGATTTGAAATCATCAGTTAGTGAAATAAATGTGTACATAATGTATTTAAACAATCATCTTTAAACTTTTACCTAATGAAATTCTATTAGCTGAATTTAAACTATTTGGGGTTTGGAATATTATTGAACAAGTTTCTTGTTGCAAATATGATGTTGCAAATGGCAGTTTCCGCATGGGAGGAAGTCCGAGGCAGTTCTGAGAATAGAATTGATATTGTATGTAACTATTATTATAAAAGTGTTAGTTTTCATATTAGACAAATAAAATAAATATTTGTGAACGCAATTTCATATCCTAATTTGTAACCTACTGTCTATGGGTTTCGTGAAATTGTGAAGCAAATAAGGTATTTTAAAAATGGTTTGAATAATGGCTTTGCATATTGATGCATTAATTATGTATACTAAATATGCTTTATTTATGCTTAGCGAAGGTGATGAAATTTAATTTCATGAAGGGATCCACAATTATTAATGATGAGATTACATTTTTAAATTTCTTCAAAGTTCTGTCTTAGTTCAATAGTTCATTAGCTTTGAATGGTTTGTCTAATACCATATAATGTGTACTGGGTGAATGGTACCTAATGCGAAATATTGAAGTAGACAATCATGGAGACATACACATACAATCACAAAAGGTCATTTTGTCATAGTATGTATCAATAATGAATATCTCAAGTGGTTAAGTACACAAATTAAGGTTAAATTCAGATATAATGTTCCAACATAAGTTTTGTTATTTCGGTCCTTGTCTTTTTAGATTTTTATTTTATTTATGTTAATACCGCACAAGAGTACCAACTCCTCCCACCTGCTCCTAACCAAATTATAATATGTATGTCAATACTTTTAGGAGTAATAATAAAGCATAGTAACATTTTTTATGAAATTATTTGTGTGGAAAAGTTTTAATATCCTTTGGGACATGATAATTTTTTTCGATGTCTTACGAAATTTGATCGATCTCAATGCATAAATCAAGGTTCCCATGTGCTGATGAATAGATTTTGTTTTGAAAGGCGTAGCTAATACTTTTGCTGATGGAAGTCGGATTTTATTACCAAATTTTGAAAAGTATCCATTGTTCGTAACAGGTAAATAGGTTTATGGGTTATGCTTGTCAAGAATTTTTTTGGAGTTTATAATTTTTGTTAATTAATGCAATCCATATTTCTGACTTTCAACCAGTTAGTAAATCTACTTTATATTGTATGTACTTAACTTGACCTTTTCGGCTTGGTGATTCGCCCCTAGTATGTCAATTTTTCCATAATTTACCAGTCACCCTTGCAGTTGCACAAGTACAGTTAGACCTATTTTGATTTCAAAAGGACATATTGAATGTATACTCTGCAGTGTGTTGAGTGCGCACACTTTGCAGCATCTAGTGTACACTTTTCAGTGTTGAATGTATACTTTGCAGTGTCAAGAATAATTCTCGCAGCAACCAATAAATCTCATATTCAACACTTCCGGTTGTATTATAAAGTTCACATTATGTATTTGCTAATGAGATGGGCAACTGTTGAGAATGGTCCAAGAAGTCAATCAAATTAAACAGAGTATTAGTGAACTTTGATTATATGTATTTGGTGATACTTTTGTTGTTTGGGATTAGCACTCCATCAAAATAATAGTGCCTTGGTAAGCTTCTGGACCTCTCCCAACATCCTTTATGTTATATTATATTCCTAGTGATTAGCGTGGCTGTATTATTTTGTAGTGCATATTTTTATATGGATTACTTTTTTTCTTAGGGCACATGCAGTATGAATTTTCTTTATTTATGAAAAATAAAAAAAATGTATGATATAAATTTGAATAAAATATTAATTATTATTATTGTATATATCCAATGAATGAATGAATGTCAAAAATATATTATAATTGCATCAATTTTAATGGCCATAAATACACATTAAACAAAATGTCTTAAAGCTTTTTTCTTAAACCATTACACTTACACCCATATTATGAATGATGAAATAAATACACAATGTTTTATGGGATTCTTTAAATTTCAATATCTATGCCCATTACCACTTACTCCCGGATTTTATGGCTTTTCTAGTTCATAAAACCGATTTGAAATACACACCAACATCAAAATATTATGAACCTTTGGTCTTAAAATGCAATGTAAATAATTTCAGAAATAATATGCTTTTCAAATATAATTATTTGTTTTCTATTTCAAAAGGTCGGACGTAACATTTTATTATTTTGGACGTAACATTTTATTAATTTATTATTTTGTTGCAGAGAGGAAATTAGTGTTAAAAACATTGTGTTGGCTCACACTCTGTTGTCAAAGTTTATGCAAATATTTGTATGGTTTTGTATTTTTTTGTAGCTTGTCTAACAAAATGTTGGTTGTCCGCAGTACACATGTAAAATGGACAAAGGGCATGTTTTGATTTCACTGTGAGAACATTCTATCTTTTTAGATTTGTAAGAACCTAGAAAGGCCTCGTACATTACTTATTTATGTTTAAAAAGAAACTGGACAGCCTAACCTGATCTTTGACATCTGAGGAAAAGATTTATGTATTCATATATATGTATAATATATTCTGTATTGTAGTTGAAGTGTGAAATAATTTAGATGTGTTTTGAAAGCATTGTAAAATCTAAAGACGCCCAATTCAATATAAATGTATTATGTAATTGAGAAAATTTGATCTCTGACTTAATTCTAACAATACCATACAAGTTCCATTAAAACTGTTTGGTTTTAACAACTCAAAGATGGTATGTCTAATGTCTTAAGAAATTGACTTGAAATGACATAATTTATTTATTGGAAAGACGTGACATGGTATGTATCTATCTGTAAGTGAAGTCCCAATTTGTTTTCCAATATTTTCCAACATACAGTTTTACACACACAACTTTGCAGTTAGTGATGTCGCCAGTGTGGAAAAAACAGCTATTCAAAAAAAATCAGAGTGCAATTCACACTCGGTAGAAGTGAAACCTTCAGAAAACTAAAGTAGACAAGAGTGGGGAGGCTACGAAGCACCACACAAAGAGGAGACTGATTATACCATCTCATTCTCTTGCAGACTAAATCCTATGGATGTACAGTCCCTGGCCAAATTATTAGACGCACTGCAAGATTTCATGTAAAATATTAATTACCGGGTGATATTGTACCGTTTTATTATTTTAGATTGATTTGTATTTTTTATTTTTTATATTGTCCAATCAATTACCGATTTATTTGACATAAATAAAACAGCATTAATTTAGAAAAGCATAAGTTTATTAAGTTTTAAAGAAAAGTGAAATTAATGAAGATCACCTTTTCTACCCATAATGAAAATAGTCCAATTACTTTTTTAAAACACTGCATACAAAATAAACTAATAACTGAGTAGTATAAAACTGTTAAACAAACAACCACAGTCCATAGAGCCACAGAAACACGTCCGTACCTGACTCGATTCCGATCGCGACTGATACAGGTTTGTACTTGTTTACGTTCATGTATCACTTTGTCAACACAGTGTTGCCATATGTTAAAAATAAATACAAATATGTAGTCTACAACAATTCTGTTAAATAAAAATCAATAATATTGTAGTTTAAATATGCCATTATTGCATAAAAACTCTTAACCCCTCCGAATTTTCGACAATATGCGCTTTTGGTGTCTTTATCAATATGACATTTTACGAAAACTTTTTGTTATTACCGCTTCACAATTAAAGCTCTATAAATGAAACATTTCTGAACGTAGCCGAACAGTAAAAACTGTTTTAGAAAGGTTATAAAATAGGCTTTCAAATTATTATATTACAAATAAATATTAGCATTTATAATTATAAATAATTTAGAACGCAAACATTAAAAATAGGTAAAAATGACTCACGTGATGTTTTTATGTGAAAACGGTACTAAAATCACAGATTATGTAAACAACAATACTTATTCTATTGTATAAATGTGTAATAAACACTTTTGTCACCTCATTTTTTATCATTTCATATAAAAATATTTAATAAAAATTTAAAATATGGAGCGCGGTGGAGCTGCCGGTAGCAAATTTGCGCGGGTAAATATTTTTGTCAACTACACGACTGACAGCTGATTCCTGTTATGTATTTCCATAGACAACTTGGTAGGGATGTGCAGCTTGATCTACTATCGACCTTTTACTTTTTGTTTAAGGGATGTAACTAAAACAATAACGGAGTTAGAACGATTTCTATGGAAACACATGCGCTGACGTATAAACACGCTTATTGTACTTGACTGCTGTCCTATTTTTAACGCTTATATTTGTTTACGTTGCGGAGGGGTTAAGAAACATAAAATTACAAAAAAAAATACAGTGCGTCTAATAATTTGGCCAGGGACTGTACATATGTGTTTGTCTCTTTTTAGTGTCGCTATTTTTCATTTCATCAAGATTCAAATCACAATGGTGCTAAAGAAGTTTTCATTTCAAAAACATCAGTGACAAATAATATTACAACACCTACTATCCGGAATCATTCAAACCAATGTAGTTTATAACGTATTTGAAAATCTTTAAAGCATTTGCACATTTCACAGAATTCGGACAGTTTTTTGTATTGAATATTTAGAATAACTGTCATAAAAGTTTATTTCTTCCTTCAGAAGCGCTTCATTTGATTTATCTCCCCGGAGAATAGGGCAATAATGCCATCCGGATGATTGTCATTCCTCTATAATGGTGTCCAAATAACCTGCTTTCTACCAAATGCTGTAGAATAGTTATCATAAATACCTCCAACTTTCCATATTTCCCATACATTCTGATTGCAGTATGTCACACCAGTGCCTCCCAGCGGCACGAGTTGTGAGTTGCTTGGCTTTCTTTCAAACATTTTAATGGATTTTATTTGAAATACTTTCTTTATTTCATATTATTAAATTAAAGAAAATGAAAAAGTAAATACAGTGGAATTCGGATATAACGACTTCGTTTATAACGGCTTACCATTTTTAGCGACGACAATGTGAACTGTGATAGTTAGGTACTAGGAAAACATATCCGTTTAGTACAACCCTGTTTTAAGCGACCAACTGCTTAAAGTGACCTATTTTAATGATAATTTGTTGGGTTAGAACGATGCTCAGTATTTTGTTTACAAAACCTACGTACCAATACTCCCCGCGCCCCACATCTATCCTTATTAGCATGCGTAAATCACAGTCAGTGTTTATCATCTGTTGTGACTAGGTTAAAAGCTCGACACAATGAGTTCCGTGAAGCGAAAATGTTTTTCAATTGAAGAAAAAAGTGCTATATTACACCGTTAAGAAGCCGGTGAATCAAATGTAACCCTTGCGAAGGAGTTTGGCGTGTCTCATGTAAAAAACAAACTTAAATTATCCAGCCGTTTTGTGCATCGTCGGTTAGTACGGCAAAGTATCGCTGGTCCCTTGAGGGTGGTTGTATCCGGATTCTACTGTATTAGGTAACCTATGTACGACCTCAATGCTTTTTTGCTAATATTAACAGTTATAAATCTACCACTACCACCAAGTACTATATAAATTCAATTATTTGCCACCATTGTTGGGAAGCAACGCAACATGCTACACCAGCGTCTCAAGTGATCAGCATTACCAGCTAAGGGTCGACCGAGATCTCGGTCTCGGTATACTCCGCTACAAATTCTACCGAGAACTCTGTCTCTCGATTCTCGGCCATAACCGAGACCGTTGTAAGTAGGTACGGTATAGGATAATGGGATTCAAATCTACCGCGCGCGTCCACATTCGTCACTTGGTGTCAGTGCGTGAGAGAGCTGTTGATTGTGATTGGTCGGCTGGCAGTGAGGCGGGTTTTACTTGTAACCATAATGATAATATCTAGACGCGTTCCACGCCAAAACGCTAAGTTAGGGAACGTACCCATACTACGTGACCAACTTTTTGCAATTTTTAACCCCCCCCCCCCCCCGGTGACTAAAAACCTAAGTCCCCCGCCGCTCATTTGTACCAAGCGTGGTATTTTGAAGACCCCCTCCCCCTTGAATGGATCACGTAGTATGGATACGTTCCATTATAATTGTGAAAAATATTCACAATGTTTCTTTAAATGATACCTTCTACGAGATTTTTGCTCTATTTTAAATGTGTCGTGTTTTATTAAATATTTTCGCAATTTTCGCATCGATTTTATCGCTTTAAATATTAGCGCACTCCTCTAACACTCGTAATTACATATATCTCCATCTTCTTCTTTTTGAGCGCGGATGCGGCGCCTTAAAACAAATTATATTACATTCTTAAATATACTATATGTATTATGCAAAAATAGTGCACTTTAATTTTTTTTCTCAATTTATCCATTCTCGCTCTCGGCTCTCGGTCGAGAATGAAAAACCTGTCTCGGTCGACCCTTATTACCAGCCAATGCAAAATTCTGCCAATACATTGAAACCCTCAGAAGTTTCGTGGCTTTTTCACATATAAGGTTTTCCTGAAGTTTGTTTTTTCTACTGATGTTCAACTATTGCTGGTCCTGAAATTCAATTTATGATGCTATAAATGCAATCTGTGAATTATAACAACTTTATTGTGACAGTTCATTTCTGTTGCATTGTTTGCTTTATTACTTTTTGTAATGGCTTACATTAGATTGATTTTTTATGACACATTATTCATGGTAACGTCCAGCCGAGATTTAAGTCTATTGGAAATTTGGATATTGGTGACAGATTTGAGAGCCATCTATTTTGGAATTCCTCTAATATAAAACAATCTTGAATGATTTACAACAGTAACTAATTTAGCGGAGGTCCAAAAAAAAGATAATAATTTTTTCACTGAGAAAAAAGTTTACAAACTATTTCAAACAATGTGAAGTCGTTGGACAATGATGTATTATTATTTGATATAAACTCCTAATTATGTTATTATTTTAAAATTGATGATTACTATTTCAAATGAATATAATAATATCTGACTAGACAAAATTCGTATACATATTTATTAAATGTCGACATTGTATCTATGTTATATAACTGCAAAAGCTTATGAAAAAATCTGGATTCATTTTATAAGGATTACTTTGTAAAATTATTTTGTGTTTGACCACTCGAGCTATGGTGATTTCCGGGTGTTCGGTTTTACCTCCAAATATTAATAAGGAAACATACAAACTGCTTACTGTTGTTTAAAGCCATCCACCCAGATTTGATAGTTTTTTATTAAAAAAAAATTTAAATCTTTAAATTAAAAATAATTCATTTCAATTTATAAAAATACATACCTAAATTTGGGTAGCTATCACTCGAGTAGATAATGCTCTGATAAGAATTTTAATTTCTATGGATAAGAGAAGTAGGTATTAAAATTCCTGTAAAATATTGAATTGTGACAAGAGAAAATTGGCAGTAATGATGTGTTTTGGATACTATTTTATTATTTGATTTCCTATTGAAAATGTTCATATTTGTAGTTTAGTTTTTATTCTTCTTAAGCCTTCAGACTCTTTGAGTTAATTCTGCAATGCTTGTTTTCTGAGAAGGAAGTTCACCGGGCTTCAGAAAACATTTCTGTTATGTTTAGTTCCATACCTGCAGAATTTTGAAGTAAGCTGCAATGTATATAAATGTGACGGCACTCTGAATGTTGATAATATTTTATTCAATCTAATTTAGTTAAAATTTCATTGAATGTTTTGTTTAAAATATTTTAAATACAGATAATTAAAATATATGATTATAAAAATAATTACTTGTGTCTTATTTCATTTGCTTGTCCATCCCATCCATCCTTCTCTTTTTTATGTTAGCCCTGAAGAAAAAATTTTCCCTCGGTGACCTGTAGCTGGGGTGTTGGTTATCCAATAAATGGTGGTCGGGGCAGCGGAACTCATACCCACCTCACACAAATCATCTCTGAACGTTAGCAGTGTGCACAAATGTTAACTACTACAGTATTAGCCCTGGCGCAAATTGAGCTCAGTCCACGCACAGCACCGCGTGACCGAAACCTAGCCTACGTACACGTTTTTTTAATCGTGCATATTTAACACAGCCCACACCCACACCATACCCAACCCACTTCTCGCAGTATGCAAGATGACAGCAAGGCAACAACTTCTTGTCGATTTACAATCTGAGTCTGAGGATGACGAAAGATTCATATTGCACCTACTCAGCAAAAAAAGAAAAAAAAAGTAAAACGAATGAGTATTTACGAAAAAGAGAGGGTCATGGGGAGTTTAAGTTATCCAGTAAAGTTCCAGATGGTGTGTTTAAAGAATCGTTTAGGTTAAACAGAAGTCAGTTTAGTGAGGTTCATGAAATAATTAAAATAGTGCGTTTTGAGGAGGATTTCGTCATTTTATCGTAAAAATAATGATGCCATTCGATTCCTTGGCCTTGTATTAGTCTGACTGCATATATAAACTCAATTTAGCCCATTTTGGAAATAGTCAATTTGCATTATCACCCCACAATAGGGACAAAACTAGGGACACACGATCCACGAAACTGTGTCGAAAGCACAACACACCCACGCGCGACGAAGCTTGGGACTAGACTGGCCGTGGAATGTGTTTAATATGCGCCGCTCCAACAGAAACCATGTTCTACAAAATAACCTCGCGTGTGCTGTGCGAGAACTGTGCGTGGACTGGGCTCAATCTGCGCCGGGCCCTACGGTAGTAATGACTATGTACCATGCGTCGTACTGCCTCAGAATCAATAACTGTTATTTTAACTTATTAGCTGAATTAAATTCAGTTTTTTTATTAAGTTAAAAATTACACAATTTAATTATCAATGTGCAACTGTCCGTGTTTTGTTTTTATCAGTATCAGAGATGGCGTTGTGTACGGATTTATAATTTTTGTGATTTTCTTACTTTTCCACTTAAGGGGAGTGCGTTTCATTTTCTTATACGTGTATACATATACAATTTGGAAGGCTGGTATGGGTTCCCTGCCCCGGGAACCATTTACTGGATAACCAACACCTCTGCCATAGGTCACCCCAAGTGGTTTGCTAGTTTGGTAACTTTGCAGAGGTGCCCGATTTCATGGGGTGAGGTTTTTTTTTTTTTTTTTTTTTTATTAATAAAATTCCTTTATTATTTATTTACAGTTTTTTTACATTTTTAAATTAAGTCCCGTTAAACTGATTGATATCAGTTTGTCAACGGGTTCTTTTGACAATTACTTTTTTTTAAATTGAGACAGGTCTTCGACCAAGTCGAAGAGACAGGTACATAAAATATACAGGTACATGAAAAAAAAATTGTTAATAAAATTTATAAGAAATACAGAACAGAGAAAATGAAAGAAATAAAAGAAAAGACAAGAGAAAATAATAATGGAAAAAACATTAAAACGAAAAGCGGAAAATAACAGAAATTAGTACAAAAAAGTTCTTTCACTTAACCATTTTTGCTTGTCCAGGTTTTGGCTGCAGACCTGCCCACCTGCTGAGTAGTGGGCTGGAGGTTGAGTGAGGTTGGTTGAGGGAGGCCTTTTGACCTTTTCAGCCCGACTCTCCCGACCCATCGCCTTGCACCTCAGTTGGAGGGATGGATTCATTCGTCTGTCACTCCTGGACATACTGACTCTCAGATTCCAACCCACCCCTCATACCTTTTTCCTTCCCAGAACTTCCTATCCTTCTCCTCTTTAAAAATATCCTTCACACAGCATCCCCTAAGATGACATAGACCCTGAGGGAAATTATTTTCGTCAGGGCCTCCTGTGTGGAGCTAATGTAAACAAAAATACGCGTGAGGGACATTTATTATAATTATTGTATTTTTCCTGTCCAGGGGTGCAGAAATACTTCACCGTTTGTCCCATTTTCGACTGTTGACATTTAGTGGGTAAGAAAGAGGGGCAGTATTATATGTTTTAAGAACAAAAGCAAAACAATAAGCATATTAAGCATTTTTTTATTTTTGGAATTCACTCACTGCTCACTCACTACTCACTCACTACTCACTCACTACTCACTCACTACTCACTCACTGCTCATCACAATATTCCTGGAGCACTTTCAAAAGATGATAATTCCTTCCATGCAAAATGAATGAGGAAAAGAATTTTCTTCATAACTTTTTTTTTGTGAATTTTTCCCATGTTTTAATAGCTATTCTGCTCTTCGGGGTGAAAACAAATTCAACAAATCAAAGATCATAAAAATCGGTCCAGCCGTTCTTGAGTTTTAGTGGTGTAACTAACCCGACTTTGTTTTATATATTACTAGCAGACCCGGCCACACGTTGCTGTGGCTAACGAAACACAATGCCATTACCCAACCTTTATAAAATCCACACCGCCCGCTTGCCAGCTGCCCTCTGCCCGCTGCCTGAATTGAATATTTGCATTTCTCCGCTTTTCTCTACTACAATAAGCATGTATTATACATATAAACCTTCCTCTTGAATCACTCTATCTATTGGTGAAAACTGCATGAAAATCTGTTGCGTAGTTTAAAAGATCTATGCGCACATACATTTTGAGCGACTTCATTTTATACTATGTAACTAGCAGACCCGGCCACATGTTGCTGTGGCTAACGAAACACAACGCCATTACCCAACCTTTATTAAATCCACACCACCCGCTTGCCAGCTGCCCTCTGCCCGCTGCCTGAATTGAATATTTGAATTTCTCGGCTTTTCTCTACTACAATAAGCATGTATTATACATATAAACCTTCCTCTTGAATCACTCTATCTATTGGTGAAAACTGCATGAAAATCTGTTGCGTAGTTTAAAAGATCTATGCGCACATACATTTTGAGCGACTTCATTTTATACTATGTAACTAGCAGACCCGGCCACACGTTGCTGTGGCTTATGAAACACAACGCCATTACCCAACTTTTATAAAATCCACACCACCCGCTTACCAGCTGCCCGCTGCCCGCTGCCCGCTGCCAGAATTGAATATTTGAATTTCTCGGCTTTTCTCTACTATAATAAGCATGTATTATACATATAAACTAATTAACTCGCCACTAATTAGACAATGCTTGCAATGCAACACTGGATATTTGAAAAGGGAAAATCAAATACCTACTTACTCTAGGACATCAATTTTCCAATTTCTTCCATAGAACGAATTTCAAAAGTGACTATAGTACGGCCCGCCAGCCGTTTTAAATCGCACAAAAATATGTTTTCTTTGAATTTCTCGGCTTTTCTCTAATATAATTTACATGTATTGAAAACATTTCTGGGTGAAAACCGTATAAAAATCCGTTGCGTAGTTTAAAAGATTAACGCGCACATACATTTTGAGCGACTTCATTTTATACTATGTAATGAAGGCAAAAGTTTGTTCTGTTTCAATTTTAATATGAATAAATGATTGAAATAAAGCTTTGTTCTTTGTTTCAAACCACATAGAAAGGATGGCCAAATATAAAAAACCTAATTCCAAATTAAACTGATTTCAGTTGGTAACAATAGGTACTGTATTCAGAATTTAATAAAAAACGTTTGATTAATTTTATTTTGAAGTATCATTATAAAAAAAAAACCTTAGTTCATCTATTTTGTCTTGAAAAATGCAAAAGCTCGGCCATTTTTCATTGAAAAGCAAGTCCATTCGTGGATTCATAGAATTCCATATTTCATACAAGCAATTCACAAAAATTATACAACTAGGAACAAACCGATCTTTGGGACACTGTTCCAGTCAGAACAAAACCTTTTTTGCTGACATTTCTTGATCAGCTTGTGTGCCAAGGGCATATTTGAGGCAGTAATCTATGATCTATCCCAGCGGTCGTCACACTTTTCTGGTCAAGGGCCACACAGGACAAAGTGAGGTATCACCGCGGGCCGCACAATTATGAATTGGCAGCGGGGGGGGGGGGGGGGGGGGTTTGATTGTTTAGAAAGTTAAAAAAGCAATTCTTTCCAGGTTGCTACCTCCTTCCTTCTTGTATTCATGATAATAATACACATAAGATGATAATATTATATGAAAAAAAAAATATAGATCTGTAATGGAATCTTTCAGTTCAATTTTCATCTACTTGCCGAATTACCGAAATATGTGAATTTTCGCACATGTGATAAAAATGATTTTTTGTTTATTTATTTATCTAAATAAATAGTATCTTTATTTTAGGTTTTTCGATGCCTGTTTCACTAGGATATACCTGTGTCGAGACAGGCGGATAACAATACATACAATAACATAAATTAACCAATATGAAAGTTTGCATTGCTTTATTAGTACGCGATTAGCATGTTTCTTTGTCATTTTTAGACCATATATTTTTTACCTGCCCACGCCTTCACTGTGCCATCTCAATGCTACCTAATTTTCTCTGGGTCTTCTACTGCCCCCCTAAAAATCTCAAACGCCCATAAGGGAGCGTTAATCCCACGTTGAGAACCTATGAAGTACATTAATCGACTTAGGATGTAGTGAAAAACCAGCTGAGCGTTTTAAAATCAAATGTTAATCAATTAAAAATAATATTTTAAAATCATAAGGTACACAAAATATTTGAAAAAAAAACAGCTGAATAATGTAATTGTACACGAAAAAAAAAATATTTAAAAAGATTTGTGCGGGCCGCACAAATAACCGCTGCGGGCCGCAGTTTGACGATCACGGATCTATCCTATTTCAGGACATTCCGTGATAATACCGTGATAATTCCGAGAGATCGACATTTTGCCACGATTGAAAGAATAAAAATGAAGAAATAATACCCTAAACCTCATCTCATCTTCTTCCCCTTGACTAAATAAAGCTCATCTCGGATCATCGAGCTCCTTATTCAATCGCATTTTGTAACTCCTGCCACTCCTCTAAAGAATCTCATTTTGGCAGCCTGGATTCTGGAACGTGCTCTTTCATTCATCATCCAGATTTAGTAACTATGTAGTAAGCGTGGGGCGATAAACAGGTTACATTAATAAGTTTGTCTTAATGTTTAGCTCAGCTTTCCTCATCACTGAGCTGTAAAAAGAGCAGGATACTGTTTGCCACACCTATTTTTTGATCAATTTCTTTGTCTTGCCAGCCATCACTTGAGAAATGGAAGGAGGAAATTAAGGAATAGGTAACATGTAAAATTAAAACCAAAACATATTTGCAGTAATTTTGTATTTGAAGTAAAAGTAAATGCTACACTTAATAGTTTTGTGCTAGCCTAAATATGTATATTAATTTAAATAATAATAAAAAAAAAAACATAAAATAATTATTACAAATACGGTTGGTTACAAATATGCAAACCTGTTCAGACTAACACTATCTTAATAAGAGGCCACTTTCTTGCAATAGTAACACTTAAAAATACAATCAGTCAAATATTTTAAGATATTAATAATTTAATTTAATATTATGCATGAGTAACTTATCTACGACATTGAACGTATGAAAGCGCTTTATTAAAACTTACACAAAGTTTATATCTGAGGGTGGTGATCTTACTGTAGAATACTCAATAAATTAAAGTATTTTTTTTAAATGAACCCAAAACCCATGATGATGTTGTTTAAAAAAATAATTATATGTGAACAAAATTGTGTTACGGTCAAATTCATGAAAGTTTTTTGTTTCTTGTTACTCTTACACATTTTCTAGTTATTATAGTTGACTTTCTCAGTTTCTACTTCAATTTATATCTGCCGAACGATTCTATATCTTTTGTGAGATCGTTATTAGATAACGGGCATTATCTCCTTGTAGATTTGTGTGATTTTTACATATTTTAATTTAGATCGTTTTAAACACGAGTTCCTGCAAGTATGCATGATTATTTATTCATTTAATGTACGTTGTACATAGGAAAAGCAAATAACAGCCATAAAAATCACACAAATCTGACAGGAGATAACGTCCGTTATCTAATAACGATCCCACAAAAAACATAGAATCGCTCGGCTGTTCAGATTACATACTAATCATTTCCAACAAAACTCTAAAAATAAACTGTTTCAGATTTGTTAATATGTAATATAAAATTTAAGCCACAAACCGACAGATTTATCGACTGTAACCAATTATTGTATATACAGATTAAGTTCATTACATCTTCCTTCGTTGGAACAATATCTCCAACGAATCAAAATATAAAATCCTCGCAAAACTTCACCGTGTTATTATTTATAATGAAGTTGTCTTATAAACTACCTCAACACATATATTTATATAATCACTGCAAATCCACCACCGCCTATGTCAGTTTGTTTCCAACTGCAATCCAGCTAAGAACCAACCACCACTAGGTAATCATCTTTTCATTTATTAACACCTTATATGTAATTTTAACATGGCCGACCTTTTACACGGACTCAACGTATGTGTTTTCTGCAACATCCACGTATGGGGGTAATCGCCGATGGATCACACCACGCATGCAACCACCGCATAGATAAGGTGTATGCGTTGCAAAAACTTGTAACATGAATAAAATTATTGGTCTAATTTTACTAAAAATGTATTTTAACCTTAACATTGCTTTCCTCGAGTACGAACAAAGGTCGTGGGAGGCACTCTTTACAAAGATCGCACATAATGTCTGGAAATATGTGATTAGATTACGCATTTAGAAGCCTATACGTTAGAAAGCAGTTTTAACTCCAGAAAAGTATACATTGACTTGTGCAGAGATGGATTCGCATTGAAGGTATATTTATTGATAATATTATGTTTACAATCTCAGTAATGACTAGTATAATTGACAGTTATTATTGGTTTAAGACCTACAACAATAATAGATAAGTTCTACATTATACCAAGGGATAGGGATGTGTATTTTATCAGCAGGATAAATGCCCAATATAAATAAGCTAATCATAAGACTGATCAAGATTTTAATTAACTATCCTGTAATTTTTTAAACGAAGGCGGCTCCCTTAATAATCGACTGCTGCAAGACCCCGCCACACTGGAATGTCCCACAATGGAATGCGCTGCAAACCGTTACCTTACTTTAGCGAACATTACTTTTCTGCTCGCTGCGCTGGGTCTTACGGAAATCGGTTTATGTCAATTCCTTACCGGACAGTGAGGGAGCTGCCTTACTTGTAGATTGAACAAGTTGTGTGTTTTTTGTTTGCAGGATTCTTGTACTCAAGCCTCAAAAACGTGTTGTCAATGGTTGCTATTGTCACCGCAAGAAGAAAAAGACACCAGGAGCATTCTCTTTCCCAATGTAAACAGCACATTAAAGAAAAATAATATTATTTCTTTTTCAGGAGACAAATCTAATAACATCTTTGAATTTAGTTAAAGTTTGTACAAAATATTCTTACTTTACTTGGGCTATTATCGCTTACGTCTAAATGGTAGAAGAGAGATGTTAAAAAACTGAATTCATTGGCAAATCAATTAATGTTACGAAGATGTTGGAAAACGCAAAATAAAATTGTTTTTCAATATTTCAAAAAATTTCCTCGCCTTTCACAGAGCATTATTCCTTTGATCTACTTTTAATGTTAACAATGAATTCACCCAAACACAAGGGATGATCCTATGTTGCAGTATGGCGAATGCAGGATATTAAAACCTCTCCTAATATGACGGTGGCCTAACATTATATGCATTTCCTTGTAAAAAGATTTTCAGTAATTAAGAATTGATTGTGCTAAAGTTCAGAGATGGAATATCTGTTTAAGGCTCACATTCTACATGATCTAAAGTCTTATTTAAAATGGTAGTTCACTTGATTCATTAGGCATCGTGTTCAAATCGTACGATTATGAAGAATTTGTGGTTTATAATAAAAATATCAGAAAGCCTTCCACATATTTGCCACTAACAAATTCTTGGCATGCAGTCAAACAAACGTTTAGCATAGATTTTTCCTGTGAATTCTCTAACAAACATTAAATAAACAAAAATACTACATAGCAGTTTCAACAATATATATTTGCAATAAAATTATTGATCTTTTCGTAAAACAAACTATTTGATATATAAGCAGATATCACGGAATATGTCCCTCGCTGGCAGGGTTGGTAACAACGCGCATTTAAAACTGCTTATTTACTTTGAAGTGAGTGCGAAGCAGAAATGATTCGTGTGACACCTTTATGGTTCTATGTGACTCAATATATAAAACATAAACGTTCGTCGTTCGGCGTGCAATACCTTTCGTACGAAATATGATAATTAATTTCATTCTATTTGTAATCATTTTATTCTTGTATGTTAGTATGATCACCCTCAGAATGCCGAATATTTGTTAACACATTTGTTTTCATGGTTAAAATGTAACACTGCCTATGTTCTCTCCCTTGAACAATTTGTTTCACGTCGTTAATGTTGTATTGCACCACCAAACGAAGATATTATGTTCTTACCATCGTCTACTAAGAAAAATACCACCACATAAGGGACAAAAATCTTTTGATTTTTTCAAAAGATTTTTGTCCCTCACGTACTTTGCCACCACACGAGAAGAAAAACACTTACAAAGCAAAAGAAATTTGCATAACAAAGAAAAATTGCTTTACACAAGCTAAAATAAAATCATCTTAAATCTAAATTCATTCTTATTAAGTAAAAATTATTTTTACACAAAATAACTATAAAATAATACCACATTATTAAGACAGACGATATATAGTAGACATTTATTCATATAAGCGTAATGGGTTTATACATAACATTATTCATACTACTTATACTTTAAAAAAAAACATTTATCTAACAACTGGTTCCAATACGTAATATAATGTTTTATGCTGAGGAATGTATTACACAAAACAATGATCCAAACAAAAGAAAACTTCTAATTAATAATAAATTATAAATACTTTTGTGGGAGTCGGCGAACAAATCAAATTAAAGTTGATAAACAAAGTAGATAGACAAATAATATAACTAATTATCTCAGAAATAAATCATTCAATTCCAAATCACTCAGAAAAAATGTTTTGAGAACATCGGACATAATTTTGCCAAAATTTGCATTCTTAGAGAAGTAATCTCATAACAGATCTCTCAACCGTAATAAAGTACCTACACAAAAATGTTTTACAGCAATATTTAATAAACTTATTATATGTGGGAGACCGGCTCAAGTTCAGGTATATAAAGAATATTTGTGCCGTTAGTATCTTAAAATTAATAAAATTATCTTTATATCAGACAAACTAATGCTTACTCAATATTATTACAATGAAAAATGAATTCATGCATTCTGGGAAAATTTGTGCGTAATTTGTTTTTATTCCTAAATAATAAAAAATGATTCATAAGCATTTTTGAATAAGTAGATACAAACATCACAATAAAAAATAATATAGGTATGTAAAGTACACGTCAAACTTTAATGCCACCAATTCATTCTCGCGCAGGTATATGACTTCACAAGGACCGTAAGCAAAAAACAAAAATATGTAAAATACATGTGCTACAGAGAAAGACAACGGCGAGGAGGTATGCTGCTTTTTCTGTATCAAGTCGGTATTAAAGTTCGGCATGTAGTATATACATGAATTCTAAATTGCGTAGGTAAGTAATATAATTATGATTTACTGTATTTATGATATTGATTATTCTGGAATGTTACAAAGAAGATGCGTCAACACATCGGTAAATACTGTATATCACAATTGTAAAATTAAGACATTGCACAAACAAAGATGAATGAATGGCACATTTTTAGATAAAGTATAATTTTGGATGAATATAGAGATCATAACTAACATGTTTCAGTACAAAAGTACAAATTAGAACCACCAGATGACAAATTTAAGATGGTTTTACTGACAAACAAGACAAACAGATAAAATATGGTGGAATTTAGTTCATAAGCATCTCAGAAAAGTCTCACAGTGAACTGCGCTGTAAACCTATCGGTCTTTACTTTTCTGCACGGCGGCCTGAAGTGGCGCAAGACTCGGTCGCTCCGAAGTGTGCGTGTGGGAGATGCTATTAGCTCTGTCTTGACAACCATGTGACGCATGACTAAAAGTGCAAGATGAGCTTGAAGTAAAAGTTGAACATTTGCAAAGGTTTGAAATATTATTACAGTTACAAATAATTTCGTTTGCCCTTTCGATTGCAATTTTTTTGCTTAATTAGGAACTCCTCAAACACTAGGAGAGCGATGTGCAGTCAGCGTTATTGAATTATTAAAAATGTGCCGTTTATCGTTCTTTGTACAATATTTTCAAAAACGAAAATGGCACGGTAAAGTATGTAAGATGGTTTATTGTGATATTTAAAAACGAAATTATTAATGCAACGAAAACACCTGCCCAATTTATATTCAATTTTTACTCAATAGAGCACTGGCTTGGGTTAGGAACCGGCAGAACGCAGCTCATTGCATTGGTGTGTGCGACTCTTCAGACATCAACTCCAATTTCACCTGTGAAATGGAGCCGCCGACTGACCCTGGCTTAGGCAATTACCAGTTTGCTTTTCTAGAAAAATAAATATTTTTATCGAGTAGTCTGTAATTTGGTAGAATAAGAATTAAAGCGATTTAATTTGTGCAAATTGAAAGTAAATTAATATAACCACTTACATATCAAACAAATTGATTAAAAAAAATTCCTTGAGGAAGTAACACCAATAGTAATAGTAATTATTATATTTGTACTATTTCGCATGGTAAATCAAATTCAACGACAATCTCAAAAAACCGTTTCTTTCTTTTCACACAAAAAAAAATGAGGCTGAACAGTCTCTCGTACATGTTATAATACCTACCCAAATATCCAATTACAATTGATATACTACATAATGCGATAAGTGTGGTAACACAAACTTTAAAGTAAGAGTATACAAATTGTGTGTTCTGACATGTTAGCTAATTAAAATGTATAGTTTGAAATCATGATGGAATTTCATTGTTCATATTTGTAAATTTTTAAAATGACCTATCTGTTAACATGTTGTTTGTTACATTAATGGTTGGTTCTCTTGCCTGAAGAAATAATGCCTACAAGTCCTAGCATAGATATCTATCACCAGGCGTCCGTGTAGCGAACATCGCTCTCTTGCAGGGCGGGAAGACAGGGGCGAAGGCGGGCCCAAGTGGCGGCCGTCAACTTGGTACTGTTTAAATTCAATTTTCTAAGGCTGGGCAACCCTGAAAACACCAATATAATTCATTTTCCGGTAAAACCATAAAATTATCAAATAAAAATAGATTTTTAGACTTTTTAAGCATTCAACTCTCAACATAATCGGCGAAGACAAAATTAAATTTGCATACTTTCTTAAATTCATCTCGAACTGTAGAAAGCAAAATACAAAGCGTATTATATATTAACCTTTAACTGTTGACAAGGATTGGTAGGTACACTATTGCTGATGACCCACCCTATACTACTTGCCTTCAACATTTTGTACAAACATGAAAAAATCTGTTCAAAATGTTTTTCTGGGTATCTTTATTAATTTGAGGCAGAAATTTTGATTTAAAATTTTTTTTTTTAAAAACAAAGACAAACATTCCCGGGTTACGAATAACCCAACAATGTTTGAAAATCTCCTACTACCATCACAGAAAGCCGAAAATGTTGCTTGTGTTGTGATGGAGGACTTAGCCAGCCAAGGAATCGAATACGCGACACCCAGGTGGAAATATATGATTAAATGTATGCATGTCGTCTGAATCTGAATTAAGCGTTAAATATACAGAAAATTAGTGACATCACTGTTACCACTTAGGTTAAATTAAATGAAACAATTATGTGATTTTTATTTTATTTTTAATAACATAATGAGTAAAACCTCTTGAGTAAATAACCGTAATGAGGAAAATCTAAAAATTGTAATACCTAATCATTAATGACAACATTAGCACCTCTCAAATGAAAATTTAAAACAGAAAAAGATATATTTATTAGTGTCCAACCGAAACAGGATTTTCTACTGAAACCGAATCTTCAGTATCTGTCTCAATTTCGGCCGAAACCGAATCGTTTTTAGACATATTAAAAATCTATTGTTTACTGTAATTTGGCTTATTTTTACACTTATACAGACAGTTGACACATGTTAAATGAAATTAAAAAAAACAATAATTGAAGTAGGTATACAAAAAAAAAACATTTTGATTTTTGTTAAAAAACAAACAAAAATTATAAAAATTAACAAAACATGTTAACTACTTCTTGGAACAAAAATTTGTCAATAATCAACACTTACATTAGAAAGGAAGGACCTCATTAATTGAGTATTTTAATTTTAATTGCGTATACAATCACAACATTCTTATTACATGTGTTAAATGAAATAATAATAAGAAAACAATAATTGAAGAATGTGAAAAACGTATTTTTTTGATATTTCTGCTATAAAACAAACAAAAATTATAAAAATAACAAACATGTTGATCGGTCAGTGGTTGAGTGGGCATAGCGCTTGGGTCCCACCTGGGCGTCGCGTGTTCGATTCCTCGGCTGGCTAAGTCCTCCATCACAACACAAGCAACATTTTCGGCTTTCTGTGGTGGTAGTAGGAGATTTTCAAAATTGTTGGGTTATTCGTAACCCGGGAATGTTTGTCTTTCTTTTTAAAAATTAAATATTAAAAAAAAAAAAAAATGTTAACTACTTCTTGTAACAAAAATTTATCATTATAAAGGAAGGACCTCATTAATTGAGTATTTTAATTACAGTTACACACGACCAGCCATGAATTCACCCAAGGTCAGCCAAACGACGTGCGATAATTCGTGAATGCAGAGTTTGGGTGCGGCCGAAAGTTCGGCAGATTTTCTGCCGAAACCGAAACTGATGCCCAAACTAGATTTTTTTGCCGAAACCAAACCTTCGGTCGGTCACTAATATTTATCCAAGACTCCTTATATATTGAATTTAAATAGGGAAGAATCTTGCATTCATATATAAAGGTAGCAGCCAATAAAAAAATGCATTGAGAAAATGAAGATAATATTGGTCGAAGTATGATACAGTTAAATATGGCCGAATGGGAAAGGATCGAATTAACTCAGTGGTTGGAGCAGAGCCCCCGGCAAGGCTAAGGTCCTGGGTTCAATTCCTAGACAGACCGAATCATTTTCTGTTTAAATTTTTTATTTGAGAGTCGCTAATATTCTCTTCAATGATTAAAAATGACAGTTATTGCATGTTTACCGCAAACAGTTCTTTGATAAAAATAGTTACCTACATAATTCTTATTCTCTCCCTATCTTCTTTTTCTCAGATAATACAAAATAAATGGATCATCTACACAAAACATTACTCTGCTTCTAACTTATCCCAAATCTTTCCTAGACCCTTAATTTTCCTCAAGGTTTTCCCTTCACTAATACATAACTTCTTTAGTTTTACTTAGTAAACTTTAAATTTACAAAAATGAAGTAAAATCTCAAGGAAAGGTATTTACCCCATTACACCGTAATAATATGTTAAGTAAGTATGTATATAGAAAAACGAAAGTTAATTTGTTGGATGATAGGTACCTGAAAGAGCGGCGATTCCATTATCAGAAACCGGGGTCTCACAGAGGTTTAATACTTGTAGATGCTGCAGATGTTCAGCTATCAATAGAACACCGGCGTCCCCAAACTGCGTGGCCCACAGGTTCAAGTATCTCAGTGAAGGTAACTACAAATAAAAAAATTACGCAACATTCATAAATAGCTCACAACACAATTGAAGAAATTAACAACATAACAAAATTAATTAACATTATGCTTTGTGATAAGTGAAAAGACATACACATAAGCAGGAAACACTTAGAAATTCTTATTATGTCCGAAAGTGAAATTTAACTGACCGAAAATAAAAAAAATAAAAATTATATTAATAAATAAATAAAAAAAATATGGAGTTCTGGGAGTTAAATGCCATAACAATAAATATAACCAAATTAGTCTTTGATCAGTTATAAATCTTCAGCAAACAATTTCAAATATGACATACACGTTTTAAGTTTGTTGACATTATTTGATGAAAAATTAATTTTGTCACGCAAAATGAGATTAAAAACATTTATATCACAAAAAATTTTAAACGATTTCAAATATCCGTTGCTTGACTTGTGAAAGACTTCAAATGGGTTATTTTGTTGACAAGAGAAAATTATTAATTGTAATAAATATACATATGCTAATCACAGGTTTTCATTTAAGAAAATTAATGAAAATATAATGCTGGATGCCGCCGGCACGCCATAAAATACTTGCATCACAAGTGATTGTTTTCTGAAATTTTCGATACGGTAACAGTGGCGTAGCTAGGGGGTGGAAGCTCGCTCCCCGTTGGTCCAACCAATGGGGGGGGGGGGGCAAGGGCGGATCCAGGATTTTTTTCTGGGGGGGGCACAAGGGACGGACGGGCAAAAAAATAAACAATTTACTGTTAGAAATAAACTTGAAATATCATACTTCAAGTTTATCTCTACAAGTTCAAGTATGTATAGGAAGGCTTAGAAAGTGTCAAAACAATCGAAAAATTAAATGTTAAAGACAGTTTTAGCTTCTAAGCATGTACTGTGATGGAATCTCCACAGTACACAAAAATACCGTCTGGGGGGGGCACGTGCCCCCGTGCCCCCCCCTGCTTCCTCGAAGGCCCCACATGGGAAGAGGACATCATCTCTCCACTTCACTCCTCCTTGGTTCCACAAAGGCCCAGCGCTGGAAGGGTGCCCTTCCCCTTGATTCCTTGAAGGCACCACAAGGGAAGAGTTCATGGAGGTGGCCTCAGCTCACCTCTCCACGGTTTCTCCTCTTGGTTCCTCCTACGGCCACAGGAAGGAAATCCACAGAGGTGGCCTCAGCACTCCTAGGTTCCCAAAAGGCTCCTAGTTTTCGAATGGTCCAATTTTTTTGTCCCACGAGTTACCAGGGAAATAGAAGGTCCACTCCAGCAGAGCTCTGAGTGAGGTCTAAATACTCCGAGATGCGACCTTGTTTCTCGGAGGCACCGTTCGTGACGCTGTTCCCCAGGACATTCAGCCTGAGCACGGTAGCTCACACCTTGGCTTGGGATGGCTACTGCAGGTTTGTGTTTCCACTCCCTGAGCGATGGGTTCGCCACACTCCCTACGCTCTTCAAACACACAATACTCTGTAGCTTATCATGTTTGCTGTTATCTCAACATTTCAAATATGGTTGCTAGCACAGTCACCAATGTTTATCATGTGAAAAAACGAATTTATTATGTGTAACACTTGTACATTCTGTGGTCTAGATGTGGGAACATTAGATCACATATTTTTTGATTGTCCCTCTCTAAATAAATATCCTCTCTTCTATCAAGCGTTATCAAAAATTGCCTCTCCTCCATTCAACATTTCATCTCTTCTAAGTCTGAACTCTACTCCAATCTTCCATAAAATTCTGAAATTTGCACATTTAAATAAAATTAATATATAAATTCACCTTTCCTTTCTCTGTAATTATAAATGATGGCCTAGAACACCCTTGAAGGGTGAAAGCCAGAAATAATTGAAAAAAAAAAAAAAACACAAATGCTACAAAAAGCAGGTATTGATAAACTTGGTTATTGAAATCATATGAATTAGAAAAGCACAGAGAAAAGAGAAAAGAAAAAAGGTGTAGGGACTGAAAAATTAACTCAGAATCTCCCCTTTGGCGGACGGGTGTGTTAAAAAATTCCACCGTTTGACCAAAATTGAAAGCATTTTAACATTTTTTAAATTTGTGAGAGTTTTTTAATAGTGTTGGGGAAGGGTGATTGTCGTAAGTTGTAAGTTGAAGTGTAGAAATAATATGTGAAATATTTTAAAATTATCTTTTTACAGTAATGAAACATTGAAACACACCAAATATGAACTTTGTATATTGATTACCTTGATTAGTTGTTCGGCCACAGCTGAGGTGACGTGTGTGAAGGCCAAGGAAAGGCATTCGAGGTTGCCAAAAGACCCTGCCGACAACAGGCGGGCTACGTCAGCATCGGTGGCTCGGGACGGTAGGGTTAGGCGACGTGGTCCACCCTTTTGTTGCTGGGAAAATGAGATTAAATTATAATTAAATAAAAATCAATAGACAATATTTCTGATAAAAGGAGACGAAGAAATTAATTTCTGTAATAAGCTGTCAGTACCGGGCAGATTAAATCACTTTGTGACCAGAAAGGACATTAAGTAAGCCTTAAAATAATTATTCTGGCGGTGCGCAACCTAGAGGGTTCTGCACAGTCATGGGTATGAGAACGAAATTTAATGTTTTTACAAATGAATCATATTGTAATTAGAATATGCTAAGGACAGAACTTTTAGAATTTTTTGAAAATATAAAATATAAGCTATCAAAATGTTGATATTTACAGCCGACGGAAAAGCGTGTGACATAACAGTATATACACTGCAGTTCTACAGCTCTGCCATTTGAATTACGAATTGTAATGCTTGAGTTGTCACAAGACAGGATAGTTATGTATATAGATATTACTACTATATCCAATTAGTAATTTTATATTCCAAGGAATTTTTAATATCTCCAAGGCAATATAAATTTTTAAACTTTAATACTTTGTGAAACATAATATACATAGATATTATTATTTATTTTATATTCACTATGGGTTTTTATAACCATCTACTAGAAATCAATGCTTGTAGTCATGCTTATAAGGGAACGAACCCATAATACTTGACCCACTTTGCAATTTTTAACCCCCCCCCCCTCTCTCTCTAATTTTCTGTGCAGTCTTTTGTATTTTTTGATTTGATTTTCATTCTTCGTTGTTTTTTATTTTTATTTAATTTACTATAAATATTTTATTTCTATGCATTCAAAAAATGTTACATGATAGGTTCAGTACCTAAATTTTAAAATTAATATAAGTAGATTGTTATTAGAACCGGCTAACAAACGCTATCTAGCAGTCTTCATTGAATTTATGTAATATTAATATTACTGGACTTCATTGAATTTATGTAAAAATTTATTAATAAATGATAATACATACTTAATATTATTGATTTTTCCCAAAAAACAAGTTATTATTATAACGCGAGAGCTCTTTCTGTAGATCGCCACTTGAAAGTTTCGGTACAAACGCTAAAGTGTAGAAAACAGCCATGCGCCGTGACCGTTTTCTGCAGATCAGGTAAATGTCATTGTTAAAATGTTAGTTGTACTGACAAAATCGTCCAGTTGTCTCTGGCTGTTTTCTGCTGAATATGAGTTCCGTGGGTTTATTTTATTTAATTTTATTTATATCTATATATTACAGTTTACACCATATTATTAACATTTTTACATATGTAATATATTTTTGAAAACATTTTTACATATTAATATTACATTTCATTATGTTGGGTGTAAGATAGGTTTGAGAAGGTGAAACTGTTGGTTGGTAATATTGTATGTTTCGTGAACACCTCACTAGGAGAACCTGTGCTGAGGTGTTTACGTGTTTATGATTAAATGTGACAAGTACAAGTATTTATGTGTTGTAGTAGAAAGTCAGTTTTTTTTTGTTTTTTTTTTTTTTTTACATTTTAATGGTAATTGTACATAGATTATTTAGAAGGAAAAAAATATATAAGGTATATATATATATACATATAATATATGTACATATGAAAAGTTGGTAAATTCTTGAAAGACATGTTTATTTATTTTACACTTTTTGTAGTTTGGTTATGTTTGGTTAGGGATTAAAGTATTTTGAATAAAGTGAATATCTTGATTTTTTATCCAGGCTGTGATATGTTTTTTGTGAATGTTTGTAGATGTATTTGCAGTTAGCAGTTGTTTCAGAATAATGGGCATATAATTAAAAAGTTTGGTTGCATAATACTGAAAATGTCTTTGTCCGTGTGTGGTGTGTGTTATCGGCATGTTCAGGGTTATATTTGTTAAGGACCTTTCTATAGATTGTTTATTGTGTAAGGGTTCTTTCTATAGATTCTTCAATGGTGTTTTCGTGATCAGCAAATATTTAAAAAGGCGATAACTATGAATTTTTGTATGAAAGGGGCCTGGCTAGTTTTAATAGAACATAGAATTGACGTTTCTCCGTCAGATTACAACAATATCTCATTTTTGCCAAAATTGTGGCCTGCCTGGCTGCTTTCTGCATAACTACGTTAAATTATTGTACATGTTTTACCATTGTTCAATTTGAAAGCTTATAACTTCTTCATTTTTGGAAATATTATAATTTTACTGTCGTTTTTTTGTATTCCAAATAACTCTTTAAATACAATTCACTTTCTTAAAAAAAAAAATAAGAGACAACCTCAATGTGAACCATTTTTTAAACCAATTAACCTGATACAATGTTTACATACCAATAAAAGTTTTTTGTTGGGATAAGGACTGGGATAGTAGAGCAAAAAAAGGCATGCTGATCATCAGCCTAATATTATATACTTTCAGTCAGACAGATTTCAAGTCAGGAGTGACCAGATCAGTGAACTGAGAACAGACTAGAAAACTACAAATAAGACCGAAGAATAAACAAAATAAATGTTACTATCAATAAAGTTCACTGAGAGAAAACTAAGAACTCACAAGTTTCTTAAGGTGTACTTGTTTCTGGCAGGTCTGGTGCAGCGCCCGGCGGCCAGGAGCCGAGGAACGGAGTGCTTGCACGGCCTCCAGACGCTGCTGTTCATCTCCCAGCAGCTCCCACTCCAGCATCAGGCACAGCGCTTCCAGGCCTGCTGGCTGAAATCACACAAAATTGATGATTTTAACCATAGACATAAGAAATTAATAGATCTGGGCATAAGAGAAAGGGGAATAAACCAAGTTGCATGGAGTGGGGAGATGGTGTGGCTGTCATTTTGTGGCCGGCATTTTTATTAGTAGTACTTAGTTTGAGCGTTTCATATTTTACACATCCGCAGTAAATGAACTCATGAAAGATGAGTGAGCCCGACGGTTCTATCAGAAAAAAACACTCAGGCCTTGTGCAAAAAAGTCTCGCAATGGATTGAGTTGCAAACCAGCACCTGACTTTAGAGAATTTTACTTTCCTGCACAGGGTCAGGTTATTTCAATGTGCGCTCTTTGGCGGTCAATGTATGACTGATGAACCCTCCTGATACTAAAAAGATTGTCACGTGATTTACCTCCAGCTCGTCGAAATGATACCCAGATTTTGCATTAGGGCACGTCTATCTCTTTTGACGTCAGTGATTTTAACTAATTCGGCAAGTTGAGCAATGTTAATGTTGTCTGTAACTGTTAAAGGTTTCCAACAAAAACATTTACATGGGCTGTTTCAAATTCCAGCACTTTTGATACTGTCAAATTGACGATCAGAACCATTTAGAACTTTTAATATTTGAACAGCCCTGTTATCACTCGGCTCGTTGACTCGTTTCAGTTTTTGTCATGTTGTTAAGCTTGTCAGATGACCAGAATTTTATAAAAGCTGAAATGAACCGAGAATTAACATTATTCGACAGGGAACTTTCAAGTGTCTATAATGGTGCTAATTATCGACTGGAGAGTCACTAAAAATGATGGAGTTTTAAACACCCCTACCTTAGCTTTTAAAAATGCACACATGTTTGAAGAACGAATAAGCACTAGAGCATCAAGAGAGTCAAATGTAAAATCTTTTAACATCCCAGTTTGTCAAACCTCTTATGGGCAAAGAAGTTTTAAATATAATGCAACAAAGCTGTTTAATTCCCTACCTCCTGAAATTAGAAACACGCAATCCAAAAATGCATTTAAAAGTAAAATCATTGATCACCTCAAATAAACATTTCCATCACAAGTAATAACATACTTACCTTTATACCTACTGTGTGTATACAGGGTGTTAAGGGACGTACTTGACTTACTTTAACCAGTGATTCCTGACATTATTTGGAGTAAAAAATGTAAATGAAATTTTGGTCTCCGGTGACATTTTTGATGTTTTTTTTTTTTTTTTTTCTACAAAAACATAAAAAAAGAGTAGTTGTTGAACAGTTGGAGGCGGGGTAAGGGGTTCGTCGGACACCCGGCTGAGTGACCAGTGACGACATGTGGAAGAAATTTTTTTTTGTTTGATTTTGAAGAAAAAATTAAAAAAAAAAAAAAAAAAAGTCTTCAAAAAAAGTCACCGGAGACCAAAATTACATTTACTTTTTTTACTCCAAATAATTTCAGGAATCACTGGTTAAAGTAAGTCAAGTACGTCCCTTAACACCCGTATATGAGTTCTATAATTTCAAAACCCGTTATATCCGATTTTTTGACAAACTGATCTGAGTATGACATCTTGTTTACATTTTTGCGAGGAAAAAGACTAACCTAAAATTGAGTTTCAAAATCTCCCTTATCACGGCCAAAAACAATGTTAAAACTGCGAGTGAGAAACAAAACCCGCTAAATCATTCAAGAAGTTACTATCGAAACCCGCTATATCGGAATTCAACACCGGAAACACGCCCCTCAAACCAGTTGAGTTTCAAAAGCCTCTATATTCCATACAAATCACCTACTGAGTATTAAAATCCGCTATATCCATTTTATTTATCCAAATTACTTAAATATTTCTAGACATACACTGAAAAATGAATTATTTTCGAATGTATATTAATCCAATTCATTATATAAAAATAAAAAATAAATATTTTTTTTTATTTAAGCTAGAGATGTGACAGTTTTTGCGGTTTTCTCCGAATCAGTGAAAGTTGATATAGCGGATATAGAAATTTAACGACACATATGTAACCATGTAACTACTGCAATCTTCTATATATATGTAACATACTTGAATTGTATATTTAAAGAAAAAAAGATTTTATATCAACCTGTCACTTTCATAATATTTTTCATAATATTACTAACAAAATCATAGATAACCACTCTCACTCACTCATTGCAAAAAAAAAAGTTTTTGTAAATTAGGTCATTTTGCTATGGAAAGTATAACTTACATGAGCTCTCAGAGCGAGTAAAAGGCACGCGGGCAGCATTTGCGTCAGTTCAGTGAGGAATCTTTTTCTTTTGCAGCAGCAATTCAGTAGTGTCTCCAACTGGAATAGAATTAATTTAAGACTTTTTATTTTCACATCAGAGGCTTGTTGAAAAAGTATCGATATATCAATATTTTTAATTCAATATATCGATATTTTTAGCCGATATATTTTGATCCGATATATCTATACAAAATATCCAATATCGAAAATTGTATCAAAAACGATATTTTTTTAAATTTATGTATTTAAAGTCACTAGAATCCAAAACCGTATAGGAACGAATGGAAAAAAGTAACTGTTTTGGGTCATGACATCTGGCGGTTGAAATTTTAACTATTAATAGCTTACAAATCTATTGTCTTTGCATTAGTATTTGTAATCACCAATACTATCTCATGTGTGTAGGTACATACATAGAAATGTACGCTATTTTTCACCATTTTTTTCTAAGCCACTCCTACGTGTTGGTTCCCAATTGTCTGTGATTATTGACTATACCTTGTTCCAAACACGAAGTCCTTTTTGACAGATTAATACGCCAAAAGAATGTTACTGAGACACATACAAACTTTGCATGCGTCTCAGTTTACATATAAGTTAGAAGACAGCTTTTTAGTTTTTGATATTTTTGTAATTATTACGTAATAAAAATGAATAGTGATAAAAATACCTTCATTTTTATTGAGATTTTTGTACATTAAAAAAAGCAAATTGTGTACAAGAATTACTATTGATAATATTGAGCTGAATACACTATTATTTTAAAAATGCAAAATCTCTTGAAAACTTGACCGATATATCAATATTTTTTCCTCGATATATCGACGTCGATATTGATATTTTAATAAATATCGATACATCGATATATCAATATTTTTTTTCACTTTCGACATCCCTATCAGAGCGGATTACTAAATCTGGATACGAACTTTAAAAAAAACTAGCTGTTATTGCAAAATCTTTTCGTAAACCATTTTTATTACATTATTGACGGGTAAAGCTATTGGGTTGCAAAAAATGACAAAGATGAGCGTCTTTCTCTTTTGAGTCAGAATAGCAAAAGAGAATGTATGAGATGATTTATGAATTCAAATGAAGCAAGGAATGTGTGCCAGACGAAGTGCGTGTGGAGTTGTGTGGCGGTCTATCCTCTCTGCTTACCCCTGCAGAGAAACATCGTTATGGTTTGTTAGTTATGTATGGTCCCTACCATATCACCCCAAAGCTGCGCATGGTCAGGGTGCGCCCCGGGGCGCGTGGGGCAGAGCAGGTGCAACCAGCCGGGGCGTGGGGGGCGCAGCGGTAAGACGCGGCGGTGCACGGCGCAGCGGGGGTCGCGGCCCAGCGCCAGGGCGGCGGCGGCCAGCGCCCTTCCCGCCCGCGGCTGCTGCAGGGCGCGCACTGGCACTGGCACTGGCTGCAGCAGGGCCCCCAGACCCTCTGCCCAGTCGATATATTCAGACCTACAACGAGAGATTTTACAATGCAATCATTTTAAATACAACTAAGGTGGCGGTATTTCAAACGCCATCACATTTGATGACCAGCAAATCAGCGTCATAACAATTTTTTGATAGTTTCCCTCAGTGGCGTAGCTAGCATGGGTGGCACCCGGGGCGGATGTAACCCCCCGGGGCGTGGTGTCACCCCCCCCCCCCCCTATTAAAGTTGACTTGAGAAAAAATGCGAGATGCTTAAACACTGATTCCCGACTTGTTTCAGCTCTCGATCAGATTTTTTTTATCAGTATTCATAATGGTCATGTTGTTATGCTGACATTTTTTCTCACATTACTTCCAACAAAAAGACATTTAACTTATTTTTGGTAGGTATTTCAAGATTTTCAGTAAAAGACTGGCTCAATTTACAATGTATTGACTACATAATAATATTAGTCTTGATGGTAACTTACATGTATTTGATAACATTCGCAAAGCAAACGAGGTCCTTATCATCGGTCCAGGCAATTTCACTTCCCGTCACTGTGAGAAGGTTGTTCGTCACCTCCATTACTTCAGCAGCGGAATATTGCGAAGAAGAATCGTTGCGTACATTCTTCGCCATTTCCGCGGTTATGTGGAATATGTTATTGTTGTGGGCTTCTTCTTCGTCTTGAATGGATGCCGCATCGCTTTCTCTCGTCGGGCTTATCGGAGGGGTGTAGGAAATGGTGGGGATAGTGGCGAGGGTAGAAGGAGTAGAGAATGCTGTAGGATCTGCAAACGACGAACATATTGCGGGAGTATCAGATGGAGACTCTGATCTGAACGAGGCGTGCAGGGAGTGGGTAGCCGGAGTACCAAAAGGAGATGTGTTGTTTGAAACAACGGGTGAAACATTTGCCGAACAGATGGAAGGACATCCGGATGCACGGCGTGAAGTGGGAGTCCCCGGGGGAGAATTCCCGACAGATATAGCTGGAGATGCGTACATTATAGGAGTTGGAGGAGGAGAAGACGTAACACCATCAGTCTGTAAGCGAACTGTAGGAATTGCAATTGGCGATGAGTTTGTTGGAGTGGGAAGTTGTGAAGTGGATCCGAACTTGCGAGAGTCTGCAGGATGTTGGCTATCTTCCTCGGGCGGGGGAGGGAGCTGGTGCAAGGCGGCCAGACAGGCAGCGGCCAGGTTGGGTAGCACACGAGGATGGGGGCAGATGGGTCCCGCACCGTGCACGGAGCGCACCCACGCGCGCACTACCTCTTCACCACCATTTTGATGATTGAGGGCACTGAAAAAAATCATTAAAACATTCAGATTAAGAGATGGTGTTTTAGTCAACAGTTCTGAGAGATTAGTGGACATGAACTCTTCAAGGAATTAGTCCAAAATTATGAGGTTCTCAAAGAATTACACAACTTCCAGAAGAGACAACTTCTAGAAATACACTAGATGTCGGATTTCATCAAGAATCCAAAGACACCACATCAGTGCTGCCATCCAGCAGGTCTTGAGTTGAGTTGAATTGTTCCGGATTTCAGCATGTAAGCTGAAAATTACTCTGATCTAGCTAAACTTTGATGGGAAAGGGCATCAGAAGAAGACGAAGAATCAGAACTAGTCCGACCCCGATGATGTTACTGGACCTAGATAGTGGATGTGGCATGGTTTACCTTATGTACTCTTGAACGAGCCGCCTGAGATGGGGCGCCTTGCCGAAGTCGACGTTGTGTTTGAGGATGCGAGCGGCCACTTGCGCGAGTGTGTCCCTGAGACGGGGCGAGCGCGGGTGCGTGCGGCAGTGGCGGGCGAGCGCGGCGGCTAGCGGGGCGGGCAGTGGCGCGGCGGCCAACAGGGGGCCCGACGCGCGCAGTGCGGCGCCACTGCTGTCCTCTCCACCGTTCCAACGCTGTTCCTGCTCGATACAACAAAACGAAATTAGAATGTGCGCGGGGTGTTTCACAATGTTAATATTAGGATCTTAGGATCACAAATAATAAAATGAAGTTTCGGCACCAGTTTCGGTTTCGGCAGATTTTCTGCCGAATTTCGGCCGCACCGAAACTCTGCAAAAGATCTCAATAAATGGTAAATTTAGTCTTAAGAACGTTGTGATTGTAAACGCAATTTAAATTAAAATACTCAATAAGGTTCTTCCTTTATACTGCACTTAAGTGTTGATTATTGACAAATTTTTGTTCCAAGCAGTAGTTAACATGTTTGTTAATTTTTAGTAATATTAAAAAAAAGTGTTTTCACATACTTTAATTATTGCTTTTTTATTTCATTTAACACATGGTAACTGTTTGCATAAGTGTAAAAAATAAGCCAAAATTCAGTAAACAATAGATTTTTAACATGTCTAAAAAAGTTTCGGTTTCGGTTTCGGCCGAAACTGAGACAGCTACCGAAGATTCGGTTTCGGTTTCGGTAGAAAGTTCTGTTTCGGTCGGACACTACTTGTACCTAATCAAATTACCAAAAACTGACACAGGCACTTCTGGCATACCTACTCCCAAAAATAAAGGATGAATAAAACAAATGGAATATATTACCTCGGCCAGTAATTGAGAGATAATTTCCAAAGGTTCGCTGGTGATAGATTCGTCCTGAAGCGGAGTACACATTACATAGTCCACCATGTTCTATAATAAACAATAAAAAATAAATTAATACGAATTTACATTTTAATTTTATCCTGACGAACAAACCATTGTTTTTGAAACACGTTGATGATTATGGAAGAAGTGTTTTACAAAGAGATGTGTTTTCATTTGAATTAATTATCGTACACATTTTATTGAATATTTGCAAAGAAATAAAAATAAAACTTTTATTCACCCTCAGTTCTTTCAGGACAACTTCCTTTCGTGTACTCTGCAGAAGAATATTCCGATATTTATATAGATTTCTCTGAAAATAACAAATTATACATTTATTAATAAACGACTTATGAATGCAATATTTTATTAATGTTGGTATGAAGTCTTCATTTAATTTACCTTCCATTGGATTGAGTGAAACCATTGGTCTCTGGTGTAAGCATTCTTTGCCTGAAAGAAAAAAATATATAAATCTTCCCACACCTGGCAATTAAATGTAGAAAACAATAGGGACGCTGCAACCGTAATTGCTTCAGATCAGTAATGCACAATATTTCACAACCTTTTTAGCTGAAGGGCCAATTTACTTAACAGTCTGTGAAATTCATTTTATCACATTTCTAAAAGGGCCAGTCGTTTCACAAAATTTGAACAATTCATCAAATTTCAAAGTTACTTTTTAAGTTCTGTGAAAGTTCTATTCAAGTTCTGTTATTAGATCTTGCCGACATTTTTTACCCTTTTACTTTAATAGGAAATTAGGAAAACTGGCTAAACTGGCTAACTTTACTACGAAACTGGCTTATCAAAATTCCCCTTCACAATCTCGGAAATAAATATTCTGATCTGGGAGATATATTTCACTTTAAAAATAATCCATATTTATTTATTTATTTTTATTTTTTATTTTTTTTTATTTAATATATAGATATTTAATTGTACAGTGGAGTTATATAAATTACAAAATATCGGTACAGAAATTATTTAAAAATTGCAATCTCACCAAAGAAGAAGCTAGTTCTTGTGCTTGATGAGCGAGTTACACTAATTATAACCGAAATAGAATAACGTTAAGTAATAGGTAAGCATATCATAGGATCAATTGAGACTTCTGGATCATCTATATGTGTAGGTGTACATACATAAAATACGTTTTCATACTAAAATATTCTGCATTTAGGAAAAAATCTAAATAAAATAGAGATTAGAAAGAAAGAGAAAAACAGGTAATTATTTAGTTAATTATTGCTGATGAAGTGTAGCTTCAGTTTATGTTTCAGTATATTGATGTCTTTGTTTTTTTTTTTATTTCAGTGGGAAGGTTGTTGAAAAACTTTATTCCTAAATAGATATAATTGTTTTGCATTAGTTTGGTATTAAATTTTGGTATTTTGATGTTGTCTTCATATCTTTTTGATTGGTGAGTTTCAAATTTTTTGATGATATTATCTTTGTAAATTTGGATAATTGAATTTTCTTGAAGATATTCTCTACTCGAGGCACCGTGTCTGCGAAAAGCGTTTCTGTTGGATAAGTGGGGGGTTTCTTTAGGATTACTTTAATGATTAGTTTCTGGATCACTTTGATCGGGGTTAGTAAATTGTTGTATGACCCCCCCAGCCAATAATTCCATATTGAATTAATGACTGGATTAGTGCATAGTATACTCTTTTTAGATTGTTGAGTTTTAAAATAGTTCTTAATCTTATGAATATATATATATACACTTTCTGATACGCTTAACCAATTCACAGAAATGGCTCTTCCACTTCATATGTTGTTCTATTATCACTCCGAGATATTTAATTTCTGATACTGATTGCAATGTTGAACAGCCTTGGATACATGTGATTTTATTACATTTGTTATTGTGGATAATTATTTTAGTGTTGGGGAGTGTTTTTAGTTTGTTGATTGAGAAGTGTATGTAGTATGTTTTGTTAGTGTTCAATGAGAGAAGATTTGTATCAAACCAATGTTTTAAGATGTTCATGATATTATTTGCTTGTTCGTTTACTCTATTCCAGTCGACCCCATTCACTATGATAGCTGTGTCATCGGCATATGATATTATGTCTGCGTTAAGTGGTAGTTTAAAAATATCGTTGACATAAATTATAAATAGTAGGGGGCCTAGGACTGTAATAATTTTATTTATGTAGACACATACTTATACACTTTCTACTATTAAAGTTATTATCAAAGAATACATGAGTTCTTAACACTACATTTTAATTATTAATTTTTGCATTTCAAATTTTTATTTCAATTTTTCTTTAAAATATTTTTTTTTTTATATCTTAATTTTTCAACCTAATGTATATATATATATATGTTTTAATTTATATAGAATTCACGAGTTCTTAACACTAATGTTTATTAGTTTATGTATTTCAAAATTTTAATTTTAATTTCTATTTTTATTTAAAATATGAGTTTTTTCTTTTTTTTCACTTACTTTTATATAATTATTATTTTTATTTAGTATGTTTATTATCTGTTTCAATAGAATAGTATTTTTTAATTCCTATATAAAATATTAAATGCATGTCTACCACAACACGGGCATTAATTAGCCTAGTGTGGTAGCCAAAAAAACCCAAAAATCATATATACCCAAAATATAACAAATAAAATATTATTAAATAAAAAAAATTAATCAATTTTTGTTATATTATTGAACATCTATTTATGCGAGGATTTTTCGTCTCTGTTCACATTTATACCTACATATTTTATTTTATGCTTTTGTTGTTACATTTTTATAATTATTTCATAATTGTTTTAATTTTTAAGTATTTGCAATAACAGTTAACTTATAAACTACAATATAAACGCCTATTAGGTCGTGTAATAAGTAAATAAATAATTTAATTATTATTTTTTTTTTCTTTTTTTTTTTTAAAGTGTTGTTTTATTTTATTTTTTATAATAAATAATTTCAGTTTTGTGAAGCAACTGGCCCATAATGATATAGTAATAGAACTTGAATAGAACCTTCACAGAATATGAAAATTGATCTAAAATTTTATGAATTGATCAAATTCTGTGAAACAACCTGTTCTAAAACTTTTTGATTTCCACGCGAACCGGTCCAAATTTTCATTAAAAAATTCCCTGGAACAGTCTATTTATCCGTACGTTTGGTGGAGGGCGAGGTCTAAAAATAGGCGCTTCCGACACTACTTGGGAAATCATTCAATAAATCGTGAGGTTGTGGATAGCAAAAAGTATTTAAATTTTCTCAACCAGGGTTTCAAATCAGAAATATCGCAAAAAATTTGAATTTTTATCAAGCCAAGTGGGCCGTACGAAATTGGCCCATTTGCCGCGGGTTGTTCAACTCCGCTTTAAATGGCAACACCAACATATAATTTTAGAATACCATATCAAGTACCTAATCATGGGCATATTTAAAAATAATTAGGCAGGAAATAAAATAAGTAGGTAGGCTCATAAGGATTTGAATTAAAATATTCAAAATTAGAACATTTCAAACGAACTCAAGACGATGCACCTTTGGCAGACAAATGAAGCTGCCGATGCCGAGAAAAAGTTTATTGCGTTTTGGCTGATCTGTGAATTCGAGGCGATACAGTGATATTTAATTATATTATTTGCGAAAATGTGGCTTGTGAAGAAGGCGCTGATTTTTCTACTCCATTTACTGCCGTTTATATCGGGACAAGAATTTGAGAGCACGGTTAGTATCATAATTTTCTAGTAATTTCTATTTTTGCAAACACGTAAAAATATAATTGATTTTATTTTATGAATGCAACTAACTACTCCCCACGTCGGCGTCGTTCCTCAGCTGGGGTGGGCAGAGAGCCTTGCTTCATTCACTTTCACACAAATTGTCTCACACATCTTTTCAAGGGCGAATTTAGGGGGGCGGGGAGGAGGGGGGAGGTGGGGGGGGGGGACCCCTCCCCGGTGTTTTTGTGTACTGTGGAGATTCCATCACAGTACTGTCTTTATTAAACATTTAATTTTTCTATTGTTTTGACACTTTCATAAACCTTCCTATACATACTTGAACTTGTAGAAATAATATAATAATAATAAAATAATATAATATAATCTTGAAGTATGAAACTTGAAGTTTTTTTTAACAGTAATTGTTGATTTTTTTGCCCGTCCGCCCGTTGTGCCCCGCCCAGAAAAAAATCCTGGATCCGCCCTTGCATCTGTTATTATGACTCTTGTGATTCACTTGATCGTGTCATGCCTTCTTCAGGCGTTCCCGACTTCTAACATTCACATTAGCGTCATAAATATTCTCCTTACTATTACTTTCATTATTTAAGCATTAAACCGCTTACTCGTTAATACGGAATATTTTTTATTCAAACAGTTAGATTTAGCTTAATTATTACGAAAAGTGAGAATTTATGTCGGGGGAGACCAAAAAACATGCAAAAAATATGCATTTAACATTTTAATTTTGTTAAAATTAATTCACTCACGCGGTAAAGCCATTGTTCATTCATCGTTTTTATTTTAACATTTCATAGACAATCAATCCATGTGCCAATCATAGAAAAAATATTTTTGCGTAAAACAAAGTGAATGCATTATTGACAAGTTTGTACCTGTATTTATAACAGTAAAACATGGAAAGAAATGTATTAGAATAATTACACAAACCCGCTAGACAAACCTTGCTTTGCCAAAGAAACCATTCAAAACCTGGGATGTTTTTTAAAATTATGATGAAATGCGAGTTTATTTTAGAGAATTTATTTTATAAGATTGGTACTTCCGACAAATGTCATATTTGATTGTCTATTAGTTAAAAAAGGAACATTCCGTATTATCCGTGCATCAAACTTCGACAACACGAACGTTTCGTATTATCCGTGAGGTGGACTAACTGCATATTTACTATTGGGATTAATATTTATCAGCACTCCAGGCAAGTTTTTAGAGCCAACCGCGTTCAGTTCTCCATTTGAAGTTTCCTGCATTTACGTTATTTCAATATTATTTTTATATTTCACTTTATAAATTAATATGTAAACTTACAGGTGATTATTTTGAAATACGAAAAGGGCTCATTATTTCACACTGGGTTATGTACGGGATCACAATTGGATAAGGGTGGTGTAGTCACCCACAAGGATTGTTTCGACGACTTTTCAAAATTGCGTGGGGCCGTAGGAATTTCCAGGTGGGTATTTTAAAATTATAATATTGAATATTTTGCATGTTGTGTCGAGGGCGGTTTCAAACCAGTTGCAACAATTGGTCCCCCTGCGTACTTATTATATACAACGTGCAGTCGCTTTAGGGAAAATATCTAATTGCGCAAAATATAATTAAGGGATGAGCAGAGATGACGTACCGCCGAATAACAAAATAATAAAACATATATTCATTCAAATGCATCAAGGAAAAATCTGCTTCTCTATTTACTGTATGTGTACCATCGCGTAAGTACAAAAAATCGACACTGTATATAAATTCCTTTGATATTCATACCAACTTATCATTAAGGGTATTTTTGAAGTCGAACTGAATATCTTAATTAGGTACTTAATTGGTAAATAATGCACAAAAAAATATGATTTTATAGTAAATATCATTTCGGGGGATCAATTTTTTTTACACTATCTCCACACAGGAGGCCCTGAGGAAAATAATTCCTCTCAAGGCCTATGCCATCTTTGGGGATGCTGTGTGGAGGGTCTTTTTAGGAAATGAAGGAGAGGAAGTTTTGAGAAAGGAAAAGGGTATGAAGGGTGGGTAGGAATCTGGGGTTCAGTGAGTCTAGGAATGACAGACGCATGAATCCATCCCTTCCACCGCGGTGCAAGGCGATGTTCCGAGAGAGTAGAAGTACAGTACAAGTACAGCTGCAGAATTCAAAGGGACTCCCTCAACCATTCTCTCCCGATCTGGCCCGCCATGCAGCTGGTGGGCACACGCATCTTCAAGACTTGGACAAACCTAAACCCATGAACCCGGGCACCCCTGTTAAGTCACCAAAGGTAGCGAACCACTTGGGGTGACCTATGGCAGGGGTGTTGGTTATCCAATAAATGGTTCTCAGGGCGACGGTACCCATACCGTCCTCCAAAATTAATTGAGAGGGGATCAACTGTCAGGTCACCGTCGAGGGTCCCTTGAAAGTAAACCAAGCCTTTCATGATCGCAAATAAAAGTGATTTCTATATCTAGCGCAAATCACAGGTAGTTATTGTTTTTTTATGTTAACTCGTCACAGGGAAATAGTTTCCCTAAGGGTCTATGCCATCTTTGGAAAACTAAGTGGAGTGTCTATTTGCGTGACCTTTAGGTAGTTATCTATGTACCTAATCAGGCAATAGGAATAATTGTTTTTTTTTTGTATTAATTTCAGAGTCAGTTACAACTCTCATGAAGTAAGGTTCTTCAAGACCTGCGTTGTGTTTGAGGGTTGGTCGGTGTTGACGACTTCGAGGCCGTTCACTTGGCAGGCCAACTCTGCGGCCCGATCCAAGAGACGCCAACCCTCGAGTGAACACACTTCGTGCATCTTTGACATAATAATCCGAGAACCATTCATCAACACGGTGAATACCATTTATTATTATTATTTTTAATTTTTAATGTGAATGGGAACCGTGCGGAACCAATGGGATTAAGGCAATACCCAACTGGGTATGCTTTGAGTTTGAGAGGAGTGGAGAAGGACATCACTGCACGAAGCACATACAGATACACTGATGTACTCAAAAGGACGATGCTGTGACGCATCAAGTGTTATTCTGCCATCGTGATGCTATGATGGCAGACTAACACTTTATCTAATTATCTAAAACATATGGACACATCAGCAAAGATTATCCTAGTGAGGTGTTCACAAAACACTACCACTAATCCATTGTTTCTGGTACTTATCTATTTAAACTGTAAACATCTGTAAATTGTGATGATCGGACAACTCACAATCGTGCAACTTTAACACCTCCTTTGAAAAGTAATTAAAAGTGATGAAAAAATGGTTAAATAGGTTAGGTTATGGGCTATTTTTTAAATTTTATTTTCATAACTTTTAATGACTTTTCAAAAGGGTGTTGAAATTGCATGATTCGGAGTTGTCATGGAACCGTTAAAGTGTCGTTCGCATCAATTATGACAGCGTTAACTTTTTTAAATTTATTTTTATTATAACGACTATATAAAAAAAAATTAAATACAAAATGCAATGTGCAAGTATAATAATAGTAAGTAGAAGTCTGTGTAGAGTTATAGGTAAAACATTCTTTTATTTTATTTTCAGGAATCGAAAAAGGGAAATTTAATGTGTGACAAAGAACTTACAGCAATTTTTTCTCAATCCGGAACGGAATGGTTTTTGACGGAAATGCGCAGCAACTTGACATTATGTTTGAAAAGAAACGATAAGAAATGCAAGGATGAAAGACTAAGTGAAAGTAAATTTGCTGAATTTAATAAAGATTTTAAGAAACAAATTAAATTTGATTTGAGAAAACAACCTGATAGATTTCGAAACAAATTGGTTCAGATGAACAACTATGACATTTTTTTTTTGGAATACCAAATGGAAAATTATCATAGTATGCGCGTTGTCGAAAGCGAACAAGAGAAACCAATTGATCATGCCATTCATGTGCACTTTAATCCCAAAACTATGAAGGCATTAGGAACAGATTCTCGTGACAATAACGCATTCAGGGTGAAACGCCTTATAGCTCCAACCCCAACTCTCTCACACAATTCACAACCGGAGATGAATTTTAGAACCGATCCCAACGGAAACTTGACAAATAATAGAACTTTAGACGTAGAAAATATAAGTGAGGTTATTTTAGATTCTGCCATGAAAAACCCTCCACAAGGTCTCCCAAACGATTATATTAAAGTGATCCGTTCAATAGAAGATTTGAAAGAGAGTTCAGCCAACACTGCCACGAACACGAAATCTCTATTAGTAAACTCGACCTTCAATTTTACAGATATTCCTATCAGAACTTCTAAATATCATGACCAAATTGACACGTCTGGTGAAGGTAAATATGAACTTTCTGCAAGCAAGACAAAGTCCAACCCCCCTTCGCACCATCTAAACAACACGGTAACTAGGAATGATGCCGATTACGGTAAAGTGAGAGAAAGCGATTTACCCATTTTAAGGCATGTACGAAAAGAGAAATCTACAACCACGATAATTAAGTCAGGGGAAAACTACACGCAAGAAAAATTATCTGCGAGGAAAGAAGATTCGACGAGTAACGTCACGGAAATTCCTTCTCAAACAAGTGCATCAGCTCTAGCAGTTGGAATCACACAAGTTGAAGAAACTCCAGATGGTGGTGAAATCAGAGAACGCGGAAATCCAGTTACATGGTATGTAAGAAAAGAAGGTTCAACAACGAACGCAACAATGGAATTAGCAAATAATCATATTATGCCAGGAAATGCATCTGCAGTGAATGAGGCATCACCAGGTCTATCAGTATCAGCAGCTCTGAAAACGGCAATAGTCGTACAAATTGAAAACGGTTCAGATGGCAGTAAAGTCAGAGCTTGCGATATTCCCATTTCAAGGTCTGAAAAACAAGAAAATTCAACAATCAAGATAACGGAATTAACAGAAAGCTACACGAAAGACAAGTTGTCTGAAAATAAATGGGATTCGGAAAGCGTAATCGCGGATAAATCTCATCATTCTCCCGAAACAGTTCCACAGATTGAAGACAGCTCAGATGACACTGATAATGATTACGGCAATGTGAAAGAACGAAGTATTCTCAGTTCAGGGCTCGTAAAAAATGAATCTTCTCCGACAAAAGGAACAAGGGATGCTGAAAAAACGATTTTACAAGACTACATCGTCCAGCGCGACGGGTTCGGAAACACGAGAAATACAGATTACATGTCGGCGCACAAAGATAGCCGGACTGAGGAAGAAGAGGATTACGACAACTTTATGTACCGCGAGGACGATGTTAAGAAAGGCGAAGAAGAATATCCTTCATCAACAGAAGAGGAGGGCTTTTCTATGAGGAAAAGTCGCGCCAGTTCCCAGGAGCTTCATTTAACAATAACATTATTTACTTTTATAATTCGATTTTTTTCTGCTTTTACTGGTGAGGTATTATAGATGTAATTTACTGATTTATAACGTAGATTGCACGGTGAGGTAAGTGATTAGTTAATAAACGCTTTAATATTATGTACATAATGTTTGCATAATATTCTAGAAATTTATTTGATTTGTTACAATTTTTTTCCATTACTATGGCAACACCAAGAGCTACTCACTTTGTGAAATTTGTTCTACGCATTTAAATTTCTTCACTTTCGACTTTGACAGGTCGTTTTAAGCAAACAGGGGAAAACAACATAACTCGATTTTTTAAGGTTTTTTATTTATTCATAAATTTCAGAAATACAAAAAAAAAACTTTCTATATCTTCCTTGCATAAATAATAAAAAAAGTTTAAACATAAAATTGTCTTTCGGAAAGTACCTGCCACTAATTTCTGAATACCGTTTGATTAAATTCAATTCTTTTTTAAATTTTTTTATTATTTATTAACCAAGATAAGCACAGAAACATTTTTTTTTTACAGTTTGAAGTGTAATACATATTTTTTGTTTTTGGTAAACACCACCTCACTAGGCTGAGCCTGTTCCGAGGTGGCAGGAATTTAGTCAAATTTTGATTACTTAATCTTGTAAGAAAAGAATACGATAAATTTTTTAATTTATACATGAAAAGATGTAATTTATACATGAATTCAATTTATTCATTTTAAAAACATCACAAAATTAAAATATTAATATTAGATAAGCAGAGATTTAAGCAATTAACATCAATAAAGCACAATTAGACCAACAGCAACAAAGCTTGCCGTTTAAATTGCGCTTAATTAAAGACCATCGACCATAACACGGTCATGTGCTAAACATGGTGTCCAACATGGCCCAAAATTATGTAACCATCAAAGCAATGAATGAAGAATATTAAAAAAAGTCAAACATATCGATCGAAAATTTGAAATGCTGTAAAGGACAAAATGTTAAGAGAGAATTACCAGAGAAAATGTCATTTTTAAAACAGATTTTAGACGTATTGACTCTTTTCCACAAAAAATTATAAATGGATTTCGATAGATTGTTTTTTTTTAATCTAGTATTCGCATGTTTTAAATTTTGAGAAAAAATGTTTATTTTTAGTATAATAAGGTTACACCATAGGTCGTTGGCAGATTTGTTAAATTAAAAAAAAATTGTATTATACCGTACATTTAAAATCATATAATCATGCAGTAAAATAAATCAATACATTATATGGGTATCGCATGTTTTAGAATTTTAATTTTAGTTTAAATAAAATCATTACAAAATATATACGTACATGTGTTTCGTGACGAAAATTGGTCAGTTTGTGCATTTATTTGCACACTTACAAACTAATATATTTCAGATTTTTTTAACATTCTTATTTAACTTAGACATTATTGAAAAATAATAAATACTTATAATCATAAAATAATTACACAAAGTACATTACGCCTTTCAGCATTTTTGGATGTAGGTATAAATTAGAGCAAATTTGGAATGAAATAAAATCGATATTGAGTTATAATTTTAAAAAGCTGGTACGGAGAATAATTAATCTTTCTCATTGTAACCGCCCTGCACGATCGTAAGAATAACTTTCGATGAAATGTGGATTTTCGGCCGCTGGCTGGCTCCTAATTGTTCATGAGAGCGAAAAGAAAGTCTCGTATGTTTTCAAAAAGTCTCCTGTTTTGTAGAACTATAATTAAGAATTTTTATTATAAAATAACTATGAATAGATTTATCAGAATACTATATAACACTTCTTATAAATTTCTTTAAAAACAGATTTTAATTTTTCGAAAAAAAAATTTATCTTAATGTGCACGTCGTAAAGGACGCACATATTTTCCTAGAAATATTTCGACGACGCAGATCGAAAGGGAAAAAAAAACGGAAAAATTACATATTTAACTAATTTTTCGATTTACTGTCCTTTATAGTATTTCAAATTTCCGCTATCGATATTTTATTGGACCATTGCGCTTTCAAAACTTCATTCATTTTTCTATGAGCCATCTTGGTGTTGCCATTTAAAACCTAAATTATGATATTTGCCTGTGAATCCAAAATTGAAAACTTACTATTGTTATTTTATGCTTTAGTTAGTAAATTATTGCTAGTTCGAGAGCTCATCTCATATTATGCGAGTGTGCCTAGTTGCTTGATGGCACAATAAACTGTTTCTTTGTTAATTATCATTTATCAATAATATTTATTATATATAGGTTAGCTGGGGTATTATGTAATCCTTGTGTTGGTAAATAGAAACCTATCCATTATCTTATTATTCGAATGTCTGGACATTGATTGTTCAACTCCTATTATTGTGCCTACATCTCAAATAAATAATTACAAATAAACATAAAGGAAAAGCAACATTCATATTTAATTTAAAATTATTACAAAAATGGCAGGATGTATCAGGACCTATTATCTACAGATATCAACATTACATTGCGCGTTTGAGGTGATTTTCTTACGAAATGGCGCTATAAAAATCATCCAACAATTAACACTGACCTTTTTAAATGTAGGTACATGTCATTTAATGACATATATTTTCAATTAAAAACAAAGTAACCGGACAGTAAAATGAAATCTAGATTTTTTATTCCTATTATTTTTATTCCCGATACACCTGTATATAAGACAAGATGTTTTAAGAATTCGATCATGAGGTAAATGTAAAAAAGGAGACCATTAAAGATGGTTGGTAGTTGATATAAATACCTGCAACAGTAAAGAACCATCCCTGACGACAATCCTCAGGCAATACTTGTGGCTGGCGTCCCAGCGGGAGATGGAGTACACCTCCTCCATACAGGTGTAGGGCAAGAGGGGCTCCAGGAATCCACACGGCTGCAAACAAACAACACACATTCAATACAAGACATATTACATACCACAACATATTTCAAATTCAAATATTATGTACGACAATAGAGAACTCCAGTCCAATTTTTAAATTTTTTTAATGAATAATGAATGACCTTCTAACAAATAACTGCATTTTTTTTAGAGTTGGTTTTAATATGTAGTTAAAATAATTGTCAACGTTTTAATTTTTCAAGTTCCCCCGAAAACCACCATGTATGTGTAGTGAATCGTGTGACGTCATCACTCCCGAAAAGTTACTATAAGATCGGGCAACCAGCTGATCAACTGCCGCCATTTTGAAATTCGGTATTCGAAGTATTCTCCCTAGAGTAGCTTTACTATTTTTTTTTGCAGTAGTTTTTGAATATTTTCAATAATAGAGATAAACTAATAAGTGATACCTTTATTTTTAAAAACTGAATTGTTTAGGCCTAAATAATGTTTCAATAAACCCAACAACAAAATCTCTATAAACACTACGTAAATAAATGAATAAATTAATACGATGGCTTGTGTCATACCTACATTCCCATACAATGACTTAACGGTGACGTCACGACACGATGAGCAGTGATGTCACCACTAAACATTTTAATACTACCAACTTGAAGGCGTGTTTCTAGGACCCGATTAAAAATTGACTTTTTAATAATTTTTTAAAAACTCTGCGTTTAATATTATTTAATAAAACTTGTATATTCAGAATCAGCGTTTATTGGTCTGTATGAACATACTTTTTTAAAGCCATAATATTTTTCACTTGAGTTCCTTATTACGAAAAAATCACTCTCTAAGTGCTTTGCGCTGTTATTATTTATTTAGTTTACAGTAAAAATTCAATTTGGGAGGCGGATAGGGGTACCGCCGCCCGGGAAACATTTATTGGATAACCAACACCTCTGCCATAGGTCACCCCAAGCGCAGTGGGAGGGATGGATTCATACGTCCGTCACTCCTGGACACACTGAGCCCCAGATTCCTACCCACCCCTAATACCATTTTCCTCCCAGAACTTCCTTACAGCATCCCCAAGGATGACATAAGCACCTGAGGAGAATTAATTGTTTTCCTCAAGGCCTTCTGAGTGGAGCTAATGTAAAAAAATCTAATAATCTCATAATGTTTACAATATTCGTTTTACAGCAGTTAGTAAATATTATATTATACTAAACATTTCCAATTTTGAAAATGAAACTTTTTTTTTTGAAATAGGTAATTCACCCTTAAGGCATTGTGCAAAAAATAATTTTTCACAAAATGAAACTTAAAATCAAGGCAAAAGTTCTAGAGCTCACCGAACCGTAGTAAGAATTATTATATTTTTGTGGGACATTACCGCATTAAGTGATTTATTGTGGTACCGCTCAATTCCTCTAGCCTTGAATTTGGCAGACAATGGGGTCAGAGATTATCATATTATTGTACGCATCTAGCAAGAAGACTTTCGTAATGAGTAATTAGTAATGAATAAAGAATAAGTCAGATTACACCATTGCGAGAATTCTTCATCAAGTCATTTCCACTCGATTGTTGACAATCATGAAATAGGTATCGCATAGTAAAACGTGTGTTTAATTTTACTCCCACTCATTGCAATAGATATATATTAATCTAATATTAACTAGCTGACCCGGAGAACTTCGTACCGCTTCAGAATCGATAATTGTTGTGTTAACCTTTAACCAGAGAAATCCAGAGATATGTCAGTTTTAAATCAGATTTTAGACGTATTGACTCTTTTCCACAAAAAATTATAAATTGATTTCCAAAGATTGTTATTTTATCTAGTAAACGCATGTTTTAAATTTTGCGAAAAAATGTTTAATAAGGTCATACCATAGGTCGTCGGCAGATTTGTAAAATTTTTAAATTTTTTTTTGTATTATACATCACCCATTTCAAACCATATAATCAATCATGCAGTAAAATAAATCAATACATTATTGTCTGGGAAACATATGTTTCCGAATTTTAATTTAAGTTTAAATAAAATCATTAAAAATATATACGTACATGTGTTTCTTGACAAAAATTGGTCCGTTTATGTATTTATTTGCGCAATTACAAACTAATATATTTCAGATTTTTTTACATTCTTAGCCATTATTGAAAAATGATAAATACTTATGATCAAAAAATAATTACAAGAAGTACACAATTTTAATAGTTTTATCATCACGCCTTTCAGCATTTTTGGATAGGTATAAATTAAAGCAAATTTGGAATGAAATAAAATCGATATTGAGTTATAATTTTAAAGAGCTGGTACGGAGAATAATTAATCTTTCTCATTGGAACCGCCCTGTACGATTGTAAGAACATTTTTCGACGAAATGTGGATTTTCGGCCGCTGACTGGTTAAACGCCCTTAACTTATTAGCTGAATTAAATTTAGTTTTTTTTATTATGCTCAAAATCACGCAATGAAGCAATCAATTAATTATATATTGTATCAGAGATGGCGTTGTGTACGGATTTATATTTTTTGTGATTTTCTTACTTTTCCACTTTCCTACGACAATTTTCTTTATACATGTGAAGGAGATTAATTATAATTATTGTATTTTTCCTTTGGAGGGGTGCAGACATATGTTTATTTACCATTGAAATTTAGTGTGCAAGAAAGAGGATCAACATTATAACAAAAGCAAAATCAGCGCGTTGACATTTGACGTTTTTGAATTTTTGGAATTCATTCACTATTCAATATTATATTTATTACAATATTCTTGCAGCGCTTTCTGTTACAATATTCTTGCAGCTCCATACAAAATGTATGAGGAAAATAATTTTCTTCATAATTTTTTTTGTGAATTTTTCCGATGTTTTAATAGCTATTCTGCTATTCGGGGCGGAGACAATTCCAACAAATCAAAGATCATAAAAATCGGTCCAGCCGTTTTAAATGGAGTAACTAACCACCCGACTTTGTTTTATACAGGGTGTTAAGGGACGTACTTGACTTACTTTAACCAGTGATTCCTGACATTATTTGGAGTAAAAAATGTAAATGAAATTTTGGTCTCCGGTGACTTTTTTTGACCACTTTTTTTTTTTTTTCAAAAATTTTTTCTTCAAAATCAAACAAAAAAAAATTTCTTCCGCATGTCGTCACTGGTCACTCAGCCGGGTGACGGACGAACCCCTTACTCCGCCTCCAACTGTTCAACAACTACCATTTTTTTATGTTTTTGTAGAAAAAAAAAAAAAAAAAAACATCAAAAATGTCACCGGAGACCAAAATTTCATTTACATTTTTTACTCCAAATAATGTCAGGAATCACTGGTTAAAGTAAGTCAAGTACGTCCCTTAACACCCTGTATATTAAGATGTAAAATGTAAAATAATATTCTCCTCAATATCACTCTTTTTCATAAGAAGAAATTTAACTTTCGATTGTTAGGCGTGGGCTACACGATCCGCAGATATTTATCAAATATCGTAAAATAATGAACGTGTGCACTAGCGTATTGACGAATCACAGGATGTCTAGATGGCTGAATTCCGTATCCCACGGATCGTCATAAATATTGAGGCGTAGGCTATATGCTATATGTTCAATATTTATTTCGATCCGGAATTCAGGAATCTAGAATTTAATTGATCTGTCAATACGCTAGTCTGCACTTCTGCGAGTACACGTTCATTAAATAAATATCTGAGGATCACAATAAATATTAAATGTCTAGGGTTCGACTATGACATTATAAAAATACAAGACATGTACCTTCACATAGATGGGACAGCCTCCATGGTCGAAGGGCAAGGCTCTCGACTGGCAATTCTGAGGTTGCGGGTTTAAATCCCGACGTGTGAAAGTAAATTTTATTTGATGAATTTGTGTTATTTCACTAATTTCCTTTAAAATAATACTCATTGTATTTTTTTATTTTTTATTTTTTTATTGTAATATAAAAAAATATGAGTTACATATTATATACACATATATTTTACAAAATATTAAATTAAAGGTCTTTTCTGGTCATGTATACCTTATCAGAAAAGAGGGGCTCTTGTGCCTGATAAGGGAGCCACGATTCTTACTTGCGTTGTAAGTTATAATCTGTTTTGTATAAAATATTTACTTTTTACTGTAAGTTTTTTTGAAAAATTGTTTTATTTTATTTATTTGTTCTGATTGGTTGATGATGCAGCGTAATTCAGAAGGGAGGTTATTATAGTTTTTTATGGCTTGGAAAATATAATGATTTTGCATTTGAGTTGTTTTAAAATTAGGTGTAATAAATTGGTTTCCATTTCTCATTAGTTTGTAAAATTCTTGATATTCATCTATGTATAGTCAAGCATCAGTCAAGCATTTGAACAAAACAAATACGCATTTCGAGTAATTATTAAGCCGCAGCTACCCGAATTTCTACCGATTTCTTACATATCTCTTTTAAATACGTTTTAAAGCTCTTAAAAAATATATGTTATTCTCGAAGATAATATCTAGAAATTCCCCGCGCCGAAACGCAAATTATATAAAATTCCCTCGATAGAAAAAAATCGCAAAGTATGCTCCAAAAATTATTATAAACACGTTTGTTTAAGTTATTTTACCAGTTATATGTATGAAAAAATTCATAGTGTTACTTTAAATGCTGTTTAAGACAACCCCCGCGAGATTTTTGCTCTATTTTAAACGAGTCGTGTATTATTTTAATTTAATGTTGGTACCTACTTTATCGCTTGTCTGATATGGTAAGTAAACGTTATGCATCACGCAGGAATATTTTACATTAGGCAACTACCCAAACTACGTGACCAAAATTTTACAATTTTTAACTTCCCCCCCCGGTGACTAAAAACCTAAGCCCCCCGGCGCTCATTTGTACCAAGAGGGGTATTTTGAAGACCCCCCCCCCCTGAACGGGTCACGTATTATGGGTACGTTCCCTTACTTACTTACCCATGTACCAACAACCAAAATTAGTGTGTCATAACTACCCTACTAGGCATAGAGAAGCAGAAATGTTTATTATTAACTAGTTGGTCCCGGCATGCGTTGCTATGCCATTTATTAAGAAATTGTTTCTCCCTGAGTATCCTTTCCCATTCGTCTCGTTCCTCTTCCGCCTCTCCATTTTTCTCCCGTTCCCACTCCGTCACCTCCACCATCCCTCTCCCCACTCCACTGCCCCCCCCCTTCCCCCGTTCCGCGAACCCCCCTCCCGAGTTCCCCTCCCCCCTCACGTCCCCTTCCCCTCCCGCGTTCTCTTTCCACCTTCCCCACCTTCCCTCTTCCCTTTCCCGCTCCCTCGTCCCGCCAACCCTCGTCCCGCCAACCCTCCTCCCGCGTTCCATATATTCTTATTCAATCCCAGTACATTCAGTTTTTAAACAGCCCGCGTGCCACCTTTTACAATTTTTATTCAATTTTCCATTTTTCATGTATACTAAATTTGGTACCTAACATTAAAATTCTTGATTCGATTCGAACTATTAGAGGAGTACCTACTTTAAATAAATTTATCAACTTAAAGATTTTCAAAAATAGAATCCTGATTTAAAATGTCATTCTCAAACACGCGACCTGTCAAACGTGCGATAGCCGTTAGGTTTTCTGAAATTATCCAATTTTATGCGCAATTTTCTTAATTTTTCTCTCCGTAAGAACCATCCTCGTACTTTAAGGAATATTCTAAAAAAAGAATTAGCGAAATCGGTTCAGCTACTCTCGAGATTTGCGCTTAGCAACACATTTAGCGATTCATTTTTACATATAAGATATATCTCAAAATGTACACGGTGATAGAACAAAAAGGCATAAAATTCCGGAAATATTTAATGCATTACCTGAAAATATTAAAAATGAGACATCGTATGCAAAAAAAAAAAAAAAGTTAGATCATTCTACTTCAGTAGAACATGAAAAAAAATATTGTTTTCAAATACCTAGATCTATTGAAAACAAATAATATTGTGAACGAATAGGTACCTAGATCCTTTAACCCTTCCATTGTTCAAAATAAAATTAATATTATAATAAGCACTATAATAATTAGTTAAGTATTTTAATATTAAGTATTACATTATTAAGTAATTACTAGATATGTATTACGCACCAAAATTCTATTATATTGTAATTAAATAAATAGGAAAAATGAGAGATTTCTTACAAACTGATTAATCAGTTTAGTAAGATTTAAGTAAGATAAATTATTGTACAATTAATAACTAAATAAACATATTATTAAAAAAAATTACGATTTCAGCACAACATCATTTTTTTTTTAAAAACATTTATCTTCATAAATGCTCTCAAATGTCCGGAGACTGCGCGACAATGGCATTTACAATGTTGTGAGTTGTGAGGCTGAAGGGAGTGGGGTACGTAGTCCAGTCAAGGAAGGAGTTGTAGAGATGTAGAGTGCGTTAGCAGGAACCTAAGCGATTCCTTCAGGACTTGTTTAGGGTGCTTAGGGTGTGAACATACTAAAAGTCCTGACGTCTAGGTGGTGAGCTAGGGGGGGGGGGGGGGGGAGGGGGGGAAGGTCCCGATTTTCGGGTTTCTGTTTATATCTCAAAAACGGTGCGTCGCAAAGGAACACTTTTTGAGAATAAGTAGAAGCTCATAAAATTATCTACAACTTTTATTCTATACGTAATTTTGGAAATCCCAGCCGTTTTTGAGTTAGACGCTCCACAAATGTCAATATTTTCGAAAAAAATCATTTTACCTCACATTTTTCATCAAACATTCTTCATATCATCTAAAATATTCATCAAAGAAAGAAATTTATTTGAAAGAAGTTGTAAATAATTTAATTACCTTTTAGAATATATATACATATGCAAATAAATCTCCAACCAGTAAATATTTACAGCAATTTTAAGTTTTTTCGTAAAATGTCATCATTTTTAAAAAAGCTCTTTTCAAGTAAAATGTTTTCATCTTATTTCTGACACACAACTTTTGTTTGTTCGCCTAATAATATGAGTGACCACACTTTAAAGCCAATTATTAAATAAAGTAGACAAAAATCATATAACTTGAAATTTTTACATTTTATAATGATTTTAAAAATTATAATGCGCATCGCAATTATAATCACCCCCCATACACACAAGCCCTGCTTATTTATGGGGGTACATCGAATACATGTATTATGTAATTAATTATTGTGTAAAATTTATTATGTTTTACGTAACATTTTGTAAATAAAAAAATGATAATGATGATAATCTCATTATAATTTTATTCTACTTCGTTACATTAAGTACATAAAATTATAAACCTCAATGTTATCACTGTTCTCAATAACATCATGTTACAAATATCAACTTTATATGGATTCACGTTTTCATCCTCTTTGGACGTGAGGGTCCTGGCAAGCGTTGTTCATCCATGGCATCGTCATTCTCAGTTGTGGATGGTTCTTGCTGAATGGGCTCTACATCGTCTTCATCGTCGTCCTCGGCAACAGGCACGCTATTGAGGCATCTCCCTTGGCCGTGAAGGCACGCTGCAGAACAGGTCAGCATTGCTTTTCGGCATCCACATTTGCCAATTGCACAATCCTTGGTGCAGCGACAAAATATCATTTTCAGAAGGACCTCCGGTACTGGAGGATCTTCGGTTGTAATTGGCACCAGGGTGTCTCCTTCGTGTTTCCACCCCCATTCTTCAGGGGGCAGCTCAATCCCGAGCCACTGTTGAACTTGGTGGTATGTCCACCGGGAATGCTGTTTAGCTGCACTCTCTGTTGGAGGGAGGGAGCTGATGTCAGGCTTCATAACTGGTTAAGGGAGGTCTGTCTTTTTGGCGCCGCATACCATTTCAGGAAGCATTTATTTCCAGCCTCTTCAACCTCGTCGTGAGTAGAGGAGGGGTTGTAAAAGATCATTGCCGCTTACTTGATAATTTCTGACTCCAAGTACAATTTTGAAAAGCCCACCTTGCTTCTCCTGAAAGTTGCAGACGTTGCAATAGCATGTGGATGCAATAGCAATTGGATGCGATAGCATCCGGTAAATTAATGTAAAAATAGGATGTGTTCAAATCCACGATGCTGCATCTCTTAGGTGGACAGTGCCATTGTTTTGGTTTTCCCTCATCCGGTTTTCAGCAGCAGAATATCTTAGGTGGGAGGAGTGGAAGCAATCAAAAGGACAGTGAGGTCCACATCCTCACGAAAGACAGCCACAGAGTTGTGAAAGGATAGTTCCACAGCAGTCTTCACGATAAGGACGTCAGCATCATCGGTGGCCTGAAGAGTCTGTATCCCATTCTCCCGAAACTTTGTCTGTAGTAAGGAGATGAAGTTACTTTTGTTGGTAGGATTGGATAAAAAATCTTCCTGTTTAACGGGTATTGATTTGTTCCATGTCAAATTGATGTCGGCTGACCTTCTCAGTCTGTATCGTCGCATCTGTTCTTGTGATTTCGTACTATGGCTGGGTTTGCGTAACCATCAAATACCACAGTGCGAGTCATTCCAGGATAGTGATATAATGATCAAAAATTGCGGCAACGGAGGCATCTTTTTGTCAAATTACTCTGTGTAGTAGAAATCCTGGGTCCACAACTATGTTCATCTGAGACAGTAGAATAGTTTTTTGGTAGGCTCAAATAAGCTATACAGAACAGTTTTAGTTGTCTTTCGCATGCCACTTTCATTGAACAGTGCCAACGGAAATGGGGCCAACTCATACTCAAAGAATTTCATCAAATCCTCATCTGATCGTTTGCTTATACACATCCGCTGAAACAGCAATGTCGGGTCAACTGCAATCTTTTCATCGTGAATTTTTATCGACAAGCTGACAGAAGACATTGGGAATGCACGATCTTTGGGGGACAACTTGATGTCTGAGAATGTCAAGCCCACTATCGCATTCATTGCCTTTTCACCAACTCGAACAGCATCGTAGCACGTTATTGTAGCATCTCCGACGACTAACCTAATCACCCATCACAATAATAATGATTATAAAATGAATTCCACTAATCATCTGTTCGAGAACAACTTACCTGCTTTCTTGCGTGCAAAAATTAATAAGGAATTTCCCGTGAAGAAAAAACCCGTCTTAATAATTTGGTAAGAAAAAACAGCTTTTTCTGAAAATGACGACATTTTACGAAAAAACTTAAAATTGCTGTAAATATTTACTGGTTGGAGATTTATTTACATTTTGACATTTAATTGACGAAAATATTGACATTTGTGGAGCGTATAACTCAAAAACGGCTGGGATTTCCAAAATTACGTAAAGAATAAAAGTTGTAGATAATTTAATGAGCTTTTACTTATTCTAAAAAAGTTTTCCTCTGCGACGCACCGTTTTTGAGATATAAACGGAAACTCGAAAGTCGGGACTTCCCCCCCCCCCCTCCCCCCCCTAGCTCACCACCTAGACGCCAGGACTTTTAGTATGTTCACACCCTAAGCACCCTAAACAAGTTTCTGAAGGAATCGCTTAGGTTCCTGCTCACGCATTCTACACTTCCTTTTGGACCATTCGTTTACTGGACTAACGGGAGATGGGAAATAAATATTATGAAGGTTTGTAAGTACCTGGATATTTAGATCTGGTCGCCAAACGAGAATTAAAGTTATTTCAGGCAACATTTATTTAATTTGGGAGGCGAGTACCGCCGCCCTGCCCTATGGCAGAGATGTTGGTTGTCTTATCTAGGTGACCTATGTCACCCTAAGTGGTTCGATACGTTTGGTGACTTAGCAGCAGGGGTGAGGTTTGTCCGGGTCTTGACGACGGATGTGTGTGCCCGCCAGCAGCATGGCAGGCCTGATCGGGAGAGAATGGTTGAGGGAGGCCCTTTGTCTTCTCCAGCCGTACTCTCTCGGAACATCACCTTGCACTGCAGTGGGGGGGATGAATTCATAACCCACCCCTCACACCCTTTTCCTTCCCAGAACTTCCCCTTCTTCCTTTCCTAAAAAGACCCTCCACACAGCATCCCCAAAGAGAGCATAGGCCTCTGTTGAAAATCTGTCCACATTGCTCCGCAATGGCGTCTCCATCCGATTTATATTATTAATTAATTTATTTATTTACGCCCTAGTGGGCTTTTACAAAGACAGATAATAATAGTTTGGCAGGTACGTAGTTCACAATAAAAATTAAATTTTAAATTATCATGATTAAATTAATAGTAAAAAATAAAATTAATTAAAATTAAAATCATATATTTCATTAAAGTAATTATAAAGACTTCATTTTATAACTAATACAGAATCTGCAAACATGTCTTCAATATTCCCAAATTTATTTCCAAAATGATGTAATCTATTTATAGGTGTATGACCCTCATAGTTTGTTTTATTATTTTTTCTTTGTCACAGAAGAAGGTAGCACTTTGCATTGTATTTCTGATCGGTGTGAAAAAATTTATTTTGGCGAGAATTCAGGGTTATCGATGCAATTATTAATGATTTTATTTAAAAGTACAAGGTCAGAGATGATCCGCCTATCTGACAGCGTAATTAAGTTGATTTGTTTCATCAAAAGAACAAAGTTAATATTTTGAATTGGAATATTCAGCTTAAAGTTAATAAATCTTAGAAATTTGTGCTGTACTTTTTCTATATTATCGGAATGTATTTTATACAATGGGGAATGGGGACCAAATGGGCGAATTATACTCTACCTGGCTTCTTACTAAAGAAGTGTACAATATTTTCAAACATTCTAGTGACTAAGAACTTGTCAAAGTCATTATTATAAAGTTGTAAATTTGCAAAGCACCATTGAGGTGACTTTTTCACGAAAATGGCGCTGTAAAAATAATTAATTTAAAATACATTTTAAAAGTGAGAAAATTATTCAATGGAATACCTCATTGTGGTAATTTTATTGAAAATTTATCAATGTTAGTGCGTGCGAACACAGTGACATTTCTAGGCAATGTTTCATAGGAGAAAAAATAAATCACACCGGTGAATGAATTTGTAATTTACTTGAATCACACGTTTGTAAAATTTGCGGAAGTGGTGGAAATGTGGTTAAGTCGGTCATATTAAAATTCCTTACTTGGAACTTGAGTAAATTATTGAAATATGATAACGCAGGTAACTAGGTACGTGGTCAGTGGAATGTTGACCTCACGGACAGTCTGGGCAATTGGCCTGGGTCCGATCCCATAACATTTCAGTTTTCGGGAATCATTTATTGGATAACCGTCTTCTCTGCCATAGATTACCCCAAGTGGTTCGCTACTTTTGCTAACTTGGCAGAATTCAAGGTCAAGGTTAAAGTCAAAGTCGAGGTTCAATTTGGGAGGCGAGTATGAGTACCGCCACACAGTGGTTGCAAATGCTCATTTTCGTCTCATAAATTTGTAACTTCTTTGTTTCTTATCATAAAAAAATGGTGTGTTGAATAAAAACTAAACAAATCTTTATGTTTCATATTTTTAATTAGTGAATTATTATTATTTTGATATTAAACATGTCATTTCAAAAACAATTCATCCTTCTTTAGTACTGCGACAAGGTAATTTTCTGATAAAAAAAGAGCAGCGGCAAAACCGTTTTTTGACACTGTTGCGCAAAAAATAAGCAAACTTTTTTTAATGAGCACATTAATTTTTTTTTTCTTTTATAAAATGGTGTTTTAATATCCACCCAGCGCCGCCCCGGGAACCATTTATTGGATAAACATCACCTCTGCCATAGGTCACCTGAAGTGGTTCTCTACGTTTGGTGACTTAGCTTGGGTGTCCAGGTTCATGGGCGAGGATTGTCTAGGTCTTCGCGGCGTATGCGTCTGCTACCTCAGTGGGAGGGATGGATAAAACATCTGTAATAAACTCTATGATACACTATTTTTTACATAATATTCACACAGGATGCCCTGCGGAAAAAAGTTCCATCAGGGCCTAAGTCATCTTTGGGGATGTTGGATGGAGGTTCTTTTTAGGGAAAGAAAGGAGTCACTCCAGGACAACCAGATTCCTACCCACCTCTCACATATTTTTCATTCCCCAGAACTTCAACTCCTTTCTTCTACCTAAAAATATCCCCCCCACACAACATCCCCAAAGATGACATAGGTTCTGAGGAAACTTTATCCTCAGGGTCTCCCATGCGAAGCCAATGTAAAAAATAGTGTATCATAGAGTTTATTACAGATGTTTTAAATTTTGTAACCACTACACTAGGCACACAAAGTAAGTAAAAAAATACTTTTTTCGTTTATGATTTTCGCCGGAATGTAATTGTAATTACTGATGCATAACGCCTCGAAAATTAAAATGAGTTCTTGTAACTAATACATATATCGCGATCACTGACAGGTAGTGTCCGACCGAAACTAGTTTTTACGGCCGAAACCGAAACCGACACTGAGTTTCGGCTTCGGTCTCAGGTTCGGCCGAAACCGAAACCGAAACTTCCATATAAGGTCATGTTGTCGTGGAAAAAAAATAGTGAATCCTAATCAAACAGCCTTTATTTTTAAATCATATATTAATCATTCGGTCTCTGAAAATAATTGAACTAAAAATAACCATCACTTCTTTTTTCAAATAAATTATTTATACTTTTTGAAATCGTAATCGTAAATCACTTCGTAAATAATATTAAAAAAATAGTAGGTATTACCTTTTAGAACATTATTAACAAATAACGTAAATAAAAGGTAGAAAACAAAATTACTTTTTTTTAACCTAATTTGTTTAGGTACACTAAACAAATAATACTCATCTTAAGAACAAAATAATTTGGGAGGCGGGAATGGGTATCACCATCCCGGGAACCTTTATTGGATAACCAACACCTCTGCCATAGGTCACCTCAAGTAATTCGCTACGTTTGGTGATTTAGCAGGGGTGCCCAGGTTCATGGGATGAGGTTTGTCTAGGTCTTGAAGGTGGATGACCAGGACACACTGAACCCCAGATTCCTACCCACCCCTTTTCCTTCCCAGAATTCTCCTCTCCTTCCTTTCCCTAAAAAACCCCTCCACACAGCATCCCTAAAGATAATGTAGGCCCTCGGGAAAATTATTTTCCTCAGGGCCTATCATGAACTAAATAATTTCAATAGCGAAATAAAACTTAGCTATTTCGAAATAATGTTAAGTATAAACAACTCCAATTTTACAACAAACAAACCGAACTATCGCAAATTTCGCGGAGCGAACACAAACATGTGAATCAAGTCCTGACACGACTATGAGCGCGGATGCAGCAAAATGACACTTCGTGATTTCGCCACTTCGTGGCTCGTGTTTCAGTGCACCGAACATGTCCGATCGCAGAACAAAACCTCCCGAATTCAGTTTCGATTTCGGCCGTAGTTTCGGCTCGATGTCGGCCGAAACCGAAACTAAGCCGAAACTCGTTTTTTGGCCGAATTTAGGCCGAAACCGAAACCGAAAGTTCGGTCAGACACTACTGACAGGATCGGCTATTCGAAACTCCGAGTTAAGGAGGAGGAACACGCGTTTTCCACCTTTTTAACTAATCTAAAACATTAAAAAAAACTTTTTGATCCGGTACTATTAAACAGCTTATATTCATCTCCCGGTGACAGATTTTTTCAAATTTGACTTAAAATATTTCAACTTCAGATTCGATTTACTGGAAAACGAAAGCACAAATCAAAAAAATTATAGCACAAAATCGACTCTAAATGTGATGCAGATTCATCAGCTTCCAGCTTGTACTGCGAGTTTCTGGACACCGTGTACAATAGAAACAAGAGAGATGGGCCATGCCATGAACCATTATTATAAAACCGCGTGCACAATGTCGCCAACATCGCTCACATTCACGCACAGCGGCAAGCCCTACCTTCTGCCTAGACAACAAATGCTTTCACTTTCATTGGTTGCGCCGAGCCGCTTTGAAAGTCCGTGCAGCTTGGTCGTAGTTCGGCGACAGTCGGTAAGTTTCCATGCAAGAATTCTCATATCCTTTGTTGCTATTATCGCCATGGATTATATTAAAGGATTATTCGACAGTGTAATTTTCAATTCACGTTATTTTTATAATATGTATTATATGTAATTCTATTACAATACACGTGACATGATAAATAAACGAACATTATTATTTATCAATTATTTCCCAACGAAAGGTACAAAATGCTGAAAAAATTAAACTAATTAATCCACCAAACAATTTGTGTTTACTTTATTTTAGTGAATATCTTAAACTATGTAATAAATGACAGAATTAGATTGAACACGATTGACTTCTTATTTTATTTATTTATTTATTGCTTCTTCACAATTTATATACATTTTTAGCATGTAATTATTAACCCCACTAGGGTTCGCCTGTATCGGGGTTAATAATTTCACAATTTATTAAAAATCAGACAAAATGTTCTCATTCATTATATCATTAGTTCATACCATTTTCAACAATAGATAAAATTAAAAAAATATATATGTCCTTAGGTTTTTTTAAAAAAATATGTGTAAAAAAAAAAAAAAAACAAAGATTTATAAGCGATTACATTAGAGCGAATCTTTCTTATGCAATATTAAAGTGACTATCAAATAATTATGAAATAAATATGAAAGAAACCGTTTTGATCACAACATTATTGTTTTCATTCCATTTAATTGACCGTTTTCATTAAAATATGATTGTATTTTATAGTGTAAGTGACACCTTAGAAATGCCATCCGTGTGATCTTTTAGTTTTGACAAAGATAACCACTATATATTTATTTATTTATTGTTTCTTTACCATTTTAATTTAGGTGTTATTGTTTTACTTTTGGACAGTTATTTTTGAAAATTATTCAAAGCATACCAATTTTAAGCATTTTTTTGTAGAAATAACCGGATATGCCTTGGTATAGAATTATAGTATTATTATTATTAATATAATGAAATAATTATAGTGTAATAATTTTTTTTAACTAATTGATCCTAATATTTGAATATCTTTGAATTGATCCAACAAAAAATTTGTGATTAGTTTATTTTAATGAACAGTTTAATCTATGTGAGAACTTCAAACTTTAGGAGGCCGGTCTGGGTGCCGCTACCCCGGGAACCATTTATTGGATAACCTAAACCTCTGCCATAGGGAACCCACCCCAAGTGGTTCACTACGTTTGGTAGCTGCATGGCAGGCCGCATGGCAGGCCGGATCAGGAGAGAATGGTTGATGGAGTCCCTTTGACTTCTCCAGCCGTACTCTCTCGGAACATCTCCTTGCACCGCATTGGGAGAAATGGATTCATACGTCAGTCACTCCTGGACACACTGACCTTCAGATTCCTACCCACCCCAATACCCCTTTCCTTCCCTGAACTGTCTCATCTTCCTTTCCTAAAAAGACCCTCAACACAGAATCCCCAAAGATGTCCTAGGCCCTGAGGGGAATTATTTTCCTCAGGGCCTCCTGTGTGGAGCTAATGTAAAAAAATATTATTTTAAATGTATTTGAAATGATTGACTTTTGAACTATTATTTTTAAAAATTATTCAAAGCATATCAATTTAAGCATTTTTTGTAGAAATAACCGGATAAGTCTTGTATAAGAATTCGAGTAATTTTTCTATTTTTATACATATAATAGGCAACGATTAGCAGACATAAGAAATAATACGAATAAGATTCACAAGGTCATAGTTCATGACGCGGTGAGTCCGACAGTCTGACGTACGGAATACATATTACGAGAAAAAGATTGAATAAAACATACTACACGCTACACGTTGTCTTGAGAAAAATGTAAACACGTCATGTGCCGGGCAGGAAATCGAGGGGAATCTTGCATAACTCGCCAGCTGTTAGAAACATAACAATATTGACTTCCACTTCAAACAAGGAAATGCTGAGTAAAGTCCGTCGGTGACACTAATATACTGTTACTAGGTGAGTGAAACAACAATGCAATTTGTACCGCCTTCCCGTCCCGTCCCGTCTATGTAACCATTTGAAAGAAAATTAATTTCGCCAATTTGATTGCCAAATCGATTGTTATTTGCTTCAAGAAAGAGTTTTGGATCAGGACCCCTGGCATGGTCGATCGTTATGGATTGATTGGATAACTTTCGGAATCTTCTAATCGTTCCCTAGGATAACTGCAGATTGTTAACATACAAACAACTGTTGACGTCGAAAATATTAAGAACACTTAGTCATTATGAACCTTACTGATTCGTAGGCGATCTGCAATCATTATAGGGAACATTGAGAAGCTACCGAAAGTTATCCTATAAATTATTATCGATCGACATTGCTAGGGGGCCGGGATCAATTCGTTCAATTACATGGATTTGTTCGAAACGCTCGGCGTTGGTCACAAAAACGGCCTGTAGCAATCTAATCGACAATTTGACGAAATAAAAAGCAAGAAACGTAAAAAATACAGAAAATTTTTAAAGAGCCTTGGGAGACGACAATCTCATTTAAAGTTTAAAGTTATTGTTTCTTAAATTAGAATATGGACACAGAAACTCTAAATTTCTAGCTGTGAAGGATTAAGTTTACGTCTCTTTTATTTATACGTATTATTTATTATGTAATACATTCTTAATCCTCCACGGCTTAACAATCTGAGCTTCTATATCCATTGATGGTATTTTACTCTTATTTAAAAAAAAAAACACAGGAGGCCCTGACCCAAACAAAATTCCCTCGGGGCCTATGTCATCTTTGGGGATGCTGTGTAGGGTCTTTTTATGGAAAGGGAGAAGAGGAGAAATTCTGGGAAGGAATAAAGTATGAAGCGTGGGTAGGAATGACGGATGCATGAATCCAACCCACTGCGGTGCAAGGCGATGGGTCGAGAGAGTCCGGGTGGAGAGGTTAAAAGGTCTTCCCCGACCAGTCTCTCCCGATCCGTCCCGCCACGCAGTAGGTGGGCAAACACATTCGTCGCCGAGACCTAGACAAATATCACCCCATGAACCCGGGCACCCCTGCTAAGTCATCAAATGTAGCGAACCAGAGCAACCGGCAGAGGTGTTGGTTATCCAATAAAAGGTTCCCCGAGGACGCGGTACCCATACCCGCCACCCAAATTAATAAGGTATATTTAGCTTGTCTATTTGCTTTCCTTCTATGATTACGTGAAGTGTTTTCCTTTTTTGTCTTTTTTGGGGTGGTGAAACAACACTTGAAATTATTATTCATTATCTTTCGTGTATTGGTGGCCAAAAATGACATCTACGGCAATAATATTTAAAAAAAATTGTGATGACATTGATACGGAGTATGGCGACCACCTGGTCGAACAAACGTATGCGAAAAGTAATACTAATGAATTACATGACGATTGAAAGAAATACATTATTTCAATCACAAGCCTGATTGCTTTGTTTGAAGTGGGAGACGAGGCTAGTAGTGGGTGGTGTTCTAACAGATTATTGTGATCACATACTATCAAAATGATTCTCAGCAAACATCAGCATAAAAAGTGTGGATCCTTGAAACTAGCTGTGGGTGGATGGATAGCTTTATAACGTTTTAAAACAGTTTTATGCTTATGATGATACAAGTAAATATTATCTTTAAACTTTGTTTTAATGAGACGGAAAAATACTAAATATCAGTGATATACTTATCCAAATGAATCAATTCTTAATTCATAGAAGTGGTAAGAAGGAGGAAGGTTATTCAATTATTATGGCAGAACAGCAAAATTAAGGCATGATATTTTTACTTCATTATTTTGATACAATTCAATTTCACTTTGAATTTGTGATTTATTTGATTAATTTGTGTTATTAATTTTAAAAAAATACGTTGTATATTTGCGGTGCGTAGTAGAGTGGAAAATACTGTCAGTATCGCCCTGGTGTCAAGATTGCTATTCAGAATTGATGACAGATGTTGCTTGAAATGGCTTCAGCCGTAGCTACAGATCTGAATTTGACAGGTACTCCCCCACTTTCCTCTTCCTCATCTCCTTGCCCTCCCCACTACCTTCAGCACCACAACACACCCCAATTGGGGATGGCATAGTCTCACTCGCTCCAGACGGGAGCCTTATGCGATATTCACATAAAAAAACAACTTCCTTTCCTACTTTATAATTCAAATGATATTTACAATATTATTTCCAAAACATAATTACCTCTCCTCCCACGAATAGGCCACTTGCATCACATTTTTTTTTAAATTCCGGTTTAGACAAATATTCTAAGACATTCTGTTTTTTTAATCGTATTTTTGAAACCCTGGGGATTTTTTGAAAATTTCAATCCGAAAAATCAGATCATTTTTTATAAACCGGAAAGACGGGACATAATTTTATAGGTGCGAAAAAACGATAATTACTTAGCCGAAAATCATTTAAAAAAAAACAACGTTTTCCACACGAATGGCACAGGAGAATAACGAGGCATACCAAAAATATTACATCTCATAAATATTTTTTTCCTTGATCCATCTTATTGATCATAAATCATTATAATGTACAACGTGTATATTACTAAATCCAATGTAAAATACTTGTACTTGTAAATTACAATAATAATAAGAATATTATAAAATTTGATTTTGTTAAAATCAGCACCATAACCATTATACTTCTAAAACACGTACCAACTTCTAAAATGTACGGGGTTCTCTTCTGTCAAAAAGTCAAACCAAATGATAAGTTCGCAGAGAACAAACAATAAATCTAGTGAACGAATTCAAAAATTCGCCTGAAATCAAAGTGATGCCATATTAAAAAAATAAATCAGTGTGGAATTTTACAAAATTAATAGGAACATTTTCGGAGACGGGACATTTTCATGTAGTGACGTCACCAGCCCAAATAATGGATTTATTTAAAAAAAAAAACTGTACATTTCTAAAACATTTTAATAACATTTTCGCAATCTTAATAAAAAGATCTATCCACACGATTTTTTCCAAGTCGTTATGAATTCAATGCAAGTGGCCTATTAAGAATATAAAAGTTTTCTCTAGTACCTACTTATAACCAAAAAAATAACCGAATAACCCATTTACCAAAACAACTGCTATTTTATTTAGCACATACACAACCAAATTGTGACATGTTCAAATATGAAGGAAAATGCTTTACGAAAGTACTGTCATCATACCAATTTGGTTGCACTATTTTCTCGTTACATAGTCAAACGGAAAAAAAATCGTGCGGCTCTTGATAAATAACTTGTGAAGAGGTATTTGTACCTATTTTAAATTACTCTTTATGGCTTACTGTAGAATTATTGTATAGTAGTAAGTAGAACGGCGACAGTCAGTCACAGACGTCACAGTAGATTAAACGCAGTAGATCCTCCACAGTAAAACGACTCTAACCTCAATTACCGTAGAGAAATCATTATGACAGAATGACCGGAATAGAACGGCCGAAGTAGGCTGAATGAGCTTAGGTTCGTAGTAGAATGATTATTTATTTATTTATTTTTTACAGTTTTTTAGAGAAAATTTGTCCTTACTGGGGTACCCCGTTCTAAGGACACATTGTACAAGTTTTATTATTTGAATTGAGAACTCCAGTCCAATTTTTTTTTTTAATGAATAAAGACCTTCAAACTTAAATAACTGCATTTTTATTTTTATTTTTATAGTTAGTTTTAATAGTTAAAATAATTGTCAAAGTTTTAATTTTTCAAGACCCCCCGAAAAGCACTGTTTCTATGGTGGATTGTGTGACGTCTTCACTAGCGTGTGTCAATTATTTCAACTTTTGAATTCAGAAACGCCCGGGGTCTCAAAAGTTGCGTTTTGCAAAGAAAATGAGAACTGCATTTAATTTTTTTTTTAAATGGTTATTAGCCCGCTAAAATGCATTGAAAATCAGAAAACAAACCTAAAACAATTTTTTTTTCAGTAATCTAACCTTTTAACGTTTGTTTATTATTAAAAAATGCGTATAACTGACAAAAATGAAAAAAAAGTTCAACTTTATGAATACAAGTAAGTCAACAGGAATTCTGATTTTATCCAGAAGAAGTGTTATTTTCCCCTTTTATTTTTTTAACCAACACATCACATGTGTTTAAATTTTTTTGGTTCTTTATACTGCAGTTATGTAATGAAAAATAAGTTTGATATAAAATATGAACCCTTTGTTTTATTTTTTTTCCAAATCACGAAATCTATTTTTTTTTCGAAACTTCCGGCCATTTTAGCGGGCTAATAGTGAACAACAATTTTTTTTTACGTTTTCGAATAGCTACAGATCATACGAAACTTTTGAGACCCCGGGCGTTTAAATATAAGGCCATTTGTTTTGAATGGAACAAATATGGCGGAATGACTTTATGATTTATGATGACAAGTGTGAGAAGTTGAGGAGTTTTTTTTATTCAAGATTAATTGCTTTTAATGTAGAAAAACATTGGTAAAATGTCCACATCTCACCGCTATGTTATTATTGTATTTTACCAAAGTGCAATATAAAAACAATAAATCATCTTTTCATTTTCATTTCATTGCAAATACAAATGACATCGTATGCCATCTTTGTACATTGTTTTATGTATAACACATACAGAAACACTGGTATTTATAATACACTGATCATGACGATTGTGTAATAACTTGTATAAAAAGCCCTTGAAACTAAAAACAATTCGAAAATACGATCGATGTATCGTAAACCAAATGTCAAATATGACCTATTTACGACTATATTTAGCCTCAAATATAGCCCTTTACCGTCATCATATTAATTGTGGAGGGCCTAAATAAAGTTTCCAATAAACACAACAACTATTATTTATCTAAATCTCTTTAACAGTATAAAAATAATAAAAAAACACGAAATGTTGAATGTCTTACGTGGCGTAAGATTTCAAATGTCAATACAACATTCAACACGCTATCACCAGGTGACAGGTTAGCAGTGACGTCACCACTAACCATTTCAGTAATGCCAACTTGACGCTGTGTTTTTTAGAGAGGTTAAAAATGCACTTTTTAATAATTTTTTAAAAACTCTGCGTTTAATATTATTAAATAAAACTTATATATTCAGAATCAGCGTATATTGATCTATATGAACATATTTTTTTAAAGCCATAATATTTTTCACTGGAGTTCCTTATTATAAGTAAATACCCATGTTAGAATATTATCAAGAAAATTTACGAAGTTAGATCTAAAAGAAAGTACAAAACAAGCATTATTCTTTGTTAGGTTGCAAAATTGAATCTATTTTCTTCCTTCCCATGTCCATAATCCATATTTTTATGCTTCTTTTGAAGGCGGTTATTTTTTTAGTATATTTATAATAAGTATATATTTTTATTACCCTGGTAAAAGAATGCTGATATAACATGTCTTATAATGGCCAAAGTATAACAGTGACTATGCCTTATCTATAAGTTGTGAAAAGAAGAATTTTGCACGACAAAAGACGCCATGAGTAAAATGCAAAAGATAAAGTGTGATAAAGACATAACCAATACCAAACACTAAGATGAGACTGGTCCGGGCATTGATTTTTCCCATAGTTCTTGTAGGTACGGTATGGAAACACGGGCACTTACAGCCAGCGAAAGAAAACTGATAAACGCTCTCGAAATAAATATGGTGCTGGTGAAAAATGCTCAGGACTTCTTGGACAGCCAGACGCACAAATGTGACGGTTCTGAAATCATTCAGGCATCCACAATCAGGCATCCAAAATATGTCTGCAACGTATCTTAAGATACTTCGGACATGTAGCTCGCCAAATTGAGAACTCCAACTTGGAGAAATTCATACTGGCAAAGTGGAAGGAAGTAGAAGCAGATGAAGGTCACCAATGCGCCGGAGTGACCAAGTGTCACTGTCGTCTGATACTAGGGTATCCGCAGCTCTTCACGCAGCGCAGAACAGCTAAGAGTGGAGGTGCCTTGTCCACCATGGAAATTGGAGTAGGTATCACGATCCTCGGCAATAAGGAACCGACTTTAGAAGGAGAAAACAGTAAAATCATGCTGATCTTAGTAGAAGGCCCATTGTAGAAATACAGAAGCAGAGAAAAATCACAAGTCAAACGAAGTGTTGACGTAAAAAAATGTATTTCCTTTCAGATATACCCACCTTTATTAAAATATTGATAATTGGGTCTTGCAAAAAAATAGTACAATTTATTGACATATTAATTGATTCGTCGGACACTTCCAATAATTCTAGGCACGCTCTATCGTTTGATAGTTGGCAGTCTCTCTAATAACATACCCAAATATTCTGACAGTCGAATTGAAATAAAATTTTATTGTTGCTTTTGAGTGCGCGTGACGTCATCCCGTGCGTCACACGCACGTCACACCGGTGATTTATGGCGCGGAGCGGTAGGTGTTCTACAACGCCAATTTACAACGGAATTCTTCCGTACATAGTTACGATGTTGATAGTTGGTACGAAATTGGACAGGCTCACCAAAATGATAATAATTAGAAGTTTTTTGGATTGGAACTATCTAATGGGACCTCTAATAAAAAAGGGACGAGAAGGGTATCGAAACAATTTTGTTGAATACCTTATTATAAACTAACGGAATAATATAATAACTCGGAATAACTCCGGAATAACTCAAATTGTAAAATTTGAAATTATCTTACAAATTAAATTTATGTATACATACCTAGACGTTTTTGTTATTTATTTTTTGGGGTGTTGCGCTGCCTCCTTCATTTCGGACAGCGTTACAGTGTCGCATCATCAGGGCATATGTAACACATCGAAGGAGGTAAATAACGAAAATAAATAAATGACGAAAATACTTTTGGCCGTGAAAATCTAAAATCATGTCATACCTAGGCGTGTTTTTCCAATAAATTCTAGACAAATTCTAGACAAAGGAGGTAAATATAAAGTTACATTTTGTGTAAGTAGGTTTACCTTATTTTCCCTAAACCGACTACACAATTTGGGAGGTGGGTATGGGTACCGCCGCCACGGGAACCATTTATTGGACAACCAACACTCCTGCCACAGGTCACCCCAAGTGGTTCGCTACGTTTGGTGACTTAGCAGGGGTGCCCAGGTTCATGGGATGAGGTTTGTCTAGGTCTTGGTGGCGGATACGTTTGCCCAACCACTGAGTGGCGGGCTGGATCGGAGGAGACTGATCGAGGGAGGCCTTTTGACCTCTCCAGCCGGAATCTCTCGACCCTTCGCCTTGCACCGCAGTGTGAGGAATAGATTCATACGTCCGTCACTCCTGGCCACATTGACCCCCAGATTCCTACCCACCCCTCATACCTTTTTCCTTCCCATATCTTCTTCTCCTTCCTTTTCCTTAAAAAACCCTCCACACAACATCCTCAAAGATGATATAGGCCCCTAGGAAATTTTTTTTCATGGGTGCCTCCTGTGTGGGGCTAATGCAAAAAAAAACATAAGTCTGCCGAGGGCCAATGTCGAGGTTCAACTGTCATGGAATCTTTTTTTTAGATTAATAGAAACATAAAATTCAAAGTTATGGGCAAATAACACAGTAAACACCAGGAAAAACACATCTACGCTTTGCCCAATTCGGTTAAAACAGAATACGATATAAATAATAAGTTAGATTGCGTGAGGTTATTTTAGGTTAGTGTAGTGTGTAGTGTATTGATTATTCGTGTAGTTTCAGCTTTCTTCAATAGACGTCTTTAGCATATGTAGTAATACGAAGTTTTGCTATATACCAACAGATGGCAGTTGAGTATGATATCAGAAGAGTACCACCTATCGTCGTTTGTGTCTTAGTCTTTGTGTTTTTTGTCTGTCACAATTTGGGCGGGCACTTACAGTCCTTCAGCAGGAGCAGCAGAGCAGAACTACATAGAGCCTAGTCTAGTAAGGTCGTCTGTCCAGTTTAATAATATTCATTGTAAATATTTACGATAACTAAATAGGTCAACTAGTAATCACACTTCAAACTTATTTGGAAGATACCCAACTCATATTAAGCTTTATTAATATTGGAAACTAAGAAATAAACAATTACGTAAGGAATATTCTGTTTTGTCATTGTTCCGTTTTGACATGGAAACGTCTAGTTTAATTCATTACATTAGCATTACTCCTAGGAAAGAGTTTCGCACTGCGATAAGAGAACTGTTTCAAAATTATCTTGAAACGTAATATTCAGCCATCGGATACCTACATCCATTTCCATATATCACATCAGTGCACTCAGCAAAGCTGCCGCACACACACCAATACCAAATATGTACCGCACACACACCAATCCCAAATGTGTACCGCACACACACCAATACCAAATATGTATCGCACTCACACCAATACCAAATTTGTATCGCACACACACCAATACCAAATATGTATCGTACACACACCAATAGCAAATATTAATTACGGTATTGGACATTAACTTATAATCATTAAGAGCGTTTAACCAGCCAGCGGACGAAAATTCACATTTCGTCGAAAGTTGTTCTTACGATCGAGCAGGGCTGTTACAATGAGAAAGATTAATTATTCTCCGTACCAACTTTTTAAAATCATAACTCAATATCGATTTTATTTCATTCCATATTTGCTTTCATTTATACCTACACCCAAAACATGCTGAAAGGCGTGATTTATTTATTTGAGACACAAACAGGATATTTATAAAACATTTTGTGGGTAATATATAATAAATTAAAATACAAATATAAATATCCCTATACTAATGTGTCTGCAGTAGGTAATCACATTTGAATTTTTACAGAAGCAAACACATGAAAAACAATGCAAGTATTATTTATACATAACTTAAAAACAAAATTGAAATACATTATAAGTATACAATATTTTATACTGAAATGTAACAAAACAACAATTTTTTTTTTTTTTTAGGTGCACAAATCGTGGAGATATTTTTTGAAACATGTTATGTTATTTACAAAAATATCTATGAAAGTGTGTATTTTAACAAGATCGTTGTATGATCTAGATATTCTAGACATAGGATTAAAATATCCAGTATTATTGGTAAAAATTTCAGTCCAGAATATGTTAAGGTTTCTGGTAGATTTGGGCCTGGCGTATAACTACATAACTATTAAAATAATGTACTTTTTGTAATTATTTTTTGATTATAAGTTCATTTTTCAATAATGTCTAAGTTAAATAAGAATGTAAAAAAAATCTGAAATATATTAGTTTGTAAGTGCGCAAATAAATAAACAAACGGACCAATTTTCGTCAAGAAACACATGTACGTATATATTTTTAAACGACTTCGAAAAGGAGGAGGTTCTCAATTCAACTGTATTTTTTAATTTTTTATGTTTGTTACCTCAGAACTTTCGACAGGTTGAACCGATATTGATGATTCTTTTTTTATTTGAAAGGTTGTGCTTCCCGTGTAGCCCCATTTTAATTTGGTCCAGTTCTGACAATGTCATCCATGAGAAAATCATATAAGTCTTAAATTTGCATCAAGTATGTGTTTGACAAATGAACGAATAACTCAACATCACGCCAACCGATTTCGATGATTCTTTTTTTATTGGAAAGGATGTAATTCAAGGGTAATTTGATGAGAGTTTGGTTAGGTTCTGTTTATGGGATCCATGACAAAGTAACGGAACTCTCCAATTCATAAGAACAAATTAACGATACTCGGCCGAATCCTAATCGAATTAGTTAGTGTACTTCAGATTCACTAAAAATAAAAAATAAACAAAAATTTTAACAAAACAAAAAAACGACTTAAAAAAATGCACTAAAAAGTAAAAAAATATTTTCGTATTCTTCTACAACTTAATAATCAACTTACTTTTTCTACTCATCAATATGTAGGTACAATTGTTATTTTTGGAGTCGGTGTCAGTCAAGGTACCCGGCCCGGCGTGTACACTTGACAGCTCCCCTCCCGCCGTGGCCCGCTCTCGCCTCTCACCTCGTCAAGTCGCGCGTGCGACACAAGCACATCTCACCTACATATAACTATGTATGTAGTTACAAACCTACCTTGGCTGACACCGACTCCAAAAATAACAATCGTACCTACACATTCATGAGTAGAAAAAGTAAGTTGATTATTAAGTTGTAGAAGAATACGATTTTTTTTTTACTTTTTAGTGCATTTTTTGAAGTCGTTTTTCGTTTTTTTTTTAAATTCTAAAACATGCAATACCCAGATAATGTATTGATTTATTTTACTGCATGATTAGGGAGCGTACACAAACTACCTGACCAACTTTTTGCAATTTTGAACCCCCCCTCCCCCCCCCGGTGACCAAAAACCTAAGGACGCCGCCGCTCATTTGTACCAAGCGTGGTATTTTGAAGACCCCCCCCCCCGGTACGTTCCCTTATATGATTTGAAATGGTTGTGATATAATGCTTTTGAAAATATAACAAATCTGCCAACGACCTATGGTATAACCTTATTATGCTAAAAATAAACATTTTTTCTCAAAATTTAAAACATGCGAATGCTAGATAAAAGAAGAATCTTTCGAAATCCATTTGTAATTTTTTATGGAAAAGAGTGAATACGTCTAAAATCTGATTTAAAAATGACATATTTCTGGTTTTCTCTGGTAATACCTCCTTAACTGAAATAGAAAATACCAGATAAACTTTTCGCTTGTAAAAAAAAAAAATGAGAACATCTTGAAGTGACTATAACCGTGTTTGGTGTCCAGGTAATTCCCCACCTTCTCCTCTCCACTACCTTTAGACTCACAACACCCCATTTGGAGTAGTTGGGACTCTAGTGCGCTACTCGTATAAAATAATATATACCTATATAAATATACACCGAGGTTCTGGACTCTAAAAAAATTCACAATTCACGATTTTTTTTCTCAATATTACTGTTATATGACCTCCGTGGTTGAGGGGTAAGGCTCTCGACCAGCAATACGGGGGTTCAAACCGGCGTGCGCAAGTAAATTTTATTTGGTCGAATTGGATTATTTCACAATTTAATCATTTAAAATTGCCCTGGTGTAAGACCATCATTCAGAATTGAAAATTTGCTTCAAATAGCTTTAGCCGTGTTTGGTGACCAGATTTCTCTTTCCAATCTCCTTCCCCTGCCTATTACCTTCAGCCTCACAACATACCACAATTGGAGACGCTAGAGTCTCACTGGCCCCAGACGGTTGAGAGCAGTTGTGGTTGTGACTCTTGTGCGGTATTCACATAAAAAAGTTATCCTGAACGAATCAACTTCGTTTAAAAACAAATTACCGAACACGTGAGGTATTCGAAATCATCGTAATTCGGCATAATTTGAACAGGAAAAAAAGGTAGACTATGGCGTGTAGTGAACCGCATTCAATGTAGTCTACAGTTCTGAATTTACGGTCTAACAAGGCCTCGCCTGCAGCGATTAGTGGATTTAACCTATATTAATAAGGTACCTTTTTATAACCTCAAACCTAAAACAACAAGAGCACACATTTGCTAAAACGCTAGACGGCAAATGATGAAGGAATGATGTAAACATATTTTTTATAGAAACGTCATCTTGATGGGAAGATACCGTAGTTACACTTATCATCTACAGTATTTTGTTATTATCTCAGTAGGGAAGGTTAGGTTGGACTTCGTTTTATCCGGAACCGTTATTTTTGTGACAAATGTCCTGGAATTCCGCAGTGATTCGGCAGTTTTACTCTGTAGGTTTTAGATGTTAGTATTTGAAATAAATATTAAAATTTATAAATAACTAGCTTGTTCCCGGCATGCGTTGCTATGCCATTCAAATAAATAAATTGTTACTCCCTGCATGACCATTCTCATGCGTCACCGTTCCCCTCCCCCCTTCCCCTTCTGCATTTTACTTCCACCTTCCCCGCCTTCCCCATCCCTCGTCATCCTTCCCGCGTACCTTACATCCTTTGTTACCTTCCCCCACCTGCTTTCCCTCCCTGCCGCTAAAATATATGAAATACACACATTTTCAAACCACTCGCGCACCAAATGTAGTAATTTTTTTATACAAATGTCATAACGCCAAAGCTTACCATTATAATATAGAAATATTCTTCTGCTAAAATGCAATGTTCTGTAAAAATTTTTTGTCAATTCATCGATACTTTCCGAGATTTTCGGACCCAAACATACGGAACCTAAATTTTTATTTTTTTCTGTAAATTTCATAATGCCAGATCTTAAAATTATATACAGAAACACTCTTCTGTTAAAATGGAATGTTCTGTAAAATTTTGCGTCAATCCATCGATTACTTTCCGAGATTTGAAGACCCGAACGTACGGAACCTACATTTTTTTAATACAAATTTCACAAGGCTAGAGCTTACCATTGTACATAGAAACACTATTCTACTGAAAAGCAATATTCTGTAAAAAAAGTCAATCCATCGATTACTTTCCGAGATTCGAAACATACGGAACCTATTTTTTTATATATCTACCTATATAGATTTTTATATCAATGTCACTTTCACTTCACTTTTATGGAGCTTATATAATAAAAAAACATATATAAATAAATAATATATATTTTTAAACTTTCAGCGGTCAACGGAAAAATCCCAAAATTTAATAATTACACATTTTGACAATTTTTAGGATTTTATCCATGCAATTAAGAGTACATTTTTGAGACAAACTGAGAAGAATACATATTTAATTTTCTAACGGCGAACTAATTCACGGCGAGAAAAAAGATAAGATAAATAAAAATCCGTTTATAATAATTATGTGGACGCCCGGTCAGATCTGTCTCTAAGAGGCTCTAATATAATATGATGTTTGTGGCTAATAATGTCCTTCTAAGGCTTGAAGGGTTAACGGATAATTTGTCCAAAAATAATAAATAAATAAATGTTACGAACCTATTCTATTCATATCTATCCTATACCAATAATGACACCAGTAAACTTGTGCTGTTCGTAAATCAACAATGATGGTTAGATATAAATGATGCGTATAATAAATTTAAGAACAGAAGCGCGAGCCGAGCCACGAATTACGGGAAAGGAACGAAGCAGTGGAGGTTATCCACCACTTACCCGCCCTGGTATAAGTAACAGATGGTTACTCCTTCAAGGCTCTCGCAAGATTCTAATTTTTTTGTTAAAAGAAGCTACATTTATTGCAAACGGCGTTTCGCGATGTTTGCGGTTGCTTCGTTCCTTTCCGATAACTCATTGTTCGTCTCGCGTGTGTACGAGTGCAAGCTGCCTTAGAAATCAAGACTATATGGGCACACAGCACACAGGACACTCAAGAGGCCCTCATTTCGTAAATATGTATTTAGCCGTAGAATAAAGAAGAACACAAGAGACGCCACATGGACCTGTTTTATGATCCAAAAGTCTGAAAATTCATTGCTTAAATTTCATATATGCAGAACTGTGTTTCACCTTCATTATGAAATTCAAATAGGATAGCGATATACGATCAGGCAAGTGGAAGAGAGGCAGATCGTGTGCAGAACTAAAAGGTCAACTGAGTCAGCAGCGACATTGGTTTCTATTCAAATCTTTATGGAAGGCAGATTTGATGTTTATCCTATGTATTTAGCTAACGAGATACGAGGCCCTACCATCATTATTTCATCAGACAGGGTGGATAGCTATTATTATCTAAGGGAGGCCGTTCACCGGAACCTTATTGAGGACGTTCTAGAAAGTACGCAGATAGAAAAACCATTGTGAAAGTATCGCAATTTGAAAAACTAGACCCACATAGGTCTTTGGTCTTCATCGACCAAACAAGCAGAAACAATAGCATTTTTAGCGTTAATTTAGAATGTCATCGAAGCACGATATTTTCCTTTTCAGCCTACTGTGTTTATGTGGGTATTTAGCAAGTAGGTAAAAGTTGATGAATATTTCTAGTAATGCGGGCAGGGCAAGTTCAGATATATCATTCCTCGAGTTTGGATGTACTGTACCAGCGATAAGTATTCTAGGGATATAAGTATATACGTACCTACACATACTGCACATTTGCACTATAGTTTACGTAATATTAACTTCTTGCTATCATATTTAATTGGAGTAATCTGCACCTATAAATTGTTAGTTTTACAACCTTTATTTGGAGTGTTGGGTCTTTGGATAGGATTATTTTAACATAAAGAGCTTTCTGCTTAAAACTCATCACCGAACACATTTCTTATTTGTTATAAGGCTTATAATAAATTCATTACGTAGAATCTATTTTTTTTTAATATGTTTTTTTATGTGAATACTTCAAAGAGTCCCAACTGCTTCCGTCTGAAGACAGTGAGACTACCACTAATTACTCCAATTGGGGTATGTTGTGAGGCTGAAGGTATTAGGGAGGCGAAGGAGATGGAGAAGAGATAGATGGAGAAGTACCTGGCCATTCAGATCTGCTCTCCCACAATACGGCTAAAGCCATTTCAAACAACGTTTCAATTCTGAATGGTGGTCAAATAAAATTTACTTGCGCACCCCAGTATTTGATACCGCGACTTTCAGATTGCTAGTTGAGAACCTTACACCTCGACCACGGAGGCCGCCAAAATACTAAACAAAGCGCAATAATTAATTACTACCACCCTTATTATTGTCAGTATTCAGAGAAAATAAGCTACAATCTTAAAAACGTTTCATGTTCGTCGAATTACGGAAAATTTAACATTCAAATTGATTGACAGGGCTAATAAATCTGTAATTTCTTATCAAAAAAAGAATTGGTGTTTTCTCTGAAAACAAACCACAGCTACATTTAGATAAGATATTGAAGAAAATTTTATAAGAAAACTTTATCCTTTTCTCTTTTCCCTTCCCCACCTCTTCCCAATGGTTCACGGTATTTTCAAAAACGTATCAGTTAAACTGCCTCCTCATAGTTTAAACTCTTGTGTGGTATGTACGAATCAAAGTAATTAATTATTACGCAGAGCATTGAAAATATCAATAGGCAACTTGCCAAGAGAAGTTGTGTACGTCAAATGTAAATATGATAAAAATGTTGCATTTATTTAATCATTTGGGGAACATGAGTATCATGTTTGATTTCGGCATTTTGGACTAAATTTATAACTGTTTAATGTACCAACCTAATATGTTAAATACCTACGTCAGTCAAATGTAAAAACATGTGATTAAAATGTAGTATTTCCTCTAATCTTTCGGGAATATGTTGGAGTATTATGATTGATTTCTTTCTACGCTTCAGTATAAAACAGACCGCGCAATTAGTATCGATGCGAACAACACATACTTTGGATTCTGAGTAATGGTACATAAATATATGTATACACTTCCGATGGTGGTCTCCTCGTGAATTAACACTGTGAAATATTGTTAGCATTGTATATTGCTTTCGCTTATTGTTTTAAGTGAAAGAGGAACGGGGAAAAATTCACAAGCGCGCATTAATGTCCTCTACATCTATGACGTTATATAAATAGACTTGCCATAGTCTCACAAACTCAAGATATAATGTGGCAATTAATCAAAACTCTTTTGTTTTCAGCGATTTTCAATAATTTCTTAATTCAAAAGTTATTCGTGTGTGATAAAGATAGACGCTTAAAAGAATATGTGCATATGAACGAAACAAAAGATAGAACGCGGGCGGCATATTCGTATTCAAAATTCAAAAGTTCCGTCAAATACTGTATCAAGGCCGACTAAAGTAGTAGGCCTGGACACCAGTCGAATTTTGAGGTGTCAAATAGCTATAATGAACAACGATAGTTTGCAAATGGCGTTGATTGTTATTGTATTTGTTATTTCTGCTGATATGTATGTTGTTTTACCGCAGGCAAGTAAATAAAGAATCATTAGATTATTATTATAAAACGTAAATTTTACTTAGCGACGGCATGGCATCGACTTTGTAATTTGGCTGTTGCGCATCCAGACCTGTACTTTAGTAGGCCTTGAGTTCTCTAATGACGCATAAAATCTTTGGGCGGAAAGCAATTGTATTATTTTTATAATCGATAATAATAAGTAATTTGCATGTATTTACAAATGAAATGTTATTCCTTCGCTTTTACGGCTGTTTAACGTGTAATGGAAACATTTTCTCATCACACAGGAGGGAATTTTGGCGCTTTTTAATGCAATTTACTTACTAGTAGGACACGACCTTACTCGACGCGTGGCAGTTTAGTACTAAAGTACTAGAAATCGAGTACTCTACAATTGTCTTGTTGTTGGCTTCCCATTTTGAGATTTCTACCCCGCGTCGAAAGTATGTAACATCTTTGCTCTACATACCTCCACCGAAGTACGGTTTCCGTACTCCGTTTGTTTATGCATGAAAAATAAAGGTTCGACACTTTTTAAACACACATATGTAGGTATGTTATGTTTTCCAAAGTGAATACCGCACAAGTCTGGAGCCAGTGAAATTATGGCTCCCTCAAAAGGGGTAAGTTGTGAGACTGAAATTAGAGGGGAGGGAAATGAGATGGAAAGAAGAAGACGGGGAAATAATCACCAAATACCTTGGATCAGCGTATACGATATATAATATAGCGTCGAAGCCAAATACGGTTAGAGTACTTTCAAGGAATGTTCTGAATCTAAATGACTCTGAAAGGTGGTCTTTTACGAGGGAGATTCTGACAGTTTCTACCACTCTTAAAATATGAATGTACTAAAATTGATTCTACTATTTATATTTACATTTCGCGAGTCGAGTATGTTCGATTTCGGTATTTCGGACACCCACGTTGGAGTAATCGTTGGTACTTGTTTATGTAAATTCTGGGCAAGTGCGGCTTGCGTCCCGTGCGGGCGTGAAGAACAGATGACGGTGGTATCGCGTATCGGGTTCAACACCCGGCGACTGACGTTTCCGTGTAAGATTAACGCAAACATAGTATCAAATGGCTGCCGGTATTAAAACAAACGACCAGTGACCTCAGTATATCCATCCTACGACTCAGTTTTGCTCTTCGTTGTGCGTTGAACCTATGGATTATAAAATACAGTGTAGATCTGATACCTATCTGTCTAACGATTATTATTGGTACTTGCCAAATAATTTGAGACTTAATTGTTTATCGTATGTTATCTAACTATTTATACATGTGCTTACAGGGTTTAACACATGATGCAATGCTGCTTCAGGAGCTTCTTGAACGAGTTTTATTTTGCTTTAACTATTATTTTTGCTTGTATTACTAACCTGATTTGTTGTATTATGTTATTTTTCTGTTAAGCACTTGCATACTGCTTTCTAACAACGTATGCAGGGACACTGAAAAAAATTAGAATCTTACGAGAGCCTTGAAGAAGTAACTATCTGTTACTTATACCTGGGTGCGTAAGTGGTCTAACCATAAATAAACATAAAATAGTTGTAAGGGTTCCAGAACATTGAAGAAAAGTAAAGATGAAGAACAAACAACAAATTTAACCTAATCTAACCAAACCTAACCTAATACTTAATCATGTTCTGTTTTGTCACTGTTCGGTTTTATCAGGTTAACCATTATAAGTTATTATTTATTAGGTACTTATTTAGGTAGGTTATGAGTAGGATAGATTCGAACCAGGCTACAAATGGTTATGTTAGCTTAGGGAACGTACGTTTAGGAGTACAAAATCTGTTGTGCGATAGCTGAAGAAGAAAAAACTCTCAAATATTGAGTTCTGGTGTAATTAAGTTTGAAATACGTTTGCCAACGCAACGCTATTTTCAACACGCTAAAACATTTCAATCATTAGCTATGGTGCTTTGAAGCAGGTAGTCTAAAATAATTTAGATTAAGATCCTGCTCAGACAGGGAGTAAAAAAAATATAGCCTTGAAGGATGCGCTGTTTTTCAACTTTATACTTTGAACTCAGTTCTAACATTACAGACTATCATTTTGAACTATCTGAAATGGGTGCATAATCCAAGCTCAAAAAGAATGCAGTTCAAAATAAAAATGAGAGCGGAAATTTGAAATGATTTGTAAAGAACAATAAATCCAAAAATGAATTAAATATATATTTCACAAAGTATCCGCTTCATATGAACAAAAAAAATTAAATATGTCATTTTTCTTATGATCTCCGTCGTCGAAATATTTCTAGAAATTGGAAAATTAGAGCATCTTTTATGACGTGCATTTTGAGATGATTTTTTTCTGATAATAAAGAAATTTACAAAAAAATGTTTGATTATTCCGGAAGATATACAATGTTATTTTATAATAAAAAAAATCGTTATTTTAGGTCTACAAAAATTGGAGATTTGATTTTTTGAAAAAACGAAACACAATATTTTGTTTCTCCTGGCCCTCTAACATGGACGATCGATAAGAATTGTGTGGATTACTTCGGTAACTTCTCATCGTTCCCCAGGACAACTGCAGATCGCTAACATCCAAACAATGTTAGACGACCTCCGTAGTACAGTGGGTAAGACTCTTGACTCACAATCCGGAGGTCGCGGGTTCGAACCCGGCATGCGCAAATAAATTTTATTTGATTAATTTGTGTTATTTCACAATTAATTCATTTAAAATAATATATAGTATATTTGCGGCATGTTCCAGAGTGGAAGATACTATCAGTATCGCCCTGGTGTAAGACCACCATTCAGAATTGAAACGTTGCTTGAAAATGGCCTTAGCCGTGTTTAGTGACCATATCTGAATAGCCAGGTACTTCCCAACCTTCCTCTTCCCCACCTCCTTCCCCTCCCCACTATCTTCAGCCTCACAACATACCCCAATTGGGAATGCCATAGTCTCACTGGCTCCAGACGGGAGCAGTTGAGATTCTTGTGCGGTATTCACTGTAAAAAAAAAGAAATAAAATAAAATTAGCCTTTATTACTGTTAAACTTATAAAACATTTTTGTAATGTAATTAATTATTTCTTTATTTTTTTATTATTCTAAATTATCAGCGTTTGGGTAATTATTTTTAGAAACAGCTTGTCTTTCGACATAGGCCTCCTCTAAAGATTTCCATTTTTCTCTATCCTTTGCAACTCTGATATATATCAATATATATTGATATTTATCAACCATCTGCCTCCCCGTATGCTAACCCGCAACCGAAGAAACAGCACTTGTACAAACAATAGTTGACGTCGAATGAGTCACTTAGTCATTATGAACTGTTATTTATTCGTTGGCAATCTGCATTCATGCTAGGGAACGATAAGAAGTTACTGAAAATTATCGATATAATCTTTATCGATCGACCGTGCTAGGGGTCCTGAACAATTAACATTTGCCCTATACAGCTTTTCAAATTTCCGTAAACGATATGAAGTTCTTGTCAAACATACCAACATTCGAATAAACCACAGCCTAAATAATTATGAAACAGACGTCAATTAAAAGGAGAGGTATATTATTGAAAATTAGGAAAATAGCTCCTAAGTTTTAAGATATTTTTTACATTAACTCCACACAGGAGGCCCTGAGAAAAATAATTTCCCTCAGGGCCTAAGTCATCTGAGATGCTGTGTGGAGGTTATTTTTGAGGAGAGGAAGGAATGAACATTGATCTTGAAGAGACCCATGTTGTAGGAAGGAGGAAACGCAAAGGCCGGCAAATCGTTCGACAGCCGAGCTGTTGAAAACAAGAACGAGTCGAAGAAGCAACCCGTTCTCATGTGACAATTGTCAACCGTGTACATATGTTGGGCACGCGTTTGGCGTGTTTCCCGACTACGCACCGGTGCCGAAGGGATCAATGAAGCTAGTTCCTCGGCGCATCTTCCATTGAAATACCGGCAGAACAAGGATGAGTAATTGCTGATAAGATGATAAGTGATTGCTAATGGCTAGAAAAGATTCCGGCGTTTTTAAAATCTCGCTTGAAAAGGGCTTAATTTAGTCACAAAACCGCAAATAAAAGATTTCTAAAAACAATATGAGCTTTTGGACTTTTATTCATGCAGTGCATACAATATTGGCTGTAAAATAACATGTGAATCGTTTCATGAATACTAAACTGGCTTTTCAAAATAAAGTGGCTTACTTTTTAGATGTGAAACGAAATGGGGCGAAAGAGTTTCGTCTGGCAGTCAGTCTAGTCTCCAAGGTCTCTGATCTCAGCAAGGAAAGAGCGTTAGTAAAGCGTGTTGCCTTGTTTTCATTTCAGGGTGTCGCATATCCGTTCAATGTCAAACCACTTCCGTAAATTTGTAAAGAAATACAACCTTTTAACAAATCCCTAATAACAAGTCGCACCCCTAAAGCACATTAGTTTTGATATAAACAAAGTTTTTATTTGTGGAATTAGAAATTTCAAGCATGCTTCCCAATAACCTAAATATTCATATTTTTCTCTCTCTTCTTTTGTCACTATAAATTAGTATTAGTTGTTATTGGCATATTTAAATATTTTATTACTGATAGATGATAATATGTATTTTTATGCATATTTTGAAATTTGAATTGTAGTTTTTGGTGATTTTATGCATCACTCTCCCAAAAAAATTCTTTGACTTGTCTTCTAGGCATGCAAAATGTGTTAATTAATATTATCCATTTTAGTTTTTGTGGCGCACATAACTTCATTCTGCTTAAAATACGTCCGATTTAATTTAGCATTACCACATTCAGCAAAAAGTTTTAGATAAAAGTGCTCATATCTCAGTTCTCCGCTATAGTCGTTCATTCTGCAGAACGCTTTACATAAATGTGTTCATATCTCCGTTTTTATTCTGCACTCTTCATAAACTCAGTATCTGATTTTCATTTTTAATTTTTTTAATAATGTCATATTTTTTTGTCGTCTAAGTTTTCGTTGTGGCATAGGAGGAACGTGTAAAAAAGAAATTATAATTAAAACCTAAACATAATCGTCTTTATAGATGTACATTTCGGATAAAATCTGGTTAAAAACAGCGACACTCCTTTTATAAATCAATATTATTTATTTATTTATTAACGCCCTTTCAAGGAGCTTTTCGGGCTTTTCCAGATGGCTTTTCACAAAAGTGCTCATGTCTCCGTGTAACTCTTTCATTGTGCATAACATTCCTCATAAATGTGCTCGTATCTCCATTTTATAAAGGTTCTCATATCTAATTCTGCAGAACGCTTCTCATAAATGTGCTTGTATTTGATTCTGCAGAACGCTTCTCATAAATGTGCTTGTATTTGATTCTGCAGAACGCCTTTCATAAAAATTTACTCATACCCCCTTTTAAGTATTTTATTAACGCAGAATGCATTTTATAAACATGCTCATATTTAATTCTGCGGAACGCTTCTCATAAATGTGCTGATTTCGCCTTTTGAGAATTTAATTATGCAGAACACTTTTCATTAAAATGTGCTCATACCTCCTTTTTATTCTGCAGAGCATATTTTATAAACGTGCTTATAATTAATTCCTTTTTATTCTGCAGAACGTATTTTATAAACGTGCTTATAATTAATTCTGCTAACCTTCTCATAAATGTGCTTATATTGTATTTTAAGTATTTAATTCCACAGAACGCTTTTCATAAAAATGTACTCTTACCTCCTTTAAAGTTTTTCATTCTGCAAAAAAAAAAAAACAGTTTCCCACTACACGTGAATTGGATCAGAAAAATGTAAGTTGTTTCACCACTTCACCACGCCCGCCCGCCACAAAGCGATAGCGGATATTTTTGTTACCACCAGATAGTAATTAATCCCATGTGTGTTATTGTCACTTTGTTTATCAGGCGTGTAGGGAAATAATATACACATAAGGACACGCTAACTAGGCAAATAGGTGTGGCAGCTGTTATCATGGCTTTCAGCGGGCGTTAAATATCACGAAATTAGCGACCGTCAAATTAGAGTTAAATGACCGGTAAGATTTTTTGACAGTTCTTTAAGACGTTGTAAATAAGTGGCAATAATCTAATAGATTTTCTTTTAATTACTAATTTTGTAAAAGGCTCCCAATGGCCAACTATAACCAACCAACTACTAACTAACCAACTAACTGGCCAACTACTGGCGTCGTTAATCATTAAAGCTATTACAGTAAATACATGTTAAGGTCTATAATACTATAGGAATGCACTCTTTCTTTTCTCACCTTAAATTAATATATATATATTTTTTTACATTAGCTCCTTTTTTACATTATAAAGAAGGCCCAGAGGAAAAAAACCTCAGAGCCTATGTCATCTTTGAGGATGCAGTTTTAATGAAAGGTAGGAGGAAGTTCTGGAAGGAATAGGTACGAGGAGTGGGTAAGAATCTGGGGTCAACGAGTCCGGAAGTAACGGACGTATGAATCATATTATTACGTTGAAATTCAAAGATCAACTCATTATTATGTCAAAACTCAAAGTTCATATTTGTTTACATTATTTCCATACAGGAGGTCCCGAGGAAGAAACCCTATGACATCTTTGCGGATGCTGTGTATTTTTAAGGAAAGGAAGGAGAAGAAGTTTTGGGAAGGAAAAAGGTAAGAGGGATTAAATAAAAATGTAATACCTACGTTGATACGTACATATAAAAATGCACTTGTAAATAAATATCCAGGGAATCAGAAATAAAGTTTTTTTTTTTTAAATTATTGGAGGCCTACTTAGAAACATTCAAATAAAAAAATCACGACTCTTACATTGTTAAACTAAATAGCTATTTCAATTTTATATAGATGTAGGTATGTAGATGTTTCACTTGGTTAAAATTGATCATTTTCTAGTACACATAAACCAGGTATACCTACATATTGATTTTTGAAAATCTGAATTAGCCATTTCGTTCACATCTACAAAGAGAATAAGAACAAAAAAAAGTTTTCACTTTCCTTCGTGAAAACGCTCCGCAATTTCAAGACGCCACACAACTGGGTGGCGACATAATTCATCTGTTTTTAGACCACACAGACCGAGGCACTTTTGTGAGGTGTAACATGAAAATATACAATTGTACACTATTGACTATTTTTTTTATATTAGTTCACACAGGCTAAAGTCATTTGCATATTTTAAATTTAGATTTTAAATGGTGATCTCTCACCAGAGCGATAATGAGTTGTTTCCACTCTGAAACGAGGTACAAATTACTATTTATTTATGAACCACACGTGTTGTGACGCAAATTACTTTTTTATTAGCTTACATCGGTTTCGAATCCACGCCCTATTGTTCCCAGAGCCAGGAGACATCAGCACAACACTAGTACATGTTTCACAAAATCAGTATATTTTTTAAGGTGTTTTATTGAACCGTTTGTATTTCGTGCCTGGGGGTTGTATAGGCGGTCGGTGCGCCACTGACACTACGTGCCGTCCACTAGAAAGCCATAAAAGCTGTCATATTTATTTTTGTTTATTATTTAATATTTATAGATATTCTAAATATAGGTTTCCGTTTTTCTAAAACGTACCTAGTAATATTTTTTAAATATCTCCCTTTCGACGTAGGCTGATTATCGCTGCCTTAATCGCATTTCTGAGATTGGTTTATTTGTGTTGAAAACAAAAACAAGTAAATGGAATTTTGATATTATTATTTTGAATATAAATACATGTACCACCCCCCAGCTCGACGATGACGTACACAAAAATCTACGATATTGGTAAGAATCGACTTTGAAACAATCATTTGCAGACATTATAGTTGTTAAAAAGACATAAATCTCATAATTTTATCAGATTTTCTTAGTTGGGTTGAGGACCCATTGCTCTCGCAAAATGATTTCAGCCAGGCATAACTATTACCCAGCCTTATTTTGGGGCAACCAAACGGAAAACTGGACATGTATAATAATTGGTTTTATTCACGCAATTTTATATTTTTACAGAAATAAATAATTGTTTGATTTTATAGTAGGATTCTCGCGTTATAACAGATGTAGACAATACTTAACAGATAATGAATAAAGCTAGCTCTAGGAGGCTCGACCTCGTTCTCAATACATTCGTCACAGTTAATCCAACACAATACACGATTGACCGAATATACATAACCGCATTTCCTCAAAGATATCAACAACTATATGACAGACACCTTCAATTTATAACTAAACAAATACAAAATGTTGTTATTAAGGTAGTTCAGTAATATATGAAAAATACTGTATAACTTTTACTATTCAAATCTCAAAAGGGCGTTAATAAATAAAGAAACTGTATTTAGTTTCCACAACCTGAGTGATAAGCAGGGACCTAAAAAAATCACGTCGTTATTTTCAGCAAAAGCTAATTAAAATTGCGTTACTTCACGAATTTATTTCTCCACTGAGTTAAGCAGTTTTGTTAAATAAAAGAAATTGTAATTACTTTTAAGAACTACCTGTAATTTGAAATCTATTATATTAAGTATGTAGGTACATAAAAGATTTGCAAAAAAGAGATGTTTGACTGATTTGCAGAAAACAAGTGGTGGAACTGGTTTTATTAATTTATGGAGGAAGATATACGAGTACTATAACAAACACATCCGGGTTACGAATAACCTGACAATATTTGGAAATTTCCTACTATCATCACAGAAAGCGGAAAATGTTGCTTGTGTCGTAATGGAGGACTTAGCCAGTCGAGGAATCGACGCCTGGGTGGGACCCAAAGGCGATGCCAACTCAGCCACTGACCGGTCGAATGCATAATATTACTTTCTTATATTGTAAGTATAAAAACTATGAAAATTCGCGTTATTAGCTCGAAAATTATAAATTTCTCGATATTCTTGGGAATATAGCAAAATTAAGCTTTTTCGTGTAAAAATTAAGTATTTTTCTAAATTTTTTCAGGTCTTTAGTGATTAGTGATACCACCGGTATAAGGCGGTTAGCACTGAAATAGATAGATAAATGAGTTATTGATTGGAGGGCGGAGTGGGTGGTTATATCGGCTGCGGCAGGGGTGGGAGACACCACCTGCTTCTATGAAACAATGAACCTTTGCACTCTCCGGGTGGTGGAGGTGAGCCCGTTGCTAGGAAAGAACCACACACGAGCTGCGCTTATACTCTTATACACCTAATGAACTAACCAGAAACAGAATAAATATAAGCCGCAGGCAATGAAATAAGCTTTTAGACAATACGCCAGACCACTCAGGATTGTGCACTTAATTTGAAAGCACGCTGTATCGGGAGAGTTAAGAGAAAACCGAGCGGCGTTTTGTGCATACAGACATATTTCCCAATTCCTCTCTGGATTTTGACACTACTGCAAACAGTTTTGAAGTAAAACTTCTTAACGCACGCTTGACTTGGGGAGTAAGCTGGTAAATGCGTGACGAGAGCGTTACAGAAAGTGTTATCGGGCGAGGCGAACGGTCTGGCCTTTACGCACGCTTGACTTGGGAAGTAAGCTGGTGAATGCGTGACGAGAGCGTTACAGAAAGTGTGATCGGGCGAGGCGAACGGTCTGGCCTTTCCGCACGCTTGACTTGGGAAGTAAGCTGGTGAATGCGTGACGAGAGCGTTACAGAAAGTGTGATCGGGCGAGGCGAACGGTCTGGCCTTTCCGCACGCTTGACTTGGGAAGTAAGCTGGTGAATGCGTGACGAGAGCGTTACAGAAAGTGTGATCGGGCGAGGCGAACGGTCTGGCCTTTACGCACGCTTGACTTGGGAAGTAAGCTGGTGAATGCGTGACGAGAGCGTTATAAAAAGTGTGATCGGCGAGGCGAACGGTCGGGCGAGGCGAACGGAAGTTGAGAGGGAGATATAAATTAGTGAAGTTTAACTTCAGTCGTGTAGTCTAAAGCACACTCGCTTTTAATATAATACAGATATCGACCTTTATCGATGCGTTTTGCCCTTTTTGGTAAGTTATTCTTACAGGAATTACGACCCTTCAAAAATCGTAAAAAATTGTTTGGTTTGAACGCCATCAACAGACGTTCAGTATACAAACTTTTTATTTTTATTTAGTAACTATTATTTATTATTTTTAACATTTTATATGAATCATGTTAGGTATATATATAAAATAGAAAATATATTGGTAGTTCTCCTCACTAGGAGATCCTATGCTGAGGGGGACTATGCTTTGGATAAGTTTTCAGCGACTTCTATGGTTTAACTTCATGGTTTGGATAAGGTTTTCCAGAAACTTTTATGACGATGTTTTAAGTATACCTACTAGTAAATTCATTTTCCGATAGTTCCTTCAGCCATCATTTAATGTCCTTGATGTAGCTATTTTTTGTTTTAATTTGTTTGATACTAATGGGAGTTTGTTATGTAACTTTACTGCTAAAAATTCAGAACTTCTTTGTCCAAATGAAGAGTTACACTTTGGTATATTAAGTATGTCTGTTTGTTTGGCTCTGACAGTTTTGGATGAGAAAAATGGGGAATACAAAACCTCGATTTTGATGATTTTAGTTAGGATCAGCCAGTGGTGCAGTTGTCCCTTTCACTCAGTATTCGGGGGAGTGAGAGCAAGAATGACAGCAATAGTTTTTAAAAATACCTATTGTTAAAATTTCTCGACGACCGGGTTTTCCCTTAACGCCTTGTCTTACTGCTTTTCGCAGAAATCCATAGAGACCGTTCAACTAGGCAATTAAATATTTAATTGAAATGTATTTTGTCTAATGTTCTGTGACAGTTATAGAATGTCTTCCTCATGTCTAAATATTATTGCACACTGTAATCAGTTTAAAAGCATATTTGACTATAGGAAAATGTACTCATTTTAATATGGTTTTTACAATGACAACAGTGTGTGTTGGTTGATTTTTACCTTTTGGGGTGTTTTTATTAATTGAAAATAAAGATTGAATGCATTAATAATCTTCTTTACTAATTATAAAATGAAGTCACTCACGCTGTATCTGCGCTTAGATATTTTAAACTACGCAACGGATTTTCATGCGGTTTTCACCAATAGGTAAAGTGATTAACGAGGAAGGTTTTTAGGTATATAATTGCCAGGGTTTTGTGAAAATTACTTGAAATACATAATATTTCTGGCTAAGCGGCAGCGGGCAGCGTGGTGTGGATTTGATTTAACAGATGGCGTTGGTTATAAAGGTTTCTTTAGCCACAGCAACGTGTGGCCGGGTCTACTAGTTAAATATAACTCTAAATTCTTGAACTTTCTATATTTCTCGTCTTTCGAAAGACGGTGTGATTATTTTGGAGGTAAAAATAAGTATTTTAACCAGTATTTTTAATATCAGTAATTTAACCGCAAAATAATTAAAATATACAACTTTATAAAACTAAAGTATCCGACCGCAAGTAGAAAAAAATTAGAAACTTTGCGAATTTTTTATTAATTATTTTTACATGAAACGACAAAAAAGTGAGTTGAAGATAACGTTTATAATACATTTGCCTAATAAAAAAGTGAGTTGAAGATAACGTTTACAATACATTTGACTAATAAAAAAGTGAGTTGAAGATAACGTTTATAATACGTTTGCCTAATAAAAAAGTGAGTTGAAGATAACGTTTATAATACATTTGCCTAATAAAAAAGTGAGTTGAAGATAACGTTTATAATACATTTGCCTAATAAAATAGGTGTGTGTTTTTATTTTTTTTCGTTATCAGTAGTTATTTTAGTTAGAAAAAACGTAAGGTGAGACATTTTTACAATTTTGTTATGTTTGCATTAAAAAAATTTATATTTAAAAAACTATATGTTTATTTCGAATTATAAAATTTGAAAGCGGATTTTATCACCTCTCAAAAACAGTTTTTAGTTTTAGGATACGTTCAGAATTATTCCATTTACTTGAATTTTATTACAAAGCGGAAATATTTGGACCCTACGACAAAAAATGATCGATTAATGGGGGGTTCAGTCCGATCATGTTCTTGGCGCACATAAAATAAATAATTATTACAAACCCCTCTTAAGGCGATTCCATAAGAGACTTTATGGGAGGAGTTTAAAAGCTTTTGGAAAGGTTGGAAAAGGTATTTGAGAATTTTTTTTCAGGTTGATTTCGTAAAGTACTGTAAAAAACATTATCTCCTTTTTTACACATTGTTCATTGTAAACGGAAATATAAAATTGATTTTACGGAACCAAGCGACGCTGAGCCAAACGTCTATTCTGATTTTTAAAAATGGGTGTGGCTAGTATGTAGTCCTTGGGTGGACGGCATAGGATTCACTTTGAAAATCCAAATTCGTCGACCGCCGGCGCCGGCCGTATTGTAAACTAACAACGCGGAAATGCATATTTTATTTTATTTTGTGAAGTTCGGGCTTTAATATGTATTTTTTGGTAATTATTATAAAAGAAACTGAATTTGCCACATTAAACAAAAAAACATATCCGAAAAGGGATTTATTAATAGGAGAGTTGGCACTTGAAAGTGTTTTTTTTATGGACCTAATACTATATTTTTTCTAGGCTTATTAAAATACTTATTAAAAAAATGACCGATATTTTTAAGGGCCAAGATATGTTCTACACGCAGTATTTAATTGAAGCATCTATAATACTTCTAGGTGATCAAATTTTCAAAACAAAAACATATGATTTTGTATGATTTTGCATTATTTAGTATGGCTTCACCTTAACTGTAGATCTTAGAAAAATATATTTGTAGAACACTGTTACCTTAAAAACGAATAACTTAATACAAAACCATTCATCACCTTTTACACAAAAAAGATAAAATGTCTTCGTAAATCGTAAATATCGAGAGAATTAATCCGACGAGACAGCGCACAAAGATTATAATACCTAACGCTAGTTGTTAAGGAGAATTAATAATTATTTCATAAATTAAAATGTCGGTGTCTACGTGCTGCGATCAGCATCAGCGCCCCTCTTCGGGAATTAGTATGCAGGTTACAAAATCATTCAACCAAAGTTTCATTTTAGGTTCAAGAGACATTATTTATTCAATAAGTTCAGCTAAGCTTAGGTTTTTGGTCACCGGGGGGGGGGGGGGGGGGTTAAAAATTGCAAAAAGTTGGTCACGTAGTATGGGTACGTTCCCTAACGTATAAAATTACACCAAGAAAGAAGAGAATCAATTACAAGTAAGGTAACTATTTATTTAAAGAAATTTATTGAACTCAATAAACATTAACATAAACACCGGTAGATTTGGGATCTATTACAAAACCATGCAAACCAAGCCAATAAATTTGGGAGGCGGGAATGGGTACCACCGCCCCGGGAACCTTTATTGGATGACCAACACCTCAGCCATAGGTCACCCCAAGTAGTTCGCTACGTTTGGTGATTTAGCAGGGGTGCCCGGGTTCATGGGGTGAGGTTTGTCTAGGTCTTGGAGGCGGATGACCAGGACACACTGAACCCCAGATTCCTACTCACCCCTTAAACCCTTTTTCAGAACTCTCCTCTCTTTCCTTTCCTTAAAAAAACCCTCCACACAGCATCCCTAAAGATGACATAGGCCCTGATGGAAATTATTTTCCTCAGGGCCTCCTGCGTGGAGTTCATGATAAAAAAAATAAGACAACGAAAATATTTTTTATTTTTTTGTATTGAAATATTTAAATTTAGATGTTTTTTATTAGATCCATACAGGAGGCCTATGTCATCTAAGGGGATGCTGCGTGGGGGGTATTTAAAAACAAGGTAAGGATGGGAAGTTTTAGGAAGGAAAATGTGGGTAGGAATCTTAGTGACGGATGTATGAAACCATCCCTCCCACTAGTTTGTAAGGCGATGGGCCGAGAGAGTCCGACTGGAGAGGTCAAAGGTCTCCCTCGACCAGTCTCTCCCGATCCGGCCTGCTACAACTGCTAAACAAACCTCACCCCGTGAACCCGGGCACCCCTGCTTAGTTACCAGAAGTAGCGAACCACTTTAAGTGACCTATGGCAGAGGTGTTGGTTATCCAATAAATACCCATACCCGCCTCCCAATTTGAGAATTTATCAATAAGAGAATTTTTTTTTTAATTACCCATTCAACAATAAATAAAATCAGTGATGCTGTGATCTCTGGGATATATCTCTAGCCCAATTTCGTAATAATTTTCCTGTATCGCATAATATCGTTGTTTTCAGAAGCGGGAACTAGGAAATAATGTCCTTTTTGGTGTCGAAATGCCACTGTTAAAATTTATGATGTAAAATATTTTATTATTAGTAAAGCCGACATTTAGGGGTTCGTACTCGTACTTAATTACATTATTTATTTGAATATACATAAAACTGACATGTATAAATATTCACGAGGATTCACAGAAGATATTCCTTTACTACCGGATCGACTATGTGATTTTTCGATAATACTGACTACTACATGTTAAAATACATATTTCTATGCTTTTTAAAATTTAAAGTAGGTATTTCAAATTTAATAATGTTATCCCGAAGTTGTGCCACTTTTTTGATTTAATGAATTTAACGTCTGTTTCGGCGTTTAAGGCCATTATCACACTGTGGTTACGAGTTATTGATACTCATTTATAAAAAAAGATTTTAGATAAAACCCTCCCCAATTTTTATCTGCGCACAAATAACCACGGTTTGATAGCGGCCTTGAAAAAGCTGCCACAATAACAAAAACTAAAATTCATGTAGAACTTATGTATTAATAACATTGTTAAATTTGATTACTTTAAATTAAAAAAATAAATAAATGGAGTATTACGAATAAAACTAAAACAAAAAATTTCTAGTTTTTTTTCGTTAATTTTTCGTTATTAATAAGAGAAAACAGCGTGAAATGGTTTTCATCAGAGGTTCCCAAACTTTTTTTTCTCGTAGACCCAATTTCAAAATTTTACTGGTTTCGGTGGACCCCCTGCTGCTACATTTCTACCATATTCCCAAAACTCATTAGATTAGATCTAACGATAGACATTTGCGTCGCTGCTGAGTTGCAACCCTAAATTCAGAGTGGTAAAATAAAAAGAACAGTATACTTACTTGTATTCTATTTATTAAAATTATATTTTTACAGACTTAATAGAAACATCAATAACGTACCGCAACTTCAACAATGCAAATTAACAAAAAAATAATCATAATTTTAATGAGAGGGATGTACTTGATGGATTGACAATAAATTATCAATATTTGGCTTCAGTTTTGTAAGGAATAACCGCAAATCTCCCCGTTCTGTGATGTTCAATCTGCTCCTTTTTTGTTACTAGGTTTGTAACGACACTAAAACTTTTTTCGATGAGGTATGACAAGGGAAATGCTCTCAAAAGTTTTCTCGCAATTTCCCACAGCCCACGATATTTTTCGGGTATTTCCGCCTGCAGCCAAAATGTTTGATAGCCTTTTTTAAACTTCACCTTCAGCTCTTCATTGGTGCTAAGCTCGAGAAGCTTCTCTTGTAATACCACATTCGCCAATTCCGTTTCATCACATGGATTTATCATCCGTGGTGGTATTTCCATCGTCAGTAAATCTATTTTTAAATTTATCGTGAAGGGTATTTAAATGTAATTTTTTGAGTAGTGTATTATATGCCTACATTGATAGGTAACGCCAAGTCAACATTTTTGTTTTTTTACTAGGTATAGAAAAAAGATTAATTTTCGTGGACCCCCGCTTACAACTTGTGAACCCCCATTTTTTTATCACGGCCAACGTAGACCCCCGTCGAGTCTCCCGTGGACCCCTGGGGGTCCACCTGGACCACTTTGGGAATTCACTGGTTTACATTATAAATTCACAAAAAGATTGCCTTTATGATCGTGATTATTCAAACGAGTATCTAGGGGTGTTATTTGTTCCTGGTATTTTGGCCAAGTTTGGTAAGTTTCCGCCCCCCGGAGTGGAAATGTTAAATTAAGGCTCCACCTTCCTCCCCCGCCTCAACAATCACCCAATAACGCCTATCCCACCCCTTTACTCACGCCCGTCAGTCCATCCGCTGTTGTCTGCTCGTATCACTGGGAGAATCGTAAAATGTAATGGAGGCCGGTCTTTGTTTAGAGTTAAGACCTTTAGGAAGACCCGATGCTAAAGCAAGAGGAACTTTGGATTTGAGGCCAAAATACTCAATCAAAATGAATAATGAAAAAAAATCAAAATCTAGGTACGGCAAACATTTAGCTTGGTTATGAACTATTTTATTAATTTGTATTTTAAATTATAAAATATAGGCCAAAAGAAATCGATTTTTGATGAATTAAGAGGTAACTTTGGCATTTGATAATTATTTAAAAAATCTTTTTATCTTACCTACTATGTAAATACACAATGAAAAATCAAAAAAGTATTTTGCTTTATAAAAAGGCTTAAATCTAAAATTACAGCCGATTGATTTACAGTGGAAAATCGATTAAAATTTCAACCATAAAATACATCCTTTACGATGTTATAATATATTTTAATTTTATTTTTTAAAAAAGAGAGTCAAACATTTACGAGACAAGCAACATTTTCCGATTACTGTGTTAGTAGTAGAAGATTTTCAAATATTGTCAGACAATTCGTAATCCGGGAATATTTATTTTTCTTTTGAAATTAAAAAAAAAGTATTCTGTGACGTAGAGCGGGAAGAAGTTGAGAAGTCGTGATTTTGTCCCCAACGAAATCGGTTTAAAAGTATGAAGTGGGGGCAGGAATATTCATTAGCACGTTATGAACTTACAGGCACGTCAATCGGTAAGAATATTGAGTGCAACTTTATTGAGTTTGGAGTTTTAGGTATCTTCCTGATAAGTGATTATGTATAATGAAACCAATTTTTAACTTTTTTCCACCTCTTTTTTTTCTGACAGGACCGGTTTCAAACAATCACGCTTTTTGTGGCAGGGGTGGATAACAAATGATGTAATGTAAAATTTCGGTGATAAATCTCATCGTCAAGATTTTATCTAACAGTTGCAAAAATAGAAATCTTCCTGATGGATAAATGATTATATAAGACGTACAATTAAAAAAATAATAATAATTTGAAATTTTAGGAAAGAAAGAATAAAATATTAGGAACACTACCATTGATTTTATTTCCATAATTAAAAAATCGTTTTATTCTTTAAATTAACTAAGTTTAAAATCGATCCTTCGAAAAGTGACTGTTCGTGTAATTAGCAACTTCTACTCGGTTGGTACAGATATAATATGCTTAAGACGATCCTCTTGTACTGGATCCATTCGTAATCGGGGGGAGTAAAACCATAATCAATAGCCAACAGCCAGCGGTCTTTTCGGCCCAAAATCCGGGCGGCGACTGAGTGCAAATATACTACGACTGAGTACGAATATACTATCGGCCCTACTGCAGATGGCGCAAGGATTAAATTCGCAGTTGCGTAATGCCTCTTTTAATGCACTGGAAAAAACATCGTCAAAATTTATGTTTTATTTTATTTTGTGTAATTCAGAAACAAATATTAAAATGTTTTCTGATTGTTTTCTAAGAAATTTAATAACCTACATTAACCAATAAAACCATATCCGAAAAGGGTTTGTAAGTACGAGACTTTTAAATTTCAAAGCATTTTTTATAGGTCGGATACTTTATTTTTTTCTACGCTTATTAAAAGACTTATCAAAAAATTTGTCGATATTTTCAAAGGCCAAGACATGTTCTACTTGCAGTTTTTAATTTCAGCATCTGTAATATTTCTAAGCGATCAAATTTTCAAAACCAAATCACATGATTTTGAATGATTTTGCATTATTTCGCATAGCTTCATCTTAATAGAAAATGGCAAAGTTGCAAGTTTGTAAACACATTTTTCAAGTGACGCTGTGTTTATAACGCCGATGTACAGATTATAACCCTAATAAAATCGTTTAGTGGAGTAATTTCATCAGAGTGGAGTAATTTCATCAGACACGTAGGTATATAAAATAAAACGCAGAGAGGAAGTGTGGTGAAGTAGCGGGGTATTATGGGAAATCAATATGCATAATTTAATATCAGTCTAATTGGAAAGCAATTATGCGCTCTGACGTCATTGGCTGCATCCACATAGTGCTTCTGCAAACAGAGATTGTGCTTATCGCCACGAATGTCTATAATATATAATATGTGCAGTAGAACAAATTAAGTTTTGCTGTTGAAACAAGGTGTAGATATAAGATATTGCGCGCTGTGTATTATCTACGTGAATTCATTCAAAACGACCAAATCGCCAAAACAACCAAATTTTATATTACCTAAGTACTGTGAATTCATTCAAAACAACCAAATCGCTAGATATTTTAAGGCAGATTATATCTATCTACCTACGATTAATTTATGCGCCGAGCGCGAACTACCGATTTTCTTTTATGGTAGTCCCAGAGCGCGGTCGTCCGTGACGTCATCTTTCTAGTATCTTTTTCGTTATCATAGAAGACTTGTGAGAAGGAAGATTTGTATGTAAGCATTTTAGGACGGTCATCGATTATGTCATGTACGACCCCTCTCCGGGGCTACTACGTGAACAACAGATCCTTTTTTTAAAGTTTTTCTTTTATGTATTCAACAATATTATTATTCAATTAAAAAAAAGTGTATTTATAATAATATATACAAGTTCGGATATGTAATTATTATTACGCGTGACAGCAGAAACAGGTGAAACACGTAAAAATTACACAGCAGAACTTGATTATAAATAAAACTATTTTTTCTTTATAAACAAAATTGGATTGAATACGTAAAATAAAAACTTTACATTAAAAGTGAGTTCTGCATATTAAACTTGATAATAATAAAATAAATAAACGTATGTATAAATAAATATTCAGGCAATCGCCGCTTCCAAAATTTTCGCCTCACAGGAGCAGGCAAAAATCGAACATGTAATATATTTTTGTAGTTTAAGGGGGTATTCCACCATCCTCCTCATAGCTTATCCATACACATAACGAATAATAATAGATAAACAAATTAATACTCGCAACTGGTAAAAAACTCGGCTAACTTATTCTATATGTAGCCATTATTAATAGGTTCAAGTGCCGAATAGTAAACTCAGACTTTAAAAAAAATTAAATCCTGTACAATTTCTAAAATGTACGTTACCGTATGAATAATCTATGAGGAGGATGGTGAAATACCCCCTAAGTAAGTTAGATGTACTAATATTAAGTAAATTTTGATTCTTTAGACCCGGTAGTAAGCGAAAAAAGAAGCTAAAGATGGTTTGAAAGGGAGGTATATAAATACGAATGTTAGAGGGAGTGCGCTAATGTTAAAGATTGACTATAATTAAGCGAAAATTGTGAAAATCCTACTTCCTACTTAATATTATAAAGGCGAAAGTTTGTATGGATGTATGTTTGTTACTCTTTCACGCGAAAACTACTGAATGGATTTTAATGAAACTTTACAGTAATATAGCTCATACATCAGAATAGGCTATAGCTTAGAGCTCTGGCATTATGAAATTTATATACAAAAACTGCAATAGGTGGCACGCGAGCTGTTTGAAAAATTAATATAACGGGTATGAAGGGGAGGTGAGGGGGGATAGGATGTGGGAGCAGGGCGAAGGGTAGGTGGGGGGAGGGGAGGGGTGGGGTGGGCGGGAGGGTGGTGGAGGAGGGTGAGGGGTGATGGGGGATTTGGGGTGGTGGGGGAGAGAGGGGTGTGTGGGGGCGGGTGAGAGGAGGAGGGGGGGATTGGAGTGAGGATAGGGAATCTGGAGGAGGCGCTGTGGGTACCCCCCCCCCTAATGCTATGCGAGCGAAGTCGGGGCCAAAAGCTAGTATTTAATAGGTACGGTTCGTTTAAAATAGAGCGAAAATCTCTTGACAAATGTCTAAAGTAGGATTTAAAAATACACTGAGAATGTGAACACATTTAACAAAATTTGAAAAAAAAAAACGATTTTTTTTAACTAAAAACATTTTTAAACAAAATATAGGGATTTTAAACAAAAATACTATATTTAAAAAAACGAAGCCTTTTATTTAAAGCTACCAAAGTTCAATGCAGCCAACATAAAAACGTTGTCATGTTAATAGTAACGTAGCAGAAACACCGTTTAATGATCACCGAACAGAAACACAGGTCGTTAAATGTTTTTTTAAAGGCTGTAATTTTTTTTTCTATTTGTTTTGGGGGGTTATGCCGTGTTGCGCTACCTCCTTCTTTAGGACACTGTAACGCCGTAAAGAAGGAGGTAGCGCAGCACGGCATAACACCCCCAAAAACAAATAACGAAAATACTTTTGGCCGTGAAAATCTACAAACAAGGCTGTAAGTGTTTAAGGGAATTGTCATAAATTGGTTAAAATTCGGAATGCGCGATCTTAATGACCGATGACAAACCTAGTCGAACCGTCGGCTGATAATACTTCTAAACTTAACCTAACCTTTTGATGGTATAAATAAGAAAGTATCAAATACGGTAGATATAGTATTATAAACAGATTCATAGGCGGCGAAAGTAGGAACCGAAACGATTTACGAAAGTGTTTTATTTATAAAGTAACTAAATGTAGCTGGAATAATTCAAAGTGCAAAGGTGTGTATGTAAATACCCAGTGGCGGACTATGGGGGGCCCATCCCGAGGGGCCCACAAACGCCTCCATGTTCCCTTGATCAAAACCTAAACAAGGCTTTAAGGCACCAGGACACTGCAAAAAAAATTTTTCGTCATATTTTTAAATTTAATTTTCTGACCGATGCACTTTTTAAGAATATTAAGCAATTCGAAAAATTGACGGAGATACGTATGTATGTGTAACCTTTTGAAACAGTTTGTATGTTGAATTATCCTTCACCAAAACATTGAATGCGTTTTTCTCGAAACTTTTCAACACGTTTTTCAACCTGGTTGACAATATATTAAACAATCATACATACATACATCCGATTTGCATGCACCAATTCTTAAACTGTTCGAAAATCCAGTGTCTATGGCACCATGTAGGGGAATTTCAATATTAAAAATAAAAAAAATTTCATCGTTCATAAAAAAAAAAAAAAATAGAAGGGGGCCCTTTATAAAACAATCCCTAAGTGGTGTCTTAGCATAGTGACTGGGTTTTCGAACAGTTTAAGACTTGGTGCATGCAAATCGGATGTATAGTTTTTCTAATATGTGGTCAACCAGGTTGAAAAACGTAGTTTTGAGAAAAACGTGTTCAAAGTTTTACTGAAGGATAATTATTCAACATACAAACTGTTTAAAACGGTTTCATATAAAATGCTGTATCTTCGTTAATTTTACGAATTTTCTTAAAACATTTCGTGAGAGCATTATCAACAAAGGCATCATTTAGAAAATGAAATAAAATAAATGATAATTTTTTTTACAGTGTCCTGGTGCCTTAAAGCCTTGTTTAGGATTTGATCAAGGGAACACGGAGGCGTTTGGAGCCCCCCAGGACCAGAGGCCCGTGTGAACTGATTAAAAAGCTTGTTAAATTACAACAACTTCTTAAAATAGGGGGGGGGGGGGGGGGGGGGGGGGCTCATTCAGCTTTGCCTCTGACGGGGTTAATCCGCAACTGTATACACCTACTGTAGATCAGTAGTGTACAGGTATTTTTACTTATTTCTCCAAAGGTTTACGAAATTGTGGGGATGAAAATCAATAAAATCTGTGACGCGAATGTGTGCCGATTCACTCCGGATCGAGATCGGGGTAAATACGCAATTTATGGAAGTTAAAGTTTATTTTGAAAAGCTGTCGTAAACATCAAACACTAAACACAATGGAAACCAGAGCCGTGCACTCAAGTGGTAGTTGAAATAAAATACCAAAGATCGGCCTTTCAACTGCAAATTTGCCCTTTATCTGGCTACAGTATAAATTTGATCCAAAAATATCATAAGAGATTCACGGACATGGACATTCATAAAGTGAATCAAATTACTGTGGTAAGTTATTTAATTCCTTTGATTCGTTATATAACTGATTTATATTTTGGACGTAATAATTCGAACCCACTCTATGAACATTTCAGATGCTTTATTAAAGTAGGCATTCGTATATTTTTGATAAATAATGAAGTAGGTAGAATATCGCCAAATGATTAACCACATTTTTTTGCTTCAATAAACTACAGCGAGTATAGAGAAAACAAAATAACCCGAAATTCTGTCTACCTACCTGTATTAGCAGAGTGGTGCATAGATACCTATTCTCAGTAACGACCTGGTGAAAGAGAACCATTCAGAATCTAAGCGTTGCTTGAAATGGCTTTAGCCGTATTTGATGACCAAACCTGAACAGCTAGGTACATCCCGACCTTACTGTTCTCCATATCCTTCTCTTCCCCACTCCCTTCCGCCTCACAACATGCCCCAATTGGGGTTGCCATAGTCCCACTGGCTCCGGACAGAAGGGAGCAGTTAAGTGGAACGTTCGCGCGGCTGTTTCGGCCCGTTTCTTACAAATCTTAAATTTGGATTTGAGATCACAATACCCAACCAAACTGAACAATTATATTAGTAATCAAAAGGTATATCAAATATTTAGTACGGATGTGAGCTACTTTATTTATTTGAGCTTTAAATTTTAAGATATAGGCCATAAGATATAGGATACCGGCCGCGCAAACGTTCCTTTTGAGACTCTTGTGCGATATTCGGATCAAATCTATTTATAATACTAAATAAAATGACAAAAGTGAATACAGCAGTTAAAATAATTCTAATAAAAACTTCAATAAAATTCCAAAACTTCATAGACACAATCTAAGAATTGACATAATATATCATGATAATCAGGTGGACGGCATAAGGTTCACTTTGACAATCCAAATTCCTCGACTGGCGGCCGTATTGATTGATGTCAAAAATAACATCGCGAAAATGGATATTTTGTTAATTAAGGCGTAAATATCACATATTTGCGATTATTATAAAAGAAATTGAATTTGCCACATTACAATAAACCATATCCGAAACGGGTGTAAATAATTAGGAGAGTTTGCATTTGAAAGTTTTTAGGCCACTTAGAATACTTTATTTTTTTCTAGGCTTATTTAAAGACTAATGAAAAAAATACCGATATTTTTAAGGCCAAGATATGTCCTACACGCAGTATTTAATTGAAGCATCTATAACATTTCTAAGCGATCAAATTTTCAAAACAAAAATACATGATTTCGTATGATTTTGCATTAATTCGCATGGCTTCATCTTAACATGTTGTCCTTTAGAGCATTTCAAATTTCCACGATCGATAACATAAGTTTAAAATGTGAATAAAATTTCAGGGCGTATAAGAATAATAGATTATGAATTATAACCAGGGCTGGGCAGTATTTGAAATACTTGTAATTGAAATACGTATTTGAAATACAAATACGTATTTTGTATTTGCATTTCGATTACTTCCTAAAAATGTATTTTGTAATTGGTATTTCAATTACTTGCTGCTGAGGTATTTGGTAATTTGTATTTCAAATACTTATGGCTTCAAAATACATTTTCAAATACATTTAGCGATCTTAATAATGATAATGAAAAATAAACTGACATAGATAAATGCATAGACTAAAAACGCTACTATCCTGTACTATTGTCTTATTGTCCTGTGCTATAGCACTCTTACTAATGATTATTTGTAGTCCTTTTATAATTTCTTTATAATGTACTGAACATTTTTTTAAAGTCATGCTAGTTGTTATTATTGTCCTGTGCTATAATAGCACCGTTATTGTTTATTGTACATTTTGTGTCATATTATATTATACTTGTCATTGCTTTGTATTGTAAATTTTTGTATCATAATATTATCGAGCACTATAGGAATAATTTGACTGAATACTAGATTATTTTTAAGTTAATTACTGTAGACACTTGAAGTGAAATAACACAAAACTGTCATCTATGAATATATATATAAAAATTAATTCTTGTTTCCCTTGGTCACGCCATGACTTCAGAATGACTTTTTTTGTTTTCTAATACTTTGTAGGAGGTTCTTACGGAAAGATAAATTAAGAAAATTACGCAAAATTGGATAATTTTAGAAAACTTAACGACTATTTTAACTTCGCACGTTTGACAGTTCACGCGTTTGATGAAATTGAATTTAGCAGGCTGCTGTTTTTTTATTTAACAAAAGAATTATCTACGGTTATTTCAAATTATAGATATTTAAAAAAAGGTACCTATGGTAGGTACCAGATTTGATTGATTGTTCTTGTAATATGCAAAAATGAATATTTGTAATATGTGACAAATGAAAATTTGAATAAAAAATTTGTAATAGCTGGCACGCGAGTTGTTTGAAAACTGAACGTACTGGGATTGAATATATGAAACGCGGGAGGGGGGTTGGCGGGACGTGGGAGCGTTAGAGGGGAGAGGGTAGGCGGGGAAGGTGTAAGGGGAACGCGGGAGGGGAAGGGGATGCGGGAGAGGAACGGGGACGCACGGGAAAGGACACGCAGGGAGAAACAATTTATTTATTTGAATATGGTAGTGCAACGCATGCCGGGAACCAGCTAGTGTTATTATAATAATGTATTATTATTATCTAACACCTAAGTCCTATAGCACAAAACTTTACAAGTGGAGCGGAGACGAGATGTGTCTTCTGAGCAATATGATTGGTCAATTTTTGCACTTCTCTGTTTCACTCTGCTCAGCTTTGCTTCTATGGAAACGCACCCTTAGATAAGGGCACTTACGACAATTTATTGCAACCAAAGGTTCTACCAAAACCAAATGCATTTTGTAATTTGTATTTTGTATTTGAAATTAAAAAAAAAATGGTTAAAATACTGTATTTTGTATTTCGTATTTTAAATTACATGCGAAAAAGTATTTTGTAATTTGTATTTTAATTACAGCAAAGCATCTATTTTTGCCCAGCCCCGATTATAACACTCGTGGAATATCCGCGGCTCGTCGTTATTGGGAGAATATTATCTTGCGCCTGTGAAAGCCAGAACACATTCAGAAGAGTAAATCCATCACGATAAAAAATATATGTGTATCCAAGAACACGAGATTTACCGTTGTGACGCACAACTAGACTCAAACACCGATTTTAATGGCTCGTGTGATTTTATCACGCGATAAATTAATTCAGAATAATATTTTCATACAAATTATGCATAATATAGAAAATTATTGGACAGTTTAATATTGTACTGTGGAAGTGATGGCATTATGTTGAGAATAAAAAATAATATCGAACTGAATAATAATATTTGCACAAATCTATTTCAAAAGATCGCTTAATAATGAAGTGCATAGTTCAAAGAAAATACCACTTTACCCGTTTTTGGTCATTCAATTATTATAGGACAGGTTAAAATACGCCACTTGCATGGATTTCATAACGACTTGGAAAAAATCGTGTGGATATATCTTTTTACTAAGATTACGAAAATGTTAGTAAATTTTTTTAGAAATGTACAGTTTTTTTATTTTTAAATAAATAAATCCATTATTTGGGCTCTTGACGTTACTACATGAAAATGTCCCGTCTCCAAAAATGTTCCTATTAATTTTGTAAAATTCCACACTGATTTATTTTTTTATATGGCATCACTTTGATTTCAGGCGAATTTTTGAATTTGACATTTAACGTTCACTAGATTTATTGTTGGTTCTCTGCGAACTTATTATTTAGATGTCGGTACGTGTTTTAGAGGTATAATGGTTATGGTGCTGATTTTAATAAAATTAAATTTCATAATATTTGTACTAGACGTTTGTACATAAACTAAATATAATAGGGAGCTGGCCACAATGACACGCCAATGGAGTTTGGTACGCCAGTGGATTTTGGAATGCCACTGGTCTTTTAAATGAATTTACTACTTTGACAAAAAATGCTTCTAGGTATAATGGCAAAACTGATTTGAGTACTGGATTAAAATAAATATTTTTCACTTTGGAGACTGTGGGAGACTGGGGTTTTTAGGATTTTAGGTTACTGGGATACTGGGAGAGGTAAACTGAATCTAAGACTGATTAAAACACTTGAAAAGAGGTTTGAACTTGGAGACTGTTGGTATCTTGAGTAGGTATTGTTTCTTCTTGGCTGATAGTTTTGAACTGACTTCCTACCGGTTTGACTTCTATTTTTATAGGACAAACTCAGGTCGGACTTTTGGGGGACAGAACCTCCTTAATTTTTCTAAGGTACTTGTTTTAGGTAATTTCCCTGGTCGCTACGATTGGAAGTCAGCTGTGTTAAAATTATGTGTGATAGTTTTTGCCAAGATTTTACCAACTCAGGATCCCAAAGCTTCACATCATTTTTATTGTGTTTACAAGAAAAGGTACAAGTATACATATGTGATATAAGGTACAATTTTAAACAGTAAATATTTTTCTTAAAGTGCAACAATCACTGATAGACGTCAGTTTTTGGGTTGTTTTTGTAGTACATACTCATTTTTAGGTGATGATGTTTATTTCTTGATCCAAATTATTCCCAATTTCTCGAAATTGAGCTCCAAATTTTTCGGAAGATGAATTCGCTGTCGTAAATATTTACGATTCAGATTTTTCCTTTGTTCAGAATTGACCAATAGTGGCTCGGCTGGTCGCATGGTGGGGGTGACGTAAATAGTCAGCCATTTCCTTGGCGTTGATCATTGCTGTCTGGAGTCCCTTGTGGAAGCATTAGGTGGTTATTCAGATGTGTTTTCCAGTCCAATGAGGCTGCTGCATGTATTCATTATCAATTTCATTTATGTTTTCAATTGATTAGTTAGTTAAAGGACATAATAGCGTTGTAGACAAGTCATTTGGAAGGGGCACCACATGCACATAATTCCGCTAGCCAATAGCAGCTCTCAGATTGTCGTGCTGGCGGCATGGTACTCTGTGGGAGCGTAAATTCCATTCTTGAATTTCCATGGTTGTCAAAAGCTTTCGCGCACTCGTTAGATGCACACGGATTCCTACGACACGTTCCATACACTCCCCTCAGTGCAGTCTCGACTGTGCTCAGCTACTTCGTCGGGCGTGTCCTTTTCCGATGTCTGAGTTTTGAGTCGGGTGTCTTCGCAGAGTGTACAGTTTCATCAGTTGCTGGCGTGGCAGGCAGAATGACGGCGATTTTGACTGCCGGCCTTACGTATATCCCAGTGCTGGTTTGGATCCGGGCAGTTCTGACTTGTCCATCAGCTGCAGGTATTGCTTCGATGATACGGCCACGTGGCCAACTGTTTCGAGGCAGTGCTGGGTCCATGATGATCACTAGGTCATCCTTCTTAATTGGTGTAGTTGGATGGTGCCATTTTTGCCGGACAGCCATGGTAGGTAGGTATTCCCGCAGCCATCGCCTCCAGAAGGTGTCTGCAAGTTGTTGTCCGATGCGCCACTGGCGGCGTAGGCATGTTTCCTCTTCTTTTTTGTCGTAGAAGGATAATTGAGGGCGCTTTCCGGCTGACCCTAGCAAAAAGTGGTTGGGTGTTAGAGGTTCTTCATCACGTGGGTCAACTGAAATGTGGGTGAGTGGACGATTATTTACCACAAACTCAGCTTCTGCAAGTGCGGTGCGTAGCGTTTCTTCTTTTGGTGCTCTTTCCTTTAGTGTAGCGCTTAGGGCTTTCTTTACTGATCGTACTAATCTTTCCCAAGCTCCCCCCATGTGCGGACTTAGTGGTGGTATGAAGTGCCACTCGATGCCCTGGGTAGCTATTGCGTCAATCATTCTGGCGTCTTGACTTATTGACAGCAGGGCGTCCCTCATCTCGGTGTCAGCTCCGTGAAAGTTTGTCCCGTTGTCCGAGTACATGGCTGCTGGTTGTCCTCTGCGGGCGGTCATTCTTTGTAGGGCCATGATGGCCGAGTCAGCAGTCAGTGAAGCGGCTAGTTCTAGGTGAATGGCGCGTGTCGAGAGGCAGGTGAAGATGGCTCCATATCGTTTTTCTCGATGCCTACCGACCGTGATAGCCATAGGGCCGAAATAGTCAAGCCCACAGTGTGTGAATGGGCGGACGTGATGCATCAGGCGGGGTGGTGGTAATGCGCCCATCAGAGGTGGAGTCGGTTTGCTGCGTCGTATGAAGCAAGTGGGGCAGGCGTGCGTTATCTTCCTGCTTGTTGTGCGTAGTCGTATTATGAAGAAATGATTGCGTATTTCTGCTACTGTTTTCTCAGTACTAGGATGATCCGCCTTTTTGTGGTAGTGACTGATAAGAAGTCGAGTGTAGGGTTCGTCGCCGTCCAGTATTATGGGAGTTCGGGCCACACTCTTTGTTCTTTCCAAGGCTTGTAGTCGGGTCCCCATTCGTAGTAGGTCATCTGGTCCAAAGAATGGGTTCAGGGAGTTGAGGCGGCTGCCAGCAGGCAGTTTTTGACCTTGTCGGATGATGTGTAGATCAGTTGTGAAAGCGTCTTCCTGGGACCTTTTGATCCATCTGTGTTCTGCTGCTTTTATCTCATCGGCTAGTAGTGGGCCTTCTACTGGTTTATTGGGCCCCATCTTGCATCGTCTGATAAATCGGAGGATCCAAGCTGTGGAGCGAATCAGCCGGTGCCATGAGGAGAACCGCTCTACTGATGGGAGTGCTTCGCCCCTGGTGGACACAAGGCCAACGTAGTGAGGTTTGACTTCTAGTGTCAGGTCGTCAGGCCTGTGGGCGGGTGCCCGTTCTTTTGGCCACGCACCCTCCGGGGAAGTGAGAAAGGCTGGGCCAGTAAACCATCTTCCTTCTGGTGTTAAGTCTGGTACCTCTAAGTCTCGTGTTCCTATGTCAGCGGGATTGAGTTTTGTGGGTACCCATTTCCAGTCGGGTATGTTGGTTAGTTCGTCTATTTCCCCCAATCGGTTTGCCACAAAGGTTGAGTAGGCGCGTGGGTCGGTGCGTAACCAGCATAGTACAGTTGTGGAGTCTGTCCAGAAGCAGGTGCGGGATATCAGGGCTTTGCTTTCTTTTTGGATCGTCTGGGCTAGTCTCGCTGCTATGAGGGCGGCTTGAAGCTCGAGGCGTGGAATGGAGAGAGGCTTCAGTGGCGCTACCTTGCATTTACTTGCAAGGAATGTTACTCGTAAGGATCCATCTATTTTTTCGGTGAAGTAGGCCACGGCACAGCAAGCTTGCTCGGATGCATCGCAGAAAAGGTGTAGTGTTACGTTGTTTAGTTTGTTGTAGAGGCAACGTCTCGGGATTGAGATGCTGTTCGTGTGCAACAGATTTAGCCAGTCTGTCCATCTCTGGGCGTGTTCAGGGGCAATGGGTTCATCCCAGCCGACGCTTGAGCGCCACACTGCTTGCAGTAGCATCTTAGATCTGATGGTAAGGCAGGCAACGAAGCCGACTGGGTCGAAGATCTTCATTACTATAGATAATAGTTGCCGCTTGGTAGGTTGTGTGGCCGTGTCGTGGGAGATTGCCTCACGAAATGAGTACAGGAAGCGGTCTGTGGTGGGGTCCCAGATTAAACCAAGCACTCGCTCTGTTTCCGGACCTCCGCTGCTGATTTGTATCGTGGAGCTGGCACGGTCTTCTATAGGTACGCTAGCTAGGGCCGCCGGGCTGTTGGACGCCCAATTTGTCAAGTGGAACCCTCCTTTCGCGAGCAGGGCACTTACACTTTGGGCGAGTGCAGCAGCTTCATTGGGTGTGTCTGCTGCATCTAGGTAATCGTCCATGTAGAACTTGGTGCGTACGGCTTTTGCGGCGGCCGGGTACTCGTGCTCGTATGTTTCAGCCACTTTATTTCGGACGAATTGGGCACTGCTTGGGGAACAGGTGGCTCCGAACATCATCGATGACATTTGATAGGTGTCTGGTTCGTGATGGGGTGATGTCCTCCACAGGAATAGCTGGGACGACTGATCTTCTCGCCTTATTTTTATTTGCAGGAACATTTCTTTGATGTCTGCAGCAATAGCGATGTTTCCTTCCCGGAAGCGTATTATATTCCCCAGGAGGGAGGACAGCAGGTCAGGACCAGTAAGCAGCTGGTCGTTGAGGGAGGTTCCTCGGCATCGGCTTGCGGCATCGAACACCACTCTGATTTTTCCTGGCTTATTTGGGTTGATTACTGCAAAGTGGGGCAGGTACCATTTGCGAGGTGTGGTGGTGGAAGCTTCATGGCTTGATAACTTCTTGGCATAGCCTTTGTTGATAAGTTGATTTATTTTGTCGTTGTAGGCCACTGCTAGATTTTTGTCTTTTTCTAGCTTTTTCTCCAGGGACAGAAGTCGTTTCAGCGCACACTGCCGATTGTCAGGTAACGTGGCTTCTGGTTTGCGCCATAGTAGACCGGTTTCCCACCTTCCTACAGGAAGAGGACGGGTAGTTGCATTCATAAGTGCAATTGCCTGTTGTTCGCTTGCATTGACTCTGGTGGCTGATGTTACTCCGAGGGAGTCGATGGCGAAGTTGGTTTTTACTAGCTCCCTCAACTGTATGTCTGCGGCCGTTTCTGGTTGTAGTGCCAAAGTGGTGGTCGTGTTATTATCTCTGGGGTTGACTCCCCCATGAGCGATCCATCCTAGTGCGGTGCGTGATGCTATTCGCGTAGTATCATTGCATTCACGAACTTCCCTTGACACGATCAGGTGAGCGTTATCTTGGCCTATTAGCAGCTTCGGGACGACCGACCTTCCTTGGGTCTGTTGCTCCGGCAGGTTGAGGTTGCTTATTGTGCTGGCAGATATGTGGAATGTATTACTGTTGCCTGCACCTCGTATTCTTAGTCTCACTCGTTGGGAGAGATTGTCGGAGGTGCACATTCCTTTCGCGCCGTGGATTCGCAGTCCGTGAACTGGGCCGTTTGCTCCGACTTGTATTGCGGTGTCAGCGTCGACAAGTGTTACTGTGGATCCTTCATCCAGGAGAGCGAACACTGACACTTCTTCTTTGTTTGGAGCGCTTAATATGACTGGCGCAATTTTTAATAGTACTCTCTGTCCGGAGTCCTGGCGTCACAAATTGACATTTTCCACGGCGCTTTTTCGTACGAACTCGGGATTATGTAGCAGGGGGTGGTGTGGGGATCTGCAATCTCCTACTTTGCACCATTGGTTTATTTTGCAGCTTCGTGAGTGGTGTTTTTCTAAGCACTTGCGGCATAATCTTCCCGTGCGTACAGTTTCCCATCGGAGTTCAACATCTTTGGCTGCGAATTCTTTGCATTCGCGGGTTTTATGATCGCCGCCACATTGGGCGCAGCTTTCATCAGCAGTTTTTCTTTTTCGGCTTGGTCCAGGGTAAGTATGTTCCTCGTTTACTTTGCGTTTTATGGGGGCAATCTTTTCTTTTGGGCCATCCCTGATTTCTTCTTGATGTCCGGCATGTATTTGCTCATGGCTCGGTAGAAGTCGCATGCGATCACTCTCTTCTTCCTCCTGGTACCCGGCATGTATTTGTTCACGGCGTGGTCGAGATCGTATGTGGTCCACCATCCCACTGTTTGGAATTGCGTTTGACACCTCTTTCAGAAAGGCAGCGAGCTGGGTTATGGTGGCCGGAGCGTGTTGTTTGCGGATCTCGATTAGCCATGCCAGACGCAGGGAACTTGGCATTTTGTCAGTGACGTCATTCATTAATGCAGGATTGGTGAGATAACCTTCGGTTTTCAGGATCCGGAGAGATGCCACCAGGTTTTGTACCGTTCCGGAGAAATCTGCCAGGTCCTCGAGTGATACCTCGGTCGTGAGGTAAGGTAGTTTTTTAACCTTGTCTAGCATAAATTTTGCTATGGAGTTAGCGCTGCCGTATCGCTGCTCGAGGACGCTGATGATCTCTGGGACTTGCGCAGGATCCATTAGTAGGGGACCCACGGTATCTCGTGCCTTGCCTTTGAGGGCGCGCTGCAGCCGAATGAGATTTTCGCTTGGAGTCATTTGGCAGGTGGCGGTGGATTGAGCGTACTGCGCCTTCCAGGTGGGCCACTCCAGGGGGTCTCCGGAGAAGGTAGGCAAATCTTTTGCTGTGGATTGCCTGGCAATGAGGGCAGCCATTCTTGAATCATCTTCTAATGTGCGGGGGCTATCTTGCGTTCTGGAAGAGCGAAGGGCCTCTGCCATCACAGAGGCGATCTGGGCCAGTGGGTCGTTGCCATGCTGCAACCATTCTCGGGTGTGCCGTGCTGTCTGATTGGCTGTGTGCGGTGGTGTAAATAATGGGGAATCCTGGCCGGAGGAGGCTGGCTGATGCTGGTACCCTGCTGTGTTGTAAAGTGGGCGCTCGGGTCCGATATGGCTGTATTCGGCCGTAGGGATGTTCTTCGCAGGGCCCGTCAGTAGTGTGTACTCTTGGGTGGCGGCGGCGGCGTATCCGGTTGGATCGGTTACAGCAAATTCATTGGTAGGCTGACCGGCTGGTGTGTCCATTTGAGTAGTTGCATATCTCGTTGCAAACTCTTCGGCCGGCTTGTAAACTTGAGTGGCATATCTCGTTGCAAACTCATTAGTAGAAGGGCCGGTTGGTGCATGCACTTGAGTAGTTGCATATCTCGTTGCAAACTCTTCGGCTGGCTTGTGTACTTGAGTGGCATATCTCGTTGCGAACTCATTAGTAGAAGAGCCGGTTGGTGCGTGCACTTGAGTTGTTGCATATCTCGTTGCAAACTCTCCGGTAGACGGGCCGTCTGACGTGTGTACTCGAGTGGCATATCTCGTTGCGAACTCGTTCGTAGACGGGCCGGTTGGTGCCTGGGTTTGAATTACTGCCTGACCGAGGTTGGCTCGCAGGGTCGGGCTGGTTGGTGCGGGCTCCTGGGTAGGTTGGCTGACTGCTTGGCGTGTTGCAGCGTTCAGGGCTGCGAGCAGATTGGTTGTCTGCTTGGCGTGACGTCTGTCCCGGATGCGCATCTCTCGGCGCAGCAATCGCAGGGAGTCTTCAGTTGATTCAGAAGTTGTTTCGCTGCTTTTACTGTTGGATCCGTGGAGGCTCTTGGCGACACATTCTGGAGCAGGTTGGTCAAGAGTGATGAGGTCAGGGTTCCTGGCAGGGTTCGCACCAGATAGATCGTGGCGGGTTCCGCTGGATGGCGTCTCATCGATGTCTACGGTGCGTGGGCCCGGGGTCCGACGGGGTGCCACTGGCATGTTTCGGCTTGTTCCCGGGGCGTTAGGTTTAGACAGCGATGTTTCGGAAGATGTCGGGGTCTTACGGCCACTGCGAAGAGACGGCATTTCCACTGGGTAAGACTGAAGGCGTGTTATGTGTGGATCCGGCTCGAAGGACCAATTGTACTAGACGTTTGTACATAAACTAAATATAATAGGGAGCTGGCCACAATGACACGCCAATGGAGTTTGGTACGCCAGTGGATTTTGGAATGCCACTGGTCTTTTAAATGAATTTACTACTTTGACAAAAAATGCTTCTAGGTATAATGGCAAAACTGATTTGAGTACTGGATTAAAATAAATATTTTTCACTTTGGAGACTGTGGGAGACTGGGGTTTTTAGGATTTTAGGTTACTGGGATACTGGGAGAGGTAAACTGAATCTAAGACTGATTAAAACACTTGAAAAGAGGTTTGAACTTGGAGACTGTTGGTATCTTGAGTAGGTATTGTTTCTTCTTGGCTGATAGTTTTGAACTGACTTCCTACCGGTTTGACTTCTATTTTTATAGGACAAACTCAGGTCGGACTTTTGGGGGACAGAACCTCCTTAATTTTTCTAAGGTACTTGTTTTAGGTAATTTCCCTGGTCGCTACGATTGGAAGTCAGCTGTGTTAAAATTATGTGTGATAGTTTTTGCCAAGATTTTACCAACTCAGGATCCCAAAGCTTCACATCATTTTTATTGTGTTTACAAGAAAAGGTACAAGTATACATATGTGATATAAGGTACAATTTTAAACAGTAAATATTTTTCTTAAAGTGCAACAATCACTGATAGACGTCAGTTTTTGGGTTGTTTTTGTAGTACATACTCATTTTTAGGTGATGATGTTTATTTCTTGATCCAAATTATTCCCAATTTCTCGAAATTGAGCTCCAAATTTTTCGGAAGATGAATTCGCTGTCGTAAATATTTACGATTCAGATTTTTCCTTTGTTCAGAATTGACCAATAGTGGCTCGGCTGGTCGCATGGTGGGGGTGACGTAAATAGTCAGCCATTTCCTTGGCGTTGATCATTGCTGTCTGGAGTCCCTTGTGGAAGCATTAGGTGGTTATTCAGATGTGTTTTCCAGTCCAATGAGGCTGCTGCATGTATTCATTATCAATTTCATTTATGTTTTCAATTGATTAGTTAGTTAAAGGACATAATAGCGTTGTAGACAAGTCATTTGGAAGGGGCACCACATGCACATAATTCCGCTAGCCAATAGCAGCTCTCAGATTGTCGTGCTGGCGGCATGGTACTCTGTGGGAGCGTAAATTCCATTCTTGAATTTCCATGGTTGTCAAAAGCTTTCGCGCACTCGTTAGATGCACACGGATTCCTACGACACGTTCCATACAATATTCTTCTTATTATTATTATTATTTACAAGTACAAGTATATTACATTGGATTTAGTAATATAGACGTTGTACATTATAATGATTTATGATCAATAAGATGGATCAAGGAAAAAAATATTTATGAGATGTAATATTTTTGGTATGCCTCGTTATTCTCCTGTGACATTCGTGTGAAAAGCGTTATTTAAAAAAAAAAAAGATTTTCGGCTATGTAATTATCGTTTTATCGCACCTTTAAAATTATGTCCTGTCTTTCCGGTTTATAAAAAGTGTTCTGATTTTTCCGATTGAAATTTTCAAAAAATCGCCAGGGATTCAAAAATACAATAAAAAAATAAATAAAAACACAGAATGTCTTAGAACATTTGCCTAAACCGGATTTTTTTTAAATGTGATGCAAGTGGTCCATTGGAATGTTTGTATTAGGTTTTAGTTTTCACCCAAACAGTTATAGATATATCGAACGAAAATTTGTAGAATTGACAGTAGCGCAATTAGATTTGACCAAAACAACGAAGCAAAAAATATCGGATTGTGTGTATTGGTGATCATGAATGTGCTTTCGACAGCGATGTAAATGCCAAACATCTCTGAGAAATGATATTCTATCTTGCTTACGCATATTTATTGGTGAGATTTTTTTACTTTAGGCTGACCTATGGCAGAGGTGTTGGTTATCCAATAAATGCTTCCGAGGACGGCGATACCTGTACCCGCCTCCCAAATTGTATACGTAGGATCATCGAAGGATGGTTGGGTAATTGAAGTTTTGTATAGTGGCATAACCCGTCGCGCGTCGCTAGGAATTTCGACATTTTATTTTGACTTCCGTTCTTTATTTTCCGACGACCAGAGATCCTAAAAGGGTCAAGCTATCCTTCACAGATATTTTGTTTGATGTCGAAGACTGCCCCTTTTACACAATTCAACATGAACGAACACAGTACATCCGATTACGAAAGTTTTTGATGAATGCTGTTTTGTTAAGCAAATAAATAATTTTTTCAATGAAAAACACTATTCATTACACTACAGGTGAGCATATTTACAAACACTTTTGAACCTATAGTTTAGATGTTTTTTCATAAAAAAAACATTTATAACACTAATAGGTATATAAGGTTCGAAACATGGGGCATGAAATGATGCATCTGAGGATAGTCTATGACAACTTTCACGGGACCAATTGATCGATAATTTGATTTCAATTAAATTTTGACACCTTTCCAATTACAGAATAATAGGCCACTTGCATGGACTTCATAACGACTTGGAAAAAATCGTGTGAGTAGATTTTTTTTTACTAAGATTACGAAAATGTTATTAAAAATTTTTAGAAATGTACAGTTTTTTATTTTTAAATAAATAAATCCATTATTTGGGCTCGTGACGTCACTACATGAAAATGTCCCGTCTCCGAAAATGTTCCTATTAATTTTATAAAATTCCACATTGATTTATTTTTTTTATATGGCATCACTTTGATTTCAGGCGAATTTTTGAAATTGACATTTAACGTTCACTAGATTTATTGTTTGTTCTCTGCGAACGTATCATTTGGTTTGATTTTTCGACATATGTAATGAAGAGAATCTCGTACATTTTACGTTGTCCGTACGTGTTATAGAGGTAAAATGATAATGGTGCGGATTTTAACAAAATCAAATTTTATAATATTTTTTACGCACCAGATTTAAATGTCCGGGTTTAATTTTCCCCACAGGAAAAACTAAACCCTTTCACACACTTCCCAAATGATCATCTGGTCAATACAAGCTATGCAATTGCACTATATAAGTATTATAAATACAAAACAATACAAGAACAACATGTCAACCTACCAGAGACCAAATGGGAAAATAATTCACCGACTCATATTTTCATATCAGAGGGTTCGGCTCTGTGGAATTCCCAATTGAACCTATAAATCCTACTGATCCCTCAATATAAATATTAAAAAAATCTTTTGCAATCCTACATGTATTTAAAATGACTGATTTTTGCATTTTTATATATAAATTCTTTGACAAATCTAAAATGCCTAAATTTTGAATGAGAGACCTAGGTATGATGCAAGTAGCCGAAATAACAAATGGTAATATTTTTATAGTCTGAGAATGCCAAATTCTTTTAATTTCATTTCCTAAATCTGTGTATTTTCTTAGTTTTTCAGAAACAGTTTTTTGAATATTACAAGAATTTGGAATAGCTACATCAATGATATAAGTTATTTTTTTTAATTTTGTCATGTAAAACTATATCAGGTCTATTATGACTAATTGTTCTGTCTGTTAGAACAGTTTTATCATAATATATTTTATAAAATTCATTTTCTAAAAATGAATTTGGTTCATATTCATAATATGGTACTATATTACGGCAGTCAATCAAGTTATGTTTAATTACCAAACTTTGGTGAATTATTTTTAAAACCTGATTGTGCCTAAATGTATACTCGGACGGCGCTAATATAGAACATCCCGATATAATATGTTCTATAGTTTCGGGAAAAGCCAAACATTTTCTACATAAATTATCAATTTGATTTATATCTTTGATTCTATGCTTCCTACAATTTTTAGTATTAATGACTCTATCTTGAATGGCAAGCATAAATCCTTCTATTTCCGCGCTCAACTCTCCAATACTCAACCATTTGTTTGACGAAAGTTTGTCAACATACGTTTAGTTGAGATAATTGAAGTGTTTTGCATGAATAATTTTATTTGACCAGGAATCTAATAATTCCTGTTTAGTATTTATAAGAATGTTGGCATTCTTATAAATACTAACTATAAATACTAATTATTATTATTATAATTTACAAGTACAAGTATATTACATTTGATTTAGTAATATAGACGGTGAACATTGTAATGATTTATGATCAATAAGATGGACCAAGGAAAAAAAATATTTACGAGATTTAATATTTTTGGTATGCCTCGCTATTCTCTTCATTCGTGTGGAAAACGTTCTTTTTTTAAAAATGATTTTCGGCTATGCAAGTATCGTTTTTCGCACCTATAAAATTATGTCCCGTCTTTCCGGTTTATAAAAAATCGTCTGATTTTTCGGATTGAAATTTTCAAAAAATCGCCAGATACGATTAAAAAAAAAAATGCAGAATGTCTTAGAATATTTGCATAAACCGGATTTTTTTTTAATAATACGTACATAAAGTACAATTTAATAAAAAAAAAACAGATTTAATATTTTTACAAACTTTAAATATGATTTATTTAATATACAGGAAAAAAATTAAATTTTTAAATAAGAAACAAATTTTTTTTAAATTTCCCTTGGATCCAGTACTCCAGTACCAATACGCATGCAAAAACTGAAGGGAAACTGTGTGCCCTGATTTCACAGAGCATTTCCATGCAAATTATATTTACTCGTACATCTAATTTTTAAATGGCACATATTTTTTGAAGAAATGTATGTTTCTACATAATGTATTTAATTTACCATTTATATTTTTGTTTAGGTTCTGACTGATAATGTTTTATTTCACATTATGATGCCACATCCCAAACTCTAAAATAAGCAATGAATTTTTTTTATGCATGAAAATTTGTTTATATATTTGTAGATTTGATAGGTCACGTGGAAAGAGGTTAAGAGTTAGGTTGTCTCTTTTGGACCACAATGAGAACAATCCGGGAGAAGGTAAGAGAATTTCGAATATATGAGAAGGAACGAAGGAATGCCAAAATTTTCGTGAGAAAAGAATATTCACGGGAAATGATGGTACTATGGCTTTGACAGGGAAGCTCTTTGAACTCAGGCAGAGTGGGATCTTTTATATTATTTGCTATTTCTATGCCAATATTGCGTCTTTTAGGCGCGGATACGGTTGGAAAAATATCTGGAAAATAGTCAATCGCGATCTACTGGTCGAAGGCGAACCATTTGGAACGCTTAGAGTAATAAGACAATTTGGTAGGCGGATATGCTACCGCCCCGGGAACCATTTATTGGATAACCAATTTCTCTGTCGTAGGTCACCACGAGTAGTTCGTCAAGTTTGGTGACTTGACAGGAGTGCCCGGGTTCATGGGGTGAGATTTGTCCGGATTTCGGCGGCGGATGCGTCAGCCCATCAAGTGCGTAATAGGCCGGATAGGGAGAAACTGGTTTGCTCAATTATAAATACATAATACATAATATATCTTAATACACCTACCTAAAAAAAAGAGAATTTAGGTAGGTACATTAAGTTATTTAAGGATACATGGATTGATTGCTTATTAACCACAGCTTTGTCGTTTTGGGACAGGGTTATCTCTTTATTCTCAAATTTAAAGCTTCTATTAATTTTGTTAAAAAGTCAATGGTACTAAGTATTCAAGAGTTCGGCCTTCATTCGTACTTAATATTTGAGTGGAGTTATTATAACCTTTTTTCTGTAAATCTTGTGGTGTACTATGTACCAGTGACTTTCTGTAAAAACTTTCCCCTATATTGTCCATAATAGTCCTTTTATTGTAAGTAGTCTCTCCACACCATTCAGTATTTTTATTTTTTTCTTTGTTCGTATATATTTGGTGTGACAATTGTTTTTATTATTGCTGTTTGCAAATTTCGTACATATTTAACGTAAATTCTACATGTGTGTAACCAAGTTCGTATTCCGTATCTAAGAGTGGATTCGACTATATAATAATATACAAGTTTAGGTGTACAATGGGGAAGTAAGCGTTTTAATTTATAAAAGTTACTCGCTATAGATCGGAGCTAGTTACATATTTTTACTACTTATTATACATTCAAAATTAATCATATACGTTCAAAATGATGTGGGGTTAGCTTGGGTGTATTCCACATTCCTAAGCTCGGTTTACATACATGCATTTGGTTTTTTAAGATTAAAAAAATTAGTCTTACACCATTGCCCATTTAAGTAGTTCATTGAAGTCTGTTTAGCAATATACGATTGTACCATCCCAGCCAGGAGTACTCCTGTCCCGGTTGTTAAAAATTGAGATACTACCAGCACCTATGGGTTGCTTGAGCAAGCTCCCAGACGTTGATATTTCGAATGGTGCGAGGCTTGGCTGGACGCTGAGTGTTCGCAGCCTGTTTTAACTACCAAGTACATACTATGGAGGAAGCCATTTTTTTTTGTAGATGCTTTCGAATGTCAAAATGTATAATCGTAGATTCTTTAAATGTGTGCAGGTTTTTACGTTATAAAAGTGCTAGCATCCCATTATTATTGCTTCTTCCCAACGCAAGTTTTAACAGTAAACAACTGCCAGTGTTTGGCCCGGTGTATTGACACCGTATTATAATACATTTATAACATGTCCAAGTGAAATAAACAGTGAAGTTTTTTGCAAGGATAATTATTTTATTTAAAAGGACCCCTCAATTTTGAACATGGTCCTTCGAGCCGGATTGCAATCAGAGGACTGCAATAATATAAAAAAACAAGAACCAGCTGCCAATTAATACAGATGACCAAAATCACAATTACCGGAATCACAAAGATGAACAAAGGAAGACTGGATTCACATCGGAAATGAGATAAGTTTTTAGTGCCTTCCCACCCATACCCATTCTTTAACATCCATACAGAACTCATTCGTAGTTTTTTAACAAGATTAATCCCATAAATATTGTATTGTAAAAAATAAAATCACTACCCACGTAAAGATTTTATGCAATTCATGATTCTCAATTAATGATTGAACATTAGGTTCTCAATTAATAATTGCCAGGAATATTGTCGTTGTTGTTTTTCAGGCGGGTAGCTTCTCAAATAAATAAATACGCATTGTCGGAACACATTTTATCAGGGATTAAGCTACGAAAAGGTATTTGTACACAAAATGGATAAGATCAAATCTTTAATAGCCAAGAGAGGCGTGATTAAAGGGAAATTGACGCGTTTCGCGGATTCTATAAACTCCTTGTCCGCGATTGAAATTAAACTGAGGTACGACCGAATAAAGCCATTGTTAGATCAATTCGAATCTATACAGGACGAAATTGAAATTTTATCGGATGAGGAACTGGAAAATTCTATTCAGCGCGAGACGTTTGAAAATCAATATTTTTCAGTCCTTGCTACTGCTAAAGGGGCGATGGACTCAATTAACGAGGGTAGAGTCGACATCAAACTCCCAACTCTCCAATTGAGGGAATTCGATGGGAATCAAAAAGATTGGTTAAATTTCGTTGAAACCTTTAAAACTTTAGTTCATAATAACAGTTCCTTGAGCAACGTCCAAAAATTCTTTTACTTACAATCTGCGCTGAAAGGGAACGCATTGAAAATAATTAGTAATCTAGAAGTTTCGGAATTAAATTACCTATCGGCTTGGGAATTGTTACACGACAGATTTGCGAATCTCAGGGCTACCGTACATAAACATATCCAAACTCTATTTCAATTAAAGGATATGAAACATGAAGAGCCTGTAGCATTAAGGTATTTAATTGATGAAACTAATGTCAATTTGAAAGCGTTACAAAATATCGGAGTTAAAGTAGATCATTGGGATCCTTTGATTATTTACATAATTTCAAATAAATTGGATATAGCTACCCGGAGAAATTGGGAACAATATACATTGCAAGGTGAATTACCTACATTAAAGGAATTCATAAAATGTTTATCTGCTAGGGCACAAGTATTGGAGCTTATGAATGCTTCAGAGAAAAAATCTTCTAACCTACTTAAAATGCAAATAGGCAACAATAATAACAAAAAAGATTCATCGGTATTCTTGGCAATAAAGGCAAACAACTGCATTTATTGTAATGATAAAGGTCATCAAATTTATTTTTGCAAAAAATTTCTAAAATTAAAATTACAGGATAGGATTGATGCTACGAAATCAATCCGGGCGTGTTTTAAATGTTTGAGGTTGGGTCATCAGGCACAGAGTTGCAAGACAAACCTAACCTGCAAAATTTGTGGCAAGTATAGCCACAATACTCTATTACACAAGGAGGTACCTCCGCCGGAGACCTCAAATATGGATGCTAATAACGAGGTTATAGTGTCGAATTTTTCTGCATCGGAAAAGGCAGAAAAAATAATATTATTGTCAACCGCCTACATAGGAATTGTGGGGGCCAACAATAAAATGTTTAAAGCTCGCGCCCTGATTGACTCTGGTGCGCAGAGTAATTTTATGAGAGCTGAATTTGCTATTAAATTAAATTTACCATGTGAATGGATAAACAAACCCGTGTCTGGGATCCATAATAATATCACACACATAAAAAAGAGAATTTCAGTGGAGATGACTTCGCTTAATACGGATTATAAACGCAAAATATCATGTCTGATTTTACAGGAAATTACAACCAATTTACCACAAGTGACAATGGCGAAAAAAGAGTTCAAAATACCACCAGGACTGGAGCTGGCAGACCCGAACTTCAATATAGCTGCACCCATCGACATCCTGTTGGGCGCGGAGAGCTTCTGGGAGATGCTAAACAACGATAGATTGAAACTCGAGTCAGGACCAACGCTTCAACGTACGCAACTGGGATGGATTGTGTCCGGTCCTATCAACGTGTACCCCAAACAAAGGCCTGTATCAGATTTTTGCAGTTTATCTATAAATAAGTTGAGTCATCAAATAGAAAAATTTTGGAAATTGGAAGAGATTAATTCCACTAAAATTCAAACTCAAGAAGAAAAGGCTTGCGAAGCCAGTTTTGTAAGTACTCATACTAGAGAAGATGACGGTAGATATGTAGTAAGTTTACCGCGTCGGGCATGCATTGATCAGTTGGGAAACTCATTGCTCACTGCCGAAAAAAGATTTAAAAACATAGAAAGAAAATTTGTGTCACATCCCGAGTTAAAGACACAATATGTAAAATTCATGCGTGAATATGAAGAATTGGGACACATGGAGATGTGTGACCAGTCAAAAGGGGATCGTGACTCCTATTTTTTACCGCATCACGCTGTAGTGAAAGAATCCAGCACTACTACTAAAGTGAGAGTCGTTTTTGACGGCTCCGCCAAAACCTCAAATGGAATTTCCCTCAATGAAGCCTTGATGACAGGACCTGTTATACAAAAGGATCTATATAACCAACTATTGCATTTCAGGAAACATCAAATAGTCATGACTGCCGACATCGAGAAGATGTACCGCCAGATTAACATGTGTGAAGATGACCTGGACCTACAGAAGATAGTATGGCGCGAGTCGCCACAGGATGTGCTCAAGCATTATCGTCTGAAGACTGTGACTTATGGACTGGCACCTTCCTCCTTCTTAGCCACAAGATGCTTAAAGCAAATTGGTATGGATAATAATTTAATTTTTCCTAGAGCTAGTCAGGTCATAGAAAATGACTTCTATATGGATGACTTGTTAACGGGAGCAGATGAGCTGGAATCCTGTAAAAAGTTAAAAGAAGAATTAATCAGCATCTTGTCATCTGCGGGGATGACGTTGAGGAAGTGGAGGTCCAATGCGTTGGAATTGTCAGCCGAGTCGGGCCAAGCTAAGTGTGCCGATTCAGGCGATTCCGACAAAATTATTACTGACAATCCAAAGACTGAGAAAATATTAGGATTAACATGGAACAATGAATCTGATTACTTTTCTTATGTAATAATGAAGCCATCAGGTCCAACCGAGAGCAAACGAGAGATATTGTCTTGCATCGCATCAACCTTCGATCCATTGGGACTCCTAGGGCCGATAATAGTCATAGCCAAATTGATAATGCAAAGGCTGTGGCAGTCCAAAGCAGCATGGGATGATCAGTTACCTAATGAAATATTAGCACCCTGGAGGACCTACCTGCAAGATTTAATTCAGCTAAATGTGTTGAAAATACCAAGAAAAATTATTTGCAAGCAAGCAAAAGAGCTACAGCTACACGGTTTTTGCGATTCGTCTGAGAAGGCTTTCGGAGCCTGTATCTATATGGTGTCAATGGACCACAGCGGTAAGTGGCATTCACACTTAATAACATCCAAATCAAGGGTAGCACCATTGAAGTCTATTTCACTGCCTAAGTTGGAGCTATGTAGTGCTGTACTACTGGCAAAATTAATGAAAACTATAAAACAAGCATTAAATATAATGAAGATCAACACATATTATTGGTGTGACTCTACGATAGCGCTGTGTTGGCTGAAAGGTCAACCTACTCGTTGGAGCACTTTCGTGGCCAATCGAGTAGCCGAAATACAAGAACTGAGTGATCCAGATCAATGGAGACACGTATCATCATCCGACAATGCAGCGGATATACTTTCAAGAGGAGCTACGGCGGATAAACTGATAAATTCTACAATATGGTGGAATGGACCAAATTGGTTGACCGACGGAGTCAACGATTGGCCTATATCGAACATTTCCTGTTCAAACCCTCCGGAGCTCAAGAGTAAAAATATTCTTTTATCTACTGATATTCAAGAATGGGAAATATTTGGAAAATTTTCCTCATTTATCAAATTGAAAAGGGTTACAGCATATGTACTGCGGTTTGTGAATAACTGCAGAAATATTAAAAGTAAAATTTCAGGTAATTTAAGTGTAGCTGAACTAGAAGCAAGTTTGAATTGTCTACTGAAATCAGCTCAGGCACATGCCTTTCAAAAAGAGTTGAAGACATTAAAAAACCAGGGAAATGTCAACAAAAATAGTAACTTAAAATCTCTTCATCCCTTTTTATGTGATGGTCTTATATATGTGGGCGGTAGATTAAGTTTAGCTACACACCTATCGTACCAACAAAGACATCCAATTATATTGCCAGCTAAACATAAGCTAACCGAATTGATTATACGTCACTATCATTATGTAAACTTACACGCAGGACCTCAAGCGCTATTAGCTGAAATAAGATTAAGGTTTTGGCCTATTTTTGGGAAAAATACTGTTAAAAAGATATTACATAAGTGTATTGTGTGTTTTAGGTGTAATCCTCGTATTGGTAACCAGATCATGGGAAGCTTACCGAGCGAAAGAATCACACCGAGCCGACCGTTTGCTATCACGGGGGTCGATTTTGCTGGACCGATTCCAACCAAAAGTGGGCCACTGAGGAGAGCTCCACTCGTGAAATCGTATTTATGTATTTTTGTTTGTTTTTCCACAAAGGCGGTTCATTTGGAATTAGTTTCGGATTTATCTAGCAATGCTTTTTTGAACAGTTTAAAGAGATTTATATCCCGTAGGGGAGAACCTGATAAGATCTTTTCCGATAACGCTAGCAACTTTCGGGGGGCCAGTAATAGGCTCAAGGAGCTGTATACCAGTTTGAGAGAGAACAACGACAAGATTCAAAATTATTTAGCTAACAGAGGTATTGAGTGGAGGTTCATAACCCCTCGAGCCCCTAGTCAGGGAGGGCTGTGGGAAGCTGCGGTCAAGTCAGCAAAGTTTCATTTGTATAGAGTCACTAGTAAGTCTGCTTTAACCTTTGAACTTTTGTATACCTTAATTTGTCAGATTGAGGCCTGTCTAAATTCCCGTCCATTGACTTCCTTGTCTGATGACATCCACGATTACCAACCCCTCACCCCAAACCATTTCCTCATAGGCACTAAATCCTCTATCATTCCGGAGAGAGATGTCCGAGCCATACCAGACAACAGGCTGACCCAATATCAGAGAATCCATGCGCTAATGTTATCCTTTTGGTATAGATGGAAGCGAGAGTACTTGATGGAGCTACAAAAAAGGACGAAATGGCAAACCAGTAATCAACGGGCACTGCAAAAGGATGATCTGGTTACTCTGAAGGAAGATAATTTACCTCCACCATTATGGAAAATGGCGCGAGTTATATCTACACATCCCGGCGCGGATGGTGTAGTGCGAGTGGTTACCCTGAAAACCCCTCAAGGAATCTTTGTCAGGCCTATCACAAAGATATGTCTAATGCCTCTGGACCCGGAAACCGAACCTGTGACGGACGCCCCGGACCCTTCCGTCAGTCCGGACACCCCGGACGACCATGATGAAACTTTTTAGGGTGAAAATATTTAAAAAAAGGACCCTTTAAAGATACCAATCCCAGGAACAACATGACAACCTATAAATTGATGATTGATTGCACCCCGCGCTGTGGTGCTTATATCGTGGACTGCACCTGGAGAAGATCCTAACCAATGGACTTAAAAAAAAAGACAATTGTGTTGTGTTGGGTTGGGTTTTATTATAATATTATTTTGTGTTGGGTTGTGTTCTATTATAATAGTATTTTGTGTTAAGTTATTATTTAAATATGTAAAAAAAAAATTTTTTTTTGGTTAATTTAAGTTTATATAATTAGTTTAGGTTAATCACCTTAAAATTCAACTTGTGAATGTACATTTTTAAATAATAGTATAATAAGCAGTGCAGGATCATTTAGTTTTGGCTGCTAATTTATAATAGGTAAAATTATTTGTTAGTATTTGTACGGTATTTAGAGTTAGGATTTGTGTTTTTTGCTTTTGCCTTGATTGTCTTCCCCTGTTTTTGTTATGTTTTCTTGAAGGGTTCTTAAATCGGCATAGGCGATTTAGAAACCCCGAGGCGGAAGCTATGTTAAAAATTGAGATACTACCAGCACCTATGGGTTGCTTGAGCAAGCTCCCAGACGTTGATATTTCGAATGGTGCGAGGCTTGGCTGGACGCTGAGTGTTCGCAGCCTGTTTTAACTACCAAGTACATACTATGGAGGAAGCCATTTTTTTTTGTAGATGCTTTCGAATGTCAAAATGTATAATCGTAGATTCTTTAAATGTGTGCAGGTTTTTACGTTATAAAAGTGCTAGCATCCCATTATTATTGCTTCTTCCCAACGCAAGTTTTAACAGTAAACAACTGCCAGTGTTTGGCCCGGTGTATTGACACCGTATTATAATACATTTATAACATGTCCAAGTGAAATAAACAGTGAAGTTTTTTGCAAGGATAATTATTTTATTTAAAAGGACCCCTCAATTTTGAACACCGGTGAGACCGATACCTCTGTAGTATACAAAGAAAATGCATGGGTTCTTCATTTTCACCTGTCATCAGAGATAATGCACAGTATTAAATACAAATCCATTGTCTATCATTTCGCCGTCATAATTAATAAATCCTCAATTATTATGGTAAAAGGCCATTTTACAAAAAGACAAAAACATTATTCTTATGGGCATTTCACACGACGGTTTTTTGATAAAAAGGACCTGTTCTATTTTGATTTTCGTACACTTTAGACGGCGTATTTGAGAATCATCATCTGTCATTGTTTTGTATATATATCAATAGGTATACCTATAAATACTTTAAATATAAAAGGAACTTTTGCATGGATATATTTCGTTTTATATTTAAAATATTGATAAAAATACTACGCGTAACGCGTGTTTTTGACTGATTAACTGAAAACTGTAAAGGCAAATGACAGAGGCTTTTATGTGGTTTATGGCTATTGGATGTGATGCCATTTTTGAAAATTTATTACCGTCTCTAAAATATTATTTTTTCCCCAATGATCTGTATGAAATCGAAGGTAGGTATGAAAATAATGGCCGTGAAAAGTGGAGATTTTTCATGTGGGTTCCGTTATAGTTTTCACATTGGGATCGGAATGAAAAAAGCATCTTGTAAAATGCTCTTTAGAATTTTTTATGTATATCGGACGGTTGTTAACAACAGTCACCCGGTTAGCAGAATAACCCGACTTTGAATTCCCATTATCTAATTAATAAATAATATATTATGTTATTACTTTGCACCGCTTTGCACGCCGTGTGCTATGTAATAAAATCCTATAAGAACGTTTTTATATTTCCAATAGGTAATATTTAAACGCCGATGACAGGTATAGCTTAAACATGTTAATTCACATGCAAAACTTTTTATATCGATTATTTAGTAAAGCGAAATAGATTAAAATTGCCACAAGCTTTTGAAAATTCCTCGCACAATGCAGTATGATTTACACTCGTGCATAAAAAATACATCAACAGTTATCTTTTCATGTAAATATTTACACACTGCCACAAATAGGTACGCACAGAGATCCGCTAAGTAAAGAACAACCGAGGTAAAGTAATACGCAGGTACGGGTTTAGTCTACGATAGCAGAATAGTATTCAAGTTTAGCTTACGATAGCGGTATAACTGTTCAAGTTTGGTTTACGATAATATAACACTGGTATTTACCAATCATAAAATGTACACGTAAGAAAGCTAACTAACCTTGTATTCGAGAAACCCGAGATAAATAAAGTCATTATAATGAACATTCCATTTATTCGTGTTTATTTTCTTGGGTTTTTGGGACACTTTATAAGAAATAAAGATATTTAACGGGTGCACGGTAGAGGTTAAACTTATCCAGCTTGCCACCGGGTTTTAGGCCCATCTTTTAGAAAAGAACTTTTAGTTTCAGAACCCAAGTGGAAAAGTTATTTGCAGTAGTTAGGAAATGGATTTTTCAACGAGAAACGTTTCCGAACATTCACAGCAGAAAACTCTACATTTACGCTTTCATGTGAAACATGGTGACCGGACAACTAAAAAATGTGCAATTTCTTCATTCCTTTAAAATTCATTAAAAGTGATGAAAAAAACTACATTACGTTAGGTTAGGTTAAGGGCTATTTTTTCATCACTTTTAATGACTTCTCAAAGGGGTGGTGACATGCCACTTTATTGAGTTTCATGGAACCTTGAAAAACGTGTAAATAGCATTCATATCGATAAGAAGATGTCGGTGATTGACACGAATTGAACAGTGATTAATTTAATAACAAAATAGACAATACGGCTCTACCAATACATTGTTTAATGTATTTTCAACAAAAAAATTAAAACATGTGTGCAGTTCACACGCGGTAGAAGTGAAACCTTCAAAAACTAAAGTGGGGAGTGACAAGAGTGGGGAGGCTACGAAGCACCATATGAAAAGGAGACCGATTATTCTATCTCATTCTCTCGCAGGCTAAATCCTACAGATGTTTGGGTTTGTTTCATTTTACTGTCGTTTTTTCGTTTCATCGAGTTTCAAATTACAGGGGTGCTAAAGAAGTTGTCGCTTCAATATTATATTAATATTATATTATAGCTATCTGCAAACTACTTTTATAAATACTCACGGTTTGCTGAATATCACACCGAATATTATTATCGACGAATTTCGTTTGATAATAACGGGATTTTGAACTTACCTGAAAAGAAAGAAAATTATATTATTAGCAATAAAACATTGGTAACCTAGTGTAATAGGGAGATTTAACGTAGAGATAATAATAAACACAAGAAACAAAACAAATCAATCTGCTGAAATTTGTTTATGTAAAAAACCGTATAAGAAATCCAACTGTCCCAAGCTAGTGGTACTATGGCATTTCCAATGTAGATATGTTTTGAGTCTGAAGGGGCAAGAGATGGATAATATGGTAATATGAAGGTTGGTAAGCACCTGGTTAATTAGATCTGGTCAACAAACGTGGTTTAAGTAATTTAAAGCAATGTTTCAATTATGAATGATGCTAACTCGCTAAGGGCGATACTGAGAGTACCTTCCACTTTCGGATGGTTTAAAAGTTAAGTTTCAGCGGCAGTCTTCCGACAGGTGACCGGCACTTAGGTAATATTATCAGGGACCGAATATTAAAAGACATCCCGTTGGCAAAACCTCACATAACAAAAAAAATAGTGCCAATGTTTTATTGTGTAACCCAAAAGTAAATTATACTAGAAATTTATTCTAATGTACCAGGAAATGTAAACGTCTTAACTAATAACAATGATAATAAAAACCCGCAATGACGTCAAACCCACATAATATATAAAATAATAAAAATGAATATGCATAATGTTTTTTAATGAGATGATAATTTTTTTTAAACAGTAATTGCAACGTTAACAATAAAATACTCATGCAATATTAAAGATATTATTCAAAATCTTTGATATTAGAAAAAACACTTGCAAGGTGTGTTAATTTGTTATTTCACCGAGGAGTTGTCAACAAACTGCCTTCATACGGACTTCACGCATCTTTGTGTACGTGGATTGCCGACTTTTTGAGGGAGAGGTCGATTCAGAGGGTTGTTGATGATGATCTTCCTCGCACTCAATAAATGCTGGCGTCCCACAAGGATCGGTTCTGCTTCCGATTTTGCTTTTGTTGCACATCAATGACCTTTTGTCATGTGCACCAATTCATTGTTATGCGGATGACAGAACAGTCCAAGATAGCTTTTTGTTTGACACGCCCCAAAGGGCTCACAAACTCCAACAGCTCGAAGGGCTTTGCAGCAAAGAATTGACGGTTACCTCGAGAGTGTTTTCTCTTGGGGTAAAAATAATCTCGTTGAATTTAATGTTTCAAAGACCCAATCATGTCTGATTACGGCTAAAAACTCTAAAAGGAATCGAAATAAAAATCTAGTCTCCTTCAACGGAAGCAATCTTTCAAACAGGCCCTCCATTGATATGCTTCGTCTAACTCTAAGTGACCAGCTCAGATATAGGGGCTCCATGGAAGCCAGAGTTAAGTTAGCCTCTCAAAAACTAGGCGTACTGTAAAGGGCCCGCAGATACTTTAATAGTACAAAACTAATAATCCTGTACAAATCGCAAGTGCGCTCCACGGTTGAATTAGGCACCTCTGGACTAGAGACCCAAAATTCCTGAAAAAACCCTCGACTCTGTGCAGAAACTGGCGGTCCTTTTGATAGATTCTCCTAACTTAACAAACGGATTGCAATTATTAGAGCACAGGGGTCAGGTGAGAATGCTATCGTTGTTCTACCGGTATTTAAATAGAAGACGCTCCGAGGAACTAGCGTCATTGATCCCTTCAGCACCGGTGCTAAGGGAACGTACCCACACTACGTGATTTGTTTAGGGGGGGGGGGGTCTTCAAAATACCACGCTTAGTACAAATGAGCAGCGAGGGGCTTAGGTTTTTAGTTACCGGGAGGGGTTTAAAATTGCAAAAAGTTAGTCACGTAGTAGTAGTATGGGTACGTTCCCTAAGTCGGGAAACACGCCAAACGCGCGCCCAAAATATGTACACGGTTGACATTTATCACATGAGAACGGATTCAAATCGTTCTTGTGTTCAACAGCTCGGCTGTGGAACGATTTACCGTCCTCTGTATTTCCTCCTTCCAACAACATGGGTCTCTTCAAGACCAATGTTCAATCCTTCCTCTCCTGAAAAAGACCCTTCACAACAACTCAGATGACACAGACTCTAAGGGAAATTATTTTCCTCAGGGCCTCCTGTGTGAAGTTAATGCAAAAAAAAATACTATAAAAATATTATTATTTGTTCCCCTAGACTCAAACAAAGGTTATAATAATTTATGTAGGAACACATTTTACGAAGGCCACATAAGATGAAAAACAGTTGAGAAGTGCTGACCATTCCACTTTCTCAAATATTTCCTTGATACATTTTTTATTTTCTGTGGATGTCTGCCGTATTCATTAAATTAAATCATATCTGTCGTATAAAAACAGCCCTATTCTAGAGGAAGATAAATCCCGCTAAGTTGACAGATGCGGCCTTGCGGAGAAACAACGAATGACTTGATTTCGTCGACATAATTATTAATGGTGACCGATTACGGGTTTTTTCTCCCCTCAACACAGAACTGTTTCGTGTTAGTAATATCGACCTGCCAAAAATAGGTCACGCGAAATAAGGGAGGATGGGGAGGAACCAGGGGGCGTTGGGAGACAGGAGGTAGGGCGGATCGCCATTTCTCGCATTATCACAGATGATAGGCCAACTCGGGACTTCAAGGACACTGGACGAAGGCTAATTAATGGCCGTTATCTATTGCTAGAAACTTATACAATCAACGAGAGGTGGAATATACGACATTTGGAAAGGCTGATGCTGGTAGGGCTATTCAATGGAGGGTAAGTTCAGGAAATGCAGGAGACTCCATTAATGGAGGAAAAGTATCCAAAGAGACGACTCTAGCGGTCCACAATGGAGTGCTGATACTAACAATTATTATAAGCAATAATTATCAGCCTGAAATACTCATCTACATTGAAAAAAATCTTGTAAAATGTAATAAGCAGTAATTGTTGAATGAAACACTTGTATATATTGAATCATTTGGCGGGTATTAGATAAGCCGACATAGCACAGTGGTAGAGCACCTGACCGGCAATCAGAAGGACACGGGTTCAAGTCCCGTTGGCGGCATGTATCTTTTCTCGGAAGATTTTTTCAATGTAGATGAGTGTTTCAGGCTGATAATTATTGCTTTTAATTATTGTTACCCTTTGTGCTAAGCATAAAATTTTTGTCTTAAACGTTAGTTTATCAATTAAAAATAATAAATAATATTTGACAAGTTAAAATATTTCACCAAAAAAGTGTAGACATAATTTGCCTCGACGCCACCTAGCGAGAGATTTAGCACTAACAACGCCTCTCTCACAAAAATAAAGTTGGTTGTTTTCAGGTGGAAAAATGTAATAAGTAATAAGCAGTAATTGTTGAATGAAACACTCGTATTATTGAATTATTTGGCGGGTATTAGATAAGCTGACATAGCTCAGTGATAGAGCACCTGACCGGCAATCAGAAGGACACGGGTTCAAGTCCCGTTGGCGGCATGTATCTTTTCTCGGAAGATTTTTTAAATGTAGATGAGTGTTTCAGGCTGATAATTATTGCTTATAATAATTGTTACCCTTTGTGCTATGCATAAAAATCTTGTCTTAAACGTTAGTTTATCAATTAAAAATAATAGCTGATACCAACTATGATGCATGGTAATGAGGCATGGAACTGGCAGAGTAAGGATGAAAGTAGACGCAAACGTCGTAGAAAAGAGATCCGTGAAACGTTGTGTAGCAAAACCATGTATGACCCAGTGAAAAATGTGGAGAACCGCGAATTATGAAAGGAGCGTAATAATTGAAAAATGATTTGTTTTATATATTCAATAAAATTATTATTTAATTTAAAAACACCGTATTTATAAACAAGTACGGCTATGTAATTATTATTACGCGTGACATTTCTATTACGCCTTCTGAAGGCATTATCAGCAGTTTGATAATACCTTCAGGAGGCGAAATACCGGCCACGCGTAATAATAATTACGTAAGCAGAACTTGTTTTTAAATAAACTGTTTTTATAAATTAAATAATAATATTATTGAATACATAAAATAAATAAAAAAATAAAACGCAGTTCTACAATTGCGAAAAAAATGCGAAATAATGCAAAATCATGCATTTTTGTTACGAAAATTTGATCGCTTAGAAGTATTATAGATGCTTCAATTAAATACTGCGTGTAGAACATAATATCTTGGTCCTTAAAAAATCGGTCATTTTTTAAATAAAATAAGCCTAGAAAAAAATAATGTATTAGGTCTATAAAAAAAAAACACTTTCAAGTGCTAACTCTCCTATTCATAATCCCCTTTTTGAGTATGGATTTATTGTTTTTAATTTGGCAAATTCAGTTTCTTTTATAATAATCGCAAAAAATTGACATTTATACTCCTACTTCACAAAATAAAAATAAAACATGCGTTTTCGCGTTGTTATTTTTGACATCAATCAATATGGCCACCAGTCGACAAATTTGGATTTTCAAAGTGATCCTTATGCCGTCCACCTAAGGATTACAGACTTGCCACACCCATAACCGGGGAATAGACGTCTTAGATTCCTCGTCGCTTGGTTCCGTAAAATCAATTTTAAATTTCCCTGTTATTACAAAAAACAATGCGTAAAAAATGAGTTAACGTTTTTTACAGGCCTTTCCGCAATCAACCTGTAAAAAAGACTATTGGATCACCTTAAGAAAGGAAAGTTTATGTGGTTTGTGCATATCGAGCGGATGAACGAAGGAAGGAGTGTAAGAATAATATAATATAACGCGAATGTGAATAGTAGAAGAAGTCGGGGACGCCCGAGGAAGACATGCTTTAGTCAGATCACGCCAAGAATCAAAATAACAGAAGACGATGTATGTAACAATGTATGAAAGTTAATGAAGCAAACAGTATGTACAAGCTGTTCGGCGGTCCATCGCCTACATCTGCGTGGAAAGGGCGTGATGGTTAGTTGATTAGTTATACAATCAAATACGTCGATCTAAGCCATGGAGACTTTGAGACCCCAATAAACATCTTTCTCAAGGTTGTGTATATGTCGCAGGCCGATCGTAAAATCAGGGAGATTATCATGTGCCTAGCCAATTCGTGAAGTGCCTGGCGGCAGATCATGAAGTGCCTCAGCCGCGTTATGATCTGCCTGATTTTACGATTGACCTGTGACATATACACTATATACAGTCTGATCTTAAAAGCTAAAAATTGATAAAATTATGTTTATTTTAAAGAGAGGATCACGATTGTGTTAAAAATCTAATAAATCTAATATTGTACATTAAAAAAACGATTGCAAATGAAATTAGATGAAACAAAACCAACTCGTTATCATCCTAAATTTTGATTAAATAAAGTAATATCCTTAAATAAATGCGAAAAACATTAATTCGGGTTTAATCTAACGATTTTCGGAGAAAAACCCATAAACGTGGTTATGTACAGCTATAATTATTTACAGTTTTTCCTAAATGACATGTTCCAAACATAAAATAACGCTGTACGTTCCTTGAAATAAACATTTAAAAATTTGGCATAAAAGCCAGTCACCGTATCACATCACAGCTGCTGTGGTATTTGGCTGGGACGAGTAACTACTGTGTAGGAACCGAATAACTCGCTCGCAAACACACAACGTCATATCACGGCGGGACCGACGCCGCGCCGCGTCGGAAAAGTAGCGTCGAAAAGTGGCGTCGGATTATAGCACCGTCTGTTGGAGATATTTGAATTCCACACGAGCTACACTGAAACCATTTGAGACACTCTGCCTAAACCTTTGTTACGATGATTGTTGGAATAGTTCAAAGCTTTGAAGAGAATGACTTTGTCAGACACACAGACGCTAGTCATTACACAGATTAATTTTCAAAATTCCTAGACTGTGTCAAACTTGTCCCAGCAGATCAGTGTTGGGCACATCACATTATTACATGGGTAGGGTGATAGGGTAGACCGGGGTAGGAACTCAATTTCTAAACATTCTGACTTTTAATTAATATTTTTTAAACTCTGAAGTAGCGCGTGGAATAAATTCAACCATAAGCTTTGTGTTGAGGAACAAACACACTATGGGGAAAGTTTTATTATACAACCTTGACTTCTTCAGGGCAGATATTATAAAAAATAGATTATTAATAGGCAAACGCAGATGGTTAAAACATCTAAGGTGGAAGAGAGAGAATTTCGAGGCCAAAGACGTCGGATTCTCACTCAGGCGACGAGGATTCAATCCACTACTGTCTGAGTTCCCCATCATTTCACAAGCAACATTTTTCGCTTACGTACAGTGATGGTGATGATTAAAAAAACGTTTAAAGAGGGGAAGAATATATTTCGGTATACACCTCGAACCATTGTGAAAGTTTCAGTGAATAAACCTTTATTGCAAACAACTACCCGAAAATTTCACCTTTTTCTACACAGACCAAAGATATTGAAAGAATATATATCTTTAACACAGAAATTTTTTATCGTTCGCCTGGGGCCCTAGGGAGTAAAAATCTCCGGGCCGTTTACCCAATGCCTAGCAGTTCCTAAGGTGGCTAAGGTGACGGCCTCGCGGCGCCCGACGCCTGACGCGTGACGTCAGGGTCGGCAAACTGACAAATCTCGCCAAGATATTTGACACCATTATTTCCGTTGTAAGGGTTACAATGTGACATGTGAGGGTAATAGACTATCTGTATTCTCGTTCTCTATTCACCCCGGTGACTCTGGCGGTTTTCGAGTTTCGAGTTCGTCGGGTTTGATCCACCAGAGATTTTGGCAAGTAATGTGAAAGAATGTACGAGCTTTTAAATAAAGTTGATGTGTAAAATTTGAATAGATATGATGAAAACTTGTCACTATTCAGCCTTAATGTTTAGAAACTAGTTTTAGGCAGTTAAAAACAGAAAAAAAGTTGAATCAACCATGAATTTGGTCTCTTTTAAATAACATTTATATTGAACTAAACTATGCAATTTACGTGAACTAAATAATGCAATCTGACTGTCCTAAAACGGGAAATTTCCTAGTTGGACAGTCAAAGCTTTCTTATGTGTAATGTATCTGTACTTTTATGTTCAAATAAAATAAATAGAAATAAAAATGTATCTAACGTTTATCTTTTTCATTTCATGCCTAACACTGTAGATCTAGCAGTTAACTAAATAATAAATTTCGGGTGAATATTGTTAAAGTTACGAAAAACTGCTGCTAACCTAAAACAGTTTCATAATAATTATAACTGAATAAAAAAAATACATATATCTATCTACACAGGTTCGTAAAATATGACGTTGGTTGGGTACCGGTTTTTTGACATCGAAAATGTTCTCTACTGTTATATATTTTTTTATTCCAGAAGTGGCCTGCACTTCGATGTATTTTTACAAATATCTAGGAATGCTTCGTTAAACATAATTTTTCACGAGACAGCTGTTTCACCTTTCAGTTTTATCATCGTATAGTAGTGACTTAGCTACATACATAACACAGACACAAAAGCACACAGAATGAAAGCAAAATATTTTGTGTAATTGAAATTGACAGTGAATGAATCACAATGGACAGATTAATAAACAAGGTAATGGCCGAATTCAATGTTCTGCCAATTCGCTAGTACATTGCCATGACAGAAGAAACAACAGATACTAGCAGTAAACAACCCAGGCATGTGACTTGTCAAAGATTTAGTTCTAAACAAACGTCGTGCCAATGTCTGTTACGTGTTGCAAGAGAATACTTTGAATTATTATACCATTGTTTTAAATGTTTTTACTACCAAGTCAAAACAAAAACAAAATGTAATACATTTTGAAATGCAGGTCAAATTCCAAGTGGTGATTAAGGTCCAAATTTAAAGAAAAACATTAAAGATATGAATATATCAGATTTATCCGGTTTAACAGTTACGGAACATCTAATGATAATCTTAACCATAAGTCTGTTAGTTTCAGAAAAAAACTTGCGAACGGTGAACACTGGCATCATGACATCAGTATATATTTTCAGTTTGAAATTTATAGGTCAACGCATTATTTTCAGCTAACATCGCAATGTCAATCATGATCTATGAAGTTTTGGATAAGTCAAAATAATGACATCATTTGGTGTGCTTCACATTTTTCACTTATTGAATAAGAAAATGTATATATGGCATAATCGCATGGGAAAGCATCTACATATAAGACAAATTTGTGTATAAAAAATTAGGTTCCGTACGTTTGTATCCGCAATTTTCGGAAAGTAATCGGTGGATTGACTCAATTTTTTTGCAGAACATTGTATTTTAGCAGAAGAGTGTTTCTATATACAGGGTGTTAAGGGATGTACTTGTCTTACTTTAACCAGTGATTCCTGACATTATTTGGAGTAAAAAATGTTAATGAAATTTTGGTCTCCGGTGACATTTAATGATTTTTTTTTTTTTCTACAAAAACATAAAAAATGGTAGTTGCTGAACAGTTGGAGGCGGGGTAAGGGGTTCGTCGACACCCGGCTGAGTGACCAGTGACGGCATGTGGAAGAAATTTTTTTTTGTTTGATTTTAAAGAAAAAAAAAAAGTCTCAAAAAAGTCACCGGAGACCAAAATTTCATTTACATTTTTTACTCCTAATAATGTCAGGAATCACTGGTTAAAGTAAGTCAAGTACTTCCCTTAACACCCTGTATAATGGTAAGCTCTGGCGTTATGAAATTAGTATAAAAAAATTACACCAGGTGGTGCGCGAATGGTTTGAAAGTGTGTGTATTTCATATATTTTAGCGGCGGGGAGGGAAGGCAGGAGAGGAAGAACATGCAGGGAGAAACAATGTATTTCTTTGAATGGAATTGCAACGCATGCCGAATACCAGTTAGTTATTTATAAAAAAATAATCTACTGAGAAATAAAATAAATTGATCGACCGTTTACTTGAACGTGAACAATATTGTTTCCCTCTAAAATGTTATAGGTTTCTGCATGTTTCAATAAATATAATTGCAGATGAAATTCAAATATGTAGATATTATACGAAAATTTAAAAAAAAAATGAAGCCGGGTAACCAGCCTAAATAATGAAATTGAAAAACTTTTGTTACAAAGAAAATTACAAATGGTTGGCTAATGCTATGATAATATCTCAAGAAAAAAATGTATTTGAACTTGACATGAACAAATTCGCTCATGTTTCTTAGATGACCTTTTCAAATAACATTCTTTGTATATAATAACTCTTTCCCGAACAATGTTTTTAAAATCTAGCAAGGCTGATAACATCTGAATTAATTCAGGCATGCTTAACGAACAACGAAGGCGAAAATAAAAGTGGATTTAACCACGATCAAGTGGAAGATAAACACGTTACAAATTAATCTTGTCAGGTTAGTGGCAGCTTTAAAATATTGAACGCAATAAATACTTCCCGTTTTTAATCATATTGAGCGATAGTGGACTGGAATCAAATTTGTACCAGATTAAAGATTCGAGTAAGATAAAAGGGGTTACGTTACATATTATGAATACCAGCAAAAAAAAGAAACACAGGAAAAATTACAATTCATAATTTTTTGTGGAAAATTATAGTATTCCATCACAAGGGTTAACTATGATGGAATACTAGTAAAAAAAATAGAGAAGTAAACCTCATAAATTATTTTCACGATAGCGGACTCGGTTTAAATTTAGATAGGTTACCTACCTATGATCTTTGATGAATATCAGCAAAAAAAAACAGAGAGTAGCTGTCTGTGTGTTGACATTATTAAAAAATACATTTTGGTTTTGGTTTTTAGACTTATTTGAGTGTTCCCTTCCATGGAAATCTTTAGTAAAAGACGAAAGATTTATTTGTTATTTGAGGGAAATCAGGGAAAAACAATTGTTCGAAAGTATAGATTTATTATTTATTAAAAGAAAATAACTTAGTTTACATCACTTTATTTTTTATATTTTATAATATCAACATGTTTCGTGAACCAAGTTCACTTCTTCAGGAATAAAAGTATACTAAAGTTAAAAAATTAATTATAGATTACATATGGAGAGAAGAAATTGAAGGAGGGGGAAGGGTTGACAATGGTGGGAGTTTCGAAGAATTGGGGATTACCAAGCTATTAGAAGTAAAAGGCCGGTTAAGTGGGAAGATATTTAAAACAGGGTTAACAAAAAATTTTTGCTTATTAATTATGTCAGCTTTGGAATTTACATTTTTTCTTATTTCTAAAATTTCTAAATTATTGATTTGCGATGTTTTATATCCTGTATGTAATATTTGAAGACCTGAATTTATGTCAAAGCTATGATCATATTTTAATAAATGGTCTGCGAACTCAGAATCGCTATTGCCATTTAGTGCTCTGAGGTGCTCTTTAACCCTAATCTCAAAGTTTCTATAAGTTCTACCTATATAAAACGAACTACAATCATTACAATTGAGTTTGTAAACCCCTGATTTTTTTGTTTTAATTTCAGAAAAATCAGAATCAAAAGAAAAATCAGAAAAATCAAAAAAATCAGGGGTTTACAAACTCAATTGTAATGATTGTAGTTCGTTTTATATAGGTAGAACTTATAGAAACTTTGAGATTAGGGTTAAAGAGCACCTCAGAGCACTAAATGGCAATAGCGATTCTGAGTTTTCTTCGAAAAATTAATAGATTTATTGTTTGAAAATATGTTAGGGCCTCAGCACGGGTAAGACACCCAGTGAGGCCAATATTATAAGATGTAAATTATTGTATCAAATACAAAAAAAAAATGATATATGGAGATATTATTGTTTATTTAAACATTTAACAGACTGATAAAAAAACAATGTTCACAATGTAGGATTCAATAATTTATTTTTGTAAATACAAAAATCGCGTTGCGCGATTTTGGAAAAATGCGTGTGAGCACGCGTGTATGTGCATGAGTGCTACCAAAAAGTTAATAGAATGCATTTTCATCGACATAACCTATCTGCTCGATCGAATGTTAAGAAGTGGATTATTTTCCACTTCATTCATTCACTCAAGGAATGTTCGAAATAAATCTCGGTCCTATTCAATTGGGTTACGTGTTAGCGCCGTTAGCGGTGGTCACTTATTTAAGTCAGTCCCTGGGGAGGAAGGTTCAATCTTCAGTCAAACCATATTTTTTTAATGTTTTAAATACATTAACAGCAGTTAAGAGCCAGTCCCTGGGAAGGAAGATTTAATAATCTGTTAAATCAAAAATAATTTTGAATTTGGCTACAAACCGGGAAAGAGACGGCGCAACTATGTCGATTTTTCATTATATTTGGCGCTCCGGTACCTAATATTAAACATTCAAAACAATTCTGAATTTGACTAGCCTGAAAAGGTTTAAAATGGAACGCAGCTAAATTCATTACAAAAAAGCCGCGTAGATAGGTACCTCCTGTCAATCATTTTTCGATATTGTCGAAAAAATCGCTACGCCGCATTTTTGGCTGCAGAAACTTTACGTAAAGCTCTCTTTTGTTGCAAAATATCAACATTTTTCCCAAAAAAGCGGATTTCGCCAAAAATGTGGAGAATTTTTCAGGTCCCTACGAATGAAGTAAATTGATACGCTAAGTATGAGTAGGTACCTACGTAAAATGATACATCTGGCTTTTTTATATGAATACCACACAAGAGTCCAAGCTGCTCCCGTCTGGAGCCAGTGAGACTATGGCATCCCCAATTAGGGTACGTTGAGAGGCTGAAGGTAGTGGTAGGGGGAAGCAGATGGGCAAGAGGAAGGTGGGGAAGTACCTGGCTATTCAGATCTGGTCATCAAACACGGCTAACGCCATTTCAAGCAACTTTTCAATTCTGAATGATGGTCTTACACTGAGAGCATCTTCCACTCTGGAACGTGCCGCAAATATGCCATACATCATTTTAAATGAATTTATTGTGAAATGACACAAATTATCCGAATAAAATTTACTGACCCACGCCTGGATTCGATTACGCGATCTTCGGATTGCGAGTCAAGAGCTTTACCCCTAGACCACGCCGGCCGTCAATTTTTTTGGCTTATTTTATACACCAACGATCATACGTTCAAGAAAAAAAACTATATTTGAAAATGTATTATTAATTTCACTGGAAGTAAAAGAAACTTTGTTCACTCAGACATACCCATAACACATTTCTATTGTGAATATTTAATTTATTGAAATAAATTATTAAAGCTTTCAAACCCCACTGTAATATTTAATCTTTGAAGAAGATAATAATATATTAATAACTTGGCAATCACAAAAAGGTAGCAACCAAAAATTAGGTTCATGGAAAATAATATTGGTAATTCTTTAATTGAGATGTGAGATTGACAAGAATATCGGAAGATAATTAGATTTCAATAGCTTATTTTGGTAGAGTGTTGTTCAAGTCGGAGGATCAGGGTTCTTTGTAGTTGCTTTTATTTTCTGTGTCTTTTTCTGTTTCAGGTTTCATTGAGATTTGCTAAAATTAACATCTTCAAAGATTTTTTAGTTTTTTTTTACATTAAACGTGGGTTACGTTAGGTTAGGTTATGGGCTATTTTTTTCATCACTTTTATTGAATTTTCAAAAAAGAAGTGTTGAAATGGCACTTTGTAGAGTTGTCATGGAACCCTAGAAGAGACTCATGATGTAGGAGGGAGGAAACACAGAGGTCGGCAAATCGTTCCACAGCGGAGCTCATGAACTCGAGAATCCGTTTACGATAGGATTAATCTCTTCAGTGGAAAGAATGATGAATATGCCCCTAAAATCTCACAGAGATCTTTTTTACGAGTAAAATACAAATATTAAATCCCTTTTCGGAGAAAATTTAATGCGAAAAAGGACTTCCGTGAATTTTTGAACACGTTTAGATATTTTTGTAAAATGCTTCCACAAATAAGGAAAACGGGAAATATATCTTAACAATCGATTATAGGTGTGACAAAAACAAATAAGGTTGACCATTTTGTAGAATGTAAAGATAGATTTTATTTGGTAAAATATTTATTACAAGTTAACCCGTTTAATCACAGGAGACCAGATTTGTCCCAACGCACATAGGTCTCACATAGGACGCCGTAACTCCCTTACTATCATAGTTAGAAATATGTTCTAATCGGTGTTAGAAAGGAAAAACATCATGCTTTATATTCCAATCTAAAAAATAGCCACCAAAAAAATAAAATGTACACTTTTATGTACACAAAGTTTTGAATCGCAAATTGAAAAAAGAATTTGAAACTTCGGGAATTTTTTAAAAAAAATTTTCATAGAGCGACAAAAAATTGAGGTTACAATAATGTGTTTGTTATACATTTGTCTAATAAAATGTGCATCTGTTTTTATTTTTTTTTATTATCAGTAATTTTAGTTAGAAAAAACATAAGGTGACCCACTTTGAAAACTTTTTTATGTTTGTATGCAAAAATTTTATAATTAAAAAAATATATATATTTTTGAATTCTATAATTTGAAAGCGTATTTCATCACCATTCTAAAACAGTTTTTGGTTTTTGAATGTGTTCAGAAATATTCCAAATATTTGCATTTTATTGTAAAGCGAAAATATTTTGACCATCCGAAAAAAAAGCCAAATTTTTGAAGGGTTAAGCAGTAAATTTTCTGCAACTGTCCATAACGGTGATCGGACAACTCAACAATGTGCAACTTCATCGCCTCCTTTTAAAATCTTTAAAGTTAAAGTAAAAAATGGTTCAATAGGTTACGCTAGGTCGCTGGATACTAATATTTTAAACTAACTAAAAAAATGAAATTTTTCTTCTAAACAGAGGCTGAGTGGGCATCGCGTTTGGTCCTTCATCACGACACATGCAACATTTTCTGCTAAGTGTGGTGTTAGTAGGAGATTTTCAAATATTGTAAGGTTATTCGTAAGGTTCGTATTTCTTGTAATAAATAATAAATAAGGAAAAAAAAAATCCAAGAAATACATAATATCAGTAGGACGTAAATACGATGCAAAAGTACCTATTTAAATTACGTATTTAAAATAAAATACAATATACATATAGTATCGATTACATTTCTCAGAATTATGCTTACGTTAACGGAGTGAGACATCTGTCATATTAGAAATAAAATATAGAATCCTAGAAAAATAATAGATAAGGGAAAACCTATGACGTTAATGCAACAGTCACAAAGTGTAGAAGAAAGTGTGTGTCATGCAAATGAATGAGTTTTTTCTCTAAATCCATAGCACGATTCGCAAAAACGTTTTTGTCATTTTTTTCCGGAGACAAGTCATATTAGGTACATATATTTCTTTGTTTGAATGTTAAGTCTCATTTCATGTGAAAGACTATTAGAATGAATTGTTAGCTTCTAAAAGATGCATACAAAAAGATTATCAAATAAGAATATTATTTTCACCTAATTATTTAATACCTAATTTTCTCGAGCTCGATGCGTACAGGCAGATTCAAACAGGTTGATATTATAGAGTGGAAGTTCAATTTCACTAGGTGCCTACATAATAAGATGTTAAAGGACGTGAAAAAAATTAGAATACATTTATCATTTAGTCAATTGGCGACAGGTTCCAGGGTGGTAGATACCTACTCTCAGAATCGCCTTGGTGGTAGATAACCATTCGTAAACGGAACGTTGCTTGAAAAAGCTTTAGTCGAGTTTGGTGATCGAATCTGAAAAGCCAGCTATTCCCAACCTATCTCTTTCACATCTTCCCTTCCACATTCCCTTCAACCTCCCACTGTATAGTCCGGTCAGTGTGTAATGCTTAGTAAATAATATAACTTTTAAAAAGACATTAACATTTAAAATAAAAAGAATTGTGGCAACAATTAAATTATATTATTTAATAATAACGAAACCAGAACTTGAGACTATAATTCATAAACAAATTAATATTTTAAAACTCAGGGTCGTGTTTAGCCTAAAAAGAAACTAAATAGTTAATAAAATCAAATATTTTAAAAATTATGATCAAGATGTTATGATTACTACAAGGTGGGGGGCGCCAGTTCAAATTGAACAGAATATTAAATAGTAAATCAATAAACTTAAAACTAACCGAAGTATTAGCTCACAGGTAATGGAAATTTCACCGAAGTATGTGTCATCTCTCGTTGAAACAAACGTCCAGACTCTCTGAATTCCTATGTGGAACTCTTCAAAAAAAGCTTGTCCGTAGTACGAGTACCTTTATCAACAGAAGAATGCAGTTTTCCATTTGTTTCAATTTGAATTAAAAATCAATTTGAAATGATGCGTATCCACCAACTTAGTTACTGGGTGCTTACTTCGCATTATAATTTTAAACTGTTACAAGTGGCCTAGTTGCTATCGCGTTTGGGTCCCACCCACGAGGTTGTGTGTTCGATTCTTCGGCTGGCTAAGTCCTCCATCGCGATATAAGCAATATTTTCCGCTTACTGTGGTGGTACTTAGAGATTTTTTAATATTGTGAGGTTATTCGTAACCCGGTTCTTTCTTTAAAATAAAATCTACAGTATTATACAAGCGCCGTAGTAGGTACTTTATACCTATATGCCATAATCCCACGAACTCCGCACAGTTGGGAATCTTATGCGGTACCTATTCACACGGTAAAGGTTTTATTAAGATTTGGAAAAACCTATGACTTTATGAAGTTACCAGATGTTCAATTGATAATATTTTTCACGGACATTTTTGACAGGCTTCAAACAATATAATACATAGCTTAAACTTGCGGCTTTGCTCGCATGATATTAGATGGAAATACTATTGATTCATTCATTCATGCATGCATTCATTCATTCACTGATTCATTAATTCATTCACGGATTCATTCATTCATCCAACCATTCCCTGATTTATTCATTTGCTGATGAATTCATTAATTTATTTACGCACTTATTCATTCACTGATTCTATCATTGACTGATTTATTTATTCACAGATTCATTCATTCAATCATTTATTCATTCATTCCTTCATTCACTTATCCATTCATCCATTAATTCATTCATTCATTCACTCACTCACTCAATTATTCTCGTTTTTTTAAATATATATAGTTGTATATGTATAGAAACCATCGCAGGTATGCGCGTAAATCCCCAAAGTTTCATCGCAATCGGATGGACGGTTAGCAATGCATAATTTCATGATGAACTCACCATTGCATATAGAAACGATCGCGGGCATGCGCACATCAAATGTCCAAAGTTTCATCGCAATCGGATGAATGGTTTAGCAACGCATAGGCATCTCACATATATATGTATATATATCTATCTATATATTTACAAACCCAGAAAGAAACATATTCTGATTTTTAAATATAATATGAGTAAGATATAATGAGTAAGATCAAAAAAGGAACGCTCCGATGGTTTGGGCATGTAGAGCGAATGAACGAGGAAAGGAGTGTAAGGAGAATATATGACGCAAATGTGAATTGTAGAAGAAGTCGAGGACGCCCAAGAAAGACATGGCACGACCAAGTGAATCAGATACTCGAGTCGGGCCATGTCAAGAGTCAGAATAATAGAAGAGAATCTATGAGACGTTGTATGAATGTAAACAAGGCAAGGAATGTGTGCCAAGACCGGAATGTTTGGCTGTCCGTCCTCTCTGCCTACCTCTGCGGCGAAACGGCGTGATGGTTAGTTAGTTAGTTTTAGATATAATAATTTTGTAAAGTGTCAAATTCAAATGAAACATATTTCTATTGATTCAAATATTATTTATAAAACATAGTCTAAAACGTAAGAAATGGTCGTGTGACGTAAATGAGAGTATTAGTGTGTGACTTATAATGGAAATGTCAAGTAGTTACAAGTAACAACAGGGCAGTGTGTTGATAAAAAATATGAAATTCATGTGCTATTGTTATAAGACCTTGGCTTTATGTCGTACCGGGGGATTTCTTGATATGCCTGCCTAAAGGGAGAATAAAGAATCTGATATTGTGTTAACCTTGTTATTAATAGATTGGGGACCTTCCGAAAACAGCCTTCGTATTAATGAGATGTTCAGAACTCTTTGTCAAAAAAATAATAAATTGTTTAAAAAAATTACAGAAATTATTTTTGTCACTTTGATCACAAATGGTTCCATCTTTAGTAAAAAGTTATACAGGTAAAGTATCGTGTCAATGGTATATTAAACGATGGTTCGGAGCACAGATATTATTTTCCATCCGTATTTTGAGAAAATTTGAGATCAATTTTGGATCCCCTGGAAAATTGATTTTTACGTATTCAAATATTATAAAAATGGAAGGTACCATTTAGGCGCTTCTTAGATGGTCAATATATTTTGTGAGTAAAGCTTCATTCAAAATTATCATCATTCACCGTCAATGAGTAGTCTAATTTTTTTTACGTTAACTCCATACAGGCCTATGTCATCTGAGATGCTGTGTGGAGGGTCTTTTTGGGGAGAGGAAGGAATGAATATTGGTCTTGAAAAGATTCATAGGAAGGAGGAAACACAAAGGCCGGCAAATCGTTCCACAGCCGAGCTGTTGAACATAAGAATGAGTCGAAGAAGCGACCCGTCCTCAAGTGGCAAATATCAACTTGGGCACGCGTTTGGCGTGTTTCTCGACTGTGTACCGGTGCCGAAGGGATCAATGACGCTAGTTCCTCGGAGCATCTTCCATTGAAGTACCGGTAAAACAAGGATAGCATTTCCACCTGACGCCTGTGTTCTAAAGATTGCAATCCGTTTGTTAAGTCAGGAGAATCCGTCAAACGAACCGCCCGTATCTGCACAGAGTCGAGGTTTTTTTTCGGGTATTTTGGGGCTCCAGACCAGAGGTGGCTGCCAAATTCAACCGTGGAGCGCACTTGTGATTTGTACAGGGCTAGCAGTTGTGTAATATTAAATTATATGCGGGTCCTGTACAGTACGCCCAGTTTTTGAGAAGCTAACTTAACTCTGGCTTCGATGGAGCCCCATATCTGAGCTGGTCACCAAGATTGTGCAGAGCACAGGCGTCGGGTGGGAATGCTATACTTGTTCTACCGGTATTACAATAGAAGATGCTCCGAGGAACTAGCATCAGTGCTCCGTTCGGCACCGGTGCGTAGTTGGGAAACACGTCAAACGCGTGCCCAACATTTGTACACGGTTGACATTTGTCACATGAGAACGGGTCGTTTCTTCGACTCGTTCTTGTGTTCAACAGCTCGGCTGTGGGATGATTTGCCGGCCTCTGTTTCCTCTGTTCTTCAAGACCAATGTTCATTCCTTCCTCTCCTCAAAAAGACCCTCCACACAGCATCCCAGATGACATAGGCCCTGAGGGAAATTATTTTCCTCAGGGCCTCCTGTCTGGAGTTAATGTAAAAAAACTCCTAGAATATTATTGGACTGCTTATTTTAGTAGGAAGAAATTTACATAATTTCGGACGGGATTCGCGTGCGTTCGAATTCAGTTCGACGATAATATTGCAAGATAGATATCGCATTTTTTTTAAACTAAAATGCATTATAAATTGGTGCTTACATAGATACATACTGACCTACAGAGATTTCAATTTATTTTGTATTTACGCATCTCAATAGGTGCACGAATTGTCTATGAACATAGGCAAAGTTTTATATATTCTCCGGCTGGTGAAATTTCAGAGTACCTGCCTACACGTGAATAATATCGGTCTCCACCACCAAAGAAGCGGTAAAGCCGCCTCTTCCAGCATATCAATGGAGGGTTTGTTCGGAAGATTGCTTCTTTTGTAGAAGACTAGATTGGAAGAAATGGAAATAGCCTCAATTGACTCTGTAAACCATCAATATTTGGCATTACCTAATGAGTAACGTCGACAATTTATATTCTCTGTCTCTGGGGCGCTTTGGAGATCCCATATTTGGTAATCGGATTAAACAGAATAACAGCAAAAAATAACATAATTAAATAATGGTTTGGTTGGATTAGAAAGTGTTAGGTTAATGTTTTGTCATAAGAACCGCCATAATATAATTCATAACATAACTCGTTTTGTTGTACGTTGTACGTGCTTTAAGCCATCGCAACACAGTTTTCCTACAATCTGTCAGTCAAGTTGAGTGGTACAATCCGCAATCAAGTACAGCATAACTTAATTACTTTAGTATGTAAATTGGATAGAATTATTAATTGAAAAGCTGTTAATAGCTTACTTCACGAAAGCAAAGGTATTTTAGTCGAATAAACTTAAAGGTTAACCAACGAATACGAATCTTCACAATTTTAGCCAAATTATCGAGAATGTCATAAATGTATTAAAATATACCTCGTAAGAAAACTTTATCGACAACAATCATGTATTTTTAAACGACTTCAAAAAGGAGGAGGTTCTCAATTCGACTGTACTTTTTAATTTTTTTTTTTAATGTTTGTTACCTCAGAACTTTCGACTGGGTGTACCGATATTGATGATTCTTTTTTATTTGAAATCTGGTGCTTCCCGTGTGGTCCCATTTCAATTTGGTTCTGTTCTGACAATGGCATCCATGAGAAAACCGTATAAGTCTTAAATTTGCATTAAGTATGTGCGCGACAAATGGACGAATAACTCAATATCACGCCAACCGATTTCGATGATTCTTTTTTTATTGGAAAGGATGTAATTCAAGGGTAGTTTGATGAGAGTTTGGTTAGGTTCTGATTATGGGATCCATGACGTTATGGTCAAGTAATGTCTGTCTCATATGTGCAGCACGTTTAGTAGGTCTACCCATATTCAGACAAATTAGTTAGTGTAGGTACTTCAGATTCACTAAAAATAAAAAAAATAAACAAAAATCTTAACAAAACAAAAAACGACTTAAAAAAATGCACTAAAAAGTAAAAAAATAATTTCGTATTCTTCTACAACTTAATAATCAACTTACTTTTTCTACTCATCTATATGTACATAGGTACGATTGTTATTTTTGGAGTCGGTGTCAGCCGAGGTACCCGGCCCGGCGTGTTCACTTGACAGTTCCCCTCGTCAAGACGCGCGTGCGACTCAAGCACATCTCACCTTTAACTATGTATGTGGTTACAAACCTACCTTGGCTGACACCGACTCCAAAAATAACAATCGTACCTACATATTGATGAGTAGAAAAAGTAATTTGATTATTAAGTTGTAGGAGAATACGAAATTATTTTTTTAGTTTTTAGTGCATTTTTTTAAGTCGTTTTTTTGTTTTGTTAAAATTTTTGTTTATTAAACAACCACGAAACAGACAGGTTCTTCAAAGCATGTCTAAATAAACATAGAAAACGAAGTATTAGAAAGAGAAAACGCTACGCATTATATTCAAATCTAAAAGTTAACCTGAAAAAAATTAAAATATACGCCTTTATGAATCCAAAGTTTTTGACCGCAATTTGAAAAAAAAAATGAAAGTTTGGGAACTTTTTATTAATTATTTTTACTTGAAACGACAAAAAGTGAGTTGATAATAACTTTTATAATAAATTTGCCTATTAAAATATGTGTGTTTTTCAGAATATGTAATTTATTATCAGTAATTTTAATTAGTAAAAAGAATGGTGAGCCATTTTTAAAACATTTTTGACGTTTGCATTAAAACATTATTTTATATTTTTAAAATTATATGTTTATTTTAAATTATAAAATATTGAAGTGTATTTCTCTCCTTTCAAAAACAGTTTTTCGTTTTCGGATGCATTCAGAAATATTCCATTTATTTGAATTTTATCGCAAAGCGGAAATATTTTGAACTTTTGAATGTAGAGTTATTATTGTACTCTGAGTCAATCACTATCAGATTATCTCTTCAAAATGTCTCTTGAAAACGATGCACTCGAGAAGTAGGGGTCAAGTGGATGTGGTTTTCAGTCTACATGGCGCCAACCACTGGACAGTTTATTCTTAGAAGTGTAGTAGAACTGAACCGATGTCGCCAGTTTATAATAATAATAATTGGATAATTTGTATAGCGCCGTTTTTGTGAAAAATCACCTCAAGGGAGCTGTAAATTATGTACGTAATAATTAATTATCTGCTCAAAAAGGGATTCCAGTTCTTGATAATGGTTGACCAACTTCACCAGAAGTAAGGGAAAATTGAGCACACAGACACGATCACAACATACTGCCATCGGTTTTCCCCTTCACTGATTTAGTCCAATAAATTTACATTATCTAGAACTATTAGTCGTTAACATGAATATGTTAATATCTTCACGGGTTATGTGTGAGAAACTAATAATATTGAATAATGGCGAGTTTAGCTATTAGACCAGCGTTCAAAATATAATATGTTTCTAATATTTTATAATTTAATAAGTGAAAACCAAAATTTTATCTGAAACCATAAGATTTGTTAGTAGGTAAGTACTTAATTATAAACCTTACAAAATATATTTTTAAATATTTTTTTTTATTATTTCAAATAAGGAATTATACAATTTATCCACTTTCTCAACGACAATTATTTTTTCAAATTTGCTTCAGCCAGGTATGTAGGTAGGTAAGTAGGTACCATATTTGCTTCAGGCAGGTATGTAGGTAGGTAAGTAGGCACCATATTTGCTTCAGGCAGGTATGTAGGTAGGTAAGTAGGTACCAAATTTGCTTCAGGCAGGTATGTAGGTAGGTAAGTAGGTACCACATTTGCTTCAGGCAGGTATGTAGGCAGGTATGTAGGTAGGTAAGTAGGTACCATATTTGCTTCAGGCAGGTATGTAGGTAGGTAAGTAGGTACCACATTTGCTTCAGGCAGGTATGTAGGCAGGTATGTAGGTAGGTAAGTAGGTACCATATTTGCTTCAGGCAGGTATGTAGGTAGGTAAGTAGGTACCAAATTTGCTTCAGGCAGGTATGTAGGTAGGTAATATAGGTACCATATTTTTTTTAAGAAGAGGTTTATTTTTTACGTTCGTCATTTATTTTTTAATATTTCACGTACAATAATATTGAAAACTCGGTCTAAGTTAGCTATCTAGGCAAAATAAGGCATCTTAAATAACAAAGTGGATGTAGCAGATTTTGTAAAACGCAAATCAGTCAAAGTTAGCCACCTATTCAAAGTAAGCCATCTAATTAAAATAAGGCTCGCTTGAGTACTAAAACGGATGGAGCAGATTTTCGATACTGGAAACGGAACATACAAACAAATTTACAGACAAATGTGACAATCGGTCGTGTTAGAACAGGACTTCGGCGCGCTCAGTCAATACAAGCCGACAGGTTTTCTTTAAAAAAAAAAGGAAAAGCTACGAGTTTGATCATCCTTATATGTAAAAATGAATCCCTGTTTCCCTTTTTCATGCCATAACTTCAGAACGACCTTACCTATTTCATTCATCTTTTTTTTTTTTTTTTAATTTCTAATACTTTGTAGAAGGTTCTTACGGAAAGAAAAATAAAGAAAATTGGATAATTTCAGAAAACCTAACGACTATTTTAACTTCGCACGTTTGATAGTTCGCATTGGTGAATGTGATTTTAGCAGGCAGCTATTTTTTTTTGTAACGTAAGAATTGTCTATGGATTCTAAATAGATACCTGTGTTAGGTACCAAATTAGATTGATTGTTCTTATAATACATATACAAAAATTAATATTTGTAATATATGAAAAATGAAAATTCGAATTAAAAAACAGTAATAGGTGGGACGCAAGCTGTTTGAAAACTGAATGTACTGGGACTGAATATATGGAACTCCGGAGGGGGTTGGCGGGACGGGGAGCGGGAGAGGGGACGGGGTGGGCGGGGAAGATGGAATGGGAACGTGGGAGGGGAAGGGAAAGCGGGAGGGGAACGGGGACGCACAGGAAAGGACAAGCAGGGAGAAACAATTTATTTATTTGAATTCGGCATTGCAACGCACCGGGAACCAGTTGATAAAGCAATAAAAACACATTTTTGCATTGTTCTTCAGTAAAAATAATTTGATTTTTAAATATTATTAGGTATGTATATTCTTGAAGAAGTTACACTTGCGTAAAAAATATTGGCAAAAACGTTCAAAAAAAAAAAACTTTCAAGAAGTTATTGTGTTTGGTTTAATAACGTTCAACAAAGTTATTTAAAAAAAATGTTTTTGATTTGATGGCAAGCAAGGTACGCCTGATAATAGAAAAAATGTGGACCGAACGTTGTCATAACAGTCAATTTCAATCATTCTGGTATCACGTGAAGGGAGCGTCGGCGTCTGGGCGCCAACAAAGCGACGCCTCTTTAGCAATGGCGGAGAAACAAAACATTGCTGATTGCAAATCTACATTCGATTGTATATCAATGTTCCTAGCGATAGGCCTGCATTATATGTACAACCGCTTGGTCAGGTTTATTAGACTAACATCAGAACACTCAGACTTGCAGCGTCAATAAATGCGTAGAGAAATTGCAAAGAATGAATGCAGAAATCACCAATTAATTGTTAGAAAATCCAAATTTCGCAAGTAAGAACTGATATTATCAACCTTGGTCTTTGGCTATGTGGTATGAAATTGGTAGAATATTTTGAAATTGACTTAAAAAAGGATGTAATATGGAAATTAAAGTAAGATTGAATTAAGAGAGTGAGGGGATAATGATGATACGGAGTCGAAGGGATGGTTATGATAATTCTTGGAAATGAATAGAAGAAGAAGTTGGATCCGTCCGAGTAAGACATGGACAAGTACTTACCTACTTGAGTTCGGTCATGTCAAAAGTTGGAATAATAAAACAGTACTTAGAAGATTTATGTATGTGGATGAAGCAATGAGTGCGCACTAGAACAGAGTTGGGTGACATAACGGTTTTTATTTTATTTTTTTTTATTAATAAAATTCCTTTATTATTTATTTACAGTTTTTTTACATTTTTAAATTAAGTCCCGTTAAACTGATTGATATCAGTTTGTCAATGGGTTCTTTTGACAATTACTTTTTTTTAAATTGAGACAGGTCTTCGACCAAGTCAAAGAGACAGGTACATAAAATATACAGGTACATGAAAAAAAACATTGTTAATAAAATTTATAAGAAATACAGAACAGAGAAAATGAAAGAAATAAAAGAAAAGACAAGAGAAAATAATAATGGAAAAAACATTAAAACGAAAAGCGGAAAATAACAGAAATTAGTACAAAAAATTTCTTTCACTTAACCATTTTTTTAGCGTACATTTCCTTCTGAAACTCAATTCACAGCTTTTTATTGCGTTGGGTAACATGTTGTAAATTATTGGAACAAGGTATTCTAGAGTTCTTTGACCGTATTTATTTAGGTATCTGGGAATTATAAGTCCATCATTTGCAGTTAGTCTTGTATTATGAACATGAACCACTAGTTTATTATATTCAGATTGAGATGTATGCTGACTCGCAATTTTAAGCCACAATAAAGCACGAACAGATAATACATTTACAGAGTTGTATAATAATGATTTTGGTATATCATGTCTTTGTTCGTATTCAGTTTTTTTTAATAATAATTTTACCAAAGAATATTGTACGTTTTGCACTGAAAAAAGATTTGTTTTTGTTGAATGTCCCCATGTGGTTATTCCATATCTTATTAGGGATTCCGCCAATGACAGATATACTAATCTAAGAGTATTTAGTGGAACAAAAAACTTCAGTCTATAAAGTTTGCTCACTATAGCTCTAAGCCGTGTGCAAACTTTTTGTATATGTATATCCCATTTAAAATTACAATCAATTGTTAAGCCTAGATATACGTATTTAGAGACTAGTTCAATATTTTTACATGAGCATGGTTGTATCACAGAATTATGGATGTAATTAAAATCATGAGAAACAATTTTAGGAGTTATGGTGATGTTGGCATGAGGGGATCTGATGTGCATAAGCTTTGTTTTTTTAGCATTGATTATTAAACCTACATCATGTGACCATTTTTGAAGAGTGACAAAGTCTATTTGCAGTAAAGTACTTGCAATTAATAAATCCTCATGTGAAATAACTAATGCAGTGTCGTCAGCATAAACATAATGTTTTACGTGAGAGAAAATCAATTTCATTGCAGTAACATATATAATATAAAAGGTAGGGCCTAGTATGGACCCTTGTGGTACGCCTGCGAAAACGTTCTTTTTTTTGCTATAATGATCTAAAATTTTTACACAAATCTTTCTATTTTCAAAGTAATTAACAAATAATTTAAGTAGGTTTCCTGTAATTACAATTTGTTCAAGAGTTTCTAGTAATTTTCTATGATCAATTGTATCAAAGGCCTTTGAATTATCAATAAATAATACGAGTACATGTTTCCTTTTATTAAGATCATTATTAATTGTATTTGAAAATTCTTGAAGTAGTAGATCTGTGCTCTTTTTTTTCTGGAAACCATATTGATGGGTATCAATAATAGAAAATTTTTCAAGGTACTTAATTAGTTTTATAGATATATATTTTTCTAGGATCTTTTCAATTGCAGGTAAAATACTGATCGGTCTATAGTTTTCAATTTCACTGTGTTTACCACCTTTGTAAATGGGTCGGATGACGCTACATTTTAGATCTTCTGGTATAATTGCCTCCTTTAAAATCATATTAATTAATAAAGTTAAGATAGGTCCTAAAATATCGAAATGTTTTTTAATATCAGACATTCTAATTTTATCTATCCCCGGCGACTGACTATTTTTTAAACTTCTGACAACTTTTTCGATATCACAGAGTTTTGCTTGTGTTAAGAGCATGCTGTGTGGAAGTCTATATTTTTGAATATTCAAAGCTTTTTTATCACATCTATGTAATAATTGCCTAACATTTTCAGAATAGAAGTTAGCGAAATTGTTAGATGTTTGTTCAGTCGTTTGTTCTTTTAAGAAATAGTTTGATATTACTTGATCACAATTACTTTTGCTCTTTCTTCCTAACAATCTGTTTATTTCATCCCACGTTTTTCTTGAGTCTGCAAAATAATTTTTAAATTTTGAGTTGAAAATTTTTAATTTGCATATGCTGATTAATTTCGTAACTTTATTCCGATTGCATTTATACTCTCTTTCATAAAATTTATTTGTAGGATTATTTTTCCATCTTTTGTAAAGTGCATCTTTTAATTTGATTTTTGATAGTAAATCATCATTTATCCATTCATTTAGGTCTGGTTTGAGGTTTAAAAGACTTTACTACAGTACTTTTTTCATAGATTTCATTAAATTTAGTTTTTATTTTATTATACAGAGCAACGCAATTCGGTTCTTTCAAAAGGATATTCCAATTATACATTTTTATTTCTTTATCAACACGTTTTTGAGAGAGAGTTGTGATTTTTTCATTTTGAATATTATTTTTGACATCATGGTTATGAACATTTAGCCCTGTTATAAAATGATCAGCAATTGTCGAATCAATAACACATGCGGACAAGTTATATTTATTAGATCTAACATATATGTGGTCAATACAAGATTTGGTTATTTGACCAGCAACAATTGCTTCTCTTGTCGTAACATTAATACATTTAGTTAAGTAATTACTTGTAAGTATATTTTCATAGGCCATTATATTTGTATCACTTTGATTCAGTAAGTTGAGATTAATGTCCCCCAAAAATATTACATTATCATTAGAATTTACATAATTACGAAAAAAAGAAGAAATTTCATTTAAGAATTCCTTTTTATTGAGGTTAGGTGGTCTGTATACTGCTAAAATATAAAAATTACATTTATTTGGTAGTGTCAGTATTCCAAACACATTTTCAAAGTGATAGTTAGTTACTTTTCAAAGTGATGTTAGTTAGTCACGTGTTGCCTAGATATCAGCTTGGGCCAAATATTTTCGTGGTAGATTGTTTTATTTCTTTTGTCAGGCAATTTATTGAAAACTATCAATAAAACGACCGGAAATTAATCAAAGTACGTGACATTTTATAATGTTACATTAACGAATCCGAATCATCTCTTGTAATATTTATTATTTACATCTTGTAATTATAATATTATCTACAATAAATAGTGTAACGCAGTTGAAGATTTATTGTCCTGTTGACGATTGCCAGCCACAGCCATGAGACACGATCAAAAGAAGTGCTTATTGTTTGCAGTGCCTATTTTTAAATAAGTAAATGAAATGTTTCCATCCTCTTTTCCGCATTGGTCGGAGATCAATTATAAGGAAATATTCATAAATATGAAGGTAATAATTTATGGGACAGCGGTGTGATTTATTTCATCATTCAAATTATAATAAAAAACCTGCATGAAATGTGTAAATTAAACGGACAAAGCACGATATTTCGATTTTTCTTTTAAATGTCAACACGAAGTTGATGTCACTGAAGCAGTTTGAAGAAAATAATGAAGTGTTGTGACTTTTTACGCATTTTCGTGATAATTCAGGAATAAAAAAATAAAAATTGCATTTTTACAGACAAAAAGTTTTTTGTGTGCAAAAATCTATATACATATATAAAAATCAATTGCTGTTCGTTTGTCTCGCTAAAACTCGAGAACGGCTGGGCCGATTTAGCTGATTTTGGTTTTGAAATGTTGGTCGTAGTCCAGGGGAGGTTTGAACGGTGAGAAAATATGGAAACATTGCGAAGAAGATAATAAAAACAACAATTTAATTTTCCTATATAAACTGTTCTACCTACTTTCCCGTCAAACATTTGACGTTCGTCCCTTCGGTACGGTAGACTGGGGTCCACTCGAGATTGCGACGAAACTTTGGTGAGTTGTTGTGAGCATACCAGCGAAGTTTTCTATATATATATATATATACTGGTGAGCTCTGGCATTATGAAATTTGAATAAAAAATTGCAATAGGTGCCACGCGAACTGTTTGAAAACTGAATACACCGGGACTGAATGTATGGAATGCGGGAGGGGTGAGGGTGGAGTGGGGGGCAGGGAGGGGGGGTAGGGAGGGGGAACTCGGGAGGGAAACTCAGGAGGGGGATTCGCGGGAGAAGGGGAGGGGAAAACGGGAGGGGGGTTCGCGGAAGAAGGGGAAGGGAACCCGGGAGGGGGGAGGGTAACTCGGGAGGGGGAGAGAACTCGGGAGGGGGATACGCGGGAAGAGGGAGGCGAATACGGGAAGGAGCAGGGGAACTCGGGAGGGGGGGTCACGGGACGGGGGAAGGGAGGGGGGGAGTAGAGTGAGGAGAGGGAAGGTGGAGGAGGAGTGGGAACGCGATTGGGGAAGGGGACGTGGGAGAGAAAGGGGAGGAAGAAGGTGAACGGGACGAATGGGAAAGGACGCGCAGGGAGAAACAATTTTTTTATTAAATGGCATAGCAACGCATGCCGGGTATCAGCTAGTAACTAATATATGTAAACCATGATATTTTCAAAATTTTATTTGTATTTTGTACTGAAAAAAAGGCGCGAATTCGACCAAAAACTAGTTAAGTAAGATGTTTACAACAAAGATACCTAAACATATAGAAAAAATCATACCGTGTCAGTGAAAAGTTTTATTCGAAATCAAGATAATTTTCTAGTAACCGTATACTGTATAACGATCAACGACATATTTCTGATTACATGCAATTAAATATATTATAATTTATTTTATAATTCAACATATTATTATGAACCTATGGTTAACCTTAATCAATAAATCATAAATCTTTGGATTACTAAGTAGGTACAGGATGATATTATTACAAGAAATGACTTTTCAGTAAGCGATGTCTTGTCTACCTTCAGGTATGTGGTGTGCAGTCAGCAGTGCGAGTGTGCCAATTAAATGTACATCTGTCATAATTATATTCATTGGAAAACGTGACCATTTTATGCAGAAGTACTTTATATTGTAGGTGTATAAATAACTTAAAGAGGATGCATTTAATTATATATTGTTTCTTTCGCTGCTCACTAGAATACTAAGTCTACAAGCACGGTCTATATTAATAATGTAGTTAAGGTAACAGAAGCAAGGTTGCTGTAGCAAGGTTGGAAGATAGTCGACCATCATAGAGCCTTCTTTATGATAAATGATAAGTCTCCAGGTTGAAGGAGCGTTGGGAGACTTTCCTAAGAAAACGGTGCTTCTTTATAGAGGCGTGATATGTGATATTTGTGAAGTGGCAGGCGTAACAAGAAGGCCGATGACCAAAGATGTCAAGTTGAGTGAAGTACTGCTGTGGTCAATGGACAATCTAGAGAAGATGAAAAGTATCTTTTGGAGGAGAGTGGGGTGTTTAAAAACCTAGATGGTACATTTAAAATTTTAGTGCATCGCCGTATGAAATATTATAATCAATTAGAAATTTGTAAACTTAAATGTACAAATTACTAAAATAAAAAAAAATATTATTATATTATTTGACTGGGCTCTTCTATAAACGGTAAATAAGCTTCGTGATTTCTCACAAAATCAATCAAACTTTCCTCAGTTTCGCTGGTCCAAATCACATTTCTTTCATTCACCCCCACATGAGAAAGAACGTTCCACAATATTCTTTGTCACGTGCTATGACGGCCGCGATCACTTGGTTTCCACAGACAACTTTTTAGTGACATCATCCACCGCTACAATACGGCCGCTAGATAACAGCACTGCTTTCTTAGGAAACCACGGCTCTAACTAATTGGAAAGTGGAAACGAAATTCGTATATTTCAGCATAAGTAACTAGAAAGGCCCGGGCGTTTCTTAAGCTAAGTTTACACGAAGCCAGTGTTCTGCCGCCAGTCCTACAGACAAGCCAGCGCTGGCCCGGTCCGTGTTGTTTAGACGAGGCCAGTCATTTCTGGATTTTTCTTGTGGTGAGCACACGTTCGAAACAAAAATGAATTCGGGACAAATCCGGCTGTTGAAAAAAAAAAGTTTAAAAAATATCTCTGCACTATTATTAGAAGAGATAATTAATATAATAGAGGAAAAAATCGTAAAGAAAAAACGACTTTGGTCAAGAAAACGGATAACCGATAGGACCAGTACTGGAGCCTCTGCTTTGTTGCTACAACAACTAAGATTAGAAGATCCTTCTGGGTACAGGTTGGCCTTGCGAGTTACGACTGAAAACTTTGAAGAGTTACTTTCACTTATAGAAGGCTCAATTCAGCGTCAAGACACTCTGATGAGAGATGCATTACTAGCAAAAATAAACGTGTATACACTCCACGGATATGCGCCAGTGACTGGCGCGATACGTCTACACGTGCTGCAACGCTGGCACGGGGGCTGGGGGGCACGCGGGCGGAGGTCACTGGCTTGAAAAATAGACTTCGGCTCTATTTTAGCCAGTGCTGGCAGCCAGCGCTGGCTTGGCTTGAAAAACTGTTTATACGAGGCCAATACCAAGCCAGCGCTGGCCTCGTGTAAACCATACTTTAGAAGTGATCAAGAGTCTCTACTTACAGCACTGATGATTATTAATTATTATCTAGCGTTTCTAACTGGCTAACTTTTGTAAACGAAAAATTGAAAGAATACTGATATACGAATAAAATTGAAAACTAAACATTTGATTCTGATATTGTCTTAGAACGTGTTAAACGTGATGCTTGTAGGTATCTTCTACGCTTGTAATACAATAATCCATGTAAGTGGATAGACTGTTACTGACGCCAAGGCCAGTGGCGCACGGCGCTGGCAGGAGCACTATTAAACGAATAATGCTCTATTAATAACGCAGCAGAATTAATGAACTCCTTCTGTGACATTTGACCGATATTACCCGTACACTCCGCGCTCCACTGGCGACTGGGACACTGTGAATCGGTCTTATAACACCGATCAAGCATGATCCAACCGCGATTGAATAATTTTTATTTGAAAAACTTTTTTAAACATTTCGTGATAAATTACGTACAAAATACGTGGTTGAGTTGCCAAGCAGGACCAAACTGCACGGACTATCAAAGCGGCAAAGTCAATGAGGTTGTCGACACTGTTGTGTGTGCGGTTTCACACCAATAATGATTCATGGACTATATATCGGACGGATACAGGTCTAGAGAATTCTCTGCATTCTCTGGAGTGCCACAGGGGTCAAACCTAGGTCCTCTACTATTTATAATCTTAATTGATGACATTCAAGAATGCATCAAACATTCCACTTGCCTGCTTTTTGCTGACGATCTAAAATTACTTAAGAAAATTTGTGATGGTCAAGATTGTGTCAAATTGCAAACTGATTTAGATTCAATTTCATCATGGGCTGATGAAAATAAATTATTTTTTAATACAAAAAAATGTGTCGCTATGTCGTATACACGTTCGAGAAACCCTATCAAATTCGATTATTGCATCAAAAATGATATATTGTCAAAAGTAAAATCCATCAAGGACCTTGGGGTAGTCTTTGATCCCAAACTTACGTTTTCGGACCATATATTGCAGTTGACGACATCATGCTACAAGCTTCTCGGATTTGTCATAAGACTCTGCAAACAATTTTCCAATCCCGAGGCAATGATGACTTTGTACAGCTGCATTATAAGGTCTAAAATCGAATACGCCTCTGCTGTATGGGCCCCATACCAACAAAAATATATTGAAAAACTAGAACAGATTCAAAAAAAGTTTTTGAGATACATGTATTTGAGAATGCACGGAGAGTATCCGCGATTCATGCATCACGAAGATTTGCTTGCCGAAACGCGCTACCAAAGTCTCCACTCGAGGAGGAGTGGGGCTCTTGCAGTAACGGCGTACAAAATTATTAATAATTTAATAGATAGCCCATACCTTCTGGAATGCTATAAGTTGTTCGTACCGAATAACTACAGCCAGGGACGTCACCATGATCTGCTTTGTATCCCACGTGGCAGAACGGACGTACTGGCTCGGCATAGCATGACACGAGGTATGGCGCTGTTAAACAACGCCTCCAAGACTATCGATATTTTTAATAGTAGTCTTGAAGAATTCAAGAGGCATGTTAATGCTATTAATCTATAACTTGTATTATTTGTATCATATATATGTAGTTAATGTTACATGTGTATTGTAAATGGACACAGTCTGTAATACACAAAAAAAAAAAAAAAAAAAAAAAAAAAAAAAAAAAAAAAAAAAAAAAAAAATATCACTTGTTTCTTTTATCTACGGTCATCCTAGGCAAGGCTATCTTGAATTTCTTAAGACTCGAAGGCTAACCGGGTGGCTTTATTTTGAAAAATATTACAGACAGGGCTTGTTAACTTGTCAACGAGAAGTTTTTTTTCTAAGGGACATTGTTAATGTTAATAATATAACGAACTCCCTTCTGTGACATTTGGTCGATATTGCACCACCATGCTCCACTGTCGACAGGCGATATAACTAGGTATTTAGTGTCGGCAACTAGGTTTATCGATCAGGTTTATAGTTTATATCAACCGTTGTTGGATCCATAAAGTGACAAATTAAACGTGTCACGAAGCGGTCGTTAAAACATGGAAACGAAACAACTGGGTCAAAATTTATTTCTTCTCACAATCATTCCATTCAATTGTTCTGCTTTATATCAGAAATGTATGAATTACATTACTTGGTATTAAACTGTAAGCCATTTTATCGAAATATTATCAAGCTTTGTAAAAAAAACGTCACAATACACCGAAAATGATAAACATATTTTGAATGCAGAGAAAACCCGTCCAAAACTTTCTTTTTACATTAGCTCCACACAGGAGGCCCTGAGAAAAAAAATGGCTTTAGAGTATATGTCATCTTTGGAGAAACTGTTTGGAGGATCTTTTTAGGAAAGGAAGGAGATGAAGTTCTGGGAAGGAAAAGGGTACGAGTGGTTGGTAGGAATTTGGGGGTCAGTGTGTCCAGGAGGGACGGTGATCCCACCCGTAAAAAAATCTCAAACAGAGAGGACTGGCGTCATGAAATTTTCACAGATTTATTTGTGGTGAATATATAGGTCAACGCAAAAGATTTTCAGGTCGTATCGTCCTATATGTCATGAATTATGATAAACATAGTCAAAACAATATTTGCATTTCTAGCAATGAAGTTGACAAGAAATTCAAAATCTGGGCGAAACCGAGACGTATAACTAACAAAAAAAAAAACTAGTTCGTTACTAATCGTTGTAATTTTTTTTTATACTTAGCATGTTTAGAAAGTAAATGTATTGTGACTACAACGGGCAGGGGTTTTTAGTTTTTTAAGGGTTGGCAACACTGAGTGGTAGAGGGGGGTCTCCTGATTAGAACGAGCATTGTAGGAACATTGTAGTATGTAAACTCACGTTGTCGTTATCCAGTTGCGTGAAAGATATCAGCAAAAAATGCCGCCAAGTGCTGTGATTAGGGTTACCAGACCCGAAAATGTGTTTTCGTCAGTGTTTCATTTGTGTAGGTACCCACCCGAAGGCAGCAAAAATATCGTTTTTTTTTAACCTCGCGGGTCGGTTCATTTGAATAAAACAATTTAATTATTAGACTTGATTATTTTATTTTTACTGTTTGCGATTAAACTGTTTAATAAATATATATTTTTTTAAATTCCTGACAATTTACAATTTTCCCTGTTTCCCTGATAGACAGCTAAAATTCCGGATTATATCAGAAAAATTCCTGTCATCTGGTAAGCCTAGCTGTGATCCACTTTTTACTCACGGAAGGAATAACACAGACCTACAAGAAAAAAGGTGATTTATGAGCCCTATTGAATTACTGGAAATCATAGTGGTTGACTCATTATACGCCTGGGAAAAAAACAGTCGAAAACGTGGCGTCACACCAATTCTCCATCTGTCAAAAAATTGAAAACCACAATTTCGGGCAAAAAAATCATGGCCTCAGTGTTTTGGGACCGAAAAGGCATAATTTTGGTCGAATTTCTGCCTCAGGTTGAGACCACCAATGCACAACAATACTGTGATGCCTGTGATATCCTAAAAAACTCAAAAGAAGCATTCAAAATAAAAGGAGGGGAATGCTGACCAGAGAAGTGTGCTTGTTTCACGAAAATGTCCGTCCTTTAGCCACCAATACGCTGTTGGACTCATATAGTTGGGATGTTTTGAACTACCCACCGTATTCCCCTCACTTGGCGTCTTCAGATTATCATCTTTTTACCTTCCTGAAGGCACATATGGATGAAAAAAAAATTTCAACCGACGAGCAGGTGCAGAAAGTGGTCCTGAAGTGAGGGAAGGAGTTGGCGGGAGAATTCTTCGAGGAGGGCATAAAGAAACTTGTGCCACGGCTCACCATAAGCATTGAATGGGTTGGCAATTATTTGGAAAAATAGTCAACAAGTGTATCAACAATATCCTGTAATTTTTTTTCTAATACACTTAAAAAAAAAAATTCAGTAGTACATTCAATAATTTATATTTCTTTTTATAAAAACGTATTATTTATTAAAAAAATATGTTGTGTAATTATTATTACGCGTAACAGCTGTTTTGCCTTCTGACGGCATTATCAAACTGTTCTAAATAAATGCAAGTTGCGCTCGGGTGAACCGGAAATTTAGCGGTAAGATTTTGGTCGCAGATTTTGTGTAAATTTGCCCCGGGTAGATATAAAACGTGGCAACGTCACTGATCTTGACCATAAATATAAAAAATTATTATAATTATAAATTTAATTAAATGTACATAATTATCAATAACACCGTTACTTCGCAGTGCCTTTAATTAGGTATTTCACACAGATATACCTGGTGGGACCTTGCCGGGATTAATGAATGGTTTCCCACACAGAGCAGGCTGCGCGGCGGGCAGGCAGGTACTTGATTGTGATAAACGGAGGCACTTCACCATTTTCCGGATATTGAATTACTTCCTGTAACGCGGATAAGGATACTGGAACGAGATTGGATACCAGAATTACCCAAATTTTCTAAGATGACTCATCTTAATAATATTCTTATCACCGTACACGTGTTTTGTTTAACCTTTGCAAGGAACAACTAGATTTATTTCACTGCGAGTCTTTCCTTATAATTGACAACTGTTTAAATTAATTACGATCTTAATTTATTAAAAACTTGTGCTGGAATTTTGAATTTGTTTTCTTGAATGAATGATTGCAAATCTCAGAAGTGGAAATTAACTCACTTCCCGACATCCGATCGAGCTGAAACTCGGCAACTAGACTCGTGGTCGATGCCAATACATTCAAGGCGCCATCGAAGTGATTTTGAAATGGCGCTATAAAAATCATCCAACAATTAATTATTCAATGGTGGCACTCACACATACACAAGCATTTTTCTGAAATTGGACGATAATTCATTTAAAAATCTACACAGTTTTCATACGAAATAAACTTCTGTACCAACCAATTAGGATTTGGCGTAAGTGTTAGCGGTGTTCACTGGTAATAAACCTGTAAAATGTAACAATAAGTACAACATTTTACAGTTCTTGCCATAACATTCAAGGCCAATGTTGAAAATGTCAAGAGACCTAGAGATAAAATTTGGCAGCACCATACAAGAGATACGCCGGGCTAGCACATCCGTTCTGCCATGTGGAATACATAGTAGGTAGTGGTGTCGATCCTTGCGGTAGTTGTTTGGTAGGAACAATATAATTCAGTGTTCCGGAAGAATGGTCTGTCAATGACAATGTATTCTAAATGTTTTTTTTCTGAAAGGGTGATGCATGAATCGTGGGTACTCACCACACATTCTCATGTAAAGATACCTTAGATTTAAAAAAAAAATTGTTTCAGTAAATTTATATATTCTTGGTGGGCCCAAACAGCAGAAACTTATTCTAGTTTTCATCATACAATGCAGTTGTACATCGATGACATTTTCGTTATTTGTTATATAGGTATATTTCGTTTTTCGTTTTTTATTATAGAACACGGCATAACACCCCAAAAACAAATAACGAAAATACTTTTGGCCGTGAAATTCTTAAAACGTATCATTGATGACATTGCTTCGGGTTTGGAAAATTGTTATATTTTCCAAACAGATTTAAAAACACAGAAACAAAAATAAAAGTGTTTACTCATTGAGCGATGTAAAAGAAAAACAATTCAGTCATTGGTTACTGTAATAAAAGACGTTGCAGTAATCGATGAATAAATTCATAACTCTTTCGAATGACATGTTATTCTTTTACACCGCTATTGCAATTCATTATTTTATCTACCCTTTACCCTAGTTATTCAGGAAAAAACGTTTCTTGATCACATTTAATGACCTCGATCACATAAAAAAACACATAAGAATAACATCAACCAACATAATTGTAGAGGCAATAATATTTACAATTGATATTATTAGGAAATTTAATTTATAATAAATAAATAAATAAAACGTTAGTATTATTGTTTATAATTAACGAACACAATTTCTTGGTAGAAATATAAATTATTTTTCTCCAGTCTCTAACAGAAAAACTTTATTCTAAAGCACCAAAAACACACAAAAAACTGTGAACTTTTATTTTAGAGTTATCAACGTTATTTCGGCTATGGAGTTTTTAAATATTGACCACGTCGAATTTCTGCATTTGAGATTTAAGTCTAAACGATTGTATTTCGCTGTACTTGTACTGCAAACCTAGAAACATAATGTATGAAAGATAATGAAGTACGTTGTGTTTGTTGCAAAAATATAAAAAAGTAATCATTTACGGAACACAAAAAAATGGAGATCATTTATACTTATTTGAAACTGGAATTTTATTACCGTTATTATTTTTAAGTAACCGGATAAAACCGAACAACGATAAAACAGAAAATAATAGTTAAAAAGGTTAGGGCTTGCTATATTGATATTTGTTCTTTTTCTTCACTTTTAAGAAATTAAAAAAAAAAATGTAATTTTAGTAATTTGTACATTTAGGTTTCCGAATTGCTAATTAATTATAATATTTCATAATGCAAACTACATTTTTTCTAGTTTTATGTAGCTCCTAGAATACATATTGAACTTTCCAATTGGTGCGGACTTTAAAATTGCTGGTAGTGTGTTATATAACTTCTTCCCTTTGTACAGTAAACTGTTCTGCGTATTCGCTTTGTCCTTTTTTGTAGCCTGATTTCATTGCATGTCCTTGTTATGTCTGTGTTGTGTTATTTTCTTCGATGTTGTGTTTTGTCAACGTTCTATTTCGTCGTTGTTCTATTTTGTCATTGTTCTGTTTTGTCGTGGAATTTTATTTGTTAAATATTGTCATACTGCCCTAAAAAATCTAGGGCGAAACCTGGTCGGATATAGGTACTTAAAAAATTATGTGAACAAATTTATTGTTTTTATTTTATTTTAATCAGAAATATCCACAGAATCGTATTGCCGCCGACTTGCACTGCACGACCTGCCGGCGACACTTCGCCGATGTTCGCCACGAGGTGTCGCGGTAGAGATATCGACGGTCTAATTTAAACCTCGGAAAATACTTGATCGTACAGAACGGATAGGTACCACTTGTAAACAAGGCCGATATTAGAGTCGAGGGAGACAGACGACCCATGACATTTAGTATTCAGTCTCCCCGACTCCGACTTGGGGGAAGGAGATGGGAGTAATGGTCAAACATAATACTGGAGGGTACACAGTTTTTCCATTTAACTTCATATATATATGAGAAAGTGACGCGGCCATGTTTGCGAGACTATTACAAGATTTTTATATATTTTTATTGTTTGCAACAGTCACTTTTGCAGGTTGTATTAATTCTTCCCCTCCTTTCGTACGGTTGAGTGGTCAGAGAGGAACATCTATGTCCGCGAAACAGTTTAAGCCACCACCCTCTAGAGTCTTTTAAAAAGTTGGCTCTTACAATAAAAAGAAAAACAAAGTCATTTTCTTTCTAGAAATTGACGAAATTGAACATTTTTCGTATTCTTTTAATAAAACATGCTTATAAATTCTACGGTCGACACACTATAGTTTGTTGTGTTACGGTTCAGTAAATTTAGATGAATTAATGTGTTCGAAAGACGTGAATTTTTCCAATTTTTCCAAGTTTTATAGTGCAGCTCGTCGCCCGTTTAGTCAGAACAAAAGACATTTATTTTCTTTGGCGCAGGTTCAACAAATCCAATTTCCACCCCTGAATAAAACGACACATCGAAGAACTGCTGAGCTGGATTCCATATTCTTCCGGTACAAGTTAAAGTCCATTACAGAATAGGAAATTGCGCTATATTTTGTATAGAGTATCATCCGGACATATAAATCTTATTTATTAGAAGTCGAAGTGAGATGTATGCACAATAATTGAGTGCAATTGACTGTCCCTCAATTGCAATTAAGCGAAATTATAAATGCTTAATATTATAATAATACAAAAGCCTTGTGGGTGACGCAATTTGGGCCTATAATTCCATACAAAACTGTACTTTCGAAATTCAAATGGGATGGAGCTCTACTATTTCAAGCGAGTGTAAGTGAGACGGAACGCAAGGGAGTTGGTTGCTGGCTAAACAAATTTGAGTGGAATCAAATGGAACATTTGTATGGAAAGGCACTTCTAATCATTTATTCTTTATTCTATGTTCCAGAAAACTACTTTCTTCTACTATTGCCAGCAGTTCCGTGAACAGAATCAAACACGGCTAAAACTATTTCAAGCAACGTTTCGGTTCTACATGATAGTCATTCACCAGGACGATACCGAGAGATTTTTTTTTAATAAACTCCACACAACGGGAAAACAATTTCCCTCAGGGCGTATGTCATCTTTGGGGGTGTTGTGTGGAGGGTCTTTTTTCGAAAGGAGCAGGAAACCTGGGTCTTGAAGAGAACGGTGTTGTAGGGGGAGGGAAAACAGAGGCCGGCAAATTGTTCCAAAACCAAGCTGTTGAACTCAAGAACGAGTCGAAAAACGACCTGTTCTCACGTGATAAGAGAATTTAGGAGATTAAGATAGGAGAATTTATCAAACGAAACGCCCATTTCTGCACAGAGTCGAGGGTTTTTTTTTAGGTATTTTTATAATTATCTACCATTCTAGAAACTCATTTTTGTGTAACATCTGTACATTACAGTGTTACTGTAGACAATAAATTTATATCGTTATTGAATCACCTGTTCTTAGTGCATTTTAAACATATTTTTCAACCTAACGTGATGCACGTGTATCTATACCAACGTGTAGGTTAGGTACCCTACCCAAGTGTGTACTACATAAATATTGAATGAAAATTATTCCATAAGCTAAATCACTAATAAATACGAGTATGGTTGTGATGACAAATATGATTTCTTTGCGACGACGGTAAATTAGATAAATTTATGATTGTAAAGGTATTCGGTATTCGTAGCACTTAATAAATAAATAATTGTATTTTTTAATCAATATCACAAATTATTATATCCAGATAAAAAATAATAATAATAATAATCAAAGAAATTTTTAAATAATAATCAAATAAACCTTAAACCCTTACCTTCCCAGAACTCTCCTCTCCTTCCTTTCCCCAAAAAACCCTCCACACAGCATCCCCAAAGATGACATAGGCCCTGAAGGAAATTATTTTCCTCAGGGCCTCCTGTGTGGAGCTTTTGTAAAAAAAAAAATTTTTTTTTTTAATTATCTACAGATAAATCATAATAAAGAGATTCTTGTTTGTGTAGTGGTGTACTGTATTGTTGGACAACTGTGGAGTAAGAGGAGACTGCAGGCGGATGTTCCAAAATTCCAAACTGGTTCGAACCAGTTTAATGCATTCTCGTTCTACTATCGGCGTGCACAAATACATTCAAAAGTAGGGCGCTCTTTAAGATGATTTGCGTGTGTATGTGGCTTTGATAGTTTATATATAATTATTTTAAAATATTTTATTAGCATTTTCAAAAGATTCCAAAAAAAATTAAAAACATTTTAGAGGTTTTTTGTTAAAACTCTTATTTTGAACCTCAAATGTACAAAATTTCATCAAGAAATAGATATCAAAATTCTATTTGGGGTAGGAAACAGTAATGGGGGTGGCTTTTTAAATATCATATTTTATAGTCAGTGACCTTGCTCTTGTTTTAAAGTCAAGTGTGCAAATTTTCATCAATCTCGGAATAATACCGTACATTAGTATAAAAACAAACCACACGCCACACAGAGACAATCTTCATTATATGAATATTAATTATATCGATCACGGAAATTTCAAATGCTGTAAAGGACAATCAAATATTAATTGTTCAGGAGAGCAAAAATAAAGTTTTTTTATTCTTTCAAAAAATCATATCTGCGGTTTTTTTTGACCTGTAATTATAATTTTTCATTTTAAAATAACATTGAATAGATTTTTCAGAATATTGTAAATTTTTTTGTGAATGTCTTTAATAATAACACTATTTAATTTCTTTAATTTAAGAGGATTTTTTTTTTAGAAAAAAATCCTCTTAAAACGCACATGGTAAAAGACGCACTTATTTTCCTAGAAATATTTCGACGAAGTAGATCGAAATAGAAAAAAAACGGAGAAAAATGACATGTTTGATTAATTTTTTTATGGTTCTTTACAGCATTTCAAATTTCCGCTGTCGATATTATACATAGACACATTTAACCACCCGGGATTTGAACTTGTAACCTCCGGATATCCCTCCCACCGTATTGCCGACAACCTCAATAAATGTACGCGTTTATTATGCGGATATTACTACAGTATCAAGATAATTTTTAACATCGAGGTCATAATTTAAAAATGGGTTTGCCATGGATGCTTTAAAAAAATACAGATTATAAGGTATCCTCAGTACGTAACATGTTACCAACATGCAAAACAAAGTTTGTTACGTGCCTTTTAGTTTGTTTAATTTCACCTTTATACACCCAAATAATCTGATTCAGTTTTAGATTAGGAGGTCAAATATAAAGGAATTAAACAGATTTCAACATTTCTCGATATTATTGTAGGTAAACACGAAACCAGTAAACATCTCACTTGTGAAAAATACAGTATCTAAACTTGTATAACGCTTAGTAAATGGTTCACCGTTAAATTCGTCTCGCGATTTAAAACAGTTTCAGTCTAATTATTTACAATCCAGAAATAAATTCGTAAACAAAACGTGAACGGGTTTCCCTTGGCCAAAATATTAAGCAAAAGTTAAACTAATAACATGTTCTGGCATTTGCATTACAATTTGAAAATATTTTGCTGAGATATTTACATAATAATGTTTAATCTAACTCCCGATTTTGAGAAAAAAATACAGGTAGCAATTAGAGCATGCAATACCGCAGCATATATTCAATACCGCGATATTGCGGGAATGGGTATTATTAATTTGGGAGGCGGGAATGGGTACCGCCGCCCCGGGAACCTTTATTGGATAACCAACACCTCTGCCATAGGTCACCTCAAGTGGTTCGCTACGTTTGGTGATTTAGCAGGGGTGCCCGGGTTCATGGGGTGAGGTTTGTCTAGGTCTTGGAGGCGGATGACCAGGACATACTGAACCCCAGATTCCTACCCACCCCTTAAACCCTTTTCCTTCCCAGAACTCTCCTCTCCTTCCCAGAACTCTCCTCTCCTTCCTTTTCCTTAAAAAAACCCTCCACACAGCATCCTCAAAGATGAAATAGGCCCTGAGGGAAATTATTTTCCTCAGGGCCTCCTGTGTGGAGCTCATGTAAAAAAAAAAAAAAAAAAAAATCGGACATGTTATACCTCAAAATTTGCGATATTGAAAAATTAGTCAAAAGATCTAAATTATCAAAGACCGTATATCTTCTGAACTTACGAAAATTTTAAATGGTAATGCATATTTTGCCACCGTAAGGGATACTTTCATATCTGCCTTTTTTCACCGGTGATTGTAGTTTTTCGATGTGGTCATCTTCGTCAATCAAGGTTGAGGTTGTAGCTGCTTCCTCGGTAGATCGGCTGCGGCTCGTAGTTGGTGTTGCGCTAGGACAATCAACCTCTTCTGATATCTCGTCCGATTTAACATTTTTAGCTCCAATTCCGTGCTTAGTGCGTAAAAGAGTATGTAGTCCGCTTGTTGATCGTCCAATAGTTTTAGTAATAACTGGACAGAGTTTACACTTCGCTGATTGACGACCTATAGATCGCAAAAAAATGTTTCCATACTATATTAGAACTTTTGAAGTCTTTGAATTCAATACCATTAATGGTAGTATTGATTTTTTACAAAAAAAAGTTTGATACACCAATACAAGTATAATACGCTAATATATTAGTCAAAATAATATTTTTTTTCACGCTTTTACGTAGTAAACAAATAAAATAGGACAGATTAGTCACACACTTGTCCCACTTGCGAGTAGTTGCGAGTGAGACTGAGACTGAGTAGGACTACAAACAAACGTTAGTTTGCTGTAGGGAATTTAGGAATTCCCCGACGCATTGTTCGCAGCAAGGATTTCCCTATCACGGTTCGTTTTTAATACCGCAAAATTCGCGTTTCTAATCTCGCTTTTGCGGTACTGAAAAACAGCTCGAAATTCGCGAAATTGCGGTAACGATATAACGGTATTGCATGCTCTAGTAGAAATGAATTTCACAGGATTTTCTTTTTTTATTTTCGAGGACTTGAAGTACTCTTAACCCTTTATAAGGCACATATTTGGGATCAATCAATTTGGGAGGCTGTTTTGGGTAACGGCGCTATGGGAACCATTTATTGGATAACCAACACCCCTCTATTACCCCAAGTGGTTCGCTCCCTTCGAGTTATCTCGAGTTGTTCGCTACGTTTGGTGACTTAGCAGAGGTGCCCGGGTTCATGGGTGAGGTTTGTCTAGGTATTGGCGGCGGATCTGTCCATCTACTGCGTGGCGGGCCGGATCGGGAGAGACTGGTTGACGGTGACCTGTTATCTCTTCAACCGATTTATCGCCTTGCACCGCAGTGGGAGGAATGGATTCATAAGTTCGTCACTCCTGGACACACTGACCCCAGCCCACCCCTCATACATTTTCCTTTCCAGAACTTCGTCTTCTCCGTCCAAAAAAAACCCTCCACACAGCATCCTCAAAGATGACATACATACGTTAGTGTAAAAAAATAAATAAATTTTATAGATAAGTGCAAGTTTACTAGCCAGTAACCCATAAAGGCTTATAAACTGTATAAACTCGAGGATTTCTATATAATCTATTCTATATATCTATAAAATCTCCGTATCGCCCTGGTGAAAGACCACCATTCAGAATCGAAACGTTGCTTGAAATGGATTAAGCTCTATTTGGTGGCCAGATCTAAATAGCCAGGTACTTCCCCACTTTCTTCCTCCCCATTACCTTCAGCTTCACAACATAGATAAATTGGGGATATCATAGTCCCACTGGATCCAGACATATCGTCGCATTAATTCGTAGACTGCGTAACTCCAAATTTTTCAAAAATATGTTTTTAATGCCATCTGGTGTTAAAATTAGTCCCGCATCGACTAGTAAAACTCGCAAATTTAAAAAAAAAAAATCTTTTTAGATAAACACAAATAAGGAAACTGCGTAAACACCATGGTGCCATTTTTACTCGCGAATACTTCGAAACTCCTTAACTCCACATACATTATTTTATTTACCATTTCAGGTCTTATTATTATTTAACTTCAAAATTATTCGTAGTATTAGTATTGTGCTGTTATGCTTTGTGTACTAACTACTATTATATTTATCCTGTTATTCTCACATACTGAGACTATATATAAAAGTCAATTAGGATGTTACCGAGCAATTCATAAAATAAATATCGCAGTTCTGTATTGTTGTGTTTTATTTTTTTAATGTAAAATTCCTATCTCCCAAGTCTTCAGTTCATAAAACTGTTCGCAGAAAAGTACGTATCTTTCTTTGTAAAATACGTATCTCCATTCTCGGTTCTTATGTAAACTTCCTAACTCCGATTTGAAATAGAAAGCCTTAACTTACAAAATTTGAATGATTGAAAATAAATTTAGAAATATATTATATGTTCGGAACGTAAATAAAAACAATGACCCGTCTTTAATTTTTTTTCACTACAAGGTTTTTTGTGCTTCCTGTAAAATTTGACATTTGGTGGTTAAGCATTCTACGAATTAATGCGACGATATGGGACTCTTATTTTGCGGATTGTGAACATCAAAAATATTATTATAATAAGGTCTGTCGAAATAAATTATCAATCAGAAACCACGATTTGTTGTCTTCTTTGGAGATAGAAATAGATTGAATTTTGCACTGAAACTATAGAGGTGCTCATTCCAGTCATATCAGTTAATGATGATTTATTTTTACGAATATTTCTGAGAAAAGGCCATCGAGCCAGCAGGGAAAATTACAAGGCGATCATAAAACTCAAGGGAACTAAAACGCTTTGTTAAAAAGACGCCACATACTATCACTACGCGGTTTATATAATATCAGATTGAGACGAAGAAACTGTCTTTAAATAAGACGTGAATTTGGAAAAAAATACTCGTATAAGGTTCTAGATATTAAAGACGAAGGTTGACTTTTTTTCAAACCTTCAATAGATCAGATCAAAGTGAAAAGAACTTGAAAAATATTAAAAAATCTGCTATAAAGCGAAAATATTTTGGTTCTCTGTAGGTGCCTAAAAATGATATCTTCTATGTAAATAAAAATGAATCGCCGAAATGTATGTACGTGCATAACTACCGAACGACTGCACCATATTGGATAATAATTTTTTTGTGTTCGTTATTGTCAGGACAAGGGTGAGCTCTGGCATTATGAAATTTGTATAAAAAAATTGAAATAGGTGCTGCGCGAGCTGTTTGAAAACTGAATGTACTAGGACTGATTGTATGGAATGCGGGAGGGGGGAGGGAAACCCGGGAGCGGAGGCGGAAAGCTGGGAGGGGAGAGGGGAACTCGGGAGGGGGGTTCGCGGGATGTGGGAAGGGGGTCAGTGGAGTGCGGAGAGGGAAGGTGGAAGAGGCGGAGTGGGAACGCGAGAGGGAAAGGGGACGCGAGAGAGGAAGGGGAGGCGGACGGGAAACGGGACAAATGGGAAAGGACACGCAGGGACACACAATTTCCTTATTAAATGGCATAGCAATGCATGCCGGGAACCAGCTAGTAATTGATATAAATGGAGAATTTCTCCCGTTTTGTGCCGATGTGAGGAAATAATGTTTTATAAATATATCGATCGTCAAGTTAATTAGTCAGAAATCTCCGAAAAATCCCAATTTTTGTTAAATATGCAGTTGTATATAAAAGTGTACCCTCTGTCTAGTACCATACTCCCAACAAATCAATTATACGGCGGAAAAACTTGTAGAGAAATTAACAAACAAAAAAAGATGTTTTCTTGGTTACTAGTAGGAAATTTCAAAATGTCATATTAATATCATCAATGTAAGACCGTTCAGTGATTGAGTGGGCATCGCCTTTGGGTCCTACCTATGCGTCGCGTGTTCGATTCCTCGACTGACAAAGTCCTCCATCATGACACAAGCAACATTTTCCGCTTAATGTGGTGATAGTAGGAGATTTTTAAACATTGTTGGGTTATTCGTAACCCAGGAATGTTTGTCTTAAATAAAATGTACAGGACCGTTATGCTTCCAGGCCCCACAGCACGGTCGATTTTTTTTTTTTTACATGAAATACCGCACAAGAGTCCCTATTACTCTCGTCTGGTGCCAGTGGGACTATGGCATCCCCAATTGGGGTATGTTGCGAGGCTGAAGGTAATGGGGAAGTGAAGGAGATGGGGAAGTACCTGGCTATTCAGATCTGGTCAACAAACACGGCTAACGCCATTTCAAGCAACGTTTCAATTCTGAATGGTGGTATTACACCAGGGCGATACTGAGAGTATCTTCCACTCTGGATCGATAAGGATTGATAGGATAACTTTATGTAACTTCTTTTCATTCCCTGCGGCAATGGGTACCGTAATTTTCATCCAATTTGGGAGGCGGCAATCTTTATTGGATAACCAACACCTCTGCCATAGGTCACCCCAAGTGGTTTGCTACGTTTGGTGATTTAGCAGGGGGGCCCGGGTTCATGGGGTGAGGTTTGTCTAGGTCTTAGAGGCGGATGACCAGGACACACTGAACCCCAGATTCCTACCCACCCCTTAAACCCTTTTCCTTCCCAGAACTCTCCTCTCCTTCTTTTCCTTAAAAAAACCTTCCACACAGCATCCTCAAAGATGACATAGGCCCTGAGGGAAATTATTTTCCTCAGGGCCTCCTGTGTGGAGCTCATTCCCTAGTATAATTCCCTAGCATAACTGCAGATCGCCAACGAATAAGTAACAGTTCACAACGACTAAGTGTTCTTAATATATTCGACGTCAACTATTATTTGTACATTAGCGATCTGCAGTTGTCCTAGGGAACGATGAGAAGTTACCGAAAGTTATCCTATTAATTCTCATCGATCGTGCTAAGGGGTCTGGTGTAATTTTATTCATATCGCACAAAACACAAACACATGTAAATAATATTTGATTTACGGTGAGCCTTAGAATATTGTTTTCCTCTTTATCTCAAAACTTAATATTTGGAGATGTCTGACTAATCAAGTGGCCGATCGACATCGACAATACATTAATATCGACAATAAATTATTATTCTCGAAATAAAAATCCAATAGTCTTTCAATATCACATAAACAATGTGAATCTTTCTACAGTAACATTAAAATAAAAGATCTGGGTGTCGTTTTTGACAGCAAGATGACATTCGTCCCCCATATTGATGCAATCACGAATAAAGCACTTACATGTCTCGGTTTTGTGTTAAGATCGTCCAAAGATCTAATATATACTAATACACTCAAAACGCTATACATAACACTAGTCAGAAGCATTCGTGAGTATAATTCCTCTCTCTGGTCGCCATTATACAATGTACATTCACACAAAATTGAAAGAGTACAACATAAATTTTTAAGGCATATAAATTACAGACTACACATTCCAATAGAAAATTTAAATCATGATTATTTAATGCAATTGCTTAAACTACCTGAATTATCACAGAGAAGAAAAATCTCTGATGTTTTATTATTATTTAAAATCATCAATGGACATTTGGATAGCCCTGAACTTGTGAACATGATAAATTATAAGTACCTAACAATTCCAACACTAGACTCCAAGCTCCATTTAACATAGTTGCTTCTCGCACTATTTTTATGTTTAACTCTTGTCTTCAGAGATTGCATCGTGTGGGGAATGAAACTTGCTCTGTTGACATATTTTTTTATAAAAACATCGCTTCCTTTAAAAAGCGTATATGTATGCAGATGCAAAAATCCTTAAATGTTCCAGTTTGTGAACAGTAACAAATTTAATACCCACTACTCTGTAACAATTCTCATAGTACCTATTTACTTCTTTGTATACGTAATTGTGGGTACCTTTTATTTTTTTCATAATAATAACAAACTTACGTACTTTTTGTTATTAGTTTTTGGGGTATTATGCCGTGTTGCGCTACCTCCTTCTTTAGCCAACGTTTCGGACAGCGTTGCAGTGTCTATCATCAGACACATCTGCCCTGATGATGGCCACTGCAACGCTGTCCGAAACGCTGTCCGAAACGTTGGCTAAAGAAGGAGGTAGCGCAACACGGCATAATACCCCAACAACTAATAACAAAAATATTTTTGGCCGTGAAAATCTAAAATCGTATCAAACTTACGTACATTTATAATAGCAAAAAATTTAAATTACTAGAAATTTACCTACATTTATATTAAGCTAAAAAATGTTTTACACCTCTGCCAACCGGTATACTCCGAGTATGTTTGTAATCATGTTTTCTGTAATATTGTGATAGTAATTTTCGAAACTAGGTACTATAAATAGCCTGAGCCCAAATACGAATATGCTTGTTGAACTCCTTTGTTAAGAATTTACTTATCGAATACTCAAACCCACTTGTGTTGTGCCTACTTATGTCTTTAATGCTCTATTTATTATTTTATGTACTATAAACTTGTTATGACGCTACATACTTGTTATAATGCTCCTGTACAATTTACCTTACATGTAAAAGCCATCAAGGCGTAAACAAATAAATAAATAAATATACGCACAAATATATACATATTTGAAGAGTTAAACAAAGATAAAATTCCACATTGTTACCTACAAAGCTGGAAGAAGCTCATTACTAATTATCTCTATACTTCAGTAAGGGATAAAGCATTTGAATGTCATCAAAGGTCGGTCGTAATATTTTGTAAAAGTCAACGAGTTATTGTGTAAAATATCAGGTGCCTATAATCTTTTCCATGAGAAAATAACAATAAGTACATATTTTAGTAGAATTTTCCGAAATCGTGAATGCAATGATGAAAGATTTACAAAATACTGTGTATATTAAATATCGTTATCAAAGAAAGTTAATATTTATTATTTTTTGTGTGATATTTAAGCTAGGTTGAGTTAAGGCTCGATGACACAAGGCGAGTTTACAAGCTACTATACAGGGTGTCCAAGGGTAAAGTGCATTAACTTGGTGAAGTGATTCTACATGGTGGTAGGAGTAAAAAAGATTAAGAACTTTTTCCGAAATTCCAACATTTTTTTCACATACAAAAAGAAGTACCCACTAAAAATCCTTAGTGTGAGGTACGATGTTACTTGCTGAGAGCCTGACGGGCACGATTGTAGCAACAATACTTGGTTGTAACTGGCCCGTATCGTTACAGCGGAAAATAATAAAGCTGACTGCACAAGCCGGTCTAATTTTATCTTTTTACCACAAAACTACCCCTAAAAGTTGGAATTTCGAAAAAGTTATTTATCTTTTTTACTTATAATATCGTGTAGAATCACCTCCCGAAGTTAATGCACTTTACCCCCGGACACCCTGTATACAAAGTTTAAAAGCGGATAAATCGGCGAGTAAGATTATCATTATGACACAACAAAACTGTTCACTCGCTCAGTAGCGTAGGAAACTGAGGTCGCTGCTAGCGCCAGTAACAAGAATAGCGACGCCTGCTTGAATTAATTCTATGATGTTTGACAGTCTAAATCAGCTGTTTATTGGCAGCCATCTTGAAAAACATAAATAAACCAATCACGAGCATGCGTGTAGCGAGTAAAGTTGACGACCTTTCAACTTTATTCGTAGATTGTCAACAATCTGCTAGTTAGCAAGTAACACAATGACAGTGAGCGAGTTTACTAACAGATAGTGAATTGTTCAGATAATAGCTTGTAAACTCGCTCTGTGTCATCGACGCTTTATGAATGCATTTAGCTGCAGGATTGTAACTTTAGAAAAAAAGTAAGGTTTTAAATGACGAGCACGTGTTTTATATTTTGAGAGAAAAAAAAGTTTTTTTTACTGCATAAGAAAATAATTAAGGGATTTTCCCTTTCTAGGGTAGAACTTTCTCAAAACCAATTACAGGTTACAGGCAAACAGGTTTCTTAAAACCATTAGATTTATTATCTACAAAGAAAGTAACGTTATCTTAGTTAAAAAAACTGAAATTCTGAACAGAATTAAAAATTATAATAATGCTAAAGACCACATGGGAGAAGTTAATTTTTTTGTACTTGTCAAAATCAATTACTAAAATACTTATTTTGGTTGTGTCGGTCCGTGTAACTCTTTCAATTAACTCGGATTTGTTCGAATTTAAGTGTCATTTTCAACATTGGAACTGATTATCTCAAGAACTCAGACAAGCGATAATGTACCTACCTATATTTAAATAATATTTTTACAGAAAATTATTTTTGTTGTCATTTTATACATCAGAACTGATTTGTCAATAATTCAGAATTTCAGAGAAAGGCGCGCCAGTATTACAATAAATTATTACGGTTAAAATTAAAATTAAATAATTTTAGTCCGGATAAATTTTTTTTATTATAAAATAGTGAAATAAAACAAGTTTACCGTAACGTGGGTCACTGTCGCCTGTAGGTTTTCTTTCGAAAAAAAACCAAGAGCGTGTACCTACCTACTCGTATTATTAACTAAACGATGGTAGGTACATAAAGCCAAATATATATAGAATATAAGTGTAATCATTGAAGAAAATATTATCCATTCTCAAACGAAATACGTGAAACAGAAAAGACAGAAAAATATTTGGTATTACAATTTGAGGTTTTACTGAATAAGAGTTTACACCCGAATCTTGAAAAATAGGAAGAAAAGTTAATAATTTAATAATTTGTAGTGTGAAATATTAGGTCTATGAAAAAGACCTTGTTGAAAGATTTATGCATAAAGTTTTATTACCGTGGTTGGTATTCTCTTCGAATAAAGGTTCGCTTTATTAAAGCCACCGCGCGTAGATTATTTGGCATGAATCCTTGATTCTAACCTTGGTCCCAATACAACGAGAAATGCGAACTCACGATAAGGAACACTTGCCTGTAACTTGTGATAAGTGAAGACGTCTATCCATTTACCCAGTACTGATAGATATATGTTCTTTGTAATAAAAATACTTGATTAATTTTCATATTTCACTCGTACCTATGAAAACCACCAGGCAGCAGCACCTATTATTTCATACTGCGGTTTCGAACAAATTAATGTCTCTCCCTTTGGGGAGAGATTCCGGATCTCCTTAAGGATAAGGAATTGTCCTTAACCTTAAAATTAACGAAGTTTTCAAGGGGCGATTCCGGTTCTGCTTAAGGATACGGAATTGTCCTTAACCTTAAATGAACGAGTTTTTCGTGAACTAGGGGCGATTCCGTTTCTGTTTAAGGATACGGAATTGTCCTTAACCTTCAAATGAACGAGTTTTTCCTGAACTAGGGGCGATTCCGGTTCTGCTTAAGAATACGGAATTGTCCTTAATTTTAAAACGAACGAGTTTTTCGTGAACTAGGGCCGATTCCGGTTCTGCTTAAGAATACGGAATTGTCCTTTTCCGTAAATTAAAGGACTTTTTGGATTTCTGTTATTTGTTTTTGGGGTGTTATGCCGTGTTGCGCTACCTCCTTCTTTAGCTAACGTTTCGGACATCATTACAGTGTCCATCATCAGGGCAGATCCGGCAGATCCGGTAGATGTTATACTGCAACGATGTCCGAAACTTTGGCTAAAGAAGGAGGTAGCGCAACACGGCATAAACAAATAACGAAAATGCTTTTGGTGGTGAAAATCTTAAAACGTATCTGACTTTTTGGATATCTAACTGCAATTTCAGTTCTCTCGGATGACAGCGAAAAAAGTTGTTAATTATAAGGTTAAGGATAATTGTTCTTAACCTTAAATTTAATAATAATATAATTAAATTAATACTTATGGTTAATAAATAATTAATACTAAGAAACAAAGACGGGTAGGTATATTAAATAGTGACAAACAAAGTATTGCGTATCTACTTAAGCAGAATAATGTACATAGATTGTAGACTTTCGATAACCGCAATTGTAAATCTTCAAAGCGGATTTGGTCAAAAATAACAACCGTAAAGGCGGTATTTTTAGATCTACGAAGAGGTGTGACGTCAGTTCAGCTTACACGTGTGTACACAGATGCCGCTCTAGACAACTAGTTCCGGGAGAGCAATGTTGCAGGTAGCTAGAATGTACCAGGCACTCCATGCAGGTAGCCAGTATGCACTCGGCACTGCATGCAGAATAGTACAGGTAGTAGCATATATCTACTAGAGAATGCAATCCCGATCTCGCGGGATCTAGATCTCGCGAGATCTCGTGACATTTTTCGGGATCAATCCCGAAGCATAATATAACGAGATCCCGTTCGAGATCGACGGGATTGGGCGGCAGTAGTCAGCGACGCTACACACGTCCACTCGGGGTGCGAGTGGTGCGCTGACTGACTGACGGTCGGGCGGGAGTATCGATCGAAGAAAGAAAACTATCCCGACTATTTACGAATATTAGCGACGGATGACGAGCGGGACAGATAATATAAAACTGTGTCGAGTGAGTGAGAAATAGATACTTGTGTGCGTGCAGGCAGCCATTTATTTGTTTTAGTTGTGCTGTTATGGTCATTACTTTTTCTTAAATTATGCATTTTTTAGTGTTTATGTGAGTTAAATAAACATAATTTTTGGATTCTTACTAACACCTTAAAATGTCGAAAAATAATCTAGATCAAGTACATGTTGAGTTAAGCAGTCGTTTACCGGTATGGAGATACTTCAAGAAAGCAGTTTTCTTTTTAAATATGAATAAAAGTTCCAACCGCTCCCAACCGGGCCACTGCAGTTAGTGGGACTATTGCATCCACAATTGGGGTATGTTGTGGTGCTGAAGGTGTGAAGGGAAGTAACTGGCTAGTCATATTCCTGAATATTAGATGTTATTTAATTTTTTACTTTGTTTTTGCTTTAGATGTTGTTTTCGATTTTGACTTCTATTTTCTTTTAGATTTTGTTTTTGATTTTGCTTTGATTTTGTTGTGCTTACTCAGATGTTCTTTGTAAAAAAAAAAAATATAACATGTAAAAGCCGAGCCGGGGGGGAAATTCAAAATAAATAAAAATTTTACTCTAGATTCTCAACTACTTACTTCAGATATCTTACTGAAGAGAGATAGCTTTTAATGGTGGGTTTCTTCATTTACCGAGAATGCTAAATGCAATGCTAATTGTAAAAGTAAACGGTCAAATGCATAGAAAATTTTAAATTTCAATCGTTTACTTTTACAATTAGCATTACATTTAGCATTCTCGGTAAACGAAGAAACCCACCCTAAATGTATTAAACCAAAACTATTATTAAATCTTTAACTGACAGCCCTGAAACAGTTAGCTAATTAGCAATACCTGCTTAGTAATTTCAAACAAAGATAACTTTGAAGGTAACAATAAACTCGATACAAATTTATTGTATTTAGTGTCTATGAATACTGTTGGCAACTTTTCTGACAAGTCTCCTTTGTTTACATCTTTTTTATTCTAAATAATCCTATTTAAATATTATGTTCTCTGTTATTATAACATTGATATTATTTTTTTAGTATAGTAACAGTAGTTTAGTAACACATAATAGTATCCTTTACCTAAATACTTGCTTTTATCACACATACTTTGTTAAATGTTCATTATTATTTTGTTATTATTGAAAATCTCCTGTGTACCACTGTATATCGTGTACCTGTCACTTAAATGTAAAAGCCATTCTATGGCGTTTAAATAAATAAATATCAGCTCACTTAATTCTTCTAAAGCCATTTCAAGTAATATTTCGATTCTGAACAGTGGTACTTAACCAGGGCGACATTTAGTGCGTAACCACCCTGGAACATATCGCAAATATGAAGCTCGACCAAGGAGGTCGTCAAAAATATTTTGAAAAAAAATAAATAATGTAAAACTTGTATTTTGGGATATCAGGAGAAGTTTGACGTCATGCCGAAGAAGATTCCGCCCAATAACTACATCCGGAAGACAAAAATAGAACATATACAGTTTAAAAAAAAAAAAAAAATGTTGACGAAATTATTTTCTACGTTTGAGAAAAATCGGAGTACACAGTTCACACGCGGTAGAAGTGAAACTTTCAGAAAACTAAACTTCGAGAGAATGAGACGAATGCAGAGTATATTATACTCCTTATTAAAGAGTAGAATAATTGTGGGTTTTATTTATTACAATATTGTTACCAAGTTTAAAAAATACTTTACATTTTATTCTACGAAGCACCGCACAAAGAAGACACCGATTACTGGATCTCATTCTCTCGCAGGCTAAATCCTATAGATGTATGTGTTTATCTCTTTTTAGTGTCGCTTTTTCGTTTTATCGAGTTTCAAATCACAGAGCTAAAGAAATTTTCACTTAAAAAAAATAAACCATTTTTGCAGTTACAGGCGGTAGACGTAAAGTCTTCGGAAAACTAAAGTAGACGAGAGTGAGAGGCTACGAAGCATCGCACAAAGATGAGACCGATTCTTCTATCTCATTCTCTCGCAGGCTAAATCCTATAGATGTTTGTGATGGTCTCATTTTACTGTCGTTTTTTCGTTTCATCGAGTTTCAAATTACAGTGATGCTAAAGAAGTTTTCACTTCAATATTATAGCTATCTACAAACTACTTTTATAAATACTCACGGTTGCAGGAATATCACAGCGAATATTATTATCGACGAATTTCGTTGATAATAACGGGATTTTGAACTTACCTGAAAAGAAATAAAATTATTTTATTAGCAATAAAACTTTGGTAACCTAGTGTAATAGGGAGATTTAACGTAGAGATAATAATAAACACAAGAAACAAAACAAATCAATCTGCTGAAATTTGTTTATGTGAAAACCGTATAAGAAACCCAACTGTACGAAGCTAGTGGTATCATTGTCTCATTATCTCGCAGGCTAAATCCTATAGATGTGTGTGTTTGTCTCTTTTTAGTGTCGCTTTTTCGTTTTATCGAGTTTCAAATCACAACGGTGCTAAAGAAGTTTTCACTTCAAAAATCCGTATATAAAAAATCGGCATAAACAACTCTGGTGCGGAAGACGGCCATGACTTCACACCCGCCATCCTTTATACGCGGTCCCTTGTCCCGGTGACAGGTGTTGTTAGCACCGGTAAACTAAGTAGGCGGAAACAACGTCATCGTGCCATCAGTCAAAAAATGCGAACTGTTAAGGCATTTACAGATTAATGAAATCATTAAAATCATACACATTTAATGCGACGATCAGAATTAGAAGATTTTACTTGTAATATTGTAAGCATTTTAATAAGTCAGGTACGTCATACATGTCTGGTAATGTTATATTATCGTGAAAACAATTAAATGGGTCCGAGTGGTTTAAGTTGAGTTATTTCACAATTTATTCAGTTAAAATAATATGTGTATTTGCGGCGGTTCCAAGCCAAATCAGAATGAAACCATCTCAGAAACACTCAGAAAGGTAATTAAAACCTATGAAAAAATAATTTTAAAATAGCCGGTAACCCTGACCTAACTTAACCTATTTAACAAATTTGTAATGTTTTTTATCATCACTCTTAATGACCTTTCTGAGGTGCTTCTGAGTTGGTTTCATTCTGAGTTGGCCGGTCACCATTTGCGGCATGTTCCAGAATGAAAGAAACTCTAAGACCACCATTCAAAATTAAATCGTTGCTTGAAATGGCTTTAGCCATGTTTATTGACTAGATCTAAATATTTTGGTACTTCCCACCTTCCTCTTTCCCGTCTTCTTCCCCTCCCCACTACCTTCAGCCTCACGACATACCTGAATTGGGGATGCCGCAGTCTCATTGGCTCCTGACGGGAGCAGTTGGGACACTTGTTCGGTATTCACACAAAAAAATAACGGTAGGCATTCCTAATGAAAAAAAAAAACCGAGTTCTGGAGGTGTAAGTTACTAAGTTAGAAGGCAGTTCGTAAAGTACAGCGCCCTTGAGGTGATTTTTCACAAAAAACGGCGCTATACAATCAAAAAAATATTACCTACTATTTCCCTCGCATCGAGTACCCGTAGCCCGAAGGTCTTGATTTTATAAAATCTTCGCACCTCGCAAATATTGCTCTGTACCATGTTTGTACCTTGCAAGGCCAAAACGTAACGGCGCGCGGGCCCCCGGGATATCAGGCGAAGCGATTTTCGGGTGGGGATCGTATTCTCTCGAAAAGGTTTTTTAATCAGGTCAATTTAGGGGACCTTCACATTTAAAAAAAGTTTAAGAGTTTAAAAAAGGGAACTTGTACTACAGTCATGAGCAAAAAGAAAGCCAGAAATTTGCAAAACTTTGGCCTTCAACCTATTATGATATAAAAACTTCAGGCCTTTCACCTATTATGATAAAAAAAAGTTCATCATAATGTTACTTTTGCTAATTCCTAGCATCATTTTTGCTTATGGCGGCACTACAGTCCCCATAAGTGTTATTTATTATAAATAAAAGGTGGAGTAAATTGTAAATAAGCGTGTGATGTGTATGTAGAAACAAAATATGTGTGCGAAATTTCCAAGACCCAATTACATTCGAGGACGTGAGCCAAACCTTCCAGTAAATCGTGGTTCAGCTCGCGCTTTGATTCGCAAATGTATACTCAGTATTAGGCGTAGATGCGATTTTCAGTAGTAGATATTGCTGAACGATGCCAGCTGGTGGAGCTTTTATAATGGATAATGGGGTTCATTTGGAAGTCACTTCTGGGCAGGAGCCCCAAAATCCTTGAGAAACCTGGTACTTGATTCTGTGCAAAGGAGGGCAGCCTGTCTGACTAACAATCCGTTTTAACATACCGATTGCCATCTCTAATATACGGATGCAATGTAGGCATGCTTAACCTGTTCTACGGGTATTTTAATGGAGCCTGCTCGAAGGAGCCAGCAGCAGTGGTCCTTTGTCCACCAGTGCACGTACGCCAAGCGGAATACAAGTAAGGCCCAGTTTCGTTGTCATCAAATGGCCATAAAGCGCCATTTTGTTATTGGGAAAGGTCCCCGTTGAACGCCGATTCCAGGTGCGTTTCAGCTTTCTGTCAAATTGAATATGCTGACAACCTTAATTTAACAAAGGGATAGTTATCCTCTTCCGCTGATCACAATTTGTTCAAACGCTGAAACGGCCTTAGAATCGGCAATCGGGAACCTAACTAACTAACTAACCATCACGCCGTTTCCCCGCAGGGGTAGGCAGAGAGGACGGACCGCCAAACAACTCGGTCTTGGCACACACTCTTTGCCTCAGTCACATTCATACATCGTCTCATACATACTCTTCTATTATTCTGACTTTTGACATGGCCCGTCTCAAGTATCTGATTTACTTGATCGTGCCATGTCTTCCTCGGGCGTCCCCGACTTCTTCTACCATTCACATATGCATCATATATTCTTTTAACACTACTTTCTTCGTTCATTCGCTCTACGTGCCCAAACCATCTGAGGGTCCCTTTCTTAATTTTGCTCATTATACTTACATCAGCCTTACATTCTTTGCGGATATCCACATTTCTAACACGATCATACATGGTTTTACCACACATACGTCTCAGGGATCTCATTTCAACAGCATTCAGTTTACTTTCATCCTTCCTCTGCCAGTTCCATGCCTCACTGCTATACATCAGGGTAGGTACCAGGACTCCATTGTGGACTGCTAGTTTCGCTTTTATTGAAAGTTTTTTATTAGCTCCAACGGCATTCAGTCCTCCATTAATGGAGTTACCGGCATTTACCTTTCAAATGTAAAAAAGGCGCTGAACGGCCATTTTACGGCAATGTTACATTTGAATTTCTGCGAAACAACTGGTAGTTCTCTTGACAGACAGGGGGGCAAAAAAAACTCCATTGTTTCTAACCAACAATTTTTTTTTTTTTTTTTATAAATCCTACAAATATGAAATAAACGGTAAAATACAAGTTAATTCATTGGCTATAGCCAAATATATAGCACTATAATAAGTTTTTTCTTCATGTTAAAATTCGAAGGTATGATTTTTTTTAATGTTGGCGAAAAAAATTAAAAATGATCTTCTGGGAAATCTTGAGCAATTTCGCGTGATCGCTGCAGTGGCTTATCTACAATCACAGCTAAATAATATGTTTCCACACAACTTCAGGTTTACCGAGAGTTACTAACCAAGAACTTCTTGCCAAACTGTCAACTGCGCTTGAACTAACAATCCCCGAAGTAGCATTATATGCAAAGTACTGAAGAGATTTGGACCCAGGTACGCTGCATCACACACCCACGACAAAAGACCGCTACCACACCACATCATGGCACGGCACGGTGGAGAAATCACGTAGGCAGTTTCCCCAAACAGGAAAACAAAAGGAAATCAAATATACACTTCGCTAGTTTGGCCGCAGCCGAACCTTCCGTTCAATATTGGGACATAGACGTCATCGCTGTTTTCCTGCATCACACCATAATATTATTTCAACTTATTTACCCTCATTCATTATCGCATATTTATCTAACACCTCCGGTTAGGTCATCCTGGTAATTTAAGATATTCGTAAAAACGTGAAAGATATAGGGCGGGTTGTTTCACAGAATTTGAACAATTCATCAAATTTTAAAGTTTATTTTCAAGTTCTATATAATTTTTGGCCAGTTGTTTCACAAAACTGAAATAATAATAGCTCGAATAAAACTTTCACAGAACTTTAAAATTAAATTTGAAATTTGATAAATTGTTCAAACTCTGTGACCTGTCCTTAAGATGAAAAACTCAGTGGGTACTTCACAATTTTAAAATAATTTCATTTTTAAAATAGTTGGTGTTCGGTAATAACATTATTCAAGTTTAATAAAATTTTAATTTAAAAAATTGGAACTGATAAGTATAAATCATATTTTCAGACAAGCGATGAAGTAGGCATCAAAATGTCTGCATTAGTTCTAAATGATTATCAACCCCAAAATTAAATATTTCTTTGAAATTTTCTATTTGTTATTTTTAACAGATTTCGTGATTAATTTTAGGGTTACTATGCCGTGTTGCGCTTCCTCATTCTTTAGCCAATGTTTCGAACAGCGTTGCAGTGTCCATAATCAGTGCAGATGTGATGCAATTTGCCACACATCTGCCCTGATGAAGCACTGTAACGCTGTCCGAAACGATGCACGATGGCTAAAAAAAGAGGAAGTGCAAAACTGCATAATAACCCGAACATTTATCACGATAATATTTTTACTTTGAAAATTTCAATAAAAAAATAAAATAAATTTTAATAAACAGTTGATTTATCTGATTCTATTTTTTTTTAATTTTCTTTATTTATGAATTAAAATATTTCAGATTTAATTAAACACATTAATTAAATACATTAAATCGTATTTAATTTTAAACTATTTAATTTTCGATGTTAACTTACACGAATAAAAAGGTATTTTCACTAAATTCATTTTGTAAAATTAGCTGCAGATTTTTCCAATCCAATTTATTTAAGCGAGGCTTGTTTAATTATGGAGGAAAACCACATATTTAACCAAATAAAAGCTCGTACGATGAATGAATGGTATTTTAACAAATTAAAAACACGTAAGTGTATTTATTACGCAACACATTTCTGATTGAAATAAATATTTAACTGTGATCGTTTCTGTTTAAAAGATCCCCCTATTTCACGGAGAATTGACTTCATTTTAATACTCTTTTTAGGGTGAATTGATTATTAAAAAAAACTAAGCCTGAATTCATTTAATAATAATAATAATCCTCACAATAGGTGCCGTTCGTTGATTTTAGAGCGAGGTTAAATTTAAATATCCTCGAATCTTATAAAACATATCATTCTAACAAGTATAAAACATCTCTCCAAAAGGTATCGAATTAACAAAGTTACTGAGGAGGGGTTGTCACCAAGAAGAACAACAATCTATCATTTCTGTCTCTTTCCGGAGAGTAGACCGTTTCACGTTTCACAGAACGAGCCAGTTATGTAAAATGACTTCTTGACAGAATGATTACTCCATCTATCACGAGTAAAGATTGAATGTTCTGTCTTTTCCAACTAAATTGCTACTCAGTTCATGGTCATTGTTCTGGAGGCCATTGTAGGGGATGGCTTTAAAGGGAACCCATATTCAATTTCACGTAATGATGTCGTACAAAAAAGGTTTAAAGGTAAGGTCGTAAGGTGTTTGTGGAATATATTTTGAACGAGGATATTAAAAAAAATGATAAACGAAATATTTCAATAAGATTCAATTTTTCAAGGCAAAATACTAATAACGAACATGTTGGGGTATATTATAAACAAATAAAAATAATCCTCAAATAAGAGAAGATACCCACTGGCAAATTTCCGTTTTGTTATTGTTTACTGTTGAACAAAACAAAATGTATTTATAAACATGTATTAAGTACAATCTATTCTGGATTATTGAAATCCTTTTGGAGATTTGGTTCACGAAAAAATTTGTTTTACAGTAATAAAATTCATCATTGTTATTACGAAAATATGTTTTAGGACAGGAAACAAAAACAATACCCCTAAACATTCTTCAAATTGTTTTATTTGAGTTAGAAAGGATCTCCTGCTTTAATTTAGATGTAAGGACACGTAGAGCAATCATATCGAAAAGTTTTCATAGAACGTTGCAATAAAAATTTGATTCCTAATAATAAAATCACAAGTTTGAAAACGTAGAAAGTGGCTAAGTACAATCAGAAAATTTATAACAAATTCAGTCACCGTAAATTCTCCGTTGATGAAGGCCTTCTTTTTTATGTGTATAAAAATATCGCACACAATTCTCAGTAGCTCCCAACGGCCTGGAGATAGTGAGACTATGGCCTCCCCGATCGGGGTACGTTGAGAGTTTGAAGATAGTCGAGAGGGAAAGAAATGTGGAAGAAGAAGATGGAGAAGTACCTCTAACATACGGCCACTAAGCAGAGAGCCAAGTATCTAACAGCTCCAAGGATAAAAAGTTTATCTCCTAAGGTCTCCCAAGTTCAGTCTCCTAAGTCTGAGCCTCCAGCTTTTTTTGTGAATACCGCACAAGAGTCTCAATCAGTCAACTGCTCCAAACAGCCCGGAGCTAATGAGACTACAGCCTCCCTAATCGTGGTACGTTGCGAGTTTGAAGGTTAGTGGGGAGGAAAAGGATATATCGAAGAAGAAGGTGGGGAAGTACCTGACTATTCATATCTGAATGAATCATACCAAACACGGCTAATGCCATTTCAAGTAACGTTACGATTCTGAATGGTGGTCTTTCACCAGGATACTACTGAAACTTAATTGTCTCTCAAATCCAGAGGGTTTTAGGGCCTTGAGCCTCATAAGAAAATAGCCAAATTTGTCCATCGGTGGTCAATCCTTCTACTGATGTTTCTTTCCCACTGTTAATTGCCTTTTTTGATATACTCAAAATTACGTCATTTAATTTTGTCTGCGTTCTAATTCATTCGTAGTTATCTATATAATATTCCGTTCCATAATCCGTGATGCCCAGTCATTAACATCTAAATAGGGTACTTTATATCAGGCATATATTCTAAAAAGTATCATATCAGTTATAAACTTGTACATTTCCATAATCATCAATACCTATCTTTAACTTAATTAAGCCTTATTTATATACCCGCCCTAAAAGTTATTTACGACTGGCGGCTCTAATTATAAATATAACTCTAATAATAACGTTACAGTGGATAGGTACTAGATATGTCATTGCCCGAACAAACTCAGTTCTGAATTCTGAATGTCAAATGGCATCATGGAATTAATACTCGGCGATTATTATTCGAGATAGCTTAAAACTTATTGGCGAAATGAAAGCTTAAGCTCTGGCAGTACAATACTGTAGTCATTGACGTCATATCACCCGTAGCGCGTCGGAGTCGGGATAGACGACCATATAAAATTATTTAATTTCATCACCGCCCGACGCCGAATAAATCTGAGCGTTTGTTTATAGTTAACGGCAAACTGACGCTGAATCTAAAGTTCTAAAATCGCTGGATACAGATTTATGCGAGGAGAAGTGTAAACAAGAAAAGAGACATGCAAGGTGGCAAAAAATCATCACCTACCGGAAGATTATGTTTGTTACATTGGCTCCACACAGAAAATATTTATAAAAATATATTTAGGGCCAATGTCATCTTTGGGGTTGCTGTGTGGAGGGTTTTTTAAAGAAAGGAAGGAGAGGAATATCTGCGAAGGAAAAAGGCCTGAACAAGGCCTACTGAAGAAATAAAAGTTCTCCCTTAACCAGTCGCTCCAATCCAGTAGATGCATAGAGGTAGCCAGGTTTTTTTTTATTTAGGGTGGGGCAAAAATAAAAATCTAGAGTAGGAACTGAAAAACAGTTGGCTTCTACAACATATTCAAGCTTTAGGCTCTATGAATAATAATATGAACGGAAGAAGGAAAAATCATCCTACGAAGTGCTGTTAATTTGAAAATGTGACTCGGTCGACGATCGCTGAGGTCATGCATCGGTCAGCCAGGGTGAGGCAAACGCCCCACCTTGCCCCACCGTGCCTATGCCTATGACGGATGCACCGCAAAGAGACGCATCCACCGCCAAGACCTAGACAATCCTCACCCCATTAACCCGGCACCCCTGCTAAGTCACCAAGACGTTGGCAGAGGCGTTGGTTATCTAATAAATGATTCAATTGATTAAATGGCGCTATAACATGAATATAACGTGCCAAAAATATTTAACATGTTATCAATTAATATAAAAAATTGCTATTCTACAAATAGATTCAGATATACTTGACCTAGGCATCATTTTTGACCAGAAACTCTGCTTTGTATCTCATGTTACTTCTATAGCCAACAGGGCTATGAAAATGTTAGGTTTTATTTTAAGGATTTCCAAAGATTTTAAAAATATTCACACATTAAAAATACTGTTCACATCTCTCGTTAGAAGCATTCTAGAATATAACTCTACAATTTGGTCACCTGTCTTTTATAATCACATTAATATCATTGAAAAAGTTCAACGCAAGTTTTGAGGTGTATTAATTTTCGACTTGGAATCCCTTTAGAAACAATAAATTATGACTTTCACTCATTGAAATTGTTGAAGATAAGTGACAGAAGAAAAATTTTTGATCTCATATTTTTATACAAAATTGTAAATCAGCAGTTGGATAGCCCTGATATATTAAAGTTGATTCACTTTCATGTACCTACGAATAGATCATGGTTCCCTAGTATGTATTATTGTGACAATTATACGTCAGTCGCTGGATATAATTCTGTTATAATTTTTTTTTTTTTTTTTTTTCTTTATACTTATTTATGTTTTTTTATTAAATTGCAATATTTTTTTCTTCTATCGTAAAACATTGTATATTGTATCATGTTGTTGTCCACACTATTTTCCTGTGGACAAGCTACTTGCAGTAGCTTTGCAGGTGCAATGTAAACAAGAAAAAAAACTATTTTCTAATAAAAAATAAAAAAAATAGAATACTCACCATTGGTAATTTTTATGCCAATGTTGCTGATATTTTTAATATTTCCTTATTAAAATACAAGGCTCTACTTATCAAATATTTCAGCCTTACGTATTGTAACGAGGTTACTTCATAACAAGTTTTTCTTTTTATTTCATTGTATCCTTTTAAAGTTATTAGTTGTTAGAAATTTTTTCTCTTTTTCTCTTATTATGAGAAATTAAAAAAAAAACTTTCTTCACTGTACTATGACGTTTTAAATATATTAAATAACACATGTTTGTAAATGGCACTTTGTGCCGTCAATTTTAAATAAATAAATAAATATATTCTGAAACAATGGCTGCTAAATAGAGATAGTATATATTAATTCATATGTGTTAATTGTGATAATCTGTATAGTTATAGTAATAATGTTATGTATGTATGTTTAAATTGTAACCGAACGTTAACACCCTGTTGACAAACTGCTTTATTGCGGTTTAACGGGATTGCACATTAAAATACAATAAAAAAATAAAAAAAATACCTATAACCGCCTCCAAATTTGAAAAAAAAATTATGCTCTTATTTTGGAAAATGGCGTCTTTTGTCATCACGACTTTGAAATTTGTGAATTAAACAGAAGCAGAATACACTTTGACAAATCATTAACCGCTATAGAACCCCCTCGAGAACGCGGAATAATTTGGTCGCATTAAATATTTTTTATCAACAAATAAAAGTTTACTGCCTTAGGAAATCGGGTGAGACTTTTGGGCCACCTTGTAGAAGGGAGGGGAGGGTCCAGCGGTAGGTGCAGAGGGTAGGAAGCGAGGGTCAATGCCCTGTGGAATAATGCAGGTCGCTGCACCGAAAAGGAGAGAGGGAGGGAGAGAAAAGCCACTGGGAAATTTCAGCAGGAAAAAAGTGGAATGCACGGCACGTTTCAATTCCAATTGAAAGCGCTGGGTGGAAACGAGATAAAGAGGTTTCTCCGCTCCGTCCAGAAGTATAGAGATATAGTCGGGAAAGTTTTTCCAATATGCTCGGAAGGTAGCTACATATTTTAGCCGTAATACTACGTAATAAGATCGTTACTTTCGGGACCGTGAGGGCTGAGCGCATCGCGTCGTTAGCATAACGGAGCGATGCATAACGCTTTTATGCTGAACTTTGCAATGCTTTTAAACTTACATTATTTGAATTAAAATAAATCATTTTGTATTATCAACATGTTTCAAAACCAATGGGGTTCCGCGACTTTTCATCCCGTGATAAAATAACCCCCGACAAAATATCCTAATCTAACCTAACCTAACCCAACAAAACCTTTCGACGCCAAATTTAAAACTTTAACCTAACCTAACCTAACCCAACTCAACTCAACCTTTCGACGCTAAATTTAAAATTTAAATCGAAACTGTAAGTTCCTTGCTCTATTTCCTTCCTTCCTTGTCAGGGGATGTTTTGTCCGTGGGATATTTTGTCCTTGGGATATTAGGTCGAGGGATATTTTGTCGGAGGATATTTTGTCGGGGATATTTTTTCGGTACCAACCAATGGTTTCTTCATCAGGATCAAATTTAATTTAACAAAAGACAAATAAATTTGAAAAAGTTTTAATTTATAACAGTTTTTAATATTCCATTAATTGCATTATTAATTGCTTTATTATTAATTTTTTTACCTGTAAGTAATTCATAACCAATCTTTATAATGTGTTTGTCTATACTTGTTTGTCTTTTCTTAATTTTAATTTTATCCCGTATAATATTTTTTTGTTAAAATGACGCCACAAATACGAATAATGAAGAAGTATTTATATTATTTGTTTGTTTCTCCGCAAACGTTTGACGTGCTCTCACATTTATTAGTAATTAAAATTTAAAAAAATAAAACTCAGCTTGATATTACATTTCCTTTGTAGGCAAAAATGGAAAGGGGAAAATATTCATTACATTGTATTGAACAATCTATTCTCTTCAAAATATTGATTTAAGATTTTGCTTCTGAACGAGTGTATTTACGTAGTATTGAGAAAAACTTTGTTTTGCGCTTAGAATATCACTCTGTATTTAAATTTGAAAGGAACTAAATTAATGATTATTCATATACCCAAACTTTAGGTTTTGATGTTTTCAGGCGAGCGTACCCCAAAAAGCAAAATGATAGACATCTTATTTTATTTAGTATTTAAAAACAGACACCTTCGATTTTAATCGAAAACAACATTTATTGCGCAGGTACACAAAATGTTTAAAAACCCACGTTTGATAGTCTTGCGATATTGATTTTATTGTACCGTTTAAAACTGCGTAGGTTTCTGTGAGGCTGTTGTTTAGTCAGCTGTTGTTTTGGTCAAAATTTGGTGTAAGCAGATTTTTTTGTTGTACGTCATTTAGCATGCAGTGGCATTTGGCATGCAAGCTGAGAACAGAATTATTTCAGTCGTTTGAAGAAAAGTTAGCACTAAGCAAATCTGTAAATATTTAGTATTTACATAATATAAAACAGTACCTAAATACACAGGATGAAAACACTTTTATTATTCGCGTATATTCATCGGTTTTTCTTATTCCAAGTAAGTTAAATCTGGGTATGTTAAAAATTTACACGATGAATACGGAGAAATCCTACATAATGTTAAGTTCGGGAACCATTCATTAGATAACCAAAACCATTGCTGTAAGTCACACCAAGCAGTTTGCCATGTTTGATGACTTAACAGGGGTGCCCGAGTTCACGAGATTTATGTGATCTTTTGTGTATCTTGGCGATGCCTCTGCCAACTGTATGCTGTGCGGCGGGCCGGATCGGGGGAGGTCGATAGAGGAAGTCCCTTTGACCTCTCCAGCCGGACTCCCACCAGCCGGACACCACCAGTATTGCCAACTAGATTAAAGCCATACGTCACCCCGAAAATCTGGTATATCCTAGAATCTTGTATATCCTAAGTTGGAACCGAAAATCCATCGTATGGGGGGGGGGGGGGGGGGTGAAAAATTAAGTTTTCAATACGAAAATAACCCGTTCCTAAAGAAATAGCTCTTAAATTCGCTCACGAGTTTTGCATAAAAAAGGGGCTAGATTATCTGAAAAAGGAGTTAAGAAGCTAAACCTCTTTTTCGTAGCTGACAGCCTCAATTTGGAACTAAATATAGCTCTGAAGGAGCTGAGTTGACCACTAAAGAAATAGATAGACAAATAGGTGCCCTAGATGAAGCGACCCACAGGTAGATGGAAGAAGAATGGATGGATTGTGTGGAAGAGGATGGGAGCAGGACGGGAAAGACTAGAGGCGAAAGGCGAGGCTATCACAGCCTGTGGATAACATTATTTGCGGAGGAGACCAAACCCCACCTTGGGATGTAGCGCCGAAATCTACAAACTGCCGCTCCTTCTGGATCGATTAGCAAGTACTGTTAAATGCTTTTCTATAATATTATACTCGTCATGCTTACCACAACCTTATATTTTCCATGAACAATATAAAGCCTTGAGCTTATCTATACTGATGCAGTACCCAGCTATCAGATAATCTCAGTATACAGGCGAAAAGTCGCACCGTAATCGTCACAAATGCGAGAGATTAACATTTTCAATGTTGTTCAAAATGCAGTTTTCTTATAAAGGCCACTCGCGTCACTGATCCATCTTATCGGCAAATACTACTTTATCATTATAAATAGAACTGACTGTGGATTAAACGTGTCTTGTATTTAAAAATAAATTGGAATATCATCATTGTATTATGTAATCCTGATGCTGATGATGAACGACTACATTTTACAATAATTAAATCATTTATGTTGAAATTCGGGTTTAAAATAAAATCATAAGATTTGATTACCATTTACGAAAAATAAAATATATTTTACTGTTGACCAAGATCTCAGGAATAACCTTGCTTAAGTTTTAAATGTACTACTCTGAAGATGTAAGTAGCGGATGAAACCGGTCTGTCGAAAATCTAACATTTAGGAAATGAGGAAATGTTTTTAACTTTAAGGTTGCCTAGATATTAATTACCATAATTTAAGTTCATTTTAATTCGGCGTCTTTAATTATGCCGATTTTTTTAATGTAAATTAAGTAAAACCATTTTTTTAATCCAATTTAAAAGAAATAAAACAACGAATGTATTGAAAAACAATAAAAATGATAACTATAAGGTGATCTGAAAAAAAAACGCAATTATAGAGTGAAAATGATAATGTGATTACACTACCATGAAAATTTCAGAAGAAAACATTAATAACTTTACTTTTAATCACTGTACTCTTACTTAATTAATTAGCATTGATTTGTGACGTAGTACATACGTCATTACCCGTGCAATGTTATTTTTAAATGTTTTTATCAAGTAGTATTAAAATAATATTCTAAATGGGAATACCAAGAGATTACAGCCGGACCAGAGCTTGGCATTTTTATTTGTTCTATACTTATTGAATTTCCAATATTACCATTTATGATAAAAGTTTTATATGTGGCCTAAACATAAACGTGTTCAATTTCATCGCCCCAAAATAAAAATAAAAATACAAGTGCTTAGTTCACACGCGGTAGAAGGGAATTCTTCATAAAACTAAAGAGAACAAGAGTGGGGAGGCTATGAAGCACCGCACAAAGAGGAGGGCGATAGGCTAAGAAGCACCGCATATTTTTATGACACAACATCGGAATTTAATCAATAGAAATAGACCCTTTGACTGCACCAGCAAAAATTCTGCTCAGTGGAGTCGGTGACATCGAAATTGCGCGCTTTTGCAGGCTAAGTTTTATTAACAATGTTTCCAAAAAATATAAGTCTCTATATCAGATGTATTACGAGTTTTAAACTAAAGATAAGCGCGTCATAATCTATTTTACAATCAATCTTTAGTTGAGCAACTCACTGTATTATAACCGGCGTACACAAGTAAAATTTTATTTCATAAATTTGTGTCATTTCACAATTTATTCAATAAAAATAATATAAAGTATACATGCCACAGTGGGTGATAATCTGAGTACAGCCCTGGTGTAAGAATTGAAACATTGTTTGAAATGGCTTTAGTCAAATTCGTTGACCAACTCTGAATAGCCAAGTAGGTACTTTCTTACCTTGTTTTTCCCTATCTCGTTTCCCTCCCCACTAGCTTCAGCCTCACAATACGTTACATAGTCTCACTGGCTCCAGACGTTTTGGAGCTCTTGTGTGGTATTCACATTTAAAAAAAATAAAGCATTAGCAGTCACAAATAAATCAAAACACACAAATTACTTTATTTACAACATACAAAACAAATAAAATACATAATCTCGAAACTTAAGTTTTTGTTAAAATTTTTCACGTATAAAAAGAGGTTTCTGACGCAAATCGCAACAAATCTTTGTCTAACATGTGCAAATACAACCATATTTGCATATTAATTTAAGACTTGCTGTTAAAACCATCACCTCCGTAGTATTTTGTGTTTTATACACATTAATATAAAAATAAAAAGACTGCCATTTGCGACAGCGAAAACGTTCCATTATGTATTTTTTTAAGAAGTTGATTTTTAGAATTACAATTCCGTAGTCATATCTTTCCTCGTAATAAACATTTAAAATAAAAATTAAATTAATTTTATGCGCAATAAAGAAAAAAAAAACTTTCATTCCTTAGAAAAAGAGCAGAACAAAAAAAAACAGAAATATTTATAGACGGTAAAATTTTGTGGGAAATGTTTGAAATTAACTATTTTTGTATGATGGACTGCACTCTAAACTGATTTTCTCAAAACAAAAACCAAATTATTTTTAAAAAATTCCAAAAAAATGTCACTATTGGCAGGAATAAGAAGATTCCTTAACAACAAAAAAAAATATACTCGTACAACATAACCGTGCCGTATTTTATTCTTAGCTAATGATGGATAATATTGTATATTTGTCCCTGTGAGAGATCGTATGCGAAATTTTCCTTCGGCTGACAAAGTAACACAAAAAAAAAAATAGTTGAAAAAATATTAACGCTGGCTTGTGGAAAATCAGCCAACTTGCGCAATGTTGATCATAAGAGAGTCTGTTTGTAACCCGTCTCCCTTCAGTTTACATTACGCCTCTCATAAATATCTGACGGGGATCGTATTCAAGATCTGCATAGGACGTAACCAACCGATGAAATTTTTTTAAAAGAGAGTTATCAATTAATAACTCCCTTATGCTGCAAATAAACAGGTACCTAGGTATTTCCGTGAAACAAACAAATTAGTGACATAGCAGGGGTGAACTCAGGCACCCCTGCTAAGTCACTAAAATAACCATTTGGGGTGACCTATGACAGACCTATTGGTTACATGGATTCATACATCCGTCGCTCCTGGACACACTGACCTCCAGATTCCTACCCACCGGCCCCTAATACCCTAATACCCTTTTCCTTCTCAGAACTTCCTCCCCCCTGGGGGGAATTACTTTTTTTCTGAGGACCTCCTGTGCGGAGCTAATGTAAAAAAAGTATTTTATTTTGTCACTGGAATAAAAAAAATAAAAAATCCACTACTTCCATCATTACAGGATGTCCTGGGGTAAAGTGCAGACAAAATTTGCTAGCAGTGCATTTCACAAAAAATGGTAACATTAATACGGGAAAATATAATTGATTGATTCACAGATTCGCGAAAACCAACATCAAGTTGTAATCGTGTACCTATCAACTCGATCTAAGAAACTAAATTGCAATACGTTATGTATGTGTACTGGGAGTATGAATGTTTATTAACTTATCAGTAAAATAAAGGCTATCGTTTACACAACTTTCACTCCACAGTTTATCATCAACCACGAAAATTGTTCACAGAAAACAAAAAAAAAATGTGTTCAAACGATCACATTCACAAAGCCAAGATGCTTACTAATATTTAATACTTTGTTTTAAAAACTCTATTCATAGTTTTTTTCCCTTAACCTTACTTGTATTATATTTAGCAAAGGTTTTGGAGGGCTATTATTTTTTAAAAACAATTTATTCTCAAATGAAATTCGGTTGCTTTTGAAAAAATCGACGTTAATCGCAATGTTTTCATTACCACTCATTTTCAAATAAGTTTTTTACAGAGCAAAGCTACCGAAAACCTTTAAAAATGTGTCAATAGTGATCAGTGATCTGCCAAATGCTTGATTTCGCCGCCCCGTGCGATGGTAGAGCTAATACATAACATTGTCAATTAGTTGTAAATTCGTTATTCCTAACTAAGTCATTCCAAACATTCGGTAACATATAACGCATGTTAAAGGTTTTGTCATAAATCAGGATGCTTCTGCACATGTGCGTCGCTAGTGCACGAGCGTGTCATATATCTTCACTCGTGTCTTGCCCATTTCACGGTTCCAGCCTCTGTAGACTGCCCTAGTAGAAATACCACTTCATGTGACGTCACGTTTCGGCACAACGGAAGATGCACGCATTGATTTTTCATATGCGCCGATGCGAGTATGAGTACGGAGTCTAGTACGAAAGTTAATTGGTAAGGATATTATAACGAATTGGCGGGAATTCTTCGTGAATGAATGTTACGAATTTACACTTTTGACGTTTGTCGGTTTTTGGTAGTGCATTGCACAAGTGCACTAAGGCAGGAGTCGCCACTGGTAAAGTGCACTAACTTCGCAAGTGCAGTAACTATACGAAAAAGTGAAAAAAATCGAAAACTCATAGTTTTTTTCCCATCCAAAAATATATTACAAAACTTTTTTTCAATGTAAACAGTTCAACTTTTTTTTAAAACTTGAAACTGCCTAACGTTGGAAATCGAAAAAAGTTATTTATATTTTTTACTTGTACCGTGCAGAATCACTCCCCGAAGTTAGTGCACATTATTCCCCAACACCTTGTACATCGCCCCGAAGCAGGTCATGCTCACCGTCAATGAGAAGTTTTAGACATGAATCGCTTCATTTGCCTACATACATAAACGACCGTTTCGGCATATCAATGAGCATCATTGACACAAACATTGTCAATCGATATTGCCCATAATATCCGGTGCGCCTAAAAGCGGAAAAAGTTATAAGTGCTTAGCTAGTGGAAGATTGAACCCATGTCGCCTGGGTATTATTATTCAACGCATTTGATCTCTCGGTTACAGACCGGTAAAATCAAACAAAATTATTTAGACGGCGACCACTTGAAGTCTTACCAGTGGTAGGCCTCTTTTCATTAATTTGAGCGGTTTGTGGCTTAGTAGTCATACATAATCGCGGTTCACGTGATGATCGTCATTGATACAGTCATCAATAATGCTAATAAAGCTACATAATATATACCCACCGCATCAACACATATACTTAAATTTCACAACTAAAACAATAAAAAAAAAACATTTAAGAGCGTTTAACCAGCCAGCGGACGAAAATCCACATTTTGTCGAAAGTTGTTCTTACGATCGTGCAGGGCGGTTACAATGAGAAAGGTTAATTATTCTCCGTACCAGCTTTTCAAAATTATAACTCAATATCGATTTTATTTCATTCCAAATTTGCTTTAATTTATACCTACATCCAAAAATGCTGAAAGGCGTGATGATAAAATTATTAAAATAATGTACTTTTTGTAATTTTTTTTTGATTAAAAGTATTTATCATTTTTAAATAATGTCTAAGTTAAATAAGAATGTAAAACAAAAAACCTGAAATATATTAGTTTGTAAGTGCGCAAATAAATCCACAAACGGGCCAATTTTCGTCAAGAAACACATGTACGTGTATGTATTTATTTTTTAATGATTTTATTTAAACTAAAATTAAATTTCTAAAACATGCGATACCCAGAAAATGTATTGATTTATTTTACTGCATGATTATATGATTTCAAATGGGTGTGGTATAATACAAAATTTTTTTTGAAAATTTAACAAATCTGCCAACGACCTATGATATAACCTTATTGTACTAAAAATAAACCTTTTTTCTCAAAATTTAAAACATGCGAATGCTAGATAAAAGAACAATCTTTCGAAATCCATTTATATTTTTTGTGGAAAAGAGTCAACACTTCTAAAATCTGATTTAAAAATGACATATTTCTGGTTTACTCTGGTTATATATACCCTCTTAAGGGTCAGCAATCAAAAATATACAGTTAATTTGTAATAAAATCAATAACAAGAAAAATTACAAAAACTATAAATAAGGGAAGTTAATAAAATGTCTAAGGTTTTATGTAACAGTTAATAAAATATTTCTCTTAGTCATCTTTATAATTCTATATGAAATACATACTAAAATTTTAGGTTCACACTGGTTTCCAAATTACGCCCATTACAGACATAGTTAGTACATAGGTTTTTGATAGAAATAAAAGATTACATATTTTTGAATGTAGCTATTACTTTGTGGTTATCCATTATAGAAAAATATAATAAAAATAATGAATAATGAATAAAAATAATGAATCTATTATCAACAAACAAAAAATATTATCATATAGCCCAATCATGGATTTGTTCCCCTACCCACCCACTCTACACTAATACCTACCCACCCAATCTACATTATTAACTAACAACGGCTCCACCCCTACCACAATAAAACATTGTTCTAAACTGTCAAATTAGTATAAGCTTTCCCTGACGAAGGAACGTTTGTTCCGAAACCGGTCGGATTTGCACATCATATAAGTGGTTTATACAAAGTTGTATTTCATTTTTCTAAAAGATTACAGTTTAAAAAAAATTATTCACTGGAAACCTTCGACTTCCCGAAATACCCGTTATAGATGCTTGAGATGGTATTCAACTCGTTTAGCTCTCTAAAAAGCTAGGTACTTCCCAACATTTCTCTTTTCCATCTCTTTCCATTCCCCGCAGCCTTACAATACACCCCATGATTAGAATGCCAATTCCGCTAGCGTCGGGCAGTTAGAACTTTTGTCACTTGAATAAAAAAATCTCGTGATAAAAATAATACAGAGTGTGCAATTCACACGCGGCAGAAGTGAAACTTTCGGATAACTAAAATAGACAAGAGTGAGGAATTGGAGGGGACCCCACCACTTTCCCAACGGCGTTATAAGGAAACATATGGTTTCCTCCTTCACCGCACACATCAAGACTCTACTTTTTTATTGAACGAAGCTAAATTTATTTGAACGACTCCAGACCCTCTAATGTCCACGTATACGGGATTAGTAAGCAGTATGCAAGTACGTACATTAACATTACACAAAAGATAAATAGAAGTAGCAAACCGTGGAATAATTCCCCACAAAAGTGGGGAAACTACGAGGCCCCGCGCAAAGTGGAGACCGAGAGGCTACGAAGCACCGCACAAAGAGTAGACCGATTATATTACCTCATTCTCTCACCGGCCCGGTGTTTGTCTCTTTTTAGTGTCACTATTTTTCGTTTCATCGAATCAACGTTGCTAAAGAAGTTTTCACTTCAAGAATCTTGCGCAAACTCACACGACACGTCCTCTTCATATATTTCGTCACTATCGGCGTAAGTAATATAATGCACCTGACACACACAGCTATAAAAGCGCGAGCAGATATCTGTTGAACCGCGAGCATTTATGTGTTGTACCGTCACACGACGCTATCAAATATTTCTTCCTATGGTAGGAGAGGGGATCAGATGAATTAGGGAGCGCTTCGAAATTCCATTCATTAGTACTGAATCTATCAACTTTCTCCCTAATTAAAATGATCCCCTCCCCTGTTTTCGGAGGAGAGGGGGTCGCACAACTTTTCACATATCGCCTCAGAAGCGGTTACGGCGTAAGATCTGTGTTGTGTATTGTCTTTGGTTGATCTGCACATAAACCACTTAGGTATGACGGGTCTGAAGGAATTGTACGGAGAGCATTATTTGGCGTGCGATGATCTCTAATATTTTATAACTGTGGTGGCAGGGGTCTAAGACTTATAAGGCGACATACCACCGTTGCCGCGACGCGACGCTGGAAGTTAATGGGAACGGAGGCAGTCAGATATGCGGTTGCGAAACGGAATCGATGGTCCCGGTCTGGGCTTATTATTAAATCTAAGGTGTGCAATGTACAGTACTGTAAATGATGTCTTCAAAATGATTTTCTAATATTTTCACCGCAAGAGAATCCCGTTGGCAGGAAATAGTAGGTTAGTGGAGCTATTTCACAACCTCTCAGGAAGCTGTTCGTTAATGCTACTCGTAGAATAACGTAAAATAGTATGTTATCTATGAGTAGCGTTAACGATCACCTTTCTGAGAGGTTGTGGAATAGCTCCTCAAGTTTGGAGTGAAAGAAGATGGGAAATAAAACGCAATAAAAATGCTGTCGTTTTTTTTTTGCAGAACAGAATTTATTTGATGGTGTTACAAAGCCTTCAGAAGGCGAAATAGGTACACCATGTTGGAATAAACATGTCTACGTGGCTATTTATCAAGCGTTTTTCTTGTTTTCTACAAATACCTACAGACATATCAAATATTTTGGTATTTTTCGTGTGATCTCGAAAAAGGTCTTTTGAATAAAAACTAGTCACTAAACAAACAAAAAAATTAGGAAGCCTTGAAATTATTTTTCTGATTACAGATGATTTATGAAAAACCCTGAGAAGCATTGTGGTAGACCACCTGATTGATCATTTGTCTTCATTGTTAACAACTAACGTTCCTGTATAGTTAATAAAAAAACATCCATTTCTTGTAACGTCTGATTTATATGCTGACTTTAATTGTTGTTTAATCTTCCCATGGTGATTCATTTATCGGGGTTTATCTTTTCCGTGAGTATTTTCGTCAGATTTTCCGCACCCAATTTCCTCCATATTCTGCTCACTGTCAGAATTGAGCATTGTTATCTGTAGCCTTGACATATTTCCCGATTTTTGGACTACGTTTCTGTTTACCGCGAGAAAGTCCAATATACTTTTACAGTACCTACATACCTACTAGGTACTACATGGCTCCAAATGATTTGGCTAAGGGGCTAAGGGAGGCGATTCAAAGAAAATTATTTATTAACGACACACATTAAATTAAAAATAATTATTGCAAATATCTTTTGCAATGGCGAAAGTGACCTAAAATAATGGTTTACACTTGAAGCCACTAAAGACGTATTCAAGTATATTTTAAATAGGTGTATACGAGTATGTTTTTTAATAAACTCTTCCAAAATAATTTCATCAACTAGGTACTTATTGAAAAAAAATATTCATGGTTTTCTCACTCAAAATAAGTTTAAACGAATTAGGGAGCATCAGTTTATATTTTGTTACAGGACGGAAAGATTTTTTTATACATTAGCTCCACACAGGAGGCCCTAGGAAAAATAATTCCCCTCAGGGCCTATGTCATCTTTGGTGATGCTGTATGGAGGGTATTTTTAGGAAAGGAAGGAGAAGAAGTTCCGAGAAGCAAAATGTTTTGAGAGATGGGTAAAAATCTGGGAGTCAGGATGTCCAGGGGTGACGGACGCGTGAATCCTTCCCTCCCACTGCGGTGCAAGGCGATGTTCCGAGAGAGTCTTGCTGGACATGTCAAAAGGTCTCTCTCAACCACTCTCCCTCCACTAGACTCTCCTGGACAAACCTCACTCCATGAACCCGGGCCCTGCTAAGTCCCCAAACGAAGCAAACCACTAGATTTTTGTACGTCCAGAGATTTTCAAGTAATTATTACAAATACCCACGTCTCAGATACAAGCAGATAGTTTAAAAGTTGAGAAAAACAGTCATCAATAACGTAAAGATGATTCGTTTCCCACAAAATTTCAATTTATATCATATTATCCTTTTCCGTCTAAAACATACATATTCCGATAATAAAACTAATATACGCTTGTGTATATTTCAAAGTATGATATTAAGTGTTTAAATGGGCGATAAAAAAATATTACTAGAATCATCTAAATTTCGACATAAATTTGTGCTGGAAATAAACTTCCCTCGTCCTTGAACAATTCCCAAAAAAGTGTACTGTTGTTCTTTCCTGAATTATGAAAGAAACCTGAATTATGTATGTACTAAATATAAGCAGTTTATTGTTGTAGTATTTAAGGAAACACTTAGGAATTCAATAAGGACACAGAATATAACGTCGCTGAAAGGAAAAATACAAAAATTAAGGCGATAAAATAAACTAGACTCAATTTTTTTTCTACATCAGCTCCACACAGAGCCCTGAGGAAAATAATTTCCCTCACGGCATATGTCACCTTAGGGGATGCGTGTGGAGAGTCTTTTTATCTAAAGGAAGAGAGGAGGTTCTGGAAAGGAAAACGCTATGGACATAAAAATCCATCCCTCCTTCTGCGGTGCAGGGCGTCGTGAGAGTCCGGCTGGAGAGGTCAAAAGGTCTAAACCGGTCAAGTGCTTCCATCGTCAAGACTAGATAAACTTCACCCCATGAACCCAGTCTCCCCACCACCACCTCCCGGTCACCAAACATAGCGAACCACTTTGGGCGACCGCAGGCGTGTTGCTTATCCAATAAATGGTTTCCGGGCCGGCGGTAAAATAAGTGGTTAATTTTTTTTAATATCATTTTCACATACAACAGGCCGATAAAAGCTTTTATTTTGAAAAAAGAAACAGTTTCAATAATACGCAGAAGAAAATATATCGATAATTTTTCGTTAAATAAACGAGTTTCTTTCAATTTGAAAATAAAGATTTCCATCATGATTAAAAGTAACTTTTCAAAATAATAAATAATAAACATAATTGTCATAGATCTTTCTATCATAATAAAAAAAATTAAGATAATTCTCTGAAAACTTATTGTTTTATTTACAATTAACATCGTGTGTTATGATTGGAACACCCTTTATATTTTTTTTAATTTTTCCACGATAATATAGTTTTTTCATGATAATATCACTTTTCCAAGATGATATAATTTTTTCTTGATAATATCAATTTTTCATGATAATATAATTTTTTCTTGATAATATAATTTTTTCATGATAACATCATTTTTTCATGATAATATTATTTTAGATAATATTATATGTTGAATTTCTTTAATTTTTTTTTACAATAAATTTTTTTTTAAAATTATTTTTTAAAATTTTATTTCATTTTCAATTATCTATATATATATAGATAATTTGCAACAGTAAACAATGCATTTTCACTGGCCATTAGACAGAACACAAATTACGCCGAATACATAAAAGGACATAAGTTTTGGATCACCAGACAAGACAGATCAAACAATAGCGATTTTTTGGACCCCCTTATAAGTATTTTAAATAGTACGGTGTTGTATGTCTTTTAATTTGATTGTAGCAATATTGAGTTGTAATAAAAAAAATCAACGTTGTTGATTTACTTCTTATATTGTTTATAATATTATGTTTTAATACACATCACCAGACACTCCAGACAGACACATTACCAAAGATCATTAATAAGAAAATTAATTTTTAATAATTGTTGACCCGGATATAATATTTAATATTACCCCAGAATTTTGAGCAATTTCATCAGCCATATTTTGTGTTATTGACGATTATGTACAGTTCAAAGGAAATGACGTGATAACCTTTCCATACTTGATAGCGACTTACTGGAACAGGATAAATTCAGGTAAGACGAATACGTCTGTGCGTTTGGTGAGACATTATTACAAAGCCACAATCAACGTCATTTGACCAAATCAATCAACCAAAAAATATCAAAAACGGTCACAGTAATATAAATGGAAAACTTTGCAAAGGGGACGAAAGTGGCAAGGATGTTTTAATTTGGTAAAAAAATAATATGCATCCATTTCCATCACAACCTTTAAAATATCCATAAATAGAAACATTTCGACCCCAAGTCAGATAAAGCTATTACTAAAACAAAGATACAGTTGTACACGGACTCTATCTTTCCGTTTTGGATTTTCACGGCCAAAAGTATTATAGTGATTTATTTTTGAGGTAATATTCCATCCTCTTCTTTAGTTAACGTTTTGGACAGCGTTACAGTGTCCATAATCTGCCTTCAAATCCAGCCTTATTTTGGACACCGTAACTCTGTCCGAAACGTTGGCGAATAATAATACTTTTTGTCCAAATATTTCAAAATAAAAATTTCCTAGTACCACCACAATAAGCGGACAATGTTGCTGTAGTTATAAAGGACTTAGATAATAAATGAATTTATCAAACGACGCCTGGATGAGTCAAATCATCATAGAAGAACAATTTAAAACAATAATATTGCAATAACAGAACTAGTATAATACCTGCTGAGGCCTACACAATATTTTTTTAACAATTTGTTAAAATGTTTTTCAAAGTATTTAAAAAAAACACTTTAGGCGTAGGTACTTACATTATAATATTAAACATCGTCCAATAAGTGCTTTCTACATCAAATATATTTTGCAAACCCGTTAATCCATAGGCCAATCGCAGCCAAACATCAAGCGCTGTATACGGGCTCCATGACGCAAAACAACAGTAACAAAACAGAACATTGAAGAAAAGGAAGAAAAAAAATACAACCTAACCAATGATTTTATATTCTTTTTTATTAGCTTTCCCTGTGCATTCGCTCCATTTCTCCTGTTCGGTGTTATTTTTTCCCGGTCCGGGATTCCGTGCAATATGCTTCCTTCAGTTGGCAACGCTCCAGCCCCAGCTCCGGTAGCGGGTAGCAGTGGAACAAAGCTCTAATACTACAGGAGCTTATGTCATAGGACACTACCGATAAACTCTGAACTGAGTAGTCTGCCACTGATGTATAAAACACTAGATTAGGTCGGCAGGCTCGGGAAATTGGGCCCCTGTACTGGAACAGATAATTCCAACAAGTGTAAAAAAATACACCATGGCAGGAAAGCTTGAGAATTTCGGCCAGTAATTTGGGAGTCGGGTAAGGTTACCGCCGCCCCGGGAACCATTTATTGGATAACCTACACCTCTGCCAGAGGTCACCTGAAGTGGTTCGCTACGTTTGGTGACTTAGCAGGGGAGCCCGGGTTCATGTGTCTACCCACCTGCTGTGTGGCGGGCCGGATAGCGAGAGACTGGTTGAGCCAACTTTTTTGGACAGCGTTGCAGTGTTACTTTTGGCCGTGAAAATCTTAAAACGTATATTACGAATTCATTTCGAATACCTTTCCTGAATTAGAAGGGGCGTCCGCGGAAACCGAATTTTTCGCGAATTATTTTTTTCATAAAATTTCGAAAAATTCCCTGATACTCCAAAAATATTTATAAATTCTGCGACATTTCCCTGATAATAAGGAACTCCAGTGAAAAATATTATGGCTTTAAAAAAATATGTTCATATAGACCAAGAAACGCTGATTCTGAATATACAAGTTTTATTTCATAATATTAAACGCAGAGTTTTTAAAAAATTATTAAAAAGTGCATTTTTAAACCTCTTCTCAAAACACAGCGTTAAGTTGGCATTACTGAAATGGTTAACGGTGACGTCACTGTTAACCTGTCACCTGGTGATAGTGTGTATTGTATTGACATTTGAAATGACTTGAAGTGCACACGTACCTATGCAATTCAACATTTCGTGTTTTTGGTTTATTTTCATACTGTTTATAGAGATTTAGATAAATAATAGTTATTGTGTTTATTGAAACATAATTTAGGCCCTCAACAATTTACGAAAAGGGCTATATTTGCGGACAATCTGCAATAAATTTTGTCTATTTGAGGTTAAAGTCTTGTCATATTTTGACTTTTGGTTATGTATTTTCAAATTGTTTTTAGTATAGGGCTTTTTATACAAGTTGTTACACACTCGTCATGATCAGTGTATTATAAATACCAGTGTTTCTGTATGTGTTATACATAAAACAATGTACCTACAAAGTAACGCCTGACACAAAACACGATGTCACATGTATTTGCAATGAAAGAGATGATTTATTGTTTTTATATTGCACTTTGATTAAATACAATAACAGTAGCGGTGAAATGTGGACATTTTACCAATGTTTTTTCTATATTAAAAGCAGTTAATCTTGAATAAAAAACACACCTCACACCTAAAAGTCATTACAAAGCATTCCGCCATTTCCGCCATGACCGCCATGATTCTTCATTCAAACAGGGATGTTCTGCCCAAAAAAATTATTTCCCTAGATTTCGAAGTGAAATTTCCCTAGAATTTCACATTTACGCAATTACCTACGTAGCCACCTGATTGTGTAACACTAATCCTGTTATATGTTAATTAATATGATAATTATTTGGAAAGATATCGGAACTTGGTAAATATACTAATAATACCGTGATTTTCCAAATAAAACACTTTTTGCTACGTGAAGTAATAATTTAAAAGTACGAATACACTCACCACTGAATTAGAAACTGAATTCCAAATTTAAAAAAAAAAAAAACACTTTGCAAAATAAAAATCATAAGCAACCCGCCGCTCATTTGTACCAAGCGTGGTATTTTGAAGTCCCCCCCCCCCCCCCCCGAACGTGTCACGTAGTATGGGTACGTTCCCTAATATCATTTTGAGTTGTCAGTGTTAAAAATAACATTGCATGTAAGTACATGAACAATAATTAAGATTCATAGGAATTCCAAAATATATATATATAGAAATAATACCAGTAATATTGTCATATGTAATAAAAATTTTGCCAAAGTTCGAAATTTCCCTAGATTTTGTCCTGATTTCCCTTATCCCTAAAAAATATTTTTCTCCCCTATATCTAGAGAAATTTCCCTCGACATAACATCACTGTTTCAAAATGACAACTTAAAAAGTAAAAAAACTATCAGTGGGTGAAGACCACCATAGATACGGTGCGTTTCTGGGAGTCTTTAAAAATTAAAACTTTGACAATTATTTTAACTATTAAAACTAACTATAAAAATAAAAATAAAAATGCAGTTATTTAAGTTTGAAGGTCTTTATTCATTAAAAAAAATAAAAAAAATGGACTGGAGTTCTCTATTCCCAGCTCGGTAAAATTTTCTGATAAATCCCGGTTTTCCAGGTATGTGGCCACTCTGAATAGGTATCACAACCACAGTTGAATGAGATTATCAGTAATAATTCCAGAAATGTTTGACACTATCCAGTATCCATCCCAATTCTGTAAAATTTCACTTTCGCCAAAACGAAGTTACAACTTTCGCATTTCATAAGCAAGATCAAAACTATAAATCATGCACACATAAACAAGTCTTGCAGCCCAAAAAGCTACACAGATAACTAGTTACACAATGTTATAATATTATAATGAAGCGATGATCTAGATTCTACTTAGGGATTCTCCTGCGGTACATCAAAATGATCACTTGTCGGTAACCAATGTAATTTAAGGTTCCATAGATACCAACCTGATGTATGGTAAATCAATGTTTTGAGGTAAATTTTTATGATCTGACGCTGAGTGAAGGAATTTGACGCCATAAATCAAATTTAATTTGATATTTGGAAAAGCTATTTTCGCCTGGCGGTAAAGACTTGCAAAACATTTTCAGGCAGACAGACATTTGGAGCAAAAGATATAATTTCTTTGTTTGGATTGGTCTACCAATTTACGAGTTAACAGTTTGGCAGATTTCGTATACCTACAACAATTCAATTAGAAATTACAAATAAATAATAAATTAAATACCTAAGTTAGACGGCTATTTTTTGTATGTGAATACCGCACAAGAGTCCCAACTGTTCCCAACCGTCTGGAGCCAGTCTGGCATCCCCAAGTGGGAATGTTGTAAGGCTGACGGTAATGGAGAGGGGTGAAGATCGGTAAGGGAAGTAGGGAAAGAGGAAGATGGGGAAGAACCTGGGTATTCAGATCTAGTCATCAAACACGGCTAAAGCCATTTCAAGCAAAGTTCTAATTCTGTGGTGATCTTACATCAGGTTAATACCGACAGTATCATTCATCTCATTTTTTTACATTCCTCCACACAGGAGGCCCCTAGTAAAATATTTTCCCTCAGCGCCTGCTGCGTGGAGTTGATGCAAAAAAAATCTTTTGGGATGCTGTGTGGAGGGTCTTTTTGAAGAGAGGAAGGAACGAAAATAAACATGGGTCTCGAGAAATTCGATATTTTCAAGGCCCATGTTCATTGTTCAAGACTTGTAGGAGGAAGGAAACACAGAGGCCGGCAAATCGTTCCTTATCCAAGCTGTTGAACTCAAGAATGAGTCGTTGAAATGGCCCATTGACATGTAACAAATGTCAAAGTGTAAAAATATTGGGCGCGATTTTGGCGTGTTTCGCGACTATGCACCGGTGCCGAATGGATCAATGACGCATGTTCCTTGAAGCATCTTACATTGAAATACCGGCCGAACAAGGACAGAAATCCCACCTGTGCTCTAAAGAACGCGTAGATGCGATTTGTAGTTAGGATGAACGATGTTGACGACACTTTTGTGCGCGGTTTTAAGCTGACACATGGTCCATCAATCTTGTTTCTATCATCTACGCTACCAGGCATTTTTGAAGTGAAACTCCAGATGATTCGGATTAATTCGGATGAAACGGAAGTGCGTCACTAAAATTTATTATTTGACGGTTCCTCGGTTCTAACATAATGCGGTAAATTCACGGTTTCGCGCGAGCCTCCGATAGCGTAGTGGCGTAAAGCGCATGACAAGTCTCAGCGGCCAGAGACATCCAGCGAACGGAAGTTCGAATCCTACGGAATCCAAAAAAAAACATTTTTATTTTTGTAAAATTAATCAATATCCAATCTTCAAACCACTTTAAAATAAACAGGCAAAAGAAAAGAAAGCGACATCTAGCGACTTTCTAGTTTCACTTCTACAAAGTGTGAATTGCTCATTCTGATTTTTTTTATCAAAATTTGTCGATGAGCAAATATAAGATTTAACGAAAAGAAAATTCTCGGAGACCTTTTTTTATTAAATAGGTACGGTAAAAACCTACCTGTTGCGATATATTAATAGTTTGAAGCCGCTTACAAAGAGATGTTATATACGGAAGGAATATCACAGAATTGATTAAATTGATATACTAGGAAAAAGGAAATTTATAATAATAAAAGCCTTACAAACTTCCAAGTATATTGAAGTTCCGGATGAGATTACAGAATAAATCCTATTTCCTAGTATGTTACGCACAAACATGATGCTCCGTATTATTCATGTACAATAAATATTTTATTGATAATGACAAAAGTGCGGTGCAAAAAGTAGGTACCTACCCACTTCGTTCGATGTTGCATTTTTTTGACCTAACATTTATTCGTATTGAAGAATTATTGATAAATATGAAGAAAAAACAATACAACGTCATGTTTCACTTTGGAGATGGACATCTGAAGTGGACGATGGAAATGATGGGTTGATTATCCAGAAAGTTTATGCAGTGAAAATTTCATGACGCCAGAGCTCACCGCTTGAGAGAATTTAGAGGGATACATATTGTCTGCATTATAGCTTTGCTCCCATATAAAAATCATAATTTGGGAGGCGGATATGAGTACCGCCCCAGGAACCATTTATTGGATAACCAACACCTCTTCCATTGGTAACCCCAAGTGGTTCGCTACGTTAGCAGGGGTGCCCGGGTTCATGGGGTGAGGTTTGTCCAAGTCTTGGCGGCCGATGCGTCTGCCTACCTGAGGCGTGGTGGGCAGGCTTCAGAGAGACTGGTTGAGGAAGGTCTTCTCTAGTCGGAATCTCTAGACCCATCGCCTTGCACCAAAGTTGGAGGTATTGATTCCTACGTCTGGTACGTCTGGACACACTGATCCCCAGATTCTTACCCACCCCTCATACTTATTTCTTTTCCAAAACTTACTCTCTTTCCTTTTCTTAAAAAAACCGTCCACACAGCATCCCCTAAGCCTAAGCTGACATACGCCCTGAGAGAAATTATTTTCCTCAGGGCCCCCTGTGTGGAGCTAATGTAAAGCAAACAAAAAAATTGGCTAATAAGTGAAAAATATGAAAGAATTTTCATGCAAACGTTATGCAAAAAATATCCTAGAAATCAAATATTTAGACTACATATGTTACAAGCCATTCTATCATACGTAACTACTTCATTAAAATAATTTTAAATGTTTTAATAAATGAAACTAGTTTAAAAAAATTAAATTCAATAGTGAATCTCATAGAAATGAGAAGCGCATTTGATTCCGTGTCCTGGCCTGGGTTGAGGTTGGCCAGACTCGATATATTCATCTTTATCTGGTTTATGATGCGGATATAAGGCTGGTTGACGTCAAATTAATAATTGTTGATGAATTTTACACCCAAACGATACGTCTTCATATTTATACAATATTATAATTTTACTTATAAATAATCGTCACAAACAAACATTTTAAATACAATTCAAAAATATTTTTCATGAAAATGTTATGCGTTTGATCCCTTAAAATCTAGATTTCCCCTTATTGTTAACAACATACCGACCTAATCTAACCTGGGAAATATGTATATCGACAACAGATGTTGAAACACTTTTCTTATAAATTCTACGTAAACCTTCACGCTTCATTTTTCAATACTTTTCTACTTTAACTTCGATTAAATTTATTTACTACTAGCTGACCAGGCGAACTTCGTACCGCCTCAGAATAAATAACTGTTGTGTTCACTTTTTAGCTGAATTTAATTGAGTTTTTTTTATTACACTATGCGCAACTGATCGTGTTTTGTTTTTGTCAGTATCAGAGATGGCGTTGTGTACGGGTTTATATTTTTGTGATTTTCTTACTTTTCCACTTAATTGCGTTTCATTTTCGTAATACGTGTGATATTTATTATAATTATTGTATTTTTCTTTGGAGGGGTGCAGACATACGTTCAACGTTTGTCTCATTTTCGACTGTTGATATTTAGTGCGCAAGAAAGAGGTACAGCATTATGTGTTTAGGAACAAAAGTAAAACATTCAGCACATTGACATTTGACATTTTTGAGTTTTTGGAATTCACTCACTATTCAATATTATACTTATCATAATATTGCTGCAGCACTTTCAAACGATTAAAATTCGTTCCATACAAAATATACGAGGAAAAGAATTTTCTTCATAATTATTTTTTTCACGAATTTTTCCGATATTTTAATAGCTATTCTGCTATTCGGGAAGGAGACAAATCAAACAAATCAAATATCATAAAAATCGGTCCAGCCGTTCTTGACTTATAATTGGTGTTACCAACCCGACTTTATTTTATACATTAATTAATAAGATAACTTTAACAAAAAATCAACAAACTTTTATGTGTCACGTTGTACTACAATATTTTCACAGATACATATATTTTTGAACCTTCATTTTAAAATTAACATTTTTTACTTGTAGATACTTATTGATGTAATTTTGCACATTTGTTTATATTACCCACACACAGGCAGTGCCTTAGTGGGTTCCCATTATCTACTTTTGTCTTATATACCTATACATTTACTTTTATGTTACTTGTATCTAATGTTATGTTATATACATTTAGAAATTATGTAAAAAATACCTTTGTAATGAATGAATGGGAAAAAATAAAGGAAAAAAAATAACGTTGTGAAAGGATTTCGTTTTTGGGTGATGTTGTGAGGCGGGTTAAGGAAGGCTCTCTAAAAAGGAATTTGTTGATACGGATATCGAAGATGGTCGGATTAAGGATTAATTACGAAATACGGATACAGGAAGCAGGTGACAGGTAGCTCCTCCCGCACGCTTGTCGGTGTGATAAACGACCCATACTTACGCTGACGACATCAACAGTTCCGAATAAGTACTTAGAGTCTGTCAAATAAGAGTAGAAAATACAAAAACTTGAACTACAAAATTTGTAGGCTGGCAACACCAATTTACCTGTAAAATATTCTTTTAAAGTGCAATCACACTAAAAATGCAGAACACCGTACACATTTAAAAAAACATTTTTGTTCTTAAAAAAAAATTAAATCGAGGAAGCACTGTTGTTAAGGTACCCACTTATACTTAATGACATAATTTGATTAAATTGTGTTCTACAAAGTGATTGGCTTCCATTTAATTGAACATAAATTGAATTTAACAGTAGGTAGAAAGGAAGAATCATGAATGGTGAGTTTAGTTACACTACTTTTAGATCTGAATGAGTTTTAATTCAGATCTAAAATTAAAGACATGATCGAAAGCCTGGACAATGCTAGTAGGTACTTAAGCTAATATTAAATAAATGTGAGCAATTTCTAAAGTGTGCTTTATATTTTATTACAATACCGTTTTTCTGCATTATGTTAATATAAAATTGTAAAGATATAATAATAATATAGGTTCTAATTTGAGATTTGAATGAAAAAATATTTTTTTCACTTTTATGCCTTTTAAATTTTTAATTAAAATGTAGATTACACAGCTTTAGATTAACACCATGGTTATATTTTAGTATTGCCATTTGAACAACAGTGGCGCCCTCCTATTTTTTCTACTCTTATTTGACAGACTGTACATATTATCATTTAACAACGTAGTAAATAAATAAAAACCCAAATTGTACCGATGAATTGTTCCTTATAATTTATATTAACCGTAAAAACATGTAGTTTGGTTCCTGGTAAGATTAGTGTATATATGCACATTCACGCCGGAAAGAATTTTTGTTGAATTTGTGATATTTTTGGATGATAACGATGTTTGATTGCGGTATGCATGAACAAATAAAAATATAATCTACGAACGAGAAACGCAAAATATTCATACATTTTCTGCGAAAGCAGAATTGATGAAAAGTTAAAAGCAAATGTATGATTTTGCATTTTGTGTAGTAATTTAAGTATATATTATTTAATTACAAAGCACTGAAGAAATCTTCAACAATCTTAACATAATGTCAATTAAACAACTATAATCTAAAACTATACAAAACCCAAGAAATAACAACTAACACGTTCATTAGAAACACTAGATCTCACGGTCAAAACATATCCAACAAGTAACTACTAACACAACATTTGAGCAAAAAAGCTTCTTGTATTATGGCATTAAACTCTACAATAAAATACCACTCTCACTCAAAAACCTCAACATTATAACATTTAAATTTCAAATAAAAAGCTTGATACTAAATATAGGGAGATCAGAAATAGAAAATATACTGATATCAAATACAGACTAAAACCGAATCTAGTGAACTGAATTATAAATAAAAAAAACACTATTGTGGCGGTACCTACATTCAGCAAAAAACATGACAGCCATATAGATATTTTCTGGGCGTGCAACACCGAAGATTGAAAACGAAGTGATTTGTATTTTTATCAGCGAGCCCGTTTTCATTCTCGATGGTGATCTGTTTCTGAGTGGTGATTCTCGTATAGCTCTTTATATTTGCCGAGTCATAATTAAATATTGTCGCAAGTTTGAAATAAATAAATGACTAAAGTTATACCGCGTAATTACTATTACTTATTATATTACCTCCTGTGATAGTGAGTCTAAAACATAAACTGGACTGGATGCCGAGGTGAGTATCTACAAACGGGCGTCTATTTCAGGACATGATACTATCTTATTTATTTACGTTTTTGTTTTTGGGGTGTTATGCCATGTTGCGCTACCTCCTTCTTTAGCCAACGTTTCGGACATCTTTGCAGTGTCCATCATCAGGGCAGATCCGGCAGATCTGGTAGATGTGTCATGGACACTGCAACGATGTCCGAAACGTTGGCTAAAGAAGGAGGTAGCGGAACATGGCATAACACCCCAAAAACAAATAACGAAAATACTTTTGGCCGTGAAAATCTTAAAACGTATCTCACTATCTTATTTACTTTATAATTATTTAAAAAAATACTACATGATATATGTTATGTCTAATTCATATTTCTTATAATTAAATTATAATATGTAAATGAAATCCTCAGCAAGGGAGATCCCAGTGAGGATATCATTATCTCTACTTGTTATTAAGAAATGAAGACAAAACTCATGATTATTATATTATTAATTATATTATAGTGGTTATACTACACAATACAACACTACACATTTTAAAAAAAGCCACGAAACCCCTGGTGAGCGCAGGGGAAGCTTTGTACCAGATACGGATAGAAGCTCTAAACTTGAAGTTGAAGAATATGTCATGTGGTTTTGCTCGATCACATTTTGTCCATCTTTAGGTTTTGAGATATTATGCGCACAAGAATTATGCCTTCGATTTAACAAACTTTTTCAATTTGGGAGGCTGGTATGGGTACCGCCGCCCCGGAAACCATTTATTGGAAAACCAAAACCTCTGCCAAAGGTTTGGCGACTTAGCAGAGGTGCCCGGGTTCATCGGGCGAGGTGTGTTCAGGTGTTGACGGCGGATAATCCTGCTCACCAGCTACGTGGCGGGCCGGATCAAGAGAGGTCGGATTAGGGAGGTCCTTTGACCACTCCAGCTGCTCTCTCTCGACCCATCGCCTTGCACCACATTTGGAGGGATGGATTTATACGTCCGTCACTGCTCAACATACTAACCCAGATTCATATCCGTCACTCATAACTTTATCCTTCCTAGAATCTCATTAAATAAACCTCTCCACAGCATCCCCAAAGAGGACTTAGGCCCTTAGGGAAGTTATTTTCATCAGAGCCGCTGTGTGGAGCTAATGTAAAAAAATACAATTATTTCGATTGTATCCCTCCGTAACGCTAAAATTATTCAAGTTCAATGAACTTGAATGATTTTAGCGTTACGAATAAATAACCCGCTCGCTCTTTGGTGGCTCGTGAGCGGGTTTCGACGATCAGGTCTTTCACGATCAACCCAGGACTACAACCTACCAACTACGACACATTCCTGCACACCGTGACTCACGGAACGATCGCTGGGTGCCCATGTGGCGAGTGGCGAGACGTGTCAGCTCCCAGAACTCTCGAACTGCAACTACGACTCACTCGGTCGCCGATTGCCGATCAACGCACACACGTGCGTGACGTCGTGTGTCACGTCATAGCGGGATTGTTTAGTAGATTCGATTATTGAATATTCGACTAGACACGGAGACGTTTTTAATAAGAGCGTATCTTGGTACTGTTAATCAAAGTGCTAAGTGCTGTTTTCATAAAAACTTTTAATTTTTCGTGTGGGTGTGGATGTAATTGTGCATTGTAAAAGAAACTATAAACTGGTAAAAGTGTAAAATGTCTGACCTTAATAAAAATAAATTATAATAAAGTATTACAGCTTACAGCTAATTTACTTATTTAAATTCTCAATAAAAGCTTCAGAACAACACGTTTTTTACAAGGTTTTTATATCCTTCAAAACATGATAAAACATTGTTTTTTTAACCCCTGAAGCATGTCTTTTTAAAAATTTATTTCTGGGACATGACATTACTAGTTACAGGTGTGAGCTGTGAGAGAACGTTCACACAATTATAACCTGGGTTTCGTGTCGCGTATGACTTGACCGGTCTGGGCGGCGAGCGTCTACCGCGCGGCGCGCCCGTAGAAAGTAACTGGGTGATGAGTAATCGAGTTTCGTATTTTGTGTCGCGAAAAGAGCAGGTCTTCGCGACCCGCTCGTGACGCCAGTGGGTCGTGAGCGACCCGGGTCGTGTAAAACGATCGATCGACCCAGGACTAGTAGGTTGCGGGAGTGTGTCGCGGTTCACGGGTCCCGGAAGACCCGGGTGCTGACGAATAAATAACCCGCTCACTCTTAGGTGGCTCGTGAGTGGGTTTCGACGATCAGGTCTTTCACGATCGACCCACGACTATTTCTGACGAGTTCTTTGCGGTTAAAACTAATACAGAGGAATGAATATTCCTTTTAAGGAAAGCTAGAGCCAGAGCGCATTTTAACAGTATGATTTGCTGAACCAAGTTGGTACATTATGTTGTGGGTGTATAATTATTTTATTTTTACTCCACACAGGAGGCCCTGAGGAAAATAACTTCCCTCAGGGCCTATGTCATCAGAGATGCTATATGGAGGGTGTTTTTGAGGAGAGGAAAGAATGAACATTGGTCTTGAAGAGACCCATGTTGTAGGAAGGAGTAAACACAAAGGCCGGTAAATCGTTTCACAGCCGAGCTTTGAACACAAGAACGTGTTGAAGAAGCGACCCGTTCTCGTGTCGACCCGTTCATATGTTGGGCACGCGTTTGGCGTGTTTTCCGATTATGCACCGGTGCCGAAGGGATCAATGACGCTAGTTACTCGGAGCATCTTCCATTGAAATACCGGTAGAACAAAGATAGCATTCCCTCTCGACGTCTGTGCTCTAAGGATTGCAATCCGTCTGTTAAATTAGGAGAATCTATCAGATGGACCGCCCGTTTCTGCACAGAGTAGAGGGTGTTTTCAGAGGTGGCTGCCAAATTCAACCGTGGGGCGCACTTGTGATTTGTACAGGGTTAGCAGTTGTGCACTATTAAAGTATCTGCGGGCCCTGTACAGTACCCCCAGTTTTTGAGAGGCTAACATAACTCTGGCTTCGATTCCTTTTAGACGTAATCAGGCATGATTGGGGCTTTGAAACATTAAATTCAACGAGATTATTTTTACCCCAAGAGAAAACATTCTCGAGGAAACCATTCATTCTTTGCTTCAAAGCCCTCCAAGCCGTTGGAATTTGTGAGCCCTTTGGGGGCTTGTCAAACAAAAAGCTATCATGGACTGTACTGTCATCCGCGTAACAATGAATTGGTGCACATGACAAAAGGTCATTGATGTGCAACAAAAACAAAGTCGGAGACAGAACCGATCCCTGAATATAATAAATAAAAGTAAATTTTTGAGACGAGTGGCAGGACTCACCAAACGGGTTCAAGAAGTGAGAAGCGCGACGAGATTTTTTCAATTCAATTAACTTATTGATTATTTCAAAAGCATTACAAAAGTGATCATTTTAAAGGCGTCTTTTAAAAATATTACGCTAATGTAGATAGCAGTTATAATAGGGTTTAGAGTTTAGACTTTTAGACGGTTACCAGCAATCTCGCCACGGGTTCTTTTTTGTGAAAAAATGCCTTCCTGTACTTTAGAAAGGTGCAAAAATCATTCACGAGCAAAACATAGATCCCATGGAGTTTTTTTCCACAATGCTCTTATTATTTCAACAAATACAATTATTCTCAAACGATACCCGAAGACGGTAAATACCCGGTTTTGTACCGATTTATTACATGTTTCCCTTAAACACGGTAAGTTTTAAAGCTCTTAAAAAAATATACGTGATTCTTGAAGATAATATGTAGACTTTGCCCGCGCCAAAACGCAAATTATATAAAATTCCCTAGATAGAAAAAAATCGCAAAGTATGCTCCAAAAATTATTATTAACACGTTTGTTTCAGTTATTTTACAAGTTATATGCATGAAAAAAATCACAGTGTTTCTTTAAATGCTGTTTAAGATAATGCCCGCGAGATATTTGCTCTATTTTAAACGAGTCGTGTTTTATTAAACATTTTCACAATTTTCGCATCGATTTTGTCGCTGTAAATGTTAGCGCTCTCCTCTAACATTCGTAATTTCGTATCTCTCCATCTTCTTCTTTTCGGGCCCGGTTGCGTATTTACAATCCCTACCGCGATTCAGTCACGCTAGCGACTGAAACGCGGTAGGGATTGCAATGCGTAAATCACCAACAAACACTACCGCGTTTCAGTCTCTTCCCTCTGCTTACCCTTCTATAATTACGGTCGTCACTCTCAGTAAAAAACAACACGCGTTTTTTTTTACTTAAAATAAATTTTCAATGTAAAAAAAAAAATCTAACTAAAAAAACGCTGTCCATACTCTCTGCTAACCTCTCTATAATTACGGTCGTCACCCTCACCGAAACAGATAGAGCAACGAAGCGCGTAGGCGACTGAAACGCGGTAGTGTTTGTAAGGTGATTTATGCATAACAATCCCTACCGCATTTCAGTCACTAGCGGGACTGAAACGCGGTAGTGTTTGTTGGTGATTTACGCATTACAAACCATACCGCGTTTCAGTCGCTAGCGTGACTGAATCGCGGTAGGGATTGTAAATACGCGGCCCGGTTGCAGAGCCTTAAGTGAAATAACAAACGTAGCAACTTCATATTAGGACAACCTATTAACGGTAGGTTGTCTTATTCAGCGTTCAGTGTTCGTCTTGGTGTAAACGAGGAAGCGATCTTGTCATCTCAGTCACACCCATGATGTCGAATATAGTAATTCGCCGCAACTTTTAAATACATAAACGCTGTAAACGATCCTAGTTTGAATTAAGAATTTAATGGAAACAAGAGGGTTTATTACTTTCCACATTTTGGGTTAATTTTGTGAGACAATAACATGTTTATTTGTATTGTAACACCATTGTCAATGATATGTTTAAAGACTAACGGCCGCTGTTCCCAATTCTACTAATCAACTGTTAAGCCGAAACTAAGGCTCAACACCGCTCAAATGCACAACTACGATCTTTCCAACACACAAGCATCGCTTAAGAATCGCTTAATGTAGTTCGACTGAGCAAAGCAAAGTTATAAAAAAGTGTCAACAGAGTGGCGCTAACGCCACGAGGTACCGACGCGCCGGCGGCAAAGGTCAAGCTGACACTTTATTTTTTAATTTATTTTATACATTTGTTTAAAAAATATAAAATTCAAGTTTATGGAAAACAGTATTTAAAAGAAATTATGTGAGTTAATAATAAATACAATATTTAACTCTTTTATATTAATTTAACATCGAAAGTTTTTACTTTGATGCCATTTTGGGCGGGGCCAGAGTGGGCGGGGTCACTTCAGATAATCAACGATAAAATATTTGGGAACAACGAGAATCGAGCGTTACCTTTAAAATGCTTACACATCGCTTGGCTGATGGTAGATTCAGATTGGTCGATCGAAAAGTTGGGAACAACGGCCGTTAATATTGATGGAATTAGGAAAATTAGGATCGTTTATATTGCGGGCGCTTAACATAATAATGGAGAAGTAAGTTGTTGGATGGAAGTACTATTTACCGTTCTAGAAGAGATGGAGGTGGCGGCCAGCGTGAGGTGGTGCATCTCCCAGCGGCGCAGGAACTTGGAACTGAGGATCTTACTGATGAGGGTGCGCGTGTGGTTCAGTTGGCACAGCTGGATGTCCCCCTCGGGCAGCAGCTTGAAACGGGGGCCCGGCGGGGGCGCGGGGGATGCCGAGCAGGGGGGGTTCATCTGAAATGGAAGGAATTTGCTAATTAGCATCCTACTATTATTCGACAATTTTATAGCAAAATAATTATTTTGTAAAGAATCTCACTCAAGGGAGCTAACTTATTATCGGTTCCACGACCAAACATAACATTGAAGATAAGTGAAAAACTGAAAATGACTTATTTTTTTATTTTTAATATTTAACGTAATATTTTAATTATTATAAGACAATATTAGCGAAACTCAATACGTTATCATACTTAACTGTATCATATATGGATTAAGAGGAATAGGTCCGCCCCGGTAAGGCGTAGGTCTTGGGTTCGAGTCCTAGATGTAACAGTATCTTTTCCTGATTTTTCTGTTTTCAGATTGTCGATTGAATTTCGCTCTTATTGTCTTCATTTAATTAAACTAATTAAGTACCATTAATTAAGCAGTTTATACATACCTACCTACCTACTTTAATGTAACATCATAAACATCGTAAACAAATTGAAGAAATTGGATTAAAAAAATCCTGTCTGAAGATGTTGTAACAGGGGAGAGCCGGTCTGATGGAACCAACAAGTCGTTATTATAAACATATATATTTTTACATTAGGGGTCGTCCATTAATCACGTGATGTTTTTTAGCAACTTTTTAATCCACCCCCCCCCGTGGTGATATGTGGTGAGGTTTTAGACTAACACCCCCCCCCCAAATCACGTGTATTTTTTTTAGTACCAAGTATTTTGAAATGTTCAGAATATTATCACGAAAAATAAATACACGTGATATCTCATTACACCCCCCCACCCCCGGTGATATTTCGTGATTTTTTCCGAACCCCCCCCCCCCCTTTAGAGCCTCACGTGATTAATGGACGACCCCTTGGCTCAACACAGGATGTCCAAAGGAAAATAATTCCACTCACGGCCTGTCATCCAGGAGAGTGAAGGAAAAAGGTATGGGAGGTGGGTAGGAATCTGGGGGTCAATGTGCCCAGGAGTGACAAACGAATGAATCCATCCTGCTGGAGAGGTTAAAAGATCTCCCTCAACCAGTTTCTCCCGATCCGGTCTGCCACTCTGTTGGTGGGCAGACACATCTGCCGCCAAGATCCAGATAAACCTGACCCCATGAACCCGGGCATCCCTGCTAAGTCACCAAACCTATGGCAGAAGTGTTGGTTATCCAATAAATCGTTCCCAAGGCGGAGGTATCCATACCGCCCCCCAAATAGAAATATATTATGTGTTTACATAATTCGAGCAAGAATTATGTGTATTAAAGTTACCTGTATCTTTACTCTTCACTAAGTATTACTAAGTATAAATGAAGTCGCTCACGCTGTATGTGAAATACATAATATATCTGGCCAAGCCGCAACGGGCAGCGGGCAACGGGCTGACAAACGGACGGTGTGGATTTGATTTAACAGATGGCGTTTGTTATAAAGGTTTCGTTAGCCACAGCAACGTGTGGCCGGGTCTGCTAGTTATAAATAAAACGGAAAATCAATCGCCAAGATAGAATTTAATGCGGTTTCTAATGACGTCAAGATCTAAAGTTGTGGTTTACAACGATCATTAATTGAAAAGAAACTGAAATAAAAAGTAAGTATATTATCTAATATCTAATAATAACGGTTTGCGAAGAAAAATCTAATAAATTAGTTTCAAATGATACATGGCATTGATGCTCGAAAATAAGAAATCAAATTTAAAAAGCATATTCCGATGAAAGTTGGCGTGTTAATTTAGATCAGAACAGAATATTGTTGTGAAGTAATATTCAATTTAGCATTTTTAATTACTAGGTAGTAACAACATCAAATAGCAAATAATATCATGCAATGCATAATGCATTTTTGAACCCATTTAGGTCATTGCATATTTCAACCAAACAATTGAACTGAATAGGTGATTTTTGGAAGTAAAAATGCATCGACATTTTCCTGTTTTTAAATTGTACTTTAGGCACAAGTTTTAGCATAGTTAGGGCCGGTTTTATATCCATCCGTACGTTATGCTTGATACCGTTTTTAAAAATATTCGTTTGGCAGTAGACCGAATAGGTATGGGTTAAGATGACAATATATCCTAAAATACGTTCAGAATCTTAACGACGTAAGCAAAGAAGCCGTGAATACAAATTGCGACTCGCGACCCATCTATTTGACGGACCTACTGTCGAATTTGCCGTATCAAAGAAAACAAGAAGAAGAAAAAAATGTGGGAATCTTAACGACTAAGTGAAGAAAGCGTGTAAACAGCTATACGCCGCGGCACGGCATGTTGTATGAACGTACGGTCGATTTCACCCTAACAGGCCTGGAGATTCGACTTTCTGCCGTGTTAATTTGAATTAATTCTGAAGAACGTGTTACAAATATTTAAAATGTGTCTCCATGTTGTCCACCCGAAGTTATTAATTCATCGTCTAGAGTCTAGAAAAATAAAATCTGGTGCTTACCGCTAACTTTATAGTTGAAAAACGGGTTATAAAGTTTTAAAATCGTTGTACGTAAAATATGTTAATGGTAAGGTACTGTTTTTATTAATCTAAAATATAACTAACTCGCATTCTTTGTACGGCATGGAAATAAAAAAAGCAATTATAGTTACGAATTCACCGGAAATGATTAAAATGTGAGTTTTGAGCAAACAAAAATTATTAGGGTTGTGTACCGCCTTTAAATGGTTTTAAGCGTAACAAACAGTTGGTTTTAAAACCGGGCCTTAGTGCATATTGCAATATCTAGTGTTAACAATATAACATATATACTAAAGTTACAGGGGTATAATAACACTTTCAGGCCTGAATTATGAGTAGTAGTTGTAGAACATATTTGATTCTTAATGACAATTGGTATCTTTATTCATTTTTTTTCTATGGTAACCATTATTAAATATGTAATTAAATTATCTACTACTTTCATTTTAAGGAACATTATTTTATATGAAATCCTCCCTCTGCAAGGGTGTGTTTCATATACATAATATGTCAAATCTTATTTTTCAAATCAAAAATATAACATTTTAATCAATTTAAAAAAATTACATTAAAATTAAACTAAATGAAATTAAAACCAAAAATCATCAAACAAAGTATAAAAAAATCAATCCGCAAAAAACCGAGCACTTTTAGACAGATGTTTGAACCTTCCTACCCAGTGATCGGAATCAATCGCGCTACAAACTCTACACACTAAGCGTTGACATAATGCATTTTCACCGAGAATGAGTCTATCTGCCGATCTGCTGCCGTTTCAGCTAGATCCACTTCATTCATACTTTCATTCAATTAAGAAAACTAAAATTCAAATAGAGGTTTTATATCACCGGTTGGCGGTTGGTTGCAGATACTAAAGATGTACAAAAAAAATCAAACCAAGTTACTTTATTCTAATTGTCATAATTAAGTAAAAATTTAAAATCTATGTGTTAAAAATCACATAGATTTTAAAAATGGTTACTGCTGGTTAGTGAGGAAAAAATCTGAAATCTGTGTATTTTCAAATATATACACGGTCCGAAAGGGTTAAAGATAATAGTAGTACGTAGTTTTTAGCGCCCTTGAGGTAATTTTTCACAAAAACGGCGCTATATATTTATAACAGTCAAATATTATTACTAACTACCAAAGAGCTCCTTCAGCGTCAACAGTACATCAGTACATGTCAAATACAGGGTGTCCGGGCGTAAAGTGCATTAACTTCGCGAGGTGATTCTACATGATGGTAGGAGTAAAAAAGATTAGGTAACAACTTTTTCCGAAATTCCAACATTTTTTTCCCGTATAAAAAGACGTACCTACTAAAAATCCTTAGTGTGAGGTACGATCTTACTTGCTGAGAGCCTGCCGGGCGCACGACTCGATTGTGATTGGCCCGTATCGTTACAGCGGAAAGTAATAAATCTGGCCGCACACACCGGACTAATTTTATCTTTTTACTTCAAAACTACCCCTAAAAGTTGGAATTTTGAAAAAAATTATTTATCTTCTTTACTTGTACTATCCATGTAGATTGTAGAATCACCTCCCGAAGAATGCACTTTACCCCCGGACACCCTGTATATTTTTACCCATGGTACCTATATGTATATATAATATGGTATATTTCATTTGGTATTGGAATTTCAGACTCGTTCTCGTTAAAAAGTAAAAGACAAATAAAAAAACTTCCCTGTCCTAAAAAACTGAAAACCCTAAAAAATAATATAATTCTTATAATTATTCCTGCATAGAAGTTTTGTTTACGAATGATTTGAAGCAGGGAAACAAAGTGAGTATATTAAGTATTTTAGTATTTTTATAAAAAAATAATGCATATTGAAATAAGAGCCGGAGTTTACGATTGATGAAATTGTTAAAAATGTATAAATAGTTTACACGCATTTCCTCGGACTTAGGAATGTTTTTCCACTCCAATTCTCCACGGCTAGAATGAATTGCAAGCTTTTATAATCTAGGATTTGTACTAAACCGTTTGGAAATTTTGAACGCACAAAAAATACCCAAAACAATTAACGCTGTTTCTATGCCGTGATACAAACATGTTTGTAAGTAATAATATAAATATTTGGCATGAAAGTTGAAGTAATCTCAACGAGATGAAAGAGACAAAATCATCTATTTATTGTAATTACAAAAAATATTAATACTAGCGTTATTTACAAATAATCATGGGCCTTGCTTCTAAAGGGAGAAATGTCAGATTTTTAAATTTCACAAGCCCTGTAGAATTTGAAGAAAAAAATCGAAAAAGCCTTTCCCAATATCGAAAGAGTCTTCATAAATCGGAAGATAAGCCAATTTTGATATGCGTCGATAAAATAATGTAAAGTATGTCTTTGATACTCCCTTATACGTGAAATAAATAATACATTTATTTATACCTAACCTGCGATCAACTCTATTCAGATATTGATAGAATTATTGACTGGAGTAAAAAATAGGATTGAGTTCAATGCATCTAAATGTTTAATTTTGTCATTTACAAGGGCTTGTCATACCTGGTATTATCGGTATACGATGGACGCCCGAAATCTAAAACGTGTCTCCACCATGAAGGATCTTGGAATCACGCTTGATAGTAGGCTGACATTTCATATTCATACTCAGATGGATTTTAGCACTTCATTGAAAATGCTCGGTTTTGTTTTGCGTATGCAAGGAATTTTAGAGACACCCGGGTTCTCATAATTCCATTCAATTCCTTAGAAAGAAGTAGACTTGAAATTGGGTCGGTAATTTGGAGTCCACACTAAGTAAGATATTCCCTCAAGTAGGAGAGAGTTTAGAAGAAATTTCTGAGATTTCTCTACACGAGGGAGTATGGCTAATACCCGCGGCTCTATCCAACGACTTTCTTTTGGGTATGCTAGGAGTGAACCATTTATGGGTCAGAAGGGATGTACACATTGCTACGCATTTTTTCAGATTGATTCGCGGATGGTTTGAAAACTCAGCTATCATGGAGAGCATTCATGTTCCCAATGGATATCTTCGCCACCGACAGCGTAGATTGTTCTATTTTCCGGCCTGCGGGACTAATTCGGTCTTGCCGGTCGGGAGAGCAATCTTGCTGTTGTACAGAATTAATTCGGATATTTAGCGTTAGTGAAGCTGCCTTTAAAAGGCAAGCTCTATTAATGCTTGTATAGTTTGTACGCCTACTACTAATGTTCAATGTAATACTGTTACAAATATATTTTAAAAACGTATTAAAAAGTTAAATTTTGAAATGTTTTTGAAATAATAAAATTGAATTGAATTATTTTTTAAATTTTTAACTTTATGAGTAAAACCTGAAATTGTAATATTGAATTAAATGAAGACAATATAAGCGAAACTCAATCGAAAATCTGAAAAAAGAAAAATCTGAAAAAGATATTGTCACCTCTGGGACTTGAACCCCGGACCTCTCGCTTTCCGGGAAAAGGGAGCGGTCGTCCTGGGTTCGAGTCACAGAGGTGCCAATATCTTTTCTGATTTTTCTGTTTTCAGATTTTCGATTGAGTTTCACATATATTGAATTATTTTTTGTATACAACATATAAGGTAGACGGTAGGTAGGTACCATGAAGGTAGTTAAATGATAAAAAAATTAAATACCTACCCAACGAATTGAATTTAATGAACACAACTATTTACCTAGATACATTTTACAAAACTTAACGAATAACACAGTTCTAAAAATAATACAATAATATTTTATGATACCAAAAATGTCTAGCTAAGTACCCAGAATCGACACGTTAATTATTTTTTATGAACTCACGATTCAGGAAGATGATCAATGACTGCTAATGATTAATAAATTTGAGGCACTTTATAAATTTCACTCACAAAACGAACAATTAAAAATATAACATCTGTTGAATAAATAATAAACTAATCGGCACAGCTAGCTTCTCTGTGGTCAGTACACAAATGACACATAATCGCTATGTTAAATGGCGCTATGACGTTGTTAGAACAATCACCGTTTATATTATTTCTAACCGGGTCGTTAAATCCCTATCTCTTTTTTACCGAGTCATTCGGTGATGCTTAGACACTTTCCGGAAAAAAAATGTTTATTTATCTATGACCAACTGGACTTTTGCAATGGCCTGAAAATCATGAAATTAACTGTGATTAAAAAATGTAAAATATATAAGTAAATGAGTTGCAATATTGTGGTTTTAGTTATCAAATTACACAAAATAATGAATTCGCTCTTAGAAAAAGGGGAAAGAGGTGAGTTAGGTGTCTCGGGCAATAAAGCAAATGAACGTACAAAAAAATTACATTATTCCTACATGAAAACTCATTAACAATGTCACGAAAATAATAATTCCCTTCAGAAATAATGATTTTCCTAACCTAAAAACCTTTTTTTTATTTCTTTTTTAAGTAATAAGCCGACTTTACTTGCTGTTACCTGGCCAGTAAACAATGAATTATTCCCGCAACACTGTTTGGTCGATCTCCGGAAGAGCCCCTTTTTTGATTGGCCGCTTTTTTGAGCTCGTAGACGGACATTTAGACTGTCATACAATAGCTTTCGACAGCATAAGCCTTAAAAAATTACTGCACAAACCAAACAATTGGAATTATAGATAACACTAAAATGTGGATAGAAAGCTTCCTGAACTCTAGAAACCAATATGTAAAATTAAACAACACTCTTAGTGAACCGAACACAAGCGACTTTGGAATACCACAAGGCACCATTTTAGGCCCTCTTTTATTCATCTTATATGTAAATAATATCTTCAAATTACCAATAACAGGGAAACTTATTTCATATGCAGATGATACTGCAATTATATTTCAAGCTAATTCATTAAATGAACTTGAGATAACTGCGAACAATGATAACAATACTTTAAAAGAATGGTTTGACAAAAACCTATTAACATTGAACATTGAAAAAACCTATTATATAATTTTTAGTATTAACAAAAAAAACTCCTGGCACCTTAAAGATTAAAATTCATTCAAACAAATGCACATCAAAAATATTAACTTGCTAAAATAATGTTTATGCAGTGCAAATAAAAATGAAATAAAATATTTAGGTATAATAATAGATAGTAACCTTAAGTGGAAAACTCACATTACTAATATTATAAAGAGATTAAGAAAACTCATTTATACCTTTATTAATCTAAGAAACATACTTAACATAAAAATCCTTAAAAATATATAAATACGCTCTAGCCCATTTAATAATACAATATGGTACCGTCGAATGGGGGGAGCATATAAAACCTCAATTTTACCGCTGGAGATTTCTCAAGTCTAATAATAATAATCAAAATTATAATTAAAAAACCTAAAAGATTATTCAACCTCACAACTTTTCCAAGATTTCCAAGTTCCACCGTTAAAAAATACATATTACATATATTAAAAATACACTCCTTCAGATACACAAAGATATTACAAAGGAATCACACCACGCCATGTTACGTGTTGAAAGCAGTAGACAAAACTTAATGAGTTACTTATGCACTCCATTAATGTACACCAGCTTTGCACAACATTACTACATTTACACTGGAATAATATGGTTCAATCAACTAGCAACAGAGCTGAGGTTAGAACTTGATTATAATAAATTTAAAAATAAAATAAACTATTCTATCATAAATAATTTAGCTAATTAGAATCAATAGAGAACTCTAGTCTATTTTTTATTGAATAATGACCTTCTAACTTATAACTGCATATATATATATATTTTAGAGTTAGTGTTAATAGTTAAAATAATTGTCAAAGTTTTAATTTTTCAAGATCCCCGAAAACCACCGCATGTGTATTGAATCGCGTGACGTCATCGACACCTGAAAAGTTATTTTTATTTTCAACAGGTGTTGTCATTTTGTATGATAATTTTACGAAAGAAAGATGATACCATTCGATAAGTTAAAAACATTATTTAGGTGGAATTATTTATTCATTATATTATATTTACTATATTATTATATTTTTGAATATTATTACGGGAGAGTGGTATAAAAATTATTTGAAATTATTATGCTTTTTAGCTTTTAAAATCAATATTATCAAAAACGAAGAATCACCCACAAAAATGTAGGCAAACGATATCAGCTGATCGATTGCCGCCATTTTGATTGGGCCGTAGAGCAGTAGGTAGAATTATGATATAGTATATTTATACGGTTTTTTTCGTACAATTTAAAGTTTTTCAATATGTTAATTAATAGAGATACCTCTATTTTTGATACTGAATTATTTAGGCCTAAATAATGTTCCAAGAAATACAACAACTAAATCTCTATAAACAGTAGATATGTAAATAAACGAATAAATTAATACGATGGCTTGTGTCATTCCTATATTCCCGTATATTTCCCATCCAACGACTTTACGGTGAAGTCACGACACGAGGAACAGTGACGTCACCACTAACCGTTTCAGTAATGCCAACTTGACGCTGTATTTTTATGACCCGATTAAAAATGAACTTTTTAATATTTTTTAAAAACTCTGCGTTTAGTATTATTAAATAAAACTTATATATTCAGAATCAGCGTTTGTTGGTCTATATGAACATATTTTTTTAAAGCCATAATATTTTTCACTGAAGTTTCTAATTGACATCGTATTTTTCTTATTTTATTAATTTTTAGTGTATCTAGTACCTACTTTTTATTTTTATTTTAAATAATTTGTTTTGTATTTTTAACTTTAAATTATTATCTACAATAAGTTCTTTTCACTTTTATATGTAGATACAATTTTTTTTAGATTTTTTTTTCTTCACACTGAACGTCAAGTTATAATTTTTAGTTATTTATTAATTTTTATTTTTTCCCCTTTACACACGAGTTTTTAACTCTCGTAAAGGTAAATATGTCTAGTTTATAATTTGAAATATATATTATCAAGTTAATTTAAAAACCTTTATGATTGTAATAAATAAATAAATAAAAAAAAATGGTAATCCTATTAAAAATCAAGTAATCCTTTTTGTAGATGGATGTTTTATGCCGTGCGCCGTTTCTTCACTCGGAGAAGAAAATAGTTTTGATCCCTTATTTGTGTGGAGAGATTTTACACGAGATCGATGCACTTGTTAGTGATTCCCACGTGGTGCCGGAGATAGTAAAATGGCTAATCAGTCTCTCTTCGTCTACTTTCGTGATTCGGATCAATGCATGCATGACGTCACTTCTCTTCCGAAGTCTTTATTTGTGGCCCCTTTGATAATGCCGTCTTTCCTGGATTGAATACGCGACGGGACCTCCATGGAGACCCTTTACGTGGACAAGCTCGTTTGGAGTTCTCAAGCGAGTTTTGCACGAGATTGCACGAGTTTTGTACGAGTTTTGCACGAGTTTTACATGAGTTGTGCACGAGATTGCACGAGTTTTGCACGAGTTTTACATGAGTTTTGGACGAGATGCACGAGTTTAGCACGAGATTGCACGAGTTTGCACGCGGCTGTTGCGGTTGGTTTATGTATCTATCTACTGGTTTCTTTATGGATTCGTTCTACGTGTTCTCTTCACCACCACAGTTTTATTTGTTTAGGACTACTTTTGTATTTTCCACCATTCCTACTTGTTAAATACTACCAATGTGACTACCATCGGGCCTCCTGTGTGGGGCTACGCGGGTAAAACAGATCGAATGATTTTATCTACAGATTTTATTTCCGCCGACTATTTCCGACGACAATTTATTGGCGTTTCTGGATGACTTAGCGGCGATCAATTTGCAGCGAAAATTAAGTCCATTGTTCATGGGCAATAAAATGTCAAATTATCACGCCCCTTCAATAAAGCCCCGTTCAGACAATGAGTATTTTAAACGCGGTGCAGATTTCTACATGACATTTTATAGAATCTGACAACTAACCAGGACCGTATTTAGATGCTGAACCTGTAGTGCCGGCTCTACCGGGGGGTTATTCATAATCTCCTTTAAAATGGGGAGTCAGCCCACGGAATCGCGTATCAGTGGAATTTGCTAACAAAAAAGTAATGTAAAAATTATTATTAAATTTAAGAAATTTTTTATTTACGGTAGGTAATTTTAATTTTAGTTGATGAAATGATGAGATGAAAACGAAAAATATCTATTCATCATGATAATGTTTCTGTTCCCAAATATGCATAAATGTTTTTTTTACGTTAGCTCCACACAGGAGGCCCCGAGGAAAATAATTCCCCTCAGGGCCTATGTCATCTTTGGGGATGCTGTGTGGAGGGTATTTTTAGAAAGGAACGAGAAGAAGTTCTGGAAAGGAAAAGGGTATGAGGGGTGGGTAGGAATCTGGGGGTAAATAAAGTAAATATGTCCAGGAATGACCGACGTATGAATCTACCCCTCCCACTGCGGTGCAAGGCAATATTCCGAGAGAGTACGCATCCGCCGCCTAGAACCAGACAAACCTTACCCCATGAACCCGGGCGCGTATTTTCAACTGCGTTACAGTCGAGCTACCGACTGAAACGCGGTAGGGATTGTAATGCATAAATCACCTTACAAACACTACCTCGTTTCAGTCGCCTAACGCGCTGCGTAGCTCTATCTGTTTCTGTGAGGGCTACCGACTGAAACGCGGTAGGGATTGTAAATACGCATCCCGGGTACCCCATCTAAGTTACCAAACGTAGCGAACCACTTGGGGTAAGGGAAGGTAAGTAAGGCAGAGGTGTTGGTTATCCAATAAATGGTTCCCAGGGAGGTGGTAACCATAGCCGCCCCCCAAAGCAAAAATAATTAGAAATAAAATGCATGAAAATGCATTGAATAGATATTGTAGTCATTAAATATTTGTCGGGTAAATGCCAAAGTCTCGAATCCGCAAAATATCACTTTTTTAAGTTAAACAAACTTTCCCAGCTAACAGCATATTTGAAAACTCCTACTACCACCACAGTAAGCCGAAAGTGTGGCTTGTGTCGTGATGGAGTTCTTAGCCAGCCGAGGAATCGAACACACGACGCCCGGGTGGGACCCAAACGCGAAGTAAACTCAGCTGCTTGAAGTTTAGAATTAATGTCATAAATCGATTTATATTATAAGGTACCAGCTTAAATAAGTCTATATTTTATACATGTTTAATGAAAAATAAATGGCGGGGTATGCTCCATTAAAAAATGAAAAATTTTGGTAAATTAACTAAAAACGGCAAAAAATCACGATTCGCGACTTTGGATCGGCATTGCACCGACGATATATAACCCAATACAGAAATAGCTTAGTGGCTAAGAGGTTTGCGCCTAAACTACACACTGATGGAGCTACTTATAATATCTTCACAACCTAACTTTAAACAAATGGTGAGTAATGGGTTAAACAAAGTGGTGCGGGCCCGTAGGCTGCAGCCTTAATCTTGGTAGCCTAAATAGTAAATACGGCCCAGCAACCAACTAACATAAACTATAAAGCCCATTGTTCACGTGCAATAAAATGTAAAACCAAGCCTCGTTCAGAGAGCGAGTCTTTGGGCGAGATGCAGATTTCGCCGACATGAGTTGAATGTAATTTGACAAAAGTATGTAAGAGGTAGATGTAGCTCAGAGATGTAAATAATGTAAAACACCCTAGGCGACCTACGCAGCGAGCGGTACGAATACTAGACTCCGGATTCAGAGGTCGCGGGTTCGTAACCCAGCATGCGCAAATAAATTTGTTACAAATGGAGGGTTTCTATAACTTCAATTGGGTGGCGGGTATTGGTACCGCCGCCACGGGAACCATTTATTGGATAACCATAGGTCCTCCCCAGTAATTAGGTACGTTTGGTGACTTAGCTGGGGTGCCGTGGTTCATGGGCTGAGGTTTGTCCAGGTCTTGGCGGCCGATGTGTCTGCCCACCTGCCGTAATTAGTGGAATTTTTCGACAACCGTGCTAGGCACATGCCCGTGTTATCGTGGTCGACTGGTTGAGGGAAGTCTTTTATCCTCTCAAGCCGGAATTTATCAACCCATCGCCTTGCACCGCTGTTGGAGGGATGAATTCATACGTCCGTCACTCCTGGACACACTGACCACCAGATTCCCACCCACCCCTTATATCTATTTCTTTCCCAGAACTTCCCCTCCTTCCTTTACTTAAAAAAAACCCTCCACACAGCATCCCTTAAGATGACACAGGCCCTGAGGAAAATAATTTCCCTTATTTTCTTCATGGCCTTCTGTGTGGAGCTAATGTAAAAAAAAACGTGTGGTGCCCAGAGCTGCACAGCCAGGTACTTCAAAACTCCCCCCCCCCCCCCCCTATGCCATCTACCAGCATCAGCCTCATAAAATGTGGTGGGTGACATAGTTCGACTGACTCCGGATAATTGCCACTTTTATTCGGTATTCACTTAAAAAAAAGATAATGACTCCTTAACTTTGGTAAACCTCTAGATAATTTATTTATTAATTTGTTAGTCAACAAAAATTTGGAATTTAATCATCTAAATAATACAGTTGGTACTCACACATAATAATACAACTCTGAAAAATGTTTGAAAATCCACGATAAAAAAGCGTGCATACTAAACATGTTAACGTCAAACTGACATGACAGCGCGGCGCGGCGCCGAATCATTTCACTCCTGACTGAATGCGGCTTTTTTCACAATAGTGCCCTGTCAAAGGCAAACTGAAAGCAGAGATACATAAAACATAGAAGTGTTGTGTGGGCGTTTCTGTGAGCCAGAAGTAAGCTTAATTTTTCCTTACTTCTACTGAATTATTTCAGGAGCAGATATTCAATTTCATCGACCTGTTTGGGGAATGGCAGTCGAAAGGTCTTGTGTAAATAAGCGACATCCGCTTTCTTTCAAATCGATGTTGGGGCATTTTCGTCAAAGTTTGTACATGCTTTTATCATTTTTATGCTTTCCATTTCGTTACTTTTACGTTTTATTTTTAAGTTTTCACAAATATCAAATTAGTGGTAGTCGGGATTTTTTTAACGAAGAAATTTTGGTACTAACTACCATATTACTCCTCATTCACCAGAATACTAATGGAGGTTAATAATGTGAATTCTTCAGTGGACATCTTCAATTTATCACTTGTTCAAAAACGCAAAAGATTGCTGCAGGGGCAGTTCAGTTGTGTACAAAAAACTATTAAAAAACTTTTTACAAGTAAAATAATTGATTTTAATTTTTATTAACTGTTCCCTTGTAAAAGCCCCTAAAACGGCGTAAAAATATATTTGTAGGACATTGTAGGTATATACATGGTTACGTAATGGAACTTGAAATCATAGGAATCCGTGGTAAACTACTATCATTTTTCAAAAACTAGTTCAACGTCAACGTTTCAACCTTAACCGGAACGCACGCCTGCACCGCTGTATCGCGACAGTAATATTATTAATTCCGGGTTGGGTGCTGCTTGCCCTAACCCTTTGCGCTCGCAATAAGTGGGGTCTCCAATATGTCGCTAATCGAAATTTTGGAGACGTTAAAGAGTGATGTATATAAGAATATCAAAGAAATAAAAATCAAAAATTTGATTGAAAAACAATTCCTACAACTTGAAAATACAATTAACAAAGAAAAAATATCGGACCAACAGGAAATAATCAAATTAAAAGACCTACTGCTAACGAAAACTGAAGAATATGCCAAAGAACTAGAAAATAGAAACCGAAGTTATCCTGTAAGTAACGAAGCCAAAACAACAAATAATTTACCTCAAGATACAAATAAATTTTCAATTATTATTTCTTCTGATGATAAAAACAAATCATCAGAAGACATTGAAAAAATAATCACAAAAAAAATTTCTGCTGCAAAACTGAAAATTGCAGTAAACGGAGTTAAAAAAATAAGCAAAAATAGACTGATTATACACTGCCCCAAAAGAAATGATGCTTTAGTATTGTCAAAAGAGATTAACGAAAATCTTCGTAACATCCAAGCTGAAGAAGTAAAGAAGAGAAAACCTAGGATCATTCTAAAAGGACTACATGAAGATATTCAAGATGATGATATCGTACCAAACCTAATTGCACAGAACCCGGACCTGGAGGAAATGTTAAAAATGAATCCTGACTTAGACTCACTAAAAATGTTAAAAACATTTAAAACTAAATATTCAAAAAATTGTGTCCTGGAAACTAGTGGCAGTATGAGACAATTACTACTGTATAAACAAAAAGTTAACATCAGCTACCAGCGGGTTAAGGCGGAGGACAGCAAAGTATTGACGCAATGTTTCCATTGCCTTCGATTCGGTCACACTTCGCTCCGATGTCTGGATAAAACAAATGCGGCTACATGCAGCCATTGCTCTGGAAACCACAACTTTCAACAATGTACTAACAAGAACTCCGATCCTATATGTAATAATTGTTCTTTTCAAAACAAAAACTACAAACTTAGTTATGACACTAATCACAATGCATCCAGCATTAAATGTCTATATCGTGCTAAAATGGTTAGAATCGCTCAAGACAAAATCGATTATTCGTAAAGTAAGTAGAAATATGATACATAAGTATCTATTCACGTACTAATTACCCGCATTATATATTTACACTCCATAAATGATTTTAACATGCAAACTAAAATAAATATTATTGCTACATACTTTAAATACATCTTACTATTATTACGAAAATATTTGACCATGTCAAATACAACTGTTAAAGGTCGTTTTATGAATATTTTTGTCAACTGTAAATCTGAGATAAATATGTATTTTATATTGAGAGTTTTTGTTAATAATTTTTATTACTGTTGTTAATATGTATAACTCGAAGAACACTTTTTCTACTAAAATATATTTTTTTTCTCCTACAATTACACTCAACAATACGATAATGTCAAAATCAATATATTGTCTAAAAATTTGTTTGCTCAATATTTGCATTATCTACGTAAACCTAAATATTATATCGACTGCATACAATCCTCATTATTTTAAAATCATTACCAAACGAAGAATGCACCAAATCACCGATTATTATCAACTAAACATACACTTACTAAATTCACAAATACTTTCTATTTTCTATATACTAAAGGTATTGGTGTTAAAAAAAGAAAATATATTTTTCTTGTTCAAACCAATTGTAAATATTACAAAAAATTATTTGCATTTACAAAATAGAGAATGAACAAAAATATTAATTTATGAGATGTTTTTAAAAGTATCCTATGTTTTTTACAAAAATTTCCTATGTGTTTTAAAAGTATCCTATTGTTTTTAAAAGTATCCCATGTTTTTTTCTCAATGTCTTATATATGTACATATGAATATCCAAAAGATATAAAAATGAATAATTTTATGATCTATACATTGAAAAAACGGAATATTCTTCAACAATCTACACATTATAAAATCTATATTCGTTTTACTAACTCTATGTCACACTCTACTTTGAAAATACTCTATATATTTAAAAGAAATCAATATCACATTAATATGTTTATTAAATGGATGAATTCATAGCTAATGAATTAGAAAATAATTTTAAAATACAAGAATATGAGTGTGTATACACCGATTCATGTAATGACATAATCTCAAAGAATCTCAATAATATTTTCATTTTTCATATTAACATACGAAGTATGGAACGAAATTGGGATGAATTAATTCTAAATTTAAACAACCTAAATAAAAAACCTGACATTATAATATTATCAGAAACTTTTACAAATGACGAATCACCCACTTAACATTTACCAGAATATAATTATGTTACAACCAAAAAAAACATAAATAAAAATAGTGGTCTCGTCATATTCATTCATGATAAATTTAGTATTGTCAAAATAACTGAACATCCTATACATCTAGTAAACTGTATTGAAATACAATTAAAACTCGACAAAACGAACTACCACATAATAGCTGTTTACAGAACACACGGTTCGAATATCTCGTCATTTATAAATGACTTTAAACACATACTGTCAAAATTTAGTAATAAACTTTGCTTTATTGCAGGAGACTTCAATATTAACATTAATGAAAACGTAGAAAATAATTTAAAAAATGAATATATTAATTGTATGACTGAATTTAACTTCATATCGTGTATTAATAAAAATACGAGAGAAATAAAAAATCACACTCCATCTTGTTTAGACCATATATGGACTAATATAAATATTAAAGATATTGACAAAATGAAATCAATTGTTTGGAAAACGAATATAACTGACCACCATGCATGCATACTTCTCTACGATAACAAAATTAAACCTAAAAAATTTAATCTAACAAAGACAAAATCCTACACAAATATGACTATTTTATCGAACAAACTAAGAAATGAACAATGGAACAACGTGTTAAATAGTTATGATACCGAAACTTGCTCAAAAAACTTTGAAAATATATTATCTCAACACATAAAAAATTCAACTACTGAAACAACAGTCCACATTAAACCAAAACTTAGAATTTTAAAGCCTTGGATAACACAAGGACTTCTAATATCAATTAGAAACAAAGAAAAACTTTATAAAACAGCATTGAAAAATCCTCTAAATGAAAAAGCATGCACTTTTTACAAAAATTTTAAAAATAAATTAACAAACTGTATAAAAAAAAATAAAGAAGACTATTTCAAAAATAAAATACTTTCTACAGACAATAACAATAAACAAATATGGAAAACAGTCAACTTAGCCATGGATAACACTAAAAAAACACAAAAAATTAAATTCATTGAACATGAAAATAAAATCATAGATGCTAATATTCAACCTAAACAATGTGCAAACATCTTTAATTCTTTTTTTGCTAATGTGGGAAAAAATCTTGCGAAAAATATCAATAAATCTTTTAACATGAAAACACAATCGATTGAAAATGTACACAATCAAAATAATTTATCAAAATTTGAAAAAACCTCAGAAAGTGAAATTTTAAAAATAATAGAAGGCATGAAAGGAGGTTCATCTCCCGGATTTGACCTTATTACAGTACATTTTCTAAAATCCATGAAAATTCATTTGGTAAAACCAATTACTCATTTGATAAACTTAAGTTTAACAGAAGGAATATTTCCGACAAACTATAAAAACACAATTATTTCACCTATTTATAAATCTGGAGATCCACAACAAGTAACTAACTATCGTCCAATTTGTCTAATCTCAAACATTGGAAAGATTTTTGAAAAAATTGTTAAAAACCAATTGGTCACTTTCCTAGAAAGTAATAAAATTCTTCACAAAAACCAGTTTGGTTTTATAAAGTCACTCTGCACACAAGATGCTATTGCTAATGTAACCTCATACATCAACGAATCATTGGATAAAGGTGAAAAATGTGCCGGTATATTTATTGATCTCAGAAAAGCCTTTGATAGTATATCCCATGAGATTCTACTAAAAAAACTGAACAATGTAGGTATAAAAGACAATGCGATTAAATGGATTTCGAACTACCTAAAAAATCGACCGCAAGTCGTAAAAATAAATCAAATTAATAGCGATAAAGAAATATCAGACTTTGGAATCCCGCAAGGTACAGTAATCGGACCAATCCTTTTCACCATATATGTTAATGACATTTTTTTTCAACCACTACATGGCCAAATTACTTCATATGCCGATGATACGGTACTAATAGTTAGCGATAAAACTTGGGAAAAAGTAACATTTAAAGCCACCGAAGACATAAATATTTTAAAAAATTTCTTCGACGTAAATTTACTATCACTAAATAGTGATAAAACATTTGTAATTCCATTTGCAATACACAAAAATGATACCCCTAAAAACATTGACATCATCATCCATGATAATTCCAAAACACATAGTAAAAACTATTGTATCCTAAACTGCACAATATTAAAAACAACAAACACAATCAAATATTTAGGAGTTATTATCGATAAAAATTTGAAATGGAAGGAACAAATTTGTCAAGTTGTAAAAAAAATTAGAAAATTGATTTATATATTTTTAAGAATCAGAAATTTTTTATCTGTAAAAAACTTATATCTAATATATTACGCTTTGGTTCAATCAACTTTACAATATGCTATCATTAGCTGGGGATCCGCATACAAAACTACTCTTTCCCCGATTGAAGTTGTGCAGAGGCTAATAATTAAAATTATATTAAAAAAACCTTCTGACTACCCAACGGATCAATTATTTAAGGAATTCCAAGTACCTTCATTCAAATATCTGTACAATAAAAATGCATTGATTCAAATTATAAAAGAAAAAGAAAAGTATCAATTTATAACTGAAAACCGTACAAGACATAAATATATTTTTTCATGCCCAAAATTAAACACTTCCTTCGCACAAAATTTTTATACTTATCAAGGAAGACTTATTTTCAACCGACTACCGGATGAAATTAGAAAAATTAATGATAAAATCAAATTAATAAACACTGTTAAAAAATATTTTAAAGATAATCTCAAAAAAATAAAAATAAAAGTTTCCAACTAATCTAATCTCAAAAATAACTTATAACTCAGTTTCCTGGTGATACTCCAATTCTAGATACATTATCCAAATAATAGAATTGTTTGATAGTTGATAAATACTTATAATTACAATTACATTAAACCGAACTTACAACTTATTGTTTTTTTTTTACATTCACATTGTAATTTAAGAACTTAAGATATAATAAAGCATTTAAAAAATGTACACTACTCTTCCAGACACAAGCTAATGCTTCCATGGAAGAGTGGTATTAATTAAGATATTTGAACATGAATGTACACAAATTATTACATAATGTACATTTAACATTATATTTTATATGCTAAAATAAAAAAAAAAAAAAAAAAAAAAAAAAAAAAAAAAAAAAAAAAAAAAAAAAAAAAAAAAAAAATTTAACAAATAGAAAAATGTACGTTAAGATTTTGAATGAAATGAGTAATTTTAGATTTATAAAATCAGGAGTACCGCAAGGGTCAATTTTAGGCCCTAAATTATACATTATATATGTCATTGCCTTGTCTAAACTGTTTAAAATAGCCCGTAGATTCATTTTTGCAGATGATACTGCACTAGTTGTATCAAATGAAAACCCGGAAATAGCAATTAATGAATTGCAAAGAGACTTTAACGAGCTACTCAAATGGTCTCATGATGTAGGACTAATTATTAATGTCAAAAAAACTAAATGTATGTATATAAGATCACCGAGCCTGAAAATGTGGAATTTACCTAAAATAATTGCACACAATTTTGAATGTATACATAAAAAAATTGATAACATTTGCTACTGTGAAAGAATTGATTTTACAAATGAAAATATACTTACCTTGGCATAATCGTAGAAAATAACTTTAAATGGGATAAACAAGTGATCAAAATTTGTAACCAGCTCCGATGTTTGGCGAATAATTTTTATAAATTAAAATTTGTGTTGCCTCGATGCACTCTCAAATTTATATATCATTCTATGGTCGAATCCATACTTAGATATGGAATTCGAACTTGGGGACACTCGAGCAAAATTAATATTAAATACATTAAAAATTTACAAACTGCTATAATTAAAAAAAATGTTAAACCTAGCATTTACAATCAAAGAAACAACCTAAAATTACTGTATGGGTCTGAGGGCCTACTTCCAATTAAAGGGCTTCTCTGGTACATTATAATTATGGATAATTCGGGAGAAAGCACGTATAAAAATTTATTGGTGCATAATCACACAACAAGATTTACTGAAAACAAAGGCCTAAAAATACCACGAATATCAAATAAGTATGGTAGCAGAACGCTCGAATATATGATACCCTTGATTTACAACATGTTAAATCAAAACATTAATTTAAAAAATAATGAGGAACCCTGCCATAAACAAAAAAAGTGGTTAATAAATGAACAACATATTTATCTATCTTAAATCTTATATTAAGTATTAATATTGTAACCTAGGCTAATCTGTGTTATGTAATAATATTAAATGGTAGAACCTACAGACAAGCTGATCTGTCACAGCTTTGTGGGACTACCCATATCTTATATTGTATCACATGTTATTATATTCAATTAAAAAAATATAAAAAATAATAATAACTAACGCCCATACCCGAATGTTGGTCCATATTTAAATATGGTATACTTTCCACAAGTATATTAAGAAAGCTATAAGACACCATAAAATTAATCTTACACCTAATAAAATTAATTTCGAAATCAGACTTTCTTTCATTGAATTCAGAAATGGGATATGGTAGAGCACACTTCCTTTAGATCAAATAATTCATTAATTAAAAAACGAGTGTGCTTTAGACCACACGACTGAAGTAAAACTTCACTAACTTATATCTCCCTCTCGACTTCCGTTCGCCTCGCCCGATCACACTTTTCATAACGCTCTCGTTACGCATTCACCAGCTTACTCCCCAATTCAAGCGTGCGTAAAGGACCGACCGTTCGCCTCGCCTGATCACACTTTTCGTAACGCTCTCGTCACGCATTCACCAGCTTACTCCCCAAGTCAAGCGTGCGTAAGGAGTTTTACTTTAAAATATATGCAGGTACGGTAGCTTTATCTAACTGGTTTAATAAAGTATATTAATAAAGTTTCATGTTAAAAATATATAACTTTACAATATGCTACGAGTATAATACATAATTATAAAAAATCCATTCATAATCGTGGGATAATATATGTCAAAAACGCAATATAAAAAACTTTGGCCAAAATGGCCACAGATCACACTTCTAGGTGGTTATATATTCAGTGCTGAAAATCCATTAAGTACCATGTTACGTTGCTCCATGTTTGAAGAGAAAAATAAAACTTTCTACGCAGTTTTTCCTCATTATATTCTACGAGGAAATTTCATCACAAAACGAATGAAATCTACATTATTTCTCAGTCATTTGAATGCAGAATATAACCTAACCTAACCTACGTCACATTAGTGAATTTACGGTGAAAGCAAAGGTGTAACAATTTTTTTCTAGAATATTACGATTGACGGAAAAGTGTCAAAGCGAACCTCCGTAGCCTAGGCTCAGTAGTGGGAGTGGTACCTACCTACATGAAGACAATCTTCTTCACACCACCGATGAAGAGTAGAAGCATCATTTGCTCTTGACGGTTAAAGATTATCGATGAAAATTTCCTGACTCATGTCCACTTTGACGTCATCTTGTTATTTCATTTATTTCATCTAATTATTTCATTGATTTTAATCTTGTGTTCAACTACATTTTCTAAAAAAATATATATTTAAATACGAACTTCTCAGTTTACATATCAACTTCTTAAACTTTTTGGTTTAACCTTTATACTTTCACAGCTGGTAGCAACCCCTATCGCACAAAATTAAAAAAAAAAAATACTAAGTTTTTATACTATGCAAAATACGATAGGATGCCACATAGAAAATTGGAAAGAAAAAATTAATGAGTTTTTGAAACACCAACCACATTATGCCACATAGAAAATTTAAAAGAAAAAAAAATGAATGCATTTAGAAGCACCATACATATATGTATATTTATCAGTGGCGGTGCGTGAGTTTTTTATTTTATTTTATTTTTATTTATTTGGGAGACCAACAGTTTACATTAATAACAGAGTATAATAATTGAGTACGATAATTGAACCATTTACAGGTTTCCACATGGGTATTAAATACAAGTAGTGTAGTGATTCCAGAGATATTTACTAATAAAAAATTACACTTCAAGAGACGAGTTATTTAGGTGGGAATAGGAAGGGGGTGGTATGGGGAGGGGGATCGTTTAAGTTGAGGTATAGTAATAAAAATATGCGTTACAAAAAATTAAAAGAGAAAAAAAAGGATGTTTATAGAGTGGTGGTTGTATTAGAGGGTATCTATAAGTATTGTTATTGTGGAGTATCGAGAGAGCGTCTGTGTGAAGTAGACCGCTAAGATTGAAAAATACGACATTATTGATGTTGCTGTTGCTAATTCTCAAAATTTCATGAAGATCTCCAGGATTCTTTCAGTTTGTGGATGCGCCGCATCCACTTCTGAAAGATCTTCATACAAAAAATTGAAATTTTGAAAAAAAAAAAAATTCATTTTCAGCTACAACAACATCAATGACGTCGTAATTTTCAATCATTGCACTCTAGCTCCCTGAAAACTGATGGACCGTCACTGATATTCATATGTAAATGTAGTTGTAACTAGTAGATTTGTCTTTGCACACAGAATATTTAATGAATCATGTGCTCACCTATAATTGGAACCAACGCTTTAATAACCAAGCTACAACCATGTTGAAAATTATTTCACTACTGAAATAATTATGTGATGAATAGTGTTGGCGAGCCAATAAATAAAAAATAAAATAAAAGATTTATCTTTAATTAAAATTTACTATTGACCTCCGCGGTCGAGGGGTAAGGCTCTTGACTCGCAATCTGAATGTCGCGGGATCGAATCCCGGCGTGGGCAAATAAATTTCATTCGATTAATTTGTGTAATTTCACAATTAATAATATACATATATATACACCAATTCTGAATGGTGGTCTTACACCAGGGTGATACTCAGAGTATTTTCCACTCTAACCTAACCTATCGTGACATATTTAACCATTTAAACGATTTTTTTCAATACGTTTTTCATCACTTTTAATGAATTCTCAAAGGCGGTGTTCAATTGAATTCATTCTGAATTTTCCGGTCACCGACCGAAACGTTGGCTAAACAAGGAGGAACACGACATAGTAACCCAAAAATAAATCACGATTGTTATATTAGGTCCTTACATATGAAATTGGCGTTTTGTACGGGAGGAACATAAAGTCGATTTTTTTTTAAATATAATATATTTATTTAATCATATTATGTACCATGGCTATCTATGCACTTTTGCCGTCTCATAAGGGATCGATGAACATCCCTTTACTAAAAAAACCATTCGGACGGGAATCAATAAAATCTTTGAAGGCGGTTTGGACTGCCCCATCGGAATTTGGTAGCCGTCTGTTGTGCAGTGTGTGGCTGTGTGGTCTAGCGTTGTCATGAAGCAGCAGTGGCCTAGAGCGATTAGAGCGTTTAGCAGCTAGCTTTTCCATCATGGTTTGCAGTTGCTGACAGTAGACATCTGCCGTAATCGTCTGGCCAGATTTAAGAAAGCTGTAATGAACGAGACAAACAAACAAAAAACACAACTGTGTTTTCTTTTGCGGCACCGTCGCCATACACATCATTAATCCTTCGAGCCGTTTCTGCAGCACTGGTGCCACGGTGAAACTCGTACTCCTAAATAACGCGTTATTTCAAGTTTTCCATTTTGTAAACTAAGTGACGCAAAGAAAAAAAACAATTAAGGAAAAAACAAATGAATTATAATTTTCCAAACAAAAATACATGAGTAAATAGCTGTATAAATTTGAATTTTGAATTCCTAACCAAAGATAAGATATTTGAGATCAAAGTTGCCAGTACGGCAAAACGCCAATTTCATATGAAAGGACCTAATATTAAACATTCATGAAGTGGGGTGTGGAAAGCACGTGTCGTGGGGAGAAAATGACGTAAATGAGGCTTTAAATATCAGGGATGCACAACAACACAATTTTTTCCCTTCAAAATCACAAAAAAACAAATATCTTTTCTCTAGTTTTTCATATCTGAAGGAAAATGTGCGCATTGTGCGAAACATTTAAAAATTAACGTATCTTGTTTTATCAGAATAACGTAATCAATAATTTATAATATCAATAAATCAATAGAAAGATACGGAAAGGAAACGGCCTTAAAATTCGCCCTTCCATACAATTTATCAACGAGCTATCTATCACAAACTAAAATTATTTTCATATCGTGTTGATGGAAAATATGGTTACATGTCGATAAGAAACAATAGCAATCAATAAGTGCCTATCTTTTGGTGAAAAAGGCCGATTACCGTACATGAAGTAATCACTTCAACATGCCGAGTTTTGAAATGCATTATAACGTACACAAAATAAATTAATAAATGGCAAAGTTTTCAAGTTTTAGCTTAAGTCTAGTGGATCGAGTCATCTGAATCGTGGTTCAGCATTCATCTTTAATCACTACAAACTTCCGACGGATCGCTCTCTGAAAATTCCTAGCAATTTAAAGCGCAAAGAACTCTTTCACCTGTGGATGCAAAATTATGAACATTTAAAAAAAGAGTAAAATTAATGAGCCAATGCTAAATTGTTATACTTACATCAGTCTTTAAATCGTTGCTGAAGGTAGACTCCTCGCTCTCCTGGCGGGTGTAGAGCAGCTGGCTGCCGAGGCGGTCCGCCAGGTCGGCGGAGGAGGCCGGGCCCCTTGCCCCCACGCGCTCTCCGCTCAGGTTGTCGATGATGCGAGGTCTGGGGCCGGAGCAAGTCCCCCCAGAGCACTCGTTGTTCAGGCTCTTGTTGGACCCCCATTCGAACAGACCGGCCCGCGTGGGAGCTATCTTTATCACAGTGTCTCTGATTAGTAAAGCTTCATTTAGGCCGGGGTAGATATCTTCGTCGATCCCTCCGCACTCCAAGGCTTCCGTGTCGTCGGTTCCATCGACGCTGTCTTCGTCTTGCTTGTCGCTGTCGATGTACCGCAAGTTAGCTATGTTGGCCAGGGTGAATTCTTTGGGGGTCGGAATGTCGATCTCGTACTTGCCGTCACTGCTGATGTCTGAGATGACGTCTTCGGCGTTACCCCACTTGGAGGCGGGTGCAGGCGGGGAGAGGGGCGTGGAGGGCCCCCCGCGCCCCTCGATCTGCTGCCGCTCTGCCACCCCTCTGCCAAGGCAGAACATGTCCCAGATGGCAGAGCAGCAGTTGGAGAACCGTCATAAGACGAACTCCGCTTTCTGCGGCATCTAGAAGACGGAGCGGAACACCGCGCACTTCAAACTCATTCAACGGTCTCTTTTCAGTTATTGGCCTCACTTGGCGGGTTGGTTTAGAACTGGCACACACTTAATCAGTTTTTAATAAACATCACCATATTATTATAATACTGGAGTCGCGTGACAACACGGCACAAACTGTAATTTCAAAGGAGAACTTTAAATTAATACTACCCGCGAGAATAAAGTTATTGTTTTATGTTTGGTCAAAATGCAAATACATGATTTATTACTGGAACGCATTTGCATTGACGTCAATGCTAAACAATAACATTAACAAAGGTCTAGAAATGTACAACATTACATAGATTAATTAAACATTGTTTTATTAATAACCAAGTTTTAATAATATACATAATCTATGTACAGTCCGAAACATAAATCAGGCGGGTTCGTGATATTATTGTACCGAGAAATGTTTTACGACGCTAACAACGTTGTTCCTAACGAAGTAAATAGTTTTTTAAAAGGAAGAATATTTCAACCATGGTTTTAAAATTATCGTACTAATTACTAATTTTAACACCAAATTCCAAACACGGGTCACATAGTATGGGTAGGTACCCTAATTTAAATCTATATATATATATATAAAAATCTAGTGTCACGGCATTTGTGGTCGCACTCCTCCGAAACGGTTCAACCGATTTATATGAAATTTTTTGTGTATATTTCATAGTTATAAGAATAGGTCGTAAAGTATATTTCATACCGCTAGGTGATCAGGATGTCCCTGTCCAGAATTTTATTTTCTATTTTTTTTTTGACATTTTCTTATTTTATTTTTATTTTCACCCCCACCCTCCCATTTTGAACAGTGAGTAAGTCCGTAAGTGAGAAAAAGAATGGTTGGTGTTTTTTGCTTTTATCGGCGTTCATCGTCTACAGCGCTCCATTCCTCTTTCTGCCATAGATCCCATCCCCACAAACTTACAATACATTCGTTATTTTTTATTTCACAAACTAAATGCTCACTAGAAATAATTTATATGTCAGAACAACCTTCGCCGGGTCGGCTAGTAAATGATATAATTTTCAGATAAAGAAAAAACCGCAAGTATTATATGATTTTATTACCTCACTTCTGCAAAGAAATAATTCATTGGACTACAAACTGAGGAGCGTTGCAAGATTTTTTTTTTAAATGTATGTACTTCAATTTATTGATAGTGAGGAGATAATTAGCATGTTAAGGGCATGTTTGACGTCAATGGATTCTGTGCAAACCTCTGCACGGCAGACCCGTGGATCCGCTATAAACAAGCACAATAGAATGCCACCAAAGTTCAATACAACTACGCTTATATTGAAGTACCCACCACTGTCCCACCCCGGTATAGGCAACTTATGGTCGCCCCTTCGGAGTTCTCGCAAGAATCTAATTTTTTTGAATAAACGGCTCTACATTTAATGTAACGAATCTAGACCTTCAATGTCCCCTCATACTGTGTTAGGTGGCGGTATGCGGGCGCGCCTACAGGACTGTACTGTAATGGTCAATCTCTACAATTCTAAAGCCCATGGAGGTGTCATTGCAAAAGCAGTGAGCCTCATGGACAGTCAAACAAGTTGTTAGTAACATCAACAAAAAATAAAAATAAATAAAGTAATCCAAAATGACAGCAGCCGTCATGAGTAATCAGCTCATGACAGCAGGAGACATGACCATACATAATCCGGCGGGCGGCACCGAGCACTGTAAGTAAAAGAAAAAGGAAACAAAAGTAAAATAACATATGTACAGATAAGAACCGGTGTCACCGCAACCTGGCTGCCGGCAGTCCCCGAAGCAGTGAAGGAGGCTGATTGTCCGGCCTCCCCACAACCGGCAGCGTCGTCCTTAAGCCAGCTAGCCGGTGGTGCCTAGACGACAGTAAGTGGAAAACATGAAGAAGACCCTAGGGAGAGAAGCGTCGGTTCGCCGGAGGCGGGACGGACAGCTTTCGGATGTCGTTCAGCCTTCTCCCCAGCCTCTTCATGTCACGGGGTGTGGCGCGGCAAACAGGTGCAGCTCCACCAGTTCTGGAAGACCGGCCATGGTACGTAGGCGGGGACACGGTCCAGGGTCCAACCCCTTATATGGGGAGAAGGACGGTACAAAAACGAACAACTGAGTTCAGTTCTCGTAGTACAGCATAACTGAAAAGAAATGTATATAAGCGTAGAAAACCGCAAAACATAAAAAAAAAAATAAACTAGAGCGTGTGGGAGTCATCGCAAGGCGTTTAATTGCACCAAATAACGAAAAATAAATCATAAGCATGTAAAGTAAAGAAAACATAAAATAAACATGAGCGTTGAATAACGCAGGGCCTGTGTAAACAAGAAGAAAATAAACATAAAAGTGTGAAAGCATAAAAAAACATAAAATGTAAAATGCAAACAATAAACATAAAAATGAAAAAAAAATATATAAAACTGTACATCCTGAGCAGAGTTTGTAAAATAATGGAAGCAAGAAAAGTCCGTGGTAAGTCAGGAACAAGTACACCTGGTGTCAAAATCTACTAATCAGCGACTCTAAGCTCAGGCCATCTCTCAACCCAGATCCTTGTAAAGTTCCTCAGGCACTCGAAGTTCGTCTTGTTCGAAACCAGATCAGTGTTCCACACTGGTCTGATTGGTACGTCCAAACCATCGAGCATTTCCTCTCTTGCGTCCGTCATTATCTCACACTGCCACAGAATGTGCTCCGCTGACTGGTTCGTGCACCCGCAGGCGCAGTTGGGGTGAGGGGACAGGGAGAGGGCGTGAAGTCTCCCCCTGAATTCCCCGTGGCCGGATAGAAGCTGGGTGATGTGGTGGTCCAACTTGAGAAAGACCCCTTCCATTCTGACTTTAACTGATGGGAAGAAGGAGAAAGTCCATCTTCCCATATTCGTTCTATCCCAACGGACCTGCCACTCTTGGAGCGACAGATCCCTCATTTGACGAAGCAGCCCAGGGAGAGTCCCCGGCCCGCCCGGTGTCAGAACAACGCCTAGGTGAGTGGCCGGGGTTCCTCTGGTTAATTTCTGCTTAGTGAGCACTTCCCTGATTTCCAGATCGATTGGCAAAATGCCAGCCAAAACGGGTAAAGCGTCCGAAGCAACGGTTCTATACGCACCAGAGAGTGCCAGCAAGGGGGTTCGTTGGCCTCGCCTGAGAGCTAAGAGAATCAGCGAATTGTCCAGGCGGTGCTCCCACACAGAGGCGGCATACGAGACTTGCGCCACGTACACGCACCTATATAGCGTTCGCAGAGTCGGATTACGCAATCCCCACTCAGCTGTGGAGAGTCTCCTCAGCTTCAAGAAAAGAGCCTGGGCCTTGCTGGATACTTCTTTGACGTGAGCCAGAAAAGAGGACGATCGATCCAGAGTAACTCCTAAATATTTCACTGTTTCAAAAAAGCGGATGTTAGAATCTCCCATTTTGATGGTAGGATTTCTTGCTCTACTGAGAGAGCCCTTCATCAGGAGGCCCTTGGTCTTGTGGGGAGCGAAGGTCATCTTGTTTCTTTCACCCCAGTCCAGGAACATCTGCAAACCTTCACTGCCTTTACTCTCCACTTCCTTTCTGCTGTCCCCAGCGACCAGATACAACTTATCATCAGCGTAGTCGACAGCGATACATCCTTCAGGCAAGGGTAACCTGGAGGAGTCGTCAAAGGAGATGTTCCATAGGTCGGGTCCAAGGATGGAGCCCTGCGGGCATCCCATGTCGGCTTCCCTCTGGATACAAAAATCACCGAAACTGATCGTAATCGTACGATCAGAAAGGTAGTCATCGATGGCTTGGAACAATAAGTTGGAACACCGCCTGTTTTTCACCTTTGTACGTATCATTGCCCACCACGCGTGATCGAAGGCACCAGTGATATCGAGGAATATTGCAACTACATACCTCCTTGGGCAAGCCTTCACCCATTCAAGCGCATACGACAGGGCGTGCACCGTGGATTTACCGGGGACGAAACCGAACTGGAGGTCACTGGCCGGGGACAAGGTTTGACGTAGCCGCTCCCTCAGTAATTTCTCCAGGATCTTGCCTAAAACGGGAAGCAGCGTTATCGGCCGGTAGGCCTTGATGTCGGTGAGTGGTTTATCGTTCCCCTTAGGTATAATCCGGAGCACGCCGCGCTTCCACTCAGAGGGGAAAACTCCCCTCCTCAAGCACGTGTCCATCACCTGGAAGAGCTCCTCCTTGGCGTGGACCCAGACTTGCTTCGCTATTACGCCATTGAGCCTGTCATGCCCTGGTGCCTTCTTAGGACCCAAACCCTTAATTATGACATCAATTTCTGCCTTAGTGACTCTAATGAAGTTATCCTCTTGGGCGAGGACTCTAGGTGGCAGCCGTGACAGATTTCTTATCTGTTTATGGTGGTCACTTTCCCCAATTACTGATTCTACAGGAACTAACTCACCCAATAGTGTTTCGAGTGTGGAGGCCACATCCACTGTCTCAGCGTTCCTCCCATCTGTAATCCCAATTACTGTTGACAAATACCGGTCAGAACCTTTCCCGGATTTTTCAATCGCGCTGTGGATTTCCCACGGGTTGGCGTTACCCACATTTTTAACCCAATTATGCCAGGCAGCTCGTTTCGCTAAGAGAACAGCCCGTTTGAAGGCCGACCTGGCAGATCTGAGGCCCGCCCGAAGTGCAACCGTCTCCTCCTCCGCACAGCCGCCACTCCGGGACAGCCCCAGCGCCCTGTAGGCCCTCTTGTAGGCCCCCTTCAGCGAAGTCAGCTCAGGTGACCACCACGGCGTCCTAATACTAGTCTTTGGGTTTAATCTTCCCAAAGACGAGTTGGCAGCAGATACAACCGCCCTGTTGAAAAAATTCCCCAAATTATCCGGATCAGTAGCTGCTACGTGCTGAAAATCCCTTAATGTATCTCGTAGCGCTTCCCCAAAGTTATCCCAATTCGCCCTAGCGGTGTTGAAGTTCCAGGAGGATCTTGGAGCTTCTGTTTTCTTGACACCGACCGTAAAAGTGATTAACCTATGATCCGAATTTATTTCGCACTCATGGACTGTCCACTTTGAAATCCTGGTCGCAACAGATCCAGAGCAAAGAGTTAGATCTATGTTGCTCTCACCATGTATGTTCGAAAAGGTACAAAAAGAACTCTGTTCATTAATGATGCTAAGACCTTGCGCAGCAATCAGATCCTCAACGGCGTCTGAGCGTTCCGTCCTACAGTCGCTAGTGTCGAACCATAAAGGCGAGCGCGCATTAAAGTCACCTCCGATAACTATGTTACGGCCTTTAAGCGTGTTGAGAGCACGCGTCAGACTCAGGATGTGGGGTCCTACCGGGTTCCCAAATTTAAAGTAGACCGAGATCAAAAAGATCTCAGTATCGCCAAATCTAATACATACACAGGTTTGGTACTCATCAGAAAGACCGGCCAGAAGGAGGGGGCTGATCAACGAAGTGTTGACCAGGACACCCGCCCCCGGCGAACGGCCGACTTCGAGCACCGCCCCCGGAAAATTAATGGGTGTCTTACCTTCCCAGGTGTACTGTTCCTGAATGAGCAGAATGTCGATGTTGAGGTCAGACATGACCCTCAGCGCCTCCAGCGTGGCCATCCTGGATCTCTGGAGGTTAATCTGACCTAAGGAAATGGGTTTACGAAGAGCCATAGTCTGTCATACGAAAGGCTACCTCCACTGCAGCTCTCTGGGCTGGACAGTCCCTATCACCCGTTGGGTGGTCTGCCGGCTTCTTGAACCGCGTGCACGTTGCGCAGACAGCGGGTAGTGCCTTCCTGGGGCAAGTCTCAATATCGTGCCCCAAAGCGGCGCAGTGGCGGCAGGACATCTGGGCTTGGGAGCAACTCTTTGAAATGTGTCCGTACTGATGGCACTTGAAGCACCGAGTTGCCCCAGTATAATCCCGTACGCGACAAGCGTTCCAACCAAGGAAGCACATCCCGCTGTCTAGAAGTACCTTCCTGGCGGCCGGGTGGCACGTCAGGACCATGTTCATTGTTGGCTGGTCTCTTTTGCCAAAAAGGGAGACACGTCGCATAGTGCGGAGGTGGTCCTCCAACGTCAGGGTCAGGGTGGAGTTGGTCGCCAGGTTATTTGTGAAGACTTCCGTGAACAGGGCCTGGTCTGTTGCTGGTTCCCCCCTTGGGACGTTATACAACACTATTTTCGGCAGGCGACCCAGTGGGTTAACAATTTTTAAGCCACTAGCAGCCAGTTTTGGCGCAGCCTTGAGGATATTTTCCAGGTCTTTCTTTCCTTTGGCCTGGAGGGCCATGCCCGCACCTTTAATCTTCCGAAGCCGCACCACTTGAAAGTCATCAGCCCTAGGGTTAATGACTTTTTCCATGTTCTTCTGGGTGCTCTCAGAGGTCTTACCCTCAGGTATCTCTGGATAGACTAGCACCGTCAAGGGTTTCGGTGGCAAAGGGCGCTCTAAACCGTTAACCATTATTTTTTTCGATTTCGGGAGGTCCGGAAAATTGGTCGCCACTGCCGCGTAAACTACGCTTATAGACAATTGTTTCGGTTAACGAGATATTGCAAATGTTTAGATCGGGTAGAGTAAATTGTTTTTATGCTACACGAGGCATTTGAGCGGCCAAATTACCGAAATGCTCTAATAAAAGTCACAATCGTTTGGTTAAACGCTCCAATACAAAATAAATATGCGTCAAAGACCGTCATAAGATAAAATATCAATGTAATCTCTACATATTATAAACATCTCTACATTTTATAAAATAAAGTCCTCCGCCGCGTCTGTCTGTTCGCGATAAACTTAATTCTACGTCCAATATTTTTTTTTTAAATTATAAAAAAACTTATAAAAGTTATATACAGATATTTTATACATTATCGCGAACCGACAGACAGACAGACGCGGCGGAGGACTTTATTTTATAAAATGCAGAGATGTTTATAATATGTAGAGACTACATTGATATACTGAACGGATTTTCATGCGGTTTTCACCATTAGATAGAGTGATTCATGAGGAAGGTTTAGTAGGTATGTAATCAAGGTTTTGTTTAAATTGGTTGAAATATATAATATATAAAGAAGAATGTCTGTAGCGAGCTGGCAAGCGGGCGGTGTGGATTTGATTTGTATGCAAATCTACAGTTTTATGTCGAGGTTGATGAAATTCTGCAAATGTTACCTTCAAAACAAGAGGAAGGTCACTGTCTACATTTGATTTTGAAAACTCTGTGTAAAGCCCGGGCACCGCCGGAGACTTCAGCCAACATAATATAATGTCAATATATTTTTTTTTGTTATTTCCCTTGTAATTTTTTTTTTGCTATTTAATATACCTTTGCCTTTTTTCATTATATAATGTTAATTTATTTCCTTCTTTCTTACGTTTTAAATTTTATTTTACGCTATACTAGTAAGTTTTAAATTGCATTGCATAACGATAACCCCTGATATACGGAATAAAATTATTATATTTGAGGACCTGTTGCCCGCGCTACTGCTATACTGCGATAAACCCAAGTGGTTGCTACGCCACCCTTTTCCAAAATCCGTGAAAAAGTATTGAAGGAGACGAACATAATTTATGTGAACACCGAAATATGCATAGTAATTCGCTTCAGACGAAAATTCAGTTCGGAAAGCATTAGCGAGACGCCCCGTGAAACATGGCGAAACCCTGTCACTAGCCATTAAACCCTAATGGTTGATAAGTCACCACCATAGGTACACGACACGTGTGTGACGATAAAATCGATAGTTTTATGGTTAAATTCCGGTATCAAGCCATCCACCTAGAGTACATAGTTTATCCGAGACAGAAGTGGATAAACCATAAGCCAAAATAATCTATTCGTTCGTGTCGCTTGCAAATTGCTTTATCGTATTCAATAAATGCACATTTATTACTATTTACTTAAGAACCCAAACAATTAAAGCCAATTAAATACAAAATAATTAAAAATCATATTAATTATTATTAATAGCACTAGAAAATTATGAGAAAAAAAAAAAAGAAATCGTCTGAAAACTGGACCACTGGACGACTACCCTAATGGCTGATTTTATAATTCCTACGGCAATAGCACGGCGACAGCAACGGCATATTTTTTCTTTAATACGAGTGAGGGAGATGCAAGAAAATGGAGGTCTCAGACATAAGTCAATTATTTGTCTCGCCATTATATAGTGTGTTAGAAAGAAGTGCAGCTTTATTTTGATAAGGAACGTACTTTTATTGCCTGTTTTGTGCCGTCGCCGTGCCATAACCGTGGGAATATTAAAAACGTTTAATCACTAACGCGGTTATATTCAGATCAACGGTGATCTTTCAAAACATAAATATTGATAATTTAATAGTGAAGTTTTGACCAATGGAAGCCACAACTTATAATGGCATAACAGAAAGTATCCAAGAGACCAGCGTTTCCCAGGCTTATTTGGAGTAAAAAGGGAGCCATTTTGCTCTTACACTGCGTGTTTTTTCCATATCACCCTCCTGTCTCTTTTGTCTAATGTTGAGATAAAGGGACGGCGTTTACCTGTGGCACAATGTTTCTAGCCAGTGACATGTGAAATAATATATTTTTGGGTAAAATTTCAGAAACGCCGACAAGCTTAATTCAAATATTTTTTTTTAAATAACACTCAACACGATTCAACGGTTTCAAATTATGATACATCTATGGATCTATGTTTTCAAACGATAACTGAAAGATAAGTATATCCAACTTTACTAATACACGGTAACACCGTCATTTTTCTGGCCGACATGTTACGTCAGTTATGTAATGTGGGCAGGTTCAGGTACCATGAGAATAGCTACAACATGCCAGCATTGAAATTGTGCCCATTACGTTTAGCAAGGTCAATAAGCCGATTGCAAGTTTGTTCCGAAGAACAATAGTCAATTAAACTTATAACTCTACACAATCGCGTTACGAATCTTCAAAAGGCAAATCAATTTAATTGTTCTGCAAATATTTTCCATCATTCCGTAATGTTGACGAAGATTTTTGTTCAATAATATTATTATGGTACTCATTTCTGTAATATAAAGCATATTAATTTACTTTCGTCCAGACTTGAATTGAATTTGAATTTGAAAATGAAGCAAATAATAAAAATGGTATTTTGTCTTAATTTTTTATAGTTAAAGAAATTTGAAGGAACTAGCACACCTGCTATGACTCATTTAAGTGCATGTAATAACTTCATTCTAAATCAATTAAGAAAACCCTTACACTTAGTGCAAGGGAAACCAAAGGGAAAGATTACGAATCCCAGATAAAATCACTTTCTCAATTAGTGTCTCTGCAAATTGGTTTAACCGGTAATAAATCAATTTAGACACCTTCAAAAATTGACATTTAAAATATTATAAATAAGTCGTCCGTAAGTGGCTTCACCACAGTTTGAAAAGGACCGAAACAGCTGTAACTAAAATACATTCTAAAATACTTGCAGAACTCGATTATATATAACATTATCAAATTTAATTTTAATTATTTAATTAAATGAAAACAATATAAGCGAAACTCAATCGAAAATCTGAAAACAGAATTTGAGGTTTTACTCATAAAGTTAAAATAAAAAAAAAAAAAAATAAAAAAAAAAATAAAAAAATTTAATAAAATTTATAAAATTTAAAAAGATAATTATATAGTACTAGCAGTTAAAAACCCGCTCTGCAGGTTTTGCTGCTAGGCCCTGCGAGCGGCTTTTGTTACGGCTTCGACCAGTTTAAGCGTTAGTGACCATTTTATAGGAACCGGTTTCAAAAATAGCCGGTTCCTCGGATCCAGTGACAGCTGGACAGTCACCGGGACAAAGTAACCGAGACAAGCAATGACAACATAAAATATAATATTGTATAGACGCGTGGTAAAAATCACAACGTGGTATTATTATTCACAACTGCAAACTTTACAACAATAATCATACCATCCATCCCTCCGAACCCGGAGAGGTCCCCGAAAGTAGGTACAAATCAAATAGTACTTATGCCTGCCAGCCGGCACTCCTCACGCTAGCTGTTAACCAAAGTGGCGCCATCTTTTGACATCTGCTTTTATTCGGTTCTATTATGAAAGTCGATTTGTAACAAAGTCCACGTACGAAAACGGTTTTGCGTAAGACGCGGCGTCGGAGATGTACAGTCCCACCGTACAGTCGCTACGCTATCAGATGTTGCAACTCTACACCAAGAATATTTTCCGTTAATATATTATATAAGTACAAATTAATATTAAAATGCATGTTTATGTTCCGCTTTAAGTTTTCATCCAAGCATTCAGTTTTACAGATTGCCACAAGTCGCCGGACAATTTTATAGTGGCGTGTGGGCGAGCATATAAATTATAATTAAATAATATTTTGACAAAAAATACACGCCGGCGTTACATAAGAGATGTTATGTGACATGCGAAATTAAATGGTATGCTAAAAAAAGCGAGGATTGAACCAAATTAATTGCTTTAGGTCAGGGATGGCGAACCCACGACACAATTTTATATACGCTCTAAGATGGATTTTCATCGTTCTGCTCGTGGAACAATATTCTTCTGGCGATACGAGCTTTTTTATTTATCTACATCCCTGTTTCAAAGTCTGACTTGCGAGTGTGCAAGTAGAATACAATAAAAACGGAGCCTTGTTCATATATTTTATTAATTCATCGCCAGGCTTACGGCCGGTATTTCAGTATACTCAGAAATTTTATCAGTCCGCTTATCTTGTCCGGGTTTCTACCGGAGAGCAACTTAAAGCCGAGCTTTAAAAAAACTTAACCACAGACCCTTACGCCGGTAAGTCAATTGCTTTAAGTTCGGCTTGGTTGGAATGTCGCGCTTAGTGTGGTTTAGCCCATAATCCATATACATGTGTTAAGCATAGATATCACAAATATTACACTTATTGTCTATGATATTAGTGGAGGAAAGTGTTTCTTTTAAATTTCGACTTTGTTTTCTTGAATGAATTAATCTACTTCCGATATCCGATCGAGCTGAAATTTGACAGAGAGACTCGTCGATGACAATGCATTATATCAACTTTTGGTGGTGCTGTCGCACACGTACATACACGCATTTAATTCTTCCAAGGGATGGCGCAAATAGGTCGAAAATCAAAAATATATGTTTTATAGTAAAAAAACTTTATTTTAACGAGTTATTTTTTTATAAGCAAGACAAGTAACCAACTACTATCATCGCGATCTTTCAAAATGCCAACGACCGCAGTTTATTTTTACGCGGATTTATTTTACGAATTGATTTTTGATAACGTTACACACTTCAATCAGCACGGTGCTAAATCGAGGATACTAAATGTAAAGAATAAAATAGTCCATTATGATAAAATTAGGCAATTTATGTCAATTTCGATGAGATCAGAGAGTACCTATGGTGTCATTTACGTAGATGTAAAATTTGGCATGACCCAAAATGACACTTCTAACGCCTCGGAATCTCAAAAGGAACCACCTATTTTGCGGCTTATCTAGGATTGAGCGGCCGATTTAGCGCGTTTAAATTTGAGCAAGGAAATTCGTACAAAGCGAGGTTACGGACCAACTGATATAGCGGGCCTTAGTTTACGAAGATTTCATTATAAATATGGAAATAATAAATGCATTGCTCATGGATCTGACAATATTTGCATGGCACTTAAACATATTGAAGGAATGGTTTGATGATAACTTACTTAGTCTTAATGTAGAAAAAACATCATATATACCTTTCACCTTGCTGATCCTGTAACTGACTTCAATATTAGAGTAATAGTGCACAGTCGTTCGTGTAAAGGAGGAGAATGTAACGATAATTGTAAAATCCTTAAGAAAACCACAGATGTCAAATATCTAGGGATCACTATAGAAAGTAACATGAAATTTAAGAAACATATCGAAAACTGTGTCAAAAGAATTAGAAAACTTACTTACATATTTATACATTTAAGAAATATCCTAAGTCATTCAAATATTAAAATGGTTTACTTTGCTTTTGTGCAGTCAGTACTGCAGTACGGCATTATCGCATGGGGAAGCATTTATAAGAATAATCTTTATCCGATAGTAACGACACAAAAAATGATCATCAAAGTTATTATTAAAAAACCAAGAATTTTCCCAAACAACGAAATTTTTGAAAAATTTAAGGTCCTATACCGGTTTCAAAACTATTTCAAAAAAGCGCTATTTTAACAGTTTTTAAAGAATCTGAAGTGTCCTCAACACGAAGTATAAGACCTAGAACATCTGGGAACTTATATGTACCTAGATGCAACACGACAGCTGCACAACACCATTATGAATACGTAGGCCCAAAGCTATATAACGAATTACCCAATGCAATAAAAAGTGAGAAAAACTATCTTAAATTTAAAAAAAAACTCGCGTTGTATTTATACAGATAAGCAACAGATTATCTTATTTGTATCGATGATTTTCAGATACAATCTGTTTCCAATATTTTGCTGATATTATATTTCTATAATAAAATGTATTTTTCTAATTTAACAATTTTTTGTAATATCTTACAGTATTTTATTTTCATTTTTGTAACAAATTATCCATAAGCAGTTCTAAATATAAGTACATAGACTAGCTCCCCAATTAGACCCGAGAATATTTCTCTACTGATTGGGTAACCATAAAAACTGATAATGTACCATAAAACTGATAATGTAACATTATTATTGTAAAAAATAAATAAAAATAAAAATAAATAAATAAAAATAAATAAATAAAAAAATGATTAAAAATAAGTAGAAAACGTTGCTAGCGCAATTATGAAGAACTTAGATAGAATCTGAGACGCCTGGGTGGAAACCCGACGCTTTGGATACCAGCTAAACGATCTAGGTCAAACATAGGTAGAGAGGGTATCTTGAGACTTGGGAGAAAATAGGTTGGGTATCTCTGGTTTAGTTAATAAGTAGGTAGGTACTCGCACCTACATTCGTGTACCAAGCACTTGTATTATGAACAAGGGAGCCTTTCTTTTGACATATTGCAACTGGATCTTGCCACATTCATATCAAAGAAGAGGAGTAAATAATATTGAAAAAAAATATTATTGTTTACGCATTTCTTACGTGCACGTTATTCATAAAACATATCTGCTGTTTGACAAGAAAAGCAAATAAGTTATTCCCAGATGGTTGGAATTCAAAGAATCATGAATTACTTTATTGGTATCAACAATCGAACATTATTATGATTGGTTTAATAATGGCGATACGCGGTTATACCCGTCGATTATGCTGGGTTAATAATATTTAGTTTTTAAGTGTAAAAATCGTTGGCATAAAATTGGAGTTCGAACTTCCCCTTAGGATGAAGATAGAAATGGCAAAATACAATCAAGATTTGTATTTTATAATATAATAGCTGGTTCCCGGCTTGCGTTGCAATGCCATTCAAAGAAATAAATTGATTCTCCCTGCACATGACCTTTTCGGTGCGTCCCCGTTCACCTCCCGAATCCCCTACCCCTCCCGCGTTACCTTCCACATTCCCCGCCTTTCCATTCCCTCGTCTCCCCTCCCCTCCCACGAACCCCACCTCCCCCGTTCCACGTCCACCCCTGCCTTTCCACCCTGCCGCTAAAATATATGAAATAAACACATTTTCCTTTATACAAATTTCATAACGCCAGAGCTTACCATTATAAATATACAGCCTATAACCTTCGCGGGCGTGCACACAACGACACAACATGTCACCAAAGTTTCATCGCAATCGGATGAACGGTATGGCAGCGCATTTATCAAACGCGCGAACTGTCAAACGTGCGAAGTTAAAATGGTTGTTAAAGTTTCTGAAATTATCCAATATCTTGATTTTTATTTCAATAAGAACCTTCTACAAAGTATTAGAAAACTTTAAAAAAAAGACGAATGAAATAGTTAAAGTCGCTCTGAAGTTATGGCGTGACCAAGGGAAACAGGGATTAATTTTTATATATATATATACTCGTATTTTAAATGGAAACAAAATTTATTTTAATAAATCAGTACCTATGTAATCAAAAGTGTTTTAATTTGCATTTTGCAGTTGTTTCGAAATCGATGTCCACCACCCCAAGGGAAGGTACCTACCTACCTACCTACTTTTATTTTCAGTACCATTTCTATGGAATACAAAGAAAGGGATGCTTGGAGGTGTTCTAATACAAGGTTCCTAGAAAATGTTAACTCATAAGGGCCTTTTTCGAAAAAAAAAACTTCTCGGGCCGCTTTTGAAATTTCGAACGCGTGACGTAGCTTGAAGTAAAACACTGACTTGTATTGTAGTTAATTCAAATCACACAGTGGAATATGGACTTCAAGCTACGTCACAAATTTTTAGCCAATCACACCTCGAAGAGCTAACCTTGTTAAGGTTCTAATGCTGGGATCCCACCTTAACTATTCTATGGTTTATTTCATACAACAAAAGTTGAATCAACTTTCAGTTTCTATGATCTATTTCATAGATTAGAGGTTAGATCCTCTTCGACCGGGATAGTACAAGGCGGAGAAAATTATGATAAGTAGTCTTGGGAGACAAAATGTGGGTGGAAACGAATCATCATACGATTATAACAATGTTTCGGAAAAGAAGATAGGTTTGTAGCTGGGGAAAGAGACGTCCTATCCGCAGTTTTTAAGTGAGACTGCGCTTCCTGGTGTCGCCGATATTGTTTGCCAATTAACGAATAAACTAAATGAACGAATAATTAACGAATAAACTAAACGAACGTTAAACTAAATGAACGAATTCTTTCCGTATTCAAACTATATTGTTAACCAATACTAATGCACACTTTAAAAAAATCAACGTAATGAACAAATTCTTTTCGTCTGCAAACTACTCCGATTAGGTAGTAGTCCGCCGACAGTAGTGCGTGGACATCATAGCATATATCTCTTTTGTATTTGAATATCTTTGAGCTGCAGGGGTTACCCGTTATAATAAACCTGGTTATTACTAGTGGAAAGTAGGTACCTAACCTACCTCACAAACGGAGCTTATTTTATTAAAATGTTACAATAAATATGTCTTCATCCAATATATTCATAAAGATAAAAACAAAAGATTTATTGCGAAATTTTTTCCATAAAAATTAGTTTAGAAATCTTTAAAGAAATTCATTATGTTATTCCGAACATGAATAGAAGGCATCACAATAATATATTATATCACAAAATCACAATGTAGCAATATTTATACTGAGCTATTCTCATAACACAACACTTTACTTAATCAGTTGGTTGGGTACCTACCTAACTAGGTACCTACTCCATGACTATTTAGGGATATAAAATGTGACGTTAAGTGGACAGTTGTGGGCGACTATTTTCACAATTTTGCAAAGGGTTGTTCTGCAAAGGATAGGTAGTTAACTTTATTTTAAAGAAAAAGATTTTTTTGGTCCCACTTTTTGTATGTAAAAAGTTGTCTTGCTTTGAAAGGGTTGGAATCCTACATCATAATAATGTTTCAAAGATAGTCATTCAAATACATAAACACGTAGGTAGGTACATAATGTAGGTTGATTATATTTTAAAATCATTGATCAGAGATCGTGCAATGAAGAATCTATAAATCACTATGAAATATAGTCCTCATTTGATTAGGAAAATGTGTTGTAGGTAAGTAGGTACATCCTAAAAGTATTAATAATTCGATATTCATATATATCTTGGGCAGTTAACAGCGCATATAGCAAATAAGACATTGTTAGACGGGAGGTAGGTTTACAGGTTAACGTCAAAAAAAAAATATGCCTACAAATAATAAACAACTCGAATTACTCGAGATAAAACCGGTGTTACTGCTAAATAAAATGCAAGATAATGCAAATTACCAAAATATTATTATAATATTCATGTTCTTCATCGAGAAAAAAAAATGCAACAATTTTTGAAATTTTCAACCCCTAACCCTGAAAACAGGGGATGCGCGATTAGTATTTAGAAAACCTACCCGTGTTGTGAGATATATGTAAAACATTATTGTCGATCTATGAGGTTTTAATATTGCCAAATAACTTTTAGATAACAATCATCACAATTGCTCCAAATAACATCTGTAAAAAAAGAATTGTCTAATTTTATAAATTCGCTTTACAATTAAGATCAACTACTCAGATAATAACGATATTATCATCTATTTGCGCGTACCGCAAATACATACGAACACTTACATGGACCTAGACTAAAAAAAGGGCATAACATTTTTTATCGGACTGAAACTGTGCACTCATTTTACTTTTTTAGTGTAGTATGTATTATTCACTCAATGCCAACAGTATGTGGATTGTAAACGTTCAAATAATCATTCAGTAAATCGACACCACTGTTATATTTCTATCGATAATAAATTCGCAGACGCGGCGCGTACCAACCGCATCACAAGATTTCAGAAGACTGGAAGCGTGAACGCCGTGAACCCAACAGTTTGACAGCTAGCTACCGAAATAGAGCGACGCGACTGCCATCTGAAGCCGGGCGTATGAAAGAGCGCTAGTTCGTTTGTGGAGACTATCGACATCTGTTAGGGAAAAGTCAAAGCGCGTCTTGATTAGGAAGGTCGCTGCAAATATAAATACGTGACGCAAAATTATTATAAAACTTGTACATGTTACACAATGCTATATTATTTTGTTTTACTTACATAGGTATATGTAATTTGGCAAAAAATGTCCATTTGTTTTATTTTGTCGAAAGAATTAGAAAAAACTAATTTAGTAGACAAATAGGTACCTACTTATACGTACATAAAATAATATATATTTTTAATTTGTTATAGAGTTTATGTATTAATTATACAGAAGTTAGGCAAGCTTCTTAGAAACAAATATTGTTGTACTAACGTACAGATATTTTCTAAGAATATTTTAAGAAGAATGTTTTTCATTTTGTTTTCTGGTGGCCGCTTCTACAACGCAAGAAAGAATAAACTCATAACAATAATACGCAATGGGTGTGTTTTCGTTAATTACTATCTTGTAATGGAATACCTACAAACAAATTGAGTAAGTACCAACATGGTACCAGTGATAGGTACCTAGGTACCTAAGGTTCATCAACAAGTTTAAAACCGCAGGTGGAAAATAGAAAAGAAAAAAAAAACTTCAAATTCCTAAATTTAGTTGGGTAACTTGAAACTTGCAATTGTACCAACGCATAAAAGAGAAACGGGAGCCAATTTTGTAATGGAAACATGAAAAGTTGTTCCTACCTGTCTAATCAAGTAAAATAAAATAAAATAAAGGTAAATCATTTTAGATTGCACATTTGAATGTATTTGTGAATTGTGCACACCGATTGGTTAGTTTGGAATCCCAGTTCCCTCTTACCCCGCGGTATTCCTACGATACCGTTCACCAATATACAAGCAAGAATGTATTTATTCTGATTTATCTATGGTTTTCCTGAATCGAAAAAATACACTAGATTGGTAAGAAGGTTCCTGGATGAGATTTCCAAATTACACAATAATAACAAAATACCACACAACAAAAGATGAAAAACATATGTAGGTGAAATTCATATTTGGTTAATTTGGTATAATCATTTATTTTTAAAATGTATTAATTTTTGAAAATTTAAAGTTTAAAATCGAACACGTTACTGAAGTTTCGCAAGTATTTAGTTTTCAGTATTGGTTTCTAATATAAATAAATGGGAGATCCACGAATTAAACACAATGACAATAAATAAATTATTTCTTTCGTTTTTGGGGATGCTGTGTGGAGATTCTCTTGATTTTTGCGTAAAGGAAGGAGTAAAGTTAAGCGGCCTACACACAGGGCCGGATTAACCATGTCGGGGCCCCTAGGCAACGCACGTCTCGGGGCCCCCTTACCAATGGTGGACTAACGGGGGTTGGAGGGGGGGGGTTGAAGGGGCCTCCAAACGCCTCCTTGTTCCCTTAATCAAATCCTTAACAAAACTTTGAGGGGAGGGGGGGGGGGGGGGGTAGGTAAGGTTTTAAAACTTTATCTTTTATTTTTTCTGAATGTAAAACATGTCAGTATATTGAGTATTGTGTCAAAATTTCAAATAAATCGGAACAAAACTAACGAAGGTACAGCGTTTCAAGCGACCGGCCCTCATGCTCGATTCAAGTATATTTCGAGCATAAAAAATTGTAAATCGGTTTTCTCGCAAACAATATTTCTGAAGTTTGTGAACATCATAACTCAAAATCTTGACTTGACTTGACTTGACCGATGCGATTAGTTTTTTTTACCATTTTATAATAACAAATTCACCGAAATTTTTTAGCCAAAATGGCGTTTTTCACTTCAAAATGCTGCCAAAAATAAAAAAAAAAATCGAAAAAAAACTCCCTCTGACTACCTAGGAAAATATATTATGTAACTTGGTGCATGCAAATCGAATGTATAGTTTTTTTTAATACGTTGTCAACCAGGTTGAAAAACGTGTTAAAAAACTTTCGACAAAAACGCTTTCAAAGTTTTGCTGAGGATAATTATTTTACTACGTTACAAAATGTATGCCATCACCCCATTTAATAAAGAAAACGAATACAATACAATAACCCTTTATTGCACATAAAAGGAAACATACATATGTAGAAACAAAAATATATATTGTTAAAAAAATTATTACAAAGAGCCGTCTTGTCACTAAAGTGATCTCTTCCAGACAACCTTTCCCAAAGAATTTTAGCAAGCAGACAGGTAGTGCATACTGAAGCTTGTACAACATTTATATTTTAAACTTAGGTATAATTAGAAATAAAACAAAACAAATGCAAATATAAACCACACACGGCACCTTCAATCACTTCAGATACTAAGTAGGTAATGTTGCAACAAAAAGAAGGAAAGAAAAGTAAAATACAACTATGATTATATATTTGTTTTAATTACAGACTTTTTATTTATTGCTTGTGCATGATATGAACATTAGTTATTTATTGGGTTATAAGCTAATTATTATAATAATTTGTTGTTTTCTTTAATGCGTGTACCCAATGTTATTAATCTCTAATAAAAAAATGAAAACATCTTGAAAACTGACTTTTTCCGAAACTTCGTTGCTCGCTAATTGAGGTAAGTCAGTTTTTATCGGGACGCGGGGCCCCTAGCCGATGCGGGGCCCCTAGGCAGTTGCCTACTCTGCCTTAGGGATAATCCGGTACTGCCTACACACGACACTGCATGTAGTGACTGCGGCAGTGACTGCAGAGAGTGTGGGTTTGAGCGAACTAGCGCTGTCTCGTTCTAGCGGCCCTTTAACAAATGAGACAGCGCTAGTTTGCTCAACTCCACGCTCTCTGCAGTCACTACATGCAGTGTCGTGAGGAGAGCGCTTTAGAATACCACCCAAACACTACGCTGCATTTCAGCAGTGGTGGGCAGAGTGAATGGAATGTCAGACACATAGGTATTTTTATTTTTTTATGTGATACCTCACGAGAGCGCCCCTGTCTGTACAGTGTAAAGATCGGGGAACTATGTCGCCACTCGGCTACCTGATACCTCACGAGAGCGCCCCTGTCTGTACAGTGTAAAGATCAGGGAACTATGTCGCCACTCGGCTGGGCAGTGTTGTGAGGTGGATTAAGGTAGAAGGAAAACAGATGCCGGCAGCTCGTTCCACATATGAGCCGACTTACACAAAGACGAGTCGAAGAAAGACCTGTTTTCATGAAGCCAACATCATCTGTGAACGGGTATCCCGCTCGTGTCCGTTGAGTTTCACGCAACGGGGCACCGGGGATCAATGCTGCTAGCTCCTTAGTGCAGGCTCCATTAAAGTACCTGTGGAATAGAAAATCAACAGGCTTACATTTCATCCGTGTTATAGGGATGGCAATCGGTCAGTTGACAATGGATTGTCAATCAGAGATTGCCCTACTTTGCAAAGAATCAAGTATTTTGGGGCTCGAGCCCAAAGGTGGTATCCAAATTAAATTGTAGGTCAAATTAAATATGCTGGTCACCATTGAAGAATCTGCTAGCCCTACACAAGGTGCCCAGTTTCTTTGAAGCCAAAGTTACTCAGGCTTCTATGGAGCCCTGATGCTTGAGCAGGTCTGGCATACTCGTACTTTCTCCAAGAATTTTAAAGGAATCTTTATTGGAGAGGGTGCTCCCATCAAATTGCACCAGACAGTCGAAATCAGAATTGCTTGGGTTTTTAAGACCAGGTTGACCTTAAACTAGGCACGAATCGTCTCGGTGGTGGTGGTCAACTTTTTCTCTCAAAACTTTCCAATCTGCTCGGAAATCATAATTGGAAGGGGGTTGTCAAAAAGATAAGATAAATTTTATGTGAAAACTTTTATTTATAAAAATCAACCGCAATCACCGAAAAAACGGAACTTGCCAGTTAAATTATTTTTTTCTTTCAGAGGTCCCCATTTATCTTTTTAGATACAAAATATTATTTTGAGTTATCGGTGTTAAAAATAGCATTTCTTGAAAAAATTGCTTGTAAGTACATCAACAATATTTAAGATTCATGGGAATTCCAAAAAACATGTGGGTATATAATATCAGTAATATTGTCATATGCAATAAAAAATTTACCAGGTCGAAATTTCCGTAGATTTAGTGCTGATTTCCCTTTTCCCTAAAAAATATTTTTCTCCCCTAGATCTAGTCAAATTTCCCTAGACGGTACGAAAATATAGGTACAAAGGTTACCATCGGATAATCGGTACAGAGGGCAAATCCAAAGTACATTATTAGTGTAATAATTAGTAATAAAATAAGTTATGCCGCTCGCATCTCCTTATTTTTAATATTATTGATGTTGATATCTTAACTTTTCGGGGGGGGGGGTTTGAACCCCCAAACCCCCCCCCCTGGCTACGCCCATGGTTGGTTATACTTCCCGAAGAGGACACCCGGTGCCAGACCCTATCGAAGGCTTTGGAGCTTTACAACTTGACGAAGATTTGAGAATCCCAAACTCTCCAAGCATCCGATTCAAATATGCGTCCCGTATCGTCTCGTACCAATGTTTGGTACCACTCTTTTATTATCAATTCTCATTCATACTATCTTTATCTTCGACCTACCTATATCGATGATCTTTACGGTTTTAAATCACAATCGCCTTAGGTACCTCATATCAATATTGAATTCGTCCTTCTCTGGGGGAATTCATGCCCCGCTGTTACATAGGTATAACAATAAAAAATATTCCTATTCTATACGGTGGCGCAACTTAGATCAAAATGATAAATAATTTAATTATTTTAATGTTATGATGGAGGTTAGGTAATTTATTTGCACCTTCCGTACGTCCTCATTCTCATTAATAATAATATATTGTTGGCATTCTCCGTACTTGAATCAGATTACATCTAAAATTAAATCCAAATAAATAAATTTTCCGGAAACGCGGCAATTGTCAAATTATAAAGGTTATGCATAAATATTTGTCATATTTCATCATTTTCACGCATAGGTACCTACCTATGTATCATTCGTCGTAGGTGTCTACGACGTATATTTTTGTTAGGTGTAGATATCATAAAAAAATGATAATTTCGTATAAAATGCTAAAATGCTAATAATGAACTCCAGTGAAAAATATTATCGCTTTAAAAAAATATGTTCATATAGACCAATAAACGCTGATTCTGAATATATAACTTTTATTTCATAATATTAGACGTAGAGTTCTTAAAAAATTATTAAAAAGTGCATTTTTTAACGTCTCGTTAAAATACACTGTAAAGTTGGTACGATTGAATGGTTAGCGCTGACGTCACGCGTCACCAGTCATTGTGTCACATTGTATTGAAATCAATTGAAATGTAGGTATGGCACAAGCCATCAGTATTAACAACATTTCATGTTATTCTTTATTTCATACTGTTTATAGAGATTTAATTGTTGTGTTAATTGAAACAATATTTAAGCCTTAATAATTCAGTATCAAAAATAGAGGTACCTCTATTAGTTTATCTCAATTATTTAAAATATTAAAAAACTATTGCATAAAAAAAATAGTAATGCTTCTTCTAGAGAGAATACTTCGAACAACGGAATTTCAAAATGGCGGTAGTTGATCAGCTGATTTCCCGATCCTATACTAATTTTTCAGGAGTGATGACGTCACACGATTTACCATATTTCCGGTGGTTTTCGGGGGGTCTTGAAAAATTAAAGCTTTGACAATTATTTTAACTATTAAAACTAACTCTAAAAATAAAAATAAAAATGCAGTTATTTAAGTTAGAATGTCATTATTTATATTTTAAAAAATGGACTGGAGTTCTCTATTGTCTGTAAAACTTTGGTACAATGAGTGGATTTGAATCAATCGAAGATTGCCATCATCACTGCCAAGACTTCCTGGAAGGAGTCCCCCTGATCGCCCTCTGTAGACGAGAGACAGTAAAATTTCCCCCATAAACGAATATTTGCATATATTATGGTATTTATTTATGTACTAGCAGACCGGGACACACTTTGCTGTGGCTAACGAAACACAACGCTGTCTATTTACAACGCCATTACCCAATCTTTATAATCAAAGCCATCTGTTAATTTGCATACATATCAAATCCACACCGCCCGCCTGCCAGCCCGCTCCCTTTATATATTATATAATTCAACAATTTATTATTTTGAATACGGCATTGCAACGCATGCCGGGAATCAGCTAGTAAATCATATATTTCGACCAATTTACACAAAATCTTGACAAATTATATACCTAAACCTTCTTCATGAATCACTCTAGGATCTATTGGTGATAACCGCAAGAAAATCGGTTGCCTAGTTTAAAAGATCTAAGCGTACGTATTATTTCGAAATATGAAACGTATTGCATTGCACGAGGTTTGCTATCGGCAGTTTTTACTGGGTGGGACTGTGCTTCCCGGTGTCGCCGATATTGTTAACCAATACTACTGTACACCTTAAAAAAATCATCCGAATTAACGAATTCTTTTCGTATTCAAACTATATTGTTAACCAATACTACTGCACACCTTCAAATAATGACTTTCCATATTCAAACTATTCCCATTAGGAAGTAATCCGCCGACAGTCGGGCGGACACCATAGCACATCTTTTGTGTTTTAATATCTTTGAATTGCACTTCCCCTGCAAACATTCTGGAATAAGTTGTTATTATTATTAGGGCTCTGCAACCGGGCCCGAAAAGAAGAAGACGGAGAGATACGAAATTACGAATGTTGGAGGAGAGCGCTAACATTTACATCGACAAAATCGATGCGAAAATTGCGAAAATGTTTAATAAAACATGAGTCGTTTAAAATAGAGTAAAAATCTCGCTGGCATTATCTTAAACAGCATTTAAAGAAACACTGTAAATTTTTTCATACATATAACTTGTAAAATAACTGAAAAAAACGTATTAATAATAATTTTTGGAGCATACTTTGCGATTTTTTTCTATCGAGGGAATTTTATATAATTTGCCTTTCGGCGCGGGGAAAGTCTAGATATTATCTTCAAGAATAACATACTTATATTTTTTTAAGAGCTTTAAAACATGTAATAAATCGGTACAAATCCGCGCTCAAAAAGAAGAAGATGAGTGATTTGTAATTACGAATATTAGAGGAGCGCGCTAATATTTAAAGCGACAAAATCGATGCGAAAATTGTAAAGATGTTTAATAAAACACGACTCGTTTAAACTCGTTGTCGTAAACAACATTTAAAGAAATACTGTGAATTCATACATATAACTTGTAAAATAACTGAAACAAACGTGTTTATAATAATTTTTGGAGTATACTTAGCGATTTTTTTCTATCGAGGAATTTTATATAATTTTCGTTTCGGCGTGGGGAATGTCTAGATATTATCTTCAAGAATAACACCTATTTTTTTATGAGCTTTAAAACTTAACGTGTTTAAGGGAGATATTTAAGAAATCGGTAGAAATTCGACAGCTTAATTATGAGCAAGATATGTCTTTACTTAGCATAAAGCAAAGTCACTCACGCTGTCTGTACGCTTAGATCTTTTAAAGTACGTAACGGATTTTCATACGGTTTTCACCAATGTTAAGGAAGGCTTAGGTATATAATTTGTCAAGATTTTGTGTAAATTGGTTGAAATATATAAAGGTAGCGGGGTGGCAAGCGGGCAGCGGGCAGCGGGCTGGCAAGCGGGTGGTGTGTATCTGATTTGTATGCAAATTAACAGATGGCGTTGGTTATAAAGGTTGGGTAATGGGGTTATCAGTAGATGGCGTTGTGTTTAGTTAGCCACAGCAACGTGTGGCCGGGTCTGCTAGTATTTAAAAAAAAATTACAAAATTTAATTATTATTTTGCATTTCGCTGGGTTTTTCACTCGCAGTCAGAGTAATCTCACCGCTTTGACAATTTTCTTTTGCTCAATATATGATACAAATATATTTCTACAAAAACAGAAACGCCTTCAAAACAGAACGGAGGACCGAATCAACCTTATTGATAAAGATCACGTTTATTTAGTGTTATCAAGTTTAATTTGTAGAACTCATTTATTTTCCCTTATTTATTCAATTATGTTTTAATTCATTTTATAAAAACAGTTTGTTAATGAACAAGTACCGCTGTGTAATTATTATTATTATCTGTTACAGCTGTTTCGCCTTCTCAAGGCATTACCAGAAAGCGAAACGGCTATAACGCGTGATAATAATTACAGCGAAAATTGTCTCGTGAATGAACTTTTTTTATATTATTGAATATATAAAATAAATAAGAGGAGATATGTGCTTTTTATAATATTTTTCTATTTTTAACAAAATCAATTAAAAATCACTGGGTTAAAAATTATAATTTATTCAAACTCAAAATTATTTATTTAATGAGACTATGGCATCTCCAATTAGGGTATAGTCTGTCAAAAAAGAGTAGAAAATATAAAAACTGGAACTACTAAATTTGTAGACTGGCAACACCAATTTAACTGTCAAATATTTGTTTGAAGTGCAATGACACTGAATGTATAGAACACAGTAAACCACATTTAAAAAAAAATCATTTTTTCTTCATGACATAAATTTGATTAAAAGGTGATTTATAAAGCGATTTGCTTTAATTTAATTTAACATAAATTTGAATTTAACAATAGATAGAAAGGAAGAATCACTAATGGTGAGTTTAGTTAATACTACTTTTAGATCTGAATATATTTAACTCATTCATATTTAATGAGTTAAATATATTCAAATCTAAAATTAGAGACATGATCTAAAGCCCAAGCAACGCTAGGTAATTTATCTAGTATTAAATAAATATGAGCAATTTCTAAACTGTGCTTTATATTTTATTACATTATAGTTATTCTTCTTTATGTTAACACAAAATTTCAAAGGTATAATAATAATATACCTATATGCAATTCTAATTTTGAGATCGGCCAGTATCTATACTGCAATGAAAAAATATTTTTTCCACTATTATGCCTTTTTAATTTTTTATAAAAAAGTAGGTTACACAGCTTTACTTTAACACCATGAGTTATGTGTTTAGTATTGCCATTTGATCAACAGTGGCGCCCTGATATATTTTCTACTCTTATTTGACAAACTGTATGTTGTGAGACTGAAGGTAGTAGGGAGGGAAAGATATGGGGGAGAGGAAGGTGAGAAAGTACCTGGGTATTCATATCTGATCACCAAACACGGCTAAAGCCATTTAAATCAACTATTCAATTCTGGGACTACTGAGAGCATTTTCCACTCAGAAACATGGCGCGTATATTATTTTTTAAAAGTATGTTATGAAAATAATTTAATAAGGAAAATAATGTTCTAAATTACCCCAGAGTTATTGATATTTGTTTATATTAATTCAATTCAATTATTTTACTGGCCACTAATAATTTCACTTTTTCTCCGATTACTTAAACTTTTGAACGTTAGGGGGATCATGATCGATTTCCTTCACTTCTTGGATTCGCATCTTTAGGGCAGGATGTGAATCCGACAGTCAACAACAAGTGGATTTTAAATTATAATGTAAATTGTTTAATCGGCGGGTTGTTTCAAGTTTATTTAATATGTGAACGATAGTTTCCTTTAAATCTCAGCCGGTACAAGGTTATCGCGACTGGAGAATTCTTATTTACGGGTATTCAAGTGTAGAATCCCGTTGTGCAATAATGGCGGCTTGAACGCCAAGTTCAATCATAATCTTCGATTATATTTACCATCCGTCATTCGACGAGATGGATCATCAATAATACAAATGCACACAACCCGTCCGCCTTTTCCACGCTATATATTTCTAACCTGATGGGACCTGAATCTTATAATGGAGGACGCCAAGGGCATGGCGTTTCCATACTCCACAACTACCCAAGATGGATGGAGAAGCTCACAAACCTGGCGCTGATGCAACGTGAGGGAGATACGGTCCCCTCACTGTGCAATACTAGGCATCTGGAAATCGTCGCAACAAACGAAATAGGTTTTAGCTAGTAGCTTTATATGGTCCACGGGTATGCATAAACTTTCAATATAAATCTTTGTTATACATCCACTCTTTTATTTCATATTTCCAAGCTTTACAACATTGAATAAAATAATAGTGCCCACGCTCTGATGGGAGTATTTCATGCCTACCGACACAGTCAGCATATCTCGTACCTACGAGATTTGGCGTCCAAGATCCCATGGGATTAAAGCTGATAACTGTGTATCTTTATGTAAACCCCTGATACTATAACATTTAATATACCCACTCAATAAGAGGTGTAAATGTTATAACTGACCACAAAGTAGGTAAAAATCACAACACATCACTTCCAGTGGCATTTCCCTTTTTACCATCGTTACCCTGATATATATTAAATACCCTAACGAGATAACCCTTATTAAAACCCTACTTCAATCCATACTACCATAACAAGTAATTAACTACACATTTGATCTAATTTTTAACATCTACTTAAATTTTCATATTTCACATCCGGTCGAGCTGAAACTTGGCAACTTGACCCGTTGTCGATGACATTGCATTATTTTAACTTTTGGTGGCAAGCACTCACGCATGTAATCACGCATGAGGACATACATTCGCCTTTTTCAGAAATTTAAAGAAATTAAAACACTTGGTACGATATGAATATTGGTCTTAACAACTCGAGATTTGGCCAAGTTGGTAGCGCGTTTTTATTCCGATCACTGGGTAGGAATGTTAAAACCTCAACAGTCAAACCAAAAAAAATATTGTTAAAATACATTGGAAAAATGGTGTATTAAAGTAAAAAATAAGTTTGTTCTTACCGGTTGATTTTTGTACTTGATTTGTTTTTCGTCTTTTCGACATCTAAATGCTTGTATTTATCAGATTTTTTCCGGTTCTCCTAGCCACACAACTAGCAAGGTGTTGTGTAGGTATAATTGTTTATTTGGTACCTGATTTTTTTAACTTACTTTATTTTGTTTATTTATTTGCTTTATGTTTATTTTGTTTCTCTACTGGCAAAACTCATTGTTTTTGCATGTTATTTATTTTAACGGGTAAACAATAACCAATTTTTACATATTATTTATTATAACGGGAAATTGGTTAATAGTAAGCAATTACCGATTTTTATATGTTATTTATTATAAACGGGAAATTGTAATTGGTTAACAGTAAGCAATAACCGATTTTTATACGATTTTTATTTTTATTTTTATTGATGGGAAATTGGTTAATAGTAAATAATAATAACATTTGGATGATTTGTACAGTTCCTTTATTGTGAAAAATCACCACAAGGGCCCTAAAATGGGAAACAGTTTTTCCACAACTTTTTTTAATAATAATTTATTTGTTTATTAACTTTCAAGACTAAGTATTCACGTCGAGTGTCTGGTTAGCGACGCAGTTACGTTGAATCATATCTTTTTATTTGCATTAATATAATAATCTTCTTTTGTAGGATATTTCCCCATTTTCCCCGAATTCTGATAATATGACCTTATTTGTTAATTTTGCATTTGAATTATAGAAAATCACCATGCTCCCGCGAATATAATAATCGGCTTATAACAGATTTAATCGGTTATTTCACACATACGTGCACATCCTGACCGAGAAACGGAACGGTTAAAGCAATTGTGAGCAAAATATCCATTGTGGAGACCAGATCATTGGTCATCATCCATAATGTTAGCAGCAGCGGGAAACCCAAACAGAATTATCCTCAGTAAATAAATAATTCGAGAGGATATAATGACGCGGCGGAAGTGTATATAAAGCACTGGAAACGCTGGGAAATTGTCATTTCCACTTATGTTTCATAATCAGTAGTGTTTTAGTTCTACGCAGCCTAGTTGCGACAGTGATTTTATGGAATATACCAAACTCAGGTTAATCTTTTTTTTCTACGCAGTTTATCGATTTTTATCGATTTGTGCTTTTTCTAGAAATATTAACGATTAATAGAGTTAATATAGTTATTAATGTTCATTACAATTACTCTACAAACTCCGACGGTAAACGCTAACTTTGGACAAAGACACCATAAAAATTGAGGAAACCAAAAATAAATCCAGATACAAATTTAAAAAATGGATTAAGGAACAAAAAAACAATATAATTAAAATTTTATAACATAAACGAATAAAGCACGAACGCGTTACACACAAAACCATTATAAAACACACATCATTTACAAACACGCAACCCAGAATGTATACCGCTTCTAATTTAATTTTAATTTAATTTAATTTATTTCAATACCAACTTTATATTTTATCAAAATGTATTATGTACTTCATCTTATTAAATATTTGTATTATAAAATGAGGGCCTCAGCACGGGTAACCCACCCAATGAGGTAAACAATAATTATATTTATGTATATATATATAAATCTCTTGTCACGGTCGCACTCCTCCGAAACGGCTTGACCGATTTTTATGAAATTTTTTATGTATATTTGGTAGGTATGAGAATAGGTCGTAAAATACCTATAACCCCAAATTTTCACCCTCCCGCCCCCACCCTCCCATATTTTAATCGCGACCTTCCCATGTTTTAATCGCGATTTTAGTATTTTTGTATGAACAAATTTAACCGTCGCGTCATTTGTATTTCAAACAAAACGAAATGTTGTTGATGACAGATTGAGTGACCAAAATATTCACTAGAAATAATTTATATGGCAGAACAACGTTTGCAGGGTCATCTAGTTATAGATAGATACTATAAAATTTTGAACATTTGTATAAAAAAATATATATATAATAATGAAAAACCAACTCCCAGACTTTTAGTATTAGTGTGAAAATGTACAAAACCATTTCAAAAATTTTACACTATTTTGCAAATCGACCAATCGAGCAGTCTCCGATACAAAGTAATCCACTAGTCCTGGAGAAATGGAATCTATGTTTCTTTTTGGGAGGGATTTAAAAATACTTGAGACAAAGTTTTTGGAAAGGTTGGAGAAGGCATTCGAGAGTTGTTTTTCATAAGTTGATTTTGTAAAGGCCTGTAAAAAACTTTAACTCTTATTTTCCTCATTACTTACTATATAATAACAAGGAAATTTAAAATCGTCTAAAGACGTCCACACATCCCCGTATCTGGGAGGAGACTAAATGCGACTAAACGATGCGCTATCAGGCCTTCTGCAGATAGCATAAGGATGAATTTCGCAGTTAGATAACGCCTCTTTTAATTCATTGGAAAAGAATTTCGCCAAAATTAATGTTTTTTTTTATTTTGTGAACTTCAGGCATAAATATCATTTTTTTGCAATTATTATACAAGAAACTGAATTTGCCACATTATAAAATAAAACCATAACCATAAGTAGGAGAATTTGCACTTGAAAGTGTTTTTTATAGACCTAATACTTTATTTTTTTCTAGGCTTATTAAAAGATTTATAAAAAAAAAGATCCAGTATTTAATTGAAACATCTGTAACTATAATACTTCTAAGCGATCAAAATTTCAAAACAAAAACACATTTTGTATGATTTTGAAATATTGCGCACGGCTTCATCTTAAATCCAAGACCATTGTGCTACGGAGGTATTTCTGTGAATGATATGACCGGGTGACGCGTTTGGCATTATGTTCCCACGTTGCTATGTTCGCGATGTTACTGAGCTATCTAGGTAGACCTGAAAGTGGAGTCAATTCCTATAAATATTTCCTCGGTACTTTCCTCGATTATTTTCTCGGGCTTTGTTCGCACTTCAATTTTTTAAATTATCCAGGTGCGAGTATAAAAAAAATCAAATAAATGCTTTTATAACCATTTACGCGGATGGTTTTCAGCTCTAGTAAGAAACAAACGTTACAGTTGTTCATCACTTGACGACCTCCGTGGTCTAGAGGAAAGGCTCTTAACTCGCAATCCGAAGGTCACGGGATCGAATCCCGGCGTGCGCAAATAAATTTTATTTGATTAATTTGTGTTATTTCACAATTAATTAATTAAAAATAATATATTTGCGGTATGTTCCAGAGTGGAAGAAGCTCTCACTATCGCTCTGTTGTTAGGCCACCATGCATAATTGAAATGTTGCTTGAATAGCCAGGAACTTTCCCATCTTCTTCTTCCCCATCTCCTTCCCCTCCCCACTACCTTTATTCTCACAACGTACCCCAATTGGGGATGCCATAGTTTCACTGGATCCAGGCTGGAGCAGGGACTCTTGTGGGGTATTCATATAAAAAAAAATTTTGGACACTACCAAAATGTGCCAAAATAATTTTAATTTTTGTTTCAGAATGTGTTTATGGATACTTACGGCGTGCCTCGGGGTCGTGGGAGCACCACAACCATATTATAACCAATATAACGGCTATGGTTCCTATGGAGGTATAGTTGCTGGCGGACCCGCTCCTCCAATCATCCTCCCCACCATCGCGCCACCAATACCAACGGCTCCACCAGCAACCCTTCCACCAGTTACCGCAGCACCAACTCAACCAACACTTCCACCGCTGACTGCAGCACCCACCCTCCCACCCCTCACGCCTGTCCCGACACAACCCACAGGGCAGCAGACCTTCCCTACTGCGCCCCCAACAGGAACGACCACTACGACAACCACAGCCAGGCCTACTTTACCTCCTTTGACTCCTGCTCCAACCCAGGCCTTTCCCTTGATAGACCCTCGAATGCAAACCCAAGCTTCTATCAGAGACACGGAGACTCTCTTCAAATTTGGCGGTGATGAAGTTGATTATTCAGACGTGGTTATCGAAGTTCCTAATGAAGACGATGGAAGCATATCGTTCTCTAGGGACAAGAGACAGGCGGCAGTGGTTGCACCAGCCTCTGGCTGTGCATGCTATGTTTCTACGCAGTGCGGTGCAACTCCCAATACGGATGGTACTGGACTTATCGATTTCAGGATTGTAGTAGGGGTGAGAAGAAAATCAATCCTCAAAATGTACTTACTTAATAACGTTTTTCAGATAAGTTGAATTTAAAAAAAATATACATTTCATCAGGGTGGAACAACATGCGCTGCTGGCTTCCGTTACTGCTGTCTTCCCACCAACTCTGGGCAGCAGTCATGTGGGTCCCGCTTGACAGGAACCTTAGCGTACCCCATTGTATCAGGACAGGCGCGTTACGGAGATTACCCGTGGATGGTAAGTGTTGTTGATTAGTATTTGTATTTTTTTTTACACAATAACTCCAACTTAACTCCACACAGGAGGAAAATAATCCCTCGGGGCCTGTCATATTTGGGGATACTGGCTGAAGTGTCTTTTTGAGGAGAGGCAGAGTCTTGAAGAGACCAATATTGAAAGAGGGAGGAAACACAGAGGCCGGCAAATCGTTCCACAGCAGAGCTATTGAACTCAAGAAGGAGTCGTAGAAACGACTGATTCTCATTTGTCAACCGTGTACAAATATTGGGCGTGCATTTGACGTGTTTTACCGTCTGTGCATCGAAGTTCCCCGGCTAGTTCCCCGGATCATCTTCCAATAAAATACCGGTAGAATATGGAAAGCTTTCCAACCTGACGCCTATGCTCTAAAGATTGCAATCCGTTTGTTAAGTAAGGAGAATTAAACGGACCGCCCGTTTCTGCAAAGAGTCTAGGATTTTTGCATGTACCTTTTGGTTCCAGAACAGAGGTGCCTGCTTAATTCAACAATGGGGCACACTTGTGATATGTAAGCGATCAGCAGTTTCGCAGGCCCTTTACAGTATGCCTAGATTCTGACAGGCTAACTTTATTGTGGCTTCGGCGCAGTCCCTATGAACTGGTTCGCTTTGAGTTACACCAAGCACATCAATGGAACGCATGTTGGGAAGATTGCTTCCGCTGATGCATTTTGGGAAAATGATTGTCAATTGTTTGCTGTACTTCATTACTTTGAACAAAAATCTGTTATCAATGTTAGACTCATCGGAAACACTTCAACGTTTTGATCAATATTTTGATATACTTTCCAGGCAGTAATAATGACGACAACCAATCAGTACATTGGTGGAGGTATTGTGATTGATTTACAAAATATTTTGACCACGGCACATCGAATTTCTTCTTATCCGTGAGTACTCTTCAATAATTTATCAAAACTTACTGTTTTTTGGTTTGTTTTTATTATTTATATTTATTATTATTTTATTATTTTCCATTCTTTTACCATTTAGAGATACCTTTAAAAGCTTTAGAACCAGACATCTCCAAAATTTCTACGAAATCGTGATCGCCAATTCATTGTACCTTTTTTAGTTCGGAAGTGGATATTATTGAGGGGTGTTCTCTTAACTTATTTTTATCCTTTCAGAAATGGGGTTGGCCTTAAAATCCGCCTGGCCGAATGGGACGGCTCGGGTAATTACGAGCAATTCCCCTACAGGGACTTCACCATCGCCCGCGTGTGGGTGCACGAAGCCTTCAACCCTAACACGCTGCAGAATGACGTGGCGGTGCTGAGGATGGTCGGGGGGATTCCTTCAGGCACTGCGGGCGTGATCCCGATCTGCCTTCCGACAGCAGGACAGAGCTTTGAAGGACAAAGGTAAAGAGAGTATCTAACAGTTTTTATTTTTATTTAGTTCAGTCAATGAAGAATGAATGGTCCAAAAGGAGGTGTAGAGTGTGTGAGCAGGAACCTAAGCGATTCCTTCAGAAACTTGTTTAGGGTGCTTAGGGTGTGAACATACTAAAATTCCTGACATCTAGGTGACGAGATAGGGGGGGGGGGGGGAGGTCCCAATTTTCGGGTTTTCGTTTATATCTCGAAAACGGTGCGTCGCCGTCGCAGAAAAAAACTTTTTTAGAATAAGTAAAAGCTCATAAAATTTTTGTCGACTTTATTTAATAACTGGCTTTAAAGTATGGTCACACATATTATTAGGCGAACAAACAAAAGTTGTGTGTCTGTAATAAGACAACAGCTTTTCTGAAAAAGACGACATTTTACGAAAAAACTTAAAATTGCTGTAAATATTTATTGGTTGAAGATTAATTTACATATGCATATATATTCTAAAGGGGAATTAAAATCTTTACAACTTATTTTAAATAAAATTTCTTTCTATGATGAATATTTTAGACGATGTGAAGGAATTTTTGATGAAAAATGCGAGGTAAAATGATTTTTTTTCGAAAATATCTACATTTGTAGCGCTTGTAACTCAAAAACGGCTGGGATTTGTTAAATTATGTATAGAATAAAAGTTGTAGATAATTTTATGAGTTTTTACTGATTCTAACCCCCCCCCCCCCTCCCCCTCCTAGCTTACCACCTAGACGTCAGGACTTTTAGTATGTTCATACCCTAAGCACCCTAAACAAGTTTCTGAAGGAATAGCTTAGGTTACTGCTCACGCACTCTACACCTCCTTCCTTGACTGGACTAATTTATGAATAGTAGGATATGATTTTAGATTTTCACGGCCAAAAATATTTTCGTTATTTATTTTTGGGGTGTTGTGCCTTGTTGAGCTACCTCCTTCTTTAGCCAAAGTTTCGGACAGCGATCATATCACACATCTGCTCTGATGATGGATTCTATAACGCTTTCTGAAACGTTGGCTAAAGAAGAAGGTACCGCAACACGGCGTAATATCCTAAAAATAAATAATAAAAATTATAAATAGTATTTTTACAGTGTTTAAGTCAGTTATTATTTGTCGAGAAAAGCGCCCTATTACATGACAATTAGGGAATGCAATCTCGACTCGAGATCGCAAACTCGAGATCTCGCGAGATTAGAAATTACAATCTCGCGAAATCTCGAAATTTTCGGGATCTCGTTAATTAAAAGAAAATATTATTTGAAAGAAAACAAAAACCTTTATTTTTTAATATTAGTAATGATTTTCTTTTTCTTCTGTGGTGTTTGGTAATTTTCACGATCTTCTGGACATTCTGGTGTAAATTGAGCCTCAATATCAGTAGGTGACCGCGCCACTGCCGACGACGCTCTCGTAGACGCTGACGACGTCGAAGGTACTGATAAATTATCGACAACACCCGGCTCAGTAGTACTTGACATTCTTCCGACTCCCCCATTCAATGATTTTGTGGATTGACATTATTATATGGACGTGTAAACCTTTTTTAGACCCGGATGTGGTTTTGAGAATAGCTTTACATAACTTGCATTGAGCAGTCAAATTATTAACTGCTTTCTTGAAGTATCTCCATATCGGTAAACGACTTCTAAACTCAACATACACTTGATCTGGATTATTTTTTGATATTTTAAGGTATTAACAACGTAAGAATCCAAAATTAAGTTTATTTAACTCACATAAACAATAAAAATATATAATTTAAGAAAAATGAATGACCATACTGCACAACTAAAACAAACAAATGGCTGCCTGCACGCACCAAAGTATCTCTTTCTCACTCACTCGACACAGTTTTATATTATCTGACCCGCTCGTAATCCGTTGCTAATATTCGTAAATAGTCGGGATAGTTTTCTTTCTTCGATCGACACTCCCGCCCGACCGTCAGTCAGTCAGCGCACCACTCGCGCCCCGTATGGACGTGTGTGGCGTCGCTGACTACGGCCGCCCAATCCCGTCGATCTCGAACGCGATCTCGTCATATTATGCTTTGGGATTGATCCCGAAAAATGCCACGAGATCTCGCGAGATCGAGATCCCGCGAGATCGGGATTGCTTTCCCTAATGACAATATTCGACCATAACCTAAAATAACCTTCCACTTTCGAATACATATTTAATAATTTCCATCGTAAAATTTCTCTAACATGAAATAAAAGTAATAAAATAAAAACCTAATCTTGCCCAATCTTACTAGCAACAGAAAATAAAGGAATCGAGACATAATTAGTTCGATGGGAATTGGACAATGCTCTTACTATTGCCTCTTCCTAACACATTTCATCCAAGATACTTTACTTTTCACCAAGAATATATATTCCTTAGAACAGGCCACATTTCTGTGAATTAACGTGGAATAGGCAAACATCACTCAGCGCCCTTGAGGTGATTTTCCACGAAAACGGCGCTATATAAATTAGCCAATTATTATTATAGTGGGAATTCAACAATACGCTCCAAGATCTTTATCTTCTTTATCTTTACTAATAATAATAATAATAACGTAGTATTTATATAGCGCAGTTTTGTGATATTTCACTTCAAGTGCGCTTAATTATAATAAACTTAAAATGAATCCTATAGTGTTCCTTACGAGTCCTTACAAAATACAAAATTGATTAAATTATGTGAAACAAAGAATATAAAGTATATACAAAGCAATTCCTAAAGAACAATATTAACCAAAAAAAAATCATTAAAACTAAATTATAATAAAGAATAAGAGGCAGTTTACGTTTAGAAATAATAATGTGCACATAAAACTAAGTATAAAATGAAGTCGTTCACGCTGTATGTGCGTTTAGATCTCTTAAACTACTTAACGGATTTTCAGGCGGTTTTCACCAATAGATAGAGGGATTCACGAGGAAGGTTTTTAGGTATATAATTTGTCAAGGTTTTGTCTAAATTGGTTGAAATAAATAATATATCTGGCCAAGCGGCAGCGGCAGCGGGCAGCTGGTAGCGAGCAGTGGGCTGACAAACGGGCGGTGTGGATTTGATTTAACAGATGGCGTTGGTTATAAAGGTTTCGTTAGCCACAGCATCGTGTGGCCGGGTCTGCTAGTTGATAATAAATTACTAGCAGTTAACCATTTTATAAATCCAATAGGAACTGATTCTAAAAAAGCCTTTTCCTCGGAAAGCTAGTCACCGGGACAAAGTAACTGGGACGGGCAATTACGTCATATGTAATACATAGCCACGTGATAAAACTAAGTACCTACGAAGTAGACGGCCGGCGTAGTCCAGCGGTAAGGCTCTTGACTCGCAACCCGAAGGTCGCGGGATCTAATCCCGGCGTGACACAAAATTTTATTTTATTAGTTTGTGTTATTTCACAATTTATTCATTTAAAATAATATATAATATATTTGCGGCACGTTAAAGAGTGGAAGATACTGTCAGTATCGCCCTGGTGTAAGACCACCATTCAGAATTGAAACGTTGCTTGAAATGGCTTTAGTCGTGTTTGGTGACCAGATCTGAATAGCCAGGTACTTCCCCATCTTCCTCTTATCTATCTCCTTCCCCTCCACACTATCTTCAGCCTCACAACATACCCCAATTGGGGATGCCATGGACTCACTGGCTCCAGACGGGAGCAGTTGGGACTCTTGTGCGGCAATCATGTAAAAAAAAGTACCTTCTACTGTCAATCTTTCCATATCCGGATAGATACTACAAATTCACTAATCCGTAGTACTTATATCCAGGGGGGCACGTCCCCACGCGACCTGCTAATGGAAGTATCGCCATCTATTGACGAATTCTTGAATTCCTAACCGAATTACAAATGTAGCTTTGTTTGAAATTCCACGTACACGTCAGACATGCACTCAAAGCCGGGTTCTGAAATTCAATCACGCAGACGCTACCCTATTAATACTGTTCGATTATGTTTTGCAATTTATACAAATGTTAAGGAAACGTCAATAAAAAAATGAAATAGGGTTCTGCAGATTTTTAACAGGTTTATTTATAAAAAGGTTATCCTGTTTTCTGTAAAATATAGTTGATTATAAAATACATCATTTTACAATCAAGGATTCTCGAATCAAGCCCACAATAGATTTGTTTTATTTATCATGTAGTAATAACATCTAATATAGGTACACGGGTGCTATTATTTTTTATGTTACATTTATTTTTTATCGGACGATTGAATCAATTCGTTCGCATTATGATGATGTTATCTATTATCTGATGCGTGCAGTCATATTTTCAGTTTCACACAAACTAATAGAAATGTTTCACACTACGTGATCAATTATGTTGACATTATTGTATTTTGTAATGTAATACATATTTAATAACTAGTTATCATGTGCCTACTCGGCGTTGCTCTGGGTTATGCATAATGTAGAGTAGTGATTGGCAATTGGTGGCCCACGGGCCAGATCCGGCTCACGAAGTGCTCTCAGAGTGCCTCAACGGACGATTCTCTCCATACTTACTGACTTGGCGCAACATCGGTCTCAATATATATTTTATATCAAGTACTTGAACAGAACATATAATTTTTTTAAGACCCGCATTGCCCGAGTGAGATTCAGTAATTACCGGTTGGTCGTTTTATTTAAAATCATGTGATGAACACTTCAAATTGTTTTCACCAACGGAGCTTTTTCGTCTGATCTATCATACTGATGATAATAACAATAGGATACAATTCAAATTAATAGATAACTTTGAATTAAACACTTAATTATTTACAAAAACCGACATGTTTCGTCAGCAAAGCTGACTTCTTCAGGGTTTTGACAGAACTAATTTTAAAAATAGACATACATAGGTAATAGAGAAAAATAATAGACATAAACAATAATAAAATTTGAAAGAAAATAATTTGCCAACCATTTAATAGAAACTAGTCATACCTTTAATTTTAACAGTGGAATAGAATTAATACATTGTAATGTCAATGGCATTCAGTTGGATAAATTAGAAATTTTAGAGATTAGAAAGAGTGTTAATGCAAATTTAAATATTATTAATAATCAAATACTATTTTTATCAGTTTTAATTTATACCCTGATGATGCTTGTATTAAGCGAAACCGGTCGGTAAATAAAAATTAAATCAATAAATCGTGGTTACAAACAAAGTGATTGTTTTCCTTTAATTATTTTTAAATGACCCATTTTTAAATCTATTCCCCTTTTAAATTTTTGATTGTTCTATATTGCCCGTTGTCTCCTACACATTATTTTCTTTCCAATTTTATTATTGTTTATGTCTATTATTTTTCTCTATTACCTATGTATGTCTATTTTTAAAATTAGTTCTGTCAAAACCCTGAAGAAGTCAGCTTTGTTGACGAAACATGTCGGTTTTTTTAAATAATTAAATGGTTAATACAAAGTTATCTATTAATTTGAATTTAAAATATTACCACAAAATAATTTTGCTCTATTAGAAGTAACAATAGGATAATTTGTACAACGTCATTTTTGTGAAAAATCACCTCAAGGGCGCAATGTTTACAAATAATCAAAAATGTTGAAAATCCACTCAATTCCATCGTTTTAAGTTGAAAACGTGGCTTCTGCAATGCTGGAGAACTAAACCAGTAGAGGATTGAACCAGCAACGCCCGAGCTTAAGTCTATGGACGTAGTTTATACCTACCTACTACTAAAATTATAACTACCGGGTAATCAGACGGGCAGTCACAAGCGCACTGACCGAGCAGGCTCGCACGCGGACGTCAACAGTCGCTTGGCCACCCAAAAAAATTGGCATATTCATACGGCCTGCCACCAACACTAATTGCCGACAGCTCATATAGAGCAATGTTTTGAAATTGTGATTTCTAGTACCTACCTATACCCGAAAATGGGGTGTAGGTGTAGGAAATAATAATATTGCTTTCAAATTGAAAAAGTTTACTTTATTCAGTATTTTTTTTTACTTAATCGCGCCTCGGGTGTCCCGACTTCGGGGTTCTACCATTCATTAATCCATTAAGGTGTTTGTCGGCGGCAGATCGTAAAATCAGGCAGATCATGATGCGCCTAGCTACTTCGTGAAGTGCCTGGTGGCATATCGTGAAGTGCCTCAGGCTCACTATGATCGGCCAGATTTTACGATTTGCCTGCGACATGGTTACTGTTAAAAAACTACATTATATCGACTTTATTTCAACTCCATGGAACACTTTGCTAAAATCGTCAATCTTTTGATAAGCCTGCAAAAAAATGAGTGCTAGTCCCTCATGATCTGAGGTCAGGTCTAAAAAATAACCCATATTAAAAACGAAGTTTTTTTTTAACCTTTATCTCCAGGGACTGGAATCAAGAACGCTTATCCCTGAGCCAAATCCCAATTGGAGAGTATCGACATTTATTTCGTTTATTAACTGCTGGAAAATTTTAAATGTAATATACACGTGTATATATATATTTTTTTTATGTTACTTTATTCATTGCTTTGAATGGTTACATCATTTGTCGATTTTTCGACCACCATGCTAGGCTGATGCCCGTATTGTGGTGGTCGAGTAATGTCATCCAGTTTCAGAAAATGCGTGTGTGCAAAAGCAAAAGTTGATCGAATGCATTTTATTGACTTCATTTTAGTCTCTCTGCCGAGCTTCAGCTGGATCGGATCTCACTTCATTCATTCATACATTGAATCAAGAAAACCAATATGAATTTCAAATGTATTTAAAAAAGTGCTTTTAAGTGCGTATATTGTTTATGGCGTCCCGTGACATATGAAGTTCTTTGGATTATGACCGGAATAATATTTGTGCCTGAACTTCACAAAATAAAATAAAGCGTTTTGGCGATGTATTTTTGGAAAATCTAAACAGGCGGCTGGTGTTAAGCAGGAATTTTCACCTTATCGCCATCTGTTTAACCTTTCCCTTACTGTGCTAAAAAAAAAACGCGCGCTCCGGTGCTGTGTAATCAATTCACGTGTCAAAATTAGCGATTTTATCTCGGAAATATATCAACATTCATAGCTAATCGCTTTTGTTTATCATAATTTGTGTTAAAAGTGATAATAATTGTAGTTTAATTGCTGAAAACATGAAAAAACCATCGTCTGTTGCTCAAAAAACGGGCGAGGAGACCATCTCAAACGATTGCCCGCGAACGACTGAGGCGCTAGAAGCTAGAATAGTGCTAGACTGCTACCCAATACATACAGCTATGCATGTGGTCGAAACACAACTGCGCACGGCGGCGGTCTCTGTTTCTCGTGTTCCCGTATAGCGAAGTAGAGCGAGACGTCACATGGCGTGTCATCTCCCCCCGCACACTCTTCGCGTATCACGGTCCACACTGGCACACGGTTGATTGTATTTGTGGTTTATTCCCGATATTTAACAAAATATCTCTGATTTTGAATTAAATTTGCTAATTATTTAAAATATTAAATTTTAATTCAGTGCGTAAATGTATAACGGAGGAATACCTAAAATTTGAACCCAGAATTCATTATATTTATAGAGATATAAAAGTTATTAGCAGCAATGTGTAGTATTTACACTTTACAGACCAGGAAAGGTTAAGTGCGTGATTTCACCTGATCCAGAATGTTACACGCCGCGCCGTGGTGTATTTTGCAGGTGTTGGGTGTCCGGCTGGGGTAAGGACTCCTTCGGCGTGAATGGCCAGTACCAGAGCATCCTGAAGGCGGTGGACGTGCCCATCATTGCGTCGGGCTCCTGCGAGACCACCCTAAGGACCACGCGGCTGGGCACCGCCTTCCTGTTGGACCGTTCTGCCTTCATCTGCGCGGGCGGGGAAGTCAACAAAGATGCTTGCACCGTGAGTACCCTTATACTCGTACTAGTAGGTGTTGAGGGCTCTGTTAGACCAAGGACTCGTTCGGCATAACGGTCAGTATAAACGATGCTTGCACTGTGAGTACACATTTAATTTAACCAAGTGATTACTTTTGACTGAGCCAGTGGGCTAATGACATTCCCAAATTTAAAAGATATATTAAAAGAGAAGATAAAGAGAGAAGATATAGATTTCGAAGAGGACATTTGGGGAGAACCTAGCTATGGAAATTTGGTAACTTAACATGGCTTAAGCCATTTCAATCAATATGCTGAATGGCGGTCTTTCACTTTCTATTCAAAACCTAGTCTCCCTCAGCGCAGGATCTCCTAGTGAGGAGGAATAATATAAGAAAATATTCCACATATCTTTTATTCTATTCTATTGATGGCATTTACACTTTGTGTATCTTATTTAAAACACTATTATAATAATGTAGTGTTTTACCTGTAATTTAAAAAAACGCGTTCCACATCAAAATCGAACAGGTAAGGGCCTTCGTTCGTGGAGAAACCGAAAACTGGTTGGCAACTCAATTCACGGCACAACACAATGTATCAACCTCTTGAACAAAATCAATATTTTTCTGATTTGGCATATCGGAAACTACTAGAAAACTTGACAGGTCGTGAGCCTTGCAACCTGTCAACAACGCAACTTAAACGCGAAAATTGATACATTTGCGTTTGCCACACACTAAACAATGCATGCGATTAGTGAACTTATATGAAAAGACCTTGGCCCAGTCAACAGTAAACATATTTTATTTGTAGCAGTCATTTTACCAGTAATGGTCTGCACCTAGAATCGTCACCTAACTGTCTTGTTGAATACTTTTAAATTTTTATGATAAACCTAAGTAATATTATTTTGTGGAAATACCTGGTGACCCGACTCCTATTTCCCGATAGTTGATCCACTGGATAGTTGATATCCCGGTCAGTTGATCCCTTGTACAACAATTGGTTTCTCGATTTTTTTTCAAGCGTTTATATTCGTAAATACCAGCATCCGCGAATCTTATAAATAGATATATAATATTACATAGGGGAGCAAATTTATAAAAAATATTCCTCTCGTACGAAATTACACACCAATTGTTTTCGTATTTAAAATAAATGGTTTTTTTGTTAAATATTATTATTTTTGTGAATTGTGATGAACTATTTTTAGTTTATTCTTGTAACTTTTTGTTGAGTTTCAGGTTGGGTTGAAAATGTGTATAAGCTTAAAATTTCAATTTTTCGTAACTATTTGAAAATTAGAAGAAAATGTAATGTAGCTCCCACGTTGTTCAAATATAATTCACCTATTTGTAACATTTACGGATGCTGGTATGCACGAATATTATAAACACATGAATAAATAAGGATCAATTATACGAGGGATCAATTGGCGGAGGGATCAATTGCCCGGGGAATCGACTGTCCGTTGATGAATCGTCGGGGAGTTGAAATATCTATTTACTTATGTTGACGCAAATAAACATATCTTTCCCTGAATATATATATATATATATGTATATATATATATATCTTTACATTCCTACCTATCCTATCTACCCACATAAACCTTTCTCGAGCTGACAACAATCTACGGACTAGTGAACAAAATGAAGTCAGTCTATTGTTAAATGCTATGCTGTGACCTTGTCCCTCAGTTAGTAATCATATCGACCATCATAGGAAACTTGAGCAGAAAACCTCTTGTTTTCTCAAGTGCTTGTGCATTGGAGGTTATCCAACACTTACCCGCCTGGTATAAGTCACAGATGGTTACTCCTTCAAGGCTCTCGCAAGGACTCTATTTTTTTGAAAGAACGAATCTACATTTAAGTTTGAACGAATCTAGACCTCCAGTGTCCCTGCATACGGTGTTAGGAAGCAGTATGCTAGTGTTTACATAATATGCAAAATGTGAATAATATAAAGCATGTCAGGGATAAACTAATCAAAAAAGATAACAGATAAACATAAAAGGCGGCTGCTCGCAGGGTAATGGCATTTTGCGTATGCTGCAAGCATCTGCAAGAAAAGGTAATGAAAACAAGTATTGTGATATGAAGAACGCTTGTGTCAGATGGGATACCTCTCTCGTCATCTTGCAGTACCAGCCAGAATGTGTATGGTGGTCGGTCTGCCGTGAATAAATCTCAACGTCCGCACCCTTTAGCCGGTTTCTCGGTGCTTGTGCAGTGATAACAGCTAGTGGTGTCCCTCAGAACTGGGAGATCGACCAAGACGAAAGATTTATCATCCCAGCTGAACAATGTTGGGTGAGCCGGATCCTGTCCAATTCTACTTTACTATCCCCTATACTCAACATCAAAGTCCACAAAACAAATCTGAAAACAGTCCACTCTTTGATTCGCAGTAAATCTACATTACATTATTTATTTGCGATTACAACTTATTTAGGGTGACGGTGGGTCCGGCTTGGTCTGCGAAACGACTCCGGGAAGATGGACCCTGGCAGGGCTGGTGGCTTGGGGACTCGGTTGTGCCACACAGGGCTATCCCGCCGCCTATGTCAACGTTCCTAACTACATGACATGGATTGCAGCTAGACAGGCGATGGCTGTATAACTCCTGAATATATCTTCACATCTATTCTGAAGGCTACTCCGGTACAATACTTCAGTAAAGTTTTAATTTATTTTTATTTTATTTTTATATTAAATCAATTTGTAGATATTATATTCTAAATTCCTCATAGACGAGATTGAAACTCCAGATTTCAGTGGTTAGGTATCCATTATAATATGTTAGTTCGCCTTAATATTTTAAAATTCTTTAATACATACTAGCTGACCCGGAAAAGCGTTGCTGTGGCTAACGAAACACAACGCCATCTACTGGATGGTTACCCAACCTAAATAACCAAGTGTTGTGTCGATAAATTAACTCATACCGCCACCTGTTAAAAACCTATGGAACTTACAAAAAATTATAAAGAATTGTCATATAACAAACATTTAATGAACATTTATTAATTCGCAATAATAAATATTGAGGTCAATAATCCAGATAAAAACTATCAAATCTTTTAAGTTTGACCTAATTACTCACCGTAAGCCAAATTTCATCAAAATCGGTGAAGTGGTTTCGGAGTTTATCTTGAATAAACATCGTGATGTGAGATTTTTATACATATAAAGATATTATAATAGATAATCAAAATAGTTATGTGAAATATTTTCATTTTTCTACGTATGTATTATTTTTGCAATATTCCTACCTTAGTGAAATATGTTAATATTAATATCTCATATGTAATTATAATTATACTTCTGTATTTTTTAGCATATTCTTCATTTGTTTTAGTACAATAGCTTCCGGTTTTTACTTTCATTGAAAATGTATTATATTTGATTTTTCCAATGGAGTTGCTAATATTGATATATTGTATAAAAAATCTATGTAGGTACATTTTTTCAGCACGGGCAAAGTACCTAGTGAGGTACATATTATCACATAATGTTTGAAAATAAATAATTTCATTATCACCTATTAAAAACCAACATGAATCTGTTTACGAAAATGCTTGAATTTTCTCGCTTTTAGCTTTTAGTTTATGTATAATATAATGTATTGTTGTGTACCTTTATAATAATTTTATATGTAAGTATTTAATAAAAATATAATGTGTTTTAAAATAAAAACAAATTATTTTCTTTAATGCTTTGGTTTATTAAGAACAAAAATAAATACATTAATCCAAGTGACACTCGTCCGCTTCTTAGTAATAATAAATTTATTCACAACTCATAATATTAAATATTAACGAACTATAATAAAATGTAAGAAGTACGGATTATTTATTTCATACAACAGTAAGTTCACTTTTAAACATGTTAATAAATAATAATACAATCCTTAACGATACGTTTTAAAACAAAATGTTTACTTTAAAATTATACAACTAGTGTGGTTGAAAGACAACGGTTTTTTTGTTCCCACTTCTCGTTACGTACCGTGGAGGTACCGTGGAACAATTTATTGGATAACCAACACCTGTGCAAGTGGTTCAATACGTTTGATGATTTAGCAGGGCTGCCCAGGTTCACCGGGTGAGGTGTGTTCAGGTCAGAGAAAACCCTTTCACCTCTGCAGCTGGTTTCTCTCGACCCATCGCTTAGCACCGCAGCGGGAGGGATAAATTCGTACGCCTGTCACTTCTGTATACACTGACCCCTAGATTCCTACCTAAACCTCATACATCTTTTTTTTCCAGAACTTCCTTTCCTTGAAAAGACCCTCCACACAGCATCCTCAAAGATGATACAGGACCCGAGATAAATTATTTTATCCTGTGTGGGGCTAATGTAACGTAAAAGAGGAAACAAATTTTATAATTATTAATGTCGCAACGACCATTACTGAGAAAGTTAGGTACCAGCTATTAAAGTTTTTCAAAAACTAATATAAAATTATTTTAACAAACAAAATAATAGGGATATACAAAGCATTGTATCCAGTGATATTTAGTTATTAGAAAATTTCAATATACCTTCAGATTACAAAGAATAATTACCAAAATTCAAAATAGCCAAGTCAAAAAAATATATAATTGCTTCTTACCCGGAGGAATTAGTAGGTAGGTAAGAGCCTACCTTCCTAATTTTGTTTTATAATCTTAATCAACATAAGTCTGGAATGATTGGGTTCATAAACTAACATTGTGCACTTATATGGAAAACTTTGAGTAACAATCATATCTAGTTGGACATTATGAACAAATAGTATGTACCGATTGATAACATTACCTTAAAAACAAAACAAAAAACATAAATAATATGGAATGTGCAGTTTGGCAATTAAGTCTAGAAATTTATTAAATTGGAACCAATTTTTTTCATTACTATGGCAACACCGAATTACTTGCTTTGTCCATGATATTTCGTATGGCTGTTAGCTTTCATCCGATTGACTATCTTAAATCGGTGTAGAACACACTGAAGATCGCTCATTTAATAATTGCGTTGTTTGAATTGAATAAAAATGAACAAACCAATACGTAGTGGTGCAAGAGAAGTTATATACTGCGTTTTTCAAAGCTGCCTAGCCGATTATCGCGCGAAGAAGCTCCTATGTAATTTGGAAGATGTTTAAAAGCGAACTTGAGAAATGACTGGTACGTAGTACATTTTTTTAATAAATTTCGTTAGTATTACAAGATTTATGCCAATTTTCGAGCGATCATAACCATTACAATCTGTTTTGAGGTTATGCTTAAAAATCCGAATTAGACACTTCCATTTGACAGTTCATTTGAGGCCACAGGAAAAAGGGAATAACTCAATAAAAAAAAAAATAATATGCAACTTCTTTAAACAGATACTTTTTTCTTAATTTTCTCTTCTTTCTTTCTAAGTGAAAATTATCTAGTGTTTTTTTTTTAAATACCATCTATAATAATAATTTTAATGATGTTTTTCACACACAGGTAAATTTGAATCAACGGTAAGATGAATCGTCAAAGAAGGGGAAAAGGCAAATGGAAAATTTGATACACCGGGAAAACGGAAAATGGGCATAACAATAATAATATGTAATAGCATAACTGCTGATGATTGGCAAAATTGTTGCAAATACGTGATGAAAATTGAGGCAGTATATTATGCACGTGGCATTACTATATATGATGATATTGATGAACTGATAAAACGTTTAGATGAAGATGAAGATACGGAAGAAGAAGACGAAGACAATAATTACATGTCGGGTGTTGAATTAACAGACTAAAAATTTTAAGTACCTACGTTTTTATATCGAAATAAACGACCACTTAAAACTGGTTTTGTTTTATTTTACTTCTATTATATTACAGTTTTTTGTGCAAAATTTTTGAAAATACAAATACGCTGTGAAACATGCATTTTGGCCAAAGTGTTTTTTAAAACATACATTCATTGTCTTATAAGCCATCTTAGTGTTGCCATTTAAAACCTATAAAACGATCGCAGCGCCATCATTTATTTCCTACACTTAATTGCCAAACTGTATGAGTGTAGAAGTACCTACGTTAATATAACTTTGGTTGTACTTACATTCCCGGCAACCTGTGCATAAAATAAATATGTTATGTTGTATATATATTGCACAACCTATTTCATATTGAAGCAGTTACTCGTTAGTTTTACAAATTAAACAATGCAAAAAACATATATTTCATATCAAACAACAATCAACATTGAATCAAACCAAACGTGAACAGAAAAAACACTAAATGTTTAATAGTACATACGAGTATAACACTTTAGTGCAACAAATAATAAATGTGATTTATTGTACGCATGGACATAATAATATTTATTTTCTAATTCAAATCTTAGTGCACCTTTACTCCTTAAAGTTTAATATAAATTAACCGATACATTTGTCTACACTAGATAAAAAAATGGATGGTGCAACTTCTTTGCTAAGAACTAATTTTGTTAATAACCACAGATCCTTATTATCGTAAATAATATACCTCATCACGAAGCATAATTAAATAAATTTAATGAACATTAAGCTTTTTTTAATATTTTACATAGCTCTAAAATTCTAAACAGAAAAATCGTATTGATTCTTAACATGTTAATTATAAGCTAAATCATTTTCATTCTTCGACTGCCTCCAGTTTTGGACTCAAGAGGGGAGTGCTTCCGTTGGAAGCACTTAGGTCTTCAGCCATGTTTCCGTTATTTTCATGTTTCGCTATTGGAGAACTCACTTCAATATACTCGTCCCCTTTTTCTTCCGCTTCTTGTTTCACAGCAACGTCTTCATTTTTAACTTGAGTCACTTCCGGAGTTGCGCTTTCCCTTTCTGCGCTGTGCTTTCGTTTATGAGCGTGTAGCCCGAGCATGTTGTTGAAATCTGCAGGACATTCAGAACATTTATACGGACCTGGACTGTTGGAAACCTTCATTTTTTTGGAACTAGGCGATGTTGAAGTGTAAAATGCAACACTGTCGATTCCGTGGAAACCATTTTGTCCCATGAAGTAGGAATGCTTCAGAGAGTCAGAATCGGCCAGTTTCATCCTGACATCATCCTCGAGGTGAGAATAACTGTGGTTATCCAGTTCGGCTCTGAAGAAGAATTTCAATCCACACCTTGCGCAGTCATAAGGCCGGGCAGCGAGACCGTGAGCCAGCATGTGGTGCTGCAGTCCTGAAGCTGCTGTGAACACGGCAGAGCACAAGTAGCAAGTGAAGCCGCCACAACCTGCGAAAGTATGTTCGATCAAGTGAGCCTGCAACTGCATGGGAGAGCCAAGGGAGCGCCGACAGAGCCGACACTCAAGTCCACCACCTGACACGTGAGCCTGCACGTGCACACGAACTTCTTGTTCAGATTCAAAGGTGGCTTGACACTCGATGCAAGTGTAAGTTTTTCTGTGAACCGTTTCCACGTGGCTGTCCAATGCCGAAGATGATTCAAACTTCATGTGGCATTCCCCACACCTGCGTTCCGTCGCCGCAACTGCACCGCTATGTTGCCTATAGCATTCTCTGCACACGTGAGTTGTGGGTATTCCATTGTTAACTTCAGCTCCTGTGGGTATAACCTCTTGTTGTGAAAACGACTTTAAGCAGAGAGCACACTGAAAATGATCAGGTGATAAACCTGAATTCTTCAAGTGGAATCTGGCGTGAATTCTGGCTTCAACATCGGACACGAGAGTTTGGCGGCAGACTACGCAAGACGTCGGCAAGTTGAGAGGTGACGGAGAATGAGGACTGCTTGGTGCATTGTTGTTATTAGAGTGCTGCGAAAGATGTGAAAAGAATTGTTCTTCAGTAGTAAGAAGCGTTTTACAATGTGTACAGTTGTTTCCACCGAGAACTTTACAGTGTGTTAGTTTGTGTTCCGCGAGGATTGCAGATGATGGGAACACTTCATCACAGATGAGGCACTTGTGCTTGCCACCGGTAGCACTTCCCTGGGAATGACTCTTCATATGATTTTCCAACTCTGCCCTCGATTTGCAATTTTCACTGCAGTAAGCACAACTCAGACTAACCGCTCCATTTTTAGCAGCACCTTTGACGTGGTGAGCCAACTTACGATGGGCGAGTACTTCATTTTCAGAATGAAAATCGCTCCTGTCGCATATGTCGCATATATTTGCTTCTTTCTTGGTGTTATTGTTTTCTGTTGGTAGAGTTTTCACAGTTACTCGGTTTGTGGGTGATTGTTTCGGTTTTGGACTGTCACCATTTATACTCTGTAAAGATAAAAAAAACTCAATAAATATCACGGACATATGAATATATATGGACCTGTAATAAGTGATAAAAACGTATTATTTCCCCGTCCACATGGCGCCGGCTGGAGCTCCTCCTTGGAACCGGCTCGCTCCATGGGGAGGGGATAGAGCCTCGCTTGAATCTAAAATGTGTGACGTCATCATTCTTGCCGTGAACAGCGAGAAGCTAACATCCATACATTTAACGAAATATAACGCCAAAACGGTAGCTTATGCTATACAATATATCTACATATCAATGTGCACATAGCGAATGTGGGCGGTTCTTCAGTGTGCTCGTCGCTGGTTACAGGGGTAAGTAAATTATGAAACATTTGTAAAAGTGTCTTAACTAAACACGGCAACAAAATATTGCTATGTGTATTGGGGCGAGTCTTTTTGGGGCGAGCATTTGGCCTTAGCAAATATGTTATTATCGTGGCAAGCGATTCGCGCTCCCATGTAAAAAGGTCTATTCATTCAAAGCAGATTTTGCTTTTAAGAACTAAATGGTGATATTGTAATACGAGATGCCTATTTACTCTCAGATTAATTGTATAACGAATCACAGTCATCTTTCCCCTCTTCGCCCTCCATAGTTTGGTTTTACCCCTCATCTGTAACTTCTTGTCTATCCATTTGGATGTCTATGATAAATATAAAAAAATGATGTTACAAGCATGACACTAAAGCTTAATAAAATACCGGTTGACATAGTCAACATCCAATCCCATCCACTAGTATCTCATGCTAGTAATTAGGATGTGCACTAAGACTCTAACAAGCGAAATAGCAGTGGAAAACATCACACCTCGTGACTTCGAGACGAAAATGTCTGATGTAACTACGAGTGCAGTTTCGTTGAAAAGTTCCCTTTTGAGACTTGCGGGGCGAAGAATGCACGGAGCCAAACTTGGACAGGAGAGGGCATCCGAAGTAGAACAAATTACCTACTTCTTCTCGAGTGTTGCTCATCATTACACTCACAAAATGTTCTCGAGTGCTAATACATTTATAAATTATAAGAAATTCTACCTGTTGGTGGTGTTGTTGCATATGCTTATCGAGCAAGAACTCCACGTGGAATCCCTCCCGGCAGAGTGGACAGCGGTACTGCTCCGCGTGGGCGGCGAGGTGGAACTGCAGCTCCAGGTCCGTGGCGCACGCCGCGTGGCAGTAGGGGCAGCGCGCCGCTCCCGCTGCAGCTGTGCCTACGCCCGCGTGCACTCCGCGCACATGCAACGTGAACTCGGCCTCGGAGCGAAATGTGGCGGCAGGAGAGGCGCACGCGGTGCACTTGTAGACCTTACATTCGTGGCTGTGCTTTACGGCAAAATGAACCTGTAAAAAACATATGCATGATAAATGTTTCTACTGCTGGAAGCCTGCAGAACTCTGGTATCCCCATGTAGAGACGGTCATGAGGTTGAAAGGACGTGGGGAATGGTAGGAGAACTGAATGTGGAAGGTTCTAATTATAACTAAAGCCGTTTCTAGGAACTTTTTATTTCTGATTTGTAATTTCTTGCCGGATCGACAATGATTTTCTTTAATAAAATCATTAAAATTAGAAATGTTAAAAGAAATAAAAAATATAATTTGAGAAAAATAAAAAGAAATTTTTTTTTTTGAAAATATGATACTTTTCGTTCATACGCATAAAAACGAAATACGTATCAGATTGAATAACTTAGAAGCACTGGAACTAAGGATAGCCAAAAAAATTAAAAGCAAAGTAATTAAAAATTAAATTAATTTAAATAAAGGTCCAATACTTAGGTTGTTCCCCATTGACAAAGAACATTCCCTTTCCCTTTCTAATTCTCCATCTACCCTTACACCTACTTATTCCCTCACTGGAGGAGTCCAGCCCATTTTGTTTTAAGCCCACTGTGAAAACAGATTAAATTATTTATAACAGATGTAAACTTAACTTTACTAGAGTATTATACTGCCCTGAAGAAGCTACTTGTAGCGAAACCCGGTCGGCATAAAGTTAAAAAATAAAAGTGGTGTTTACATAGTTATTGTTTTTTTTTTTATTAAAAGATGATAGTAACTAAATTAAGTAAAAAGGCGAGTTGTTCTTACCTGTATTGCAACTTTGGAGTCAAACATCTCTTTGCAGATTGCACAACGATACAGGTGAAGAGCGTGGAGATCCATCAAATGTTTCTGAAGTTCATCAGGCTTCGGGAAAGCACGCGAGCAGCTCGGGCAACCGAACTCTGCTCCAAGCGCCAGCAAGTGGGCCGCAGCGTGACGCTCCAGAGCACCTGCATCAGAGAAACGCGCCCCACACGTGGAGCAAGAAAGACAAGCACCACCTTCCAAATGCGCACGCAAGTGTACGCGGAACGACTCAAAATCCGGGAGAGCCGCGCCACACTGGTTGCACAACAACGTCCCAGCAGCCATGGGATCTTCTCCACTTCTCGGTCTTTTCATTGGACGGTCTACAGTGGTCTTCTTGCTCAGATCAGTAGGACGGAGTTGTTCCGATGGTCCTCCATGCACGAGTAGGTAATGCTCCGCAAGCCCAGCTGGCGATGCAAATGGAATAGAACACAGGTTGCAGGACAGAGGAGATCGCGGACTCAACTTCGAATGAGCCGAACCGATGTGTTGATGCAATGAAGAACTCGACGGAAAGCGCATGGTGCAAGAATCACACGAATACGTCAGAACCGGTGACTGGACAGGCGTTAAACCGTTCTGCTCCGGAAGTAGCGGCGGTGGCGGTGGAAGTAGAGCAGAGTGCATGGAGTGGACGTGACCTTGCAGCTGCTCCATGGTGGTGAAGGTGTCCCGTGTGCAGTACATGCAGGCCAGCTTGGGCAGGCTGATGGAGCGAGGTCGAGGTGATGGGGGAGTCAAGGCAGGCGGAGCGCGAGGACTGCCCGATGAACTCACATCTGACGAGTGAACTGCAGTCATGTGACTCTGAAATTGAAAGGTTTTCAATATACAAAAATGTAAGCTTTCAAAAAAAAAACGGCTTTCACTACCACAAACTTGTGATATTTTCATCATTGTGGTATTTGAGCAGGTCAGAATCATCATTGCCACGCGCTATATCAAGGGTGAGGATTTAGTTTTCTTCATAAAAAAAATTTCATCTCCAATTTTCAGACTTTCCCAACCGATTCTTCTTTTTGACATTGAATTTGATCAACAAAAATCGTTTAAAGAGATTCACCGCGTAGGCATTAATTTATTTATCTTTGTTTATTTGTGTGTATATGTGTGTTTTTGTAACAGGTACCTACACATTTATCTACGTCCTAATACATTCCTTATATGTACCATTACTTATATTTAAAAAAACAACATTTTTTAGTATGAATCAATCAGATATTTTCTTAATTTAAGTATAAATTTGTTTATATTTGCCTCTGACTTTATTTTCTTTGGTAATTCACCAAATATCTTAATTACTCCGTACATCAGCGACTTCAATTTTTTTTTCTAAAGTAGAAACTCATTTTATTTCTTTTCCTCGTCTGTCTCGTCTCATGTGTGTGTTTGTCTGCAGGTTTCCATTTTTTCTTAGAAATTCAATTGATGTACGACCATTAATTATTTCCAATGTTCAAAATAAAGAAAGGAATTAAATAATTAGACTAAATGAAAACATATCCTTTAACATTTCCTTGATTTTCATTTATCTGTTTTTCTTTAGAATAATTTTAATAACTCTATTTTGTAGTATTGTCTTTTGTTTCATTAATCCATCCTTGGCTAAGAGTAGAAATTCTGCTACTGTAATTAAGGTGTAGCACAACGATTGCAATGCATACATTTTTACTGCAGTCTTTATGAATTTTCTTATTTAACGATCTGACGATAATGATTTGACGATCTTATCAACATACCTGCAATAAATCCGGTCTCCTGAACCTCTCCCCGCACTGCAGGCACCTGTACCCCCTCCCAGGACCGCCGCCTCTCAGCGGAGAGCGGCTGCCCCCGCCCCCGCCCTCCGCCCGCTTGTGGTTCTGCATGTGCGAGGTAAGGGCGGCCGCCGTGTTGTAGCCGCGGTTGCATACAGTACACTGGAACGGTTTCTGGTTATCGTGGGTCTTCATGTGGATCTTCAGGTGGTCACTGAAGACAAAAAGGACATCATAAATACTTTTACTGATCATCATCAACAATACTAAGTTCGGTTGTGGGTCTGTTGTAATTGTAAGTAACTCTGGTTCAATGAACTCGGATTTGTTTTGATTTGTTGTTGTTGTCTGTTTCAAAATTTGAACGGATTGTGTCAAAAATTCAGACAAGTGATAAAGTACCTAATATTTTGACAGAAAATTTTCTGATAAATTTTTTAATTTTCATAATTTTAATTTATTTATAATCAAAAACAGAAAAGAAATATAACGTATTTAGGTACAATTCAAATAAAATTTAAAGAAAATTAAATTTAGATTAATGACATAATGTGTCGCAATTTATGTCATTTATTGAAACTGATGTGGTAAGAATTCAGATAAGCGATATAGTACCTATGTATCTATAATATAATATCTTTCATTTCAGTTTCAGTACTGGCAATCCGGGGTTTATTTTATTTTCATTTTTTAATTGGTTTTCTTTACACACCTCACTAGACAAAGTCGATTCCGGGCGGGGTAATTAACATGGTTATATTACACATTTAACATAACTATTTATTTAAACAATATACGCTTAACAAGTTTCTAACAATTTTCAAGACATCATTATTTACTAACTAGATTATCTAACATGATTGATTGTGAATTTTCACGGGTGATAAATCGGCGCGTGTGTAAACGAGAGATTGAAGGTTTTGGTTGTTTGCAGGTTTTAAAAGGGTATTACCAGAGAAAACCAGAAATATGTCATTTTTAAATCAGATTTTAGACGTATTGACTCTTTTCCACAACAAATTTATAAATGGATTTCGAAAGATTGTTCTTTTATCTAGTATTCGCATGTTTTAAATTTTGAGAAAATGTGTTTATTTTTAGTATAATAAGGTTATACCATAGGTCGTTGGCAGATTTGTTAAATTTTCAAAAAAGATTTTGTATTATACCACACCCATTTCAAATCATATAATGATGCAGTAAAATAAATCAATACGTTATCTGGGTATCGCATGTTTTAGAATTTTAATTTTAGTTTAAATAAAATCATTAAAAAATATATATACGTACATGTGTTTCTTGACGAAAATTGGCCCGTTTGTGTATTTATTTGCGCACTTACAAACTAATATATTTCAGATTTTTTTACATTCTTATTTAACTTCGACATTATTGAAAAATGATAAATACTTATAATCAAAAAATAATTACAAAAAGTACATTATTTTAATAGTTTTATCATCACGCCTTTCAGCGTTTTTGAATGTAGGTATAAAATAAAGCAAATTTGGAATGAAATAAAATCGATATTGAGTTATAATGTTAAAAAGGTGGTACGGAGAATAATTAATCTTTCTCATTGTAACCGCCCTGCACGATCGTAAGAACAACTTTCGACGAAATGTAGATTTTCGGCCGCTGGCTGGTTAAACGCTCTTAAGGGGACGTATTAATTATATTATTTAATTCACCGAAGAACATAAGTTGTAATTTAAAAAAAATAAAATTATTATATATGAAGTCGAACATCAAATTATACAACTAACATTATATCGCAAAAAAACTTGTCATCAGCCTTGAGGTGTTCGAAAAATTGTTCATAAAGATCACGACAAATTATTGAATTTCATAAAACCCGTTTCATTGAAATTGTCTGTGAGTATGAATGACATGTTTTTTCAAACATGAATATTCAATTGCCCTAGGTGACAAATGTTAACTTGAGAACTCAGAACGTTTAACAGGATTCGTGCCGCAAATAGTAACTATAACAATTGTTATGACTTATTGTTATCAACTTATATGCCGACTGAAAGAAATTGCATTTAATTCTCGGAAAAATGTCTGTTGGTATCATCTTTCTTTATAAATTATAGATTGGATAATGAAACTGTGAATAGTGTATACTTACAGAGGAGTGCCTTCCATAATAGGTAAATAAGAACTGCCTATGGATCTTACTAGAAAATATAAATAACTAACTGGTTCCCGGCATGCGTTGCTAGGCTATTTAATAAAGAAATTGTTTCTCCCTGCGTGTCCTTTCTCATTCGTCTCGTTCCCCTACCGCCTCCCCTTCCTCTCCTGCGTCCCCTTCCCCTCTCGCGTTCCCACTCAGATTCCTCCGCATTCCCTCTCCCCATTCAACTCCCCCCCTTCCCCCGTCCAGCGAACCCCCCTCCCTAGTTCCCCTCCCCCCTCCCAGATTGCCCTCCCCCTCCCGGGTTCTACTTCACCCTCCCGCATTCTATACTTTTAGTCCCGGTACATTCAGCTTTCAAACAGCTCGCGTGCCACCTATTACAATATTTTATACAAATATCGTAATGCCAGAGCTCACCAGTAGTTTTATACAAATCTTGTCCCCTTAAGATGTATAAACCCTTAAGATGTATAAAATTCTCACGATCATCACTTTCAAAAATTCACGTTAAGTGGGACCAAGCGCATCACTGGGTCAAAAGTAGAAAATAAAGGTGACAAATGATTTAGACCGACGATGATATTCAAATTTTGACTCTCATCTGTGGTTCGCTAGGTTTGGTAACTTATCAGGGGTGCCCGGGTTCATGGGATCAGGTTCGTCCGGATTTTGGCGGCAGATGTGTCTGCCCACCAACAGCGTGGCAGACCAGATCGGAATAGACTGGTTGAGGGAGATCTTTTGACCTCTCCAGCAGGACTATCGGAACATTCCATTGCACCGCAGTGGAAAGGATGGATTAATTCGTCCGTCACTTCCGGACACACTGACCACCAGATTCCTACCCACCTCTCATACCCTTTTCCTTCCCAAAACTTCCTCTCCTTCCTTCCCCTAAAAAGACCCTCCAAACAGCATCCCCAAAGATGACACAGGCCCTGAGTGGCATTATTTTCATTGGGGTCTCCTGTGTGGAGCTAATGTTAAAAAAAATTCTACACAAAAAAGTGTGCGCAAGGGGCGTCACGTTTATGACAATGCCTGTAAAGATCGTTTCGGCAATGCCAGCAAACTTAACAATCAGTGCTACCCATTGGTACACCAATTAATTGGTAAAACTTTATTAAAGAAATAATGGTAAAATCATGTTGGCTTTGTTTCAAAATACCGTCGGTGCTTATTTTGCGGAAAAAGTACGAAAATTTGATATATACAATAATGAAATTGTCTTGTAATCCAGCGGTTCCGTTACGGTTACGAGATTGTGCATGTTACAAGTCAATTATATCAACCAATATCGGCTACGGCAGGCATTCTTAGTAAAAACTTCGATTGTTATTTAAAGGGGTAATTTTCTAAAAATATCAATTTATTCGATGTTTTTCCCTCTGCCTATTAAAAACTCTGTACGCCACCGTGACTTGTGAGAGGAATTGGAGGGAGATCGCAGGAGTAGCTTTGTTTTCAAGAGATGGCTAGGAATCTCAAAGACCTTTATCGCACAAATCCACAGTCCACCCTCCAAGACATAGATAAAATATATAATATCCAAAATAAGTTTATTTCAGAGAATGATTTATTAATCTGCTCCTGCTACCAAGATCTCCCATTCGTGATCGCTTATCCATATCGCAGGCATCAATAAATCTTTCCACGTCAATCAATATTAATCCATCAAAGAGCGTATAAAAACAGCATCACGGGGATTTCAATTACATGCCTCGAGGTTTGTGAGTTTGTGATACCCCAGCGCTAAGCGAGTACCGCGAACATTGGACAAGTTGAACGTAGAACAATTTGAATCAATCATCTTTTTGTGCCCGGGACATTCCATTCCAAAGGCGGGCGGGACTTTTGATCGCGGCGGCACAGAGTTATATGATTAATTAATTATCATCACCTCAATGTCTGCTCTGAGGAGACACGTCGCATTGGTCATGGACGTTGGACTGTTTATCAGCAACGGGGAGTGGTATATATTTCTTTGACGTGTTACCAATTTAATTTGAAGGTTCGCTTTTTTATTTATTTTTGATTAATAATTTTATAGTGGCAAAATTTAAAAAAAAAAAATTCGAGTGCCATTAACAGGCGGTAGAAGTGAAACTTTACCAAAATAATCTCAAACTATGAAGAACCATGGAGCCTTGAAAAGTGAGGTCATAATCAAAGCGGAATGAGCAGGCCAATGAGTGCAGACCTCGCGTCGTTTCTGTTGCATATCTCAACCAATAGGAGCCTTGATAGGAGTATAATGCGTCTGAATCCCGAATCGGTAACGGGGCTAAGGAAGTTTCGCTTAAAAAAATGTTTAAAGGTTTTTTATTTATTTGTTATAGAATCTTAAACGGTTAATAATAGTAGGTACTTTAAAAACTGAAATATTCGGAGATTACATAAAAACAAACTGAATGCTTTATTTTACTTTTGATATAGTGGCGTACAGAGCTCCGGGCCAAAAAGGCCCCTTCTATTTCATTGTGAGGTTATTGAAAAATGCCATAATTTGTGATTTTTTGTTTAAAATTACTTGAATCCTAGTGGACACTATATCGCAAAGTATTCAATTCCACTTTATATCTTACCTACATAACTAAATGTGTTTTGACTGTGGATCACTTTCTAAGGAATCGAAATATAATCGAAAATCATAGATGACAACAAACCTACATTTTGAAAATTAAACTTTTCTTAGAAAATCAACATAAGTTCCTTATTTATCGCATTAAAAATGATTATTCGCAATCAACGAAATTAATCAGAATTAAATGTACAAATAATTATTATTGTTAGATCTTGATGACATTGGATTTTGATATGTGGCCAATTTGAAAATCACGTTCTGGAGGACACTCTTAAAAAATAACGAGCTAAAATTTCCATTAAAAAATGAATGATGCACGTCTCTGGCAACATGACAAATGACAGTGTGGTGGGCACAAATGCGCGCTCAATTAGTCAGCGGTTATCCAACACAGCATCTCCGACTCTGTTGATCCCAGCCTCTTTGTTTAGCCTTTAGTACCTGGACCACGGGCCGCCCCTGCCACCACCCACCCCGCCCCGCCCAACCCTCCACGGATTATGGCTCAATTATTGGCCCCGTCCTGACTGACGACACTTTGATGCTAGAAGATACTTTAATATATTATCTGTCTAGGGTTTGGATTTTGAATAAAACGGGTGTGTTGCTTTGGTTGACTTGAATGTTGTGTGCTGGAAAACTTCATACTTTTAATGGTTTATAATAAATATAGTTTATCAGGTAAAGAGGTGAGATTTTATCTGACTTTATAGTTACTTTTGCGACAATGGCTTGGTATCTAACTAGGCCCGGATTTAATTATTTTGGAGGCCTACTCGACATCATGGAAATCTCAGCATACCTTACCAAAAACCTCTAAAAACTCTTCAATCTCAGAATATGTAATTGAAATCGCATTATAATGTTATTATTTGAACGTAAGTAGTGTATCGATTATTCATGTAGTTTCAGCTTCCTTCGGTAGATGTCGATGGCTTAAATAGTAACACAAAGTTCTGCTATATTCCTTCAGATGGCAGTTGAGTATGATATTAGAAGAGATATTTATCGTCGTTCGTATCCTAGGTACAAACGGTTACGATGATGACCGAAGGTATCGGCGAGATTGGGCGGGCTCCTCCCGTCATATTTAAAGCCTATTCTAGTAAGAACGTCCAGTATAATATTCAAGACAACTTACTATGTTTTGGGTATCTATCAAATAAGTTACAGGTTTGTGAGATTACTAGTTTATTTATTAAGTTGTCCTAAATATTCCAATGAATATTAAACTGAACATACGTCTTTACTAGACTAGGCTCTAAGTAGTACTGCAGCTGCTGAGAGCGGGCTGGAGGAGCCCGCCCAATCTCGCCAATACCTTCGCCCATCATCGTAACCGTTCGTACTTAAGATACGAACTGTGAGACTACCCTTTCGTCGGAAGTAAATATAGTCCTACTGGCTCTAGGCAGTGTAGATATTTTTTCAAACTGTTTCGAACAGCACATTATTACAGAAAAAGTTTTGTTTGTTTTCAGAAGATACGATGTACCTATCCAAGTCATCTTTTTTTTTTTTTTTTTTTTTTTTTTTTTTTTTTTTTTTTTTATTTATTGAAACATTTATTATAATTACAATTTTACAACAAAATATTTTTTTTTACAGGTTTTTTTTTACTACTCTTCCATTAAAAGCATTTGCTTGTGTATGGAAGGGGAGTGTACATAAATGCTATTAGTTATTAGTTAGGTATAAGTTAGTACTTAAATAATGAATTGTACATAAATATATGTGAGCTGCAGTATTTATTTGATAATGGTGTGTTTTTTTTTTTTTTTAAAGAAAGAATGTTATGGAGAACTAAGATATTTGTAAGATTAGTTGACAGTAGTTTTTTTTTTAAGAATATTTTTTAAATGTCTCTTGACAGAGAGCAGTATTCGGGTTTTATCATTGATGCTTCTGATTTCTTCTGGTAGACGATTGAAAAAAGTTCTTCCCTGATAAGTATAATGATGCTGTGCAAAAGACGTATTTAGTTTTGGGCATAGAAAAACATGTTTAAGTCGAGTTCTGTTTTCATTTAAAAATGGATATTTATCTTTTTCTTTTATTATTTGAATTACTGAATTTTTAATATATAAATCTTTAAATGTGGGAACTTGAAATTCTTCAAACAGGCGTTCAGTTGGGTAGTCTAAGGATTTTTTTAATATAATTTTAATAATTGTTCTTTGTACAATTTCTATTGGAAGAAGGTTACATTTATACGCGGATCCCCAACTAATAATAGCGTATTGTAAAGTGGATTGAACTAAGGCATAGTAGATTAAATATAGATTTTTTACGGACAGAAAATTTCTAATTCTTAAAAATATATATATTAATTTTCTGATTTTGTTTACTACTTGACATATTTGTTCCTTCCATTTCAGATTTTTATCGATAATTACGCCGAGATATTTAATTTTATTTGTTGTTTTTAATATTGTACAGTTTGATTTGCAATAATGTTGGCTGTGAATTTTAGTGTTATCGTGTATGACAATGTTAAAATTTTTGGGAGCGTCGTTTGGATGGATTGCAAATGGAATTACAAATGTCTTTTCACTATTTAGTGATAGTAAATTAGTGTCGAAAAAATTCTTAAGCGTATTGATGTCTTCTGTGGCCTGTAATTCTACATTTTCCCAAGTATTTTCACTTATTATTAAAACTGTATCATCGGCGTATGATGTAATTTGACCATGTAGATGTTGAAAAAAAATATCGTTTACATATATGGTAAAAAGGATTGGTCCAAGCACTGTACCTTGGGGGATTCCAAAGCTTGAAATCTCTTGATCACTATTAATACAATTGATTTTTACCACTTGAGGGCGGTTTTTTAAGTAGTTGGTGATCCATTTAATCGCGTTGCCTTTTATGCCAATATCATTTAATTTTTTTAATAGTATCTCATGGGATATGCTATCGAAAGCCTTTCTGAGGTCAATAAATATGCCCGCACATTTTTTACCTTTATCTAATGATTCGTAAATGTATGAAGTTACGTTAGCAATTGCATCTTGTGTGCTGAGTGATTTAATAAAACCAAACTGGTTTTTGTTTAGTATTTTATTACTATCTAGGAAATTTACCAATTGTTTTTTTACTATTTTTTCAAAGATCTTTCCTATGTTAGAAATTAGACAAATTGGGCGATAATTCGTTACTTGGTGTGGATCACCAGATTTGTAAATAGGTGAGATTATTGTGTTTTTGTAGTTCATTGGAAATATTCCTTTCGTTAAACTCAAGTTTATTAAATGAGTGATGGGTTTTATTAAGTAAGATTTCATAGATTTTAACATGTGTGTCGTAATAGAATCAAAACCGGGAGACGAACCTCCTTTCATATTTTCTATTATTTTTAAGATTTCACATTCTGTTGTTATTTCAAATGTTGAAAGTATATTACGTTTCTGTAAATTTTTATTTTTATGTTTTTCCGGGTTAGAAGGTTTATGAATATTTTTTGCAAGATTTTTTCCAACATTTGCAAAGAAGGAATTAAATATGTTTGCACATTGTTTAGGCTGTAAATTGGCATCTATAATTTTTTTATCATGTTCGATGTACTTAATATTTTGAGTTTTTTTTGTATTGTCTATGGCCATATTCACAGTTTTCCACATTTGCTTATGATTATTTTCTGAAGATAATATTTTATTTTTAAAAAACTCTTCCTTACTTTTTTTAATATAAGAAGTTAATTTATTTTTATATTTTTTATAAAAATTATATGCTTTTTCATCATGGGGATTTTTTAAAGTTGTTTTATAAAGTTTTTCTTTGTTTCTGATAGATATTATAAGTGCTTTGGTAATCCAAGGTTTTAAACATCTTAATTTTGATTTTATGTGTATTATTATTTCAGTTGTCGAATTTTTAATGTGTTGTGACAGGATTTTTTCAAAGTTAGTCGAACATATTTCAGTATCATCACTCTTTAAAACATTGTTCCAATCTTCCTTTTTTAGTTTTTCGGAGAGAATAGTCATGTCTATTGTTGATTTTTTGGGTATTAAATTATGTTTTTTATGTTTAATATTATTATTATACAGAAGTAAGCATGAATGATGATCAGTTATGTTAGTTTTCCAAACAATTGATTTTAGTTTGTGAAGATCTTTAATGTTTACGTTTGTCCAAATGTGATCTAAACAAGATGGAGTATGTTCTTTTATTTCTCTAGTATTTTTATTTATGCAAGATATGAAATTTTGTTCAGTCATACAATTGATGTATTCAGTTTTGTTATTATTTTCTATTTTTTCATTAATGTTCACATTAAAATCACCCACCACGAAGCAGAGTTTATTTTTTAATTTTAATAATATGTATTTGAGGTCGTTAATAAACGTAATAATACTCGAGCCATGCGTTCTATAGATAGCTATTAAATGATATATTGATTTACCGAGTTTGAAATGTACTTCGATGCAGTTTACCAAATGTATTGGGTGTTCTATAATGTTAACAATACTAAATTTATTATTTGCAAATATTATTATTCCCGAATTTTTGTTGATATCTACTTTGGTAGAAATATAATTGTACTCAGGTAAGTGATAAGACGGTGACTCAGCGTTCGTAAATGTTTCGGTTAACACTATGAAGTCCGGCTTTTTAATTAAATTATTTATTTTTAAAATTAGTTCATCTAAATTTTTCTGAATGCTACGGATGTTTATGTGCAAAATAATTATATCATTGATGTTTTTAGAAATAATTTTGTTACATGAATCAGTACAAATACATTCATATTCTTGAATTTTAATATTTAATTCTAATTCACTATTTACGAAATCATCCATTTAATTAATGCATTTTTGGTTGTATTTTGCAATATTATATATAAGTTTTTTTATTCAATGTCGTAGTTTATTCTTTCTTTGGCTAATTTAAGCATGTAAGAACGAAACTTACATGTTTCGCTGTTTGTTCGGTGGTCTATTTCATTCATTTTACTGTTGAAGGAGTTTATTTCTTTCTTCTTGTTAGCTGCGTGACAGTTGGCGCATTTGGGCGGTAGTTCCAGGGATTTACACTCGGAGATGGGATGATCTTCTGAACAGTGCTTGCATGTTGGTTTATTCATTTTATTGTAGCATTTTTGTGCTGTGTGTCCGAATCTTTGACAATGGAAACATTGGGTAAGAACGTTACAATCGGTTACATAGATTCTCATGAATCCTAGATGATTTTTTTTTCTATTTATAAGATGAAGTCTCAATTCTGGATTTGTTTGGAGAATTAAGTTTTTGTTGTTAGTTTTTTTGTTCGTAATGATGGCTTTAACTTGTAATATGTTTTTATCTTGGTATTTTTCACATATCATTTTGATGTCGTTGTTTTGTTCAATTATGTCTTCTAAGAATTCTTTTTCGGTATAGTCTTTGTCAAGTCCTTTGAATATTACGCATGGATCCGTTTTCACAAGTACCTCCGCTATTATGGTTTTGTCGACTTCATTTATCTTATCTTTTAATTTTTTTGCCTCTTCTTTTTCTGGGCATGTTATTATAATGTTTTTTTTTGTTTTTTTAATTTCACTTACTCGAATTCCCAACTGCGATATTTTGATTTTTTGTATTTTCTCTTTTATTTTTTCAGTGTCTTCTTCTTTTAAGCTTTTTATAATTATAGGAAATCGTTTTTCTTGCGTTTGTGGTATTAAGTTTTTTACTGCCGAAGAGTATGAAAATGAGTTTTTTTGTGTTTGGTTTTTTTCTTGAATTTCACATTTTTCTTGTAATTTAGCTAATTCTATTGCCATGTGGGATATCATTTCCATGATGTTATTTATTTCTTTCATCATTTTTGATTTGGTTTCTTTGGTAAGTTTATTTTCTTCTATGATTGTATGTAAGTCGCTTATGTTTTGTTTCGCCTTAGTAATGAAGGCATGCGGATCAACCGCTTCCTCCATTTTCACTGGTTATGAATTATTTTATTTTCGGTTAATTTATATACTTTTAAAGTTTGTCTGGGTTTGAAAGTGTTATTTTATTTATCGCCGCTCACTCGCGTCCAACACCGTTAGAGGTTTAGGCGACACTGAATATATATATAATATGAATATTTATATTAGGGATTCCGAGGGCGTAAAGATCCAGTATTCGTTGTCCACAGTGTATAGATGATACGAGTACGTCACCTGGCTAAGTCCGTGGGTCATGATATATAGTGTCACCTTCCTTTGACAAGAGGAAGAATGGCGGCCCATTCAACAACTAGAGTGATGGACGGGGGCAATTTGTCTTCACGGGGTCATTCTGACACTGGCAAGAAAGACATTCTTAGTACTTACTCGCACCTACGTTCTAAGAGATCAACCTTTACATATAACGTTAAAAATTAACTCTAATTTAAACAAAAAAGCATATCTTTATACAGCGTAAGAGTACTTTATAAATGCTAAAATTATAAATAAAAATTTTAGGAGCTGAAGGAGGAGAAGGAGCAGGAAAGGAAAACGGAAATTTGTTGAACAGATATTTTGATTTAAAAAGGTAATAATGAAACTTTGTTCAACTGCTGATCGAAATTTTAATATCGATAAAATAATTATTAAGTATCGGCATTCCGAATTTCATCTGATCCAAAAGGGAACGTACCCATACTACGTGACCCACTTTTTGCAATTTTTAACCCCCTCCCCCCCGGTGACCACATGTAGTATATTCCAAGACCCCCCCCCCTACCCCTACAGTTTTCACGTAGTAAATCATAAATATGGTTTTGAATTATTTCTTGCTAACAAAAAGTTTTGAAAAAATTATTTGGCTTATATTTGTCATTATTAATACGGCGCTCGCTGCGTGACGGCAAGAGTGCGTGCATACCTATAATTAAAAGTGGAAAAAATATTAAAAAGTTAATGGAAAAAGTATAAAAAGATTTCTAGATTGACTGCGTGATAAAAACCTAAACCCCCCCCCCCAAGGGGGGGGGCTTAGGTTGTGACCAGGTGTGGTATTTTGAAGATCCCCCCCCATAAACAGGTCACGTAGTATGGGTACGTTCCCTAACATATTTTCCTTGAATAATATCTATATATTATTTGCTGAGCCGAAAAGGTAATTATATGAAAATACCTCTTTAATTTATTACATGTTAAAGAAATGAAAAAATTCACAGTGTATCTTTAAATGCTGCTTTAGACATTAATTTGCCGAGGTTGGAAAATTATTATGCTCCATTTTTAACAAATCGTGTTTTTTTATTTCACAATTTTTGCTTGATTATATATATTTTTTAAATAAGCGAGCTCCCTATAACATTCGTATTTACATACCCCCCTTTCAAACCATCCTCGTCTTCTATTTAAATACTACTCAGTCTCAAAGAAGTAGACATCTTATGGGCGTTTTATAAGATGCATTTTTTCTACCAGTTTCCATACATCAACATCGATTCGAGATGAAAAAATAATGTATTTTATTTCCTCGTACAGTTTAAGATTATTATTTTTTTTACATTAACTTCACACAGAAGGATCTGAGGAAAATAATATCCGTGAATTTTCCTCATTTCAATGCTGTGTGAAGGGTTTTTTGGAGGAGAGGAAGGAGTGAAAATGAGTCGTGAAGAAACCTATGTTGTAGGAGGGAGGAAACACAGAGGCCGTCATTTGATATTTATCGTCTGTCATTTTTTATGCACTTAATTATATTATGTGGAAAATTTCCAATTTTTTTTCATTTAGTATTTAAATATTTATAATTGGTACATCTATAATGATTTTTTAATTTATATTATGATTTTTTAAAACTCTTCAGGATTTTTATTTGTAAATTATACAAGATTTTTTAACCTTCTTATTATTTACAATAGCCGTTATTACTAACTTACACGATCATTAATTTACTAATTGAGCTAGAACTCCCTCACCAAACACAAGAGCATTGTCTCTTTGGTGAGGAAAGGCAATTTTTAATTTATTTTTTGTTAACCTTATGTAACTATGTATTTGTTGTAACTTCATATGTATTTTTAATAAACATTGCCAATAAAAAAAATAAAAAAATAAAAAAAATATTTAATACTAATTTTGAATGTGTATAAGTATTCGGTATTGTGAATTTTGCGTGTTTTTTGATGATTTGTTGACGACAAAGACAAAGACAAATGACATAATGCATGCGTGTTATCTATGGTTATGTTCCAAGTTTTGTCTCTTTTTACGATTTAATACCATCCCAAAATATTATTTCTTCTTTAATGACAACTATCTGTATGAAATCATAAGTACTAAAATAATAATCGTGTAAAGCAAAGATTTTTCGTATGGGTTCCCTGTATCTATATGTATAGTTTCCATGTGGGAATCGGTATGAAAAAAACATAATGTAAAGCACCCATTCGTCTTGGCCATTGCACAGTCTAATGTCGCAAACCCTTTAGTATACGAGTTTCGTAATTTCTAAAAAGGCAGATTAATATTGTTATGTTACATATTTGTGCGTAGGTACAAAACTACCTATGATTACAATTTATGTAAGTAATCGATGGCTTTTTCATACTTATTATCTATTTACGTACTGTTAGTAATAGATACGTACTGTTTACCTATTTGGAAAGCTTTTGAAATCTGTTATTATGCCTTCGTTTTTTCTTTAGATTTCATGAAAACAATATTATTTGCCAATATGTTAAATGCGACTAAAAAGGAAAATCTATTCATTTTGCGGCTGGGCCTCCATGTCAAGGCGGCCGCGGCCCTCGTCTCATCAATCACCCTTTCACCTCGTGCATTGTCCGCTCGAGGACGCAGCCATCTAATATGTGAGACCTTGTCACTAATTTGTGGTGCGCTTAACTCCTAAATGGTTAATCCGCCTCACAATGGGAGGTTTTCAATAGAGGGGCGATGTCGCAGTGTCCTGGTGTCCTTTTACGGCCGCGCGGTGACGGAAACCACAATATCTTGACTAATTGATCGGTGGTTTCCGAGATAAAGAGGTACCAACTTGACTACGTGAGAAAAAAACCGACTTGCTCGGAACAACTCAATCAGGGAACAAATAGGTTCATAAAACGTAGGTTCTATTTGTTGGTGTCTATGTACCCTCGTACCCCGCATTTACGTTTATTTTGTTGTTGTTTTTTTATATTAACTCCACATAGGAGGCCCTTAGGAAAATCAGGGCATATGTCTTCTGAAATTCTGTGTTGAAGGTCTTGTTGAGGAGACGATGAAATGAACATTAGTCTCGAAGAGACCCGTGTTGTAGGTAAGGAAACACAAAGGCCGGCAAATCGTTCCACAGCGGAGCTGTTGAACACAAGAAAGAGTCGAAGAAGCGACCAGTTCTCATGTGACAAATGTCAACCGTGCACATATGTTTCGCGTGTTTCCCGACTACGCACCGGTGCCGAAGGGATCAATGATGCTAGTTCCTCGGAGCATCTTCCATTGAAATACCGACAGAACAAGGATAGCTTTCCCACCCGTCGCATGTGCTCTAAAGATTGCAACCCGTTTGTTAAGTTAGGAGAATCAATCATACGGTTCTGCACAGAGTCGAGGGTTTTTTCAGGTATTTTGGGACTTCGGACCAGAGGAGACTGCCAAATTCAACCGTGGGGCGCACTTGTAACTTGTACAGGGTTATCATTAGTTGTATACTAATTAAGTATCTGCGGGCCCTGGTACAATACGCTCAGTTTTTGAGGGGCTAACTTACTCGTAACTCTGGCTCCGATGGAGCCCCCATATCTGAGCTGGTCACTCAGAGTTACACCAAGCATATCGATGGAGGGCATGTTCGGAAGATTGCTTCCATTGAAGGAGACTAGATTATCATTTCGATCCCTTTTAGCGATTGTTATTGTGTTGCAGTGGCGGTCCGTGAGTTTTCAGTGAGCTAGAGTGCTAAGATTGAAAAATACGATGTTATTGATGTTGTTTTAGCTGAAAACGATTTTTTTTCAAACTTTCTACTTTTTTGTATGAAGATATGTATACTGAAATGTGGATGCGGCGCATCATGAAAATCTTCATACAAAATGTTGAAATTATGAAAAAAAAAATCGTTTCAGCTACAACAACATCAATAACGTTATATTTTTAAATCTTAGCACTCTAGCTCGCTGAAAAATCACGGACCGCCACTGTTGTGTAGGTACCCTTACAACAAATAAAGCCACTGGACTTATAATAATCTCAATATATATCAGTGCCAAATTTAAAACACAAATAATAAGAATTTGTATTCTGAATAGTAGCCGTTTTCTTAAAACCATTGTTTTATTGATTTGTTCCGACACCAATATTCTTATACGAAGAAACGCTCCGTGCTTTAAATCCAATTCAAAGCTCTGGTTTTCATAGTCTGACCGAAGTTTCAACTCGAAGGGTTGGAATTTAGAATCAAGAAGCGACATCAACGAACGGTAATATATGAAGCCGCCAACTTAACAAAAATACTATGTATAAAATTACCTGCGAGCATAACATTTATTAATAAACCATTGCATTGTCAGTCCATTCCTTATGGAATGCTATAAATTGTTCGTACCGAACAACCACCGCCAGTGCCCAACCGAACAACGTGGCCCAGCATATTTTGCTGCTAAGTGATATCTCTAGGTCTCTTGAAATTTTCAAAGATTTCAAGAGTCATACTAGGTAGAAAGTAGAAACTACTGTAAAATGTCGTTTCATACATCTTGAGCAGTTATTGAGATATTTTTCACAATAAACCGGTACCTATATGTATGTTTGGGTGGCTTTTAAAAGCCATTTTTTACTATTATCTTCTGTTGATAGTTGTGAACAGGTTGAGAAAAGATATTCAAAGTTAGAAAAATGAAACAATACAACTTTGTATAAACCACTTATATAATGTGCAAATCCGACCGGTTTCGGAACAAACGTTCATTCGTCAGGGAAAGCTTATACTAATTTGACCGTTTCGAACAATATTTTATTATGGTAGGGGGTGGAGCCGTTGTTAGTTAATAATGTAGATTGGGTGGGTAGGTATTAGTGTAGAGTGGGTGGGTAGGTATTAGTGTAGAGTGGGTGGGTAGGTATTAGTGTAGAGTGGGTGGGTAGGAGAACAAATCCATGATTGGGCTATATGACAATATTTTTTGTTTGTTGATAATAGATTCATTATTTTTAAGGGATTTTTTAATTTCCAAAGCTTCTAAGTTATCTAAACGTTTTCCTTTATGATTTCATTTTCCTATAATGGATAACCACAAAGTAATAGCTACATTCAAAAATATATTCAAAGTTGTTTAGCTATGTAAAATCTTCTACTTCAAATTGTCTTTCGCTAAAAAAAAATATCACCATGAAAATTTCCCGAGACATTTTTAAAGTTAGGCACAGCTTTTCAGCAATTATGGACTGCGTACCATTGCCTCACCATCAGGTAGCTAGGTACCTATGCACTTATTACCAATACAGAATGAATTATTTGTAGTGGAAAGTTTAAGTAAATTAAATTTAAATTATGTCACTTTGATTGAAAATTAGTTGGGTTCCTACCTAGGCGTCGTTAGTTCAATTGCTACGCCGACCAAGTCCTCCATCATTATTTATATAAGTCACAAGATTTGAAAAATTGTCAGATTATTCGTAACCCGGGAATGTTGTCAGCATTTATAAATGAAAAATGCAATTTTCGCTAAAAAATTCCGGTGGATTTGTTATTATAAAATGGAAAAAAATGGTAAAAAAGTTCCTCTGATTACCTGTTGATTTATGTGTAGAAATAGTGTGCTAAATTTCAAAAGGATCGGTCAAGAAGATTTTGAGTTTTGATGTTCACGAACTTCAAAAATTTGTTTGCGAGTAAATCTTTTTTTCGAAATATACTTGAATCGAGCATGAGAGCCGGTCGCTTGATTTGCTGTATCTTCGTTAGTTTTGCTCCGATTTACTTGAAATTATGACATGATACTCTCATTCAGTTTTAAAATCTTATGCCCCCCCCCTAAAAAAATAATTAAGCTAGAGTATTTTGGCATCGAGAAAAGTACACGGCTCTTCCAATCTAAAATGAAAGAAACATTAAAAATTGTGTGTTAAGCTACATTTTTCCCAGACCTAAATTCGTGGGTTCAGATTGTTGACTTATGAAGCTGTCTATCTGTTATTTTTTTATTATTTTTATTTATTTATTTATTTATTTCAAGATTTTTGTTTATACATTACAATGATAATATATGCAAGATTACAAAATAATTCATGTTTTAGTCTACTACTCCATAAGTTGAGCTCTAGGAGTTCATGTTTATGGGAGGAGTATTTTACATGCAAAAAAAATTATAATAATGTTCATTATGTAAACAATTTTCAAAGAACTAATAATAATAATAATAATAATTTTATTTTAGTAATTTGTACATTTAAGTTTACAAATTTCTAATTGATAATAATATTTCATATTCACTATATTTTTTCAAGTTTTATGTAGCTCCTACAATACATCTTGAACTTTGCAATTGGTGTGGACTTTAAAGTTTCTGGTAGTGTGTTATACAACTTCATTCCCTTGTACAGTAGACTGTTCTGCGTATTCGCTTTGTCCTTTTTTTGTAGCCTAATTTCCTTGCACGTCCTTGTATTATATCTGTGAATGTCTTTATTGTATAATATTTTATTTGAGAAGTATTTTGGTAACGTGTTGTTCAATATTTTGTGAATAAATACCATCGTGTTCAAGGTCAGCATCTGTTTCACGGTCAACCAATTTAGTTCCTTTAACATTTTAATAATTTTTGAAAATCTGTTTCGTCGAAGAATTATTCTCATTGCCCTGTTTTGGAGAATTTGTAACTTATTTTGTTCTCTTTCGTTACATAGGAAAAGTATACTTGAGCAGTAGTTGAAGTGTGGAGCAATAATTGAATTGTATATGGTGATTGCTGTTTTTCTAGAAATTTTTGGCCGAATTCTTCCAAAAAAAGATATCTTTTTGCCAATTTTCTTTTGGGTGTATTCAGCATGTCTATTGAAGTTTAGTTTCGAATCTAATATAACTCCTAAGTATTTCATTTCAGTAACATTTTCAATAATTTCACCATCAATTTTAATTTTGCTTTCACTGGATGTCTTCTTGTATCCAATCACCATACATTTTGTTTTTTTTTGTATTTAATTTAAGCTTATTTATTTTTAGCCATCTTGATACATCATTTAGTTCATTATTTAAAATGTGTATTAGTTCTTCATAGTTATCTCCAATTAGGTATATTAGTGTATCATCGGCAAATAGTCGTACTTTGCATTTTGAAAATATTTTCACCATGTCATTAATATAGAGTATGAACAATAGAGGTCCAAGGACCGATCCCTGTGGTACTCCTAACTTATTTTCCATTGGTTTTGAAAATTGATTATTTATTTTTGTTACCTGCTTTCTGTCTCTCAAATACTCTTGTATTAATTTAATGGCTACAGATGAGAAACCAATTTCTTTAAGCTTTCTTATTAGTATGTCTCGATCTATAGTTTCGAATGCCCTTTGAAAATCCAAAAATATTGCTAAGATAAATTTATTATTATTCATTCCTTCCTTCCATTCTTCGACAATTACGTTTAATGCTGTTTCACATGAGTTATTAGATCTGAACCCTGATTGCTCTTGGTATAAAATATCGTGTTTATCTAGATATTGCAAAATTTGTTCTTTTATTATAACTTCAAGAATCTGCTCATATTTTGGTAAGGTGTTGATTGGTCGAAATTCTTCACATTTTCTGGTATTTTTAACCTTTGGAACCGGTATAATAGTAGATAGTTTCCATGACTGTGGAAATTTTCCTTCTTCAATCGTCTCATTGATAATATTTAATAGAGTAGATTCAATTACTGGAAAAGCATCTCTTATTTTACTAATAGTTAATCCATCAGAACTATTCTTTGATTTTATTTTGTTTAAAATGTTAAATAAATATTCTGCATTTATTTTTCTGAAGACCAATGATTCTTTGTTTGGGTCGATATTATCACTTGTGGGATTAACAGCAATGTTGGGTATTAATTTGTTAATTTGAATGATACTTTCAATAAAATATTTATTAAAGTTATTAGCCATGTTTTCTTCGTTTATCTCTTTTGGAAAGTTTACAATTTTTATGTCGTCTTTGTTTTCGCCATGTAGTAATTCTTTTATGCTTTTCCAAATTTTTTTGGGATCCCCTTCTTCTGAGTTTATTTTATTTTTTATGTACTTATTATGCATTCTTTTTATGTCTTTGGAGTATTTGTTTCTCGCTTTTTTGTAGTTATCCCAATCCGTAATACTATAAGGCATGCTCTTTTGTAAAATGCATCTCTATCGTGCTGCATTGTACGTAGTTCGCTTGTGTACCATTTATTATTGTTTCTTTTATGTATCTTCTGTTCTGGAACAACTTTATCAATAGATTTTTTTAAGTTAAATATCATCTGGTCAGCTTTTTGGTTATATTCCATTTGATTTATTCCATTCCAATTAATAGTCTCTAAGGATTGAATGAAAATTTCCTTATTGTATTTTTTGTAATTTTTAAATGTTGTTATTTGTGTTTCGTTACTGGAGTTGCATTTTTCTCTGTCATTTATTAGAATTTGAATGATGTTATGGTCGGTAATTTTAGGATTATCTAGTACATTAATATTTAAGTTGAATTTATTTGAGATTACCAGATCAATCGTCGTTTTTGAGATATTTGTAATTCGTGTAAAATCTTTGACTAATTGTTTCATCCCTGCAGCTTGTATAATAGATTTCAGTTTTTTTGTGTATATGTCTGCATTTGCTTTAACATTTATATTAAAATCTCCAGCTATAACGTTTATATTTTCATCTTGTAAATTTTCCATGCACCATCTTTGAAAATATGTTAAAAAGTCGCTCTTGCTTGTGTTTGGTGATCTATAAATTACAGTATATACACCTTTCTTGGTTCCTGATTTAATGGTGATGGCTAAGATCCAACAATGTTTTTCAAATTGATTGTTCGATATTACTTCATATGGAATTTTATTGCTTAAGAGAATCATCACTCCTCCTGTATGTCGACTATGTGAGTCGCAACGGATGGTATTATAATGTTCAAATCTAATTTCACTATCTTGAATATCTTCAGTAACATGTGTTTCACTCATCATAAGCATAAAAGGTTTCTTCTCCTCTAAAAGTATTTTTACCTCTTCGTAATGTGCCATGATGCTTTGTATATTCAGGTACATAATTTCATCTTTCTCGTAACTTTTTTTTATAAAAAAGAGATTCTGCTCATTTTTGCTTCTAGTTTTCTTTTATAAATTGGGCATTCCTTGCTCATGGCTGAGTGACCACTATTTAGTTTCAGCTAGTCATTATACAATTGATGCACTGAATATCCTCATCGGTGCAATCTTTAACATCATGATGTTTTGCGCATTTTGAACAAGATTTTAGGTTTCTGCAATCTATAGCCTTGTGATTAAACCCATTACATTTAAAACATCTCATGATATTTAAATTATCAAAAACCCTGCATCTGTCCCATCCAATATTTATTTTTTCTGCTTTTAACATCCTGTGGTATGTCTTTCCGTCAACGTCAGCATATATGGTGTAGCTTGTTTGATTTCGTAGATTTTTTGTTTCTTTTACAAATGTTACTTTTATTTTTGAGTGCTGTTCAAAAATAAACTCATTTTGACATTTAATTTTCCTTTCCATTTCTTCAAAAGAATATTTTTCGGTTAAGCCTATAATTTTGACAGATGGATTTTTTTCTTGAGGGATTTTTACATCATATTTGTCACCTATCTTTGAAATTATTTGCTCCTCCATCTTTTGTATTGCAGCTACGTTCTTGCACTCCACTATTACTGCCCCTTGTTTAAAATTTCTAATTCCAGTAACACCAAAATTAACAGGATCTATATTTTGTTTTATTTCATCTTTTGTTACTATATTTTTTTGATCCTTATCTTTCGGCTTAATAATGATGACAGGTTCATGTTTTTTACATTTACTTGGTTCTTCAATAGATTTACCATACTTCGTAATTTCAGCATACGATTTAGACTCAATATTTAATTTTAAATCTTCAATGTTCTTATCAATTTTATATAATGACTGATACAATCTGTCGAGTCCCTCCCCTTCTTTGGTAGTTGGTGCCTTGTATTCTTGGACCATGGCTTCAATATGGTTCAACATTTCACACATTGCCTCAGTTAGGGAGGTTTTTTGATCCTTTGACAAGATGTTAGATGTTAATGTCTTATTAAAATTTTTCATTAAATTTTTTGCATTTTTTAACCTCTCTTCTGGAGTTAGGGAAGTCATTTTAAATTATTAACTTTTATTTAATAAAAATAAATAAATATTATTTTAATTTTTATAACTATCACCATCTATTGGGCAATAGTTGTATTAAAATATTTTCTTTTTGCAGATTACGCATGCATTGCCATCTGTTGATCAGTAGAGTAACTTAATTAATTTTATTACTGTATGTAGGTATTTACTGCCCTCTATTGAAAGGTAGCATAAATATACCATATGTAGGTAAACCATACAAGTTATTCAAAATCACAGTTATTTGACTTTATAAAATCAGTTTCTCTTATGAAAATGGTTCAGTACGTACATAATATTAGCCCCAGAATTACCGCAGCACAGTGATGCACTGCTACACCAGTTTTTAATGATCAAAATAAACTTTTTTGCGTATTTTTGTACTATTTTTACGGAGCAAAATTAAACTTGACGTCTGGCACTAACTGTTGTTGTTGTCGAACCCATGAAATAAATATCTTAGGTAGGTACACAATTTAGACAATTTAGACAATATCAATACAATTTTTTTTAATATTAAATATTGCTGTTTAAGTAAGGGTAAATTTATATTAATATTATATTAATTTTATATTAATTACATCTAGGTAGGTACCTAATTAATATAAAATATTATATTAATTAGGTGCCTACCTAGATGTAAGCCACTAAGTGGCTAGTCTAATCTCGCTTTAAACCCCAGTTTCTATCCTAGAAGTCTCAGTTGTAAATCACTAGTTATAAATCTTAATTGTAAGACACTAGAATAAATCTTAGCTGTAAGTTATTAATTATTAGTGACAAATTATAGATTAAATAAATAAAGCATTTAGAGCCTTCAAGGTGATTTTTCCAACAACGCTATATAAATAATCCAATAATAAGAATGCTTACCTCCTGGAGAAGGCAGCCTCGCAGTGTGCGCAGCGGTACTTGCGGTCCCCAGTGTGTAACTTGACGTGCCGGTCCCGCGACCGCTTGTGCTTGAACAGGCGCGAGCAGAAGTCGCAGCGGAAAGGCATCTGGTCCGAGTGCGTCTGGAAAGCACAAACAAAATACCTATTACATTAATAGTATTAAATATTTTTACCGATTGGAACCTCCCCTAAAAGAAGATTTCAATACGTTAAGGAAAACTAAAAAAGAGTGGTTAAGAAATTAGTCCGTTCACTAGGCCGCGCCGCCACGCAAACTGAAATCTAGGAAGTTTGTCAAAGAACCACCCTGGTCTTATAGATCCCGCAATGAGTCATCCCGTCTAGGCAGAGTATTGGCATATTGCTAGCCAATTCAAGGGAGCCTGCTGGGCTCAACAGCTCCAGTCTGGAGCCAGTAAGACGATGGCATCTCCAATTGGGGTATGTTGTGTGGCTGAAGGTAGTGGGGAGGGGAAGAAGATGGGGAAGAGGAAGGTAGGGAGGTACCTGACTATTCAGATCTGGTCACCAAACACGGCAAAAGCCATTTCAAGCAACGTTTCGATTCTGAATGGTGGTCTTACACCAGGGCGATACTGAGAGTATCTTCCACTCTGGAACGTGCTGCAAATATACTACACAGATTAATTAATTAATTGTGAAATAATTTTAATTAATCAAATAAAATTTATTTGCCCACGCCGGGATTCGATCCCGCGACCTTCGGATTGCGAGTCAAGAGCCTTACCACGCCAGCCGTCAAATCTCCAAATCTATGCAAATGAATAATCGTGGTTTCAAAAATTTCCTCATTTCTCCAAAAATAAATTTCCTCACTTATTCAAATGAGAATCGGATATTGTTCCGTTTCTTTTCATCAAAATACCTTCATTGGTCTAGAAGTGGGAACCTTAGAAAGCAATTTTTTGTTTGTGTCTCCCCAAATAAAAAATATCATCTCTTCTTTCAAGCTTTATCTAAAATTGCTTCCCCTCCATTCAACATCTCATCTCTTCTAAGTGTGAAATCGACTCCGGTTTTCCAGATAATTATGAAATTTTCCCATTTAAATAAAATTATTATATTCATTCACCTTCCCCCTTTCCATAATTTGAAATGATGGCAAAATATGACATAAAACCGCACTGGCCAATAGATTCTGTGGTATTTGGATAGTGGAAGCAGTCCGTAAGGAATGGAGACGTTTTTTTATGGCTGTAGTGGCAATGATGAAGATCTTTTTGAGGCTGCCATCTTTTTGGTGTGATTGCAAAGATTTACCAGAATATTTTTACAATACATGTTGGTGGTGTCTTGGATAAGCCCACCAATTTTATATAAATGCGACATCTTTCATTTATTAGGATTAACTTGTGGAAGCTTAAGGCAATCCAATAGTTCAGGAAAAAATCGAAATCGGAATTCATGCCCCTTTTAAGGGAGGAGTTTGAAAATACTTAAGAAAAAGCTTTTGGAAAGGTTGGAAAAGGCATTTGAGAATTTTTTTTACAGGTTGATTTCGTAAAAACCTGTAAAAAACATTAACTCTTTTTTATCGTAATAATTGTTTATCGTAATAAAACTGAAATTTAAAATTGATTTCACGAAATCAAGCGACGCGAAGTCACACGTTCATCTCCCGCTCTGTCCGGGGCGTGACTGATACGAAATAGGTGTGGCGTTGGCACTGTGGGCAGTAATTCTTCGGTGGACACCATAGGGTTCACTTTGAAAAACCGAATTCGTCGACTAGCGGCCGTGTTGTAAAATAACAACGCGAAAATGCAAATTTTATTTTATTTTGGGAAGATCGGGCGTAAATATCAATTTTTTTTGCGATTATTATAAAATAAACTGAATTTGCAACATTATAAAATAAAATAATATCCGAAAAGAGGTTTATAAATAGGAGAGTTTGGACTTGAAAGTGTTTTCTATAGACCTTGTACTTTATTTTTTTATAAGCTTATTAAAAGACTGATATTTTTAAGGGTCAAGGTATGTTCTACACGCAATATTTAATTGAAACATTTTTATACTTCTGAGCGATCAAATTTTCAAAACAAAAACATATGATTTGGAATGTAATCCGATGGCAAAAGCTCACGCCAGTCTCTTTGAGACTAGACGATCTGGTTTCGAGTCGGATGTGACCATTACCTTTTTTTATTTTCTATGTATTTATCGATACATTTTATCATTTGTCGATGGCCATTAAAATTTCAGAAGAAGTTGAGATTTGAGAATAGGTTGTTATAAATTGTTTTGAAAAGGGTCCCGGAAAGTACACCTTGACATGGCGTATTGTAGTTGAGAATATTATTTGATGATAGAGATATTTTTAGAGGTGTGGAAAGCAAGAGATAAAGAATTACTTAATCCTTTTTTTAAACGTGACACGGTTTTGAAAACTAATGTTAAGCCAGTGATATCTGAGGTTAGTTCTGATGAAAGGTAAGCATTGTAATAATATTATGATTTGAACAACAAAATAATCCCTTATCCAACACCCCATCACAAACTCACACGTCCAGAAGTGTCATCATGATGGGTGGAGGTGTTCCTAACGCCATGATATGGATCCATGTAAAACAGTAAAATGTGACAGGTTTTCGTGCCAAAGATTCCGTGATATCTAAGAACCAACATAAAGATACATTACAGACTCCGAGAAAACATACAGAGATGATATATATTACGGCTACACACCCTATTATTTTGTGGCTTGTTAAGGGTGTCATAAATATTCCCTCTCATCACGCGATATTACGTTCCATATCAAACAAATATTTACCTACGTAGGTACTCTCTCCGTGTTTTTATGAATGTAGACATTAATTTTATGATTATCGTAAAAAAGGTGGAAATGCCTACCCAGTTTATTTGTGATTTTTTAGAAATGAAAATAATTTGTCCCTACTTTTATACATCGAAAAATGTCTAGCTACATATTTACTGTCATTGCTACTTACCCCTTTTATGTATTTAATCATATCTCTTGTGGAATTCAATAATTTTTTTTGCAGATAAATAGCTTTATTCAAGCTTGTGGTGTAAGCAATGTTGCGATCTGAAAACAATGGCCACTTGCATGGATTTCATAACGACTTGGAAAAAATCGTGTGGATAGATTTTTTTACTAAGATTACGAAAATATTAGTAAAAATTTTTAGAAATGTACAGTTTTTTATTTTTAAATAAATATATCCATTATTTGGGCTCGTGACGTCTCTACATGAAAATGTCCCGTCTCCGAAAATGTTCCTATTAATTTTATAAAATTCCACTGATTTTTTTTTTTATATGGCATCACTTTGATTTCAGGCGAATTTTTGAATTTGACATTTACCGTTCACTAGATTTATTGTTTGTTCTCCGCGAACTTATCATTTGGTTTGACTTTTTGACAGATGTTCTGAAGAGAACCCCGTACATTTTACGCTGTCCGTTCGTGTTTTAGAGGTATAATGATAATGGTGCGGATTTTAACAAAAACCAAATTTTATAATATTCTTATTATTATTATAATTTACAAGTATTAGTATATTACATTTGATTTAGTAATATAAACGTTGAACATTATAATGATTTATGATCAATAAGATGGATCAAGGAAAAAAATATTTATGAGATATAATATTTTTGGTATGCCTCGTTATTCTCCTGTGCCATTAGTGTGGAAAAAGTTCTTTTTTTAAAAATGATTTTCGGCTATGTAATTATCGTTTTTTCGCACCCATAAAATTATGTCCCGTCTTTCCGGTTTATAAAAAATGGTCTGATTTTTCGGATTGAAATTTTCAAAAAATCGCCAGGGTTTCAAAAAAGCGATAAAAAAAACGAAATGTCTTAGAATATTTGCCTAAGCCGGAAAAAAATTTAAAAAAATGTGATGCAAGTGGCCTATTGCGTTTAACTAAAAATTCCATCATAATTCAGATAGAAAAACTTTACAAATTTTGCTAGAGTTTTTACTGTTTCAGTACTGATAATCCTACTAAAATTATAAAGGCGAAGATTTGTATGGATGTATGTTTGTTACTCTTTCACGCAAAAACTACTGAATGGATTTTAATGAAACTTTACAATAATAAAGATCATACATCAGAATAAAATATAGGCTATCGCTCAGAGCTCTCGCATTATGAAATATGTTTTAAAAAATGCAATAGATAACACCGCGAGCTGTTTGAATATGAATGTAACGGGTATGGAGGGGTTTGTGAGGGCGAAAGTTTGTGTGGGTGTATGTTTGTTACTCTTTCACGTAAAACATACTGAATGGACTTTAAAAATTCTTTCACTAATAGAAAGCTACATTATTTGCGAGTACCATAGGCTGTATATATTGGTAAGCTCTGGCGTTATGAACAAGCTCTGGCGTTATGAAATTATTTATCATACGTTTTATGTCCCTAACAAAATCGAGTTATTGCAAACGTCAGAAGAAAAGCAAACAAATTGTTGTCTTGGAAACGATGGAGATTCTCCCTAAAAATAGTGCTTTGTTGGCGTCGTACTTAATATCTATCACTAAAAATGAATCGACGAAATGTATGTATGTGCATAACTTCCGAACGACTGCACCAAATTGGATAATTCTTTATTTTTGTTCGTTATTTTGTATAAAACTACTGTTGCGCTCTCGCAATATGAAATTTGTATAAAAAATGTAATAGGTGGCACGCAAGCAGTTTGAAAACTGAATGTATCGGGAATGAATGTGTGGAATGCGAGAGGTGGGAGGGGGGAGACGGGAGGGAGGAATAGGGAGGGGCGGGAGGGGTAGGGGAGGGGGAGAAGGTGCAAGGAGGGTAATGGGGGAGGGGGAAAGGGTGGGTGGAGGGGGAGGATGTGGGGTGGAGGAAAGGGGGGAGGGGTTCCCACTAATACCGTGCGAGCGAAGCCGCGGGAAAAAGCTAGTATATTATATTATAAACAGATTTCTAGATTTGAATTTGTTGTTTAAAATTTCAATAGACATTTGTGACCAGTAGGTATGTACGGAGATGCCTGAAAGAGATTTAAAAGTTTTTTTAACATTCATACATTCGATTTAACCTCTGTATTGATTTTTTAGGTAGATTCACACTTTTTATTATATCACAAAAAAATCATCTGTTTGATATTTGAGTTAATAATTTTCTAACATAACCAAATTATTTCGTCTTGGAGACATTTAAAAGTTGTTATTACGACAGAAGTCATATGCTAGATATTCAATTTCATAAGTGTGTGGAAACTCTAATCTCTACATTTCAACATTTTATATGAGTGACGATTGTAATGAACTGAATTTATTTAGTCTTGGGGCGGATCCTTTGCTCGTCTCTATTACAACAGAGCACAGAGATGCCAAGGAGATGTAATCACAGGCGATGTGAATGAGGATTTGGAGGTGTACGAGATGATGTTCAGATAGCCAGGGAGACGTGCAGACCAGTCTACGAGTCTCCGCGATGAGACAAAACTGCTTTATGAGGGATTTAGGCTAAGTTACTGAGAATAAGGCGACTCGACGCTGGGTTTGGAGATTTTTGTCAAGTATTCTAATGTTTCACAAGACTTTGTTATGTAATCTTACGTGGTGGGAGAAAAATAGACCTTCGTACATCAAGAAATGAAAATTGTATGTAGCAGTAGTCCCATCGGAACAGCTATGTAAAGGATTTAGGCAAAGTTACTGAGAATAAAACAACGTGACGATGTGTTAGAATAATTTTATCAAGTATTGAATTGTTTCACAATTCTTTGTTATATTGTCGTACCCTGTTGGCAGACATTTTTAATTTCACCCAATTAGAAATAAAAAATTTCATGAATCGTTAGTTATATTATAAATAGTCATGGATTTCCAACTTTCCTACAAATATCCCTTATCCATCTTTTTATCATTCACGTATTTTAAATAGGACATCGATCAAAAGTAAAAGAAATATAGAAGATTAAGATTAAGTGTCTGCAAACATGAAAATCATATAAGCCAATGTTTAATTATTTTACAATCACTAAACAAACATTATTTAAAAAAACCAAAACCAACATTTGTAACAAAAATTCATTTAAAAAACAGAAAAATTCCTTGCAAAAATGGATCACCTGCGGCGAACCAACATTTTGCTTTCGGATTGATAGTTAAAAGAGTTGTTATTAAAAATTTTTTTTCACAAACTTACACAAAATAACATTATTGAAAAATATTCCCACCACAAAAAACTACTACCACAGTCAACAACATCAAACATCTTGTATCGAGAAATCGAGAAATCGAGAAAGGTAAGTTCAATATTGAAAAACTTTATGAAAATTATACTGTTATTATTCGTAGATAGTTTATTTTATTGCTTTGAATGGTACAATATTGCGAAAACTGTATTTTTATGTAATAATATGTATTTCTTTGTAATGTTTATATTTTCTTTTTGACATTTGTAACATATTGTGTAGGTAAAAATACTAAAATAACTTAATAGATCATTGCTCTCACTGTGCCATCTCAACGCCCCCTAATTTTCTTTGGTCTTCAACTGCCTCCCTAAAAGACTCAAACGCCCACAAGGCGCGTAATCGCTCACGTCGCGTCGAGAACCTATTGTCTAAGAAAATTTTTTTTTTACAGTGAATACCACACAAGAACCTCAACTGCTCCCGTCTGGAGCCAGTGAAACTATGGCATCCCCAATTGGGGTATGTTGTGAGGCTGAAGGTAGTGAGGAGGGAAGGAGGTGGGGAAGAGGAAGGTTGGGAAGTACCTGGCTATTCAGATCTGTTCACCAAACACGGCTAAAGCCATTTTCAAGCAACGTTTCAATTCTGAATGGTGGTCTTACACCAGGGCGATACTGATAGTATCTTCCACTCTGGAAAATGCCGCAAATATACTATATATTATTTTAAATGAATTAATTGTGAAATAACACAAATTAATCAAATAAAATTTATTTGCGCATGCCGGGTTCGAACCCGTGACCTCCGGATTGTGAGTCAAGAGTCTTACCCACTGAACTACGGAGGTCGTCATGCGAATATTCGTTGTTTATTCATTAATGTAATGTTAATTTCCTTAAAAAAATATAAATAAAAAAGATGGTAAGGTAAAAGTTAATCTTTACTTAATAGGTACTCTTTATTCTTTTGTAAGTTAGAATTATAAAAGAGTACCTACGTATGAGATAAGAGAAGGTTTTCGTGCCCAAATAATGATATTATTTTCAAGTTTCTTCAAAACATGTAATGACAACAAAAATAAAAATAAATATTTAAGAATAAGAAGACCCACCCACAAACTGTTCAAATCAAAGAAAATATAAAATAATTATGCTGCCTACCTAATTAGTAGAACCTGCAAACAAACCCACACACGCAACTGCTCGATTTCCGTAGGCACAACTTGTAATAAAAATAATATCAATGATAATATTATATGCATGGACCCGATTCTGTTAAGCCCACCATCCTTTATACAGTGTGTGTAGGATCCCGTCCCCCGTCGAGATCGCAGTTAGGTGTTCCTGATAAACCTTGCCTACCTTACTACCAGCACGGTCCACGCCGCAGCGTCATACGGAGATGCCCTTTACGATAGCGGCTCATGAGATGAACGGTGAATAAAGGAAGGAGGATGTGTGACTCACTTACTTTATTTTAACTATCGAAAAAGTGAAAAAAATATCACTTTGGTACACAAACGTTAATAATTTATTTATTTTTGTGTTCGTACATATCTACAGTTTACAGGTAGGTAAAAAGTGCAAGTAATACAAAAAAATAAATTAATGTTAACTTGATGAGTAAAACCTCAATATTGTACCTGTAATATTATAATTAAATAGAGACAATATTAGCGAAACTCAATCGAAATTCTGAAGACGGAAAAATCCAAACAAAAAAGTCATATCTAGGACTCGAACGCAGGACCTACGCATTGCCGGGATGGAGCTCTACGAACTGAGATAATGTTTCCCTATCCGATTCGGTCATATTTAACTTTATCGTACTTGACTAAGAACTACCAACGTGTTCTTCATTTTCATCGTTTTGTATAGCTGTGACCGTATCTTTTTCTGATATTTTTTTGTTTTCAGATTTTCGATTGATTTTCGCTAATATTATGTAATTTCATTTAATTTAAAAACAATACAAGTGTGTTCACACGCGGTAAAAATGAAACCTTCAGAAAAACTAAAATAGACACGAGTGGGGAGGTTACGAAGCACCTCACAAAAAGGAGACCGACTATTCTATCTCATTCTCTCGCTGGCTAAATACTATAGACGTATGCGTTTGTCTCTTTTTAGTGTCGCTTTTTCGTTTCATCAAGTTTCAAATCACAACAGTGCTAAAGAAGTTTTCACTTCAATAATGTTCCTAATGTAAAACATCGCAGTAGAATGTAAAATAATCAGTAGGTAACTGTGTAAATAGTCAGTGGTAATATTTTGTGAACACCTCACTAGAATAACATGTGATGAGGTGTTCGAATGTTTTAGGTAAAGTGCATCATAATAGTAAAAAGACATAGTAACAATTATTATTACTGGTACGTGCCTTTGTTCGATTAACAGTACCTTCAACAAAATGATATAGACTCCGAGATTATAGGTATTATATTTAAAGGTACAATTGGTATGATAGTCAAAAAGGTTAGAGGACCTCTGACACTCACAAACTCTTCTTACATATCCCCCGTTTGTAGTCTCCGATCTACAAATAGTACATTTCACATTATAAATAGTAACAATATACTGAAACGAAAATAAAAGGATACTATGCGAAGAGAACCTAATGAAACAATTAAGACGAAAAATATGAAGATGTTAATAATGTAAAGTATTTAAATATTACCCATTTATTCTGTTGTATCAAGAGTTTGAGCTCACTGCAAGTGCAAAGGAAGAGGTATTTTTGTGAAAGAAATAATTTTTGAAGTCGATTATCTGCTAATACTATAAAAAGGAAAGATTTGATAGTTTGTTTGCATTGAATAGGCTCCGAAACTACTAAACCGATTTGAAAAATTGTTTCACCAATAGAAAGCTACATTATCAGCGGTAACATATGCTGTATATAATGGTAAGCTCTGGCGTTATGAAATTTGTATAAATGAAAATGTATGTATTTCATTTATTTTAGCGGCATTGGGTGGGATTTGCGGAGAGGGAAGACACGGGGGAGGGGGAAGGTGGATGGGAACGGGGATGCACGGGAAAGGACATGCAGAGAGAATCAATTTATTTCTTTGAATGGTATAGCAACGCATGTCGGGTACGAGCTAGTAAATTATAAAGAAGGAATTCACGAAACCGAATTTGATATCGGATCATGGAAAACATAGGAACTTACTTTTCATTTGATAAAAAGATGAAAACGAAGACGCTGAAAAAACTATGGGGGATGAAATAATTCAGTTTATTAATTGGCTGGACCAATCTTGGTGACGCTTCTGGGGAACTATTTTGTAAGAATAAATATTTGACTCTTTAAAAATTTGTCATATTAAACGCAAGCAATTTTTAAATTTTAAGTTTAATATTTTTAAATCAATCCATTTTTCGTATTGTTTCAAAATAAGTAGTATTTCTCAATCCACCGTAAAAAGCGCTATGAATTCCTGAAGGTTTCATTTCACAGGGAATATCATTACATGTACAATAGTCCATGAATATTGGCGACCTCTACACATCAGTGATCCATCGCGAGATATGCCTCCGGAGAGAGCGCCTCTGATTAAATTGTTACCAACCGTTCCGCCGTAGTATCACTTATCGACACACAATTAATCATTTCACGAAATGGTATTTACTGGCGAGACGACTTGGTACATACCTCTAAACCGTCATACTTTGTATTACCTACATAGCTTCCCTCAGACAAACACGATCAACATACATACATTACATCGAGATCTCATGATTTTCAAACAAAAACATATTATGGGATATGGTTTGATGGTATAACATATAACACAATAAATTAGATGGTAGCACCGGTAGCTATAATATTTATTATTATTGCTTCTTTCGAAGCTATTTTGAGGAATTGTCGACATTTTGCGAAAATAAAAAAAAGTGGCTTGGCTTTGAAAATGTATAACAAAGATTAATCAAATCATAAGTTTTCAAAATTCACAAAAGGTAGTAAAAAAAAACCAGCTACAACTCGAAACAAAATGCTACAGGGCGTACTACAATATTTTTTTAAAAAAGTGGTAATTTATGTAACAAAAACTAATACTGTCACCGATTTATGAATCAAGTGATTCGTCTACCTATGTGTACCTGTTTTTAAACGAAGTCTTTCTCGGTACGGTTATTTAAGAGATCGAAAATCTTTAAATCCTGAAAGTCAAGTGTTTTTAAATAGTTAAATAATTAGGAAATGGAAAATTTCAAAAAAAGTAAATCAGAATATATTATTTACTAGCTGGGTGACCCGGCTTCGCTCAGGACAACATTCGAGAGTGTTCTGGAATGTTCGACAATGATGTTCCCGATTCCCTATTCTCAAACATTCCACGACATACTCCGCTACTCCTTCCAGAACTTTCTAGAGCTCTATGGAACCTTCTAGAACTTTCCGGTAGACTGCTCTAGAAATTTCAAGAGGGCGAAACTTCCAATTCTTATATCTTCAAAAGCACGCCCTTTAGTTAAAAATGGGAGCCGTCATCCTGGAGGTGGGAAAGAGATCTACCACACCATATAACTCCTTTGCCCGTACCGGGAATCGTTTCTGAGTTTTTGCGACCCGCACACTTTCATACACGTTCTTTTATAATATATATTGATTACAAAATGATGGGAAATTTCGGAAACTGAACTACGGTAATAGTCTGAAAAACTGTTTGTCTCAAATACTTCATGATGCTCACATCATTGAAAGGTTAAACTGGGTATTTAAAAAACATTAAGCATCACAAAGAGCGTCGTAATTACATAGTAAAATCCTCGAAGACTCGGCGAGAGGAGACGTTGTTTATTCAATTTCGTCTCCGGCCATTGTCAGCCACATAAAGCGCGCCTCATTTTTTACACAACACCTCCGCTACAAAGCGCGGGATGCCGGGTACGGAGTCATATGAAGCCGAGATATTCTGTGACAATAATACGAACTCAGTCAGGGGCGTCGCATCCTTATGGACAAGGCGTGCTGTGCACGAGGACGAACGAAGCAAAGGGCGGCCACTTGAATTTATATCTCAGCACAGGCAGGCCCTTGATTCAGCGGTATTCGTGACTGATAATTTTCATTTAATTTATTTAAGTAATATACATTCTTATCATAATATTATTAAAATTTTATAATAATAATAAATTCATAAAACAAGTTCTATCAGTTTTGGGGTGTAACCATGTACGAGCGAAGTATAAAACAAGATATCATAAAATAATGATGATTACATCATTTCTTAATCATGAACATGATTTAGAAATGCTTGAAAAATGGATTCAAATCCTATAGATTTGGATTTGGACACTTCGCATCAAACATTTACTATTTTGGGAGTTGCTAGATCTTGGATAATTATTTTCTAATTGAATATTTGCATATGTCTGCCAAGTGACATGTCTTCATGATCCCATAAAACTCTTTCTATCTTATGTTCTATTATGATATTATATACTTACAAGTTGTCCGGGGGAAAAGTGCACTAACTTCGGAAGGTGATTTTACATGATCGTACAAGTACATAAGACACAACTTTTTCACACAGCGCTTTAATGTAGGTTTAAGGCACAAAAATTAAATTGTTTGCATGGAAATAAATCTGCTACCAAAAAGTATTTTTGATGGAAGAAAACAATGGAATTTCGTCAATTTCGTAAAAAACCTAATTTTTTTATTTTTTATTATTTATTGAAACATTTATTATACTTAATTACAATTTTACAATTAAATATTTTTTTTACAGGTTTTTTTTTTACTACCCTTCCATTAAAAGCATTTGCTTGTGTATGGAAGGGGAGTGTACATAAATGCTATTAGTTATTAGTTATGTATAAGTTAGTACTTAAATAATTAATTGTACATAAATATATGTGAGCTGCAGTATTTATTTGATAATGGTGTGTTTTTTTTTTTTCAAAGAAAGAATGTTATGGAGAACTAAGATATTTGTAAGATTAGTTGACAGTAGTTCTTTTCTTAAGAACATCTTTAAAATTTCTCTTGACAGAGAGCAGCATTCGGGCCTTATCATTGATGCTTCTGATTTCCTGTGGTAGACGATTGAAAAAAGTTCTTCCCTGATAAGTATAATGATGCTGTGCAAAAGACGTATTTAGTTTTGGACATAGAAAAACATGTTTAAGTCGAGTTCTGTTTTCATTTAAAAATGGATATTTATCTTTTTCTTTTATTATTTGAATTACTGAATTCTTAATATATAAATCTTTAAATGTGGGTACTTGAAATTCTTCAAACAGGCGTTCTGTTGGGTAGTCTAAGGATTTTTTAAATATAATTATAATAATTGTTCTTTGTACAATTTCTATTGGAAGAAGGTTACATTTATACGCGGATCCCCAACTAATAATAGCGTATTGTAGAGTGGATTGAACTAAGGCATAGTAGATTAAATATAGATTTTTTATCGACAGAAAATTTCTAATTCTTAAAAATATATATATTAATTTTCTGATTTTGTTTACTACTTGACATATTTGTTCCTTCCATTTCAGATTTTTATCGATAATTAATATTTTTTGTAAATTTCTATCACTTCCCAATGTAAGTGTAATCTATCTCTAAATATGCTACGTAAACGTTAAAATTTGAAATGGATTATCTAACTTGAATATTTCCAAATAAATTTTTAATGACAGATTTTGCAAGTAACTTGATTTAATATCACCTGGAGCCGGCCCTGCCCAACACGCCAAGAGCCCGTTAGCCATGGTCTCGATTTTTCACCACTTCCCCACAATGGAGTAATGTGTGACCGAGCAAAGACAGATTGCAAATTACAAGTAAATATCCGTGAAAGAGCAGCGCGACATAACGATCCGTTTTTTAATGCAAATCATTGTGCGCGAGTCGAAGAGAATTGCACATTAGGCGACTAATGCACTTTTAATTTACCCATCAGGCGCATTGTGTCCCGCACCGGAGTTATTGTGAGCTTTTTGCTGCACTTCGCCAGAAAAGCCCGAGGAATAACGCTATCATTGTGTAGGTGATAAAAGAAGTAACGCGACTTATACCTGCATTGTCTGTACTCTATCATTGTCAATACGACTTACAGTGCACCTACGTATACCAGAGTTGCAATATTTATTGTTTAATCTTCGAAGACTATTGTTCAGAATAATGAATTGGAAAGACTGAGCGGTCAGGACCAAAGAGAGTGTATTACGTTATGGATTTTGAGTAGGCATAGCTTATTTCACGACGGTTGTTTTGCGTCCCAGAAAACTTTCAATGCTTTACCACGTAGTTTTTTTTAGTCTAACCACGTTACCTGACTTCTTAATATCCTTAGGTACTACAAACGTAAGGATGTATTGTATAATTCTGTAAAAAATACATTATTATATTTCCTTTAAACTGTTACAAACTGATCAAGATAAAACAAGTCTATCTATTAATTCGTATTTAAAGAGACATGAAAATCTGCTTGTGAGCTTTAACAAATTTATCATTGCTTAGTCAATAAGCGTTTCCCCTTGTACTTTACAAAATAGTGGATTAAAATAATTTATATGATTAGGCAAGAGAGAAGAAAATCGAACATGTCAAAATTTGTAACCCAGTCTGGGTCGGTTGAGGATAAATATGCTGCGTATATAGGTTGTATACGTTGTCATTCATATACCCTTCCAGCGTCCTTCTGCAGCATACTCAGTACTAATTATTTAATGACGTAAACCAGACGATTTGATCCGGTCCCAAGCACACTGCGCCCAATACAAGATGTACCCACCTAAACTAATTGCAACAGAAAAGAGTGTCATTTGCCTCGGAGCCTCCTTTGCAACGGTGCCAAATTGTATTTTTGTTGCAACACCTAATGTGAGCGACACATTGATGGGGCGATACAAGATGCGCTGTGAAATAAATATATTTCACAATGACAGCTAATGCTCGGGAATTGATGGCGATTTGACCAAAATTACGGTTGATTTAAAGAAACGACGGCACTTAGCATTGTTCGCCGAGAAGTTGTCACGCCAACTCCTAGTTAAGTATGTCTTGTGCGTCCATTGAAAATTCGACAATTGATTCATTTCGTACATTAGACATAATTTCACAGCCATGAGAAAAGCTCACGATGTTATTTGTATAGAAAAAATATTTATAATCTGAAGGTATTGTGAAACCGGGATGATTTGGGTCAGCTTTGCCAATGGGAACTCTGAATGACACACATGACTACTTAATGACAACTGAACCTATAAAGAGGTTTTTCTGATTTTTTAAAAAATCGGTAGTGTAATAGATGGCCAAGGAAAAAGTTTTATTAAAAACAAATACTACGCACTATCCACGTAATATTATTAGGAGAAAAAAAAATTCGACCGTTAGTTATGTATTTTATTTTTAAGGAAGGAATAGTAAAATTATAGAGTTTTTTCTTCGTTTTATATAACTGAATTGTCCCAGCAACAATATTTTGTATTTATTTAGTGATAATTTGAAGATGTCCACTGACTGGGTATAATTTTTCACCCCTTTAGTATTTTTGATCGTAATGGAACCCGAAAGCTAATTTATCAAAGCAAGAAATTCTAGACTATCAAATAGATAATTTAGAATTTTATATAGTTGTACCAAATCAGTGAAAATCCTTCTGTCGGACAATTTCAGCATAAAATTTAAAACAGTATTATTTATGAAGTACTTCAATAAAATAATTAATGCCGGTATTTTGTCAGCGCCGTCTCATTTAACTAATTAACACGTTATTAAAAATCAGATAATTCTACTGATTTGTCACGCTATTTATGAATACTTGTTTCTTTAAATATTTGTTATAAGATACCGGACTAGAGCCCCAACTTCGCCAAACCAATTAAACTACGGAATCTCTCTTCTTATAGTATGTTGTGAGGCAGAAATGTGTTGCGGAGAGGAAGGAAACGGGGATTAGGATGTTCGGGAAGTACCTGATATTATAAACTGGTGAATAAATATAACTTCTCTATGTGAATCCCGTATAAAAGTCCCAATTGCGCAAAAAAAAAATGGGACTATGGCATCCCCAATTGGGGTATGTTGTGTAGCTGAAGAGATCGGAGAAGGAAATAAGATGGGGAAGGTCGCGAAAAATCCATCCGACTATTTACATGGTCACTAAACACGGCTAAAGACATTTCAAGCAACGTTCTGATTCTTGAAGGTGAACTGTCACTGGCAGTTAGTATAGAATCGGAGGAATACTATTATGTATTGGAAAACTTTCTAAATGACTGGACACGTTTAATACGAATATTTTATAGAAAAAACCTTTGGATTCACATTAACTGTTTGAGTTCAAGTCTTGAATTAAAACTTTAAATTACTTAAGGCCGGTAGTACCCGCTCAAAAAGAAGAAGAATGATAGATATGTAAATACGAATGTTAGAGGGAGCGCGCTAATATTAAAAACTATATTATTTAAGCGAAAATTGTGAAAAATCGATTAAAATAGAGCAAATTCTTTTGGAGAATGATTAAAGTAGTATTTAAAGAAACACTGTGATTTTTTTCGTACATATAACTTGAAAAATAACTGAAAAAACATTTTTTTAATAATTTTCGGAATCTGCGATTTTTTTCTATCGGGGGAGTTTTATATACCTAATTGCAGTTTCGGCGTGGTATGGATAATAAATAGATATTATCTTCAAGAATAACATACATATTTTTAAGAGCTTTAAAACGTGTTTAAGGAAAACATGTAATAAATCGATAGAAATGCGGGAAGCCGGGCCTTGAAATGGAAATTCGCTTTCGTCATTTGAAATCGCGGCCATTTATAATAATTTCTGTCATTTTGATGTGTATTGCTTATACCACACGAATGGCTATAAGCTAGATCATAGCCGACTTCATGCGGATACAATAAATGACGCGTAATCAGAAAAACATTTATTTTTTAAGTGACGATACATATTTTTAGCCGTTTAAAATACATTGGACGTTTTAATTGATGCCCCTTTTCACAGCGATCCCTTAGTAGAAACTACATCAGAATCCATATGAAAATCTTTGTTTCACACGTTCAATATTGTCATGCTCACGACTCTACATACATCACTATTAGTTACCATTAGAGAAAAAATAATACTTTGGGACGGTACTAAATCGTCAAGAGTGGCGCCATCTCGAACATAACCATAGATCACCAGAAAGCATATGTCACTGACTTTAGCAGTTGCCCTCAACAAATCACCAAAAGCATACGCGAAATTTCAAATACCGAACAGTAATGCAAGTCCACAATCAATAATAAATTCATATCATAGTCTTCGTATATATTTTTTTTTTAAATGTAAAACTAGATAAACGTGCGAAATTTCCAAATTACAACAATGGCAGGAATCATATAATTTCTTCATCTTAAAATATTTGAAAATCGATATAAAAATAGTACAGGTCCTTTTTTTCATCCCGAGTCTGGAAACTGGACGAAAAAAAGCATCACGTAAAACGCTCCATATCTCTCTATCAATGATTTGAATAAGAATCTTGTTCCAAAGGTGTATAAATTATGCGTTAAAACAAACACTTCTTTATTTCTCTTTTTACTAAAAACTAAAAACTATTTGCTGAAAATGCTAAGTGATAGTAATTGCACCGTTTCCCCTTTGTAAGATGTAGCAACCGATACCCCGCGACCGGCCCCTTGTTAAGTGCCGGTTAATTTGAGGTGTTAAAATGATGCTGTGGCAAGATTAGCCGAGGGAACACAACACCCACATTGTTAGCGCGCGTTATAAGAAACAGTAACACTTAAGAAATAAAGAAACTGTCTTAATTGGTACACGGAAATCTCTATCTGCAGTAGGTACCTGCCTATCTGGGTGGAATCAAACATTTAACGTTCGAGAGCTAAATTTAAACGGTGGGATTAAAATAATTTGTTTTCCAGCACAAAACTTGATTGAATGAGAAAATTACTCGAGGCTTTTCGAGAACGAAAACTCCACTTCGCAGAAAATATATCAGGTTCAATAATTGTAGATACGAATGAATGCCTAAATACCAAGGGCCTCAAGAGGGAATAACCAGACAAAACCGGAAATATGTCATTTTTAAATCAAATTTTAGACGCATTTGACTATTTTCCACAAAAATTATAAATTGATTTCGAAAGACTGTTCTTTTATCTAGTAAAACTTTGTTTTAAATTTTGATAAAATATGTTTATTTTTAGTATAATAAGGTCATACCGTATGTCGTTGGCAGATTTGTTAAATTTTCAAAAAAGATTTTGTATTTGGTATACAACAGCCATTTCAAATCATATAATCATGCAGTAAAATAAATCAATACATTATTTTTGTAATTAATTCTGAAACACATGTTTCAGAATTAATTACAAAAATTACATAATTTTAATATTTTTATCATCACGCCATTTAGCATTTTTAAATGTAGGTATAAATTAAAGCAAATTTTGAATGAAATAAGATCGATAAAGAGTTATTATTTTAAAAAAGCTGGAACGGAGAATAATTAACCTTTCTCATTGGAACCGCCCTGTACAATCGTAAGAACGTCTTTCGACGAAATATGAATTCTCGGCCGCTGGCTGGTTAGTGGCCCTTAAAAAAAATTAAATAACATTCTTCGGGATTGGTGGGTAGGTACAGGCAAATAATTAAAAAAAGATAATACGTTTAAAAGTACTTAATACTTAGTACTTACGCCCATACTTTTATCCGAGACGCTATCCAGGGTTCAAACCAATTCTTAGAATGATTGTTTCCTTTAAAAAGGGTAGTTACCCATAATATGGAAAAATAATTAGTTGAAGATAATATTGTTAATTCTAAAATTTGAAATATGAGATAGATATTGTGACGGCTTGACAGAAGGGAGCAATAGCGAAATCGGTTAATGCACACGTCCCGGTTAGACGAGAGGTCTGGGTTCGAGTCCCAGTTGCGACCATTGTCTTTTTTCTGTGTCTTGTTCTCTTTCATATATTCGTTCAGATTATTATTGTTATCTCCTTCTTCAATGATATATTACGTTTAAAAGTATTTGTGCACGCTGGTAGTAGGTATAGAAAGTTTAAAAAAAGTTTTTCGAAATAGTTTGGAATACCTACCCGCCCGCAGCTCCCGTTGCGACGTTCCTCAATTACGTTTAAATTTAGAACCTCGAATCAAATCGACGATGTTCTTTTCATGCTTTTTTTGTTTCGTTCTTCAGGCCCCTAAACAAAACAAAATTATTTATCCTTATATTTTAAACTAGCTGACCCGACGAATTTCGTACCGCCTCAGAATTAATAACTTTTGATTTAAATTAAGTTTTTTTATTATGTTAAAAATGACGCAATGAAGCCATTATCGATGCACAACTGTCCTTGTTTTGTTTTTGTCAGTATCAGAGATGGCGTTGTGTACGGATTTATATTTTTGTGATTTTCTTACTTTTCCACTTACTTACGGGAATTTTCGAAAGGAAGCGGGTAAGATTTATTGGATAACCAACACCTCTGCCATAGGTCACCCCAAGTGGTTCGCTACGTTTGGTGTTTTAGCAAGGATGTCCGGGTTCATGGGGTGATTTATTATTATTGTATTTTTCCTTTGGAGGGGTGCAGAGACACACGTTCACCGTTTGTCTCATTTTCGACTATTGACATTTAGTGTGTAAGACAGAGGGGCAGCATTATATTATGATTAAGAATCAAAGCAAAACAATCAGCGCATTGACATTTGACGTTTTTGAATTTTTGGAATTCACGCACTGTTAAATATTATACCTATCACAATATTGCTGCAGTTCTTTCAAAATATGAGAATTCGTTCCATACAAAATGTATTAAAAATTTAATTTTCTTCATAACTTTCTTTTTCGTGAATTTTGCGATGTTTTAATAGTTATTCTGTTAACCGGGGCGGAGACAAATCCAACAAATCAAAGATCATCAAAATCGGTCCAGCCGATCTCGAGTTATAAATTGTGTAATTAACTCGACTTTGTTTTATATATTAAGATTATTATACTTATAAATTATATTATATCCATCCAGTATACCATTACACAAGCAAGAATATCTTAAAAATAATTTGCCTGTACCTATTTTAACTATTCTATTTCACAATATCTTTCAAAACATTAAAAAAGAAAACAACTGTTGCGCAGCACGATGATCTCAATGAATTACGGCTTAATTTAAAATTATAATGAACACCCGAATAATACTCTTGTTTTCGCGGCGGTATAAATTTACATGTTATTATATTATATTAAAACTGCATTCATCGCACGAAATGAGCTTTCTTATCAGGGACTAATTTATTATGAGGCGCGAACTGCACACGAATTAAATGTGCAGTTTACTGTGATTACGACATTGTAAAATGCGCGGAAAATCTAACGGATTAAGTAACTAGTTCGGAAACGAATTAGTTGCTAAGATTAATTTATCTCGGTTGGTTCCAAATAATATCTTCAATTGTTCCACTCTTTTTAAAACAAAAAAATCAAAGACTTACAGATAAAATCATGACTGTGTGTTTTACATTAGGTATTAGAAATTAGAACAATATTAGAGCTCAAAATAAATAAACTTGTCCGGGTTGTTTCATTCATAAACTTTACGTATTATTTTGAAACTCCGCTTTAAAACTAAGCATAGGCGTAGCAAAGGCTACGATCATAAAAATATGATATTTTCTTACTTTCTTTCTTTTTCAAATGAAAATTTCTTTAGCACCGTTGTGATTTGAAACTCGGTGAAACGAAAAAGCGACACTATAAAGAGACAAACACATACATCTATAGGATTTAGCCTGCGAGAGAAAGAGATATAATAATCGGTCTCCTCTTTGTGCGGTGCTTGGTAGCCTCCCCTTGTCTACTTTACTTCTACCGCGTGTGAACTGCATACTTGTAATTTTTATTTTCATTTAGTTTCCACAAGGAATACTTTTTTTTTAGTTGGTTCAACGATTTTTTTAAATGCCCGCCCTGGTAGCTAATGGATTGCTTGCATTATCATACAGGTATGAAAATTTATTCTTTAGTTCTTTTATGTATTGATTACTGACCTACAAAACATAACATTTTTTACCTGAAAATTATTTTAATTTTTAATTCGATGTTTCCAATTTAATTTTAATTTCTAAATTTAAAAAAAAAAATAAGAAAAACTTCCCTATACATACAGGTTAATAACAATAACCTAACAATACCGGACCGGTCAGTGGTTGAGTGGGCATAGCGCTTGAGTCCCACCCGAGCGTCGCGTGTTCGATTCCTCGACTGGCTAAGTCCCCCATAACAACACAAGCAACATTTTCGGCTTTCTCTGGTGGTAGTAGGAGATTTTCAAACATTGTTGGGTTATTCGTAACCCGGGAATGTTTGTCTTTCTTTTTGAATAATAATAATAAAAAAAAAATTTTAAACCTCCTAGTACCAAGGCAGTAAGTGGAAAATGTTGCTTGTGTCGTGATGGAGGACTTGAATCAGCCAGCCGAGGAATTGTGAACTCATGATGAACTGGGTGGGACCAGGACGACATGTGTATTCTGATATGTGTATTTCTATAAATCTTAACTATAAAAGTTGGATTTTCAAGAAAACATTGTTTAACTAATTAGATTAAATAACTATGATTTTTCATGGGTCTGCGCTAGCTACACAATAAAAGTATATAAATCTCCGTTATATTTTCCACTACGTACCTAAATAAAAACCAATAGGATTCTCGCGATTCTAACACGATACTAATATTAGACTGTCTTGTCTTATTTTATTTAATTTAGTTAGAAAATTTACAAAATAAAAAGATTCCGTATCTTTTGTGGATACAGAAAAGATCCCATATCTACATGGAATCGGCTGTCAAATTTGTGTGATTTGCTATGACTTTCAATTGCTTGGGCTATGGTGACGTGAGCCGATGTCAGTTGTCAGTTGTCACATATTTTATTTTAGAGCTTTTAAAACACGAAATACTTTAAGAATACATGATTATTTATTAATTTAATGTACGTTTTAAGTTGTTTACCATGGATTTGACATTTTCTAAGTTTCGTTTCAATCTATGTACGCATGAATTACCACCTACTTGCTTTGCCCAAACTGAAAGTGGCAAGAAAAGTATTGGCCACGAGGGAGTTCACTTATATAATCTCCTTCCAGAAAACCTAAAAACGGAAAAGAATTTAAGAACCTTAAAAAAACTATTTAAACTTAAGATGTTGGAACAAAATTCAAAATATTACTACTGTACTATATGTGCTCTGTACTAACGTTAAGAAAGCGAAATATTATATTTCTTTTAACTTAATAATAAAAAATAAAATGTAGGTTTTACCCATCTCTTTTTTCAGCCCGATTCCACTTAGAGAGCAAAGTAAACATTTTTCTCTTTACGCGTTCGCTATTTTCATCTCTATATTCATATCTACGATTTCAGTTGGCTTCACAGCAAACAGCATGGTTCGTGTGTTGTTTTCAGTGATAACAATTGAAATCGTAGAAATGAAAATAGCGATCGAGTAAAGCGAAAAATGTTGACTTTGCTTTCTATTGGAATCGGGCTGAAAAAAGAGATGGTGTAAAACGTACTTAATGGCCGTTTTACACCATCTCTCATGGAAAAACTAATTGACAGTCTTAGAAAATCGCACAAATTTTTGACAGCCGATTCCGTGTGGAATATTTTCCGTATCCATAAAAGATCTAGAATCGCTCCTCCGAACCTACTATTATTAAAAAAAAAAAAAGATTTTATTTTGGAATTTGCAAGATTTCACAGAAATCTTTCGATCATAAATGTCCCGCTGCAGCAATATTTATGTGTGTTCATACATTATTAAGACGGCAAGACAACATAATAATAATAACGATAATCTTGCTCAACCTGCTGTAAGCTGATGACTAATTTAAAATAACAAAGAAAAGGATAATATTCTTTAAAACAAGCTGATAAAAGATAGCATCTTGTCATCAAGTTGAATTTTGGTGAAAGTTTTTACGGCCGTTTGTTTTGATGGACTGAACATTAATTTACTTTAAACGCATATGAATAATGAGGAAAGCGTTGAACGGCCGCAGGCCGCAGGTTTACATTACCTCACCATTAAACGTAGCTTGATTAAAATATTATTCCTGGTTTCCGAGAATTTTTGTGACAACTAGAGATGAAAAATATAAATGAGCCTGAAGATCTCTTTTTCGTTATTTAACATTTTTACTTCGAATGTAGGAAAAACGTTGCAACATCATTTACGTAGCGATTACAATGGATTTGGTCGCCTTTTTCGGTTCACGGCGAGTTCATCGAAAATCATTCATCGAAAGCAAATTCATCGAAAACGAGTACATCGAAAACCAATTCATCGAAAATCAATTCATCGAAAACCAATTCATCGAATGATCAATTCAGCGAATCGCCAATTCATCGAAAAAAAATATTTTGTAGATAATTGAGAGAAATGCCGAGCAGACCAGGAAGTTAAAAAAGTATTGGTCAATAAAAGTTGACAATAAATTTATGTATAAAAAAAATTGATTTTAAAACTTTGGACAAGGAGACTAACCTAACCTAACCTAACCTAACCTTTTTTTAGATGAATTGGCGAATCGATGAATTGGTTTTCGATGAATTGGTTTTCGAAGAACTCGTTTTCGATGAACTCGGTTTCGATGAACTCGTTTTCGATGAATTTGCTTTCGTTGAACTCGTCGGTTACCGTCTTTTTCATATAACCATAAATACGTTTTTTGGAAATGACCATAAACATAACACAAAAAGGGTGATTTTTGTGGTTAATTACGATAAGTTGGTACTAGATGCTGAATGAATATTCATAAAAAGGGTTTGTAAAAGATGCCCTTGGGTAAAGGGTTCACGGCGAGTTCATCGAAAATCAATTCATCCAAAGCAAATTCATCGAAAACGAGTACATCGAAAACCAATTTATCGAAAACCAATACTGCGAAAACCAATTCATCGAAAACCAATTCATCGGATGATCAATTTAGCGAATCGCCAATTCATCGAAAAAAATTTTTTTGTAGATATTTGAGAGAAATGGTGAGCGGACCGGGAAGTTGAAAAAGCATTGGTCAATAAAAGTTGACAATAAATTTATGTATAAAAAAATTGATAATAAAACTTGAACAAGGAGACTAAACTAACCTAACCTAACCTTTTTTTCGATAATTTGGCGAATCGATGAATTGATCATTCGATGAATTGGTTTTCGATGAATTGGTTTTCGATGAATTGGTTTCCGATGAACTCGTTTTCGATGAACTCGGTTTCGATAAACTCGTTTTCGATGAATTGATTTTCGATGAAATCGTCGGTTACCGGGTAAAGTAAAGATAACTAAGATTATTTAGAGTGATATAGCTCTACGTAATGATGAATCCAGAATTTTGCTCAATTTATTAGAGATAAGTTGTTGAACCCAATGATCGAATTTAATAAGATCTCAAAAGTTCAATTGGTAGAGATTCCATTCCAGGTTAAACTATAGACGATCTGGGTTCTGGTCTCATAGACGACCTTTAACTTTTTTATTTTCTGTGTTTTTCTTGTTCATGTTTTCATTGAGAGTCGTTGATATACTCATCCCAGGGACAGATCGTATCTAAGTTATCGACTAGCGCCCTAAACGACGTTCATAAAAATATTTTTTCTTACACGTCTTGTATAAAAACGTAAAGGGCAAAAGTTACTAGAACGTCGAATATCTTTATGTACGTATATTACATTTCGAGAACGTATATATGTTTCTTCAGATTTGCAGATTTTTTATGGTATTATAAAAAAAATTAAATGCCTTTATTTCTTGCAACGCACACTATGGTAATAAAACCAGCAAAGGATGAGTTAGACATTTAATATTAATTACATACTTAATATTTGTTAAAAATTTTACCGTAAAAATAATATGATATTATCGTTTTAGTACATTAGTTCCTCTCCGGGATGACCTGTCTTTAGATTTGCATCATTTCAAATTCAAATGTCACATATTGAGATGGTAATGCGACCTTTCAATTTTGAGTATTGGAATTTTTAGAACACTTGAAAAAAAAAGAATATATTTACCTCTGGTTTTCCTTTTATGATTTTTTGTTTTTTATTTGTAAAATATATCCATAATTATTTCTTCAGACATACAGTTTCAACTGTTCGAACAAATATTACGTGCTTGTAAAAATAATAATAAAAATATTTATTCATTAATAGATTTTAACAATTTTATAAATTTTGTTTACTTATCATTTGATTCTGTTGACAAAAAGGTCACTGCTTAGCTCATTCAGGATTTAACCTGGAATGCAACTGATTTTTTCAGCAGTTCTTCTGAATTCACAAAATAAATTAAAATAAAATAAATACAATTAAATTACATAAAAAAATAATTAAAACAAATCTCTAACTAAAACACATAATATAATTAAAAAAATATATATTAATTAAAATAAATAATATAATAAAATAAAATTCTTGCACTAACCCGCGTCTTTAATTTGTTTCGACAAATTTATTGATAAAATGTATAAAATATTATATATCTGAATTATCGATGCAGATACTTACCTTATATTGTAAATATCTTGTCAATTATATAGGTATAGAAGAATGGTCATTTTTACCCGTCAATATTATTAGAAGCAAGTTAGAACGTATGTTCCTTTCGAATGCTCCATGATGACGGGGATACGACCTCTGCCTGGTTTTACGTTATTATCTTTTTCAATGATTAGGGAATGTAGTTTCTATGCCTATTTATGTTTTTTACCCTTTTCATGTAAAACTGAGCCAAGTAGGAAAATGCGGACGATGTGGCAGGGCATAAGAAAATGGTAATAATCAAGTATGTGCTACCTCTCTCTGTATGGAAATTATCAACAAAATTAAGCATGTTCGTCTAGAAAATTGAGTTCTTGAAACGAATGGAGAGTCGTATTCTAGAACAGGTTGCTAGTTTTTTTTAATTTTTTTATTTATTGGCAATGTTTATTAAAGATACATATGAAGTTACAACAGTTACATAGTTACATAGTTACATAAGGTTAACAAAAAATAAAAAAAATTGCCTTTCCTCACCATAAAGAGACAATGCTCTTGTGTTTGGTGAGGGAGTTCTAGCTCAATTAGTAAATTAATGATCGTGTAAGTTAGTAATAACGGCTATTGTAAATAATAAGAAGGTTAAAAAATCTTGTATAATTTAAAAATAAAAATCCTGAAGAGTTTAAAAAAATCATAATATAAATTAAAAAATCATTATAAATGGAAGAATCATGTAAGTTAGTAACAAAAATTATTGTAATGAGTAAGTAAAGGATACGTAAGAAAGAACGCAAGATTTATACAATAGTAAACTCAGAGATTTAGAAACTAAGAAATGAAAGAAAAAAGAAGGAATAAATGATTTATAAAATAGCAGACTTTAAGATACAAAGTAAACATATTTGGAACTTTTATAGCAGTTTCAGGTAATTTTTTAATTTGGGCTTAAATTCCTGCATATTTTCGATGGTTTTTAATTTTAATGGGAGGTTGTTATAATAGATTATGCCCAGATAAAGATAGGAATTTTGGATGTGCTTAGTATTAAATTTAGGAATTTTAATAGTTTTCTGGTATCTTGCTGATGTATTGAATTGGAAGTTACGAGTATTTAACTGTATTTCATTGTAAATTTGAAGAATTGAAATTTTTTTATAGATTTTGTCTATTATAGGCACATTGAATATTGAAAAAAGAATTTCAGTAGGAAATTTAGACGATTTTTTTAAGATTACCTTAATTATCAACCTTTGAACAATTTTGAGGGGATTTAAAATATTGTCATATGTTCCTCCCCAGCCAATAATACCATATTGCAATATAGATTGAACAGTTGCATAGTACACTCTTTTTAGGTTTTCTAAGCTAAGAATATTTCTAAGTCTAATAAATATATAAATACATTTCCTAATCCTTTTGACGAGTTCACAAATATGTGTTTTCCATTTAAAATGTTGATCTATATATACACCAAGATATTTGATTTTGGGAGTTGGACTAAGTATAGCACAATCTTGATTGCAGTTAGTTTTATTACATTTACTTTGGTGTATTATGATGTTTAAATTTGGTTCTTATTTGAATTTATTGATAGAGAATGGGATAAAGATAATGGGATAGTTGCTATCTATTGTTACCTTATATCTAAACTATCTGATTTAATAAACTGTCCAATTTGATACCCTTCTATTTTTGCAATACAACTATAGTAAATAATTTTGTTAGATATATCATCTGGAGATGTAAATACTCTACAGGTAACACGTACATTATGTGCCTAATACGTTTGAAAAGCAAACGTTTAACTCGTTTCTGATCAATTTTCTCAGATATACTAGATAAATTATTCATAAAGACAGTTTCAAGGATTAACAGTTTAATCTGTAATCTAGTGACGCATTTTCCCATGTGCTCAATACTTTCTAAGTGAGTGCATTACACCGTATCTATATCTGTTTATCTGTAATGAGTTATGAGTGAGTAGGCCTAATGGATAAGCCAGCAGAAAATGCTATGATTTATGACTGGATACGTACTTGGATAGGTACGGTAATAGTGCACACCGGATAGGATTGCTGGTAGCGGTTCAGGTAGATGGTCATTAACAGGCAAGGGAGATATCCTGTGCCAATCTCATTGCAGCATCCGGTTCCCAAGGGTCAAGACCGGTAGCGAGAATTATTATAGCTGAGTAAGCGACACCTTATAAGCCTTTTACGTGAACATTAACTAACAACCGGCGCAGGGAAGTATTTTATTCAAAGGTTACCTACAGTTTATTTACCTACTCCAAACTGTGAACTTTATGAAGATTTTTTATTTTTTAAATGTCCCAATGTCCAATAATAATTTCCTTTCTGAACTTTCTATAATAAAAGAAAATGCTGTAAATAACGGATATGAACAAAGTTTAATTGATAACATCTTAAATAAAAAAAACTTCGCAAAATTTCAAAAAATAAATATCTATACAATTCTAATAATATTAATGATAAAAAATGGCGTAAAAATTTTTGCAACATTGAACTGAAAAATTATTAATATATATATATATATTTTTTGAAAAATTATTAATATAAAAAAATTATATATTAATAATTTCTCAGTTCAATGTTGCAAAAATCTCCCTTCTAATATTAAACCAGCTTTTTACACAAGAAATAATATCGGTAATTTTTTGCGAAATGCTAAAGATAAAGACCATAAATTGACTAATTCCGGAATATGTAAACTCAAATGTAATGATTGTTTCCTCATTTTATATTGGAAAAACAACTCGTAATTTTGAAATTAGAATCAAAGAACATTTAAGGTGTCTTAATAATAATAATTTTTCTGAGTTCGCTAACCATATCATTGAAAATAAACATAGTTTTGAAAAAAATACGGGGATAAATATTCTTCATATTAATCATAAAGGAAAACGTTTAGATACCTTAGAAGCCTTAGAAATAAAAAAATCCATTAAAAATAATGAATCTATTATCAACAAACAAAAAATATTGTCTTACAGCCCAATAATGGATATGTTCCCCTACACACCCACTCTTCATTAATACCTAGCAACAGCTCCACCCCTACCATAATAATAAATTGGTCCCATCCATATTTCAAAACTGTCAAATCAGTGTACATTTGCCCTGAAGAAGGAACGTTCGTTCTGAAACCTGTCGGATTTACTCAAATATAAAAGTGGTTCAAACAAAGTCAAATTGTTTCATTTATTTATTATTTTATTTATTTTTTATTATTTCATAAATTTTTATTCTACAGTTTCTTGTAATTTTTTTTAACCACCATACTAGGCTAAACGCCCGTGTGTGGTAGTCGTATGTAAGAAAAGTGAATCTTTTTTTGTTATGTAATTTTCATAAATAAATATTTTATATTAATTCTATTTGCAAAAGGTATTGTTTTGTCATAAGCGATACGAAACTTTTTAGGGTAGGGTTTTAACTAAGAAAATTATACTTTGGAAAATTATATTCTTGATCAAATACGTGTAGATTAATTTGCACAAAAATGTGGTATCATTTATTATTTATTTATTTATTTGATGCAATATTATTTACATTTTTTACATAATTCAATGATGTTGGCCTCACTGGGTGAAGTCAATACGCTGTTAGAATTAGTTCAGAGCTTTTAGATGCGACCGAATCCTTTTTATACAGTTTGAAAACCTGCTACTCCCTAAATCACTAAGTTGCATTTCAAAATATTTATTCAAAGCCTCATTTTAAGTCTAACAGGATCACGGCCTTCAAATTGTGGAAACTTGGTTAGGTTATGATTAAAACATTTTTAGAAAAGGGGATCGTGATAAATGACAAATGTGAAAAGCCTATCTATTCAAGGTATCTTTTATTTTTAAGTTGTAACATTGTAGGTTAAATATCAGTGGCGTCATCAATTTTTCAATTTGAGGGACGGATATGGATACTGCCGCCCCGGGAACAATTTCTTGTATAACCAACAACCCCGTGATAGGTAACGCCAAGTGATCCGCTAGGTTTTATGATTTAGCAGTAAGTTCATGGAGTGAGGTTTGTCTAGGTCTTGGCGGCCGGTTAAGGGAGACATTTTTAGCTCTCCAGCCGGATTCTCTCGACTTATCGCGTAATAATGCAGTGGGAAGAAGGATTCATACGTTCGTCACTTCTGGACACATTGACCCCCAGTCCTACCCACCCTTCATACCTTTTTCCTTCCCAGAACTTGCTCTTCTTTCTTCCTTTCATTTCCCTAAAAAGACCCTCCACACAGCATCTCCAAAGATGACATAGGCCCCGAGGGAAATTTTTCCTCAGGCCTCCCTGTGAGGAGCTAAATAAAAATACATTTCTTAAATGCCTTGGGCAAAAATTAATTAATAATTAATCCAATGCTTAATAATTAACTAATCCAATGCTTCCAATCAATCCAATTAATAATTAACTAATCCAATGCTTCAAGTGCATGGGATTCGGGCATTCCTCACCAAACTGCAACGCTTTAAAAGACAGGTGTCTCCACTGCGCTGGCGAGCACAAATCGATGGTGTGCCCAAAAAAGGACGATGATTTAGCAACAAAGTGCTGGAATTGTAGTAAAACTTCTAGCAATAAAGACGTTTACTCGCATAAAGCAAACAGTCGACAGTGCCCTTACCGACAAAAAATGGAAAAGAGAGCCCAGCAAAGAACCGACTATGGAAAATGAGGAACTTGACGACAAATACGAACATTTCGAAGAAGAAATTCAAAATATTAATCACATAGAAACATATAACATTCTCGATGCTTCACAAGTAACCAAACATTTTACGGGCAATTATTGTTTGAAAATACTGAACCAAAACATCAGAAGTGTCACCAAAAACTTCGATAATTTATTGGTTGCTTTAGAACAAATAAAAATTAAGTTTGACGTTATCATTCTCACCGAATGCTGGATTAATGACGATTTTATTGCGCCCAGCATGCAAGGCTACGATGTTTTCTCATCAAAACATCACAAAAATCGTAGTGATGGAGTGATAGTGTACACAAAAAACTCTATTTTTGGTTCAAAAATTCCAACTGCAATACTTGAAGCAAACAGTGTCACCATACAATGTCTTGATTCTGTTGTTATAACCGCCATCTATCGGTCTCCATCATATACTAATATATCGCAGTTCCTAAACTCGTTGAACGAAAATCTTCAGAGGCTTAATAAATTCACGAACTGTATCATAGCTGGAGACCTCAATATCAATATAATTGGAGATAGGCACCACCAAGCTGACGACTATGAATGTCTTCTTGCAAGTTATGGTCTTCGATCCGCCGTCAACTTACCTACAAGAGTGACACCTATATCTCAAACCTGTATAGATCATATTTATGTCAGGACAAAATCTAATATCTCTGCAACCATAATAAATACGACAGTAACTGACCACTTTGCTACAATGCTCGCGTTTTCCAAGAAAAATGACGCGAAGAAAGACAATCAACAAAAGAAAATGCAAATAAAATACACAGATTATGACGCTATTAGATCATCTCTTGAATCCATATCCTGGGCTAATATTTTAAATGAAACAGATGTTAACACTGCAATGATGAATTTTACTGAAAAAATAAATACGACTGTGGCAAAATACACAACCTTACGAAAATTGGTGCACAAAAATAGAAAAATTAAACCTTGGATTAATGACAACCTGGTTAAATGCTTACATAAGCGTGACAAACTTCACAAACAGTCTTCAAACTCACCGAATAATATAAGGCTTCAAAACTATTACAAAAAATATAGAAATATCTGCCGATCAATAGTGAAACAGACAAAAGAAGAATATTATAAACGAAAAATTGAAGAAAACAAAGCTGACCCGAAAGTATTATGGAACGCAGTAAAGGAAATAAATAATGTAAATAGAAAACCAGCAGCACAATTCCAACAAATAGATGTTAATGATACAGTAATAACTGATCAGACTGATATTGCCAACACATTAAATAATTACTTTGCAGAAATTGGTCAAACATTAGCCCAAACACTACTAAATAAAACGAACACTGACGAAGATACACTTGCTAATAAATTTATCACTAATGCACAAGATAACAATACATTTAGAGTAAAAACTTTCCAAACCAAATACATAATGCATCACATAAATAAACTGAGAAACGACTGTGCGACTGGACCTGACAAACTTGACACTAAACTAATAAAAGAAATAAAACACCAAATAGCCCTACCCTTCACCTACATCTGTAATCTGAGTATTACTAGCGGTGTATTCCCCAGCCATTTTAAAAGAGCAAACATAGTACCAATTTACAAATCCGGAGATAAAAATAATCCCTCCAACTATAGGCCTATATCACTTTTAAATGTTCTCACAAAAGTACTCGAAAATCTTGTGAAAATCCAACTGGTAGACTATCTAGACAACCATAAGATTCTATCAGAAAATCAGTACGGTTTTCGAAAGAATATGGGAGTACAGAATGCAATATTAAAAGTGACAGAAACCATTATTAAAAATGTTGACCAAAAAAAAAGCTGTATTGCGGTTTTTCTAGATCTAAGTAAAGCTTTTGATACAGTGTCCCATAAAATTCTCCTTAAAAAATTAGATAACATAGGTATTAAAAACTCTGCATATAACTGGTTCAAATCATATATAACTGATCGCAGCCACGCACTAAATTTAGGCAAAGTAACAAGCCAAAACAGACACATAACTTACGGTGTTCCCCAAGGAAGTACATTAGGACCCATACTATTTTTACTTTACATCAATTGCCTGTGTCAGTTAGATATTAGCGGAGATGTTATCTGCTTTGCGGATGACACTGTTCTCATTTTCGCTTCTGATTCCTGGACAAATGTATACAAAAAAGCTGCCGAAGGAATCAACCGGATTAAAAATTGGCTCGACAATAACCTGCTAACACTAAATATAGACAAAACAAAATACATGACATTTAGTATAGATCCCAGACGACAACGAAGACTCAATGAAAACCTAACTATACACGACTGCACATCTAAAAAAAACTGCCTGTGCAACCCGCTAACACGGACTCAGATAATCAAATATTTAGGCATTTACATGACAACTATTTTAGATGGACAGAACAAATAAATAAAACAGCGGGTAAAGTAAGGAAACTTATATATATTTTTTTAAGAACATTCGAAACATAATGCCAGTGAAGACTTTAAAAACTATATACTACGCATTAGGACAATCAATTATCACCCACGGTATGATTGGTTGGGGTGGTGCTGCGAAGACTAATATGGACCCTCTCGACAAAGCGCAAAAGGCCTTAATTAAAGTTATTACTAAAAAACCTTTTAGATTCTCGACAACACAGTTATTTAAAGACTTTGCTGTATTGAACATACACCAACTGTACATCAAAATTATATCTATACATTACCAAAAAGACAAACTAAACCATCATACTGCACAACACAATTACGACACAAGACATAGACATCAACACATGACTCCGAAGACAAATACTACATTTGGACAAAGACATTATCACAATTTGGCTCCAAAATGTTTTAATTTAATTGAAAAAGATATTCAAGTGACAAAAAATCTAAAACGCAAAATTCATACGTGGGTAGTAAACAAGGGTATTGCATACTGCGTGCAGATAACTTGATCAAACAACACACTCAACGCCTGTATTTTTTCTCTTTCCTCCTTAACTATTTTCATCTATTTATCTCATATCTTTTTTTCATTTCTTTATATTTTTTTCTTTTATTCCATTTATCTATTTAAATTAAAATTATATTTTTTATCTTCCAAGATTAAGATATCAAAATTAAATTAAATTCCTGCCACCTCAGAACAGGCTCAGCCTAGTGAGGTGGTATATACCAAAAAAATTTATATATATGTATATGTAGGTATATTGTATATATTGTAATGTTATTCTTGGTTAATAAATAATTTAAAAAAATATATATATATATAACAAAATTAAACAAATAATAATTCGGAGCCCCGGTCTTGCCTGTCAGCTAATGGCAATTTTATTGGTTAGTATAAAATGTAAATAAAATTAGCACGGCTTTCTAGACTATCTGAGAACAGTGTCCGCTTCTGTTAAGTGTTTCATAATCATGTCCAGCGCGTTGCACAACATGGCAACTAAATACCCATACAAGGCGTGGAATATCAGGATTAGCGGGAGTCATGAAGCTACGCATCAATGGTCAGTGAGCGTATGCCGCAGTCCACCTTGGATACACGGACTATACGATATGCTGTAAAACCTATAATAGTCAGTAAGTTTAGTCTTTGAGAGAAGAGGGAGGCTGCAGAGTGTAGAGTGCAGACTGAGGGAGCTTCCTGTCGCCACGGATACCGACAGATCTCCCAAGATTCTTTCTTATCACATCTTGAAGAGGATGGAAGCCGGTTTAGCGAGATATTGGACGGACATTGCCAGGGATGGAGCATTTATTGCAGTTATAAAATTGAATGATTTATGTAAAACGTAGCTGTATATTTTAACCACTCGGATACATAAGCTTGTTAACACGACAATGTAACATTACAAGGCATACCTACGTGTGAAGTATGAGGCGTACCTGGGTTATTAAAGTTCTTTAATTGATTCTTTAGAGATTCGTTAGAGGCTTTTAATAATAATAATAATAAATTTGGACAACTTATATAGCACTGTTTTTGCGAAAAATCGTCTCAGGAGCGCTGAACAAATTAGCATGGATTTTACATTAGAATTTACTTAACTTAGGAGGCTAGATAACAACTCGTCTTGCAAATTTGCTCGTTTTGAAATGTGGCTTTACCGGAGGATGCTCAAGGTCCCATGGACCGACATGATCACCAACACAGAAATTCTCAGGTGGGCTAGAGCAGATATATACAACTGCTTATATTAATGAAAGACAGGAAAATTTCGTTTCTGCAAGATGGAGAGACATTTTCCAGAGTGATCGCCAACGTCGGGGGGACCTGATAGGGCACATCAAGAACAAAAAAATAGATTCCTAAAAAAATGTCAGAAGTAAAATTAAAACTTATCAAATGAGCTGTCACGCCAAAGAAATGGAAAAGAGACAAACTTAAACCACGTGGAAACTTCCAACATCGCAGTTTTCAACTCGAGGTCACAAATATATCAAGTGAAAAGATGTCAAAAACATCACAGATAAAAAATGAGAATGGGTATTAATTAAGAATTGCTAAATTGAAACATGAGGTGAATTACAAATGACCGAAAGTAATCAGGTCTCAATAGCGTGTGGGTAAAATTAAAAAGATAAATCCAGGTAAGACAAGTGTACCTACTTGGTTCCATCGACCGTTGCCTTTTTATTTTGTGTGCATTTTTTTATTTTTTTTTTATATTAACTCCACACAGGAGGCCCTGAGGAAAATAATTTCCCTCAGGGCCTATGTCATCTGGGATGCTGTATGGAGGGTCTTTTTGAGAAGAGGAAGGAATGAACATTGGTCTTGAAGAGACCCATGTTGTAGGAAGGAGGAAACACAGAGGCCGGCAAATCATTCCACAGCCGAGCTGTTGAACACAAGAACGAGTCGAAGAAATGACCCGTTCTCATGTGACAAATGTCAACCGTGTACAAATGTTCGGCACGCGTTTGGCGTGTTTCCCGACTATGCACCGGTGCCGAAGGGATCAATGATGCTAGTTCCTCGGAGCATCTTCCATTGTAATACCGGTAGAACAAGGATAGCATTCCCACCCGACGCCTGTGCTCTAAAGATTGCAATCCGTCTGTTAAGATGGGGGAATCTATCAAACGGACCGCCCGTTTCTGCACAGAGTCGAGGGTATTTTTCAGGTATTTTGGAGCTCCAGACCAGAGAATGCTGCCAAATTCAACCGTGGGGCGTACTTGTGATTTGTACAAGGTTAGCAGTTGTGTACTATTAAAGTATCTGCGGGCCTTGTACAGTACGCCCAGTTTTTGGGAGGCTAACTTTACTCTGGCTTCGATGGAGCCCCCATATCTGAGCTGGTCACTTAGGGTTACACCAAGCATATCAATGGAGGGCCTGTTCGGAAGATTGCTTCCGTTGAAAGAGACAGAACTGCATGGTTGGTTCTGCTCAAAGATATTCAAATACAGAAGAGATATGCTATGGTGTCCGCGCAACTGTCGCCGGACTACGCGCTAATTAGCGTAGTTTTCATACAAAAAGAATTTGTTCATTTCGTTGATTTTTTGAAGATGTGCATTAATATTGGTTAACAATATATTTTGAATAAGGAAAGAATTCGTTCATTTAGTTTAACGTTCGTTTGGTTTATTCGTTAATTATTTGTTCTTTTAGTTTATTTGTTAATTGGTAAACAATATCGGCGACACCCGGAAGCGCAGACCCACATAGTAAAAACAACAGATAGCACATCTACTTATATTTCAATATCTTTGGTTCTGCTACATATTTCGTTTAGATTTAGGTTTATTGATATTATCTTCTTCTTCAATAATCATTGTTATATACTATTTTCAAAAGTTTTGTTTATTCCAATAAAGAAACAAATCTCGTACATTCTTAGATTTACCATATGTCATAGATGTTTTCCTATGTATAGGTATCATATTTTTATATTAAACGTTATTTTAAAAATAGCAAAAATTGTAAAAATGAACAAGCTGTACACATATAACCTCATATATATTGACATTAAAATTATACCTATATTTAAGCGAGCGGAAAGATGATTATGTTTTCATTTTTTAATTATAATTGTTTTATTTTCAATAGGGACTGACATTATTCTGAATTCGATCCTGTTCGTACCTACAGAAATGTTCTTCTTGAAACTAAATCGAACTTATCTTGTGAGCTGCGACTGTTAGACGGTTACAGTTTAGCATTGCGGAAGAATGTCCCCTGGTTTTTATGTCAGTGCGTGCGGACAATAAAAAGTAACTGATCAGATACATACAGACGGCGCATATCCCATTAAAATCCTGCGGGAGATATTCGCAACGACGATTCATGATCGAGTGTAATCATTATTCTCGCATTTGTAACATTGTTTGTGGAAGTAGTTACTCGGTAAGTAAGTTCATCAACACGGACAATATGCTGACCGATTTAATAATTCAAAATATTTGATGATATCTGCAGACTCCTGATTAAAGAGATATTCAATCTTGTTCGATCGTTCCCCGTAAATAGTTTCCTTTGTCAGTGCGGATATCTGTCGCAACAAGACCGTCGGCGAAACAGGAGCGTCTTATCTCCAGCCAACAGTTGTTGGAGAGGATCGGTACTCAGCTTCCAACAGATCGCGGCTCCTTTGTGGAGATCCGAGTGCAGATAGGAAAACTGCCTCGCTCACACAGCGATGTGGTTCGGGCTATACGAATCTGTTTCCGAGTTGCCTTCCAGCAAGCAGAAAGGGATAACTGTCGTCTTTGACCGTTAGAAACCTGAACCCACGAGATTGCTGGATTTGTATCCGTGCCGGTAGCTTGAACGGAAGCTTTAAACAATCGAGCTTTAAGCGGACAGCCTCCCGCTGATCTAATCGGCAAACCGAGGTTTGAAAAGAATCCAAACCTACGTGACCCGCCGCGGGCCCCGGAGTGTGGAGGCCTAGGCCCCGACCCGGGGAGGTGTCGCGCAGGCTTCACGTTACAGATTACCGTAAATTATTCGGGTTCGGAGTATCTCACGGGTCCGTAGCGATCCGCGCTCATTTTGCCTCCAATTGACCCGACACGTACCACTCTAAAGTGTGTTGACACGACTATTACGAGCTGTTCTGTCGCGATAGCTCTGGTCCGTTCCGGATCTCACCAACTTAAAGAAAATACGCAACAATAACACCCACTTCGTAAAAAGAATTCAACCGTATCTACAGTATCTCGGAGAGCTTAATCGTTTTCATCAAGCTTTTTGTGAAAGCCTCGCGGTGCTGGAACGGTCACGAGTTGCTCGCGGCCGTGGCTTTACGAAGCTTTCTCGCGACAGTGTGACGGAATGTCGAGTAGACTATTCTCGTTCTAAGTTTTTTTCTCCGTCAATTATACCTGTCACAGGATTGTGGCTATTGTAACTCCGGATGATGAATCACTAAACACGTGAGCACGCGGCTTATAAAATAAGGTTTCTAGGAGAAATTTTCTCCATACGTGTATCATCATAATACGAGTGTGCAGCTAAAGTTGAGTAAACTGGTTTTCACTCATAACTCATAACACACAAGAATAAGCGAAATACCTTTTTATAAAGCTAAAATTGAGTGAGCCAACAAAATTATAAATCTGAATTAAAAGTTGTTTTGTGAGTCGGCATTGTTTTTAGAAATTAGCAAAGATATTCAAATACAAAAGTGAAATGCTATGGTGTCCGCGCAACAGTCGGCGGACTACGCCCTAATTAGAGTAGTTTGCATACGAAAAGAATTTGTTCATTTCGTTGATTTTTTGAAGATGTGCATTAGTATTGGTTAACAATATAGCTTGAATACGGAAATAATTCGTTCATTTAGTTTAACGTTCGTTTGGTTTTATCGTTAATTATTCGTTCATTCAGTTTATTTGTTAATTGGGAAACAATATCGGCGACACCCGGAAGCGCAGTCCCACCTAGTAAAAACTGCAGATAGCACATCTACTTATATTTCAATATCTTTGGAAATTAGCCATCTACGGCAATCGTAAAGGGATGCAAGATAAATTAATGAAAATAATTTTCTGGATACATTTTGCATGGCGTTTTACATGTTCTATGGAAAACACAGGGGAGACTATAGGCAAATTCTGATCACAAATGATTTTTTGCAGGTAGGTATATCAGTTTGATGAGAACATAATACATCTAATATTACTTTCATGATTGAGCCGGTACCTAATCTTTGTTTGGCTCACGATGAAATCGTATCTACCAGGAGCACATGAATGATTGGCGGTATTTCTGACCTGCTAATGCTTCTTGAGGTAAGACAGCCTGGGGATGGCATTATCGCAGAACTGGCACGGTAGGGCGTGTGCTCCATGGCACCAAGGGTGGAGGGGACTTCCAGCTCGATTGAGCAACACTAACTTGGCTTATGTAACATTAAACATTCTACCAGGAGCACAAGAATGATTGGCGGTATTTTCTGACCTGCTCATGCTTCTTGAGGTAAGACAGCCTGGGGAAGGCCTTGTCGCAGAACTGGCACTGGTAGGGCGTGTGCTCCGTGGCGCCCAGCGTGAAGCTGAGCTCGCGCTCGGAGTGTGGGCTGGCGTTGGAACCGGGAGAGCCCGGGGACCCGGGGGACCCGCCCTCCGGGGTGGACGAGCGCCAAGAGCTGCCGGGGGTTGTGAGCGCCTCTGAAAAATAACCAAATTATTTTAGCTTCATAAATCCAAAAACTGTTTATATATTTTGTATTTTTTATAGTTTATTTTTTATAGTTTCCTCACTAGGGAGCCCCGTGATGTGGCCTATTTTTTAAATTAGTTCTGTCAAAACCCTGAAGAAGTCAGCTTTGCTGACGAAACATGTCGGTTTTTGTAAATAATTAAGTGGTTAATACAATGCTATCTATTAATTTGAATTTAAAATGTTACCACTAAATAATTTTGCACTATTAGAAGAATTGATTATTTAATTCTATTTTATTTGTCTACTGTGTCGTTTTTAGTGTTTTAATACTCTTCATTGACCTCTTTTAGACGGATTTTTATACTTGATTTGTACTCAATGAACTTTTCAAAAATTCAACCAATTCAAAACATTTCAAACAATTCAGTCAACCCTCAAATCATCATTACTCATTCAGTTTTGTGACTATTTTCATTATTATCGTAGATTCGGTCTCCACGCAAGCGGTACCTACGTAAAGTGGGTATATTTACCCTTTTTTTATAAAGAACCCAAGAAATTATATATAATTGCGTTGGGAAGAGAAATTATTTTATGTTGATGCAAATCAAATTTGATTTGTGTTTGATAAGTCCCTAAATTAATATCTTTTCACCTTATTCATGTTTTTGTGGTTTGTATGTTGTTCAGTTGTTTGTATTCAGTTATTTGCATTTGATGAATCATTTGTTAAAATACTTAATAATTCACATGCATCAAAATATTTTAAAGACAATTATTATACCTAGGAGTACTTCATTGTTTTTGCATCATTGTCTTTTTAAATATTATTACTCAAAAATACACCATTTTTCCTCTGCTATAACGCTAGAAATATTATATATAAATTCTGGACGTTTAAATCGGAAAAAGTATAAGATTTCCAATGAAAAAAGTTCTTAGACTTTAAGCATGTCTTTGAAATATGTTCCAGAATTTATTGATTAAACGGTGGAAAATGTCTTCTCTAGTTTCATACGGCATCTATTACAGATATTTTGGAATTTATTTCACAGAATTTAAAAGATTACAGCGTGAGGATTTGAATTTTGTCATTGAAAACCTTGAAATTTTACAATACTTACCTAAATGTGTGATATAGGATTGATTAAACTTGAAATAATTAAGCCGTCGCGTCGGAGTAAATCACTTTCGCGGTAAAATATCACCTAAAATAGAATTGCTATTTTTTTTCCAATTTTTACACTTGACAAATACAATATTATGAAAATCATAAGAGTAACAACACATTATTTTGTGTACTCTATAAAATTGTTAATCTCAAGTCAAAATGAAGTTCAAAATTTCAATTTAAACAATAACACCTAAATTAAAAAGGTAAAGAAACAATAAATATATATGGGTTATCGTATCCCATAACTTTGTCAAAACTAAAAGATCACACGGATGGCATTTCTAAGGTGTCACTTACACTATAAAATACAATCATATTTTAATGAAAACGGTCACTTAAATGGAATGAAAACAATAATGTTGTGATCAAAACGGTTTCTTTCATATTTATTTCATAATTATTTGATAGTCACTTTAATATTGCATTAGAAAGATTCGCTCTAATGTAATCGCTTATAAATCATTGTTTTGTTTCATTTTTTTTTTTTTTTACACATATTTAAAAAAAAAAAACCTAAGGACATATATTTTTTTAAATTTTATCTATTGTTGAAAATGGTATGAACTAATGATATAATGAATGAGAACATTTTGTCTGATCTCTTAACACTTTGTTATTAATTCATATATTTTTATCACTTATTATTTTCTCTGTTTATCATTTTATTTTTAAATTTTATTATTTTGCTTTTACTTAACTGTTTTGCATGACCGATATTTCCGTGTGTTATTTTTATTAAATTGTGAAATTATTAACCCCGATACAGGCGAACCCTAGTGGGGTTAATAATTACATGCTAAAAATATATGTACATAAATTGTGAAGAAGCAATAAATAAATAAATGGAAACGCAGCCTGTACGTGGGTTATATACATTTTATTATTGTACCTAGAAAGAACAAACGTTTGGCATATAAAGGAAAAAAATTATTAAAATTTGTCTGAACAGTTTCTACAAAAATATATAATAGTGTACCTAATAATAAGTGTATAGTTTGTGAGAAACATAAAGTTATTAAATAAATAAAGTTGCAAAGTGTGTTTTGTTAAGCCATATTTTGAACTCTTTTAGGTATTGAGATAGTTTAGTTGTCATTTGATTTTTTCGGTAAAAGATTGAAAGTACGAGGTCGAATAAAACTGCTGTGTGTTTGCATTTGTTTGGTATTCGTTTGAGGGGGATAAAATACATTTAGGTATTATTATTAGGTATTATCATAAAATTATATGAATATAATTTCATGTATTAATTTCATAAAATCTGTTTATCATTGCATAATATCACATAAATCGACTTCTGTATATAATTAGCACGCAATCTCTGCTAATATCCCTCTCTTACTGGCATATAACACCCCAGGCAGAGTCAGCAGGCATCAGGCATCAGGCATCAGGCAGCAGGTAGCAAGTATCAGCCTAATAACGACGGCATCATAAGGTAATAGATGGCCGCGGCCGGTGCCGGCGCTCGGAATAAAATAAATATCACTCAGACGTTTCACTCCGCCGAGGAAATCTTGACAAATGATGTCGTGAAGTGAATCCCGACCAACATTAGGGTGGTATTTTATTTTCATTTTGCACTTTTATACAAGCATAATGTTGCTCAGTGGCGGTATGTGGTTTGTAAAAAAAAAACGAACGAAAATAAGTTGTTTACATTTTTTTACTGTCTTAATTAGTAGGTAGGTATTAAATTTATAATCACTACTTTTTTATTTAAATTATCGTACATCATAACATCATATTAACATTTCGCATGAGAAAGTTCAAAAAAGAAAACTTTACTTAATCCACTGTTATAAAAATTTCATTCAACGTTCAAATAACATACCTCTTGTGACGCTACGCTGTGGTAGAACATTTATACTGCCGTGTGATTTCATGAACACTTGTCAAGATACCTAGGTACTTGGTAAGACATTGAAAAACAAGCAGCAAACTTATTTTCGTTCGTTTTTCTGATTAAATGACACTGCAAGGCACTTAAAAGTGCAAAACGTTGGCCCAAGAAAGAGAGAAAAACACAACACGGTTTAATATACCAAAAATACAATCAATACAATACAGGTAACGCATCCACTATAAAATAGTTGTCCAAGTAATAATAATTTGTTTTATTAAATCTTATTATTGCATTTTCTCTACAAGTAATTTGCAAGTTACATAAACCTACATAAGTTATTAACTTAATTATATATAGGTTATAAGATAATATGTTGAATTTAATGTCTTATTTTGTCATTTGATTGCTTGTAAAGCGTTCATGGGGTTATCTTTAAAAATTTAAAACAGTGCTTAATAAATAAATTCTCAATTAACAATCAAGTCACCAATATCATGACGTTTTTTTACAGTTTCATTCTTAGATGTAAATAAGTATGAACCAGGGAAAATGTCACCCTAAAACGTCGTAAAAAATCAACAAGTAGGCAACACATCAATTTCAACATTATATCAACTGTAAATATATAAAATGCCTCAGGTCACAAAATGAAAAATTTACAGGAGACGACATCAACTAATATTTATGGATTCGTAAAACTAATTAAAAATTTTGAAGTTTGTAAGACAGCAATTATTTGTCTTTTAAAAATTTGTTGTAGACTATTGCTATTTTACTTATAATTTTGAGAGATTTGAGGGTTGAGTAATTTATCTACGAAATAACCTAAAAAATAAACGCATGATTTTGGTTTTAGTATTAAAAATGCTTAATCAGCAAAAATGACTTTACCATGCTGTTCTTTGAAGACTATTCTACCAGAAAACTACTTGACATTTCCATAAAGTGTGACTTGATGTGTTTTACCAGTTTACAATCAAAAGAGATAACAATATATCATGCCAGTGTAAAAAGTATTAGGATTTTGTTCGATTTCGCCCACGGAGAAAGCGTTAGATGTAAAGTGTCGCTTTTCTTTATATCAATAACAATAATATTATCAATGCGAATCGAATTTTTCTGATTCAACATGGCATAGATCACGTACATACCAAATCAGAAGCAAGTACCTAATTATCTACCTAAATAGCTACTACCTGCCCAAGTGAACTGCACACCTTCCTGCCTTTCGAAGCGGCACTAAATCTAGACTAGAAAATTATTGTTCTTGCTGATTTATCAAGTGAGACGAGATTCGATCGGGCGATAGACTGATACGCCCGTTTCGCGCAAATTTGTATCCACATTCCGACGTGATATTCTGTTCAGATTAGAGTTGGACGATGTAGAGATAAAAAATCACTCAAGAATTTTTAGCGCTTTCTTCAGTGAAATCACAGAAGTCAAACGAATGATGACAATTGGGGATTTAATTTGTAGTTTTACACGAAAATGAACTGAATAACTTCCCGTTTTTAATAAACTTTGGTTTCAGTGAAAGAACAAGTATAAGCTGAAGAAGCAAGAATATGTACACAGGATGTTTAACGGACTGAATTACTTTAAGACGAAGCCATACTAAATAATGCAAAATCATACAAAATCGTATGTTTTTGTTTTCAAAATTGGATCGCTTAGAAGTATTATAGATGCTTCAATTAAATACTGCGTGTAGAACATATCTTGGCCCTTAAATACATCAGTCAGTTTTTTTATAAGTCTTTTAATAAGCCTGTAAAAAAATAAAGTAAAAGGTCTATAAAAAACACTTCCAAGTCCAAACTCTCCTATTTATAAACCCCTTTTCGAATATGGTTTTATTGCTGAATGTGGCAAATTCAGTTTTTTAATAATAATCGCAAAAAAATTATATTTACGCCCGAAGTTCACAAAATAAAATAAAATATGCATTTTCGCCTTGATATTTTACAATGGAAGTAGACGAATTTGGATTTTTAAAGTGAACTCTATGCCGTCCACCGAAGGACTACATAACTTGTCACACCCGTTTTTTTATCAGTTCGCCCCCGCGTCAATCAATTTTAAAATTTTGTTTTACTACCATAAACAATGCGTAAAAAATAAGTTAATGATTTTTTACAGGCCTTAACAAAATCAACCTGCTAAAAAAAAATCTCAAATACCTTTTCCAACCTTTCCAAAAGCTTTTTCTGAAGTATTTTTAAACTCCTCCTATAAAAGGGCGTGAATTCCGATTTCGATTTTTTCCTGGACTATTGGATCGCCTTAACCAGCGATACTTTAAAAGTACACAACTGCTAACCCTGTACAAATCGCAAGTGCGCCCCACGGTTGAATTTGGCAGCCGCCTCTGGTCTGGAGCTCCAAAATACCTGAAAAATACCCTCGACTCTGTGCAGAAACGGGCGGTCCGTTTGATAGATTCTCCCATCTTAACAGACGGATTGCAATCTTTAGAGCACAGGCGTCGGGTGGGAATGCTATCCTTGTTCTACCGGTATTACAATGGAAGATGCTCCGAGGAACTAGCATCATTGATCCCTTCGGCACCGGTGCATGGTCGGGAAACACGCCAAACGCGTGCCCAACATTTGTACACAGTTGACATTAGTCACATGAGAACGGGTCGTTTCTTCGACTCGTTCTTATGTTCAACAGCTCGGCTGTGGAATGATTTGCCGGCCTCTGTGTTTCCTCCTTCCTACAACATGGGTCTCTTCAAGACCAATGTTCATTCCTTCCTCTCCTCAAAAAGACCCTCCACACAGCATCCCAGATGACATAGGCCCTGAGGGAAATTATTTTCCTCAGGGCCTCCTGTGTGGAGTTAATGTAAAAAAAAAAAAAAAAATACTTGACATTATTCGGAGTAAAAAATTTGAATGAAATTTTGGTCATCGGTGACATTTTTTTCCGACTTGAAACATTTAAAAAAAATCAGTAGGTTCTGACAGATAGGTTAGTCGGCTAAGTCATCAGTGATGTCCTCCTGAATTTTTTTTTTTTTTTTGAAAAAAAAAGTCACCGGAGACCAAAATTTCTTTCCCATTTTTTACTAGTTTATTTTATTTATAATTACAGGAATCAATTTTTTAAAGCAAATGAAAATACGAAATAATTTAACACACTAATTTCGGGTTTTGATGCATGCGTAACATTATCAAGTTCAATAAACGTTTAATTTTCAAAACTGTTGGTTCAAATATTTGCCAGATGCTTGAATTAATTGAATATATGTTACTGAGACAATGCTCACGGTTTCACTGAATTACGTAGGTCCAGTGGACATACTTTAACATACTTTAACATACAGGTTTTTTGAACTTTTCATAGGCTACATTTTTTGGCACAAATATATTTTTGTAAAAGGTAAAACTTATACAATAAATAATCTATAAAATTCAATCGTATTTTGACCAAAACGGGCACTACAAAGAAATGAAAACTATTCTAAATGTCCTGATCAAAAAGGTTTCTTTCATATTTATTTCAAAATTATTTGATACTCACTTTAATTTTGTGTTATTGTATAAGACAGATTCTCTTTTAATTCATATCTTTGTTTTTTTTTCATTATGTTATATTTTACAAGCCATAAGAATATATCATTTTCTTTATTTTCAAACAATGGTATGAACGAATGACACAATGAATGAAAACATTTTGTTTGATCCCTCAACACTTTGTTGTTAATTCATATGTTATTTTTTCGCCAAATTTTCTACATTTATCATTGTTAGTTTCAAATTTTATTATTTTGCTTTTACGTGTTCGGTATTTATCGATATTTTTTATGTGTGTTACTTTTAATAAATTGTGAAATTATTAACCCCGATTCAGGCGAACCCTAGTGGGGTTAATAATAACTTGCGAAAAAATGTATTTTAATTGTGAAGAAGCAATAAATAAATAAATGTTCATTCCTCACTCTCCTCAAAAAGACCCTCCACATCTCATCTCAGATGACATAGGCCCTGAGGGAATTAATGAAAACAAATGCATTTATAGAATCTTTGTAATAGAACTAGAAAAAATCTTTATTTTAGTGTCTTAGCCTTATTTATAAAACTTTTCAGCTCAGAAATACTTAGGAAAGGTGGTTTAAAAAAATCAGTTGTTCAATCACTGAAATAATCAGAGCACTTGAATATAATTTTAACAGAACGTGAAAATCAACTTAAAATATATGATGAACTAGCTGACCCGGACACGTGTTGCTTTGGCTAACGAAACACTACGCCATCTACTGGATGGTTACCCAACCTTTATAACCACGATAAATTAACACCGCCATCTGTTAATTTACATACAAATCAAATCCACACCCCCCGCTTGCCAGCTCGCTCGCCCACCACATACAGACATTCTTATATATTTCAACCAATTTACACAAAACCTTGACAAATTATATATCTAAACCTTTCTCATGAATCACTCTATCTATTGGTGAAAACCGCAGACAGACGCGGCGGAGGACTTTGTTTTATAATATGAGACGCAAGGAGCGGTGTTATAAGTTTGACTTTCTGTGGCATCGTAGCTCCTAAACGAATGAACCGATTATGATGCGGTTTTTTTGTTTGAAAGCTGACGTGATCGAGATGGTTCTTAGCTACAATTCATGAAAATCTGTTCAGGCGATCCAAGGTCAGCTCTTTTTGTGTCGGGTTGCTTAAAATTTAGTTTTTTTTTAATGCGTAGATCAATAGAATTTTCGAAAAGTCGAAACTGAAAAAAAATCCTGCCGCCCTTGTCCCATTCCGCGAGTTACGAGCACCTAAATAAATGGCACATTACTTGCCGAATATAAATGATCCCGTATCTATTACAGGGAGCTCTTCACTCCTCACGCTGATGCTCAAAGGAGGAGGTGGAGACTTACACACGATGTACCGACACAAATTGTGATTGATGGCTCGGCCGGGGAATGGATAGAGCCATTTCTCCTAAGTGCCTCCCATCTCCTTGGCTGGGTGTTAGGTTAATGGACGAGTGGGGCTGATAAGGAAGAATGATATTTATATGATTTTTTCGCATCAGATTGTAAAATATACAAATTTGTTTGATTTTTAGAAAATAACAATAAATAACATAAATAAAATAACAATAAATAATGTGCGGTTAACTGAAGCGTTGAAATTAATTAGTTGATTTTCAGATCAGAACAAAGCCTAAGTATCTGAGCACAAAAGCTGCTTTGACTTAAAATTGGTGTATTTTTACGGTCCTTAATACCTTAAGAGGGAATAACACGAGAAAACCGGAAATATGTCAATTATAAATCAAATTTTAGAAGGATTGACTCTTTTCCATAAAAAATTATAAATTGATTTCGAAAGATTGTTCTTTTATCTAGTAAATGTATGTTTTAAATTTCGATAAAAAATGTTTGTTTTTAGTCTTAGGTTATATATACCATAGGTGGTTAGCAGATTTATTAAATTTTCAAACAAAATTTTGTATTATACAATACACATTTCAAGTCATATAAACATGCAGTAAAATAAATCAACAAATTATCTGGGAAAGCTTTGTTTCAGAATTTTAATTTTAGTATAAATAAAATCATTAAAAAAATTATCCGCGTACGTGTTTTGTGACGAAAATACTTCAGTTTGTCTATTTATTTACGGTCTTACAAACTAATATATTTAAAAATTTTTTACATTCTTATTTTGCTCAGACATTATTGAAAAATTATTAATACTTACGATCAAAAAATAATTACAAAAAGTACATAATTTTAATAGTTTTTTCATCACTCCTTTAAAATTGTTTGGTATAAATTAAAGAAAATTTTGAATGAAATGAAAACGTTATTGAGTTATAATTTTAAAAAGCTGGTACGGAGAATAATTAATCTTTCTCATTGGAATTGCCCTCTACGATCATAAGAACATCTTTCTACGAAATTTGGATTCTCGGCCGCTGGTTAAAGGCACTTAAGTAAACGGTTCCTGATCGGTACGTTAAGCCAGCGGTTGTCAACCTTTATGAGTTTGCGTACCCCTTGACTCTTACTACAAATTTGTTGTACCCCGTCCACTCTATCTATCTTGTTTACGTGTAATGAAAACATGTTTCATCTGTAATATTTTTATACTCTCATTATTACGTGAATTTAACAATCAAGTCACACAAATACAATTGATGCAATGTAAGACTGAAGTTTTAACCAGAAAATGCGAAACTTTAATTCGACTAGGAAGGCGGCCAAACCGCAGAAATTCCACGATATTATGTACCCCTAATTTTTCATCGCGTCCCCCAAGGGGTACGCGTACCACAGGTTGAAAAATCTACGTTAAGCAATAAATCGTCGAAGAATTTAAAATTCACTTCCGCGTTCATGAAAATAATAAAATTGATGAAGTCGGGTCTACTGCGAAAAAATATTTTCAGAACGTCTCACAAAAATAAAAAAAAATTGAGTCGGGGCCACAACTTTTTTTTTTCTTTTCCATTGGTAACATGTATCTCTGCCCCGATCTTTTTTTTTATTTTTGTTGGAAGTTTTGAAAACACTTTGCCGCAGGAGAAGCGCCTTAATAATACATTTTTGTGAAATAGTTGAGGTTACGATGCGTCAAAATTAATTTTTCAATTGATTTCTATTTTTTTATTATTATACTCTAATAATTTTATTATTTTGATTATTATACTAAAGTTTAAGTTATTTTGCTAAATAACCAAAAAAGAAAATCTTAATGTTTACCTACATAATTCAGGAGGCTAAGAAATTGATAAGACAAATTACTAAGTTTTAAAGAAACACTAGCTTTAGTAGGTACCCGACGTAACCCGACATTTGGGTATAATTATGGAACATACACCTGCAGTATTTTGACAATAAAATTTAATTTATTTCAAATCTCCATAGTTAATGATATAAATGCGATCTTAAAATAGTTGGTAAATTCCCGACATAAAAGCTCTGCCATTTTCATGGCGCTAGAGCTCACCAAACTCAGATAAATTGCTTTAAGATCATTATCTAGGTAGATTCGTGCAATAAACCGCACGAATTAAACGCAACTGGGTGTCCCGGAGTCGCCCGCGTCCAAATGAATAAATCAGACCGGGCATGATATCACCGGACGCGTAAGACAGGAGGTGAGCCCTGAGTAGGAAGAGTGGCGCCGGCGCATCATCCTTTATTGCCCAATTACGTCCCCGCGAGCCGCAATCAAATGCTCGTTGGGATTGCTACCAGCAATAGCACTACTTACCGATATGTATTGTATTAATGGTTCCATGCTAACTCAGAATCAACTCAACTCAACACCTCTTTGAAAAGTGCTTCGGCTTCAATTCTTCGAAATTCCTGAGGTTTTAGGAATATTTCAACACTAAAATTTTTGTATACATCCTTAGTACGTAGTCAAGTCGAATATAACTCCTTGATCTGGTCCCCCCATTTTAAAATACATTCAGATTCAATCGAAAAAATTCCACAAAAATTATCAATTAAGACATATTAATTTTAAACTCGGTATTCCCATTGAAAACATAAACTACAATTACTTGATGAAAGAATTAAATTTATTAGGACACTCAGATCGAAGAACTATATCCGACTTAATATTTTTGTTCAAAATTGTAAATGGTAGGATAGACAGTCCTGATTTAACTAAGCTTATTGAATTTCATATTCCCACGAGAACCACTCGATCTAAAATCCTGTTTAAATGTAACAATAATAGGACTGAGTATACGAAACACTCCCTTTTACCTAGGTTACATGATGTTACTAATAGATATGCAGATGTGGCAGATCTATTTAACTGCACGGAAGGTAGGTACAAGAGGGCTATGCTATCAAACCTTTTCAGTCAATATTAATTCTATTTGTACTATAGATTGTTGTACGTAATTGTCTCTCTAAATAATTTAAAAATAGCCCGTAACCTATTTAACCATTTTTTGTATATTTTTACAGGATTTTTTATGATTTTTTAAAGGAGGTTCTGAGTTGATTTAATTCTGAGTTGTCCGGTACCGTATTAATTCATCTCAGCCGTGGATCTACCGCTGAGAGCTCCGTTGCAACCTCTCTTTCTGTTATGTGGGTCATTTAAGAGAATGAGTGAGAAGTTACAACGGAGGTATCAGCGGCGCGTTTCTTTAGCAATAGCTAATATTATAATATCTGACTCGCAACCTCTCTTTCTATTAAATGCGTCGTTTATGGGAGAGAGGGAGATGTCACAATTGAGTTATCAGATGCATGCCTTTATCACTAGCTCGGTTTTCCTTATTTTATGTACTTATAATAATAACCTTCATTTTTCAATAGATATTTACAAATTTGTACATCTTGTTCACTTTATAAGATTGATTCTATTTATAAATGGGTTTTATAAATAGAATCTAGTTTTCAGTAGTGCCTCTAGTATGATACATATATATAATAAATAATTAAAATTAGATCATATAAATCAAAATTCAAATTAAAGCAATAAATAATTAAAAAAAACTGTCAAAAGAAGCGAAGCTAGGAGTCCACAATGGAATGCTGGTACCTACCCTGATGTATGGCAGTGAGGCATGGAACTGGCAGAGGAAGGATGAAAGTAAACTGAATGCTGTTGAATTGAGATCCCTGAGGCGCATGTGTGATAAAACCATGTATGATCGTGTGAGAAATGAGGATATTCGCAAAGAATGTAAGGCTGATGTAAGCATAATGAGTAAGATTAATAAAGGGACTCTCAGGTGGTTTGGGCACGTAGAGCGAACGAACGAAGAAAGTAACATAAGAAATATATATGATATATGACCCCAATGTGAATGATAGAAGAAGTCGGGGACACCCGAGGAAGACATGGCACGATTAAGTGAATCAGATACTTGAGTCGGGCCATGTCAAAAGTCAGAATAATAGAAGAGTATGTATGAGATGATGTATGAATGTGAGTGAGGCAAAGAGTGTGTGCCAAGACCGAGTTGTTTGGCGGTCCGTACTCTCTACCTACCCCTGCAGGTTAATTGGTTAGTTAGTTAGATTAAAATTCAAATTAAAAAAAATAAAGACACAAGTAGGTATTCCTTTTATTTTAAATTCTATCAATTATGATGTAGTGCGGTTGACTGTAATTCAATTTATTATTGCGTTTTGTAACAGCATTTATTTTAATGTTGTTTAATTACCAACTTATTGTAACTTAATTATGTAATTTAATTTATTATTTCTAATTGTAACCTACTGTTGCACAAAGTATATTGAGATTAATGGTGTGTTCATCCGTAATCGGAATCATCGCTAAACAATTAAAAATATATCTGTAATTATTACGTAATGTATTTTGTTGGCGAGCCAATAAATAAATAAAAAAAATTAAAATCCAGCTGACGTAAAATGTAGGGTCTTGCTGCTGAGAGGTCCGTTGCAACTTCTCTTTCTGTTACATGCATCGTTTATATTATGAAAGAGGGACAGATTACAACTCACGAAGGTGCTTGCTATCTGCGGTATGCCCATACATACTTTGTATTTAATGGTTTAATGCGTGAGATTCCTACATTGTGGCAAGATCCACAACTTAAGAAGAACGTTTGCGCGGACCGTTTTGACCCGTTTCATACAAATCTTAATTTTGGATTTGAGATCAAAATACCTAACCAAACTGAAAAATTATTTTTGTAATCAAAACGTGTATCAAATCATGTAATCAAAAGATACGAATATGAGCAACATTATTTTTTTTGTTTAAATTATAAGATGAAGGTCATTAAAGATTTTTATATTTCATGATTTTAGAGGCACCTTGGACAATTATTTGTAAATAAAAGAAAAATATTTTAAAAAATTTTACTATATTTATTTTTTAAATATGATGAAAAATAAAATAAAACTTCGTAAAAAAATAGTTTTTTGGAAAGTAATTTTAATATATAAACTATTTTTTTGTAGGTAATTTGTAATTAAAATTTATACTCATTTACTTGGTTTCTTTTATTAACTTTTATTTTATTTTAATTTAAATTTATAAATATATATATTTTTTTTTCATTTTTAATGTTTTTCATATTTACTTCCAAGTTGCCTTTAAAATCTTTAATGGCCTATATCTTATAATTTAAAGCAAAAACTAAATAAAGTGGATCATAACCGTACTAGATATTTGATATACCTTTTGATTACTAAAATAATTTTCCAATTCAATTGTAAATAAATTTTATTTTATTTGAATTTTATTTTGATCTAAAATTAAAATTTGTATGAAACGAGCCGCGCAAAAGCCCACAAAAATCTTAGCAAAGAATTCACGTATTTCTAACATTATTCATAGGATTTATTTTGCGAATATGTGAAAATTTTAATTAAACCTATCTGGTATCCTTATCTAAAATTATTTCAAGTGAAAAATCACACAATAAAACAATGAATTTGGTTGATATTTTCGAAAAAAATTACACTTTCTTCCATTGTGTCCAGAATTTAGAAGATGTTAATAATCTTGTTATTGACATAAACAAATTGAAAATAATAGAATCCTAAAATTTAACTCCATAATCAGATTAGACAGAATTTACTAGCTTACTTGATATCCTCCAACATTTATAACATAACTCTCTTTATAAGATTTACCCACTCTTCCAATCACCGTTCTGTTTTAATTCTTTTTAAATTAATATGCAATTTACCTTAAATATTCCTGTAACTACAATATTACTATTACTATATACCTCTACGCCTGTCTTGACACAGGTATATCCTAGTGAGACAGGCATAAAAAAACCAATGTAAATATACTTTTTAAAGATAAATAAATAAAATAAAAAACATTTTTTATACATAACATCACATACCTAATTGATTTACAAGTGGTAGGCGCCTAAAATATTAATAAAATCCTGGACATTAAACTACGAGAAGATACGTCTTATGCGTGTTAGGTAGATAATAATTCTTCAATAGTCACTCGTTTAAAAAAAAATCCTTGCAAACGTTCAAATACGTTTATATTAAATGTAGTAAATCACTTAAAGATTTTTTTTTTAAATACTTCGATAAAAAAGTTTATTTCTAATTACGGCACATAGTCGTCATTAATGTTTAAAAGCCAAACATTACAGTTTTTTTATTAATAAATATTTTTTATTATAATAACCAACATTGTTTGTTAATATTTTATCGTTTCACGGAGATAATTCATGAATTTGAGATATTAAAAACAATTTGTGTAGGTGAAAAAAATATGTTTTAAGTAAAGTGTGTAGATTTGGATGATTGATGGACAGCACAGGAAATGATGAATTAGGGTCAACCGCTGGGAATAGCGCGATACTTCCATAAACCAGACCTTATAGACTCCCATGGGAACTGGGAACAGGACTGGGTCCTTTCATGGTATTATAAACTTTGGTATTTAAGACAATTCACGTCGATTCGACTTGAATAATGAAATTTTAAACATACCAAATTTTAGTCTTCTCTTGAATTATTTTTATGCTCTTTTTTATTTCTTTAAGGAGAAAACCCAGATACAGACAATAATTAACAAAACAATATTATGAACAATAACTTGAGAATTCGCCTGCAACCCAACTATTTCTCACTGATTGACATGATAAATAAAGATTTTCAAATACATTTTTTATACATGTTTAAAAATAAGTCATAATAAATAATGAATCGAAAATTGTTTAAAAAGAAGCACATAAAAAGTATAATGAATGATATATGAGTTTTCTTTTTTTATAGGAAAACAGCCTTCAATTTTTTTACCAAAAGTGCTATAAGTATCAGAAAATATATCGGAATCCTTAAGGTTGTGGTTTTTACTAAACAATTCGCACATTCTTCTGATTGGATCCCTGACACCAGCATTTGTATGTGTCCGGTTAATGTGGAATAAGTGTATAATAAAGATGTATGGAAAACTCTCATAATAAATAAGGATGAAAATTTATGTTTTCATTGGGTGAAAACTGAACATATATAATTCAAAATGCTATTTTCGGCCTGTCGCTGTCTGTCTGTAACTACGATTCATTGCATTCTACAACTTTTGCATTGAATTTAAGCGTCATTTTCGAAACTGGAAGTGTTTGTTCGGAGAACTGAGTCGTGCGATAAAGTACCTACCTACCTATAATATATAATTTTTAACTGAAAGTATTTTAATTGCATTTTCGAAATTTGAACTGAGTTGTCGAGAATTTCGATTATCCGTAATTTTCACGGGTTTGCACTAGTCAAACATACTAATTTCAGTTGTTTTCCATCTGTCTGACGGTAATTACAGTTCAATGAACTTTAAAACGTTTGCTTTGACTTTAAGTGTCATCAATACATAAATTGGTAGTGCTTGTTCGGAGAATTTTTTTAAAATTGGTCATCTCCTACAACAAAATGTATTTTTCAATGATACATGTTAATTAGAGCATAATGACTGATAACTAGAATTTTTTTGATTTTTGGAAAATACTTAATATCTAGTAAGTACATATAAGCAATATAAATATATAAGCCGTGGAAAATGTTGATTTTTGCGGCCGCTGAAAGGCTTGTATCACAGTAAATACGCGGCGGTACAGCGGCACAACCAATGGAATTATAAGCAGAACTGAATGTGGAAATGAACACTGTATAGATTTATTCAACTAACAAACGAGATAACTCAGAATAAAGCCATTTAACCGCAAAAGGAAGAGTGAAAGAATTGAACGCCACACACATTTTGTAAATATAATTTACAGGAAAGTAGGTATCTACTTACTTATGAAACCTTTTTTTACAAAATCTCGTGTCCGGTATAATTCGCATCAACTCTCAAGATGACTGAAGTTTAAATTAATAAATTTATCACGATAATAATTGCATTGCTTTAATATCTACTAACAATATTTGTATGATTTGTATAGAACCGTTTATAAGATAACTCATGTAAAATCACCTTAAAGACTCGAAGCAACTAAACCAAAAACTTAAATTTTGCTTTCGCTGCTAGCAGATCACAATTTTTTCGACATATTTATCAACTGCTTTGATTTTCGTTATTCTAGGGCCCTCTTTTCGAACAGGGTAGTTAGATAAAATTGGTACATCGTTTCACCCGATATGGCAAAGTATAATTTGATAATAGTTTTCTATGACTCACCTACGATTACCGATTTATAGGCTCATGACATTACAGGCAAAATCATTTAAAACTACAAATTAATTAAAAAAATTCTCGCCGACGCTGACTCCAAACGACCTCAGCATCTCCCAGAGAGCAAAGCAGTTAATTCCAAATATTTAGCGGATAATTCGCCAATTATAATTTATAGCCGCGGTCTCCTTCCTCTGGGGCTTCCGTCGCCCACCACCCGCGGCGCCACCGGCGGAGGAAACGTCGTTTGAGGCCATTTCAGACGTTTTAGCCGTTTTACAAGCAATTTACATCATTTGCTTAACTTTGTAACCTAACCTACTCACTTTTAAAACAGGGATGACATACATTTTGCAAAATAATATTTTTTTAACTCTTTTTATTACACTTTTTTACACCCTTAGGAAGGGACTTATGTCATTTTTGGAGATACTATGTGGAGAGTTTTTTGTGTTGAAAGGCAGGAGACGAAGTTCTGGGAAGAAAAAAGATATAAGGGGTGGGTAGGAATGAAGGGTGAATATGTCCATGAGTGAGGATGTACAAATCCATTCCACCCACTGTGGTGCAAGGCAATAGCGCCGTTTACACGCACACTTCGGAGCGACCGAGTCCCGCGCCACTTCAGGCCGCCGCGCAGAAAAGTAAAGACCGATAGGTTTACAGCACAGTTCACTGTGAGACTTTTCTGCGCGGCGGCCTGAAGTGTCCCGGGACTCGGTCGCTCCGAAGTGTGCGTGTAAACGGCGCTAATGGGTCGAGTAAGGCCGGCTGGAGAGGTCAAAAGGTCTCCCTCAATCAGTCTCTCCCGATACGGTCCCCACGCAGTAGGTGGGCAAAAGCATCCACCGCCAAGACCTAGACAAACTTCCAGAGAAACCGGGCAGCACTGCTAATTCATAAAACAAAGCGGTAATTATACTTCAACGACTTTTCATTCTCTCAATAGTCAGATAGTTGACGTTTTATAATAGCATTTTACTCAAATGAAAACAACATAAACAACATTTTTAAATATACATATTCCGATACAACATGTTTTAAATTTTTCATAATTATTTCACCGGAACCTATGTATTTGAACGAGCATGTAATTTTAATACGATTTTAAATCATCCCTTTATTACTCCATAATCTTATTTATTGTTATAAAATAATAAGTACCTACCTACATCTTTTATTCATTTTGTTATTACAGAGATCAGCTGTTTTCTCTTTATAATTTGGTGGGAGAATACTTGGATTCTTGCATCGTTTGGCAGTCGACATATTATTATGTAGGAAGGCGGGGTAATTATGAATACCTAAGGGAGTTTTGAAATAAATCCAAAGATACGAGATATAGGATAAATTTAATAAGACTTCTGAAAGGTACATTAATATACGTTAGACTATTATAATCAACATTATTAATTTATTTTTTCATAATCAACTTTTTAAACAAAAACCAAACCTTTAGTGCTCGTGTTTACCCGACACTGGTCGGGCAATCACGAACACCTGGTGGGGCAATTGCTAACGTTCGCCATTAACCCAACTAGCCTAATAATGAGATCACATATGACAGATTAGTTATAATTTAACTTAAATTTGAAATCAGTACGTGCGGCAAAGATCATAACGGTAGCCAAAGGAAGTCGATTGCCCATCTGTACATTTTTCATGTGCCCAGTTTTTACAAACATAGCTCTCGATCCAATCGTCACCAAGTGGGCTGTCTCCATATTTATTATTATTTTTTAATTTTTAAACTAACGTTTAGACAAGATTTTTATGCATATCACAAAGGGTAACAATTATTACAAGCAATAATTGTCAGCCTGAAACACTCATTTACATTGAAAAATCTTCCGAGAAAAGATACTTGCCGCCAACGAAACCGCCGCCAAAAAAAAAAATATAACAAGCAGTAATTGTTGAATGAAACACTAGTATATATTGAATTATTTGGCGGGTATTTGATAAGCCCCCATAGCTCAGTGGTCAGAGCATTCGACCGGGAATCGGAAGGACACGGGTTCAAGTCCCGTTGGCGGCAAGTATCTTTTCTCGGAAGATTTTTCCATATTTTTCATTAAAAAAAAGCTATAATAATCTATATTTTCTTTCGTTCTCTTTTGTGTCTTTCATTTCTTCACATTGTCTTTGTCAGAACAAAAATCTTTAGTATTTTAAAAATTTATTACATTTTTTTTATTACTTGCCCGCTTTTTGTCAGTCTCTTTTTTTGTTTTGCTTCTTCACCTTTTTCAGTTTTCAGTCTTTTTAATGTGTTAGTTACATTTTTTTTGGTCATCTTCTTTCTTTTGCTTTGCAATTTTTTTATTATACTTTTCTTCTTTAATACTACGTGGGGCAATGCCGAACGTTCGAAATTGACCCACTCAATTCGTTCGCCAATACCCTTCAAACAACAAAAAATATTTATAACTTTAGGTTATGTTTAGCTCGGCCGCATCTGACAATCGTGATAAAATCTTAAACTTCTAACTATCTATGCCTATAAATATTGTATTGGCACTACAATTAAATGATAAGTTACACTAAGTTTCATTTATGGAAAAATTGCAACGAAAAGAACTATATATTGAAATTATTCATACCTTGAACGTTGTGTATGTCTGTAGCCATCCACTGTCCGCCTGGCACTAGTGATGGCGTGATATCTAAGATGTAATAAGTAAAATGTTGCCATCTCTTTTTAACATAGTGAAATTGCTGCGTTCGGGATTACCCTGCCTTCCCCTACCTAAATGCATTTCCTCTGCATTGGTTCGTTCTACACACGGTTTTATATGCAGAGATTATATAGAAAAATTCCTCTCAGAATAAAAATAGACATCTCATGAGCTGTTTCATCTAACTGATATGAAACTATTCTTCAGAATAGATTTTATGAAGTCACCAAAATGATTGCGGTTACCTTTAATTAATAGTTAAGCCGGTAAACACACATGAGCATGGTACCTAATTCATTAAATTGTACAATCAAAGCAACAGTCCAATAATGTGGTCAAATCTCATTTAGAAAAAAACCTGGGAGGGCAAAAAAGCTGCCACGTTTATAAATAACAAAAACTAAAGTAAACTCAATAAAATAATTCAGTAACCTAAAATCTCCAGCAAAGTCCTGCCCACTTGAGATATTATTATTTTGTGGAAATAATTCCCCGCATTAATGTTTTAAGGCGCAATATCCCCTTCAAAATGAAATCCCACCGCATTTTATAAAGCTTTACCGTAGACGTGAATGAAAAGTTTATCCTTTTATTTCACCCCTTCCAACACATGTGTCCGGCCGGGCTGAAAGCAGGGGCACTTTTGACAACCCTAATTGACCCGTTTAACACTCTTCTCTTTCCCCCCATGCCCTCACACCCCTAAAACCTCTCTCACCCCAACACCCTTTATACTCTTTACATCTGTGGTACCTGCCCAACCCAACCCCCCGGCAAAGGTAAGTTAGGGGATCGGAAAATGGAAAATGGGTTTGAAAAACTTTTCAGAACTTTTAGAATTGGACCTGGCCGCGGGGTGATATTTCACCCACGTATATTTTGAATAGTGGTTTTCAAACTTTTGAAATTCAGATAGATCTAGAAGTTTGGATATGGGAGTGTCAATAAAGTTAAACCAGCCACCTCCAATACTGCCACGGAATAAAACACGAACGACTCGTCCTTTAGTTCATCAGCTCGGCTGATTTTCCTGCCTCGTTCAGATGACATAGGCCGCATAAAGGAAGTTATTTTCCACAGAGCTTCCCGTGGGGAAACGTAAAACAAAACAAAAAGCATGCAGTAAAACATAATTGATGTTTAATTATATGTTTTAACATGATTATAAAAAAGCCTGATAAAAACGTAATATCGACTTTTACAAATGGAAAAAAAACATAACAAAATTATATCCTAAAGAAAAAACATTTTTTTTTAATACAGATTAAATCATTGATTTAAAACACAACCATCAAAAATATCCCGACTAACACAAGTACGTAGGAATAAGTATGTAGAATATAAAAATTGAAGAAGATTATTTTAAATGCATGTTATTAATTAATGAGAAAATAACAAGTTTTCGGCTATTAAAGTGGTTTAAATTAATAATACTAACCGAGAAAAAAAAGGAATATTGAGAAACATTATAAACACATTTTTTTTGTTATCGCGTAGTTCGGTAGATATCTACATTAAATTATTTGTTAGATTCACAGGTAGGTAAATAGGTAGATATGTATTTAATTATTCTTATGATTTCCTGTTCTGGGAATCCTGCCGAAACCAACAAGATTTTAAGGAATAATTCAAATTTCAATCGTAGATAGGCATCTTTATATTTTCAGATCTGTTAATATCAATTAAATTTTCAATGACAGCCTCCTTGCGACGCGACGTTTCAAAGATAGGTAATTGTAATATTTACACCTCGACGATAGAAATACTAATGTAACACCAATTTCTTGTTCATCAAAATTAAATTTATTGGTTTGTCCAGACTGCGGCAGCCTCTATACGATACGAAATAATAAATTTTCTGAAAATAGTATGCGTCAGACTATTAAATACTTCTTCAAATCATTTTTCTAAGCAATATCTGGGGTCCTAGCATGGTCGACCGATAAGGATTGAGAGGATAACTTTCGGTAACTTCTCATCATCCTCTGGGAGAACTGCAGATCGCTAACATGCAAACAACAGATTTTCGATTGAGTTTCGATTATATTGTCTTCATTTAATTAAATGTTATTTATTTGTTAACGATCTGCAATCATGCTAGGCAACGATGCGAAGTTACGTAAAGTTATCCTATCAATCCTTCTCGATGGACTGTGCTAGGGGTTTGGGGTCCTAGCTATCGATAAGGATTGATAGGATAACTTTTTATCATTCCCTAGAATGATTGCAGATCCCTAACGAATAAGTTTCAGTTCACAATGACTGAGTGTTCTATTTTCAAGTGTTGTTTGTACGTTAGCGATCTGTAGTTGTCCCAGAGAACAATGAGAAGTTACCCAAAGTTATCCTTATCAATCCTTATCGATCGACTGTGCTAGGGGGCCTGTTGGGTTACAGGTATCTACTGTAATTACTGGGAAAAAATTTAAATCCGCTGTAGTAAAATGAATTACTCCTAAAAAATATTTGTAAAAGCTTTAGAAGGTTTCCACTTTATCCTTATCTGGGCATTGAAATCCCGCCCATCGAAGCACAGATTAGGTGTTCCAAATGACCCGCCCAGGGCTGTGGGCGGGCGTGCTGAGCGCAGGTGGGCGGGAAGGAAACAGAAGGGCGAGAGTGTGGGCGGGCTCAAGCGTGGGCGGATCAAAGCCTTCGGTAAAGGAATCTGCTATCGATTTAAATATTAATCGGTTTGAAAGAAGTTCATTTTTCATCAACGTTATGATGCCATGTTGTTATTCACATCAGATCATACTGTCGATAACATTTTACGATTTTTTGATGTCATACGTAAATCAATTTATTTAATACATTAACTACTCTTAAATAAACGTTAACACCATTTACCATGACTACAAACACCTTTATGTAAATCGTTTCCAAAACACAGAGAAAAATCCGACAATAGGTACATAGATATTCTTACTTTGCCTGCCAATTGGAGTACGTCCATTTAGTTTTGATATACCTACAGGTTATATTTGAAAGAGGTACGTAAAATACTACTTTAATGCTACTAACCTAGTAAATATACTATACTGATGCCATGGGTTGAACCGAAACACACCGTTTTCTTGAGTGTTTTAACTTATGGCGGCAGAATAGCAATTTATTATCTAAAACATGCGAATATCTCAGCACAGGTTCTCCTAGTAAAGTGTTCCCAAAACTCCAATTCTAACCCATTTACGTAAAGTAAAGTTACTTTTTTAAAAATTTTTTACAGTGAATACCGCACAAGAATCTCAACTGCTCACGTCTGGAGCCAGTGAGACTATGGCATCCCCAATTGGGGTATGTTGTGAGGCTTAAGGTAGTGGGGAGGGGAAGGAGGTGGGGAAGAGGAAGGTTGGGAAGTACCTGGCTATTCAGATCTGGTCACTAAACACGGCTAAAGCCATTTTCAAGCAACGTTTCAATTCTGAATGGTGGTCTTAGACCAGGGCGACACTGATAGTATCTTCCACTCTGGAACATGCCGCAAATATACTATATATTATTTTAAATGAATTAATTGTGAAATAACACAAATTAATCAAATAAAATAACTTGTTATTAATATATATTTTTTTATAGTAGTGGTACTTATTATCTATATATACTGTGAATATCTATAAACTGTGTGAACGAGAAAAGAATAAGAAATGAGTAAGAATAAATATTATTTACATGTCGTATTCCGATTCGTTTGAAGTTATAAAATTACTGTCTGCATGAAATTACTTTTAAATTTATTCCTTATGTACGTATTATAATCATGACTTACATTCCAAGAAATCATAAAAAGGATATTACATCTAATTGACAATAGAATTTCTGGAAGACAATTAGGGCAATTTCATGAAATATGATGAAGCATGACAAACCTTTGATATCGTCCGCTGAGACCTCGTGGTTTTCCTTATTAGCCTGGATCTTCTCTATGAGATGCTCCAATCTGCTGCTGTTTCCTTTGAACAGCATTATCATTATCTTTTCACGATACTTCTCGCCTCTTCAAAATCCAACATCAATACGAACTATCAGTAGCTACAAATGGAATATTTAAATTAAAATTTACACAACAATTCACCCAACATCAAAGTGATTGTTGTTTCAAACTTTAAAATCTTTCTGGATCAAGCCAGTTTTATAGTTTTTAAAACACTTATTTACATGGGTGATAAAACTTTTTAAACGGTAGCGTATCTCGACAATTAATTAGTGTCCCAATTGCCAAGACGAGAACTTTCTTTATCGTTTATTTGGGCTCCCCTGGGTGCTGGGCAGACAGGTGCGGCGCACAGGTGAGGAAGATTGCTCCTGGTCAGGTGTTGACCTCCTTGGCAGGAGATGGGATGCGTGAGGCAGGTGCGTTACGGTGTCCAGCGTGACGGACAAGCCAATTATTATTTCGCGCGATTTTTCGACTTTGTTTTTGACAGGTGCTCCAAGTTAAAGATCGACACGGTCACGGTTCGGGGACCAACCGCGCATCATTAGAGCGAAAAATAATACTTGAATCATTGAATTCGAGGGATATTTATACACAAATCAAAGTAGGTTATTCATTTGAAAATATTCTATGTTTATATTAGTTCATTTACAACGCAAAAAATCAAAAAAAACCTATTCTTCAAAGTTTGTTGTACGAAACGCAACACACTGAATTAAATTCTAAAATATTTCAAATAGCAAAATCAATGCTTTATAACAGATTTTAACTCCGAAATTTTTTTTAAAGGGTCGGATAATTCGATTCCGATTCGAATCTCGCGGTTCTGAGGTGAAACGCGCGTTTCGGTGTCGTCCGTCCGGCGTGCTAGGCGCGCAGTCACTGGGTTGGTAGCGGGTCCCTTTGCTCCGTGGACTTCCCGCGTGGGACCCGCGCGGGGAGGCGGCCGGGGAGAGGTGCTAACAGGCTCTACTGCCCCTCCCCTCCCCCTACCCTCATCGCTGTAAAGCCTCCCGCCCCACCTGCCAGAAGGGTTAAATGAAAGGATTCAATTTGGAAGTGTTTTTTAACACTGATACTCCGTTTGTTTGTAAGTTTGTTACAAGCTTTTACGAAGTGTCCATCTGCAACTGGCAAATCCCTGCAATGAATATTCGAACGTAGTTGAATACTTTTTTTATTGTTCCTCTACCTACTTGGAAAATCGTACCAAATCGTCGTATAAATTGGCATTATTAAATTTAAATATTGTATACTGTTTAATATACCTACCACTTTACATGTTAAAAGGAAATTAAACAAAATAACTTTGTTTAAACCACTATATTTTTTAATTGAAGAATTCTTTCCTAACAGCCGTTTCTTCATCAGTGCATTTATACAAACTTAACGAGAATGCTATCAGAAAATTATAATTGAATACATTTTAAAATTGGAGCTGATTGTGTGCAGAATTCAGGCAAGCCGTAAAGTACCTACCTACCTATAGATATAATATTTATAACAAATAATTATTTTTGTCTTTTCGAAATTGGAACTGATTTTTCAAGAATTTATATTTTCCCGTGATTTTTCACGGGTCAGCGCTAGTTAAATAAGAATTTTGTTAAGAAGCTGATGAATAAAACAAAAAAAAAACATTAAAATAATATTTCGATTTGAATCGCGAGTCTAAATTTAAACTGAACTAAAAATACGCTTGCAAAATATCGAATTGGTGTTCAAAATTAGTGCGGAAAACTTTTTGAAGTGAAACTTCTATAGCACCGCTGTGATTTGGATTTTGGATGAAACGGAAATGACGATTACTGCACCTGCGACAATGATGGCCGCTGTGATAATGATGTCACTTTTAAAGGCTCCTATTGAGATATGAAACGGAAATTACGCCAGGTCAGCACTCATTGGTCGCTTTGATTATGACCTCACTTTTCAAGTATTTAGTTGAGATTGTTTTGGTAAAATTTCGCTTCTACCACGTGTAAACTGCATTCGAATTTTTTTACCTTTCGATACTTTGATGTGCACAAATACATTCAAACGTGTCCTAAATATAATGTTTTCCTCCACTGATCGCTTGCCTAGATTTGGAAAGATTAGTTTCTTAAGACAATCATTTTCAAATCACATCATTTCCAATTGGACATGTCACACTCATAGCCACAAGAATTTTTTTTATTTAGTACTGCGTAAGAACTGTACTAATACTTAGGTATCAAATTAGAAGTAGCTACCTTCATTCTATAAATTATGAACCTTTATAATGACCACTGAAAACACCGGAATTATATATTTACTAGCAGACCCGGCCACACGTTGCTGTGGCTAACGAAACCTTTATAACCAACGCCATCTGTTAAATCAAATCTACATCACGCTGCCCGCTGCCCGCTTCCGCTGCCCGCTGCCGCTTGGCCAGATATATTATGTATTTCAACCTATTTACACAAAACCTTGACAAATTATATACCAAAAACTTTGTAAGATTTAATAATTATGCAGAGGCAGCTTCATACTTTAAAATTGATTCATTGAGTGTACGAAGGCTTCATATGCATGCAATATTCCTGTATAAATTAGTTAACAATAATATTCAATGCCCAGAGTTGCTAAATAAAATTCAATTTAATGTACCTGCGCGTACAACACGCTCTTCTGTCCTATTCAGGGATGATCAATGCAAGACAAACTGTAAGCAAAATTCTTGTCTGAACAGACTATGCAATAGTTACAATAGCATATTATCCAAGGTGGACATTTTCAATTCTGAACTTTCCAAATATAAGGGGTACATAAAAGAGTATTTCTCTGATGTTTCATGAATATGTTGTGTCTATGTTTCTATCGTTTATACTTTAATTCTGTTATGATTTTATTTATATGTTCAACCTGGCTTCTTATGGTTACCAATGTATTGATATTTTTATGTAAATTTTAGTTTTATATACTTAATATTTTGTTTTATAAAATTTTTGATCTCATACTCCTTTATTATAAATTTTATTATTTAAAATTTGTTATTATGCTGTTTAATCAGAGGTAAAGTCACATGGAGGAAATCCATAATTGGTTTTATTTTGGCTACACAAACATGTACAAACTGGAAAAATGTAAACTGTTGATTTTCCGAAAATAAATAAATAAATAAAAAACCTTCCTCGTGAATCACTCTATCTATTGCTGAAAACCGCATAAAAATCCATTGCGTAGTTTAAAAGATCGAAGCGCACATACATCGTGAGCGATTTCATTTTATACTTAGTCAAGATAAAGATAAAGATGTTTTAATTAATCTTGAGTTCGCTCACGTGTTTTAATAAATGTATATTAATAATATTTACGATGATAAAAAATAAAATTAAGTGTTTCATAAAACAACCTGCTCGAACCCACCTTAACCACTGTTAGAAGAACCTACTAAACTATGGGAGAAATAAATGCGCTAATCATTTCGTATAACCAATAAAAACCAAATATCTGCAGCGAGTGATCTAAAAATACCAGTGGTGTCGGTTTCAGGTTTTCAGGAAACGCTGAAATATTAAAAACCAGAACGCGCCTAGAGCCGCCAATCTATTTCCGGACAGGCGCGAGATACGAGTAGCGGCCAACTACCAGTCACCATTACACCCAGGGGCGTAGATTAACTTTTTAAAAACTTTTTCACGTTTTTCAGATTAGAAAAGGTTTGTTTTAGTATTGTCACATTTTATATTTTCACTCATAAATTTTCCTCATCTGTCATATGTAAGTACCTTGATTATCTACTTAAATGCGACAATGTATCATACGTCAACATGTTTTACGTTGAATTTAAGAATGTTGACGATTTTAGTCTTAGCTATGTATCACCTAAGTTAAGTAAGTACCTACTTAGATAAAGCAAAATAATCTGAGGGTTTAAAGCTGCGAAAGGTCTCGAAAAATTTGTGGTGATATAAAAATTGCATAGTTTGAATGTGTCTCAGAATTTTTTAGGTCTATTTTTAGGTAATTACATATCTCTGCGCATCTTCTTTTTTGAGCCGGGCTACGGCGCCTTAATAGTCAAGAAATATAACAATACACCATATTTTGATCGCAATTATGTTGAAAAAACATGTTGATCATTGCGCAAAAGCCATGTTCGAAAATTTTCCTTCATGTAAATCTCCGCCTATAAACGAAGGCAACCGTAGGATTTCATGACAAAAAAGTTTAAACTATAAATCTACTTTGAAAGTTTTGTGGCAAGAATCAAATAAAAAGAGTAGCGATGCCCCTGTCTACATTTTCTACCTTCGCTACCTCCGTTACGTTACCTCTTCTGTCATTGACTTTTGCCACAGTCTCCATTGCAACCGTGAATTGTGTCACAGTGGCGGTGAGTGCAGCGCATATTCATATATTCAGTTCGGAGTGGCAGCAGTCGTGAGCCAAATCATCGGGAATTATTGATGGCGAGTAAAAACTGCAAGCGCAGCCGCCTCGGTTGGTTTTTGGATTCGTATATTCGATCTGGTGGTGCGATAACTCAGAGAATTAGTACCTATCAAGGTACGGTTTTTTGCTATATCGAGATATAATTTAGACAACTATATGCTTTGACGTAACTCTAACTCTAATTGCGTCGCAAAAATTTTGTTGTCATAGGAAAAATTATTTCATTATTGAAGACAATATTAGCGACTCTCAAACGACAATTTGAAATATAAAAATTAGAAATGGATGCGGTCGTATCTAGGAATTCGTCTTTATCCGATTTTTGTTTTAAACTTTCCTTTAAGATGAAGCCATACTAAATAATGCAAAATCATACAAAATCTTATGTTTTTGTTTTAAAAAAATTGATCGCTTATAAGTATCTATTATAGATGCTTCAATTAAATACTGCGTGTAGAACATATCATGGCCCTTAAAAATGTCGGTCATTTTTTTAATAAGCCTAGAAAAAATAAAGTATTAGGTCTCTAAAAAACACTTTCAAGTGCAAACTCTCATACTTATAAACCCCTTTTCGGATATGGTTTTATTGTATACTATGGCAAATTCAGTTTCTTTTATAATAATCGCAAAAAAATGATATTTACGCCCGAACTTCACAAAATAAATTAAAATATGCATTTTCTCGTTGTTATTTTTGACATCAATCAGTACGGCCCGCACTCTACAAATTTGGATTCTTGAAGTGACCCTTATGGCATGGGCACAAGAACCATGCACTGGGCACATTTCGTATCAGAGAGACAGTCGTGTGACTCCGCGTCGCTTTGTTTCGTGAAATCAATTTTAAATATCAGTTTTATTACAATAAACAATGCGTAAAAAAGGAATTAATATTTTTTACAGGCCCTTACGAAATGAACCTGTAAAAAAAATTCTCAAAAACCTTTTCCAACCTTTCCAAAAGCTTTTACTCAAATATTTTTAAAACTCCTCCCATAAAGGGCGTGAATACCGATTTAGATTTTTTCCTGGACTATTGGATCGCCATTGAAGACAATATTAGCGACTCTCAAACAAAAATTTGAAACATAAAAATCAGAAATGGATGCGGTCGCATCTAGGAATTCGTCTTCATCCGATTTTGGTTTTAAATTTTCGTTTAAGATGAAGCCGTACTAAATAATGCAAAATCATACAAAATCATATTTTTTTGTTTTGAAAATTTGATCGCTTAGAAGTATTATAGATGCTTCAATTAAATACTGCGTGTGGAACATACTTTGGCCCTTAAAAAAATTGATAATTTTTTTTATAAATCTTTTAATATGCCTATAAAAAAATAAAGTATAAGGTCTATAAAAAACACTTTCAAGTCCAAACTCTCCAATTTATAAACCCCTTTTCAGATATGGTTTTATTGCATAATGTGGCAAATTCAATTTCTTTTATAATAATCGCAAAAAAAATATATTTACGCCCGAACTTCCCAAATTGAAATAAAATATGCATTTTCGCGTTGTTATTTTACAATACGGCCGCTAGTCGACGAATTCGGTTTTTCAAGGTGAACTCTATGCCGTCCACCGAAGAACTACTGACCACGCCACACCTATTTCGTATCAGTCACGCCCCGTAGCTCCGCGTCACTTGATTTAGTGAAATCAATTTTTTAAATTTCCGTTTTATTACAATAAACAATGCGTAAAAAAGGAGTTAATGTTTTTTACAGGTTTTTACGAAATCAACCTGTAAAAAAAAAATCTCAAATAACTTTTCCAACCTTTCCAAAAGCTTTTTCTCAAGTATTTTCAAACTCCTCCCATAAAGGGGGGGTGAATTCCGATTTCGATTTTTTAAGGGCCTTTAACCTGCTAGCTGCCGAAAATCCACATTTCGTCGAAATATGTTCTTACGATCGTGCAGGGCGGTTCCAATGAGAAAGATTAATTATTCTCCGTAACAGATTTTTAAAATTATAACTCAATATCGATTTTATTTCTTTCCAAATTTGCTTTAATTTATACCTACATCCAGAAATGCAGAAAGGCGTGATGATAAAACTATTGAAATGATCTACTTTTTGTATTCATTTTATGATCATAAGTATCTACCTATTTATCATTTTTCAAAAATGTATAAGCAAAATAAAAATCTAAAAAAATCTTAAATATATTAAAATTTGTAAGACCGTAAATAGACAGACCAATTGGAGAAATTTTCGTCATAAATAAGTGTTCGGATGTATTTTTTTATGATTTTATTTGAACTAAAAATAAAATTTTGAAACATGGGTTTACTAGATAGCGTACTGATTTACAATAATGGATGATTAGAGGTAAGAAACATGTCTTGTAAAATAAGAGTTTCCGTTTGAAAATTTAACAAATCTGCCATCGGCCTATGGTATAACTTTATTATACTAAAAATAAACATTTTTCTCACAAATCCATTTATAATTTTTTTGTGGAAAAGAGTCAATGTATCTAAAATTTGATTTAAAAATTACATATTTCCGGTTTTCTCTGGTTATAGCCTCATAACTAATATTGTCTTCAACGGTTAAAAATTATAATTTGAGATTTTACTCATTAGGTTATTAAAAAAATTAAAAGAAAAAATATTTGTTAATCTTCGAACCGTTTGTACCGTAAGTGATTATTTATTTATAGTGTGCACATTAAATTAAGTGGAATTTTTTAAAATGTTTTGTATTTCGCTAAACTAAAATCACCGTAGGATTTTATGAATCTGCAACCTTTTGTATAATGAAGTAGACGTCCTTTTCATCACACGTTTGGCGTCCATTTCATCAATACACATTGAATTATCTAATCAATCATATCATCATATTTCAGATGCTCCAGAACATAATTTTTTTGAGATGAGCTTCGAGTTTCGAGCTTCGAGGTTCGAGTCCCAGAGGTGCCGATATCTTTTTCTGATTTTTGTGTCCGAGCTTCCCTAATATTGTCTTCATTTAATTAAATATTATAATTTGAGGTTTTACTCATAAAGTTATAAATAAAAATAAACACGTTTAATTAATTTAAAAAAGTTTTTAGCTTATTTCACTGTTCTGAAAAAGACATTAGGTACAGATTTTGTATTTAAAACCTAATATTAAAAGAACGCGTTGTAGTTTTAAATATCATAATCAAATAGTTATCTTTCAGGCTATTCTTGTTTTTTGATGTACCTACTAGCTGGTTGCTAGAAGCTGGTTGCTAAGTACATCAACAAAATGTACCTACCTACTAGCAATGTAATGTTAAATGTAAATGCCATATTCAAAGAAATACATTGTTTCTCCCTGAATCTCCTTTCCCGTGCGTCTCCATTCCCCTCCCGCGTTCCCTTCCTAGCTAACTTCATACATTGTAGCCTATATGTAATTCTGATGTATGAGCTATATTATCGTAAAGTTTCATTAAAATCCATTCTTTAATTTTTTGCGTAAAAGATTAACAAACACATACATCCATACGAACTTTCGAGTTTATAATATTAGTAAGATGTCCTTTTCAAAACACACGGTGTCCTTTTCAAAACACGTGTACCTACCACGAATCTGACAAAAGTTTTTTTTGAACCCATGTAAAATGTATTATTTATTTGTTTATTTAGTACAAGATTATACATTTATATACATAATTTATCAAAAAAAATTTGACTGCCCAACTAGGAGTACCTACCTATTCCCGCTTTAAGACAGTCAAAGTCATTAATTATCGATTTTTTTTTTAAATAAATGAATAATATAATTAGAAACCAATTAATGACGTTCTAATGATGTAGATTGTAGTCTAAAATTATATTTTTTTCATGGTTTTCGCACGAATCAATGGGTAGATAGTTTTCTATTATTCAGGTAGCCTAAACCTAACCTAATGATTTTATGTAAGGACACTATTTCAGTGTCCTTAGTCCTTAGATTCGTTTATTAGATTGTGTATATCACTATGTTTGTAGGTACGAGTATGTTGTTTTGTATGTTGTGGCTGCGCTAATGCGTTTATTATTGTAATATTCTTTGCCATAGAACTAATCTCCCGCTGACAAGCTACTTACAGTAGCTTAGCGGGTATTCCCATTGTATGTCATTTTTGGTGACCCGACATTTGATCCGGCGACATTAGGTCCGGCGACAGTTGGTCGGGCGACACTTGATCCGGCCGACATTCGATCCGGCCGACACTTGATCCGGCGGACAGTTGATCCGGCGGACATTTGATCCGGCGACAATTGGTCCGGCCTGATCCTTTAAAAAAAATTATATTATATGATTTTTGTAATTTGTTCGCTGGTGTACAGTGTATGTAGGTTTAGTCGGATTACTTCAAATGACGTGACTAGGTCTGAATAGCCAGGTACGTTTTCCACATCTCCTTCCCCTCCCCACTACCCTCAGTATCACACCATACCAAAATTGGGGATGCCATTGGCACTCATTGGCTCGAGACGGTTGAGAGCAGTTGGGACTCTAGTGTAATTTTCAGATAAAAAAGTTATACGCAAGTAGTAATCTTTTACGTTTTTTTTGTTAAACTGACTGCACGTATAAGTATGTCGTATTTTGTATTGCCGCATGCTTCTTCGGAGAGTCGAAATTATTGTTAGTAAAATATTTTTACAGCGGATTTTCACTCAAGATGCCTTCAGATATAAATACATCGACTTTGGTTGTACGGTCATATATCCTCTCTACACGCTTACTTGAAGAAAAAATCTTCTAAAGCATCAGGCCGGACAATGGGCCGGACCAATTGTCGCCGGGTCAAATGTCCGCCGGATCAACTGTCCGCCGGATCAAGTGTCGGCCGGATCAAATGTCGCCGGACCAACTGTCGCCGGACCAAATGTCGCCGGATCAACTGTCATGGAACGGTAATTTTTATACAATATTAAAAAAAATCAAAACGATGGTCGGATAGTTATTTATTTCTCGTATTTCACTAAAGTAGATACGTCATTATTACGGCAATTCGCAATAGAAATATCTATGTCACCTCTAGGTAACTCATAGGTATAAGAATAGTTATTTCTCTGTCAGAAATAATTTATTTTAATTAGGTAAATGAAAATATTTATCATCGTTTATCACTATTTTAACACAGAGATATCTAGGTTCATATTTCAGAACATAGTAAACGGACTGAAAATTAAACTTCTTATATGCCACGGGCGTATTTTGTCAGAGGGTCAAAAAATTACCGCTTTGAAAAAATCCAAATAATGGAATATTTTCCACTATATTATATTTTATACGATAACACGGTCTCAAATTTTATAATTCGTAAACATATAATTTTTGAAATGTAAACATTTTGAATGCAAACAAAAAAAGTTTTAAAAATGGTTCATCTTATGTTTTTTTCTAACTAAAATTACGAAAAAGAATAAAAACACAGACATATTTTATTTTACAAATGTAATAAACGTTATAGGCAGTCGCCTCAGATTTTTTAAACTTTTATTAAAAACTTCCCAAAGTTTCATTTTTTTTTCATTTACGTTCGTATACGTTGGTATCATAAAGGCGTACAATATAATTTTTATGTGGCTAGCTTTTAGTTTTGAATATGTCTAAAGCTAGGTGTTTTCTCTTTCTATAACACCGTTTCGATCGTATTTCTCATCACAGGAATAAGGAAATCACTATTTCTATGAGACCTATATGAGTTGTTCCCAAAAATTAGCCTGAGGGGTTGGGACACATTATAATAATAAACATTTAGCCCTGCAGGCGCTTTTTGGTTCGGCTTCGCCCAGTTAGTGTTAGTGATCATTTTTTAAATCCAATATTTTTTTCTTAATTTTTTTTTCTTTTCAAAATTAGCCCGTTCCTCGTATAGACTGTCAACGTGTCAACCAGTGATGGCTAGTCTCCGCGACAAAGTAACCGGGTCGGGCGATGACGTCATATGTAATACCTATACAGCCACTTGATATAACTGAGTATTACCTATCGTCAATCTTTCGAAATCCGGGAGATCAGGTTCACAAATTCGTAGAATTTATACCTAGGAAGGACACGTCCCTATGCGTCTTGCCGACGAAAGTAGCGACATCTTCTGACGAATTCTTGAATTAGAAACCGAATTACAACGGTAGCTTCGTCTGAAAATCCACGTACACAGATGTTATTTGTGGCGCGGCGTGTAAGACGTGGCGTCGGACACGCAATCGAAACCGGGTTCTGAAATTCAACCACGCAGACGCACGGTAATAATAACGTTCGATTAATCATAGGTGAATGATTTTTCAACCTTTTTATTATTTGAAAATGGGTTCCCTAGTGTAATTTTTGGAAAAAATCACAATTAGGTAGCTGTGTAGCAGTGGCGGTCCGTGAGTTTCCAGTGAGCTAGAGTGCTAAGATTGAAAAATTGACGTTATTGTAGCTGAAAATGATTTTTTTTTTCAAAATTTCAACTTATTGTATGAAGATCTTCTGGATTCTTTCAGTCAAGAGATGCGCCGCATCCACATACTGAAAGATCTTCACACAAAAAGTTGAAATTTTGAAAAAACATAGATTTCATTTTCAGCTACAACAACATCAGTAGATAATACCATTTTTCAATCTTAGCACTCTATCTCACTGAAAACTGACGGACCGCCACTGCGTGTGAAGGTAGGTACATGCATTTGGCCAAAAAATCCTGACCACGTTCAGATTATTTATTTATTTATTTATAATGCGTTTTTACAGGTTGTTCACACACATGTGAGAACAACCCAGTTAATAAAAACTCAATTAATTATACAAATAAGATAAAGTAAAAATTTATATACAATTAATTAGCCAAATTATGCAATAATTAATTTTGGAACAGTTAAAATAAAAATTAGATAAAATAAAACAAAAAACAGTTAGATATATAGAATTTTAAAAAAAATCAAAGTTTACTCAAATAACAAAAGAAAGGCAAGATAAGAGACATAATTAGAAACAAAAATGATACATAATAATTTAGCACATATTTTTCAGCAGTCGCAGAGCATGTTTTTTGAATCCATATAAATTATCGACAAAAATATCTACTTCAGCACACTCTATCTTATTATACAGTCGACACATTTGGGTCAGAGGGCTGAAATAGGCGATATTGTTTTTAAATGTATTCAGGTGAAACATATTATGGCGTCTTAAGCAATGGGAATTGAGAACATTTATATCAATGTTGCTAAGACACAATGACGTGTCAAGATGGCCGTGAATTATTTTATGTAAACATATTAGATCAGTCAATTGCCTTCTGATTTTAAGTGTTTTAATTTTGAAATATTCAAGTCGCATGTCGTACGATCTGAGATGTTCATGTAATTGACATTTAAAAGATAACAGTCTTAGCATTTTTTTTTAAATTAAGTATAAAAGGCTGTGTCCAAAGAGGCTCAACAACAAATTTCTATTTCTCTATTTGTGCAGTTTTGTAATTTCTCGTTAACTTTGATAGTCGGCAGAAATACAAACAAATCGTGGGTAAATTTCTCAAAAAAAAAAAATCTTTTCACAGTCATTTCAGAAAAACCAAAAATTATTTTACCTTCTTCTAGATTTAGGGGATTTCTCTTTAAACACCCACCACCCCGTAAACCTACACCCATAATAACCGCTCCACGTCTATGAGCGAGATAACCTTATACGGTTTCCCAGCGGCGGGAGTGGGCAGCAGCAGTGGGCGCGGGAAGGGCGCCCATTGGTCGGGAGGCGTGCCCACGGGACGGGGATTGGTCGCTAGAACTCCCACCCAAATCGAATCGAAGCCTATTCGAAGTTTGAATTATGAACAGGGATTTTACGACTGTATTTGTGGATTTTTTTGAAATTTACTATCGGGGAAGTCACATTATGAGTTTTAATAAAAAGTTTTCAAACAATACAATGAAAACTTCATGACAACTTGCTGAAATTTATTGTAATAGGTAGATACTTCTTATTAATTTTTCTCGTGAAAAATAGAAAATTAAAGTATGGAGAGTGGTGAGGTGCGATATTCTCTTTTCTGCCAGGTAGGTAGATACTAGGAAGTTATCTGTAAATTAAGTTTATTAAAATTTGCGCACCTACCCACATAAATGTTGAAATAAATGTGATCGAGATCGCAAAAAAAACCTAGACTTTTTATATGAATACTTCACAAGGCGAAGTCCCAGCTGCTCCCGTCTGGAGCCAGTGAGACTACGTCATCCCCAATTTGGTTATGTTGTGAGGCTGAAGATAGTGGGGAGGGGAAGGAGATGGGAAGAGCAAGGTGGGGAATTTCCTGGCTACTCAGATCTGGCCACCAAAAATGGCTTAAGAGATTTCAAGCAACGTTTCAATTTTGAATGGTGGTCTTACACCAGGGCGATAATGAGATTATCTTCACTCTGGAACGTGCTGCAAACACACTAAATATTATTTAAATAATTGTGAAATAACACAAATCAATCAAATAAAATTTAAGTGCGCACGTCCGGATTGCGAGTCATGAGCCTTACCTCTCGACCACTGCAGCCGTATAATACCTACAAATGAAGAACACCCACTTTGTTTGCCTTTTTCCCTAGAGCCCTAATCAAAAAACCTTCAAAGTTTTCATGGTAAACATATCGTAAAATAAGTAGATACAGAATCGTTGACTTGACCAGTCATGTCTTGTAGGTAGGTATAAGTACTGAGGTACTAATACGTTGGACTAGATAAAATGAACATGCCAAAAATAAGTCTTAATATATTTATTTATCGGAACTGTTAATACTGTTGTCTGGAAATACCAGATTAACGTAATCAACTCTTAGATCAGTAATCAGCTATGGGGAAGGAACCAAAACGCGCACTAGGTAAAAGTTCGATGAACTTTCGAAGTGTCTGGACCTTTAAATTATTGACACTCGATATTAATGATTATGGACTCGACGGAATTAGACTCCATAAACGGTGTTTAGGTAAGAGGTGCTTACTTAAGACAGAAACTGCTAAGAAAAAAATGTACAGCGCCGTTGAACTGATTTTTTACAAATACGATGATATTCAAATGATGAGACATTCAATTAGGTATGATTATTATTCTTTGTGGGCCCTATCAGGTCCTTTTGAATATACCTATCCTTTACACAACTTGAGAATTAACTTTGATATTTGATGAATTGTTCAAACTCTGTTAAACAACCGGCCCTAAGAGTCATGCATGAAAAAAATCATATAGATACCTACCTACCTACCATAGAAGTGATTGTATCATTTATCGACGATATGGAAAATTTTTACCATTTTTTAATTTTGATGAAAGAAAAGAGAAAAAACTAGATGGATGAATTATGGATTAGGTATGTGAAACTATAAACCAAGTCATAAACTTAAAAATTAACAATAGATAATTTGATATTCTCAGTGAACCTACGGGTACCTACGTAATTCAAACTTGCCCTTTCGCCCTTTTGAAAGTGGGTGGGTTTGATTGTCTTCGAACATCGGCAACCGGAACTTCAAAATAAATGGCTTTTGGGTTATTCCGGATTCTTGGGAAATTCTCCATTGTCAAGATTTGGGAGAGTTTCCAAAGTTTGTGCAGGAACCAACACATTCCTCCTTCGCATACCTCAATACTCCCAAGCTCCGAATACTCGGAATCCACTTAGAAGATTCCACCAATATTACATTCCTGATTGAGGACTTAGCTCAAAATCACATAGTTAAATTACAAAACTACCTCTGTATCGATAAGAAACTATGGTTACTCAGCGACAGCTTTGTCAAACTGTGTTTTTGAGAATTGCGAAAAAATGGATAGAGTTGGAAACTCTTTGTATTATTAGTAGTTTCCTAAAAACTTTGAATACCTCGTTTGTATTCTGCATTTTTTTAATAGCTGTACAAATAACCAAATTCACCAGTCAATTTGTCAAATGCATACAAATAGAAAACTTTTTTAATATTTGACTACTTTAACGGTATGCAATTTGTTTTTTATTGTTCAAGTGACACCTATTACAGGTTATATCTACCTACAGACGATTTTATTCACTCTTCAAAATTGCGTCGATTTGTGAAAATTTCTGAAGAAAATAGTTTGTCTGTAAACAATATTTAAATTTGGGACGCGGGTTTGGGCACCGTTGGTACGGAACGAAACAATCATTGGATAATCCTTTGCCATAGGTCACCCCAAGTGGTTGGCTATATTTGGTGACATAACAGGGGTGCCCGCGTTCATCGGGTGAGGTTTGTCTAGGTCTTGATGGCAAATGCCAAAATCAAAATATGATTAAATTCCTGCCACCTCGGAACAGGCTCAGCCTAGTGAGGTGGTGTATACAAAAAAATCAAAAAAAAATGTGTGTTGTACTTCAAACTGTAAAAAAAAATATTTTGTGTTTATCTTGGTTCATAAATAATAATAATAAAAAATAGAAAAATGGGTTTGCACACCTACTGCGTGGCTGGCCGAATCGGAAGAGGCTGGTTGAGGAAGATCTAAGGGAGCGTACCCATACTACGTGACCAACTTTTTGCAATTTCTTAACCCCCCCCCCCCCCCCCCGGTGACCGAAAACCTAAGAAACCCGCCGCTCATTTGTACCACGCGTGGTATTTTGAAGCCCCCCCCCTGAACAGGCCACGTAGTATGGGTACATTCCCTAACCTAGACCTCTCCAGCCGGAGCTAACCTAAACCTCTCTAGATTCATTGCGCATCACCTTGCACCGCAGCGGGAGAGATGGATTCATAAGTTGACGTTGATATCATAGATGCATTGACCCCTAGATTCCTACCTACCCCTCATAATATACATTTTTCCTTCCCAGAACTTCACTTCCTACCTTTCTCTAAAAAGATCTTACACTCAACGTCTCCAAAGATGGCATAGGCCCCGAGAGATTTTTTCCTCAGGGCCTCCTGTTTGGAGTTATTTATTGTAAAAAAAAAACTCTTGAATCTTAAGCTGGCATCGATTCATTTGCATTATTTTTTTCTGTCTTCTAGCAACCAATTTAAGCGCCCAAATTAAAAGAGTAATGTAAATCTTATCAGAAAATTAAACAAAGTTGGATCCATATTTTTTAATTGTTCAGCATGGAAAAATATTTCGTAAAAATAATGTTAATAACTATGTAGAGCGAAGCGGGGTAGCCTACGAAGTAATTTATGTACTTTAAAAGCATGCTTTAACACAACACGGCGGTTTTTAAGCAAATAACTTCATTTTACTATAATGAAAGCATTTGTCATAGTGAGAAGTTGGGCTGTGACGGAAATTTCCGTGCAATCGAATTCTCCACCGCTGAAGACCCGTGCTCAAACATGAACAATGAGCACTGCGTTCAAAGAGTATTGCTCCGTTAGGTTCATTCTATGGTTCCTGTGGGAAACCGAAACGCTGAATTATTCCAAAAATTATAATTTTCTTAATTTTGAATAAGAGTCCTAGAAGTGACAGCTATTTGTCTTAATATTTTATTATTTGTTTACTTTTATTTCACATTTCATAAATTTTCAATAACAGAAGAAAAAAAATCATTCATTCGTTTAAGGCGATCCACTAGTTCAGGAAAAAATCGAAATCGGAATTCACGCCCTTTATGGGAGGAGTTTAAAAATACTTGAGAAAAAGCTTTTGGAAAGGTTGGAAAAGGTATTTGAGAGTTTTGTTTTACAGGTTGATTTCGTAAAGGCCCGTAAAAAATATTAATTCCTGTTTTACGCATTGTTTATTGTAATAAAACGGAAATTTAAAATTGATTTCACGAAATCAAGCGACGCGGAGTGACGCGTCCATCTCCCGCTCAGTTCGGGGAGTGACTGAGGTTTGGCGACTGTGGCGTGAACAGTAGTTCTTCGGTGGACGCCATAGGGTTCACCTTGAAAAACCGAATTCGTCGACTAGCGGCCGTATTGTAAAATAACAACGCGAAAATGCATATTTTATTTTATTTTGGGAAGATTGGGTGTAAATATCAACTTTTTTTGCGATCATTATAAAATAAACTGAATTTGCCACATTATACAATAAAACCATAACCGAAAAGGGGTTTATAAATAGGAGAGTTTGGACTTGAAAGTGTGTTTTTTAGACCTTATACTTTATTTTTTTATAGGCTTATTAAAATACTGATAAAAAAATGACCGATATTTTTAAGGGCCAAGGTATGTTCTACATGCAGTATTTAATTGAAGCATCTACAATACTTCCAAGCGATCAAATTTTCAAAACAAAAACATATGATTTTGCATTATTTACTATGGCTTCATCTCAAGTCACGCATTTTTCGGGTCGTTTTTTACAATTGCTTTAAAAAGAGAGAAAGCATTTGCAACACCTTTGATCTGTTGTGCACACTGCTTTCCGAATTAAACTTTTTATCTCGACATCTGAAAGTAGTACCTACCTACCTAGGAAAGAAAACGTTATTTTTTTCGAAAAATAAATCTAATTTTTCTTCGGTGGAACTCGAAAAGACCAAAATGCTTTGTACATTTTAATTAAGATTTGAATTATTGCAAAATCATACAAAATCAGGTGTCTTTGTTTTGAAAATTTGATCGCTTAGAAATATTATAGACGCTTTAGGTAATTAAATACTGCGAGTAGACCACACATTGACCTTGGAAATAATCAAGTATTTTTTGATAAGTCTTTTTATAAGCCTAGAAAAAAATAGTACCAGGTCTACAAAAAATGCTTTATGGTGCAAAATCTTATATTTATGAACCTCTCTTCGCAATTCGTTTTATTGTGTAATGTGGAAAATTCAGTTCTCTAGAAAGTAATCGGTGTTTAGGTATGTTTAATTCCTCTGCTAGCTTAGACTTTCAACATCTTCCGCTTATAATAGGAGGAGGATGTATTTATCTAGGTAAAATTCAAACATTGCAGGATGTTCGTTAACCAGGAATAATCGTCTTTTTTTTTATAAAACTAATATTAGTTAGAAAGATAACAGTAGCATAGCGACCGCCCAGCAAATACGAGTTGATCGCAAATCGCATCGCCACTGTTATCCCATATGAATATTACCCCTAAGGGTGTGTAAACATTATAAATTCTTACCAACTGACAGTAATTACTTCACCTATTTATTTTCTGGGCGGTCCATTTAGGGTGGGAAGGTGTTCCGGTGGAGAAGGCTCTCATATTGGTAAGCCCGGCTTTAAGAAATTAATCCCAAGATATAAATCGATTTAAGCTTGTAGAGGACCTATCTACCCTCGCAAGCTTAACCATTCCCTGCGAAATAATACAAAGTGTGGAATACAAATTAATGCAAAAAATTATAGTATCTAGTTGAAATACAGGAAACGTTGGAATAGAACCTGATTTAAACAATATTATGCATTATTTTGTAGCGTTGTTGTTCATCTTTCGATTCGCAACGTATATATAATTCGTAATTATGACGCAGAAAACGCCAATCGAATAATAAAATCATCACTGCCACGATTGCCTGAATGGAGTGCTCCCTTTGATGTCCGCCTGAGACGGGATACAGCAAAACCTCCGATCTAGGAGGTTTTGGATACAGTCGAATATCCTACTATCCTACTAATATTATAAAGGCGAAAGTTTGTATGTTTGTTACTCTTTCAGACAAACTACTGAAAGGACTTTAAAAATTCTTTCACTTATAGAAATCTGCATTATTTGCGAGTACTATAGGCTACATATATTGGTAAGCTCTGGAGTTATGAATAATCTTTGGCGTTATGAAATTATTTATCATATGTTTTCTGTCCCTAACATAATCGAGTTATTGCAAACGTCAGAAGAAAAGCAAACAAATTGTTGCCTTGGAAACGAAGTTTTTTTTTTATTTTTGAATTAGGCAATTCAATCTAAAAAGAGTATCTACTTTGTTGGCGTCAAAATTAATATCTATCTCTAAAAATGAATCGCCGAAATGTATGTATGCGCATAACTTCCAAACGACCGCACCAAATTGGATAATTCTTTTTTTTGCTCGTTATTTTGTATAAAACTACCGTTGAGCTCTGGAATTATGAAATTTGTAGAAAAATTGTAATAGGTGGCACGCGAGCTGTTTGATAACTGAATGTACCGGGAATAAATGTGTGGAATGCGAGAGGTGGAAGAGGGGAGGGGGGAGAGGTGGGCGGGGAGGGAGGGGGAGGAGGAGGAGGATGGAGTGTAGGGGGTCAGGGGTGGGATAGGGGGGGAGGGAAGGAAGGGGATGGGGTGAGGGAGGGATGGAGGAGGGTGGGGGGGGGAGTGGTGGGGGGAGGGGGGGTGGGGGGAGTGGTAGGGAGGGTTGATGGGGGGAGTGGAATGGTAAGAGGGAAGATCGAGGAGGCGGAGTGGGAATCCCCTTAATACCATGCGAGCAAAGCCGCGGGAAAAAGCTAGTCCTCTATAAACGACTGCCTGGTTACACTTTTTTAAAAATATTTTTCAATGCTTTTTTTTCTTTTCGTTTTTATTTTATGTACGTAGGTATTATTAATTTGTGAAGTGTTATTTTTTCGAAAATGATGTTCTTTACTGCGTGGAATCTTGATTTCATATTTATTTTTCCAAATGCTTAAAAACTACTACTACTATGCTTTTATCGTTTAAAAAACTAAACTAAAAAAAATTTAATAGCACTGGGTGTACCGGTAGTTAAATAACCTTTCATTAAATTACTTAAAATTAAATCCATCCCCTCGTTTTGTAGAACACATGAGGTCTGCATGGGGACAGATTAATTGAATCAGTATTGACACATTAGTGCGACACGCCTTGACCAGCGTTCCCGATGTTATCCCAGATTATCCTTAGAACTCCCGCAGGCGTGCTGGGGGCTAGAGGCACGAACACACACAAGATACGGGGAATTGCCCCACAGGCAGCTATTATAAAGAAAATAACGATGACAATGTTTTAGGCGGAAGAAAGGGAAACTTATAATGGCTGGTTATATTAATTAATTATATTACCTTTGGAGGTTAGGTTCATAATTTATGCACAAATACTTGCAGGTACTTAACTAATATGTATAATATTTCGGTGTCGGGGGGTTAGTAAAGTGTTTTAGTTAATCGGTAATTATTAATTGAAATGATGTACCTACTTAATAGCCAAATAAGAGCTCTCAGCGTAAAAGCAAACATGATCAGCAGAAGATTCCGCCTTTGCAGTACCGCTGTAAAAAGGACGCTCTTCATTTCCTTCTGCGCAACGCTGTATACGTGCGAACTCTGGGCAAACTACAAGAAGAGTAGTTAGTATAGAAAGACTCCGGGTTCAGTAGAACAACGCCTTCCGCATAATGTTTAGTCTCCCCAGATATTGCAGCACTTCCCAGATGTTCACGGAGGGGCGAGTTCCCGGCTATGCAGCCCTTATTAGATCCAGGGTGGCAGGAATGAGGGAAAGGATATGCAGCTCTGGTAATATCCTAGTCATGGAAGCCCGCCTCAGTCCATCATCCAGCATTGATGCACACTGGAGAAAAATACTGGCTCCTAATGTGGTCAGGGAATTCTAAAAGCCAATAATTATTACTATCTTCTTATTTTCTTATATCTTTTATTACATCTTAACATCTTTGTTTCATGCATTTATAATCATATTTACCTGCTTTTCTTATTTATTTTTTCTCTTCAAATATTTTGTATATTATGTATTATAACCCTTATGGAATGTGTGGGATTGCACTATTCTCCCCACATACCGGAATAAACATTTGTTTATTTATTATTTAATAACTTCATCTTCCATTACATTTTTCTTTTCTTTGAAAATTTTTACACCGCAATAAAAAAAAGGACTATTATTAAGGTGTATCTAGAGCAGCGGTCGTCACACTTTTCTGGTCAAGGGCCACATATGTTCATGATATATTGTCAATTCTTAATAATAATAATACACGTAAAATCATAATATTATATTAAAAAAAAAATATGTAGATCTGTAATGGAATCTTTCAGTTCAATTTACTATCGAAATGTGTGAATTTTCGCGTGAATTTATTATTTTATTTATTTATTTTATTTTATTTTTATTTTAACTTTATGAGTAAAACCTCAAATTGTAATATTTAATTAAATGAAGACAATATAAGTCCCAGAGGTGTCAATATTTTTTTTCTTATTTTTCTGTTTCCAGATTTTCGATTGAGTTTCGCTTATATTGTCTTCATTTAATAAAAAAAAATGATTACAATAGAATAACAAAAAATAACCAATATTATTTGCTTTATTAGTGCGTGATAAGCGTGTTTTTTTGGTCTTTTTTAGACCATTTTTTTTGCCTACCCATGCCCTCACTGTGCCATCTCTACGCCCTCTAATTTTCTAGGGGTCTTCTACTGCCCCCCTGAAAGACTCAAACGAACACAAGGGGTGTTATCGCCCACGTTGAGAACATACGACGTACACTATGCGCGCGTTCAAAATCGACTTAGGATGTTCGTTATTTGGTTTTTGGGGTGTTATGGCGTGTTGCGCTAGCTCATGTTGTGTCCATCATCAGGGCAGATCCGGCAGATCACATGTCTGATCACATATCAGATCACCCATCTGCCGGATCTGCTCTGATAATTGCCCTGTGATCTGCCGGATCTGCCCTGATGATGGACACAGTCAGTCAATCACAACGCTGTCCAAAACGTTGGCTAAATAATGAGGTAGCGCAACACGGCATATCACACCAAAAACAAATAAGGAAAATACTCTTGGACGTGAAAATCTAAAAACGTATCTGACTTAGGATGTGTTCAAAAACCAGCTGGGCGTTTTAAAATCAAATGTCAATCAATTAAAATCAACGTTTTAAAGTCGTAAGGGTATACGTACACAAAATATTTGAAAAAAAAACGGATAATATAAATGTACATGAAAAAAAATTATTTAACAAGAAAACGGCAGATATTTGTGCGGGCCGCAAAAAAACGGATAGTGTAATTGTTTCTTGAAAAAAAAATATTTAAAAAGAAAACGGCAGATATTTGTGCGGGCCGCACAAACATCCGCCGCGGGCCGCAGTTTGACGACCACGGATCTAGAGTATGTTTAATGGTGAGATGTACTTGAAAGATTGCCACAATTACTTCCACTTCTCTAGAGTGGTAGATACTTTTAGTATCGCCCTGGTAGTAAGACCACCATTCACAATCGAAACTTCGCTTGAAATGGGTATAGCTAGTTACTTCCCCACTTTCCTCTTCCCCGTCTCCTTTCCCTCTCCACTACCTTAAGCACTACAACAAACCCCAATTGGGAATGCCGAAGCTTACCTACTAGCTATGTACGGTTGGGGGCAGTTTGAACTTTTGTGCGGCGCTCACGTAAAAATAATAATAAATAATGACAGCTGTCCTGATTATTTCCAAGTACCAAACTTTGTACATGTACATCCAGATATGATGGGCACAGTTTATATCTTTTTTGAAATCTTGTCATGTATTTTGTACATATTAGGTCTGTATATTTTTGAGCCCGTTCCTTTTATTGTGTTTTCCTGATTTTGTTTTTTTTATGCATTTCTATAGTCCATCGTGGAGGATACTTTATTTTAACTTTTTGACACCAACAGTACATAAATCAAATGAGTGGTTATAATAATTCATAAAATCTTATAAGACATGTTTCTGTGAAATATTTGTAAAGTGATTTATTCATATGTTGTGTCTGTATGTTGCTGTTCTGTGAAATGTTTTGTAAATTTTTTCTTCATATATTGTGTCTGCATATTGGGTTGGGTTGGGTTTTAACTTTCAAAAGTACCAATTAGTGATCCCTTAATGAGTTTTGATAACTCATGGGGGTGCAATTTCGTTGTTTGTTTTATTTAAAAAATAATAATAATAAACATAAATAATAATAAATAAAACCTTCCTCTTATTGTTCCCATCTCCTTCCCCTCCCCTCTCTCTATAGTCTCACGACATATCTAGCCAATTAAGGATGTTCTCGTTAAAGTTACTTGGAGTAGTTACTCTTCGTTGCCTTAGTTCTTAATTGTCCAAACGACCATTAGAAAATTTTACAGCAGGTGGTTTTCTTTCATTATTTCAATGAAACATTATGATAAGTGTTTTAGATGAAGCTATTTCCATAACGGTAAAGGTATCATTAGCTTAAATAACTATTAATAAAGTGGTTAATTATAGTTTTTGATACATTTTAAACGGGGATTGAACAAAAATGCAATGGTCGTTTGGACAATTAAGCACCAGGGCGATGCGCGACGTGCAGTGTTAAGAGGTTGATTTTTTTTATTAAAACATCCGATGCGAAGAAAATCATGGCTTCAGTATTGTCCGGTGACACAGAAAATCAGAATCAAACCGTTCTTTTAATTATAATTTTGTATTTTCAGGTACCTACCAATCCCAATCATATTATCGTATATTTTCTCGAAAAAATTCCCCTTTCAAGGACGACATAGCAAAGGGCAGTGAACATTTTCGAAAAATATAAACCGATTTACCTGCCAAGTAGCTTACCTCCTTGCATAATATTATATAAACCTATATATTAGGTGTTCCACTGTCTTGAACTTTGCATGATCTGAATGTAGCCATGGTGATAATCGAAACCTACGCTAATATAAGTACAAAATGTAGGTAGTTACTTTCATAACAAGAATTGAGTGTATTATTCTGAAAGCGTGCTCTGTCCGTTGTGGCAATTAAGGGTAATAATCATTTAGTCAACCATTCAAAATACGACGCCCCCTGTCGGGGACCGGACGGGAGTTAGAGGTAGATCACCGCTGACAATGCTCAGGCCCCGCTTTGACAGTCGTCGCACTCACCCTAACAACATCACTGATAATAATCGTAAATCACTGGGTCAATGATTTCTATTGGAAGTCGGGAGTTTTGAGGTTCGTTGGAAGCGTAAAATAGCATTATGTGTAATTAGATTGAGAGTTTGAGACGGAATTCTGAATAATAATTAATTATATAAGCTGGTGTATTGTAAGAATAATTCTTAGTATCATGTCTGGCAGTAGAGGAGTGACAACGATTTTATCCGAGTTGGACTCATCATTGAACCCACGCATAGAAAATTCATAGAAATTTCGCAAATGAGATGGCTGGTCTCATATAAAGTGGAGCGACTCGATGGTATATTATATACTCGGTTTCAGTACCGGCAAACTGGGTGATTATTTTATTTTCATATTTTTGAATGTAGCTATTACTTTGTGGTTATCCATTATAGAAAAATGAAACAATATAACTTTGTATAAACCACTTATATAATTTGCAAATCCGACCGGTTTCGGAACAAACGTTCCTTCGTCAGGGAAAGCTTATACTAATTTGACAGTTTAGAACAATGTTTTATTATGATAGTGGTGGAGCCGTTGTTAGTTAATAATGTAGATTGGGTGGGTAGGTATTAGTGTAGAGTGGGTGGGTAGGGGAACAAATCCATGATTGGGCTACATGACAATATTTTTTGTTTGTTGATAATAGATTCATTATTTTTAAGGGATTTTTTAATTTCAAAAGCTTCTAAGTTATCTAAACGTTTTCCTTTATGATTAATATGAAGAATATTTATCCCTGTGTTTTTTTCAAAACTATGGTTATTTTCAATGATATGGTTAGCGAACTCAGAAAAATTATTATTATTAAGACACCTTAAATGTTCTTTGATTCTGATTTCAAAATTACGAGTTGTTTTTCCAATATAAAATGAGGGACAATCATTGCATTTGAGTTTATATATTCCGGAATTAGTCAATTTATTTTATTTAAAAAATGGCGTAAAATTTTGTATATTAATAATTTTTCAGTTCAATGTTGCAAAAATTTCCCTTCTAATATTAAACCAGCGTTTTATACAAGAAATAATATCGGTAATTTTTTGAGAAATACTAAAGATAAAGACCATAAATTGACTAATTCCGGAATATATAAACTCAAATGCAATGATTGTCCCTCATTTTATATTGGAAAAACAACTCGTAATTTTGAAATCAGAATCAAAGAACATTTAAGGTGTCTTAATAATAATATTTTTTCTGAGTTCGCTTACCATATCTTTGAAAATAACCATAGTTTTGAAAAAAACACAGGGATAAATATTCTTCATATTAATCATAAAGGAAAACGTTTAGATAACTTAGAAGCTTTGGAAATTAAAAAATCCCTTAAAAATAATGAATCTATTATCAACAAACAAAAAATATTGTCATATAGCCCAATCATGGATTTGTTCCCCTACCCACCCACTCTACACTAATACCTACCCACCCAATCTACATTATTAACTAACAACGGCTCCACCCCTATCATAATAAAACATTGTTCTAAACTGTCAAATTAGTATAAGCTTTCCCTGACGAAGGAACGTTTGTTCCGAAACCGGTCGGATTTGCAAATTATATAAGTGGTTTATACAAAGTTATATTGTTTCATTTTTCTATTTTATTTTCATTTATGTACATATATTTCTTTTACCCACCTCACTAGGTCAAGGTCTGTTCCGAAGCGGGTAAATAACGTTTTATATTTATTAAAAAAAGATATATATGTTTAATATTTTAAATATATATTTTAATCTTTTTTATATATGTAGATATATATAAAAATGAAAAAATAATATAAAAATATATACATATACGTATATAGACACATGCAAATATTTTTACCCATTACATACTCGTATGAATACATATGTAGGTTCATATAAAAACATTCATAGGTACATACGTACATAATGTTGTGATATTAAATATTTACATATAAATTTTGTTTTTGTTTTTTGATTTATTTCCATAAAAAGATTGCATACTTAATTTAAAATTACACATGGAAATAAAAATATATTAATTTTGAAGGTACATGATAATTAATATTGTAAACAAGCAGTACACTGCAAATTTTGATAGTATGTATATAAATTTAGAAATATAATTTCGTGAGGAAATTATATGAAATTGTCTAAAATATGTACTCGTTTTAGTTCGAATGTCTGTTCTTTCCTTTTCAGTCAACCATATTGCAAATCTTTTAATCGGCCAGTTCAAGTTATTTGGGGAAACGTTAAGTTTTTGTTTGTGTTAGGAAGATATTGAAAATGTGTGGAGCCAGTTACGATTCATGTTTTTTTACGAAAGTTGATTTGATATAGGGAACTTGAAAGTGATTATCTACTTTTGCATTTGTGTTTTGCGAGTGAGGTTTGTGGTGAGGTGATGTTTTGATACAGTTTTTATTAATGATCTTTCTTATGAATAGTTTATTTATGTCTAGTAATTTATTTTTAACCATTAATCATTAGCTATACTGTTGGATATTGTTAAGGCTTTTTTAAAACATAATTCTAATTATTGGTTTTTGATTTATTTTAAGAGGAAACTACGTACATTCAATATTTGATTTGAGGCTAAAACACCCAACCAAAGTGAATAAATCTTTTTTTTATCAAATATTTTTTAATTTTTAGTAAATACCTGGTACAATAATGAACTCCTTTAATTATTTGTGTTTTTAATTACAAATACGGGCAAAATATAAAGAATTCGATTTTTCGTGTTTTTTTGGAGTTAATAGTAATTGTTACAAAAATAGTCATAATGAGATAATGAATTATACATTTTAAAAATTAACATTGTAAAACGTTTTTAATTTTTATAGTGTGCCAGAGTAAATTAGTCATTTATTATTTAAATTTGTATCCCTCAAAATGCTTTTACAAATCACTTTTATTAAAAACTAGCTGGTACCCGGCATGCGTTGCTTGCCATTTAATAAAGAAATTGTTTCTCCTTGCGTGTCCTTTCCCATTCGTCCCGTTCCCATTCCGCCTCCCCATCCTCTCCCACGTCCCCCTCCCCTCTCGCGTTCCCACACCACCTCCTCCACCCTCCCTCACCCTTCGCTCACACCTTCCCCCTTCCTCCGTCCCCCAGACCCCCCTCCTGAGTTCCCCTCCCCCTCCCTGGTTCCCCTCTCCACCACCCGCAAACCCCCTACCCGACTTCCCCACCCCCCCCCTCTCGCATTCCATACGTTTAGTCCCGGTACATTCAGTTTTCAAACAGCTCCCGTGCCACCTATTACAATTTTTTTATACAATTTTCATAATGCCAGAGCTCACCAGTAGTTTTATATAAACCTTGTCCCGACAATAAAGAACACAAAAAAGAATAATTATTCAATTTGATGCAGCCGTTCGGAAGTTATGCGCGTACATACATTTCGGCGATCCATTTTTATTTATATAGATAGATTTCAATATATTTAAATAGTTGGTTGGAAAAATTCTATTTTATTTTAATTAATCATTAACTCACAAATTATTCTACAACGGCTAATTATATTTTAGAATTTAAAACTCAAAAACATGAAGGAGGTCCTTATTGGATTTAACCCGTACGGGATATATGATATATACTCTTGATAAGAAAAAATCATGAAGTCGGATATTTTGTCTAAAATAAAAATTTATATACCTATTGTTTGAAAAAGGGCGCACAGCCGTTCCTCTTGAAAATAGAAGTAGAACATTCTCGACTGACATATTATACAAAGAATTCAAAATACTTAACATCCGTAAATTATTTATAATTGAAACCATAAAATACACGTGTAATAAAAAAAATGGAACAAAATAAAACTCGAAAAAATATCATCGAATTAGCAAAAGTACTAAAATAGTGTATTGCATACCCCTTAAACTAACACCAAATTACTGCAAATTCAAAACATTAAAGCTGGGAACATACTAGGCCCACGCAACGCCACGCGACGTAGGTAGACGTCATCATTTCCATATCTGGACTACTTACCATCCATACATTTTCTATGGAAACGGGTGCTTTAGAATCACACTAGCCCCACGCAATGCAAACCGACGCCCCCTACGCGACGCGGATCTGCCGCAGCCAGATCGGCGTGGGCCATGTGGAAGGTGGAGGGGGTATGGTCACGCCTACTACGAGATGATTTTACATCTTTCTGGTGTTATCTAAGCATTTAACGTTATGTTTCGCAATATCTGTGGTTGTTTTTTGACAGATATTATTCAAAAATGGATGACGAACAGTTCATTGAAACTGGACGGCACGAAGTTATTTATAAAATCAAATTACAGGATTATAGAGATTCTGCATACGCAGTGCAGCTTGGGAGGAAATTTCAGCCATTCATGGCATGACTTTCAATATTATACCCCTATAATGAATGACAATCAAACATGACATAGACACACTGCCAGTCTTTCTCTGATCCGAATGGACTTTCGTGTTTTCTTTTTTATGTCATATTCAATTATGCTGTGAAGCTCTTCAAATACCACTTTACTCATACGGAAGTACATGAAGAATCGTCCGTCATCAGATTCTAGTTAATTAGATTAGTTAACTAGATTCTACTAAAGTATGGAACTCTCCAAACATTTGTCTTTGTTAATGTTGTGGACCCAAATACTTCTCACTTTTTTTCTTTTTACGAGAATATTGATTTAATAATAATAATCGTAGCAAATCATCTTCAAATTCACTTTCAAGACATGGCAAAGCTGTCATCTGCTGAGAAGAGAATCACATAAACATAACCTAAAAAATAAATGTCAAATGTGTCAAATCAAACGCGCCTGCGCACAACCAGAGACCCCTTGTCACGTGGTCACAGCGACGCGTACGTACGTCGGCCAGTGTGAACGGGACAGGAACGTTGCGTCGCGTTGCGTCTGCTCAGTATGATCCTTGCATAATACGTACTCATACATTTAAATTAATTTAATCTTCCATCAAACCAAATCGATTAAGAAGATTATTAACAATGATTAAGGATTGATCCTATAAACCTAACGTATCAACTGAGATGAATAGGTATAAAAAATTCATTCCCCGTTTTTAAGGGATTTTTATGCATTTTTTTTAAAAGTTAAACCGATATCTCGAGTTTAAACGTTCAGATATATTATCAATATATTATCGTCGTCAGTATGTCAGTTACGGACACCAGCTTTCTCACTAAAACAAAACTAACTCCGGGATTCCACAGGGATCGAATCTAGGACCCCACCTCTTTCTTTTATTCATTAATGATATAGGCGAGACCATTAACCGTTCAAAATATCTCCTCTTCGCTGACGATATTAAACTATTCAGAGCTATTCAAAGTCATATCAACGCCATTTTTCTGCAGAATGATCTTGATTCTCTTGTCAAATGGTCGAAATTGAATAACTTACCCTTCAGCATACAGAAATGCTATATCGTTACATTTACAAGATCTAAAGATACATTTCTATTCCCATAAGACGTCAATAAAATTATATCAACACGCAAAAACGAGATTTGAGACCAATACGTGATTTTTTAAAGCAAATCTCTCTTTCAAATCCCATATGTCGTATCTGATATTGTCTCCCGCGCTAACAAAATGGTTGGATTTGTTCTTCGTAATGCGAGATCATTTACTAATGGAATTGTAATACGGAGAACATACGAAGCACTTGTCCGCAGCATCCTGGAATATTGGCCCCTTCTAAACAAAACTATATCCTAGAAATAGAAAAAGTACAAAAAGATTTATGCATGAGGGAATATAATGTACATACTACCCATTCCTGTATCCATCATTGTTCTTAACAGGAATGCTCGATCTTAATACCTTAGAAACCCGCCGAAAAATATTTTTAGGTAAACATTGTTTTAAGCTAATCTCAGGTACTATACTAAATCCGCCTACGTTGAAAGAGATTAGCTTATATGTATGTCCCTAATGCGTATACTCGTGGGAGATCTGTTTTTTAAATTTTGTAATCTTCTCCAAAATATTTTAGTACATAACCGCTTCATGGAAAACCTGAAAAAAAATGTCTGTGTATTTATACTGTAGCTGTACCTTTGTATTGTAGTTAGTTGTGATTTTATTATTCTATATCTATTTTCGATATTGTGGTTTCTCGTTATAAATGTTATAATTAGTATTGTGAAATTGACCTACTAACAAACTGTTTAGGCTCGGCAGTTTAACGGATGCGTGTAATGAAGAATAAAAAATAAATTTATTGAACCGTAGATTGGTCACAGCAAGGATATCAACGCACCCTCTGCCCTATAGGTTTGGGGCGCTTTGTGCCCGTCGGCGGGGGGTTAATGGACAGTCGCACTACGGCGGCCTGGGGCACTATGGAGCCCCGGTGGTGCGGGAGGGGTCCTCACTTGGGTGGGCCGGAGGGCCCTCCATTCAAAAATTCAACGAGACGAAGAAGAAATTAGTTTTTTTTTACTGTTTTTATGAAATTTGCAAACACAGCACGCTATTTAATTCTAGATAACCTATTTTTATTCCAACGTTTTACATAAAATAAAGTTGTAACTTTTAAGGCCCTTCGTTAATGGCCCATGTCTACGAGTATATATATATAAACTACCAACAGCCATACCAACTCCAGTTCAATTTTTTATTTTTATATTTGCCAATAATGACCTTTTGACTTAAATACTAGAACATACGTAATTACTAGCTGACGCGACAAACTTTGTTCTGCCATATAAATTATTTTTAGTGAATATTTTGGTTGTTTAATAAAAAAAACGAATGTATAAGTGTGTGGGGATGGGACCTATGACAGAAAGAATTCAATATATTTCATTAAAGAAACGGACATTTTCATTGCTTGATCTCTTAAAAGTTAAATATTAAGTGAAAAAAAGTCATATATTTTTTATCCTAAAATAAAATAAAGAAAACAATATTAATTTCGAAGAGCTATTGAGTGCACGATATTTTTTGTCATTCCGTCTTTAGCCAACACAAATAAATGGTTTGCCCAAGCAAGAACATGATGCCGAATGAAATATCAAAATGTCGCGACGCTTCTCGTGAATGTCTTGCGCATGTGTGGATGAAAGTTTGATGAGGCGGACATAGCGCCATTCAACAACATAAATACTTTCTTTCTGTTTGAAGTACGAACGACGACGGTTAAATTTGTTCATAGAAAAATACTAAAATCGTGATTAAAAAATGGAAGGGTGGGGGTAGGGGGATCAAAATTTGAGATTATTGGTATTTTTTGATGCCAAATAAAAAAAATATCTACTAAAAAAAAATTGCCAAAAAGGTCAGATAAGGTCACCCTAATCACCTAGCGGTACAAAATTTACTGTAAAACCTTTTCTCATACCTACCAAATATACATTAAAAAAATCATAAAAATCGGTCAAGCCATTTCGGAGGAGTGCGACCACAAACATCGTGACTTAATTTGGATGTCTATGGTGACACGAAATTTTTATATATAAGATTAAAACTACGAGTTGCAAACTTTAGAGCATAGGTATTTCAATGGAAGATGCTCCAAAAAACTAATGTCAATGATTCCTTCGGCAACGGTGCACGTCGAAAAGCATGCACGTCCAACATTTTTATAAGGCCGAAATTTGCTACATGTGAATGGGTCGCATCTACAACTCGTTCAATAGCTCGGCTGTGGAACGATTTGCCAATGATTGTGTGGCATGATTTTCAACAAAACTATCACTTCACTTTTTAACTCATAGGTTAGGTTAATTTTAAGTTTATTATAATTAAGCGCACTTGAAGTGAAACATCACAAAACTGCGCTATATAAATACTACGTTATTATTATTATTATTATAGGTAGGGGAGACCGGGGACAGTTGTACCAATTTGACTTTGACTAATTTTCACATCTTAGGGATAATGTTTATGAAAAAAATGCTCGTAATCGACGGTAGATAATTTAGTTGTCTACCAAATTCTTATTCTATAAAATCATTATTTATTAAAATCATATAGAAATTCAGCTACGAGCGCGTAAACAGATCGGGGGAAATGCTACAACTGACCCCTACCCTGGGGTTAGTCGTACCAGAAGCGGAATTTAAATTAAAACACAGAATTTATAAATAAAGTTAGTTAATTTTTATAATTTCGGTGAGAAAAACAGTTTTTTTGTTGGTTTATAAAATTACTTTTCAAAATTTCAATTACATTGAACGTAATACACAATTTATCTGACCACAAGAAATCTCTTATAGAATTCGTCAGTTGAAGTGTTACCAAGAACCTTAACTATTGTAATATAATAAAATGACAATACAAATATATATAAACACCATAGCATGTTTTAAACTCAAGAAAAGAGAGGAAAAAAATAATAAAATTTTGTATGAAAACATTGTGGTACAATTATCCCCGCGGTACAATTGTCCCCAAACAATATGTATAATATTATTCCTTTATTGTACATATATTCCTTTTGCAATAATTTTTTTATGACAATATACAACGAACAAATGCACTGGCTCAAACTATTACAAATTAGAGTCTTATTTAAATTAAAATAATTATAATGTAAACTTGTAACCATAAAATACACGTATTCAAAAACGACTTACTGTTGAAAATACAACATTTATTACAAAAAACAGTAACAAACAAAAAATAAAAAAAACGCTGGCTTGTTATCGGTCACCTTATAGCTTATAGGAACTATGTAACCACAAAAAAGAAAAATTAAATAAGAAAACCTCTTACCATATTATGGGAAGTAAATATTGTACTACGGACAAACAACCACACTGGCTAAAAGTTCTACATATACATTTTTTTAGGAACAATTTACAAAAAAATATAATCTTGTAACCATACAATATACATAATCAAATAAACCAAGTTTTGAAAAAAACATAACATAAACGTAACAAATAAACAAAAAACGAACAAACAAAAAATAGAAAACATGCTTGGCTTAGTGAGGGATCGGTCGCCTAATAACTCATAGAAACTATATAACCGTAGAACTCGTGGTTGGAGGTTGCCAATGTAGAACAATGAGTTTGCGTATGCGAAGTCTTTATTGAGTTCTACCAAAAATTACAATTTGCAAATCAATTCAGGAATAGACAGAGAAACAGATTTATTGCACTATCGGCGCTTTGGTAAACAAAACGAACGTAGTTTCTCACTGGGTCAAAGTTAACAGCAGTTGCTTGAGGCGAGCTTGCTGAACGCTATGAAAAACACCGTAACACTGAACTCTGTGTGTTTTGCCGGGCGCCTTTATATAGCCCGACAAGTCGGAGTGTTGCTTTGTGCGGCAGTAATTTTTCATTCGAAGAATTTCTCGAAAGCGCCCGAACTGTGCATTTCAGGCGCGCAATATTTAGAACCTTTTCTGGAATGCGTGTGAGGTACGTACAGGTATGTAAGTATAACGCAGCTCAGTATCGATATGATAGGTACCTTCTATCGAGTCACGTAATTACGAGCGGTGGCCGGAACGTTCTCGATGGTTCGGCATTCGAACATTTTAATATGGGCGATGCTTCTGGAAAGATCAATATTTTTCGTAAACAATCCAAAGCTGTTCAAATAAGGTAGCAGAGGCTGGCTGCTACATAACCATACAAAAGAAAAGTTTAATAACAAACAACCTCTTACCATAATATTTATTTATTTATTTAGAAATAATGAAAATATTATGAAAAAATATCGTTATAAATAAAGCAGGAAATTATCAAAATGCAAAAGAAACATAATTGTACAAATTTTTACTCAGATTCACATTTATGACATATGTATCCAGGTTCTCGCTGTGTGCAATCTTAGTGGGACCAGGACTTGCATTTAATCAACATTAACGTAAATATATAAAGTGAAAAGGGTTTGGACATTGAAAGTATGGCGGACGGGCACGGACATGCACTTGGGCGTTGGGAGCTGTACTCACAGAATCTTAAAAAAACCTCGGGGTTAGTTGTAGCATGGGGTCGATTGTACCGGTACAATCATCCCCGCAAAAATCGGTACAACCATCCCCGAGGGGTAATTTTAAATTAAAACGCAAATTTTTGGTTAATCCCCACTCACGAACGCTTCAAAACCCATCCTAAAATAAACTCAAATGTTCAAAGAAATGTGTGGATAGTAAAATACTAACAAATAGTACATAGTCATTGCAATATCGGTGAATGAACGCAATCGATAAAAGTTATGTTTAGGGCTCAAAAATATATTCTTCCCATTGCGGACGTCCGGGTTGCACCACGTCCCACGGACTACTGACGATTGTCCGCATGTATCAGGGCCATCGCCTGACGACACATAGTATGCGTACCTATTATAGTTAGGGAGTTATTCGCCTTGGTACTACTGACCCGTGGTACTATTGTCCCCGGTCTCCCCTACATATAATTAAAAATATAAAAAAATATTATATAATTCCCCAAGAATAACTGAAAAATCTGACATTTTGGATTAATTTTTAAATTAAGGATACTTTACTTATTTAAGAGGGTTAAAAGGGTGGACAACAAAATATATATTTTTTTAATACCTATCTTCAATGTTATTCGTTCCGTCCACACGACACTCGAACAACGCGCTGGACACCATATGAATAAGTAAGTTCATAAATACTTGAACATTAATGGAAAGATCTGTACATTATATTTTGTCATTTTACTAGTTGGGAGCGGTTCAATGCGATGTGCGGTCGTCAGGTCGACGGAACCATTGATAATAGCAATCGGTTTTCAAAATATCCTCGTAGATAGATAGGTAGTACTATCTACCTATAAACACTAACAGCCTTACTAAAAAAAAAACACAGCACGCCCGATAACCCGCGTTGCAGCAGCAACATGAATAAAACAAAAATACACTAAAACAAGATAACATTACTAATAAGGTTTGTTCTTAAAATGTATTTTATAAGTTTGGCAACAATGTAATTTTTCATAGTGTAAGTATTAAATTGTGTGTTTTCCTTCATAACCGCCAGGTGGCGGTGCGGGCGCCTGCGCATTCGTCGTTCGGGCTGAAAGCGCGGAAAAAAATCACTCCTCGGATGTGTGTGTAATATTATTACTTACTCAAATGTGATCGTAATTTCTAATAATATGACTAATTCACCATTATATTCGTATAATTGATATATTTACCGAGTTTTTGTGGTTTTTAATAAGTTTTAGTCAAGTTATAATAAAAATAATCGTACTTTGAAAATTGCAATGTCAAAAAGTATTTTATATAAAACATGAAAATACAAATTTACATTTAAACGTTTTTATTTTATGAGAATTTCATAAAAGTGGTGTTTTTTTAAATATTAATATCTAATACATGTTTTCCTAAACGTATCAAAATAATTAACGTCTTTAAAAATGCAAGAAATATGTTATAAAAGTCAGTATCATTTTTTAGGTTACTTTTTTGGCAATAAAAAAACCTTTGAAATTTTTTATTACTATTTTATTGTATGCACGAGGAAAAAGTGAGGTGACAGTTTCGTTCTAAATTCATTATATAAAAGGTCTGTATTTTTTAAATTTTGTTTTTTTATAAATTTCTGTACACTTTCATCAAATATATTTTGGTAAAATAAAAATTCCATTTTTTTTTCACGTTTGAATCTTAATATATGGGAGTTTTTTAAAACTAAAGCGTATGTCAATTACACAAATCTAAAAGATAATTTTATCTAGTTTTCATAAATGGTATTTGTTTTTACGACACCTTCAAAAATAATAAATATATACAACATTCAAAATACTTAGGAAAAAATTCTAATTTCGTTCAAACATCATTACTAAAACAGAGATAAACTACCCTCTCAGACTGTGTAAACCAAGTGTATTTTTTCCATGAACAATTTTTTAATTAGTAATGTTTTCACATCCGCGGCCGTTTGTCAATTGAATAAAATTTTCACTGGGTTTTTTAGTAAGGCTGTAACAATCTTAAAAAAACTTGTGGAAAGTTAAGCCCTCACCTACCTACTTAAAAAGATAATAAATTATTGTAAAACAAAGTGTCCGGTCTCCGAGACTCTGATCCCAAGTGATAGGGATATACGAGTATGTTTTAGAAAAAAATGTTGTTTTGTATTTTCGGTATAAATTTTAGCCGTCCGTTTTTGTTTCGTCGGCTCCGTACCACTTCAGTTGAAATCCGTGACGTTTTTTGGAGTCGTGGGGGTGGTTTGGAGGGGGTGTGGAGGGTGGTAGAGAAATTCGGGCGCAAATCCCGCTGTCAGGACAAACCCCATTAAATATTAATCGCGTCGCTAACCCGGACTTAACCCTTGCAGGGCCATCTTTTACGAGATTCGAGAGACTCGGTACAGACAGGTACCTACCTACTCGCTAGAAAAGTGAGAGAGGGATATAACTACATGAATCTGCTCTCTTGAAACCACGTTATGAATTTATTTTGTAAATAATAATAACATTTTGTAAATAAAAATATACCTACTGTACCTGTCAAATAATGCAGCGTGTCAAATAATAACCAACCATCACGCCGTTTCACCGCAGGGGTAGGCAGCCTAATAACTAAGTCTTGGCATGCACTCCAATTCACATTCATACATCATCTCATACATGCTCATCGGTTATCCTAAGTATCGACATGGCCGGATTTAAGGATTTGGTTCACTTGACTGTCATGTTTTCCTCTGGCATCCCCGACAACTTCTACCATTTACATTCGCGTCATTTATTCTCCTTAGGGGACGTACGTTAATTACGTGAGCAGTTTTTCTTCCAATCTAGACCCCCCCCTCCCCTTGGTGAGATAAATTTGGGTCACTTCGTATATTCTTTTCAAGTAACGTGAGATTTTGCTGGACTCCCTACCATTTTTGAGCTCACGTAATTAATGTATGCCCCCTTACACTCCTCTCTTCGTTCATTTGCTCTACATGTCCAAACCATTTAAGCGTTCATTTCATCATGTCATTAAGCATGCATCAATCAGCCTTGCATTATTTGCGAATTTCCACATTTCTCACACAATCATACATCGTTTTAACTTTTAAACCCTACCACTCTTGGAATTTAATTATTCCTACCACGGGGTACTGAAGTACCCCGCGCAAAAAAAAAAATGAAAGTATTTGATATTTTTTTAAATATTATTTTTATTATGGCAAAGTAATAAGAAAAGACAATAAAATTTATAAATAAAAACTAATAGACATTTTTGTCGTTACATGAAGGACAGATTTTGTATTGATGGTCAACACAAATATGGCGGCGACAAGTGTAATAGACAGATCGAGATTTTCTGTTCTTTGTGTGCGGACAAAAGCAGCAACGACCAGGTTTAGGATTATCAGGGACCGGCCTACGATCTTCACTATGAATATTCAAGACTGCACGTATAGTTTCTCTGATATCCCGGGGTAAACTTGGCCATTGTAATTTTGCTCTCACATGAGGCTTTATGAGTGCCATTGACAAACTCTTAAGAAATTCACGCCGCTTGGTTATTTTCTCTTTATCAATGTTAGTTGACAGCTTGAATAAGACCCAAGAATTGACACCAACGGCATTTAGCAACCCGTAGAAGAGACACATGGGCCACCTTTTGGCCTTCCTGGACGTCGAGTACTTCTTACAAAGTTGGTCGAACACATCCACCCCGCATTTGGTTTTATTATAGAAATGTATTATTTCTGGAAGTTACACTTCTTATCCTTGTCAGGGCTGTCATGCATGGTGGACACCATGATTACAACTTTCTTCTTAGCTGACTTCAGAGGACAATACGACAAAAGTAAACTAACACTATTCCGACCACGGGGTACTGGGGCACCCCGGAACACCTGTGGACGCGACTGCACTTGACGTACTTACGCGCCAATTATCGAGAGTAGAATAGCTAGAGCGATTTTTGCAACAGTGCAATATTTTTTAAATTGTTGATATTTTAAACACCAGGGTGGTACTCCAGTACCCCAGGTAGGGTTTAAGAGTTAATATACGAGTATTTATAGCCAATTCCCAATTTTATGCGGTGCCCTCTCAAAATGAATGATACAATAAATTGAATGTACTTTTATAATTCTATTATTATATTCCTTCACATCCCTATCGTATTTTTATTACCCTACCCAATCCCTTCAACGAATACTCATATACATATGTTAAATGAAAACTTTAAACGTAATATTTTTTACGAACTTTATTTCAAACTAACAAAATTAGTAATTAGTAATAAAATTAGTAGCTCACAATTTGCTTTGCATAATGTGAACGACGAAATGATTTGAGATTTTCACGCCCAAAAGTATTATAATGATTTGCTTTTGGGGTATTATGACGTGTTGCGCAACCTCCTTCTTTAACCAAAGTTTCGGACAATATTACAGTCCGTAATCAAACAGTTGCCCTGATGATGTACAATGTAACACATTCTGAAACTTTGGATAAAGAAAGATAAAAGCGCAACACGGTTTTTTTCATCACGGACTTTTCATACCCGACAAAATATCCTACGGAGAAAAAATCTTCCAACAAAATATCTACTAAAACCTAACCTAACCTAAGAAAAAATGGGAAAAAATAATACAAACATCCTACAAAGACTCATAAATTAATTATTGTTCAAAAAAAGTAAAATGGGACAAAAATAATACAGACATCCCGTAAAGTTAGGTTAGGTTTTAGTAGATATTTTGTGGGAGGATATTATGTCCGTAGAATATTTTGTCGGGGATATTTTGTCGCGGGATGAAAATGCTCTTTTGGATGTTATAACATGAACACGCAGGAATAAGGAACTCCAATGAAAAATATTATGGCTTTAAAAAAATATGTTCACATAGGACATAGACCAATAAACGCTGAATCTGAATATATAAGTTTTATTTAATAATATTAAACGCGAAATTTTTTAATTATTATTGAAAAGTTCATTTTTAATCGGGTCGTAAAAATACGCCGTCAATTTGGCATTATTGAAATTTCAGTGGTGACATCACTGTTCAACGTGTCATGACGTCACCGGAAAGTCATTGTATGGGAACGTATGATATGACACAAGCCATCGTATTAATTTATTCGTTTATTTACATACTGTTTATAGAGATTTAGTTGTTATGTTTATTGAAACATTATTTAGGCCTAAATAATGTTTCAAAAATAAAGGTATAAAAATAAATACTATTCTAAAACTACTGTACAAAAAAATAGTAATGCTACTTCTAGGGAGAATACTTCGAACAACGGAATTCAAAATGGCGGCAGTTGATCAGCTGATTTCCCGATCCTGTAGAATTTTTCAGGAGTGATGACGTCACACGATTCAACATGCATACGGTGGTTTTCGGGGGGAACGGGGGAAAAATTAAAACTTTGACAATTATTTTAACTATTAAAACTAACTTTAAAAATAAATTAAAAATGCAGTTAATTAAGTTAGAAGATCATTAATCATTAAAAAAAATTAAAAAATTACACTGAAGTTCTCTATTCTTTTAGCGTGTTAAATTAATTGATTAAAAAGAAGCGTAGGTTAATACTTTTGTTTGGTGCATGATTCTATTTTGACTTCTGATTTTAAAATAATATACAGTTCAAACCATTAACCACGGAAAGAACAGTTGCTAAAAAATTCTTGTAAAAGCAAACATTCTTGGAGTTGATTTCATGGGAAGGCATCGAAGACTGATTTCCACGGCGCGGCGGAAAATATTCAATTATAGATAGATCTTCTGCCAAACAAATTCGCTTTAATTGATCGGCGTGAGAAAAGTTGTTCACCCACAGCTGAATTATTTAATGCCGTTATCCATGTTTATTTTATTTTATTTGATTTGGTGCGAGTTCGATTCTTTGGAATTGGTCATGATTAATTTGTGAAACAAACATTATTTGCGAATTAATTATTTAATACAACATTTTTTTTATTATTTTAGAAACAAACCGCACATAGATAAAATTAGTGGTAAACGCAAAAAATGTTAAATCATCCAATGTCCAGTGTTTTAAATATAGTGTCCTCCGTGTTCAAAGTAATCTGAGCATAAACTTTGTAATAAAAGTGTGTTCATCGGAAGTGATCTTCCAGGGAAGTATATTTTCTGTATCTTTTTGTAAATTATAAAATTAGATAGAATCTAAGAAATAGTACAGCGCCCTTGAGGTGATTGTTTTCAAAAACAGCTCTCTACACATTATCCTATTATTATCTTTATTATATTACTAAGTATAAAATGAAGTCGCATACGTTGTATGTGCGTTTATATCTTTTAAACTACGCAATGGATTTTCATGTGGTTTTCACCAATAGATAGAGTGATTCACGAGGAAGGTTTATAGGTATATAATTTGTCAAGGTTTCGTGTAAATTGGTTGAAGTACATAATATATCCGGCCAAGCGGCAGCGGGCAGCGGGCAGCGTGGTGTGGATTTGATTTAACAGGTAGCTTTGGTTATAAAGATTTCGTTAGCCACAGAAACGTGTGACCGGGTCTGCTAGTTATTAATAAGTCAGGTACGCCTCATACGTCATACATTTTCAGGTAATGTTATATTATCGTGAAAACAAGATTATGGGTCCGAGTGGTTAACAGTTTACAAGATTTTAGAAATAATTACAAGGTTCTAATAATTCATATATATTTTACTGTTGTACCTACAAGCAGGGGCGGCTCGTGACTTTTGGGTGTGCTAGGGTGCTAATATTAAAAAAAATGGCATCATGGATGTAACGGACGTGTTACGTACCCTCGTTTGTTTTTTCGGCAAAAGTCATCGCTGGGGGCATCCTCTACATTTAGTGGTCATTTCTTGGAAATTTCCTCCGAAATTTCTGGCCACTAAGCTCGTTAGTACCATGCCGCCAGCGACGATCTTTTCGCCGGAAATATTTATGTAAAAATGTTATCATTATTTCCACATTTTATACAAAACAATGCCCCATCGCCGTCGGGTTCAACTAACTAAATAAATACCACGAATTTTAAAAATAAATCATCAGTTCACATCTCTACTCAACAAATACTTGTCTTTATTCTTCGGAAGTTTCCTCCAAACACCTACCTTTGGAAGTCTACCACCTGCTGCCTCCTGCTGAAGTTCTGCCTGAACGAGTACCTAGTGCCTACCGCTGCAGTCAGCCCTAACTCTGGGCACTGCCAAGGCACCGCTCAGGCAGAAACTAGGCGCATCCAGGACCATTACCACTGGATGTAGGGAGGCCAGCCAGCTCATATCATCATCATCAGCGTGTACCTCTGGAAGGCGTGCACGAGACCGGTCCCTTTTTTATAGTTCTTGTGAAGACGCTGATACGTCTGTTACAATGGATGTTGTCGTATGCGAAAAATATATATATATATATATATATATATATATATATATATATATATACATCCCGCTACAGATTTGGCGTCCTTTCACTTCGCATCCTTTTGGCTACCACTGCTTACGGTAGGTTTTTAAATAAAATTGCGGTGAATGTTCACATGTTTTTAGGTTGACAAAAGAGTGATAGTAAAAGAATTATCCAGAAATTGTGTTTTGAGGGTATTCAAATTTTTGATAGGTACGTATACTTTAGAGTCTTTTGGGCGTCCTTTCATATTGCCGCCGTTTTGGCAACCGCGTATATCGTACGTATATCACACTTCATTCCATATTTAGGGCGTCCGTTCATTACGAACATTTGACGACCTCCGTATATTCCTGTATGCAGTACGTTTAAATTACGATGCTTTCAGAATCCTTTTAATTCGTTCTCGATTTTCCAACGGTCTATCTATCGTAGGTACATAATGATTGGTTACATAAATATTATTTTGAAGGAAACCAAAACAGAATCCCAAGAAGTCAAAACGGTAGACTGTTATTATATCATTTTATATTTGGGAGGAAAAACAACAATCAAATTAAAAATTTGGGAGGCAGGTGTGGGTACCGCCGCCCCGGGAACCATTTACAAGATAACTAACAGCCCTGCCATAGGTCACACCAAGTGGTTAGATATGTTTGGTGTCTTAGCGGGGGTGCCCGGGTTCACGGGGTGAGCTGTGTCTAGGTCTTGGCAACCTATGCATTTGCCCACCTACTACATGGCGGGCCGGATCAGGAGAGACTGGTTGAGGGAGACCTTTTCATCTCTCCAACCGGACTCTCGATCCACGCCTTATATCACAGTGGGAGGGATGGATTCATATGTCTGTCACTCCTGGACACATTGACCCCCAGATTCCTAACTACCATTCATACTTTTTTCTTTCCCAAAACTTCCTCTCCTTCCTTTCCCCAAAAATACCCTCCACACAACATCCCCAAAGATGACATAGGCCTTGAGGGAAATTGTTTTCCTCAGGGCCTGCAGTGTGGAGCTAATGAAAAAAAAATATATAGAGTGAACAGGAACTAGGTTATTTTAGTTACCAATAATTATTTGGGATGCATAAAATTGGCTCCTTATTGCGATAGGTAGCAATTGACAAGTGCAATAAAGGCACAATTTTTTTTTAAGAAAGACAATCATTATTGGGTTACAAATAATCAGTCACTAATTTAAAATCTCGTACTTTTTTTTTCTTTTTTTTTTACATGAGCTCCACACAGAAGATCCTGAGGGAAATTATTCATCTTAGGGTATGTTGTGCGGAGAGCTTTTGAAGGAAAGGAAGGAGAGGAAAATTATTTTAAGGAAAGGGGTTTAAAGGGTGGGTAGGAATCTGGGGTTCATTGTGTCCCGGTCATCCGCCTCCAAGACCTAGACAAACCTCACCCCCATTCTGAAAACGACCTTCGTTCGTCGTTTCCACAAAACTTTAACGTATTGACCAAATCCAAGAAGAAAATTGATAAAGAAATAACAAAAAAAAATACAGGGCGCAGTTCACACGCCGTAGAAATGAAACCTTCAGAAAACGAAAGTAGACAAGAGTGGATAGGCTACGAAGCACCGCACAAAGAGAAGCCCGATTATTATCTTATTCTCTTGTAGTCCTATAGATGTATGTTTTAGCCTCTTTTTAGTGTCGCTATTTTTAGTTTCATCGAGTTTCAAATCACAACGGTGCTACAAAAGTTTTCACTTCAAAAAAGGTCGAATGCCGGATTTTTGTTTTTATTTCGAAAAGGACTCGAGGCATATTTTCAGAAACCACGAGATAGAATGTGAAATTCAAAATATCCTGACAATAATGAATGGCAAGGAAAGAAAAGGTCTTCTGCTAAATTGCATAAAACGGGAGATTATGTACAAAATTATCAGGAATACAAAAAACCCATTACAAGAAAATACCATTCCTCATTTAATGATTATTTGCCATGCCCCAAATGCTTGGGATTTTTTTCGATTAAACAATATGAAAACATAGAAAACTATGCTTAGATATTTAATTTAAATGTACCTAGACAGATAATTTAATATGTATGAAGAATGAGTTAATGATGAATGTAAGTAAGTCTAAAATCGTGGTGTTTGATACAAAAACAATGTGAAACTTAGTTGTGAATGATGAATACTTGGAGCAGGTGGATAAGTTTTTGAAGTATGTATTGTGAAGTATATTTGGGAAGTGTGTTTACGGTAGATGGGAAGGCTGATAGAGATATGTGAAACAAGGTTAAATGTAGGTAACTCCATTAACGGAGGATAGAACGCTAGTGGCGCCAACAAAAAAACTGTCCAAAGAAGCGAAGCCAGCTATCCATAATAGAGTGCTGGAACCGACCCCCATGTATGGCTGTGAGGCATGGAACTGGTAGAGGAAGGAAGAGGAAGGAAGCAAAGGAAGGAAAGTAGGCTGAATGCTGTAGAATTGCGATTCCTGAGGCGTGAGTATGGTAAAACCATGTACGATCTTGGGAGAAACGTTGAGATCCGCGAAGAATGCAAGGCCAATGTAAACGTAATGAGTAAAATTACGAAAGGAACGCTCGGATGGATTGTAGAGCGAATGAACGAGAAGACGTGTGGCATTTCAATTTGGGAGGCGGGTATGAGTACCGCCGCCCCGGGAACCATTTATTGGATAACCAACACCTCTGCCATAGGTCACCCCCAAGTGGTTCACTACGTTTGGTACTTAGCAGGGGTGCCCGAACTCATTGGGTGAGGTCTTGGCAGCGGATGCGCCTGCCCACCTACTGCATGGCGGAGAGAGACTGGTTGAGGGAGGCCTTTCGACCTTTTCAGCAGGACTCTCTCGACCCATCGCTTTGCACAGCTATTGGAGGGATGGACTCATACGTCCGTCACTCCTGGATATACTAAACCTCTGATTCCTACCAGGCGCGGCCGGTGCCTCAAGTTATAGGTGGTTCACCAAGCCATTCATAAAAAACGAAAGGTTGATATTATATTTAAAAAAAAATCTAGACATCATGCATAATTTTACATTACTTGCTAAGTATCTAAAAATATCATGTAACTGTAATAGTAAAAATATCGTGCGATGTAAAAACATGCTGATGTCTAGAGTTTAATATAGTCAATTGACCTGCCAGGTAAGTAGGTATGTTTTATGTATCTGTTTGTAAATTCAAATAATAAAAATACATATAGCCTAGGAACTCATAATAAATTGTACAACGCAACATAACTAAAACGGCGCTCTAGTAATTATCCAATTATTATAGAATTATTCTGGTATCAATATTTTTAGAAGCATTTTACACTCCATTACTATTGATATTACATCTATTGGAAGATTAGTGGAAAGGGTGGGTGTGATATCCATTTAAAAATACTCAACCTTCCAAAGATAATAATAATAACGCAATAATCCAATAATAATAATTAACACACAAGAAACACTCTGCGGCGTGGATCGCCAATATCGCCATTTACTGTCGTGACAACTTCGATCAATGGGTGACAAACAAATAATAATGTCAAAAAGGTACATCCCAAGGGCTCGAACAAGATAATGTCACACGAGACGCATAGCTGACCCTTTGACTAATGGTTACATTTTAGAAGAGAAATGTTATTACTTAATATTATCTTGTTCAAACCTTACTACCGCTGGAACCAAAGCTTCGGAATATTTCCGAAGAATGCCGAAGCTCTTCGGGTCGGCCATGCGGCACGCGATCAGCCGATTTTTAGTGACATGCATGTTTCTGACGTTTTGGGATTTTTTACTACGAGCATCATTCAAATTACGGGGCACTTAGCTCTGGCGCGCGGTTTGGCATTGTACCTACCTCGGTTCCTCGCTCCTAGCGGGTACCCGCCGTAACTGGCGGGTGGGAACAATGCGTTTATTTGGCCGTAATACATTGTTAATTGTTAGATTGATAATTAATTATAATTTAATTTAAAGATTGTGCTCAATTTTATCAATTTAATAAATAAACACATTACGTAGAAATACGATGAGTTGTAAAATGATGTTGAAAGACCCTCCTCACTGCATCCCCTAAGATGACATAGGGCCTGAGGGAAATTATTTTTCTCATGGCCTTCTGAGTGGAGCTAATATAAAAAATGGCAAGACCAAGTGAATCAGATACTTGATTCGGGCTGCATCAAGAGTCAAAATAATAGAAGAGGATGTGTGAGACGATGTATGAATGTGAACGAGGCAAGGAGTGTGTGCCAAGACCGAGTTGTTTGGCGGCCCGTCCTCTCTGCCTACCCCTGCGGAGAAACGGTGTTATGGTTAGTTAGTTAGTGAAGGATGATTTTATATATATTTTTGACGTCGAATTCTGGTGCAACTTTTGCTATACATTGGGTCATCATATTAATAATTATGGTTTCTTCTTGGTGTGGTTCATTTTCATTTTGTGTGGTTTGAAGATTGAATATTAATTTTGCAAAAATTAAAACGTTTTTTATTTTATTTTATAAGACTCGAACCCACGCGGTCTGAATTGTCTGGCCACTAAATTCGTGAGGCGCTTTACGCCGCTGGACTATGGGAGCCTTGAGTGAGAGCGAGGATTTACCGTACGTATTATATTAGAACTAATTAACTATTATATTAAAATAATAATAAATTTTCGTGACGCATTTCTGTTTCATTTGAATTTCAAGTCGCTAGTAAGTAAGTATCTAAAACTTAAAATAATTAACAAAATTTATTATTACACTATGAATGAAAAAATAAAAAAATGAAAAAAAGTACTTATTTACTTATCACTTCTGAGTGATAAGTATAAGAGATTAGATAGACTAATCGGTCTCCTCATTGTGCGGTGATTCGTAGCTATTCGATCTCCCCTTCGTGCGGTGCTTCGTAGCTTCTTCGCTCTTGTCTACTTTAGTTTTCTGAGGTTTCACTTCTACCGCGTGTGAACTGCACACTTGTACTTTGAAGTGTAAACTTCTAGCACCTGCAAATCGCCTAGTACCGTTGTGATTTGAAACTCGATGAAACTAAAAATAGCGACACTAAAAAGAGGCAAAAGCATACATCTACAGGACTGCGAGAGAATGAGATAATAATCGGGCTTCTCTTTGTGCGGTGCTTCGTAGCCAACCCACTCTTGCCTACTTTAGTTTTTTGAAGGTTTCATTTCTACGGCATGTGAACTACGCACTGTATTTATTTTTCGTTATTTCTATATTAAAGACGTGGTAATATCGTGATAAATTTTTATGTTTTCACCTACCGATATTTGTTTATTCATACTTTAAATCAGTAAAAACAATACAAAAAACATAAAAATCGTTTTAGAAATTTTATTCTCTACAAAACTGTACTGAAAAAGAGGTACGTACAGAAAACCAAACCAAGTCGTGCAATTTACTTGTTTTTATAAACTTATACACATTTTTACGGCTGTGTATCTCAATACTTATTAGAGGTAGAAGACATTTTTTTTAATAAAAATTGTAGATAATTTTATGTTCTACAAAACTTGTGAAGTTACCTTAGCCAAAATTTTCATTGAGAACGAAATATTTGAGAAAAACTAGATTTTGGCGCGATCTCGGCAGGTTTTTTCAAAACGGCGGCGAAAGCTCAAGTGACCGAAGGTCGAAAACTCAGATTTTTCATCAGGAGATGAGTGTATAAAACATATAAAAAAATTGGGGCTACCGAAATAATTCCGATCGCGACCCCCTTTTTTGCACTAATTGCACTGTCCTATAAGTCAGGCGAGATCAAAATGCTACAAAGAACAAATAATTATTTTGCGGATAGGCCACTTGCATCGCATTTAAAAAAAAATCCGGTTTAGGTAAATATTCTAAGACATTCGGCATTTTTTTTAAATCGTATTTTTGAAACCCTGGCGATTTTTTGAAAATTTCAATCCGAAAAATCAGACCATTTTTTATAAACCGGAAAGACGGGACATAATTTTATGGGTGCGAAAAAACGATAATTACATAGCAGAAAATCATTTAAAAAAAAGATCATGTTCCACAAGAAAGGGCACAGGAGAATAGCGAGGCATTCCAAAAATATTATATCTCATAAATATTTTTTTTCCTTGATCCATCTTATTGATCATAAATCATTATAATGTTCAACGTCTATATTACTAAATCCAATGAAATATACTTGTACTTGTAAATTATAATAATAAGAAGAATATTATAAAATTTGATTTTGTTAAGATCAGCACCACTACCATTATACCTCTAAACACGTGCAGACATCGTAAAATGAACGGGGTTCTCTTCATAACATATGTCAAAAAGAAACCAAATGATAAGTTCGCAGAGAACAAACAATAATTCTACTGAACGTTAAATGTCAAATTCAAAAATTCGCCTGAAATCAAAGTGCTGCCATATAAAAAAAATAAATCAGTGTGGAATTTTATAAAATTAATAGGAACATTTTCGGCAATTATTATAAGCAATAATTATCAGCCTGAAACACTCATCAACATTGAAAAATCTTCCGAGAAAAGATACTTGCCGCCAACGGCGTTGGCGGCAAGTATCTTTTCTCGGAAGATTTTTCAATGTTGATGAGTGTTTAAGGCTGATAATTATTGCTTATAATAATTGTTACCCTTTGTGCTATGCATAAAAATCTTGTCTAAACGTTAGTTTATAAATTAAAAATAATAATTAACATTTTCGGCGATGGGACATTTTCATGTAGTGACGTCACGGGCCTAAATAATGGATTTATTTATTTAAAAATAAATTTTAAAAAACTGTACATTTCTAAAAATTTTTACTAACATTTTCGTAATCTTGGTAAAAATATCTATCCACACGATTTTTTCAAAGTCGTTATGAAATCCATGCAAGTGGCCTATTGCTTGGGTAGGTAGTAGGCAAATCAATAAAGAGTTTGAGGTACGCAAAAATTCCTCCGTCGATGAAACCTTTGCAGTCACGTGGAGTATCATTTAGGGATGACGAATGACAAAAGATCCAACAAAATATTTAACGGGAAGTTACCTAGTTATTTTTAGCAAAAACTGAAAAAAAAATTATAACTCCCGCTAGAAAAGTATTTCTTTCGAAAACTCTTCACATCTTGTTAGTATTAGGTAATTAATATCCACCTGATTAAATAGAAATTCAACAATATTATTGTTGGGAAAGTGTGTTTTTAAAAAGAGATTTGTTTTTTTATTTCTATTCTTGCCGGGAAAATTCCTCCCTCCAATTTTTGATCACGAAGTGTCTTTATATTGGTGTTAGCTTTATTTAATCAAAAGATCCAACATTTTTTTTCTTTTGGTACATGCTTTTTTGATATCAGTCAAAAATATCGCTCCGGAAAAATCCTCCGTCCAATTTTTTTAAGTCAAATTGATAGGATAGCTATGTTAAAATAATTTCTGCAAAGATCCAACTAAATTTTCAACGACAACCTATTTTTTTAAATTGATTTCGATTGCACGCAGATTCCACGTGACTTTTGTATGAACAGGAGTCCGCGGGGTAAGGGAAGCGGTGGGGCTAGTCGCACGGGGGGCAAGCAAGCCGATCGGCGCGGGATAACAGCTGTGTGGGTGAGGTGAAGGGAATCTTGATAGGGAATTCGGCCGGCAACAGCTAAGTTTGTGTGCGCTTATTGTTTTGAATTTCGTTAGTGTGCGTGAGCTTGGTTTCAATGCGATAAAGTAGATATAATGAAATAACGCTGATGCGCAGGTTAAGCGAAACCGGTCGGTATAAAAAAGGTTAATGGATGAATCGTGGTTACAAACTAAGTGATTGTTTTATTTCAATTAATATCTTTGTCAAACCACAAAGTGACTGCTTTCTACCAAAGTAAAAAAAGGATTTAATTATCACTTATAATGAATGTTCATCTTCTTATGTACATGAAAAGATATAAAACGTTTAAAAAGAATTAAAAAAATATAATAAAAGGTAGCTAAATAGGTATCCGAAACAATTTAAAAAAATCCGAGTACGCAATTAAAAGTGAAACCTTCAGAAAATAAATTAGAATACAGTGGGAGGAGTGGCTACGAAGCACCGCACAAAGAGGAGACCGATTATACTCTTATTCTCTCGTTGGCTAAATTCCATAGATGTACGAGCATTTTTTTATTATGTATATCATACTAATTTTAAAAATTTAAATATTTAGAGATGATGTAGGTACATAGATTAAACTCGAGTACGTGTAAACTTCTTTAGCACCGTTGTGATTTGAAATTCGATAAAACGAAAAATAGCAACATTAAAAAGAGATAAAGACATACATCCATAGGATTAAGCCTGCAAGAGAATGCGATAGACTAATCGGTCTCTTCTTTGTACGGTGCTTCGTAGCTATTCAGTCTCCTCTTCGCGCGGTGCTTCGTTGTCGTCTCCCCACCCTTGTCTAGAGTTTTCTGAGGTTTCACTTCTACTGCATGTGAACTGCACATTTGTATTTTGAAGTGAAAACTTCTTTAGCAGCGTTTTGGATTTGAAACTCGATGAAACGAAAAATAGCGACAATAAAAGGAGTCAAACACATACACCTATAGAATTTAGCCTGCAAGAGAATGAGATAGTATAATCGGTCTCCTCTTTGTGCACTTCTTCGTAGCCTTCCCGCTCTTGTCTACTTTAGTTTTTCTGGAGGTTTCACTTCTACCGCGTGTGAATTGCACACTCTGAAATTTTTTACTGTAGAATGTTTACTCGCGACTGTCTGATAAGTATTTAAGAAACTTTTAAATGGTTGTGATGCATTTGATGTGGTGGGTTCTGGTTCATTTCAATATTTTCACCTACGACTTAGTCATCTAATGATTCATGGGGTGTGGTTTGTTCGGGTCTTGGTGGCGAATGCGTCTGCCAACCAGCAGCATGACAGGTCGGATCGGGTGAGAGTGGTTAAGGAAGTCCCTTTAACTTCTCCAGCCGCACTCTCTCGGAACATTGCCTTGCACCGCAGTGGGAGGGATGGATTCATACGTCCGTCACTCCTTGACAAACTGAACCCTAGATTCTTACCCACCCCTAAAATCCTTTTCCTTCCCATAGCTTCCTCCCCTTCCTTTCCTATACGCAGCGTCCACAAAGATGACATAGGCCCTGAGGTAATTATTTTCTTCAGGGCCTCCTGTGTGAAACTAAAGTAAAAAACAAAATCATTTATATTAAATTTAGTCGCATTGTTTTCGATGTTGTTTCCTCGAATACAATGTTTCTGAAAACACGCCTCGAACAATTAAAATTATAATTAACGGGTTGTTAAAAAAAATGACAGATTCTTCAAATATTTGAAGTTAATTTTCACAATCTGTGCAAGTTGTATTCAAGTTCATTGTTATAACAACAGAACTTGAATAGAACTTACACAGAACGTGAAAATTAACTTAAAATTTTTAATTTTTGATGACTCCTACAAATTTTTAAAACCACCTGTCCTAAGTCCTTTTCGAAATAAAAACAAAAATCTGGCAGTACTATTTTGAAGTAAAAACATCTTTAACACCGTTGTGATTTGACACTCGATGAAACGAAAATTAGCGACACTAAAAAGAGGCAAACACATACATCTATAGGATTTAGACTGCGAGAGAATAAGGGGGCATACATTAATAACGTGAGCAGTTAATTTTCCAATTTAACCCCCCCCCCCCCCTTTGGTGAGATTTGGTGCCCCCCCCCCCCCTCTCCCCTCACGAGACATCAGTTGTGTATCTGGGGTCCCACCCTATCCCGTCCCGCCCAATGCTATCCCGTTACGCCCCCCCCCCCCCGTTGTGGTAAATATGATCGCGACAATATGCTGAAAAACTGTTCAAGATTTGGTGAGATTTTACTGGACCCCCACCCCCCATTTTGAGCTCAATTAATGTATGCCCCTAAGATAGAATAATCGGTCTCCTCTTTGTGTGGCGCTTCGTAGCCTACCCACTCTTGCCTACTTTAGTTTTCTGAAGGTTTCATTTCTACGGCATGTGATCTGCGCACTGAATTTATTTTTCGTTATTTCTATATCAATTTTCTTCTTCGATTTGGTCAACACGTTGAAGTTTTGTGGAAACAATGTTCGTGGGTCGTTTTGATTAGATGAATCATCCATGCAATATTTTTATTTTTTCGATTAAAATTAATTGGTGAGCTCGCCTTTTGTTTCACACATGGGATTTGGGTCGTATCCCACCATCACCGTCAGAGTAAGTGAACTCCTGTAAAATAAGAATCGGGAATTTTAAAGAAGTAAATTTGACCGTATAAATGACCGAAAAGAAGAATTATTAATTGAAGGCAAGTACCTCAGATTATCCGAATTCTATGTCATAGGTAGGTATGACTCCAAAGAATCATCTTGATATTGCATTTCTGTTATTCTTGCAATTATTTTGTTCCGTTTCATTGAGTCAACCGTAATCAATAATGAATTGTAATTAAGACACTAAAATGGTCGGTCGCCAAATACCTACACTCCAAATCACATGTACGTTAATGCTCGGTATACGATAATACGATTGATCACGATAAAATTTTAAAAGGCAAAACATTCGAGGCAACCGAGGCTAAATAAGCGCGGCGGCAACGTCGCAAAACACGCCACCGCCACGTGCACCTCAACTCTTGTACGGGAGTTGGAATTAACCGGCAACGTTGTTTCCCAACACATTTGCCAACGCCTCGGTGGCGGGTAAATGCTAGGAATGAAAGGCGGCATGTTATGTCACACCGGTCGCCTAAATGTCGGTAGGATGAATGGTAGTATACATGGCCGTGTATATCACCTAGCGCCTAGCTGCGTAGCGACAGATGGCGGAACTTTAATATTCGAAATCATCCACTTCACGCCCAATTTGGCTACCAGGACAATTTTTGCCAAAATGCTTGTGACGACATGTACTATGAACTGTGTAAAAATTTCGAAAAATAAAGTGGCGACCGTATATCGGTCGCCAAATGTCGGTGGTCGCCACTTTAGATGCATATTTGCCCATGCTGGTCGCCAAATAGACGGTGTTATGTATATATATATATATATATATATATATATATATATATTTTTTTTTTTTTTTTTCAAAAATCGGTGTTTTGTATGAAATCTGTGCGGCACACCGCCAAACTGAAACTTTCTGAAATTTTTCATACAAAAAACTGATTTTCAAAAAAAAAATTTTTTTTTTCGGCTACAAGAACATCAATAATGCCATTTTTTAAATATCAGCACTCTAGCACACCCAAAAGTCACGAGCCGCCACTGCCTACAAGCTAGGTAAGGATTAAAATATATACAAAAAATTGTGTGATTTATGAGTGTATTTGTGTGTGTATGTGAAAACGTGTATGTATCTGAATTGTGGTAAGTGGTGGAGCGTTATGAGTTCGAATTAAATTACCGGTAATGTTTTTCTTTAATGGGGGAAGGAGTCGAAAAAATTCTCGAATTTTTAAACATATTTTTTTTCATTAGCTCCATACTTAGAGGCCCTGAAGAAAACGATTTCCCTCAGGGCGTATGTCATCTTAAGGAATGCTGTGTGGAGGGTTTTTTTTAAAGGAAAGAAATAAGTTTGAGGGGTGGGTAAAAATATGGGGGTCAGTGTGTCCAGGAGTGACTTCTAGATGCGGAGTTTACTTTTTCACAAAGATATTCTGAAATAGCAATATCTTTGCTTTTTCACATCTTTTATTTCAAACGGTAACAGAAAGGAACTCAGTACCTACCCAATCAAAAGAACCTTCTACACATTTGCATAATAGAACAATAGAGCACACACAATTCTAACCTTAAACCAATACCGGTAATAATTAATAATAATATTATGAATTTGCAGACCATAATCTTACACAGAAAAAGATAAATATTTGTAAAAGTAAACGTTGTGTCATGGGTGATCGAATCGTTAGAGAAAAAAATCTTTCCTTTCTTGTTCGAAATCTTTTTATGGTCCGTTTGGGTTGGAAGTGGTTGAATGAGATGTCTGGGACAGGTTTATTCCCTTGGGACGGAATTTTCAATGTGAGTTTAATTTTAATTTGAACAAACAAGAAAATATAAAGATGATGTGAACATGTTTTAACAACAGAGCGATTTGTTCCTTCTAGAATTTCTGATATAAGCTTGTAAAAATCAAACGGCTGTTATGAAATATATGAATATGTTTACGACATTTTTTTTTGCATTGTTCAAAATTCGTAAAAAATATACGAAATTATAATTGTAAAGGCAAAACACGTTGATAAAGGATGTTACCTGAACCTGCATCTGCATTGTAAGATGAATGGGATGATTCCAATTAGTTATCTGCATTAAAAATGTCACACAGCTAACTACTTACCTGGACATTCCAGGTGTCAGCTGTTTTACCATATTACTCAGCAATAAAATTATGAAGTTTTTATAAATAACTAGCGAGTTCCCGGCATGCGTTAAATGCCACTTAATAAAAAAATGTTTCTCCGTGCGTGTCCTTTCCCATTCGTCCCATACCCCTTCCGCCTCCCCTTCCTCTCCCGCGTTCCATGCATTCAGTCCCGGTACATTCAGTTTTCAAACAGCTCGCGTGCCACCTATTGCGATAATGCTAGGGCTCACCAGTATACATAGAAACCTTCGCGAGCATGCTCGCAACAACTCACCAAAGATTCATCGCAATCGGTAGAATGGTTTAGCAACCCATAAGGAATAAACATACATTCATGCAAGCAGCAAACATTGATTTTTATATACACATAGGTAAAGATACCCTTGCAAAACAGTTTTTAATTGAATTTCTTTCCTATTATGAGGTTAAAATCTGACTTCATTTAACTGATCAATCTTGCGCAATAATTGTAAAACGAATAATTTTACTACCTACAAATTTATAATTTTACTAAAAATTTTAAAGCAAATAATTTTACTTACCTAAAATTTTATAATTGTGTCTTGAAACTATCAATTTATTGCATACTTTAGATAATTTTTATCTGGCATCGCAGCCCTTATCCTTACAATCTACTTGATCTACTGGAGACATTTTTTACTTGTGGCTGCCATAGAAAATAGAAATAAGTGAGATGGATCATTAACCATTTTAGTTCCGAGGTCTGCCATTTTAGATGAAACTGCGACCACTAAAGTATCGCCAACGTCGATCACCCATAGATCCCCACTACTGCAAATCGCAAATGCCTCCATTACATACTATTTTTTATTTTTTTATTTAATATAATGGTATCAATTACATGTTCATATATATTAGGTCCTTACATATGAAATTGGCGTTTTGCCGTACTGGCAACTTTGATCTCAAATATCTTCTCTTTGGTTAGGAATTCCAAATTCAAATTTATATAACAATTTACTCATGTATTTGTGTTTCGAAAATTATAATTCATTTATTTTTTTCATTAATTGTTTTTTTTTCTTGCGTCACTTAGTTTACAAAATGAAATATCGCGTTATTTACGAGTACGAGTTCCACCGTGGCACCAGTGCTGCAGAAACGGCTCGAAGGATTAATAATGTGTATGGCGACGGTGCCGCAAAAGAAGACACAGTTGTGTTATTTTTTTTTGTGTCGTTCACTACAGCTTTCTTAAATCTGGCCAGACGATTACGGCAGATGTCTATTGTCAGCAACTGCAAACCATGTTGAAAAACTAGCTGTTAAACAACCGAGGCTGGTTAATCGCTCGAGGCCACTGCTGCTTCATGACAACGCTAGACCACACACTGCACAACAGACGGCTACCAAATTAGAGGAGCTTCAATTGGACATCCACCGTACTCTCCGGACCTTGCCCCAACAGATTACCATTTTTTTCGAAATTTGGATAACTTCGTGCAAGGGAAAAAAATTAACTCCGATGGGGCAGTCCAAACCGCCTTCAAAGATTATATTGAATCCCGTCCGAATGATTTTTTTAGTAAAGGGATCGATGAACTACCTATGAGTACATACTTTGATTAAATAAATATATTATATTAAAAAAAATCGACTTTATGTTCCTCCCATACAAAACACCAATTTCATGTGTAAGGACCTAATATGAAATAAGGTTTTTCTATTAAAATACATTAAATAATACGTTTTACACCTTTTAAAGAGCAAAGCTCGAGTTAAAAAGGTGGATAAACGCATGTTAACCACAATTTAGCAAAGGAAAAATATTTAATATTTTTTTTATATTTAAAACAAAAAATAGATAATTAACAGCAAATAAGAAAAAATACATAAATATATATATTTTTTATAAACATATATATTATATAAAACTAATAATAGATAAGAAATACAACAGACTGAAGAGTAGGAGATAAAAAGAAAGGAAAAATAATGAGAGAAAAAAGATATCTAATATTATAATTGGTTTGTTATGTTGATAAGTTATATAAAAAGAGTTTTTATTGAATTTTTGAATTTTTTGTAATTTGTTTCCAATCTTAATTTCAAGGGTAATTCGTTAAACCATTTAACTCCAATGTATCGTTTTGTACACTATGTTTCGTCTTTGTTTCTAACTACACACCAAACGCGTAATTTTAATTGACTCCGCCGCTGCGATATTCTATGCAGTTTGGTCGTAACTCGGGGACAGTCGCCGGCACGCTATGATGGCTGCAGTTAAAAAGTTTTTTAAATTTTAAGTAATGAACTCGCGGTCAAAACGATGATAAAAAATCCGAGCTTCAGGATCGCGTATCGAAACGTCACTTGGGCGAAGTTAATCTCTCGGGATGGTGTTTTTGTTGGTGTCGGGAGAAATGTCCGCCTGTGTTCCCTTTGTGGTATTGTGAGGACTGACGAGTCACTCACTCTCACTTCTCAGTTCCCATCTTCCCGCATTCCTGGCATGGACCATGGACTGCCTAATGCCCGGGCACCAATCTCTGGACCCTCAAACGTTATGGGTGACAAACCAAAGGTACGCGCCGTGAAATGAACATTTGGTCCGCCTTCATTTTCATTGAACTGATGTGAGTGAACTCAATTATTATTTTGAGCCTTGGAAAATACCTGCGCGTTATGCAAAACTAGCTTTTTCCCGCGGCTTCGCTCGCATGGCATTAGGGGATTTCCACTCAGCCTCCTCCACCTTCCCTCTCCCCACCCCACTCCCCCCATCAATCCCCCTCCCCCCTCCACCTACCCCTTCTCCCCACTCCACTCCCCCCCATCAACATCCTTCCCCCCACCCCCTACCCCTCCGCACAACATCCTCCATCCTTCCCCTTTCCCCTTCCTTCCCTCCACCCTCTCCATGCCCTAACCCCCTTCCCCTCCACCCTCCTCCCCCACCCCTTCCCCCCTCCCCATTCCCCCCACTCACCTCTCGCATTCCACACATTCATTCCCGATACATTCAGTTTTCAAACTGCTCGCATGCCACCTGTTATAATTTCTTATACAAAATTCATAATGCCAGAACTCAACGGTAGTTTTATACAAAAAAAAACGAACAAAAAAAAAGAATTATCCAATTTGGTTCAGTCGTTCGGGTTTATGCGCATACATACATTTTGTTGATTTATTTTTATAGATAGTTATTAAGTACGAATTATTATTCTTCTTTTTATATTCTACCAAAAAATCCAGTACGGCAATTTTATACTTAAAAAATGCGATACCTGTCTATCCAATTAAAACAATAATTGTTGTGTGACATTATGTCAAAATTTGAGAATGACATTTTGCAAAACAAAGATTCTTAAATAAAAATTCTATTTAAAAAAATATTTAAGCAAATTTATTTGAAGTACCTACTTCCCTAATAATTTGAATCGATTAAAGAATTGTAGATATCTTACTAATTGTGCCACCTATTGCAATTTTTTCATACAAATTTCGTAATGCCAGAGCTCTGAGCTATAGCCTATATGTTCATATTATTGTAAAGTTTCATTAAAATCCATTCTGTAAAGTAGGAATTAGTATTTTATACATATTTGAATTTTAACATCAAAGGGATGTCCATAGTAACCTAATTTTTAAAAAAACATCGTTTCCAAGGCGACAATTGGCGTTTGCAATAAATCGGTTTTGTTAGCGACAGAAAACGTATGATAAATAATTTCATAACGCCAGATCTTACCAATATACATAGCCTATAGATCTCGCAAATAATGTAGCTTTCTATTAGTGAAAGAATTTTTAAAATGTATTCAGTAGTTTTTACGTGAAAGAGTAACAAACATACATCCATACAAACTTTCACCTTTATAATATTAGTAGGATAGGATGTGTTAGTACCTACCTACTTGTAGATCCATCCAACTTTTTTAAGGAATGAAATATCTGTCCGAAAAACCGCTTCCCAATAAAAAATCATGAACCAATTAGGCACAAGCAAAGGTTTTGGAAGTAATTCTAGGTTCGCTTGCAAAACTCTTGGTAAGGCAGGTACTCGAAATCACTGTGTTCTGGAAAATATTAAAGATTTTTTATAAAACAAATTCGTAAGAACTATTCATAAGAAGTTGTTAAAATATTTTCGATGCCATGAATCTTATCGAAATAAATGAAAATTACGTCGTCAGAGTTAACAAAAGTATAAAAGCTAAACAATAGGCCAATTGCATCACATTTTTAATTTTTTTCCGGTTTAGGCAAATATTCTAAGATATTCTAAAAAAATAATTTTTTTGATCGTATTTTTGAAACCCTGGCGATTTTTTGAAAATTTCAATCCGAAAAATCAGACCATTTTTTACAAACCGGAAAGACGGGACATAATTTTATAGGTGCGAAAAAACGATAATTACATAGCCGAAAATCATTTTTTAAAAAAGAACGTTTTCCACAAGAATGACACAGGAGAATAACGAGGCATACCGAAAATATTAAATCTCATAAATATTTTTTCCCTTGATCCATCTTATTGATCATAAATCATTATAATGTTCAACGTCTATATTACTAAATCAAATGTAATATACTTGTACTTGTAAATTATAATAATAATAAGAATATCATAAAATTTGATTTTGTTAAAATCCGCACCATTATCATTATACCTCTAAAACAGTACGGACAACGCAAAATGTACGGGGTTCTCTTCTTTACATCTGTCAAAAAATGAAACCAAATGATACGTTCACAGAGAATAAACAATAAATCTAGTGAACGTTAAATGTCAAATTCAAAAATTCGCCTGAAATCAAAGTGATGCCATATAAAAAAAATCAGTGTGGAATTTTATAAAATTAATAGGAACATTTTCGGAGACGGGACATATTCATGTAGTGACGTCACGAGCCCAAATAATGGATTTATTTGTTTAAAAATAAAAAAAAAACTGTACATTTCTAAAATTTTTTACTAACATTTTCGTAATCTTAGTAAAAAAAATCTATCCACACGATTTTTTCCAAGTCGTTATTAAGTCCATGCAAGTGGCCTATTGTCAACAAAGTCAGAAATAATTTAAACTAGTTTGAAAATGGCAAAGGTTTACTTGCAGACAACGCAACTCGACGTAAAATTTTGCCGAGGCATAAAAGTCAATCCAATTAATAATATTTTTTTAATACCTAACCAAATAAAATTTGGTTTAGAGGGTTTTTGCGTGTCCAAAAGTGATTTCAAGTTTTTCTCACATAAATTCAATAATATTATACACATTTGTACTGATGATGGACACTGTATATAACGCTGTGCAAAACTTGGAGGTAGTGCAATATGGCATAATACTCCAAAAAGAAATCATCCAATATTATGATTCATTTTATAAAACACAGTTTATTTGAGAACAAGTTCTGCTGTGTAATTATTACTTAATGTAACGTGGCAACTGCTTCGCCTTCTGAAGGCATTTGGAAATAATAATAATTACGCAGCAGAACGTGAAGATACATTAAACAGAAAAATATTTGCAGAAAAGAAAATTTTAAAATTGATTTTTTTTACAATAGTTCCACACAGGAAACCATTAGGAAAAAATCCCGCTGGGTCCCATGTCATCCTTGGGGATGCTTTGTGGAGGATCCTTTTAGGGAAAAAACGAGAGGAAGTTCTGGGAAGGAAAAAAGGTATGATGGGTGGGTAGGAATCTGGGGGGAATGTGTCCAGAAGTGAGAGACGTATGAATCCATCCCTCCCGCTGCGGTGCAAGGCGATGGTCGGAGAGGGTCCGTCTGGAGAGGTCTAGAGTATGTCTGCCTCAAGCAGTCTCTCCCGAGCAGACCGGCCCGCCACGCAGTGGGTGAGAAAACGCATTCGCCACCAAGAAATAGATAAATCTCACTCCAAATACCCCTGCTAAATCACTAAACGTAGCGAACCACTTGGGGTGACCTATGGCAGGGGTGTTAGTTGTCCAATAAATGATTCCCGGGATTCAAATTGTAAATGGAGTTATACAAATTAAATTCGAATAACAATAACAAACTATAATAATATCAGTACCGTCATTACGAGCCTCTGATCATTTACAGTTCCTACTGAATATTCGCAATTTCACTAATGCAGAATGGACCCGCGAGCTTTGCATTGTCTTCGTTCATTCCAACACCTCCATCAAGTTTTTATCAGTTTCTCCCAGACCTGTTTAATATTGCAGTCGAAATGGAAATGTACTCCAAACACTGAATTAAAATTAGCCAGATTAACAATTCAGCGGATTCGTTAGGTGACTTTCGTTCGGGAAAACATTAACACCTGCAGGAAGAGTGTCAAGGGTGGAGGGCTGTTATTGTTTTCCGGGTAAATTGTAAACTGACTAAATTATTTATTCAATTGCGGCATCGAGATCTGCGCGCCCCCACTCTCCCCAGCCAAGGAGGCAGACGCCTAATTACTCGGGTGACAAGTTTAATCGGAACAATTTAGAATTTAGTGTATCGCTTTATTTATTTTCGATTCACTATCTATTTTCGATACCCAGGTATGACGTATTAATACACCCGTAATATCTCATTCGCTAGTGAATTCAAATCAAATTCTTTTATGTAGACCTTTTAATTTTTAAAATAATAATAACAACAGTACAATAATACCACAGAGGAGATCCAGAAGCGCATAGTGAACGCAAATCGCTGTTATTTCCGCCTACAAAACCAATTTAAGTCCAGACTGCTGTCAAGAAACACGAAGATATTAGTGTACAAAACACTTATCAGACCAGTACTTACGTACGCAGCTGAGACTTGGGTACTAACTAAGAGGAATGAGCGAGCACTGGACGTTTTTGAAAGAAAAATTTTGAGGCGCATCTTCGGACCGGTTCTAGAAAATGGATTTTGGCGCAGACGTTATAACAATGAGCTCTATACTTTGTTTAAGGTGCTAAACGTCGCAAAATTTATAAAATTGGGAAGACTTCGGTGGCTGGGTCATGTGGAGAGAATGACCGAGCATCAAGCACCAAAGTCCCTGCTGAACTCAAGACCAATAGGGCGAAGGAGCCTGGGAAGGCCAAGACTAAGATGGAGCGACAACGTCCTCAAAGACATATCTATCTTGGAGCTTCCAAACTGGAGAGAGCTGGCACAAAACCGAGATGAGTGGAGGAAGACTCTTGAGGAGGCCAAGACCCACCAGGGGTTGTAGAGCCAATAGTGATGATGATGATGAATAATAATAACAAACTTACGTACCTACACTTAGCAGAAAGAAAAATTTAATTTACAATAGAGAACTCCAGTTCATTTTTTTTAATACCTTCTAACTTAAATAACTGCATTTTTATTTGTATTTTTAGAGTTAGTTTTAATAGTTAAAATAATTGTCAAAGTTTTGATTTTTCAAGACCCCCCGAAAACCACTGTATGTATGGTGAATCGTGTGACGTCATCACTCCTGAAAAATTACCATAGGATCCCTCAATCAGCTGATCAACTGTCGCCATTTTGAATTCCACTGTTCGAAGTATTCTCCCTAGAAGAAGCATTTCTATTTTTTTGTGCAGTAGTTTTTGAATATTTTTAATAATATAGATAAACTAATAAGAGATAACTTTATTTTTTAAACATTATTTAGGCCTAAATAAAGTTTCAATAAACACAACAACTAAATCTCTATAAAGAGTATGTAAATAAACGAATAAATTAATACGATGGCTTTGTCCTAACATACATTCCCATTCAATGACTTTACGGTGACGTCACGATACGTCGAACAGTGACGTCACCACTAAAATTTCAATAATGCCAACTTGACGGCGTGTTTTTACGATCCGATGAAAAATGGACTTTTTAATATTTTTTAAAAACTCTGCGTTTAATATTATTAAATAAAACTTATATATTCAGAATCAGCGTTTATTGGTCCTTATGAACATATTTTTTAAGGCCATAATATTTTTCACGGGAGTTCCTTATTGAAGAAAATTAACTATTTTTATATTAATTGATAAAAAATGTTTTACACCTCTGCCACCGGTATGTTTCTAGTATTTGAGCTGCACTGGAATCATGTTTTGAGTAGGATTGTGACAATAATTGCTGAATCGTATACAGTAATCCTGAGCCCTAGTACAGATCTGCTTGTTGAACTCCTTTGTACAACTTACTTAATAAATACTTATACCAACGTGCGTTGTGGCTGCTTATGTCTTTCATGCTCAGTTTATTATTTATGTTCTATATACTTGTATGATGCTCCTGTACAACTTACCAATATTACATGTAAAAGCCATCAAATAAATAAATAAATAAAAATTATCGTTTCTGTGAGCGTGAAGATAAAGTTGTTAACAAGGTTGGGCATTACGCGTAGATAATATATCTCCGGAATGAGTTTGTTCTTGTTATGTTCAGATGGGATATATACCTACATATTTACCTTCATCACTTTTTGATATTTTAAATATTTTTTATTAGTTTTTCTTCATTTTTTCGTATATTGAGTTTTCAGCCAGACCACCCTTTGAAACAAATAATTGTAAAAAAATATCGAGTGCAGTTCACAAGCGGTAGAAGCGAAACTTCACCCACACAATCTCAACCAATAGGAGCCTTGAAAAGTGAGCTCATAATCAAAGCGACCAATGAGTGCAGCTTGACGCTTCGTAGGTACCGTTAGTAGGTAAGGTTTCATTCTCATTCTCTCGCAGGCCAAATACTATAGATGTATGTGTTTGTCTCTTTTAGTGTCATGTCAGTTTCATCCGAGTTTTAAATTACAACGGTGCTAAATAAGTTTCATATAAAAAAAAACGAGTGCAGTTCACACGTGGTCTCAATAGGCCTTGAAAAGAGAGCTTATAATCAAAGCGCCAATGCGGTAAAGTTTCATTCTTTTTCGTTCTCTCGCAGGCTAAATCCTGTAGATGTATGTGTTTGTCTCTTTTTATTGTCGTTTCCGTTTGATTGAGTTTCAAATCACAACGGTGCTAAAGAAGTTTCACTTCAAAAATATGTTATGTAAAACCCGGAGAGACGCCACACTTTTAATATCTTGTCGTATTTATACAACGATATAAGCAACACATTATACAACGACTTAAGCCACCCAGTAAGGCCAACATTATTGAATTGTACTATGAACTATAAAATTTTGTATCAAAATAAAAAATAAAAATAATATTTCAAAAACACTTCGATAGTGGGGCGGATGATGAACGAAAAAAATATACTACCATGGCTTTCAATAAAAACAGTACCTACCTTGAGGCTCTCAAGAAGGTAGCGTTTTTATATACCATGGCAGAATACCTTATTCGGCTGTCACAGCGTGTTGTGTTTACGTCATGTCATGAGATACTCGTGCTGATTACAAGCGTAGCGTGCTGATTATAATAAAGTAAGTGATAACTCTTACTATTGATATGGTTTCTTTTTAACGTGTTTATTTTTTTATTTTTTTACTTTTTATATGTCTGATCTATTTTTTTATTGGGGTGGCGTCTATCCTACGATATGGGGAGAGAGATCACGATGAACAATACTAGGTTTTATTGCCCTACATATGTATTTTTTAAAATTATTTTAGATAAAGCGGACGAAGTACATCCGAAAGAACACTGTTAGGAAACACAAGGAAAATTAGAAGCTGGCCATAGAAAAAGTATCCAAGTGTGAGATATCAAAGCACGAGGCGAATCCAATCTGGAAATTCAATCAAATCTGGGTTGAGACCGCAATATAATAACGTGTTAGGTTTAGCATATAAAAAGTACATTTATCCACTACACACATACTAAAAGAGATGCTTATTTTTTTAGCTTTACTATTGGTGAATGAAAAACGACCTGTGGTCTTAATAACGGCTTGCTATTTCTGGCTTTGCACCCTGAAAAACTAGTTATCGCCCAAAAGTTTTCGAAGGAAAATGAAAAAGAAGATCTCTTCTCGAAAAGAACCATGATATTTCAATCCGACAAGCTAAATGTCTTTCCATCGCAAGAGATCAGGGCATGAAGGGAAATTATGAATTTTTATACTGCCTAAGGAATAAATGGTTGTAAATAAATTATTCAATAAGTCGGAAAACATTTTCAATGTTGACGAGCGTGGAATCCAAATTCATGAAATTCATTCGAAATACTAAACTACAGGATCTAAGGATATTCATATTACTCCACGTTAGAAGACAGAAACTATTACCTTGGATACGTGCTGTGATGCTGAAGGTCGATTTTTCTCTCAAGTGTTTTTAATGAAAGGTCAATGAAACGGGTTGTAAAGTGTGCGTTGAATGTTAGGAAAATTATTAAAAACAAAACAAAACAAAAAATAAGGCAGACTGGATCAAGTGTACCTACTTCTTGCCAAAAAAGGCACCACGAGATGCTTCCGTACTGCAACATCTGTAGGAAGGAAAATTCGAAAGAAATGTCGTGAAGAAAAAATAATGCATATAGCAATATGTCATCTCACCTCCAAATCGTGGCATCTCACCCACCTACTGCAGAAGAGACGCTACTTTTTTACCTTGTCTCTATTTTTTGTATTACTAAATCTCTATGAATGAGAATTTTAATTTTTATTGTTTTTGGTTTTGTACGTAAACTTACATTAAATAATAATTCATTGTCTTTAATTGCAAAATTATTTTTTTTAATATTAATAATAATAATAATAATTGTACAATTTGTAGAGCGCCGTTTTGGGGAAAAATTACCTTTACAATTTATTATGAATTCTTCACACCACACCCTTCCTTAGTTCCAAACAGGAGGCCCTGAGAAAAATAATTGTCCTCAAGGCCTATGTCATCTTCGGGGATGCTGTGTGGAGGGTCTTTTTAAGGGAAGGTAGGAGAGGAAGTTCTGGGAAGGACAGGGGTAAGGGGGTGGGTAGGAATCTAGGGTTCTGTGTGTCCAGGTTATCCGCCGAAGGATCCAGACAAACCTCACCCCATGAACCTGGGCACCCCTGCGAAGTCAGCAAACGTAGCGAACCACTTGGGGTGACATATGGCGAAAGTGCTGGTTATCTAATAAACGGTTCCCGAGGCGGCGGTATCACTGTATACCTACATTGTAGATTTGCCGCTTTGGCCACATTGCCAATCTTTCAAAATGGGTGACGTCTCTCCGAATTTTAAAACTCTATGAATGAGAATTTTTTTTATTATTTTTATTTATATTTTTCGGTTATGTATTTAAAAATTTAAAAAAATATTTTCATTGCCTTGCAAACACGGTTTTTCATTGCCGCTCTTACAGAATGGGTTGCTTCTCTCCGGGTTTTACCCGTGTAGGTATGTATGGGTGATGATTGAGTTTTTCTCCAACGCTAAGATAAATCACGCCGATTTTTCTATAGAAACGTCGCTAAAATAAGCAAAGCAAATCGCTTGACTTGAAGTGAAGTAGATTGGTTGAACGATGAAGACATTTGGCTGATCGTTTAAGTAGAAGCTCACGTAGTTCCACAGCATTTCTTACAATATCACGACATTTCAGTACTGTATTCATGTTTCGGGCCACATTTCGATTTTAAAAATAATTATTTAGAAATCCAATAATTCTTTTGGCATGTTCTTCACAATAAGAATAAATTCATAGTGAGAGGTTTGACGAAGGATTTGAAAATTTCACTTCATCGATATTTTTTTGACTGAGGATTAGCAAAATTCACCTAGGTAAAACATTGCACTATGCATAAACTGAATTTAGAGGTATAACGTATCACACGTATTATTATTACTTACATTACATAGGTCCACCAAATTTCAATGTTAATATTCTATTCAAGTTCTGTGAAACAACTGGCCATTAAAGAAGGTATCGGCTCTATCAGCTCCACACAGGAGGCCCTGGAGAAAATGATTCCCCTCAGTGGCTATGTCATCTTTGGGTGTGCTGTGTAGAAGGTCTTTAAAAGGCAGGATGGGAAGTTCTGGGAAGGAAAATGGTATGAGGGGTGGGTAGGAGTCTGTGTCATTGGGGCCAGGAGTAACGACGTATGAATCCAACCCTCCCACTACGGTGCAAGGCGATGAGTCATGAGAGTCCTCCTGGTGAGATCAAAAGTCTCTTTCAACTAGCCTCTCCCGATCCGGCCTGCCACGCAGTTGGTGGGTAGACGCATCCGCCACCATCCCGGACAGATTAGACCCGGACAAACCTTATTCCGTGAACCGGGCACCCCTGCTAAGTCACCAAACGTAGCAAAGAACCTGGGGTGACGTAAATGGTTCCCGGGGCGGCGGTACCCATACGCGGACCCCAAATTTACTTAATCATGCCAGTCTCTGAATAAAACCGAAAGGCAGTATCAAACATATTAAAACGAGACAATTTCTCTTGGACGGACACTAACATGATATCAATTATTTATTAAATGTAGGTACCTACCTATACCTTAACGTACGAGCAGGTGGATTATTGCTAAGGATTAAAAATATAATTTCCCTCCATTTGATCGTAATGAGTTCGATTCTGTTCTGAATTTATCCTCTCATCAGCAGATCACACAAAAGAGGCGCCTTTTTCACAGGGCCCCGCCGGCGGGGGAGAGGGGCGCAGGCCCGGGGGCCCGGTTCCCACGCCAGCCGCACAATGGGGCTCCCACAATAGCGGCGCGTGATACCCCCCACCACCATAATACACCGATAAATCAACCCTGCCGCTACTCAACTCGGAAACCTAAACGGTAGTCTGTATGCAATTGTTTGTAAATATGCCAAAGTCCAAAAATTTTACGGTTTCTAAGTTCGGGCTGTCTCTCATTGAGAAATATCTACTGCCGTTGATGAAATTTGATCGTGAAGTTTTGACTTTTTATTCATTTGTTGTGTCGGCGATTTGCCAAACAACTTTGAAAATATCGATCCGTGGAAATAATGTTTTTTTTTTGTGTAAAGTTTTAATTCCGAATTTCATTTTTGCCACCTTGGATAGATAGGTTTTTACAAACTTCTGAAGTTCTAAAGACACCGGCTTGTGTGAAATCTTTAAACAGGGTGTAACAGGACGCACCCGAGGGATTTTAACCATCGATTCCTGAGCATATATGGAGAAAAAAATGTTAATGAAATTTTGGTCTCCGGTGATATTTTTGATGTTTTTTTTATTTATTTTTTCTGCAAAAACATTAAAAAATGATAGGTGTTGGACAGTTGGAGGCGGGGTAAGGGGTTGGTCGGTTACTCGGCTGAGTGACCAATGACAACAAGCAGAAGATTTGTTTTTTTTTGAATTTGAAGAAAAAAAATTTAAAAAAAAATGTCATAAAAAAAGTCACCGGAGACCAAAATTTTATTTAGATTTTTTACTCCAAATATGCTCAGGAATCGCTGGTTAAAATTCCTCGGGTACATCCTGTTACACCCTGTATAATGTAACTATATCAAAACTTTTTTTTTTTATTAATTTATTTTTTGTCATTATTTCCAACAAAAACACAATTCACATAAATATATATTTTAGACAATTTATCGGTAGTCCCGCGAAGCTGCCACACGGTTGCTTATCTGCAGATTCTACCTCAGTATACACTCGTAGTCTTCCCGAAGAATTAAATAAAAAAAACAGATTTGGTATCATTCAAGAAAAAGGTTAAAAAATTAACTGCCATAACATCACCAATCTTCCATTTTTTCTTAGTTTATTCTGTTTTTTTTTTTACAGGTACATAGATTAAAGGGAATAATAACTAAATAATAACTAAAGGGGATCATAGAGCATGTGGTATCATGGGGCTGTTTTGTTGTGTAATGTCTAAAAAGTTAGAGAAAATCTATTTCATTTCAAGAAATATTATGATTATTTATTTTATTTTATTGGGAGGATTAATTATTATTCATCTTAAAAAATCATTTGAATGATTAGGTAACATTCATTAATACAAAAGTATTTTTGAAAAGTTGATTCACGAAACGAGAAATGCAAAGCAAATTAGATTACCGACAAGGGAAAATCAGGCCTCTGTGTTTCCTCCCTCCTACAACATGGGTCTCTTCAAGACCCGTGTTCACTCCTTCCTTTCCTCAAAAAGACCCTCCACACAGCATCTTCAAAGATGACACTCCTGTGTGGAGTTAATGTAAAAAAAAAAAAAAAAGTACTAGATATATCTTTTGCATCAGGCCGTTCAACTGCATAATAAAATTCAGAAATAAATTACTGCGATTATAAATGTGCTTAATTTTAAAAAGGAAATAGGATATGTAAGTATGTTTGTCAATTGTTTTAATTATATTGTCTGTTAAATTGGGAATTAGAACACACGATGATGTGAGCGAAGTTAGAAAATGCGTTTAAAAAGGTAAGCTCATCGAGGGGGTAGAGCGGTGAATGGCTAAAAATTCATGACGTACTTGCAGTCCATGTTCCACTGGGAGATTTGAATTAATAGCAATGCAAATGGCAGTGTTTTACGTAAGCTACGTCACGCGTTCGAAATTTCGAAAGCGGCCCGACGAGTTATATTTTCTAAAAAGGCTCATGTGAGCTAACCTTGTTAACGAATTTTATACGAACCTTGGATGTGAGCTAACGATACATAAATAATTCAAATATATAGTAAATATTCGATATTTAAAAAAAATATACATACCTTTTTGGTTTTTAAAAGTTACTTAGTTATCTATGTCCTAATACAATCCTTGTACATTTTTTATTTTAAAAACATTTCTTAGTATGAACCAATCACACATTTACACAATTTAACATTTATTTATATTTTTTCTAATTTTATTTCCTTTGGTGATTCGGCAATTAACAATAATTGCTCCATACATCAAGGACTTTTGCCGATGGGTTTTTTCTGAAGGGTAGTCTAATTTAATTTATTTTCCCCGTCTCATGTGGGTGTTTGGCTGCAGGTTTCCAATTTTTCTTCGAAATTCAATTGATATATGGCCATTCCATATTTTGTTCATTAAAAATATTTCACTCGAGTAAATATTTTGGTAAATATGCAGTTAGTCCACCTCACGGATAATACGGAACGTTCGTGTTGTCGAAGTTTGATGCACAGATAATACGGAATATTCCTTTTTTAACAAATAGATGTGACAATCAAATGTGACATTTGCCGAAAGTACCAACATCATAAAATAAATTCTTGTATATTCTCGATTCAACTAGTTATATTTTCCTAGCCAGGAATTAATGACGTACAGTACCTACCTACTCACTGGTTGAGCTAAAATACTGTAAATTTTTGAGATCGCTAGCAATGGTTAATACGCACTTTTTTTTGAAAAAATCTTTTGCGATTTAATTACATTACATTAAAAGACAATTATTTGCATTGGGGGAAGTGGAAAATATTTCATTCTAAATTTCGATTACGTAAAATTAAAATTAGCTTTCATTCTGTGAAACGAGACCGTTCATTTTCAAACATTATTTTCCAATGTCATTTTGTTATGTTGGTATAAGTTTGTGTGATATGGTTTATGATACAAAAAAAAGTGCCCCCTTTATACCGCCTGCTCGCGTCAAGGCAAGAAAAACATCCCAGTTTTCAAGTAGTTTAGCGGCTACGCTAGGTTTGTGTAACATGGTTTGTGATACAAAAGAAAGTTAGTGCCCCTTTATAACGCCTACTCGCGTCAAGGCAAGAAAAACATCCCAGTTTTCAAGTCGTTTAGCGGCTACGCTAGGTTTGTGTTACATGGTTTGTGATACAAAAGAAAGTGCCCCCTTATAACGCCTACTCGCGTCAAGGCAAGAAAAACATCCCAGTTTTCAAGTAGTTTAGCGGCTACGCTAGGTTTGTGTAACATGGTTTGTGATTCAAAAGAAAGTGCCCCTTTATAACCGTTCTTTATACTATATAAATATATAATAAAATGCCGTTTTTATTATATATTTATATAATATGCATGCATTTTAATTCTGATATAGTACATTTACTCAAGTAAATAATTTGCTTTTTCAGAACATAAAAACTCCACAATAACTAGTTGGTGTACCTTCCTAAAATATTTGAGAATCAATTTTTCCGCTATGGCAATCTTTTTTAATATTCTAGCTATTGGTACCTTGGAAAATGTGAAGGATGTGAAGGATTGATTGTCTATGAACATATAAGTTGTTGATATAAATAGAATATGGCGAAGAATTTGTAATCGCGTAAGTGAATTAATTTAAACAAAATTAAAATGTTGAATGCATATTTTTTTGCATGATTTTTGGTCTCCCCCGACTTAAATACTCATTTTTCGTGATAATAAAGCTAAATACAACAGTTTGAATAAAAAATATTCCGTATTAACGAGTAAGCGGTTTAATCCATAAATAATAATATTTTTTTAAATGACAAGATATTTAACTCCTACAACATTTTATTGATTTTCATTTTTTTTCAGTATAATTCTCATGGCTCTATTTTGTAGTATTATCGTCTGTTGCATTAATCCATTTGTTGACTATATTGACATACCAACAATCTCAGTGACAGTAATCTCTTCAGTCATCCAAGAAGTTTCTAATACGATATTTTTGAAGTAAGATGAACACTTCACACCTTCCTCTAAAAATAAAATTAACGTGGCGTCCTGTTTTCTTGTAACTGTTGAACCTATGTCAGGATTACATAAACGGAAGAGATTAATGGATACAACAGTGCACAGAACATAAATAAACCAATCCCTAGATCGATATCTTCGGGCCTTCTCCATACTAGAAATTTCGTCATCACTGTCACCAACTTAACCAAAAATAAAATGGTCCACCAAAGACTATTGTCTTAATAACATAGAGGAAGTTCAAGGCCATTTGCTACCATAGACAATATAATCGCATTGGACCTACTTTATTAATTCATTAGCCAAATAAATTATTTAAAAATAAAAATGCTTGAAAGCAGAAAAATGTTTTAATTTCCCCAAGAAAACAACCTTCCATCTGACAAAGCCTGAGGGAATGAGCTTTAAATAATTTTTAAAGCTCATTTCCTCAGCAAGGAGCTTTGTCAGATGGAAACCTGTTATCCTGAGGAAATCAAAAATTCAAGCGTTTGTAAAAAACCTAAAATACTTGAAATATGAACTCCTTATAAAAGGAAAACATTTTCAAATAATGATTGGTTTTCTACGACGAATTTACATTTTTCTGCTTGAAAAATGATTACTCGGGGGTACATGTTTAAATTCTTTTTATTTTCAGAAAGACAATCGATAATAGCACATAAAAACACTGGTTCGGTGAATTCGATGAATTGAAAAATGGTTTGAAAAAGAATATCGACAAAGGAATGGAAAGGAAACATGGCTAAAGCGTCATACAGCTGTGACATTAAAGATCAACATAAACAATAGCTGTATTGTTTGTTTATATACGTTCATCTTCAATGTCACATCTATATAGCGTTTTATCCATTTTTCCTTTCCAGCAGTCACCGTACAGTTCTTGTAGAATGAAATAAAAAATCTACATATTCTAAATTTCCTTTCAACCGAAATTAAACAGAGTACCTATACCTTCATCGGGGACCCATTTCAGCCATCTCACGGTAAAAACCGCATCATGTGTTCTGAAAAAAATATATCACATTAAACAAAGTTTGTGAACAGGATATACAGTATTTTTCCCTTGTGATGACATACTTTGTTTATCACAAGGGAAAAATATTCTCACTTCTGTTCATATGAACATATAAATTAGTAGCATTATTAATTTTACCTGCCATTAACGGTGTTATGGTCTGCCAAACAATGTTATAAGGTGTTCCTAACGTAAAGCTCCAAAATCATTCAAAGTCTGGAACATTTTCTGAAACAATATTTGTGAAACATTAACCACTCGGACCCATAAGCTTGTGTTAACGATAATATAACATTAACAGACATATGTATGACGTACGAGGCGTACGTATTACAATTATACTTATTAAAGTAAAATTGAAAGAATATTGTATCAATATGTCATTTAACCTCAAATAGATTTACATATAAATTAAGCTGAATGTTAATGTCTCATGTAATTACCTGATTTCTGGATCAATTGCGGACACATTTGAAACATTTTTCCACCTCTGGAATTCCTGTAAACGATTTTTAAATGAAATATGCCCATGGCGATGTCAACAACACAAATTCAAATTCGTTTGATAATCGCATGACGCAATTTGACGTTTAAAGTTTGGTTAGACCTATCTATAATAAAATTCAGCTTTATCTATAAGAATTTGGTTCACTCCTGTCAGTTTCAAGGTTAAAGCCAAGTTTTACGCCCCTGGCACAGAAATTTAAAAACGAAAACAAGCTGTAGAGAATATTGACCCCCGAATGAAAGATTAAAAAATGGATCGGGTTTACCCAAACAAGCAAAGAAACAAAATATGAAGAAATAGAACAAAATTTTGATCTTTTCGAAATAGAATTTAGACAAAAGTATAGGTAGTATGTAATATATTCGTAGTGTTCGTACCTAACTACTCAACAATAATAAATCAACCGTAACATGCGAAAAAAACAAAGGCTACCGTCTAACTGTGCCAGTGTCATTTCATTCCTCTTTACAAAATTAATCATTTTATATAGATAATAGTTTTAAAATAGTATTGTAAATTAGTGTAATATAGTTTTTACTTGTATATTTGTTTTCACTGTAAGTATTTGTGTTATATAATTGGTTCTTCGGAGCAGTTAAGGTAAGATTTTTTTTTTGATTTGTGTGCTGTAGATTTATTCGAAAATGGATAAAGAAAAACCACCTGATCCCCCAGATGATGGTTTGCTATCTGAATCCTCGGGTGTTACAAAAAAAATAATCGCGGCTAATATTCCGGAGGCTTCGGACTTCGTAACGATTACGTCAAAAAAAAGAAAAATTGCTAAACCAGCAGATAATAGAAATGCAACAGATTTTGAACAAATACATCGAAAAACACCCTCCACGCAAAACGACTCCCTTCCAAATAATTCTGTTTTACAGGATGTAATTCCGTCCACTTCTTCCTCGATTTCAAGTCTAAGTCCAGCAAGCCCTTCAATCACACCCGCCCCACTGGTAAACAATACTCCTTCACAAATGTCACGTCTGTATAATAATCTTGATAGACCACCTTACATTACACACGTGACTAAAATTTCAAAGGATGAAAAACAATCAAATTTATACGATGTGGACTTTGGACATTTTATGTTTAAAAATAAAATCCACCCTGTCTGGAATGGAGTAAAATCGGTTGGGCGTAACCGTCTTTCTGTTGAATTCAAGACAGCGGCTGAGGCCAATAGCTTTGTAAAATCTGATGTTGCCAAAAAAAATTCGTACAATGTTTTCATACCTACATATCAGGTTACAAAGTTAGGTGTCACAAAAGGGATCCCACCGCACTGGTCGATAGAGGACATCCTGGAAAGCATTACTGTTCCTCAAGGTTTCGGAAAAGTTTTAAAAGCGCGTCGTCTAAATTACAGGTTTAATACGGGAAACTCTGTAGAATGGAGACCCTCCCAATCCGTTGTCCTAACATTTGACAGCAAAGACCTTCCACAAAATGTTACTATGTTTAACGTCTCTCTACCAGTAGAGCTCTATGTGTTCCCAACTGTGCAATGCTACAAGTGCTGCAGATTTGGACACACGAAGAACCTCTGCAGATCAGAACCCCGTTGCTTCAAGTGCAGTTCGTCCCATAGTGGCGATTCCTGTGATAAAACAGAGGAAAATTATAAATGTTTAAACTGTTCCGGTACCCACATGTCCATCAGCAAAACTTGCCCTGAACTGTCAAGGCAGCGCAATATTAAACACACAATGGCCGAGAAGAGCATCTCTTATGCGGAAGCATCAAGAATGTTTAACAAATCCATTCCATCTTATTCTGAAGTAACTTCCAAAAATTCTAAAAAATCCACCCCTTCTCAACCTTCTTCTTCTTCATTTAGAAAAACTGTTGAAAGGGTCGTGAAACCTAGAGTTCTAACAAAAAAAAATAATGCTAATCACGAATCCCTTCTGTGGTTCCCTAATGGACAAATTCCTTCCAGTTCAAATTTCAATTCTTACCTAAAGTCATCTACTAAAGAACAAAATTATAATATAGACCTTAACTCTACACTAATCACCTCATTTTTACATATTTTACAAACTTTAAATAAAAACAACATTCAAATACCGTCCCACGTTGCTAAACAAATTACTAATATTATCAACTCAACTAGAAATGGCTCCTCTGATGAGGATTCTTCAGTGGAATTGTCATAGTCTTAGAAATAAGACTGAAGAATTTTTAAACACATTACACTCAAACTCAATTGCAGTGGCTGCCATCTCGGAGACGTGGCTGGAACCGGATTCTGATTTCAGAGTCAGGGGATACCACTGTCTTCGAGACGACCATCAAGATGGAAAGGGCGGCTCCGCTCTTTTCATTAAAAAATCATTACCCTTCTCCCCTGTAGATGTAAAACCAATTGGTTGTCCTTTTCAAGTGACGGCCGCAAAGGTTTTTGACACTACAATAATTTCTTTGTATATATCACCATCTAATAAACCTTCTAAATCAATCCTAAAAGCTATGTTTTCCAAGGTCACTACCCCTTCTCTTGTTCTGGGAGATTTCAATGCCCATCACGGATTATGGGGAGCTCACAATTGTGACAGAATGGGCAGAGATATTGTTGATCTACTAGATGAACTAGACTTTTGTATTATCAATGATGGTTCTCCTACTCGTCTTCAGGTGCCTGGTCAGCGACCCAGCATGGTTGATCTTACTATTTGCAATTCCAACATAGCCGCATCCCTGTTATGGAAGGTTTTGGATGACCCTCATGGGAGTGATCATTACCCCATCCTCATTGAATCCTCAAATATTTATCATTCCAACAAAAATGTCAAGTGCAGTAGTCGAAAACCAAGGTTCTTAACTGCCAGAGCCAACTGGAATGACTATTCAAATCATACAAAGTTCTCTGTGCAAAATTTGCCCTCTCCAACTACAGAAAATGTTGCGGAATGTTACGATTTATTTGTGTCTGCAGTCATTACGGCCGCAGAAAAATTTATCCCCATTAAAACGACACATAACAAAGGGAAACCTCCCCCAGCTCCTTGGTGGGATATTGAATGCTCAGACGCAGTAGATATGAGGAAAAAATATGCGAAAATTTATTCAACAAATATGAATATGGAGAACTTCCTTCAGTATAAACAAATTGAAGCTAAGACCAAACGTCTTCTAAAAAACAAAAAACGTCAAGGCTGGAAAAAATTTTGCACATCATTATCTCCCGAAGTTCCTCTTTCAGTTGTTTGGAATTCAATTCGCAGGTTTAAGGGTTCTCACGTCCCAACGGTGACTCGACCACTCACTTCAGAGTGGGTGAAGGAATTTGCCGATAAACTAGCTCCTCAAACTGCAAGTAATTTTAATGAAACAGAATTCACATACTCATTTAAAACACGGGGTTGGATGGACTCCCACTTCAATTTAACGGAACTTAGGGAGGTCTTAAACGATCTCACAGACTCATCCGCTGGTGTAGATGGAATTCCTTATAGCTTTATTAAAAACTGCGATGTTACCACACTAAACTATTTTCTTTCAATTATAAATCTGATCTTTGACTCCGGCAAAATTCCATCATCCTGGAAAACTCAAATAATTGTTCCCATTCTGAAACCCCAGAAAGACCCTAACTCTGGACTTTCTTACAGACCTATAGCTCTGTCATCTTCCTTAGTTAAATAGCTGAACATATGATTAAAAGACGTCTAGACTGGTATGCAGAAAATGAGAAAATTCTTCCCAGCTCTCAGTTTGGCTTTCGAAAAAGAAAAAGTACGATCGAAAGTGTGTCCATCCTGACTTCTGATATCCAGTTAGCCCTGGCCGATAATGAATTCCTTGTCGGTGTTTGCCTTGATGTGTGCGGAGCTTTTGACAATGTTTTATTGGATGTTTTATTTAATAAATTATTAAAAATTGGCATCCCTCGTAAGCTTTCCAGTTTTATAATTAACCTCCTTCTTACCAGGAAAATTCAAATCCAGGTGCTGGATTCTCCTCCACTGGAAAGAATAGTAAACAAGGGTTTGCCTCAGGGCTCCGTCCTTAGTCCTATCCTTTTTAATATTTATACCTTTGACCTGCATCGGAGTATGCATCCATCTTGTAAAATACTCCAGTATGCGGATGATCTTTTTATATATATTTCAGGACGAATTATTTCTATTCTGGAGGATGTGATTAACATTTGCATGAAAAACCTTGACACCTGGTTAAAAAATCACGGCTTAGAAATTTCTCCGTCCAAAAGCAATGTTATTGTCTTTTCCAGAAAACGTGTTACTCCGCGTGTAACAGTCCAAATAAATAATTCAATTCTCCCTATGCAGGTACAAATAAGATTCCTTGGGGTTATTTTAGACTCTAAGTTAACATGGAACCCGTATGTTAATTTAATCTATTAAAAGAAAATAACTTAGTTTACATCACTTTATTTGTTTATATTTTATAATATCAACATGTTTCGTGAACCATGTTCACTTCTTGATGAAACATGTTGATATTATAAAATATAAACAAATAAAGTGATGTAAACTAAGTTATTTTCTTTTAATAAATAAATAATGACATCACAAAGTAACAACCTTTTAGAAGAAGTTTTCTTCGAAAAATTAATTTAATCATTAACAAATGTCAAGCTGGCCTCAACACTTTACGTGCCGTTTCACGGGTCTGGTGGGGAAGTCATCCATTCACCCAAAAACTTTTTTATAACGCATATGTTAGGAGTCATTTGGATTACGCGTCATTCCTCATTGAACCCACTTCTAAAAAGAACCTCGCAAGGTTGGACCGTATTCAATTTCAATGTTTAAGATTGATTATCGGAGCAATGCGTTCTTCCCCAATTAACGCTTTACAAGTGGAGGCTGTGGAGGCTCCTCTTCATTTCAGAAGACAGTTCTTGGCTGACAAGTTTTTATTTAAATGCTTAAGACTCTCTAATCACCCACTGAAAGACAAAATTACTGCACTCACTGCTCAAGTGAAATCACTTCCATATTGGAGGAACAAATCAATACCTCTTCTTGTTAAAAGCCTCCATACGTACTGTTCGTATAAACCCCTCTTAAATCCATCAGACAGACTTCCTTTATATGCCAACTCCTTTCGTATTCATTTGTGTAAACCAAATATTCTTTTTTCTCTCGGCATAATTAACAATCACGAAGCTCCAAGAAAACTAATCCAAATTTTAAATTCGAAATATTCCAACTGGAAAATTATTTACACAGATGGTTCCAAGTCTCCCTTATCAAACCATGTGGGAGCGGCATTCCACTGCCCATCAGATCAAGTCGATAGAAAAATTAAACTTCCAAAAGAGGCTTCCGTTTTCACTGCTGAATGTATAGCCATTTTTGAATCCCTCAAATACATTGACGATGTTAACATTGGAAAATTCTTAATTCTCTCCGATACCCTGAGTGCACTTCAAAAATTAAACTCTTCCCCTTTCCATTACCCAGAAGACGATTTCTGTGTTGGAATTCGCACTTTAATTCATAAATTAACCGACTCTGGCAAAGAAATCATCTTGGCTTGGATACCTAGTCACTGCGGTATCCCTGGAAATGAAAAGGCCGATTCATTGGCGAAAGATGCCATTATTTCGGGGGATATTTTATATAAATTTTTAAACACCGATGACATTTTCATAAAATTGAAGGAAAACATGATTTCCACATGGCAGAATCATTGGGAAGAATCTAGTCAATCAAAAGGATATAGCTTTTTCACAATTCAGCCAACGATTCCTTCAAAACCGTGGTTTTCAAGACTTTCTTTTAACAAATTCTCGACATCATCCATTTGCCGCATGCGGATAGGGCATTGCTGCCACAATGTTCACCTGACAAAAATTCATATTAAGAATTCTGCGATGTGTGAATGTCGTCTTGGTGAAGAGGATCTCAATCATATTTTTTTCAGTTGTCCTTTAAATAATTCATACAAAAATTTCTTCCCTCACCTAATCAGTTCGGGTATATTGCCTCCCTACAACATTGCATGCCTGTTATCTTCTGTGAACAAACGCGTGTATAAAGTCTTGGCTAATTTCCTGAATATTAACAGCATCAATTTGTAACTGTAAGTTAAGTTTCATGTATTTATTTATTTATTTTATTTTTTACACACAATAAATTGTGTCAGCATATCTTTTAATTTCCTTGTTATGTTTAATTAAAATCTTCTCTTATTGTAATAATTTTGTGTATTATTATTATTATTATTATTTGTATAGTATTATTATATAATCTAGATAGGTTCTTGTTATTAAAACTAAATTAGTTAATATTAACCAAAAATTACACTCACAAAATTACACTCACAAAAGCATTCACTTGACACTGGCCAGAACACTCTGTTGGGGTGAAGAGCCATTAAAAAAAAAAAAAAAAAAAAAAAACCGTAACATGCGATAACATGACAGCCATAGGAAACGTCATAGCAAAGCGAGTAATTCGGTGCTGCCATAGTAATGAAAACGTTTAGTTCCAATTTATTTAATTTCTACACTTAATTGCCAAAATATATCTAAACTTTAATCATCTTCCCAGTCTTTATCACCTCGCGCCTCGTCAGGATTGGAATTTGTAGAAATTCAAGAAAATGTAAGTAAGTGCACGGTTGGTAATGCAGTAATTAAAATTAATAATTTAACGTCAGTGTTTAAAAAGCCTGCGTGATACTTATCTAAACGATAACATTTATAGAAGGTAGGTGTTAATTTCCGGGATTCTTAAATGAATCTTAAGGTTTAACCAACCGAATTAAAACTACTTAAAGGCTTAGCGTTTCTTTTGATACATCGTTCTGACAAGAAGCATCACGCCTAACAAACACCTTATATTTACAACTTAGTTAAAAGATTAATTATTATAGCATCCTCTTTATGAACTAGTAAACCGTTATAAATAAAAATTCAAGTCAAAACTTTTGGCGGGCGGGTTGTTTAAATTGAAAATAAAGAAAAGGTGTATGGAAAAAAGGAATTTTTTATCCGTTATGTCACTATTCGAAGTTTTGCCTAAGTGTTTGCAATTTGGGAGGCGGAAATAGGTACCGCCGCCACGGGAACCATTTATCGGATAATCAACATCTCTGTCATACGTTACCCTAAGTGGTTCATTACGTTTGATGACTTAGTTGGGGTGCTCGGATTCATAGGGTGAGATTTGTCAAGGATTTGGCGGTGTATGAACTGAACCGCAGATTCGTGCCCACCCCTCATACTCTTTTCCTTCCCGGAACTTCCTCTCCTTCCTTACCTTAAAAATATCCTCCTCACAGCATCCCCAAAGATGACATAGGCCCTGAGGGAAACTGTTTTCCTCAGGGCCTCCTGTGTGGAGCTAACGTATTGTTTTTTGTTGTTGTTAAAGTGATAGGTCCTCTTCCGAAGTTGGTCGAGATTGTAGCCCTGCCACGAGGAGGTTGCTCAAGCGGTAAAAATTCTTATAGTGTATAATACGAAAGTGTACTTATAATTGATTAAATATTGAATCGCAAGTAGTAAAATTGGAAAATATTTAGCTTAGCAGTATGATTGGCATTAACAGTGTTTAGATATCAAAATACATAAACATTATAGACGTTCTCGAAAGGTACCTACTCGTGCCTTGGCTTCGCAGTATTTAGTTCCTTGAAGCAAACAAATAGTTTAGATTAAAAAAACTTATATTGACCTGACAAAACATAATAAATGGAACGCATTTTCACCAAGTAACAAAAATGTATTGTATGTAGTTATGTTATTAATATTTTATTGTGTACTAGCTGGTTCCCGACATGCTTTGTAATGCCATTTTCAAAGATATACATTGTTTCTCCCTGAAACATCCTTCCCCTACGTCCCCGTTCCCCTCCCGCGTCCCCATCCTTGTTAGCTTTATAAATTATAACATATATGTTATTCCGATGAATGAGCTATATTATTGTACAGTTTCATTAAAATCAATTCAGCAGTATTTGCGTGAAAGAGGAACAAACACACATACATCCATACAAACTTTCGCGTTTATAATATTAGTAAGATTCAACTACCATACAAAATAACATTCTAATGAAGACTTTTTTTTTCCACAATTTTTAAACTCCCTCGTTCGGGTTCACTTGAAACGTGGGGTGTTTTCAAACATCAAAACGCCGTTTGCGGTTGACTTTGCAACCGTACAACAGTTCCGAGCTCAATAAAGCACAACAATATGGTCTGTGGCAGACAAATTACCCGTGATTACAGTAGGTACTGATTAGAGATCTTCAATGGCGGGTGAAAATTGCAGCTGCTTCTTGGTAGTTACCAACAACTACTTAACTTGTCGGCGATTGTTGGGTTATTGGGTTTATTGGGTTTATTGGATTCGTTGGGTTTGTTGAGTTTATGTTGCGCGACATTCAGTCACGGTGTGGAACGCAGACACCTGTCTCACCTGCGTAAGATAATCGATTCACTTAGGTACCCATTTGGACATCCCTGAATTTGTATTGTTCGGCCTGGTTGATCTAATTTAACAGTTTTACAATATTTCAAGATAGGTTCTTTTACGTGGATTCGTGTTTTGGTTGTGAATTATTTATTTTTAAAGTAGATATTAAAACCCTTTGACATGTCAAGATGCAAAACAAAACTAGTGTTACCATGAAGGGTAACTGAGAAACAGTAGGAATATAAAAACATTATAATAGGTACATTCATCATTTTAAACTCATACATGAAGGACAGCAATTAGAGAAAATTTGGTTACCTCTTCTGAAAACGGGAAGGTTAAGAATGTTAAGTGATGCTTATGTGTTTTATGCAAACAATAAAATGGAAGATGGTCCGAAGTGATTTTTTTGTGTGGATACATAAAATAAACTTTACATAATTTATCCTAGCTTCATAATTATTTTCACAAGTAAATGAACGAAATAAATATGTAACTGTAATATAATATATGTACGAAGAACAAAAATCGGGAGAATTTCAGACTGATAATCCAGGGAAATATTCATAAAATACGTGCTGTCGCTAAGTAACCATCACTATTTAAAATAGTCTAATCACTCTGTTTATTTAATATTGCTACCTTTACAAAAAAACAATCAAACATGATTATCATATTACAAACAGTCCTCAGAGTTCTTATTGACAATAAACCTTCGTTTAAGGCACATGTGGATATTATTGTTAAGAAATCCTTGAGCATGTTAGGATTTTTATTCCGTATTGGAAAAGAGTTCACCAATAAACAAACCCTCAAAATATTATATTACTCCTATGTTCGTAATCATCTTGAATATGCTTCTCCTATATGGAATCCCCTGTATAATATACACACACAGCGCATAGAAGCTGTGCAAAGAAAATTTGTACATCACTTGAACTTCAAGAAACATGTGCGTTATTATGACATGGACAACTCTATAAAATATTATGGACTTAAAATCCTAAGAAGTAGGAGGGACATTGCGGATATGACTTACTTATACAAAGTCTTGATTGGTCATATTGACTGTCCAGCTCTTTTATCATCAATTAATATTAGAATCCCGAGTAAGAAAACTAGAGAAAAGTCATTGTTTCATATCGAAAGTGCTTCAACTAGTCTCAGGCAAAATTCCTTCTTATTAAGAACTTGCAATCGTTATAACAAAAAATGTATCGATGCTGATATCTTTTCGTGTAATTTAACTTTAAGACAAATAGTTAATGGAGCCTTATAATAATCAATCCATTACCAATTAACTTAATTCATTTTAACAAAACTGGAAAATTGATACCGTATTTTTTTTAAATGTAATTTTTGTATTTGTATTTTTTTCAATAATATATATGTGTGTACGTATGTGTACATATATACATAATTATTTTTCCACTTTACACTTATACACACGTCTGGTGTTTTCAGTTTTTTGTTGTTGTTATATAATTATCATATTTAAAAATAAACTTTTTTGTGTTCTAGCCATAAAAGTGACACACTACTGTTTATTTTACTTTTATTTTACCTTCTTTTCACTTTTATTTTACATTTACTTGCTTATCTAGTTCCTAAACTATATAACTTAATAATTGTCGATTTTTTAATTATTATTTGTGCTTGATGTGAACAAAGTTATTGGGTTATAACCTAATTATTATATTTTGTGGTTGCCTTTAATGCATGTAATGTTATTAACCTGTTAATGTTCCTAATAAAATAAAAAAAAATTAAAAAAAACAACCCACACATCAGCAGTATTATCGAAAATCAACCACAAGTTCCGCTATTTGCAAAACTGTTGTTGCTCGATGGCACTGACTTGATTCAACATCTGCACGAAAGCGTATCCTCTAGTCTACCTAGACTTATGTGACTGGTACGAGTGCTGTTTAGTTGAGTTGAGCGGGCTGAAGTCTGATGACTATCCTTAAGAAATTCAATCTCCACTCCAATTGGAGAGGAGACCAGAAGGAGATATAAGTACTTAGTAAATAGTTGTGGGGCAGATAGGTACTATAATATTACGGATGAATGTACGAGTCCCGGAACTGATCCTTCTCAGCTGAGGAGAGAAGAAACAAGAAACACCCTCTATACCGGAAGTAGAGAACCCCGTCTTAGTTTGCGGGCGTGTGTACTAGCCGTTTCCGGCAATGGCTTTCCCGCCATTTCAGCCGCTCAACCACAGTCCATCTTGGACATCCGGTTTAGAAGGAGCGCGGGAAACCGCTGAGAGGGGCTGGGAGAGTAACTTCCTGTTGGTACATTGAACGCATTCAGGTTTTGTAACAACCCTTGACCGGGAAGATATCTTAACCTTGTAGAAATTTATTGCTTTGTTCAAATGCCTCCATAAATTTAAGCACGATTTTTTTGTTTCGGTCAGTAAATTTGTATTCACGTATTCAAATATTATACTGGGTCAAGAAGTAATATTTTCCGTGGATCTTAGTGTTGTGTTAATTAATTTATTTATTTATTTAAGGAACATAAACAGTCTTAGTAACATAATATATATTTTGTGCTGAAACATGCGCAAATATTTTTAATAATATTCTTTACAATTATATTACAGCATCGACTGATATTAAAACTATACACATTAAAGCAAAATTCAAAAAAATAAAACCATGGATTTCACATGGCTTAGTCGTGTCTATTAGAAAAAAAGAAGAATTATATCGCCTGATAAAGAAATTTCCCTCAGATAAAAAAATATTTACATTCTACAAAAAATATAGGAACAAATTAACCTCTTTAATAAAAATAACTAAAGAAAACTATTACAAAAATGAAATTGACCTGGCTAAACAAAATGTAAAACACGTTTGGAAAACAATAAATGAAATAAATAGTAGAAAAAACAAAAAAACTATAATTAAAAAAATTTATATTGGAAAACACTCTGTTGACGCCATAAGGGAACCAACAAAATGTGCTAATGCCTTTAATAAATATTTTGCTAAAGTCGGACAAAATTTAGCTACACGGATCGATGAAAATTATAAAGTAGATAATTTCGAGAAGGATTGTCTTAAACAAAATAACCTGTCAGCTTTCCAGCCAGTAACAACAAATGACATAAAAAATATTATTAATGAATTAAAAGGTGGATCTGCACCAGGATTTGATGGAGTTACAGTAGAAATATTGAAAAAATACAACAATTTTTTAAGCATTCCAATTGCACACATTATAAATATTAGTTTAAATAGTGGAATATTTCCTTCCATTTATAAAAAATCTATCGTAACACCCGTTTTCAAATCAGGCAGCCCTGAAGAAATATCAAATTATCGACCTATATCTCTTGTCTCAAACATTGCAAAAATTTTTGAAAAGATCGTAAAAAAGCAACTCATGTACTACATTGATAATAAAAAAATTCTTAGTCCTAGCCAATTTGGATTTAGAGAGAAACTAAGTACTCATGACGCTATTGCTGAACTCTCCTCAACTATATACAACGCATTAGATAAAAAAAACAAATGCCTTGGCATTTTCATTGATTTACGCAAGGCTTTTGATAGTATCTCCCACACAAAACTAATTAATAAATTAAATGATATCGGTATTATTGGTAAGGTTAGGTATTGGCTGAAAAGTTATCTAACTCAAAGAAATCAAAAAGTAAAATTAAATAACTCACTAAGTGTAGATGAAACTTTAGAATTTGGAATTCCCCAGGGGACTGTTATTGGACCAATTTTATTTATAATATACGTAAACCAAATGTTTAAATTATCGCTTAATGGTAAACTTATATCCTTTGCTGACGACACTGCAATAATTATCGAAAAAAAGACGTGGAACGATATTACCAATGCAGCCAATCAAGACATGAAGGTTTTAAAAAATTGGTTCGATAACAATTTACTATCACTCAACACAGAAAAAACTTATTACATTCCATTCTCTCTACAAGAAGATGTGCCAAATAATTTAATTAACATAACAATTCATTCCAAAAATTGTGCAAATGACGGTACATGTAATACGGACTGCGCTAAGCTGAATCATAAATCTAATGTAAAATATCTTGGAATCTTAATAGACAAAAATGTTAAATGGAAAGATCATATCAATCTCACTGTGGAAAGAATAAGAAAACTTATCTATGTTTTCTATAACATACGAAATATTTTAAACAAGAAAACTATCAAAATTGTCTATTATGCATTAATTCAGTCTTTATTACAGTACGGCATTATTGGGTGGGGAGGGGCCTTTAAGGCTTCCTTACAGCCCATAATTATAATTCAAAGAATAATTATAAAAACCATTCTTAGGAAACCATACGACTACCCTACTATACAGATATTTCGGGAATTTAATGTACCATCTATTACAGAATTGTATAAGAGAAACGCCTTATGCCAAATTTATAAAGAATATTTTATTCAAAAAGTTCACCCCTCAGATAGCATAAGCAATAGATTTAAAACTAATGGCTTAATAGCCATCCCTATGCTTAGAACGACCACGGCTCAGCACCACTATTTGTATTTAGGTGTAAGATGGTACAATATATTATTATCCAATAAAAAAATTAATATAACAGATACACTGAAATATGAATTATTCAAAAAACAAATTAAGTCCCTTAAATTGGATAATGACATATTGTACCCTTAATGTTTACCCTTTATGTAATTAATTAATTTACCCTTACTTAAACAGCAATATTTAATATTTAAAAAAAATTGTATTGATATTGTCTAAATTGTGTACCTACGTAAGATATTTATTTCATTAGTTCTTTGAAAATTGTTTACGTAATGAACATTATTATAATTTTTTGCATGTAAAATACTCCTCCCATAAACACGAACTCCTAGAGCTCAACTTATGGAGTAGTAGAATAAAACATGAATTATTTTGTAATCTTGCTTATATTATCATTGTAATGTATAAACAAAAATCTTGAAATAAATAAATAAAAAAAAAAAATAAATAAAAATACATAAGAGTATGATAAAAAACAGACCAATTATTAATGTTCACAGATAGGTATTTAGAAACATAAAGGTAACTGAATGTAAACTAGAACATTTAAGAAAAGTAAAAAAAAAATAGGACAAAGCAGCAATTAAAAAAATAATTATAATACAGGTGTAGATTCAACAAGTTGTAAACCTAAATATAAAAACACAACAATAAAATAAATGCGATTATAACTATACTCAAATATGTAGGCTGCGAAATAGGTATTTGGATTGGGACGGGTAAGGGGAGGACAGGGATAAGTGAAAGTTGTAATTTAATCATCATGAATATGACGTGTTATTCCCACCTAGAATGCGATACAATGAAATTCTCTAGCGAAAGTAACTAGCAGTGAATATGTCAGCAAGTGTTTCTGTACGTGCAAATTTAATGTTATAGTAGTTACATGTCCTTTGCATAAATTCATTTTGGTTGGAATTGGTGTTGCATCTATCAATGTAGAACAGGGTATTTTGTCTGCTATGTCGAGTAGGCGCATCGAAATTTATTTTATTTAGCAACTTCGGGCAATGGAGATAATGAATAAGGACTGTCTTCAAAATCCTCAGATTATATTATTATATAATCAAGAATTCTCATTAATTTAATAAATCCAGAAAAAAATCTTATTTTCAGAACTCGGAAGAAGCTCAGTAAAATAAGGTGGTTTATATGGTTCCATGTCAACTCAGAATCAAACCTCTTTGAAAAGTCATTAAAAACCCTAAAAAAAAGTGAAAAATAACCCATAACCCTAATCTAACGTAACCTATGTAACCATTTTTTTTATATATATTTTTCATCACTCTTCAAAGGTGGTGTAGAGTTGATTATTTCGTACTGATTAAAATGTATTTGTGTACATAAATTGTGTATTTGGTTTAATAAATAATAACAAAAAAGAATTGGTTTCTTGCAATAATGATAGAGACAGTGGCATCTATTTCCAAAAGAAAGCTTTAGCAATTAATAAATGTTGATGGGAGCAAATTAATATAGTCTTTCCCTCCATGAACCTGGAAAACCGGCTATGTTTTGAAAATTTTCTAACAGATGGTCTACAAAATATGTATGATAATGTTATTATCGAGTTCTGCAAGTTTTTTGGTTAGTGTTTTAGTTACAGCTGTTTCGACTTGTAAGGTCATTTTCAAACTAATTAACTAACTAAACAAATAGACAGTTTGAAAATGACCTTACAAGTCGAAACAGCTGTAACTAAAACACTAACCAAAAAACTTGCAGAACTCCGATAATAACATTATCAAATTTAATTTTAATTAAATTTCTAAAAATTAAAATGGAGTTCTACGAATTAAACACAAAAACAATTAATATATACAAAATATGTAATAATTGTGTTTTCAGATGTGTGCCAATACACTTATTGGTTTGGATTCTAATGAAAACTAAATAAGTGATATATGTCCATATAAAAATATAATCGGATGTATTTATCCGAGAAGCAATTTAGGTTACTAACCAATGTGAAAAAAAATTATTGTGAGCGATGGTGCGCCAAATATGGTGGGAAGGAATGATCGTTCGTTCAAGGATTCTCCCTTTTGACTCTTCGAGCCAGAAGGGAGCATTTCGCGAGCCGGTTCTGGCCCGCGGGCCACCAATTGCCGATCGCTGGTTTATAGACTCCTTTATTGCTCTCCTTTACGAAATCGGAAATCTTTATTAGGTTTATTTAGCTAACATGACTCAGCTACCAAAATTGAGATAGACCTTTACCATATCACCCGTTTATGATAAAAAAAGGTTTATACAACCAATTAAAATAGGGGTATTCTGAGATTCAAGCGTTTAAAATAAGGTTCTGTTTTACGGACACATAATTAGTAAAATGAGAGACCCCTGATTTTTTCAATCACTACTGCGCTACGCCACAAGTCCAATTATTCGGGTATTTATTCTACAAAGCAAGCGAAGTTAACCCTTTGCAGACCACCGGACCCTCAGGCCACCTGAGCACCTGATGCCATCTGCCGCCTTGACGGGTGGTCACTCCTCTCAGCTCGCAATCAAACCAAATCACAAACACTTCGCAGTATCACTGTTACGTAGGCACTTTATTGGGAGGTGACCCTCTCAACGTGTGGTATAAAAAAACAATGGTAGCATACTGTAATGAAAAACGCTAAGTCCGCTTTTAAAATGGATAGTTGAAGAAATTAATTGTAATAATATTTACTAATTTCGGTTGTGTCTCTGTCTGAAACTCCGATTCTGTGACCTCTGTGATTTTTTATTTGCTTTGTGAATTTTAATTTGACGGAACTTTGATTTGCATTGATTTGTTTTTAAAATTGGAACTGATTTTGGGACAAGCGATAAAGAAGTTACCAAAATAATTTTATTTTAGTTAATTGATCAATAATTCTATACTTGAAATGTATACTTCATTTGTGTAAATTTTTTACAAATGTCGCGATTTATAGACGAAGTGTAGCAAATATTTATTTATGGGTAGGTAGGTACCTACCTATGGTTTCATTCGAGATTTCATTATTCAATATGAAGAGTGGTTTGGTTTTTGCTATTTTATTTATACGTAATTTGTTTGTTATTGATATAAAAATACTAAACATAAAATATCCGGAAAAGTATTAATAAAAATCTTAAACGGAACCTACACATCAAAGGTATTACGGAAAACTCAAAAGCCTGAAACATTTCTAAAAATTTAAGTTTGTTACCTACGGATTATATTATTCTAGAATCAAATATGGAATTATAGAATGGGGATCTGCTGAACATAAGTACGAAATATAACCTTAATACAACTAAAAATGGAATCATAAATACCATACTGAAAGTACCCGTTAGAATGCCTTCGATTGAAATTTTTAATAGCTTTGACGTACTTAATTGTACAACGAATATATGCCAAAAATTTATTATTGAAACCATTCAAAAATTCTACTTGATCGTTTATCCATCACACTAGATTGAAAAAAAATATATATAAAAACATTCCAAGTTATAAAACCAAATTCGGGCAATGAAAATACACTTATTTTCTAACAAAATTTCACAGATTACCTACTTTTCCAGATGTAAAACTAAAAAATATGTACAAATCAAGAAAAAAAATCTGGTTGAAACACATCAACAAAAATCAGTAAAAATAACGTAGAAAACAAATAAACTATACTAAGAAATACTATTACCATGATTAAATTCACCATTATATTTTGTATGTTCAATAAATAAATAAATAAATGAAAAGTTGAGATAATTCAATATTTCATGAACAATGGAATTAGTAGATAAGTATTTACACTTATACATTTTTTAAAGCTAATCAATACTGAATTCGAATATTTGAGAACCTCATGACTTTGGTGAATGAATTTAATTATTCCAGATTCCCTCACGCCCCTGGAAACCCTTCCTTTTATTAACACCTTTGTAACGTTAAACTTTGTTTTTAATAAAGATACCTCTCAAAGCAGGTAATATTATAAAACAGGTTGCTGGTGTGGTAATAACACGCTTACATTAGCCAATACTTATCACCACTGCTGATTTTTTTATGATTGATAATTTCTCCTGCTGTTAGTAATATGATGTTTCTATATTATCATGTAGACGAAGATTGGAATAATATTTCGAGGATGAAAGGAGTGAGGTAACTAACTGATCATGGGTAAGCCTGGAGCAGTACTGCCAATCTTGAGTGCCACGAAAGAAATACTATAGATAGATTGTATTCTTCTAGTCAAGGGCGGATCCAGGATTTTTTTTCAAGTTTATTTCTAGAAGTTTAAGTATGTATAGGAAGGTTTAAGAAAGTGTCAAAACAATAGAAAAATAAATGTTTAATAAATACTGTTTTTGCTTCTAAGCATGTACTGTGATGGAATCTCCACAGAACAAAAAAATACCATCTGTGGGGGAGAAAAGATTGAAGAAATTATTTTATTTTTTTTTATTTTCGTCGAATATAATCGGTGTATCGCCACAAAATCAACAATGGACGGGTTGAATAATTACTTATTTGAAATAAAAAAAATTCTAGGAAATATTTGATTTATAATTAGCAGGTAGGTGTTTGAGTATCATTATGTTGGAAAGTTGACATTATGTTGGAAAGTTGACATTATGTTGGAAAGTTGACATTATGTTGGAAAGTTGACATTATGTTGGAAAGCATAATACAAATTATTAGTTGTAAAATTATAATGGATATTGGCTCCGGCCATAATGGATATTATAATGGTTCCGGCTTACTTATCGGAAATGTGTATTCCATAAAATTCCAATTCTCGACAATCAACCTTAAGGTCAGCAGCAACATCAGGAATCGGAGGGTTGAAGGAACCAAAACGCGCACCAGATACTAAATTCGGTGAGCGTGCTTTCGGAGCGTCAGGACTAAAGCCTGGAATGGACTGCGTCACGAGTTAAGAATGATCACAGATTCAGCGGAATTTAGGGCTAAACTTAAAACCCATCTTTTCAGACAGTCGTATCCATAACTTGAAAAAAAAAACTAATTATGTAAAAATAAAGCAAAATCTTACTTTAGTAAAGGTTATTTCATGAAAATCTCCAGTCCTAAAGAGTCCTAAATTCTCCAGTCCTTCAAAATAAATATTAAGGCGATTCACTAGTTCAGGAAAAAATCGAAATCGGAATTCACGCCCTTTATGGGAGGAGTTTAAAAATACTTGAGAAAAAGCTTTTGAAACGGTTGGTAAAGGTATTTGAGAGTTTTGTTTTACGGGTTGATTTCGTAAACGCCTGTAAAAAATATTAATTCCTGTTTTACGCATTGTTTATTGTAATAAAACGGAAATTTAAAATTGATTTCACGAAATCAAGCGACGCGGAGTAACGCGTCCATCTCCCGCTCAGTTCGGGGCGTGACTGAGGTTTGGCGACTGTGGCGTGAAAAGTAGTTCTTCGGTGGATGCCATAGGGTTCACTTTGAAAAACCGAATTCGTCGACAAGCGGCCGTATTGTAAAATAACAACGCGAAAATGCATATTTTATTTTATTTTGGGAAGATTGGGTGTAAATATCAACTTTTTTTGCGATCATTATAAAATTAACTGAATTTGCCACATTATACAATAAAACCATAACCGAAAAGGGGTTTATAAATAGGAGAGTTTGGACTTGAAAGTGTGTTTTTTAGACCTTATATTTTATTTTTTTATAGGCTTATTAAACGACTTATAAAAAAAATGACCGATATTTTTAAGGGCCAATGTATGTTCTACACTCAGTATTTAATTGAAGCATCTACAATACTTCTAAGTGATCAAATTTTCAAAACAAAAACATATGATTTTGTATGATTTTGCATTATTTACTATGGCTTCATCTTAACTCAACTTTGGCATTAATCTTCTTATAAATGTAAAACCAACAGTGATGAGATAGCAAAGGTAAAATCATGCAAGGTCCAGTGTTTTAAATATAATTTCCTCCGCGTGCAAAGTCGTATTTTTTTTTTTTACTTGAGCTGCACACAGGAGGCCCTGAGGAAAATAATTTCCTTCAGGGCCTATGCCATCTTTGGGGATGCTGTGTAGAGGGTTTTTTTTAAGGAAAGGAAGGAAAGGAGAGTTCTGGGAAGGAAAAGGGTTTAAGGGGTGGGTAGGAATCTGGGATTAAGTGTGTCCTGGTCATCCACCTCTAAGACCTAGACAAACCTCACCCCATGAACCCGGGCACCCCTGCTAAATCACCAAACGTAGCGAACTACTTGGGGTGACCTATGGCAGAGGTGTTGGTTATCCAATAAAAGCTCCCGGGGCGGCGGTACCCATTCCCGCCTCCCAAATTGAAAATCTGTATCTTCCCCAAGCATAAATAAGTGTGTCTATTGGAAGTGACCTGCCACGTAAGTATATTTCTGTATCTATTTGTAAATAATAAAATTAGATAGAGCCTGATAATTCATAATAAATTGTAAGGCACCCTTGTGGTAATTTTTCACAAAAACGGTGCTGTACAAATTATCCAATTATTATTATTATAGCAGGTATTTTGCATTGTATTCTAATATCCATAGACAATCCAATTTGAATGTCAATAATAAAATATAAATGAAATATTTATTTCAGCTATTTGCTATGTTACCTCCATTTATCTCCTTTGAGAAGCTTATCTTTTGTCATTGTTTTGTACAGAATTTTTGTAAAAATTCACTGCAAGTGCGGTAAAATTTATCATATATTATACTTCATATTACAACACACTTACCTATATACTAAAACGTATTTTCTTTTGGAGGTATTTACTTAAACTTACTTCAATAATGTTCACTACTTCATAATGTGTATTATGAAGCCTAAATTAAATTTGGCATAAAAATATAATAATTCTTATTCTCGGTACCGAATCCATCTGCAAAACGACCTGCAGGGAATCTATGCGAAAAACGTATCATTCAAAACGCTCTTAGGAACACGATTGCGGTGAAGGTCGGCTCTATAATATATTTAAATGCTGATTGTTAGATTGCCATAATTGTGGCATTTGAATGAGAAATGACACCAGAGAGACAATTACATACAAAAATCTATAGTACAAATAGAATTAATATTTACTGAAAAGATTTGATAGCAAAGCCCTCTTGTACCTACCTTCCGTGCAGTTAAATAGATCGGCCACATCTGCATATCTATTACTAACATCATGTAACATAGGTACAAGGGAGTGTTTCGAGTACTCAGTCCTATTATTGTTACATTTAAACAGAATTTTAGATCGAGTGGTTCTCGTGGGAATATGAAATTCAATGAGCTTAGTTAAATTAGGACTGCCTATAAATTAAATAATAACGTAATGGCTAACATTAGCATGACCTTTTTCTGATGTGCATACATATTCACGAAAATTTTTTCGGCAAAAAAAAATGGATAATCTCTTTCCTCGGCGTTCGCTTTCTGACTGACTGGACATCACTTGAGAAAGTTTTCATATATTTAAATACTGTTTTATTTATTGAAGGAATGTAAGTGAATTTTAGAATAATCTGACTAATAAACGGTTGAGATATCGTTGATGTTGTAAAAATAAATATATTTGTATTTCTCCTGTAATCCAAGGACGCATAACTGAACTTTTAGCCATTTTTAAAGTTATTGTAAATATTTTTTCAGGAAATTGTTTTAAACATTATAACACATTTTCATCCCCCGAAGTATAGAAAACATATTATTTAATTAAAACCTATTTTTTTTGTGATAAACAAAATAGAAATCATCTAAACTTAGCATCAAACATGTCTGTTTTACGGGTCGTGCGGATATAAGCTCTTAATACGCATGCGTTCTAAATAAGGTCTCCATTGGTTCACATACGAGGGGTGAAGGGAGAAAACACCCTAATGTAGGCGTTATGGCTACAGTGTTTGACTCACCCACCTCCAAATTGTACATCGAGAAACAGAAAAACCTCAACAACATAAAAAATTTTGTCTATGGAAGCTTTATAGATAAAAATGTAAGAAACATTTCGTAATCTATTAATATTTTTATACAGTTAAAATTATATTTCAAAACTCATTTAAAATTCAGGTGATAAAAAGACGTTGCGAACTGAAAACGATTGCGTCGACATAGAAATTTGAGACGCCAATTTCATGTCGTCGGAGCTCACCGTTCGAGAGTAATTTCTGCTTCAGACAAACAAAAAGATGTCTACTTTATCGGTAACAATCGGGAGGTATTCGTATTGGATGGGATTAAGTGCTTTTTACTTGACGGTATTTGATTTTTGTAACAATTTTCACCTGTTTCTAATTATTTCGTGAATTCCACACTCGAGTAGCAATGATGTGGAGTCCAAATGATTAAAAACTGTGCCTACTCTAAGAGAAACAAAACATTAAAGATGAAAAAATAATTTTTGTACAATCAAAATGTATTTTTTTTCCTTTAAATTTATCCTTTTTGTAAGAAAATAAATTGACCATTTTAAAATATTCCACGAGCTATTCACTATTCATATCCGAATTACACACATCCTACCTTTGGTCACAGAGCAATGCATGGTACTTACGAGCAGGTACCACTTCTTGGAGGCAATGGTTTACCCCTAATTAGAAAAATCGGAAGAGGAAGGCTTAAAACATAATACTGAAGATAGCTGAAGTCATTTCGAGTAAGTTAGTTCTAAAAACTACCCTCCCCCCCTCCCACTCTAATAATTAAGGGTCGACAGAGATCTCGGTTTCGGTCTCGGTCTCAGTACAAATTCTCGGCTACAAATTCTACCGAGAACTCTGTCTCGGTTCTCGGCGAAAAATCGCCGAGATTCTGGGCCATAACCGAGACCGTTGTAAGTAGGTACTGTATAGGATAATGGGATTCAAATCTACGGAGGCGTCTACTAATATCTACAGGAATTCCAAAAACTGAAAAAATCGAACTAATATCTATGAGAACCAAAGTGTTGACGAATATCTACAGCTCAAACTGTTGACTAATATCTATGAGAACCAAATAGTAGGGGAGGCGAAGCAGGGATTTTGGGATTTACTCAAGCGCGTCAGATTAACTAAGGGGAAATACCTCACGACCTTGTTATGGACTAGCACCATATATGAACCCATAATATTGGTGGGTGCGGCTAGGACAACCGATCAGATTAGTAAAAAAAAATCGATCCCTGTAGTTACTCGAGCGTGTCAGATTAAGGTAATGTGAGTTAATTACATGCAGAAAAGTTTACATTTCAATAATCTGACGATTTGAACGTAACGTAAGAAAGTTAGCGAGTCACAAAGTTGCAAAAAAAAAACGTCACGTGGATTTACTCGAGCGCGGTTAATTTTTTTTTTATTTTGAAGGAAATAATGTTAGGATCTTGGAAATAATATAATCTGACGATTTCCACATGCCGAAGTGGCTAAACTTTGTATTTCCCCCTCCGCGCTTTGGTTCCCTTCTTTAGGGCGCTTGTTCTCTAGGTAGATATATTCTGTCGGAGCCATTACGTCAATGGTCGCAGCCAGAGCCTAATTAACCGTTGCGTCGCGCGTTCGCATTCGTAGATTTACAACGCTTTGGTTAATTAATTTTGTAAAGAAGTTTAATTAGTGAAATACAAAATATTATTTTTTGTTCATTATATTTATTTTTTGTTCATTGTTCTATTCAGTAATAAAAACAAGAATTTATTTTTTATTTTTTTTTAAACCGTCAGATTAAGAAAATCCCTCCACATAATCGTCAGATTATTGGTCAGCACAACAAGGACATCACGCTGAACCTTCTGTATAAAAATCTGACGAGCTTGAGTAAGTCAAGGTCACGATTTTTTTTTACATCTTTAAAAATCAGCCATGAGTTTAGGTTACGTCCAAATCGTCAGATAATTGGAATGTAGACTTTTCTGCATGTAATTAACTCACATTACCTTAATCTGACACGCTCGAATAAATCGACTTTTTTTCAATTTTCTACCTCTTCATACGGCCACCCCCACCACTCAAGTCGTCAGATTAATATCTCCCCGTTGCCAGAAACACGTAGGGCGTATACGCTATTAAAATCTGACGAGCTCGAATATGTCATGGTGACGTTTTTTTTTTACATGTTTGAAAATTTATACTCGCTCTCCCCACCACTGGAATGGCATACATCATATAAACTTTTTTTTCTTTTTAGCATCTAATCTTTGCAATCCAATAGGTCCCCACGACGCTCGAGTAACTACCCATTTAGCGTCAATGCCTCCCCTACTAAAAGTGTTGACGAATATCTACAGCTCAAACTGTTGACTAATATCTATGAGAATCAGAGTGTTGACGAGTATCTACAGCACTGGCAGAGGTTGGATTTGCAATTATGTGTAGCATATTGGAATAACGTAATATTTTTGTTATTAGTTTTTGGGGTATTATGCCGTGTTGCGCTACCTCCTTCTTTAGCCAACGTTTCGGACAGCGTTGCAGTGTCCATCATCAGGGCAGCTGCCCTGATGGGCATAATACCCCAAAAACTAATAACAAAAATATTTTTGGCCGTGAAAATCTGAAATCGTATCTAACGTAATATTGCATATGCAGTTTAAAAAACTTAATTTATGTAAGTATGTATGTAAAAATCTCTAATATCGGACTATGGGACACATTTAGCTGATTAGTCCAACCTACGCTCTGTAGATATTAGTTCAACCTACGCTCTGTAGATATTAGTCAACACTGGGACCGTCATAGATATTCGTCCGACCTTAGCTCTGTAGATATTAGTCAACACTCTGAAGTTCGTAGATATTAGTTCAACATATGAGTTGTAGATATTCGTCCGACATACAGGCGGTAGATATTAGTATCTGGAGTCATAACCGCTCGCGTCCACATTCATCACTTGGTGTCAGTGCGTGAAAGAGCTGTCGATTGTGATTGGTGGGCTGGCAGCAAGGCGGGTTTTACTTACCGCTGCTGCCGCCGCCGCCGTGCCGCACCGCGCCGTTCGTTCATTTCACTACTTTTGTAAACAATTGTAGTTAAAGGAAGTTGTTTGAATTTTTTTCTACTACGAAAAAAATTCAAACAAAAAATTCAAACAAATCACAATGTTGTGATTAATTATAATTACTACATAATTAATACATAATTGTTGTGATTAATTATAATTACTACATAAAATACTTAAGTGAATATCAAGATCATTACGTATTATTTCATACGTATGTTGAAAAGCTGGTAAGTGTACGAAGATTTTTTAGATTCAGTGGTCACCAGAACACATCGTATCGCTGATTTGTATGTTCGTTGCAGTTTTTCTTAGAACTTAGTTCATAATAAACGTTGCCTTCTTAAATATACTATATTATGCAAAAATAGCGCATTTTCATTTTTTCTCAATTTATCTATTCTCGGTCTCGGCTCTCGGTCTCGGCCGAGATTTTAATTTATTCTCGGTCTCGGCCGAGAACAAAAAACCTGCCTCGGTCGACCCTTACTAATAATAATGTATCCGATTGTTCAATGTCTCTTCTTCAACTCATGTTACTCGAGATAATACATGCTAAATAAGTCTATCGACTATTATTTCGCCATCCCATTTTAAAGAATGTTATAAAAACATTAAAGGATATCACGAGTAGGTACAGTAACGAGTATGGCACATAATTTAGTAATAATTATAAATTTTTGTATTATGTACTTATTATTACAATAGAGAACTCCAGTCCAATTTTTTGATTTTTTTTAATGAATAAAGACCTTCAAACTTAAATAACTGCATTTTTATTTTTATTTTTATAGTTAGTTTTAATAGTTAAAATAATTGTCAAAGTTTTAATTTTTAAAGACTCCCAGAAACGCACCGTATGGTCACCGGTGGTCTAATTTTTTTACTTTTTAAGTTGTCATTTTGAATCAGTGATGTTATGTCGAGGGAAATTTCCCTAGATCTAGGGGAGAAAAATATTTTTTAGGGATAAGGGAAATCAGGACAAAATCTAGGGAAATTTCGAACTCTGGCAAAATTTTTATTACATATGACAGTATTACTGGTATTATTTATATATATACGTATATATATTTTTTGGAATTCCTATGAATCTTAATTATTTTTCATGTACTTACATGCCATGTTATTTTTAACACTGACAACTCAAAATGATATTAGGGAACGTACCCATACTACGTGACACGTTCGGTGGGGGGGGGGGTCTTCAAAATACCACGCTTGGTACAAATGAGCGGCGGGTTGCTTATGATTTTTATTTTGCAAAGTGTTTTTTTTTTATTTGGAATTCAGTTTCTAATTCAGTGGTGAGTGTATTCGTACTTTTAAATTATTACTTCACGTAGCAAAAAGTGTTTTATTTGGAAAATCACGGTATTATTAGTATATTTACCAAGTTCCGATATCTTTCCAATTAATTATCATATTAATTAACATATAACAGGATTAGTGTTACACAATCAGGTGGCTACGTAGGTAATTGCGTAAATGTGAAATTCTAGGGAAATTTCACTTCTAACTGTTGGCAACACTGTGAAGAACGCAGAATAATCATGGCGGAATGCTTTGCAATGACTTTTAGGTGTGAGGTGTGTTTTTTATTCAAGATTAACTGCTTTTAATATAGAAAAACATTGATAAAATGTCCACATTTCACCGCTACTGTTATTGTATTTAATCAAAGTGCAATATAAAAACAATAAATTATCTCTTTCATTGCAAATACATGTGACGTCGTGTTTTGTGTCAGGTGTTACTTTGTAGGTACATTGTTTTATGTATAATACATACAGAAACACTGGTATTTATAACACACTGATCATGACGAGTGTGTAACAACTTGTATAAAAAGCCCTACACTAAAAACAATTTGAAAATACATAACTAAATGTCAAAACATGACATGACTTTAACCTCAAATAGACAAAATTTATTGCAGATTGTCCGCAAATATAGCCCTTTTCATAAATTGTTGAGGGCCTAAATTATGTTTCAATAAACACAATAACTATTATTTATCTAAATCTCTATAAACAGTATGAAAATAAACCAAAAACACGAAATGTTGAATTGCATAGGTACGTGTGCACTTCAAGTCATTTCAAATGTCAATACAATACAATACACAGGTGACAGGTTAACTGTGACGTCACGGTTAACCATTTCAGTAATGCCAACTTAACGCTGTGTTTTGTGAAGAGGTTTAAAAATGCACTTTTTAATAATTTATTAAAAACTCTGCATTTAATATTATGAAATAAAACTTATATATTCAGAATCAGCGTTTCTTGGTCTATATGAACATATTTTTTTAAAGCCATAATATTTTTCACTGGAGTTCCTTATTAATATTATTGAGGCCGACTGTACTCGGCGGCGTGTTTTGCGAAACAATCACTAGATGCCCCTAGGATGAGCAAAAGTGACTTTCCATCGTACCGCCTCTTCCGCCCGGAAACTTAGCCGAGAACCAAACCATTCTCGGAAAATTCACTTGCAAATTTGGCCGCAAGGTTTGCGACAAACAAATTATTGGACTAAATAATAAAAAAAATGTTTTACTGACAATTTTAACCACTTGGGCCTGTGGGTAGTTAAATAATTTTTAGTACGAATATTTTTGAGATTATTTGAACTGGTTGTACTATCTGAAACTTGAATTCTTGCATAAATATTAGCTTTATGGGTACCTACCTATATCTTGGTGAAAAACTGAACATTTAAAAAATTATCGTAAATTAAAAATAACTATAAACTTTAAGCCTTAACGACCTCCAATTCATCAAGCTCTTTTCACAAGGAAGAGCGAGGGGGTTGCGGGTTCAACTAGCTTTAGCTGTATTTGGTGACTAGATCTGAATAGCCAGGTACTTCCCCACCTTCCTCTTCCCCGTCTCCATCCCCTACCCGTTTACCTTCAGCTTCACAGCGCTCTTGAGCCAATTTTTCACAAAAACAGCGCTATATAAGTTGTCCAAATTTATTATTTTTCTTATACACCTATTGAGGATGCTATAATCTCACTGGCAGAATTTGGGACTCTTGTGAGGTATTCAATATAAATCAAATGAACAAAAATAACACCTTTTCCAATTTATTGATAAAAAATAACAAACAAATAAAATTTTGCCTCATCTTGTTTTTTGACAGACCACTGAACATTACAAAACTCCATATCTCATAATGGAATGGAGATTGAGAAATTGAGAGCCAAAGTTTTTTGCCTAGTTTAAAAAAAATTCCAGCTGATGCTCAAAAATATGTAACAACTTTCAGTTCAGTTTCAGTACCGGCAACCCGGGCGTTTATTTATTTTTTCACTTATGTATATAGTTTTCTTTTACCCACCTCACTAGACAAAGTCTGTTCCGAGGCAGGTAAATAACATTTTATATTTTTAGGTTAATATTGTAGGTAGTTAAATAACTAATAATAATAATAATAATAAATAAAATATATTTTATTATGCATGGCTTGTATTTCTCTTTGTCTCGTGTGTATTTTGCTTTACTTTGTATTATATGTCATTTGAGTAGATATTTGAAATTGTATTTACTTAGTAGGTTTAATAACTGAATTTTTACTAAATAATGTTCCAAAACGAATTAGGTGTATTTTTAGCAAAGGCAAAAGTATCGCATCATTGGATCATCTCCTTTGCTTCGAGAAGTCGTTTCAATTACGTAAAACGAAATTACGTGCGTAATCTTTACAGTCGGACACGTAATTTAATAATCACGCAAGGAGCATTTCGACGATTCAAGAAACAATAAAAAAAACACCATAGTACCAGGAAAGCAGCTTAGGTGGGGAGGTGAGATTTTATTCTTCGTTGAGCCTTTACCGGGTATTAGATTTTGAAAGTATCGAGTCATTCACCTGTTAAATCGCTAAACACTCGGTGACGGCTTCTTTAAGCCGGGATATCTCAATCATCGTACGTTTTGTATTAAAACCAAGCCCAATTGATTGCGGTTGGCACGACCGGTGGTGGCCAGGTGAAAAGGTTCGATCTTTTTACTGTAAATCACGATGTTTTTGGTATCTATGTACTAATTGTGTAGATTTCTACAAAAGTGTTGGGAAGTAGCATCTGTTTGTATCTACTACGTGTTTTTAGACTATTTCAACCAACAATTTAAAATGTTTCCAATGTTGAAAAATACCGATCTTTTAAACATTTTTTCAGAATAATTTTAATAAAGAGCTTTTTATTTAGAGTCCCAACTGTCCCGGTGAGATGCACCGGTAAGGTGAGAGCTGTTATGGCATTCCCAATTTGGGGTATGTTGTGAGGAGGGAAAAGCGATGGAAAAAGAAAGGTGTGAAAATACCTGGATATTCAGATCTGGTCACTGAACACAGCCAAAGCCATTTCAAGTTTCAAGTGCCATTATGATCGCTCTTTTCGTGTAACGGGCCCTCTCATTTGGAATAAATTTCCCTCAGCTCTTACTAATATCCAGAATTTGGCTGAATTTAAAGGGGCTTTAAAAACAAAATTATTTTTAAAAAATCATACCATGAATCCTAACATCTTTTCAATAAACGTAATAATAATAAGCCATGTTCTCAAGTTTCCCGTAATTGTTTGGTTTCGGTTTCCTCATAATTGTATTTTTAAGTTTAATATCCGAATTTATATCAGAATATTTCTCATTTCTGAACGCAAACTGCCTTTCTGTTGGTATATTGTATTTTACTTTTAAAGTTCTTGTTGTGTCCTGTTACAATAGCACCGCTATTGTCTATTATTATTATTGTCCTGTGTGTGCTATAACAGCACTATCTTTGTTAATTTTGTTATCTTGTCATTGTTTTGTAAATACTGTATATTCTTTTATTATTTTCTCAATATTATAAGGAGCACTGTAGGATTATTTTTGAATTTATTATAGTTAAGCACACTTGAAGTGAAGTTTTTTTTATGCACCAGATTTAAATGTCCGGGTTTAATTTTCCCCACAGGAAAAACTAAACCCTTTCACACACTTCCCAAATGATCATCTGGTTAATCCACGTTATGCAATTGCACTATATAAGTATTATAATTACAAAACAATACAAGAACAACGTGTCAACCTACCAGAGACCAGATGGGAAAATAATTCACCGACTCCAGATATTTTCATATCAGAGGGTTCGGCTCTGTGGAATTCCTAATTGAACCTATAAATCCTACTGATCCCTCAAAATATTTAAAAAATCTTTTATAATCCTACATGTATTTAAAATTACCGATTTTTGCATTTTTATATATAAATTCTTTGACACATCTAATACGCCTAAATTTTGAATCAGAGCCCTATTATTATTATTATTATTATTATTATTATTTCTAACAATTTTTTAAATTCTTAATGGTGGTTTTATACCAGGGAGATATTGAGAGTATGTTCCACTCTGGAACGTTAGTCTAATATCCTATATATTATTAAATAAATAAATTATGAAATTTAAAAAAAAATTAAACACGACCTTCGGGAGGCTAGTCAAGAGCCTTACCCCGCGACCATGAAGACCGTCATTTTATTAACACATAAGCTTTTCCTCGGAGCCCATGCCATCTTTGGAGGAAGCTATATTGAAGATCTTTTGGCAAGAGTGAACTTGGATCAAAAGACCTACATATTTTAGAGGAGGAAACAAAGCCATCTTTAGAGGAAAAAAAGCTGTTGACGACGAGAACGATTCGTAGAAGCGACCCGTTGGCAAGTGACAAAAATGTGAACTGTTCACAATGTCTGGCGATGTTACTTACCTTTTAGGATATCGCACAAGATTCCCAACTGACCTAGTTATTCTAGTGAGGTCGTGAGGTGTTCACAAAACATCTCATACACCTTACAAGCAAATCTGAGATGACATGGATTCACCGAAGTAAGATAGGGAAGACTATAATGCCTAAGATTATCTTGTCCAATTAAAGGATCCCCAAACCATCAACTAAATGTAAAAGAGGTTGAACAAGGCTTTAATGTTATCAATAAAACTGATTGTCAAAACATGTATGATAATTCAAATAAAAAACTTTTTTTGTAACCTCAAAGTAATTATGACCCTTTGACCACCCTGGGTCCCTGGTATAAAAAGCCAGGTAGTCCAGTGCCTTGTAGGTGGGTAGCCACATCCGATTACTAAATCCGCCTCTTCACGGCGAACGGTAGGGTTCTGAGATGACACCACACTTTTAGGGCAAATAACTTCATGGACCTCATTGGAATGTTACAGTGTGGGATGGATCCGAGAAAATGCGTAACGTGTGAATCCCGTGAATTTAACTTTAAGTAGATAAAAAGGGAACAGGTGTAAATATTTGTTTTATTTATTTCAAGTATCAAGTTTGAACAATGGCTTATTTAGGTTAAATAGTTGATTTGAATATTTCTCTATCACGAGTGGAATATTACGTATTATCACTATTTTACTAGAGCTAATATTTGGTACAGGACCGAAATTAAGGTAAGAATCAAAATCTAGCGCAATGAACAATATAATTGAAATTTAAAATCAACATCAGAAATAATAATGAATTTTATACCCCCAAACGAATACCAAACAAATGCAAAAACCCTGCAGTTTTATTGGACCTCGTACTCTCAATCTTTTACCGAAAAAAATTCTAGTGACAACTAAACTACCTCAATACTTAAAATAGTTAAAATTATGGCTTAACAATACAGATGTTGAAACATTATTTATTTAATTTATATATATATATATATATATTAATATGGGCAATAACAGTAACATGTCGCTCATGTTATATATATATATATATATATATATTATTACACCGTATGTACACTATACACTTATATTTACAACTAGCTTTTTCCCGCAGCTTCGCTCGCATGGTGTAAGGGGGGTTCCCACTCCACCTCCTCCACCTCCCCCCCTCCCTCTCACCTAACAGCCAGCCACCTTTTACAATTTTTATAAAAATTTCCATTTTTCATGTATATTAAATTTGGTACCTAACATAGGTACCTCTTCGATCAAGTGAAAGCATAGGTCAATGAGGTACCTACTTAAAATATCTAAAATTCTTGATTCCATTCAAACTATTAGGGGAGTACCTACTTTAAATAAATTTATCAACTTAAAGATTTTCAAAAATAGAATCCTGATTTATTAACAATCATTGTTTTGCAAAATGTAATTCTCAAACAAGCGAACTGTCAAACGTGCAATTGTTTCTGAAATTATCCAATTTTCTTAATTTTTCTCTCCGTTAGAACCATCCTCGTACTTCACTTCAAGAAATATTCTAAAAAAAGAATTAGCGAAATCGGTTCAGCTGCTCTCGAGATTTGCGCTTAGCAACACATTCAGCGATTCATTTTTATATATAAGATATACACTATTGTCTACACTTTTTGAACAAATTGTTTAGACAAATCTTAACGATGTTTTTGCTATATGTGTCACTCTTTGTTTCTTTCTAGGTAAAAAAATAAAATGTATAAAAAAAAAATAACTATAGTACCACGGACAGGCTGCGCCTTAGTGGGTTCCCATTACTCTTACGATATTCATAATATTGTACATATGTATGTAAAAATTGGAAAAAAAAGAAGAAAAAAAAAACGTTTTCTTTCAATCCGAACATCATTGACTAAAATAAACCGTTCCAGGGTGAGTTGTTTGGGGTATGGCAGTTGAATGGTTGTACGGGTATCAAAGGGAATTCAGAATCGAAACGTTGCGCCTTGGCATCCCTTTAAAATGTTTGGTAGATATTGGTTAGTACCTAGTTAGTTTTGAAAATGCAGCCACTTCCCAACTCCCCTTCTCATGAACATGACCCATTTAAACGTGGACCAAAGTTGTCGCCCAAAAGTGTAACAAAATGTTTCACTACTTCATCAATCACACCAAATTTACATACATGTACTGTCAAAAAACCCGCTGAAGCACAATCTTAAGCCACAATATTATTACAAGAGTTTTCCAATTATCTATGTTAGGAAAATGTGAAGTTTTCCCTTGGCACCGCCTCGCCCAGCGCGATTGTAATCGGGAGATTAATCTTTGCATTTCTTGTTGTAAAACAGGTTTTTATCAGCGAAGAGGGGTGGCCGAGAATCCCCCTTACCACCCTTATTGTCGCCCAGTGTCTAGGCCCGGGGCCTCTCTGAAGCCTGACAACTTTAACTTAAGACATTGCGTAATTTGTTAGAATTTTCAGCCGAAGAATTAGAAGATCATGGCAATTGAACCATTTAAGTGTATGTTTGATACCCCACAGGACCGGTACATAGTTTCGAATCGTAGCGTAGGTACGTAGGTGCAAATAGAGGGCAGAAAACCTTATTAAAAGCTTCCAGGGCTGTTTGTTATTTTATCATATAGGTACAAGTGAAAATACTTTAAATCTCTTACGTTTAATTTTGCCATAGAAAAACATTTTTCAGAGCGAGACTCAAAATGCACTGAGGTCCGGCCCTGAGTGACATTTCAGCATGTCGCGACAGAAGTGTTAGAATAGATCCGATTGACGATCTATATTATAAGTTGTAGGTTTCCCAAATCTACATATAAGGCATTTCTGGTGTTTTTTTTTACCTTAAATGCCCACAAGAGTATTATGGAGGGGAATGAGATGGGGAAGAGGAAGGTAAGGAATTACCTGTCTATTCAGAGCTGGTCACCAAACACGGCTGACGCCATTTCAAGCAACGTTTCAATTCTGAATGGTGTTCTTACACCAGGGCGATACTAAGTGTATCTTCCACTCTGGAATGTGCCGCAAATATAGCATACATTATTTTTAAATGAATTAATTGTGAAATAATACAAATTATTCAAATAAAATTTATTTGCCCACGCTGGGATTCGATCCCACGGCCTTCGGATAGCGAGTCAAGTGCCTTAACCCTAGATCACGCCACGTGGTGTTTATTATCTATTCAGTACCTACCAGTACAATCAATATTCACACATATAATTATACTTCGAGCAGAACCATTTTTGTTTAACAATTCTTATCACCGCCATACAAAACACAGCGGGAGAGATTTTAATTTGTCGCTTCTATTGCCATTTAAGTTACAAAAGTAACGCTGTTATCTCGTAATGAAGTTTCCGACCACCTTTGAAGCCAGTCGACTAAACTTGGAATCGCAAAGTTCCCGTGATATTGCAAAAGAGCTTTAGGACCTCTCCCTTCATTAACCCGTTTAATCACAGGAGACCAGATTTGTCCCAACGCACATAGGTCTCACATAAGACGCCGTAACTCCTTTACTATCATAGTTAGAAATATGTTCTAATCGGTGTTAGAAAGGAAAAACATCATGCTTTATATTCCAATCTAAAAAATAGCCACCAAAAAAATAAAATGTACACTTTTATGTACACAAAGTTTTGAATCGCAAATTGAAAAAAGAATTTGAAACTTTGGGAATTTTAAAAAAAATTTTCATAGAGCGACAAAAAATTGAAGTTACAATAATGTGTTTGTTATACATTTGTCTAATAAAATGTGCATCTGTTTTTATTTTTTTTTTTATCAGTAACTTTAGTTAGAAAAAACATAAGGTGACCCATTTTGAAAACTTTTTTATGTTTGTATGCAAAAATTTTATAATTTAAAAAAAATATATATTTTTCGAATTCTATAATTTGAAAGCGTATTTCATCACCATTCTAAAACAGTTTTTGGTTTTTGAATGTGTTCAGAAATATTCCAAATATTTGCATTTTATTGGAAAGCGAAAATATTTTGATGATCCGAAAAAAAAGCCAAATTTTTGAAGGGTTAAGAAACGCGGGAGAGATAAGGAAATAAGGGGAAATCGTTGGGAATATTATACGACTACAAGTTTTATTTTCCTGTTTTGTTTTGGTTCACGTTTTAATTATTTTGTTAACATTATTTACTAGATTGTTGATTAGTAATTTATTATTAATGAATCATTGTAACGACATAGTCAGGCTTATTAGAAAGGATTGTATTTCTAATATATAAGGCTGGACGCAATCCCAGATTCAATAGCTTATTTTAAATATGTACAAAATTTCAAATAGAAATATACCCAAAACTCTCACAAAGGCGTATCCGCAAATCTGACACTGCCCTAACCCTAAGAGATATTGACTTTTTCCACTGTACTCTTTAAGCATTTAAAATCAAATTAACCTTATAATATACTTAAATCAAAACTTTTGTTTCTATATTGTTATTTTTTCTTTTAATTCATTTTTACTCATATTGTGTAATATTATATCTTTTAATAACTACTTGCTCCTTAATCTGTAACCACAATAAAAAAATATTATAAATAGAACTTAACCGGTTTGTTTTATTTATCAAATGTAAAATGATTTTATACGTATAACTGTATTTTTTCAAAAATAAAGTTAAATAAAAAATACCGGTTTTTATGATGTAAGTGTAAAGAAAGACTAAAATATTATCTAATAAAATTATATACAAAGAGCTTAACTTATGCAATTTCCTGAACACATTGAATTAACCATAGATCACATGAAGGTATCTGTCATTTTTTGCCTCTGCCGTGCATCAAAAATACATGCGAAATTCACAATACCGAACCTTCATACACGCTCACAAACAGTAGAAATCACAAAATGATATAAACATGCAACACTTCTTCGTAATATCTATAGTTACCTACGTAAAAATAATGATAGATGATGGCTAAATAATGTCTACCATCTTAAAATGTAACAAAATATAACTTCATTCTAAATTAATCTATTTCTTCATCGGGAATCCACATGCAAAGACCCATTCGGAAAATGCATGTAAAAAATGTCGTATAAAAAGTCGGTCTATAAAAGTAGTCTCAAAATAAGTTTAATTGTGAATGTAATTCATCTAATCTGACCCACTGTTCCTGTTCCTTTATTTAGTGCCAATTGCCAAGTCGGGAGGCCAAATAAAAACTATGTAAAATTCATGCCCGCTGGAAAATGTATGTATGTGCGGCTCTAACGGCGGGCATAACGACAATTCCCATTTGAAGAACGGGCCGAATGAGTGCCATTAAAATTACGTTATAATGTACCGCCCATTGAGCAAATAAACCGGTAGAAGTGTGCTTTGGGCGTGTCTGTATGCCAAAAGAGAGAAATTTTTTTCGTTACATCTGACGAAATGGATAAAATATTTTCAATTAGGGCGATCCACTAGTTCAGGAAAAAATCGAAATCGGAATTCACTCCCTTTATGGGAGGAGTTTAAAAATACTTGAGAAAAAGCTTTTGGAAAGGTTGGAAAAGGTATTTGAGATTTTTTTTTTACAGGTTGATTTCGTAAAGGCCTGTAAAAAATATTAATTCCCGTTTTACGCATTGTTTATTGTAAGAAAACTGAAATTTAAAATTAATTTCACGAAACTAAGCGACGTGGAGTCACACGACTTTCTCCCGCGCCGGTTGGGGCGTGACTGATACGAAATAGGTGTGGCCCAGTGCATGGTTCTTGTGCCCATGCCATAAGGGTCACTTCAAGAATCCAAATTCGTAGAGACTTATGAAATTAAGGTTATGAAATAAGCTTTTAAATTGTTATATTACAAATAAATATTAACATTTGTAAATATTAAAATTTAGAATGCAAAATAAAAAAAAAATATTAAAATGACTCACGTGATGTTTTTATGTGAAAATGGTACTAAAATCACGGATTATGTAAAAACAATACTTATTCTAACAATTATTACAAGCAATAATTGTCAGCCTGAAACACTCATTTACATTGAAAAATCTTCCGAGAAAAGATACTTGCCGCCAACGGGACTTGAACCCGTGTCCTTCCGATTGCCGGTCGAATGCTCTGACCACTGAGCTATGGCGGCTTATCAAATACCCGCCAAATAATTCAATATATACTAGTGTTTCATTCAACAATTACTGCTTGTTATATTTTTTCCACCTGAAAACAACCAACTTTATTTTTGTCTATGCATAAAAATCTTGTCTAAACGTTAGTTTATAAATTAAAAAAATAATAATTAATACTTATTCTATTGTATATGTAAATGTATAATAAAGAATTTAGTCACCTTACTTTTTTATTATTTCATACAAGAATATTTAATAAAAATTAACAATGTCTAGTGGCACGTAGGTGATTTGGCAGGTAAAATATGTATCAACCGTGTATCTGACAGAATAGGTCTTTTTATGTATTTCTATGGACAACTTGAATAGTGATATGCAGTTTGATTTATTATCGACCTTTTACTTTTTGTTTTAGGGATGTCACTAGAACAATAACGGAGTTATAACAATTTCTGTGGAAACATACGCGTTGACTTGAAAACACGCTTATCGTACTTGACTACTATTTTCGTATTAACGTTGAATCCGCTTACATTGCTGATATCTTACAGCGGGATTTGAATTCAGTGTATTCACCTACAAACCCTCCTTTTACCCGGCTGTCGACAAACATGTTAGATATATATCTGCTAACCATCAGACCAGATTATCGATCATTGAAACTGTTAAGGTTTTAAGTCACATTCAGTAAAAAACACACTGTTTAGACAAATATTCTGAGTTTATTTTACAATAATCCAGGCCGTATTGATTGATTTCAAAAATATCAACGAGAAAATGCATATTTTATTTTATTTTATGAAGTTCGGGCGTAAATATCATTTTTTTTTGCGATTATTATAAAAGAAACTAAATTTGACACATTATACAATAAAACCAAATCCGAAAAGGGGTTTATAAATAGGAGAGTTTAGACTTGAAAGTGTTTTTTATAGACCTTATACTTTATTTTTTTAAAGGCTTTTTAAAAGACTATATATAAAAAAAATGACCGATATTTTTAAGGGCCAAGGTATGTTCTACACACAGTATTTAATTGAAGCATCTATAATACTTCTAAGCTATCAAATTTTCAAAACAAAAACATGTGATTTTGTATGATTTTGCATTATTTAGTATGGCTTCATGTTAAAAATTGTATGTATATTTTTTATATTTTTTTGATATATCACACAGGAGGTCCCGAGGAATATTACTTCCCACAGGTCCTTTGTCATCTTTGGGGAGGCTGTGTGGAGGATTTTTTAAAAGGAAAGTTAGTAGGAGGGTGGAAACCAATGGGTCTAGGTAAGTTGACCGAATTACAATTTTTAGAAATCAATTTTTCGAATTCAGTTGTTCGAAATGCAATTTTTCGAACTTAAATTTTTCGAAAACATATTTTTCAAACATCAATTGAACAAAACACTAGTTTTTCGAATTGATATAAGCATGTGTACAGTAAGTACAAGAATATTTTATTATAGGATGGACAATATCAACTAACCTAACCTAACAGTATCTCGTTGGTTATAAGGCATAAGCAAGTGAAATATATATATTTTAAAAGTTAATTAACAAATTCTAAAAATATGTCTTTCGGTCAATTGCTGTTCAAAAAACTAGTCTTTCGAAAAACTGAAATTCGAACAATGATTTCAAAAAAATTAATTCGAAAAACATGTCTGCTTCCGAAACAAAGGGGCCGGCAAAACATTTCACGTAAATGTCAACCAATGTAATCCTGGCGCACTCGGAGCACCTTCTGATAAAATATCGATTAGACAAGGTTAGATTTTGGTTGAGCAGTTGAACAGTTCGGCCTATCTGGGATCTCGAGTCGAAGCGTCTTATGTGAGCAGGCGACTTCAGTTTTTTTTTTTTTAAATCAGTATAGATAACACTAAGAAACAAATAAAAACACAACATAGCTTTCGTTGGCTGCGTTGCTTTGATTGTCCGTGCAGTTTTGTCGTAGCTTGGCTTATAGTCAGCACACTTCCATTCCATATCTCCATTCGTTTCCATTATCTATGATCACACTAGTTCTTGAGAATATCTGTTCAGTGTTACCAGTGGATGGCGCAGGGTGTAGTCGGTGTAGTGGGGTGGCCGGTATGTGTGGGTAAGTATTGCTCGCCGGGGAACCCCACAACTTCGGTGTTGCAATATGATCAAGTCCCGCGGGGAAGGCCCGCCATAATGGGCTGTGGGTCGCGCGGTGTGGCAACCCCACGGAAAATACATCTCTACCAGGCGACGATATGAGCAAAATGGGAATTATCACGAGTTTTAACGGAATGATTGCAATAATAATAAGCTTTGGTACATACATTCAGCCTAACACTGAAATTTCAAATAAGTTTTAAAGTTGTCGGTACTCACGTAATGTTGAAACGCAGGCTGTAGGTAACGCAGTGAGAGTTGGCTGGAATAAAAAAATGCAGATGGGTAGTTCATACGTGGTGGAAGTGAAACCTTCAGAAAACTAAAGTAGACAAGGGTGGGGAGGCTACGAAGCACCGCTTATACTATCTCATTTTCTCCCAGGCTAAATCCTATAGATGTATGTGTTTGTCTCTTTTAGTGTCGCTATTTTTTGTTTACACAACGGTGTAAAAGAAGTTTTCACTTCATAAAGCATAGCATTGAATGTATTTGAGCATCGGTTTACGCTTATTATATCTGCTGTTCTGTATGGCTTTTGACTCGCAATCCGGAGTTCTTGGGATCGAATCCCGTTTAAATACCGTTTCAGTCGCTTTAAATTTTCAAAATCAAAATTTAAATTTTTAGAAATAAAATTATTAATTTCTAATATACACATTGGAAAGATTATTTTATCTAGATTTTAGAACAATTTTTGTTTTTGCAAAGTGATAAAAAATTACCAATATAGAGGTATATTTAAAATGTAAATTGTCGCTACCGTGACTGAATCGGTATATGTTTTGTAAATACGCATCTCGGCGTCCGCAAATAAATTTTATTTGATTAATTTGTGTTATTTCAATTAATTAATTAAAAATAACATATGTATAGTTTATTTAGGGCACATTAAAGAGTGGAAGATATTGCCCTAGTGTAAGATCACCATTCAGAATTGAAACGTTGCTTGAAATGTCTTTAGCAGTGTTTGGTGACGATATCTGAATTCTATGAAGTACTTCCCACCTTCCCCTTTCCCATCTCCTTCCCCTCCCCACTACCTTCAGCCTCACAATATACCCCCATTGGGGTGCCATAATCTCATTGGCTCCAGATGTGAGCAGCTGGGACTCTTGCGAGGTGTTCACATAAAAAAAATAATAAAAATAAAATGTTTGTAAATATTTGGGCATCATGCCTGTCTTATGTACTAAAAAATGAAAAAAAAATGGATTAAAGGTTAAAGTTAAAATAGAATTTTCATAGGTAGTTTTGCGAACAGTTTCTCGCTTCAAAAAAAGTACGTTTCTAATTTTCTCCTAGGTATTACTAAATCAGAAATAATTAATCGTAAGGATTGTAAGTAGATAGTTCTTTAGATACTCGTACATACCTTCTTATTTATGAACTATGTATTTTATGAAACATTTTTCAATTTCTAATCAGGAATTACAGAATTTTTCCAAAGAAACTTGACTATCTTAATGATATTTCCATTTTAAACTATCTTCAGGTATGTGCCATAATATTGAAAAAAAATATCCTAAAATAGTCCAAATTATCAATACGATTTTACATTTAAAAAAAGATTCACTACTTTTTAACATTAAATCCTCACACAGGGGCCTTGAGAAAAATAATTTCCTACAGGATCTACGTCATCCTAGGGGATGCTGTGTGGAGGGTCTTTTTAGGGAAAGGAAGTCGAGAAATTCGTGGGAAGTAAAAAGATATAAGGGTTGGGTAGGAATCTGGGGGTCGGCGTATCCAGGAGCGACGGACGCACGAATCAATAATCCCATGACATATCCTCATCAATAATCTCATGACATATCCTCCGACCCAAAAAATATGGAATTACATTAAATCCAAGTCCAAATCCCACGGTGTTCCAAATATCATGACACTCGAAGATAAAAAAGCTGAAAATGAATTTGACATCTGCAACTTATTCTCTAATTACTTGCTTTCTGTCTTCAACAATAATGCTCAAAGCACCCAGATTCTACCGGATAACCCCAATGAGCCCTGTGTTGCTAGTATTCATAATATTGACGTCGATCAGCATCATATGCAGAAACACCTTGAAGATCTAGATCCCAAAAAGTTGCAGGCCTAGATAAAATTCCCCCTCTCTTCATAAGCAAATGTGCACGCAGCCTGTCTAAACCACTATCCATAATTTTTAGCCGCTCCCTTAAAGAGGGAATAGTGCCAAACACCTGGAAAACAGCCTTTGTAACTCCCATCTTCATAAACGGCTAAAAATCTGACGTCGAAAATTATAGACCAATATCAAAGCTCTGTATTTTCAGTAAAGTTTTCGAAAAAATTGTGTACAACCAGTGGTTTCCGGCCCTGAGATCGTCACTCAATATCAACCAACATGGATTTATGAGGGGAAAATCTACAACTACGAGCTTAACGGCGTTCACCGAATTATTACAAGACAATATGGACCAGCGCATACAGGTAGATGCAATATATTCTGACTACAGCAAAGCTTTTGATTTAGTAATTCATATTATTGATCAAACTCTCACAAATCGGCGTACACGGGGACCTTCTCAGATGGCTCTCGTCCCATATAGCAAACCACAGCCAAGTAGTAGTTGTCGGTGACTATACGTCATATTGGGTAACCGTACTGTCGGGAATACCCCAAGGATCACTATTGGGAGTCCCAATAGTGATACTTGGGTCCCAATTTGGGACCATTACTCTTCAACATATATATTAATGACATTGGAAAACGTTTTCACCACTCCAGGTCTTTGTTATACGCAGACGACATGAAAATATTTACCCCTGTCACGTGGACCAACGAGCGTACCCGCGTACAAGAAGATCTTATCGTTTTAATATTTTTTGTGCACAGCACATCCTTCAAATAAATGTTAAAAAATGCGGCGCCATCAGTTTCACCCGCAATAACAAGCCAATTATATACATTTATGCACTTAACGGTACAGTACGAACAAAAATGACGAAGGTCAAGAACTTGGGAATAGTGTTAGACCCGAAACTACTATTTGACCGCCACATTGAATCCATGGTATCAAAGGCTTCCAAGATACTAGGCTTTGTACTTAGAACCTGCAAAGATTTAAAAAAAGTAAAAAACCATGAAAATGCTTTATTTTGCGTATGTACGCAGTTTTTTGGAGTACGCCTCTCAAATCTGGAACCCCAAGTATATATGTCACATAGATAGGATTGAGAAAGTACAAAACCGATTTCTACGATACCTTGATTTTCGGAGCTACCGTCCTCATCTGAGCCACTAAGAGTCAGCCGCGTTCTTCAGGATATCGTCCTTGGAAAGTCGAAGAAATTTGGCAGACGTACCTACTATTCTTACAAAAAATAGCTACCTCTATGATAGATTGCCCGGAATTACTAGAAAGAATTCAACTAAGAGTGCCCATCAGACAAACCAGACAAAACCACGCATTAAACATTTCTCAATGCAACACTAACTCCAAATAAAATACATTCATTCATAGGCTTCACACACCTTTAACATTTCATACAGTGAATTAGACTTATTTAACACAGTACCTAACGTTTTCAAAACTAAAATGAATACATAACATTTACACATACATACCATTATTTACACAGAAAAGTTCCATCCCTTTCCACTCCCTTCCACCATCCCATCGACATAACATAATTTAACTATTTTTCTCGATTTTTCTTTATACCTATCCACTAAATAATTGATATACTTCAGCGAAAACCTATTATTGGTTAAATTTCTGTACATATTTCATCAAACATTATTAATAATAATTGGAACTGTTGGTTTTCCTAATAAAATAAAATAAAAATAAAAATTTTAAAAATCCCCCCACTGCAGGCAGGCGATGTTCCGAGGGTCCTGCTGTAGAGGTCTACAGGTCTTCCTCAACCAGTCTCTCCCGATCCGGCCCGCCACGCAGTTGGTGGGCAGACGCATCCGCCCCCAAGATCCCGACAAACCTCACCCCTTGAACCCGGGTACCCCTGCTAAGTCACCAAACGTAGCGAACCACTTGGGGTGACCTATGACTATGGTAGAGGTTTTGGTTATCCAATAAATGGTTCCCGGAGCGGCGGTACACAAACTGGTTACGCTCATACGCATACCTACACATACACATACCTACACATACGCATACCTACATAGCACGCATACATACTGTCACTGTTTGGGATTGGTATTAATATTGTTGCAAATTCTTTTCCTACCCATCCCTACTGCCTACCCGTCAAGCTTACCCACAGTCAGTCTGTAATAAACTCCCGCCGCAACATATAGCCATTGTGCCCCGCTATCGGTGATCCGCTATTAAAAATAACTCCGCCGTGTATTATCAAAATAAACCAACTCACGCCTATTGCTGTTTTGTGTCTGTTGGATGGGAGAGGAAGCAGACAAGTGCATTGCCACCCTACAAGTTACCCTTTTCGGTGAGTCCTTTCCTTTCTATGTCACATGTATTTTATCATTTCAAGCAGTGATAGTAACACAAAATCAAGGTCCTTCGCCAGTCATTTTTACACAAACATATGAATCCACTCTACACAATCATAATATCATTCACAAACCCTACACATAAATTGATAGTAAGGGAGATACAACGATTTCTATGAGACCTATACGAGTTGTTTCGAAAACCGAACAAATAGACTTTGAGTTAAGGGTAAACAGACAGACAAAATCCAAACGAGTTAAAACAGGATAATACACCTAAAAACACCTAAATCAAAAAAAGATTACTAGGTGAACAAACAAAATACGAATATTTTTGCTTGTATAGTGGGATTAGCCATATTTCGCAATCGATTCGGCCTGGTCTATCCGCATCGGCCGCCGAGCATTATCATTATTTTGATACCGAATACCTGCGCGCCCCCTGCGCCCCCGAGCCCCGGGGGACCGACCAAATTAGGCTGGGGCCTCGCTACGTGTACTGCTTGTTCTATGTCAATAATACGTATACGCTTTATCTACGCTGTGCTCTGCCCAATATCAACCCGCTATTCCCAGAGGGCCTGGTCAAGTTATTAGCCTGTGACTGCCGATAAGTTTATCTATTCAAGTGAGACAATAACAGAAACAATGGTATGCAATTAATATTATAGTGTTTCAGTTTTCATCAAGTGATTTTTTTAATCGTTCTTCTTCCAGTGATGTCCCAGATTCTAGGTCCTAGAATGAATATAACTGAAAATCATTTTGAAGAGAAGTTGAGATTCACACAAAACTGCATAAAGAGATGTAACTTAACCTAACCGTACCACTAGTACGAACCACGACAGCACAGCACCACTATATAATCAAAGGTATAAAATTATTCAATAAATTACCCCTAGATATACGATTGGAAGAAAACTACGAGAAATTAAAAAAAAAAATTAAATACTCTAGTATCTACTGTTTAGAAATATGTTTTTGCCTTTGAATCAATTATTAACTAAACTATAATTTTATTAAAAAAAAACTAAAACTATTATTACTCGTATCGTATTTTCTCGTAATAATAGTTTTTGTAATAATATTTTAAATTAATATAGATGTAAAAATATTTAGTTGTCCTCTCTTAAACACAAGCAGCTGCTTTATTAGGAGAGTGATTGAAATGTTTTTGTTATATTATGTTGTGAAATTACAACCTTAATAAATGTTTCAATAAAAAAAATAAAATAAAATAAATAAAATAAAAAAAATAAAAAATAAAAATTCATGATTTCATAATTTTAATGTGATCAATTTGTGAGGTGGGTATGGGTACTGCCGCCCCGGGAACCATTTATTGGATAACCAACATCCCTGTCGTAGGTCACCCCAAGTGGTTCGTTACGGTTAGTGACTTAGCAGGGGTGCTAGGTTTCATGGGGTGAGGTTTGTCTAGGTCTTGGCAGCGGATGCATCTGCCCACCTACTGCGTGGCCGGCCGGAGCGGGAGAGACTTAATGAGGGAGACCTCTCGATTCATCGCCTTCACCACAGTGGTAGTGATGGATTCTTAAGTCCTGGACATACTGACCCCCAGATTCCTACCTCCCTTCATATATTTCTCCTTCCCAGAACTTCCTCTCCTTCCTTTTCCTTCACAGATCATCCTCAAAGATGACATAGGCCGCAAGGGAAGCTGTTTTCAACAGCGCCTCCTGTGTGGATCTAATGTAAAAAAGTGATAAATAAAAATAAATACAGACATGGCACGACCAAGTGAACCAGATACTTGAGTCGGGCCATGTCAAGAGTCAGAATAATAGAAGAGAATGTATGAGACGTTGTATGAATGTAAACGAGGCAAGGAATGTGTGCCAAGACCGGAATGTTTGGCGGTCCGTCCTCTGTGCCTACCCCTGCGGGGGAAACGGCGTGATGGTTAGTTAGTTAGTTGTTTATTTATTCTGCATTGTACAAACGAATTGTGCTAACACATCCCATCGGCATTTTTCATGTGAGAACGCATCGTTTCTAGGACTTTCTTGATTTCAATAGCTCGGCTGTAGAACGATTTACCGGCTTCTGTGTTTCCTCGCTCCTACAACATGGCTCTCTTCAATGCCCATATTCACTCATTCCTTTATCAAAAAGACCCTCCACACGACATCCTCAAAGGTGATAAAAGGTCCGGAGTGAAATTGTTTATCTCGAGGCCTCCTGCGTGAAGTTAATATAAATAATTATTATATAACAAATTATTATACAAATTTATAAATGAAATTATTACATAATCTAAAATATTTTATTATTTTTTAATTTATAAACTAACTTTTAGACAAGATTTTTATGCATAGCACAAAGGGTAACAATTATTACAAGCAATAATTGTCAGCCTGAAACACTCATTTTACATTGAAAAATCTTCCGAGAAAAGATACTTGCCGCCAACGGGACTTGAACCCGTGTCCTTCCGATTGCCGGTCGAATGCTCTGACCACTGAGCTATGGCGGCTTATCAAATACCCGCCAAATAATTCAATATATACTAGTGTTTCATTCAACAATTACTGCTTGTTATATTTTTTCCACCTGAAAACAACCAACTTTATTTTTGCGAGGAAGACATTGTTAGTGTTAAATCCCTCGCTAGGTGGCGTCGAGACAAATTATGTCTGCATTTATTGGGGAAATACTTAAACTTGTTAAATATTAATTATTATTTTTTAATTTATAAACTAACGTTTAGACAAGATTTTTATGCATAGCACAAAGGGTAACAATTATTACAAGCAATAATTGTCAGCCTGAAACACTCATTTTACATTGAAAAATCTTCCGAGAAAAGATACTTGCCGCCAACGGGACTTGAACCCGTGTCCTTCCGATTGCCGGTCGAATGCTCTGACCACTGAGCTATGGCGGCTTATCAAATACCCGCCAAATAATTTAATATATACTAGTGTTTCATTCAACAATTACTGCTCGTTATATTTTTTCCACCTGAAAACAACCAACTTTATTTTTGCGAGGAAGACATTGTTAGTGTTAAATCCCTCGCTAGGTGGCGTCGAGACAAATTATGTCTGCATTTATTGGGGAAATACTTAAACTTGTTAAATATTAATTATTATTTTTTAATTTATAAACTAACGTTTAGACAAGATTTTTATGCATAGCACAAAGGGTAACAATTATTACAAGCAATAATTGTCAGCCTGAAACACTCATTTTACATTGAAAAATCTTCCGAGAAAAGATACTTGCCGCCAACGGGACTTGAACCCGTGTCCTTCCGACACGGAAGGTTTTATTACATTATTGCTTGTAATAAAATATTTTATTTTATTTTATGCAATTGTTATTTATGATACCTTTAACTAATTAATCCCCACTCTTTATAATGTTTTAATCAGGTCTACATATTATTTGTCTTTGGTAATTTTAATTTTATGCTGCCGAAGAAACTATTGGTTTAGAAATTTGAAGATAATTTTGATTTAATAAGTGGCGTATACAAAGTGATTTGTTTTCATTTAATAAAAAACAAAACCTTCATTTTATTTTTTTTTCTGAGACACTTTTAGCGTGTACTTTAAAATATGATGTCTTCGTATTGGATCTTAACATTAATAGATGTTGTTAAAAACTTTTGAATATAACTGTATAGACAACATAAAAATACATGTAAAACCTTAATAAATTAAAAATAAAAACAATACGTAGCTACTACATTTAGAAGAAAAAGGGGAAGGCTCTGAAAGTGAGGCTGGCTGGGAAGGTTAATCAAAGGCCGTATAAGTTGCTTTAATGTGTGAAAAAGATCCTCTCGTAGCAAGAACCAACAAAAATAAAAGCAAAATATTTTCCTTTGACAGGGATTTTGTCGATAAAGGTATGTTAATAATTATGTTAATCGTTGTGGCGCTAGAAGCGTATAGTTTGTGGTAATTTCCTCTGGCGCTGGAGGGAACAATAAGCCAAACAGCCTTCACTAGAGCCTTCCACCCCAACTCACCCCAACACCTCCCACCATCCCCTCCGCTGGGACTCATATGGGTAGTCGAATACTCTACAGCTTGGGTGGGATGTGAATTGTTGTGTTGACACCAATTTACATTCATTTTTATTAGGGAAATTATAACTTCCTTTGTTACGCGATCAAATTCGGCAGTACCCCGTTTTACGGTAGAGACACGTAAATAATCATTAAACTTTTATACTATGTATAAGATTTTTGTATGTAATTATTACCGAATGTGTGTGCATGTCTGTGAGTTAATGCTAGAAGTGCCTATGTCAGTTTTTGGAATTTTGACTTAGGTAACAGAGAGTCTAAAACATCGTAGAGACACGTAAATAATCATTAAGTACAAGATTTTTATACGTAGTTAGTTCTGATTGTGTGTATACTCGTATATCTGCGAGTTAACGCTAGAAGTGCCTATGTCAGTTTTTGGAATTTTGACTTAGGTATCAGAGAGTACTCTAAATGTATAAATCAAAATATTGTTTAATTATTTTTTACCTAAGAAATTGAGAGACTATCTTCATATTTATATTATGAATTTAATGGGGGTGAAGAAGTTGGGTGTAAAAACATACTCGTAAGTACAAAAAACTCGCGTTCTTTCTTCATTGGGATCAAAAGATCAACCAAAACTTTATATTACGCTGATGCTTTTTTTATATTTTTTGACATCGTTCGTCCATTTCATACGCTGCCTAGGAATACCTGATTTGTTTTTTGGCGTCTAAGACTATCATTGTTCATCTGCATAGATGATTTATTTATTTATTCTTATTTTTATTTCTATTTATTCATACAAGATTCACCTACTTTAACTCCTTTACTGTATGTGATCATATATCTAATACTGGTATGAATATTTTAGTTAATAAGTATGCTATATGTTTGTACTTTCATCTACATATTTAACATCTTATGAATCTCGACTACCATAATACGGTCATTTGCCTAGCTTGGTAGTCGAAAAACCATGTAAAACAAACCTGCAACAAACAAAATGAATAAAGAAAATTAAAAAAAATCTATTGGTAAAAACCGCACGAAAATCTGTTCGCTAGTTTTTGAGTTTATCGCGAACAAACAGACAGACAGACGCGGCGGAGGACTTTAATTTATAATATGTAGAGAATATTGAGGCAAAACACCGCGGCGTGCAACATTCGGAATTAGGCGAAATCATGTACACAATTTATGCGAGCATCACCCAAAACATAATCACCCAATTTCATAAATTTATAGTTCAGTCACAAATATTAAAATGTTTTCCAATCATTTTCTAAAGAACTAATTACCCACATCTTCTTAATATACAAAACAAAGTCGGGTTAGTTACACTATTTATAACTCGAGAACGGCTGGACCGATTTTTATGATCTTTTATTTGACTACACTGATTGTTTTGCAGTCAAAAATGGGACTAACGGTGAACTTATGTCTGTACCCCTCCAAAAGAAAAATACAATCTTACAATATTATAAGCGCGAAAGTATGCATGTATGTACATATGTGCATCTTTTTCTAGAATTGTGAAAATGCGCTAACCAAATTATTTGATTCATGACACAACATCCGTACCAGGGTACTATATTCCTTTTTCTTTTTCGATATGGCATAATTATCTCGAAGAGATTTGACATTTCGAGGTATTGGTGTAGTTTGAAAATTGTGTACAATTCTGCAGCGGAAACACAATGAGCTTTCAACTTTCATAAAAACATTTTTTTTAATTAAAGTAGGTAATTTAAAAATCAAAGCCGCAAAATCTCGCTTACCCGTGGAATAGTAAACACGGTCCCAGGGAACAAGCGTCGTCTTATAATAATAATCTGCGATCGCCACGTCTGGTCTAGGTCACTCGCGCCAAGGCAATCGACACCCGACACCCGACACCCGACACCCGACACCAGACACCAGACACTCGCACCGACACCCACAGGACCAACCGGGTGCCATTCTCTTAATCCAAATAACAGTCCTGGAAACGATTTTATCGAAATGAAAATTATTTTCCTGAAAATGGCGCAATCAAAATTTGCCAACAAGTATTAGAGACAAATGAATTTACAAATTCAAAAGAGTATAAATCACCAAAAGAAACCTGTGCACTGATGAATTATCAGTTTATATTAAAATAGTGTATTAATTAAATAAATAAATAATACATAACACAATATGGCGTACGGAGTAATGCACCAATTTCACCAAAGTAGCACTAAATCAGGTACGATGTATTTATATTCATAGTTTATATTTGTATCTATATTTATAGTTATTGTTTTTATATTTTAGCAGGAGTAGTTCAAGACATGAGCGCGGTGTATATCCGTATTGTCGTATAATATAATTTGTTCTGAATTCATGTTTCAATTCAGTGAAAATAATCATGATTACACATTGTAGTTACAACGCTTAAAAAAATCATATAGATAATTACATACATAAATTATATCTATATTGTAAATTTTAATATAGTTTCTCCTATATGTGTACTATGTATTAAAAGTTCAAACTTCTAAACACATAACCACAATTTCATATCTTTATTTTGTAAATCTTATTGTAATTCCTCCATCTTGTTATCAGGCACATGTTACACCTTTCAATGCTACTAACATACCTAGTTATCTCATACTCTGTAAATCTTAATGTATTATGTTACCAGGTTAATTCGGTAAATCCGATTATAATATATGCTACAAGATTACTTTTTCTACTTTGTCACAAAAAAATGTATGTGTTCTTATATATATTGTATACATTTTCTTTATTACACAACTTAGTTTCAGAGAAAAATGAAACTTTTTTTGTTTTTGTTATGTAATTATGTACATTTCAGGAATAATATGAACTAAACATGTCAATTTGTCTGTCCTGGAACGGGAAACTTTCCTACTTGGACAGGCAAAGCTTCCTAATATGTAATTTGTACTTTATTTTGTATCTGTCTATAATAAATAAATAAATTGAACTAATAGCTACCTAAACAACTTCCTCAGATATTCTACATTCAATTTCGAAATCTTTTTGTCTCAATAAAAATACAAGTTTTGGTTTTATGTTATACTAACTAATAAACAAACTAACCATCACGCCGTTCTTCGCAGGGGTAGGCAGAGAGGACGTACCGCCAAACAACTCGGTTTTGGCACTCACTCTTTCTCTCATTCACATTCATACGTCGTCTCATATATGCTCTTCTATTTGACGTGGCCCGATTCAAGTATCTGATTCACTTGATTTCGATTTCCTCGGGCGTCCCCTATTTCTTCTACCATTCACATTTGCATCATATATTCTTCTTACACTACTTTCTTCGTTTATTCGCTCTGCATGCCCAAACCATCATAGAGTCCCTTTCTTTCTTACTCATTATGCTTATATCAGCCTTGCATACCTTTGCGGATCTCCGCATTTCTAACACGATCGTGTATACGTGGTTTTACCACAAATACGCTCAGGGATATCATTTCAACAGCATTCAGGTTACCTCAATCCTTCCATGTAATAATAGTTCCATGCCTCACCGCCATACATCACGGTAGGTACCAGCACGGTAGGTAGGTAGACATTGTGGACTGCCAACTTCGCTTCTTTTGACAGTTTTTTATTAGCGCCAACGGCATTCAGTCCTCCATTAATGGAGTTGCCTTCATTTTCCTTTCTTTCAATATTTCTATCGGTCTTCCACCTCTCGTAAACATACTATCCAGATACACAAGCTCATACGCCTGCTCCAAGTATTCATCATATACAAGTGTATTATTACATGTCATGACTTATAATAATACGAAAATATCATCAAAGCACCATTTGCTGACACTCCAGATAATACATTTTCTTAAAAAAAAAAATTAAAAATAGTAGACGACCTCCACGATGGCAAAAAACTTATTTTTTTCACACAAATTTTTCGTTTCAGTAATTATCGCTTCCCCGAACAACGAACCAGTTTCATTCTGATTAGCAATGTTAAATAATAACTGTTTAACTTATCTATTCCTCTCACGGCACCGCGGGTGCATTGCTTCCCAGTGGCTGATGGCGGTATATCCACTCATACTACAGCTCAGCGTGCTATCTTGTCACTGGGTTATTATATTATTGTGTATCTGGCGCTCAACGGTGGCTTTCTTTACTAGGAAAGAGATTATCCCAGAGCTACGATAAATAATATTCTCAAGTAGGTACTAATTAAATGTATTGCTGGTACCTGGTTATGAATAAATTTATTGTAGATTTACTTAGAATAGGAATGTACCATGTACCTCATCGGGAAGTCGTGTTGGTCAAAATTCTCAGGACATCACGTTCAACCTGTACTTAGAGGTTAAGTGGGGTTAGGTTAGGTTATCTTTGGTTAGGATTATGTTGTCCATCAAACAATCTACCGTTTCTGGAGTTAGAGTTGTATACAAAATGGTTCAATGAAAATTCCCCGCGTACAATTCACCACGGAATATTCAACACGGGGAAAATTTACCACACAAAATAAAATAAAATATCTTAATTGTGCTTAATCTAACCTAACCTTTTGTGTACCGCGGCCCGAGAACCTTTTATTTGATAACCAACACTTCTGCCATTTCTGCCACTTCTGCCATTCACCCCAAGGGGTTCGCTACGTTTGGTGACTTAGCAGGGGTGCCCGGGTTCGTGGGGTGAGGTTTTTCGAGGTCTGCATGGCGGGCTGCATCGAGGGAGACTGGTTGAGGGTGACCTTTCGACCTCTCAAGTCGGAATCTCTTGACCCATTGCCTCGTACAGTAGATGATGGGATAAATTCATACATCCGTCACCCCTGGACACACCTAATCCCCGGATTCCTACCCACCCCTCATACATGTTTATATACGAGAACTTCCTTACCTCCCTTTAAAAAATACCCTCCACATAGCGTCCTATAAGATGACATAGACTCTGAGGGAAATTATTTTCATCAGGGCCTCCCGTGTGGAGCAAATGTAAAACAAACCAAACACCACTAATATTATTTGATTTTAATACTTTTACCGATTATTATCTATAGGTACTTATTTTTTTCAATTATTTCAGTAAAAATTACACTTCCAAGAAAATGATAATAATTTTCCACGCCGTGAATATTTTGCGTTGAATTTTCTCTGCGGTGAATGTTCCGCGGTGAATATTTTCTCGATACCGTACAGTACAATCTTTCAACTGATAAATTTCCCTTGTACGTTTAAAAATTCACTATTATCCTACTTTTTTAGGCCAGTGTTCATTTTAGCGATAAGTAGCTAGTTTGAAACATAAAACTCTTTGCGCAGTAAGCATCTGGGTTGCAAAGTAAACTATTTTAGCTATACCTGTACGTGACAGCAGGTTTGGATACTTTAAACAGGGATTATAACGATAACGCCTTCGTGAATTGATTTCGAATTTTGTGAAAGTTTGTAGTGTAAAACTTTTCGATTAATAAATAGGAATCAGGTTTGTAAAACTCTTGGCGCTGTGTTTATCATGTTTGAAAGTAAAGTGCTTAAAATGATAACACGTTTTGTAAAACTCTTGGCGCTTTGTTTATCAAATCTGAAAAGTAATGAGTAATCATAACACGTAACATTTGTGTATGTTTATCAGATCTGCAAGGTAATGTGCTTAAAATGATAACATATTTTGTAAAACCCTTAGTGGTATGTTTATCGGATCTGACAATGCGCAAAAAATGATACATTTTTTGTGAAACTATTAACGTGCTAAAATGTGCTTAAAATGAAAACACGTTTTGTAAAACCATTTGTGGTAGGTATGTTTATAAGGTAATGTGCTTAAAATGATAACATATTTTGTAAAACCCTTGGTGGTGTGTTTATCAGATCTGTAAGATAATGTGCTTAAAATAATATCTTGTTTTGTAAAAGCCTTAGTGGTATATTTATCACATCTGTAAGGTGATGTGCTAAAAATGAAAACATGTTTTGTAAAACCCTTTGTGTAATGTTTATAAAGTAATGTGCTTAAAATGATATCTTGTTTTGTAAAAGCCTTAGTGGTATGTTTATCAGATCTGTAAGGTGATGTGCTTAAAACGAAAACATGTTTTGTAAAACCCTTTGTGGAATATTTATAAGGTAATGTTTATAAGGTAATCATAACATTTGTATATGTTTATCAGATTTGCGGTATGTTTATCAGATCAGCTAGGTAATGTGCTTAAAATGATAACATCTTTTTTAAAACCCTTAGTGGTATGTTTATCGGATCTGGCAATGCGCAAAAAATGATAACATTTTTTGTGAATCTATTAACGTGCTAAAATGTGCTTAAAATGAAAACACGTTTTGTAAAACCATTTGAGTGGGTATGTTTATAAGGTAATGTGCTTAAACTGATAACATATTTTGTAAAACCCTTAGTGGTATGTTTATCAGATCTGTAAGATAATGTGCTTAAAATTATATCTTGTTTTGCCTTAGTGGTTTATTTATCAGATCTGTAAGGTGATGTGCTTAAAATGAAAACATGTTTTGTAAAACCCTTTGTGGAATGTTTATAAGATAATGTGCTTAAAATGATATCTTTTTTTGTAAAAGCCTTAGTGGTATGTTTATCAGATCTGTAAGGTGATGTGATTAAAATAAAAACATGTTTTGTAAAACCCTTTGTGGAATGTTTATAAGATAATGTGCTTAAAATGATAACATGTTTTGTGAAACCCTTTGTGGAATGTTTATAAGGTAATGTGCTTAAAATATAACATGTTTTGTAAAACCCTTAATTGTATGTTTATCAGATCTTTAAGGTAATGTGCTTAAAATTATGACATGTTTCGTATAAAGTACAAAGTCAAATCTATTCGTCTGTGTCCTATAATTTTATGTTCGATATCCGGTGATATTTATAAGTCTCGCACCCACCGAGCCCCCCTTCCCAGGGGATTCCCCGAGCAATCTCCGCCGAGTGGCGGGACTCAATTAAACTTTAAGATGATATGCACACCCCGTGCCGCCCCCGCCCTCGTCGCCGCCCCACTAGCCGCCCCCAAGCCGCCCGCCGCCCCGGGACCGAACAGATAACACTTGTGTTTTTAGTTGCTACGCGGTTTGTCCTTGTTCTCGGTAGGAACGTGCATTGTCACGTCTCACGTGTTGCCAGTAGATACGCTTTTATTTGTATACTACAGGAAACATTTGAATGAGGTATTAAAAAGAAGATTAAAACTATTGTAGCAATTTTATTTGATAATATAATGGTTAATTGATATTAGAAGCGTTTCAGAGTATTACAAAGATTTTATTTAAAACCTCAATTGTAAAACGAAATGAAAGTCATAATATTATGTTAATAGATATAATATGTACAAGGTTTATTGCAAAATAATATGTTTATATATATTTATTTATTTACAAATTACATGATATTGCACTAAACATTTTCACGTATATGATACATTATATCACCATACTAGGCGGCTGCCTGTATTATGGCGACCAATGGAATATAGTTACTTTGTGGTATCTAGTGTGAACAGATGGATCAAATATATAAACATGTTGGAAATTGTAAAAATTTTAGTAGAAAGTTTAAAATGAGATTTTTTTTAAAATGGAAACTAGAAAATAGAAAAGAAAAGAGAAAAGTTGAGCAAAAGATTAATAGATCATACTCAAAAACATAATTCTTGTTTATATTTTATATGTGTGCATGCATACATACATGTACAAATACATGTACACATACATACACCCTCACATACATATACGTATCCATATGCGTGCACAAGCATGCGTATACATGAAACACTTACATTCATACATAAATACATACATTTACGTATACATACAGTGGGCTGTTTCTCGTTCTATCTGAGAATGAGAAACAGTTCACTGGCATTGTCACATTCACTCACCAAAAAGTCCCTAATCACCCTATATATAATATATACATTTTTTAAATTTTTTTGTTATTTATTGCTTTGAATGGTTACATCATTTGTGGATTTTTCGAACACCATGCTAGACTCATGCCCATGTTATGTTATTGTTAGTTAAATGTTATTTGTATAGAATTACCTTACCTATCTTCATTTAATTAAATATGATTACCTTAGACTTTATTGAAAATAATTATCAAGGCGTGAATGATTCTCGAAGAAAAATAAATGTCCCATTGTTCTGATAATTTTAATTTTGATAATGAAACTAATAAGAGGTTTAAACATCACGGCCAAGTATTTTAATCAATAGAAGTTTACGGTAAACAATGATACAAAATCTAATAATATGATTTGATGATTCCCGATGATTTCGACATGTTTGGTTCCGTTGAGAGCTGCGAGCATGTCATCCCTAAGCCTGTTTGATCTGAATTGAAGTCAGCAGCGCGACCCGGTTCTCATTGACTCTCTGCCAAAAATGTGGGCAGCTGATCGATCCTATACTTGGAGAGATCAAGAAACGGGGTAAGATGATTCATATGCCAAATCACCCGTTACACTATTGTTCATTTTGGAAAACTTGGCACCTGGGTTATTATATTTACCAATGTTCACTATAAAACCAAAACAGAGTTACAAATAAAAAAATTTTTTAATTGAATTCAAGCAAATAATTTTTTAATGTAGTTTGTCAATTTACGTATTTCGAAACACCAATGTTTTTCCTCTTATCTACCTACATATGCTCAAGAACTGTTTTCTCTTAATCAGTTTTTAGCGGTAGTAAGGGGAAATTATAGAATGTAACCATTCGTTAGTATAATCACAGTCGTCACAAATGAGTGTTGTAAAAAATGTAAGGACTTGAGAGAAGAAGAAATGGCTGTGTTGTTTTTTAAATAAAGCACCCTTTGAGAAATTGAATCCATCATTTGTATTGTTATGTTTTTAAAGTTACAAGTTACCGACACATAACTAACTCCCCACCCAACGGGCAAAGGTATTTTATTTTTATTTTTTCTAAGCAAGTTTTGTTAGAGTTAATTTTAATTTTTTAAGTGTTAATTTTTAGCTAGAGTAAACTTTTTATTGTTATTATTCCTTTGCACATTAAGAAGGGATAAAGTTAAAAAATGATCATACATCAGCGACACCTGAAATTACTGGCGTCATCATTGGCCTAAATGAATTAACTTCTTGATAATAATGATAACTATTAATCATCCATAATTGGTTTGAAACTTAACTAGAAAACTAATCAGGTGATTTATTTTATATTTAACATCATCATATGTTGCATTATGACCTTTATTATTATCCAATTAAACGTTTTGACCAGAATAATAACAATTATCTAATAAGTATTCGAACAGCTAGTGTTACTGTAATTTGAAATCTGATTATAATTAAACTGTATTTCTCAGATCCCTTTTAATTTTTTTGAACTGTACAACGCATTTTCCGCCCTCGCATCCTTCCCAGTATAAATAATAATAAATGTCCTCGTACCGCCACCCCGACCCCAGGTCTCTGTGAACCGAACCCTTCACTAAAAACAATATCGCCATATTAAATGTCCTCACTGTTCTCAGCTAACTGCCATTATTTCACACAGAAACTCGATACTCGAATCAAATGGGATCAAAAACCCGAAATGATCGTCAAAACGCATTAAATCACGACCCAGTTACAGACAAAAACGGGCGTTATGGACACCCAAACCCATATATCCTCAAATCGGTATTCAAATATCCTAAAGAGGGTGTAATACCAAGTAATACTCTGGTAAAAATGTTTTCGTTATGCTCCACCCGAAGGGAAATAGTGTATTAAAATACCATTGAGTTTTGAATAGGCGCTCGGGATGAAGGTTGAATGAATAAGCTGGTAAAGGTGCCGAACCTTTTGTTGGCTGTAAGTGTTTGCGAACGCCCATTTAACGGTTCAAATTTTGAGATTTATTTTATTTTACAATCAATTGGATATCCCAACAAAACGCCCATGCCCCCTGCCTACCCCTTTATGGAGTTTGACGGTGGCGGAATGAAATGTTATGCCTGAAGGGCAATTCGATACTCACCGATTCATTTAATCGTTTTATTTTTTGTGAGGGTGGGTTATTTTTAAAACCGAAATTTTCGAAACCCTTTTAATTTGTTAAACCGTCTCTTACCTATGGATTTTTTTAGAAATTCATACACACATAACGAAAGCGTGTAAACACTCGCATGAACGCCTCCACCAATCTAAAAAAAACATAACTCTTGATAATGCAAAATAACTTTTTGTATCACAATAAAATATTTGCACTATCTCACAATACTCCCACGTCTACATAAAGTATTTCATCAGATTTTTCCAATAGGTAGATATAAGTGAATATTATATTTCTTCTAACGCAGCAAACATATTTTGTGGCACCATTTTGATTCAAATTAATAAAATACTTATTTTTTACCACTTTTATTGTTTACAGAACCAACACATGTTGGTTTTGGAAACAATAAAAGTGGTAAAAACTAAGTAGGTATTTTATTAATTTGAAATATTATATTATTGAATTTAAATTTGGGAGGTGGTTATGGATACCGCCGCCCATGGTTCGATTTATTGGATAACACCCCTGCCATAGGTCACACTAAGTCGTTCATTACGTTTGGTAATTTAACAGGGGTGCCTGGGTTCATGGGGTGAATTTTATTCAGGTCTTTGCGGCGAATGCGTTTGTCCACCTACCGCATGGCGGGCCAAATCGGGAGAGATTAGTTGAGGGACACCTAACCTAGACCTCTCCAGCCGGACTCTCTCGGCCCATCGGCTTGCACCGCATTGGGAGGAATGAAACTCATAAATCCTTTACTCCTGAACTCTTCGACCCCCAGATTCCTGCCCACCGCGTATACCCTTTTCCTTCCCAGAACTTCCTCTCCTTCCTTTCATCCATCATCTCTAAAGATGACGTAGGTCCTGAGTGATTTTTTCCTCGTTGCGTCGGGTGTTAAAAATAGGTCTGGGAGAAATTTTTACATTAATTAAAGTAAACAAAGCGACAAAAGTATTTTATTTTAGTATATTATTCCGAAAAATTTCCATTTTTAATTGTTGATCCAAATCATTTATTTTCATTTTAATTCACCTAAGTCGGATTGTTTCACAAAATAAGAACACATGTCAAAGTTTTTTTTAAATTTAAAGTTCTGTAAAGGTTCTTTCCAAGTTATGTTATTACTTCATTATTAACCAGTTGTTTCATAATGCTGAAATAATAGCATTGATTTTTCACAGAATTTGAATGAACTTTGATGAATTCTTCAAATTCTGTGAAATACACGATATTCTTATAATACACGATTTCTATTATGCTTATTTGTAGAATTTGTGAGAATATTATTTTCTTTTACCAAAACAATTTTTTAAACGATAACAATTTAATGAGACCTCAAGAATACTCTTAACCCTGAGAGTAATACAGATGAATAAAAATATCTGTTGATCGAATCATTTGCTAGAACAAAGCCACCCTGAAACAAAAAACCGCTCCCCACATCCTGTCTCCCAAACCAAATCGCATTACAACCTCCTCAATTTTCTCACAACACACAAAGTTATATGAACCTTGTTCATGGTTAAAAAAAAACTTGCAAAACAATAGACCCTTTACGAAATTCCATCTCCCTGACAAGCGTTCACCATTCAACCAATTGGTTTTAGGATGTCTTAACAATTATCTTAATATCTTAACAAAATTGTTAGTGATACATGCTTTTATTGTTTGATTGAGGTAGAAATCTCCATTATTCTAAGGTAGGTTACCTGCATGTGTTCTTACCTGTATTTTATTGAGTTAATCGATTTAGATAGATATTTTTGTGCCTACGTGTAAAGTAGAAATGAGTTTGTCTATGAAGGCCTTTTGATTTTTATTATCGAACAAGAGGCCCAACTCTCTCTCATTTGAGAGGCGGGTACACAGAGAACCATTTATTGGATAATCAAAACCCCTGCCGTAGGTCACCCCAATTGGTTCGCTACGTTTGGTGACAGGGGTGCCCGGTTCATGGGGTAAGGTTTATCCGGGTCTTGGAGGCGGACGCGTCTGCCCACCAGCTACATGGCAGGCCAGATCGGTAGAGAATGGTTGAGTCCCTTTAACTTCTCCAGCCGTACTCCCTCTGAACGTCGCCTTCCACCACAGTGGGAAGAATAGATTCATACGTCCGTCACTCCTAGACACACTGACCCTCAGATTTCTACCCACCCCTAATACCCTTTTCCTTCCCAGAATTTCCTCTCCTTCCTTTCCTAAAAAGACTCTCCACACATCATCCCAAAGATGATATAGGCCCTGAGGGGAATTATTTTCCTCAGAGTCTCCTGAATCATAAGAGACTTACAGTTTCTTGGCTGTATTAGATTAGCGAGTATTATTGAATAGATATTAAAAAAAAACATTTTTTAATGATACTTATGTAAGCAGAATGATAAAGGTGAACAAATCCAAGGTATTGAAAGATCTGCCTTAAAAACGTTGTGTTTTTAATAATAACACAACGTTTAAAAATAATTTTTTTTTACATTAACTCCACACAGGAGGCCCTGAGGAAAATAATTTCCCTCAGGGCCTATGTCATCTGGGATGCTGTGTGGAGGGTCTTTTTGAGGAGAGGAAGGAATGAACATTGGTCTTGAAGAGACCCATGTTGTAGGAAGGAGGAAACACATAGGCCGGCAAATCATTCCACAGCCGAGCTGTTGAACACAAGAACGAGTCGAAGAAACTTACACAATTAAACTTAAACAATTATGAATACTTGCAGCAAGTAGATGGGTTTATGTATTTAGGAGGTAATGAAATGTGAAAAGACCGATAAGGACATTGGAAGAAAAGTGAATACAGGAAACTCCACTAATTCATTGCAACACGCGAAATATTTGTGTGTTTTATCTTGCACATAATGTTCGCTTCATTTTTACTTCATTACAGCCATATCATACACATCATTCTGTTGTAGCGAGTTTTTGATTCACTCTGGGGTTCCCTAACTTTTTTCGTGAAACTACTTTTTCCATTCATCCGCTCTACATTCTTCTACAACTTACATTACCTCGATAGGCAGACACTGAAAAAATAGTAAAGGCTAAATAGTTGGCTAAATATCTGTGTTTCCTCTCTCCTACAACACGTTCGTTCCTCCCTATCATCAAAAAGGGTGACATTCCAACTCAGAATGAAACCAACTCAAAACCACATCAGAAAGGCCATTAAAAGCTATGAAAAAATAATGTTAAAATAGCAGGTAACCCTAAAAACATAACTTAACCTATTTAAATATTTTTTTATCATCACTCTTAATAACCTTTCTGAGGTGGTTCTGAGATTATTTCATTCTGAGTTGGCCGGTCACCCTCAAAAAGACCCTTTACACAGCATCTTCAAAGATGACAAAATTCCTTAGCGATTTTTTCCTCTAGGCTTCCAGTGTGGAGTTAAAAACATATATTATAATTTTATAAAAACACTGTTAAAAATGCTTAACCAATCACAGAGGCACACTTTAATAAATTTGTAGTAATAATATCTCAAGAAATTCAATTGTGTAAATTATTGTAAATCGTATTCCCCTAGTACGCCTGGTAGACGATAACGAGCAGTGGCGCCCCGTGGCTAGCGGCCGGCTGGGCGCAGAGCCCCCTCCTGGGTGCTGCGGCCTCCTGCGGGCCCGGCGGGGCGCCACTGGAATCTGGCGGCGGGGGGCCGCCGGGCTGCGGTCCGGTGGGGGGCCCAGAGACCTACTGTTCAAATAACAATATGGACGGAGTAAAATTGATCACATGATATATTAAAACGATTAAGATTAAGAGCAAAATAAAACGAATATTGGATAGGTAATACCGAAAAAAGATGTTTTCGATGTGACGTCATATGTAATTGCGGTTATTTGAAATCGACCTTTCTCGGTCAGCTTTAGTGTTATACACGATGCTTTTCTTCATAACGATCCCGATATGGAAACTATAAATATTTTTTTAATTAAATGAAGCCAACAATAGCGAAATTCAATCGAAAATCTGGAGACAGAAAAATCAGAAAAAGATCTTGGCACCTCTGGGACTCGAACCCAGGACCTTTCACTTTCCGAGCGACAGCTCTGACCACTGTGCTAAGGTGTATCTATCATATTCGGTCATTTTAACATCATATCATCATACTTCGACTAAGAAATACCAACATTATCTCCATTTTTCTTAACGCATATTTTATTGGCTGCTATCTTTATGTATGATTGCAATATTCAAACCCGAACTAAATGTCATCTAGATAGTGTCTGGATAATTTTGTATCCATGTTATTTTTAATACGAGACATCTATTGACTTTTCAGCAAGTCTAGAATGAATATCTATTTTTATTTTTAATTTTATGAGTAAAACCTGGTAAAACCTCTAATTATAATATTTAATTAAATGAAGACAATATTAGCCACTCCCCCCCCCCCTTCTCCCCCTACCCCTCCCCTTTATCCCCCTCCCCCTCTCCCTCCATACCCGTTACATTCATTTATCAAACAGCTCGCGTGCCACCTATTGCAATTTTTTTTATACAAATTTCATAATGCCAGACTCTGTCCAATGGGGATCCAAGTGGGGAAAATCGATACAATTCCAAGTTATCCATTAAATTAATAAATACGGCTTGAAATATAATTATTTATAGGGTTATGGGAAATAACATAAGAATAAAGAAGGAAATTGTAGAAAGAGCGTCGTTAATAAAAGAAAATTAAAAAAAGGGAAAATTCAAATCTACGACGTAAATAGAGAAAATACCTCTTTTTTTGTTTCCTCCTTCACCGCACACGTCTAGACTCTACTTTTTTTTAACGAAGCTACATTTATTTGAACGACTCTAGACCCTCCAATGTCCATGCATACGGGGTTAGTAAGCAGTATGCAAGTACTTACATTAACATTATACAAAAGATAAATACAGACTAAAACCGAATCTAATGAACTGAATTATAAAAAAACACTATCTTATTTACTTGATAATTATTAAAAAAAAAAATACTACATGATATATGTTATGTCGAATTCATATTATTCTTATAATTAAATTATAAAATGTAAATGAAATCCTCAGCACGGGAGATCCCAGTGAGGATATTATTATCTCTATTTGTTATTAAGAAATGAAGACAATAAATCATTATTATTATTATTATATATATAAATAGAAGTAGCAGCCCGTGGAATAATTCTTTTGAAATAGGTAACATCAAAAAGAGATAATAGTGTTAGTAAAAGAAAAAGAAAAATAAAAATAACGGCTATGACCAGTCGAAGAAACCTTCTGTAAATAAAATAAGTAATGAGGAAAAAACAGTTATATGATTATGTTATAATGTAAGTAATTACTATAGTAGCGGAAATAAAATAAAAAATATATAAAAAAAGCCAGAGAAAGTATTCCATAGACCACCGGGCAGTCCCAATGAGAATGCGTATAGCTATCGGCCCAACCGCAGACGATGCTCGAAGTCCGCGTCCTTTAGCCGGTTCCCCGATTTTGCCTCGAAGAAATGTACTTGGGAGAGAAGGGGAAGTTTTTGAAGACCTTGAGGAAAGATGAGCGTCGGGTTACCGGAGGGGGGACGGAAGGACATCGAGACCGCACGGTTACGCCTCAGGAAAAAAGCATGTCGATGGGGGAGGCGCGGGCGGATCGCGGGAAGACCGCTCTGGTGTGTGTTCGCCTGGCAAAGTGCATGGACAAGGTCTATCCCACCCCCCTTTCTGACATACGACGATACATAACAATAATGATAGTAAAGATTTCGATATGGATTTAATCATGTTTTGCAAGAGATGCGAAAAATTGAGATCTACATATAGTTTATTGAAGAGTTATAGCCTATATGTTATTCTGATGTATGAGCTATTGTAAAGTTTCATTAAAATCCATTCAGTAGTTTTTGCGTGAAAGAGTAACAAACATACATACATCCATACAAACTTTCGCCTTTGTCATATTATTAGGATAACAACTTACACAAACGCCTAATAGGCGTTCATGAATGTCGTATTATTTTAATGTTTGTACGCGATGACATTCGATTTCAAAATTTTCTCTACTAACTTCAACTTTTAAGAGTTATAGTTAGATATCTAAACACAAGCGCAGTATTTAGCTCGTTAACGTGTTAAGGCGCCGTATACCCGCTCAAAAAGAAGAAGATGGAGAGTTATGTAAAATGGGAACGTTAGAGAGAGCGCGCTAATATTAAAAACGATAAAATTTAAATGAAAATTATGAAAATGTTTAATAAAAAACGACTAATTTAAAATAGAGGAAAAATATCGTAGAGAATATCCAAAATAGCATCTAAAGAAACACTGTGAATTTTTTCATAGATATAACTTCTAAAATAAGTGAATAAATCGAATTTATAATAATTTTCGGAGCATATTATACAATTTTTTTTCTATCGGGGGAATTTAATATAATTTGCGTTTCGGCGTGGGGAATGTCCTAGATATTATCTTAAAAAATAACATTTTTTTTAAGATCTTTAAAAGGAAAATATTTAATGAATCTGTAGAAATGCGGGATGGGAATACCGCATTTAAGAAAACTGTCAAAACGTGTTGAACACGGCCGATTTAATACGCGTTAAGCTGTCGCAAAAGATATAGAATCACCCTCCAGAGCCTCGCAGTTATTCAAATATTATAAAACTCGTGAAACTGAATATTATGATCAAGGTTATCATGATTATGTTCAATTATTCATGAAAAGCGTGTCAACTTTTAGCGTCGATTTTCAAAAGCTTAACAAATTACACACAACAAAACATCTGACACCACAATAATACTACAAACTCGTCTCTCAGGCACTGGACGGCGGGCGGCAGTTTGCAATTTGATTGAAGGCTGGCAGTTGGGTAATTTTGTTTATAACCCACGCGCGCGTCCTTCGGGGCCCGTGAGTTCGAGAGACCCGCTGGGTCCGACTCCGAGCCCGAATACCTTACCTACTTTATACGCCTGAGTTTGGATTTCAACAAGGATACCCACGCGCACACTGATTTTATTTTCTGCAATTTAGTATGCATTATTTTCGCCCCAATCGGATTAAGTTGGAGGCTGCAGGAAGTGAAGAAAGGAAGAAGTTAGGTAAAAAGAAAGTTGGCAAGTACTTCCTTATATCACCTATGGTCAATTTTTTTAATATTCACAAAACATGGCTAAAGCCATTTCTGGCAACGTTTCGATTCTGAACGGTGGTCTCTCACCAAGGCAATGTGTTTTTGGCAACATTTTTTTGCACGCCGGGATCGAACCCGCTGCTACTAGATTAGTGGTCTTGGATCTTCACCGCTCGACAATGTACGTCGTCATGACAAAAAAAAAATCGAGTGTAGTTTACACGCGGTAGAAGCGAAAATTTACCAAAACAATCCCGACCAATACTTGAAAAGTGAGGCCATAATCAAAGCGACCAATGAGCGCATTTCCGTTTCATATCTCAACCAGTAGGAGCCTTTAAAAGTGACATCATAATCAAGGGGCCGTTCAAGTATTACGTAACGCACTTGGGGGGGGGGGGGGGTCTTGTGAGACGTTACTGTGCGTTACGAGGGGGGGAGGGGGGGTTTCGAACAACGCGGCAACCCTTTTCGTTCTCGAAATCTCTTTGTTTTATTTACTACGAGGGGGGGTGAAAAATCTTCAAAAATTGCGTTACGTAATACTTGAACGCCCCCCCAAAGCGATGAGTCGCAGGTGCATTAATCGTCATTTTCGTTTCATCCGAAATCCAAATCGTAGCGTGGCTATAGAAGTTTCACTTCAAAAAATGATGATGGGCTTGCCAAATGAAATTAAAATGTTAATCAATACACAACAAATACATAATACGCAATAGGTACTTGAATTCAGAAGGGTGATTGTAGGGAAGGGAAGAAAGGGAAATGAAGTGTGGCGGGGGAAGAAGTAGGTGATTTTGATGGTGAGAATAGATAGTGCTTCTTTAGTTTTGACTTAGAGGTACACAGTGTTTGCGAGGACCCTTACATCTGAGGCCAGTTCCTTTCAAATACGTGTTTCTTTCACTGTAAATGAGCAGTGAATCATACAAAACAGCGATTGCATACAAATCCACATAACATAAATATCATATTATTATTAATATATGTACAGAGAGGCAAGAAAAAATAAAATAAAACATGTACCAAAATAATTTGTAAACAATGTGAACTTGAATAACTTTAAAATAAATCTGAAAGGCGTTTTCTGATGCATCAAAAACAATCGAACGGTAAGCTCTAGCGTATTGAAATATCATTCGTAAGTTGTTTTTAGTTCTCGTGGCTTTGAAGTTAAAGATTAGGAATAACGTACGTATGTGATGATTTATGAATGTGGATGAAGAAAGAAAAATTATTCTATATCTTCGGAGATGTTTCTAGTCAATACCTGATCAGTTTGTGTAGTGGTTACTTTGTTACCATACCTTGACGGACGGCGTGGTCTAGCGGTAAGCAGTGGCGGATTTGCAGTCTTGTCCGCCCTAGTTTAGTAAGTACCAGCCGCCTCTTTCTCAGTACCTATCATATAGACAGACTACATAATGAATGTATTTTATTGTTAACTTTTATCGAAATCTGTGATCTATTAATATTATATAAAATAATTCACTCGGTCCTGGATACCCCTGATTTAATAGAACTAATACGATTTCATTGCCCGTCGCGCTAACAATAGACTGACTACCGTTCTACTATAATAACACACATACATTATCACATTATTACTCACCAATCAGTCGATTACACATTTTGGGAAATGAATATGCTAACATCGGCGACATTTATTTCTTAAAATTAGCGCAATATAAACATGCAATCAAAAATTATTTTTCCATAATGTAACTTTATATACGCAATATGGACATGTTGAAATGAAATGTGATATTTCTCATTGTTCTTTTTTGTTATTTTTTGTTGTGATACACAAAATAATTGTATGTTATTTTAAAGTTTAAAACTACTATTATGTAATGATATTATTTTTCTTACTTTTGTACTCTATTATATGTTTATTTATAAAAGGCAGTATAGCCGTTTATGTATTTAAAATAAAAATAAAAATAAATAAAATAAATAAATGAAATGGATTCAGAAATTTAGTTAACTATAATAGCTGCTAGTTTGTAATACTTTCTAAGGTTTCAGGGATAATTGCACATTTAAATAATACATTTAAAACGGTTTTAGATTTTATTTATTTAACTAGTTAAACGAAAGGTTTTTCTCTTAGAATATTCAAATTGTGAAGCAAATGACGGAGCAAAGGTTAAGCAAAGCAAAATCGTTTAACCTTGTCATTGTTAAACGATTGCTCCGTCATTGTTGTGCGTAAATAATTTTTAACTGGTCGCAAACAAGAAAACGATCGTTCTCCAGAACAGTTACTGGCGGGAGTACACACACATACGAAGAGCAATATCCACGTTTGGGTAAATGGTTTGAAGATCTTCAGTTCGTAACCATTTCGACAAACTGACAGCACTGTTTCGATCCTCATTTTTACTCTGCATATAGCCAACGCACGAGATAGTGTTTATAAGGCTCGCACGTATAACAATATTCTTTCTAAATCACTCATATGTACATTTTATATGTACGAAATAATTATTTAATTTATTTAATATATAAAATGTAGAAAGTGATTTAAGTAGATTATTGTTATACGATGCAGTGCAGTGTGGTACTTAAGTATTCTGAGTTATTTCTTATTATCATCAGTGACTTTTTTGTCACGATTGGCCGCCCCTAATATCTGGCCGCCCTAGGCCCGGGCCTACTGGGCCTTAGGGCAAATCCGCCACTGGCGGTAAGCCTCTTGACTCGCAATCCGAAGGTCGCGGATCAAATAAAATTTATTTACCCGGCGTGGTTAAATAAATTTTATTTGATTAATTTGTGCTATTTCACGATTAATTCATTAAAAATAATATTAAAAATAGTATACTTGCGGCACGTTCCAGAGTGGAAGATCTTACTCTCTTAGTATCGCCCTGGTGTAAGACCACCTTTCAGAATTGAAACGTTGCTTGAAATGGCTTTAGCCGTGTTTGGTGACCGGATCTGAATAGCCAGGTATTTCCCTACCTTCCTCTTCCCCACCTTCTTCCCTTCCCCACTACCTTCAGCCTCACAAAATACCCCAATTGGGGATGCAACAGACCCACCGGCTCCAGACGGGAGCAGCTGGAACTCTTGTGAGGTATTCATATAAAAAATATATAAAAACACCTGAATTTAATTGATGTTATCTTCATTTACTGAGGCTGAAGGAACAGGGGAGAGGAATGATATGGGAAGGGGACGATTGCCATCTAACTGGCTATCTGATGTTTTGTTTCTGAATGTTGATAACACACGGCGATACTGAGAGTATCTTACAAAGTCAGGTTAGATTTTGTCGAGCTTAGCTAAACCCATCAGATCTGCGGTAGGTACCCCAAATGAGCCCCATGTTTGCGATTTAATTGGTTCAGGACTAAAATGGTAGTAAAGCAGTGCAGTAACTAGTGCAGCCCGGTCCCCGGGGCACGTGGGACCGCAGAACACGCCTCGGGGGCCCGGCTCATATCATTACGACGTTGCGGGGTGTTGTGTTTCCAAATAAGATTATGCTAGGATAAAGCCGATGAGAAATAAGATACGTGAGTGGACCATAAGTGGCAGTGGTTTGCATCGTCACGTTTTACAAAATTTCCTAGCAAAAATAATTTTTGTTGGTAACTTTTTTTTTTACATTAGCTCCACACAGGAAGCACCGAGGAAAACAATTTCCCTACAGGCCTATGTCATCTTTGAGGATGCTGTGTGGAGGATTTTTAAGGGAAAGGAAGGAGAAGAAGATATGGGAAGGAAAAGGGTATGAGGGGTGGGTATGAATCTGGGGGTCAGTGTGGCCAGGAGTGACGGATATATGAATCTATTCCTCACATTGCGGTGCAAGGCGAAGGGTAGGGAGAATCCGGCTGGAGAGGTCAAAAGGCCTCCCTCAATCAGTCTCCTCCGATCCATCCCGCCACGTAGTGGTTGGGCAAACGTATCCACCACCAAGACCTAGACAAACCTCATCCCATGAACCCGGGCACCCTTGCTAAGTCACCAAACGTAGCGAACCACTTGGGGTGACCTGTGGCAGGGGTGTTGGTTGTCCAATAAATGGTTCCCGGAGCGGCGGTACCCATACCCGTCTCCAAAATTTTATTAAAGATATTATAATAATTTATAACGAAAATACACATTAAAACGCAGGTCGACGTGTGAAAACTTATCGTCTATTAAAATAGACCGCGTAAAAACATATATTTTTTCACTCTACCTACACCACTGGCAGACTGATATGTTTTACTGTGGTTTTACTTGTTTTATATTTGAGGCGCTCAGCGGAAGAGTGGCCCAACTCACAAAAATTCGTAATCAGCGAAAACATAATTTGTTATATATTTTTGTCATATTTATGAAGCCTCAGAGGCCCAATTTTAGTTTTCACTATTTATTTAATTAAATATATCACTATAAATTTAATTAAATTTAATATAATTATCTGATCGTAGAATCATTTCCGATTTAACCTGTTTGTATAAAATCATTAATTCAATGTTTGACACCCCTGATTTATTATATGTAATCGCTTTTCATAATCCACGCAGGTCAGTCACAAGACAGTACCTACCATATTATTGTAGCAATTCTAAGTCAACATGCCAATATTACACTTCTATGCGACGGATTCAACAGATTGGAAACAAATATTCCGATGTTGTTGATATATTTAATACATCAATTTTAATATATAAGCATACCTTATTGAAGTTTTTTTCATCAAGTAGGGGAACGTGTTGATGAAACTGTTTGAATTGACTAGCATATTAGTGGTGTTTTGTCGGCTGAAGGAGAGAAGCTATTTTTGTATTTTTTTGGATTTTTGTATTTTTGTATTTTTCTTGTTTTTATATTTTGTGCTTGCATACTGTGTGGATCAAATTCAATAGTATTTTTGCTTTATATTTGTTTATGTGCAAGTGTTGTAAACAGTCATTTCCTGCACTATTTACTAGTATAATTTCGTAAATATTGTTAAGTGTATGACGACCTCCGTAGTCCAGTCGGTAAGACTCTTGACTCACAATCCGGAGGTCGCGGGTTCGAACCCGGCATGCGCAAATAAATTTTATTTGATTAATTTGTGTTATTTCACAATTAATTCATTTAAAATAATATATAGTATATTTGCGGCATGTTCCAGAGTGGAAGATACTATCAGTATCGCCCTGGTGTAAGACCACCATTCAGAATTGAAACGTTGCTTGAAAATGGCTTAAGCCGTGTTTGGTGACCAGATCTGAATAGCCAGGTACTTCCCAACCTTCGTCTTCCCCACCTCCTTCCCCTCTTCACTACATCCAGCCTCACAACATACCCCAATGGGTATGCCATAGTCTCACTGGCTCCAGACGGGAGCAGTTGAGATTCTTGTGCGGTATTCACTGTAAAAAAAAAAAAAAAAAAAAATGTATGTAAAAGCCTAAATGGGCGTAAATAAATAAATTTCAAAGATCATTTGAAATCAGTGAAAACTGAAATTGGGCCACTGTGGCGTCATAGATATGACAAAAATATACAACAATATTATTTTTTTGCTGATGGGTGTTGGGCCACTCTTCCGCTGAGCACCTCATTTAAGAAGGTTAGGCATTGGAAAATTGTGAAGATTTATTACTAACGGTAAAATAAAACAACATTTTTTTTCCAAAATAGCGCTTGAAAATATGTAAATCATAGAAGAATAATAAAATCGAGGATCTCAAGAATTTTCTTGTTTTCTTCCAGATTTTTTTTTTCTGAAAAAATGTTTGTCAGCCGCAGTGTAAGATTTAATCGACCGAGGTGAATTTCCACTACGTGAATGATGGTTAAATCATTTGTATAAATTAATCGAATCGTAAGGAGGCTTAATAGGCAAAAGTTCATTAGATGAAGAAGATAAAAATGAGTAATTTGCAAGACGACGGCGCTGCGGGCATATTGCCGGCGCCTTCCCTTCCCACCGTGGGGAGGGCGGGGGGTGAGGGGGAGAAAAAACCGAATCGTACGCTATCCAGCCGGTGATTGGCTGGGCGGCGCCGGGGCCCCCGGGGGCCTATAGCGCGGCGGAATGGGCCCCAAAACACCCATAAGGCCGGGCCCCGCGCCCCGGGCCGAATAATTAGGGCTCTTTGTTTAGATAGCGCCAGTTTTATTTCTCCACGCTACTGCACCCGCTGCTGTACGAATTCCGTCTGTCTGCGTGCTTGGGTTAGTCTGTCTGTCCGTTTGCTCGAGTTTGTCTGTCTGTCTGTGTGCTTGAATTAGCGGCGGAAGAGTTTAGCACTTGAGAGTCAGAGCCTCCCGATCACCCCCGCGATGGACGCCATTACTGCCATTAGTGACCGCCGCTAATGGCGATGGTAAACTAGCTCTGATTCTGTGCGAACGATGCGAGCTCTGCACGTCTATACGTCTTGTGGGTGGTCAATAAATAAGGTCACGCCGACCTCACACGTCCCTATACGTTAGCTTCAAAATGTATACATTAATCTACGTAGTGTAAAAATATGTAGCTGAAGCCTTGACTTGAGACCGGTTCCTAACGAAGTCCATAAAAAATGATGAAAATTGGATTTTTTTGTCGAATGATTAACGGGTATTAAACAATCTGAATGACAGATGCACCCTCATGATGAACTCTAAACCTGTCTGAAATAGTGGCTTATGAAGAAAGAAGTGTATCAAATATTGGCCATGAGGAAGCAAAGTCATTATGTGTTTCAGGGTGAAAGTATAAAGTGCCACAAAAGCTGTAATTTTCTTTTATGAATGAAAAATTTTGGTTCTGCTTTAGTTTATTTGATGTCTTAATATTTTTCATAGTATTTTTTTATAGCATTTTCCATCACTCTTTCCAGAACTTCCGGAGATAGGTTCTTGCATTCTTGACGGATTTGTGGGCTTTAAGCGTTCTTTGTGGGCTTTAAGCGTTTAAGGCTGGTTGACATAGACTAGTCACTTCAAAAAACCCCACAACAAGAAATCTGGAACGGTTAAATTGGGCGATCTTGCCGGCCAGTTCAAATCACCAAAACGAGTGATTTGGCGACCTGGAAATTCGTTTTTTTTTCAAAATGTTTCCGCGTTCTTGAGAAGTATAGCGATTCATATCTTGTTGATTATAATATATGTCTTGTTGTGTATTTTTTTTATCTGTTTACTTCACAAACGTCAAAAATTATGCATCTCCGGATAGGGTGATGACTTTTGCGCCATTTTGCATATTGTGGAAAGTAATAATAATTATAAAATCTGACAATTACATCAAATCTTAAGAATTTTCGTCAAGGTACCTTCTGAGATGTAAAAGCCTGTTAAAGTAGACCACGTATGCTTCGATAAATTGAATTCATAATAAATTTAGTCACGTGGCAAGTTTTTTTGTAGAAAATTCCTCATTTTTGAAATTCAAATTTATTAACAAAGTTAAACAACAAAATGAGATGAGAAATCACAATGAACAATCGGAATTTATTCAAATGGCACCTTGTGATAAAGACCTGCCTGGCAGACAATCTACTGTCCATATTATTTTATGAACGAACATGGAAGGGGTTGTTTTAGGAGTCGAAATAAGAATAAATCCCGTCACTGGAATATAAAATAGCGGGAAAAGTTTTGTGAAATATTGCTCCCGGCGTTGTCGCGACAACTTGTCGGTGACGTGTGGTTTATTGTCGAAATATTGATGGCGAAAGTTTTGAGAAAATGCAATCACCAACAAAGAACTTGTGAAGCGTGATTCCCCGACCTTTTGTTCACTGATAATTATTATTCATATTATTTATTTATTTTATTTTTTAATGTAGCTGGGGTGTTATCGACGTCGAAGGTGGCCGGTTATATTTACAAATAATTGAAAATATTAATAAATCCATTTAGACAACATTTAAACTGGGTTTTGGGGTTTAAATGTGTTTTGGGTGAACCTAATTACACAGAAAACAAGCATTTCAGAACATTTTTTTTGTAAACAACAATAATGCGGTATCAGTATCTAGTTTTTTTTTTTAAATATGGACAGATATTCTGTAGAGAATCCGCTTGGCGCGGTACATCCGCTCAAAAAAAAAAAGATGTAATTACGAATGTTAGAGAGAGCGCGTTAATATTAAAGACGATTTAAGCGAAAATTCTGAAAATGAAATAAAACACGATTCGTTTAAAATAAATTAAAAATCTCGTAGGGATTGTCTAAAATAGTATTTAAATAAATAGTGTGAATTTTTTCATACATATAACTTGTAAAACAAGCGAAAAAATCGTGTTTATAATAATTTTGGGAGCATATTCTGCGATTTTTTTTCTATCGAGGGAATATCGTATAATTAGGAGAGGAATATATGTAAAATATATATTATCTTCAAGAATAACATATATTTTTTAAGAGCTTTAAAACATACAGTATTTAAGGAAAATATGTTTAGGTATAGACTTACGAAATTCAATGCTTCGTTTGTGTCAAAGCACTGTACATGTTTAATTATTCTATAAAAAGGTGTTTACACATTATTTACGCTAAAAATAAAATAAAAATAGAGTGGTAGTACAAAAATAATTGCAAATTGGGAAATGATATATTTATAAGCACTATTAATGTCACCATCAACCCAAATTTTAAGAAAAGAAACCTACTCTGGTTAAAAATGTAACATAATCCAACTTTAAAATGTCATTATTAATGTCACCATCAACCCAAATTTTAAGAAAAGAAACCTACTCTGGTTAAAAATGTAACATAATCCAACTTTAAAATGTCATTATTAATGTCACCATCAACCCAAATTTTAAGAAAAGAAACCTACTCTGGTTAAAAATGTAACATAATCCAACTTTAAAATGTCATTATTAATGTCACCATCAACCCAAATTTTAAGAAAAGAAACCTACTCTGGTTAAAAATGTAACATAATCCAACTTTAAAATGTCATTATTAATGTCACCATCAACCCAAATTTTAAGAAAAGAAACCTACTCTGGTTAAAAATGTAACATAATCCAACTTTAAAATGTCATTATTAATGTCACCATCAACCCAAATTTTAAGAAAAGAAACCTACTCTGGTTAAAAATGTAACATAATCCAACTTTAAAATGACTAACATGTGTGCAATAACCTGGAGACAATTTTCCTTTACTACCCCTTGAGGAAGCCGAGTCGACTTGTTGAGTTGCGACCGCGAATCCTACCGCCCCCACACCACCCCCCACCCATCGCGCCCCACCACCGCCCCCGACAAACAAACGGCACGGAACAAAGGTGATACCCCTTATAGGGGGTGGACTATCAAAAACCCTATCAATATTTCAAATTTATATTTTCTCCGGGCGTTATCCGACCCGGGTTGACTCGATGGTGGAATGGCGATGCAACTAAAAGGATGTGTTACATGGCTCATGAGAAATATATTTCACGTGAATATTATTTTACTTATTTTAACGAATGCATCGTAGTTGACAAACTACAGAGCGATGTCGTTTTTTTAAGTGTACCCACGAACTAGCGATTCCTATGAGTGATTTTTTTGGTATCATACATATGACTAACTAACTAACTAACCATCACGCCGTTCCCCGCAGGGGTAGGCAGAGAGGACGGACCGCCAAACAACTCGGTCTTGGCACACACTCTTTGCCTCACTCACATTCATACATCGTCTCATACATTCTCTTCTATTATTCTGACTTTTGACATGACCCGACTCAAGTATCCGATTCACTTGATCGTGCCATGTCTTCCTCGGGCGTCCCCGACTTCTTCTACCATTCACATTCGCGTCGTATATTCTTCATATATATACATATGAATACTATTATATATATTTTTCTATTTAATTACATTCTATTTTTATTATCTTTTAGCTATATAATTGTATTGTTTTTTTTTTAACTGTGTATATGGACCAAAAAAAATATTGTAATTAGTTGAGATATTCTCAGTAACGCCTTCGTGATTTTTTTGGCTTAGACGCCCATTGTGTTTTCACACCGATAGATGTAAATAAGTTAAAATAAGTACATATTAAATAATAATCATAATAGCGTAATAACAAACTGATAAAGTTGGGGGTTATTGCAGATTTAATAGTTACACGTATGTAAATTATGTTTTTTAAAGGAAGCAATGTTAATTAAATGTCGACAGAGCAAGTTTCATTCCCAACACATGATCCAATCTCTGAGAACTAAACTTGTACATAAAATTAGTGCGAGAAGCAACTACATGAAATGGAGCGTGGAGTCACGTGTTGTATTTATTGGGTAATTGAGATGTATTACAGTCATTTAATGATTTTTAAATAATTAATCACGTTATGGCCAGAAAGCGATTGAAAAAAAATCCACTCTTCTCGTCCAAAGTTTTTTTTGTTGGTAGGTACTTTTCCTTGCACGCGTAAAAACATTTAAAAAAATCAGGCAGTAAAACCTACAGAAAATTAAAGTAAACGATAGTAGAGAGGCTACGAAAACTGCACAAAGAGGAGACCGATAATACTATCGCATTCTCTCGCAGGCTTAATCCTATTGATGTATGTGTTTGTCTCTTTTAGTGTCGCTATTTTTCGTTTCATCGAGTTTCAAATCACAACAGTGCTAAAGAATTTTTCACTTTAAAATCCTCTGTTTCCTGATAGGATAACGAATATTTTTGTTCCAAGATGTTCCACAGTTTTAATTTTTTTTAAACATTTTTTTTTACAATTTACAAAGTTTTCCTGCGTCTTCTACGACTTAACGATCTTTGAGTTGACTCAGTCGTTATGGAAACTTGCGCGAATTTAATTCAACAACTCTTTTGTGGGCGGCGATAAACTTCCCTCTTGATAAGGACCGGAAGGAAGTATATCACTTCTTGTTGTGGATTCCACACAACTTCATTCCGGTTATCGAAATTTTCGTTTAAACTAAACTTTTCGGGTGTGTTGAATTTATGGAGCACTTTTTATTAGCTTACAAAATGTTTTAGAGTTGAAGTGCACATCAGCCATGGCCTAAGGACATATCGGACACATTAAAAATTCATTCTATGCACATGATTTTGTTTGTCTGAAAGGGGTTGAGGATGGACCTTTAGGCTGTTTTTTTATAAGATTGAACAAGAAGATAAAAATAATCCAAACGAATATATGAAAGAGAACAAGACACAGAAAAACAGAAAAAGATAATGATGGGACTCGAACCCAGAACCTCTCGTCTATCCGGGACGTGCGTTAACCAATTACGCCCTGCTGTCAAGCAGTCATAATAGTCAATCTCATATATCAAATTTTAAAATTAACAATATTATCTTCAACTAATTTATTTTCTATTATTTTTAATTGTTAAAAATAATAATTAATATTTGACAAGTTTAAGTATTTCCCTAATAAATGAAGACATAATTTGTCTCGACGCCACCTAGCGACGGATTTAACACTAACAGGGTCTCTCTCGCAAAAATAAAGTTGGTTGTTTTCAGGTGGAAAAAAAAAATATAATAAGCAGAAATTGTTGAATGAAACACTAGTATATATTGAATCATTTGGCGGGTATAAGATAAGCCGCCATAGCTCAATTGGGAGAGCAGCTGACCGGCAATCAGAAGGGCACGGGTTCATGTCCCGTTGGCGTCATGTATCTTTTCTCGGAAGATTTTTCAATGTGGATGAGTGTTTCAGGCTGATAATTATTGCTTATAATAATTTATTTTCCATATCAAAGGCAACTACCCTTTTAATTGGAAACAATCATTCTAAGAATTGGTTTGTAACCTGGACAGCGTCACGGATAAATATGTCTGATTTTATTTTTATGGAACTATTGACTTTTTATAAAAGTCTAAATGAATATTCAATTTTATAAGAAAAACTATCTTTTTATAACCTTTGAAGGTTATTACCATCAATGTAATATATCATAGAAGAAGAAGATTTGCGACCATTATTTTTTTCTGTTTTCTGTGTCTTGTTCTTTTTCATATTATCGTTTAGATTATTATTACTATCTTCTTCGTCAATGATATATTACATTGATGGGAATAACCTTCAAAAGTTATATAATAAGAGAGTTTTTCTTATAAAATTGTTTTTTATAAGATTTATTTTTTATTTTCGCATGGCAATAATGAAGACGAGATAGGCTTATCTGTAAACAATCATATTTAAGGTTAAACTCTATCTGTTATTTGTTTACTCTTCTTAGTTCAGTTATCCTTAAAAAATAAATTGTTGCCGTACTGCCGTAATCAGTGTCAGAGTGCCAAAATTCTATAATATTACACATTTCAGATATAAATTTTTGTTTCACTCGCTTCAGCGAAGTAACCAGAAGTACCTACACTGCGATATGTAAAATAAATTCTTTGTAATGTACAATAATAATACAATGTACAATAAATTCTTTGAAATGAATGGAAGTTTATTTTGAACATGGTTTTCTGGCAAATTGACCATTTGACAGATTGGACCAATGGGATTTCAGCGTTTGGAAAGGTGACCCAATGCACATCAATTATACTTGGTCGAAGACATCAACGTATAAATAGGCCATCAAAGATCAAGCAAGCCTCAAAAATGAAGAATTCGGAACGGTCAGTAGGTAAATGTGTAAAAAAATGCACACCTATCTCGTAAAACTTTTCTAAGATGTGTGCTTATTTTGGATATTTCCTCAATCAGATAATTAATAACTAATTAATTAAACTAAACCTTTATTCAAAGTCAACCAAGAATGGTGATATTTAAATTACAAAAGAGCAGTTGTATTTAGGCAGCATCGCGTTCATTGTTCAAAACATTGAACAAATTGCTATAATTATTGTTTTATTTTGAAATCTGATTTACAATATAAAATTAACTTTTTTTTTCTTTAACTTTATTTATTTATTTATATTGTATTCTACTAATTTGTGTTAAATTAGAGATTTGATTTAATTTTTATTTATTTATTTATTGTGTAAGTTTATTTTATTTATTTTATTTTAATTTAATTAAATTATTTGTTTTGTGCATTATTAGAGGCACTGCTGCAAATCCGCTATATTCCTGGAGAAATCCTGAATATATAGCTAAGCAGTGACCTTTTTATCAATAGAATAATTGAAAATGAACCAAATGTATAAAACTGTAAAAGTCTGTTGATGAAAAAATGTTTTTTATTTTATTTTTATTATTTATTATTATTATATATTTTCGTATCAGTGTTGAACCGGTGGATGCAATTTTTAGCCAAAGCTTGTTTTTAATTGTTTGTCTAGTTTGTAGTTGAAGAGTGGAAGATACTCTCAGTATCGCCCTGGTGTAAGACCACCATTCAGAATTGAAACGTTGCTTGAAATGGCATTAGCCGTGTTTGGTGACCAGATCTGAATAGCCAGCTACCTCCCCACCTTCCTCTTCCCTATCTCCTTCCCCTCCCCACTACCTTAAGCCTTGCAACATACCCCAATTGAGGATGCCATAGTCTCACTGGCTTCAGACGGAAGCAGATGGAACTCTTGTGCGGTATTCATATAAAAAATAAAAAAGTAAGATTTTAGAAATATATTGTGTGTACAGCGCTTTTGAGGTGATTTTCCACAAAAACGGCGCTATGCAAATCATCAAAATATTATTGTTATTATTGCGTTTTCAATTCGATAAATTAATCTGAACATACGTGTATCTTACTGAGACGGGTTCGCCGCTGACAAGGAGCAAACCTCCTTAGAACAGTAAGTGAAACAAAGCGTGTTAGGGATTGCTAACAAGTAACAAGTTTGTAAATAATTTGATCGCCCGGCCGCGTGACGGAGCATTGCCTGAAACATTCAGAGCGGCATGGCGTGGCAGTCTAGTTAGTTTTGTAACAAATGAAACCTGTATTTCCCAAAACACCTTCTTCCAAAGATTGTGTGCTTGGAGTTGATGCTGGGCCGGGAGGTGGTGCCGAGGGGGTGGTGCCGGAGGGCGGCACAGGGGGTTGGGGGCGGAGGCGGGGGCGGGGAGGGTCCATGGGCGGCTGGGGACGCCCGCTCCTGACGCAATCCCCTTACTGCTAAATGTAACACAATACAACGCGCCAGTGGCGTAAGTTTTTGGAACACGTCTGCAGTAATACCTGAATTTTCTTTCAAGACGTTAATTTAATAAATTTACGGAAGATCGACTGATTTGTAAGTAAAATAGGTTGACTGCCAATTACAACAGTGAACCAGCGACCAAGTGAAGAGAAAACGTTATTTTGTAAACAAACGTATAATATATCAAATGAAAAAAACACGCTTTGTAAAACACCACTTTTTATTTAAATTAATATTTAACAGCCAACCAGGTTTCGCTCAGCTCAAGCTTCATTAGGGCTTATTATATCAACTATAGATAATTACATACATACAAAAATGGTGTTTTACAAAGTGTGTTTATATAAGGTCACACAGTATTTACTTACTTCGATAAAACGTATAATAGATTAATTTTTAAGATGTGTTAAAATGATGCGTGATATAGTTATTTCTAAGAAATGTTGAATTTCTCGTAGTTTTTAAACAAATTATCACACAAAATTGTCGCTAAACTGTATTGCATTAAATTTACTAAACTACGAAAAAATGCTCGAGTATTTTCAGGATAATACAGTCCTAAAAAACAGAATTTATTTGCTAATTGTTAGTTATGGTAAAGCCAAAAAGCGAAACCATGAAATCACGTCACGTGTATTATACATACATGCTTACTAATTAAAGAGCTGAAAGGCAGAATTTCTCGAAACGTAGCATTTCTCAATCAGCTGTCAAAATCAGAAGGCAAAGAGAGAATTATAATTCAGGTTATATTATAAATTATTAATATTAAACAGACGACCATTCGTTACATTATTTGGGAAGCGGATGAAACAAAACATGGTTAAATTTATAAGTTAATTAAATGTTAAGTAAAGTTTATTTGTTATTTTTCTTCACATTTCTTCAATATTCTATTTTGACGCTATTCTGTTTTGTCATGGAACCGTTCCATTTCTGTAGGTAGGTTGTATATTTTCCATCCCCGAGATTTCCAACCCCATGTCGCTGCGCTCCTGGGTCCGTCCTCCCGCGCGGTACCTTTTTATCGTGTATGGATAAATTCATAATGTATCACGTCCACGCTATATTGTTGAGTGTCTGGGAATACCCTCGCACGGCAGTACGGAGCGCTTCGCGGGTATGGGGTAGCTTCCTTCTACAGCCTTTCCACTGCTTTCCACTGCCTTCTAGCACCCCCTCCGGCCACTTGTGAGCTCTGGAGGACTCTCAAGATTACTCCGCGGTTCTGATTTCAACATCCGCAAAAAGTCAATTTGGTATTCAATTTATTTACACATACTTGGAGTTGAAGGTGGTAACTTCAAGTACGGTAGTGGGAGTATGTTTTATTAATACAATATTGTCAGTTTTCTCACACAATATTATCAATTGTTTAGTGCATATATTATGTAACCCCACAGTTAATTTGTTGCAATCGGATTTACAAGTTATTAAAAATTTCGATGAAGAAGTTTTGCTTTTCGTATGTCTGTAAATTTGTTTGTACGTTTCGTTTCTTGGTGATGGTGACTTTTAGAATACATCATTTGAATTTCACTTATCTTTTCTTGATTGAATAAAGTAGAACCTTGGAAGTGGAAAATAACTCACTTCCTGACATCCTATCGAGCTGAAACATAGTGCATTCTATCGTTCTATCTGTTTGGTGGCAATCACGCACACACACGCAGGCATACAATGAAACTACAGTAGTTAACATTCCAAAAAATGTCGCCTTATGCAACCGGGATTTGGCTCAGTTGGTAGCGTGGTTGGCTCCGGTTCCTCGGAAGGGAGGTTCAATTTTTTTTTAACTTTTAAAAGATATTTGTATTATTGTAACTAAACATTCTATTTCACGGAATGTTTTTTTAACGGTTCAGTAAAGATTCTTTTTTCAAATTATAAATCTTCGTGTTTTTTGTATTTTCTTATTCTCTTTTTTATTTATTTTAAAGTAAGTACCTACCTCCCTACCTGCTTATAGAATGTTTTAATTAAATAATTTTAATTGAGATGGTGACGTTTCTTTGAACACACTGTATAATTCCTTATTTGAAATTTTAAAATGTTACGTAATAAAATTAGTAGGTATCTCAATACCTGCTTACAAATCTTATGATTCCATAAGAAATTTTGGTTATGATTTATTAAATAAGAGAAAATTTGATATATTCTGCTTTGAACGAGAATTCTACTGTTCACAGAAGACTAAAATAGTCCCAGCGAGAGTTCGTTCTGACGACTTCGACGGTCATCCCCTTCCTTCTCATGCGTCTATTTTAAACCAAAAATTCAGAACACACTTGAAGGATGACGCCACCCACGATCTCTCGCTGCGAGTAGTATAGTTTTACTTACACAAATTTGTGGTGGTTATCGAATTAAATATTTTATCATGACAAAATTTTAAAAATAAAATTGGTATATTGAAGATGCCTCATCGTGATAGGCCGAAAAACGCCCATTTTGAATAATTTTAATGCTCTTTATATTACATTAAAATCTTTTGTTTTTGCCATTGGCCAAAATGTTATTTTGAAGACAATTTTTTAAGGACGACTTAAAATTTGGCTCAACAAGAAAGCTGTAATTCCAATTATCGGATTACGTCGCCAAATGTCAAACTTTCAAACTTGATTAAGTCGACTGGGTAATTTCGGAATCCCCTGGCAATATTCAGTTGGTGGGACATTTAATTGTCAAAAACCCACAATGAGATTCGCAAACTCTCACTTTATCTGGAAAGTTTTATTTCTCCATTGGTAAACTGGAGATATTCCCTTTGCGAGGGAAGTTCCGCCCGCCGCGCCGCCCTCGAGGTGGTGGCGGCCAGGGAAAGCTCTGGCTGGAGAGGCGACTAAACAACATGTCTGATTAGTATCATAATTAGCGGAAAACAGATTAAGCTTTACTGGAATATTTAAAAAAAATAAAAGTTCCGCCTACTTTGTTCATTTCTGTCACTTTTAGAGTTTGCATTCCCGCATCTCACAATAACGTAGCATTGTTACTATTGTGAGATGCTGGATTGCGGGATTTTTGCGGGATTTTTGAGGGATTTTAGCGTGCGGGATTTGCAGGATTTTGAAATTGAAAAAATACTAAATTTACACCAAAAACATGCGGAAACTTCAAACCTAGAATCGATTTTGAAGAAAGAGATGTCCGTTTGCGAGAGAGAACCTTCAGTTAGCACACACCTTCTTGAAGGCAGTCTCACCAACTTGTGCAGAATCTGAGATTATTCTAGCGTTTTCCGCTGCTGGGCCTTTGTAAACAAATGTACAATCACGTAATGATTATAGGACTCTCCTTAGTTTTTATTTTTACGATTTTTTTATTTGTATCAAAACAAAATACTTATTATCTCTTTATAATATTACTAGTATCCACCAAAAATGATTGATTCAAAAAGATCTTTTAAAAGACTTTCTATGTTAAATTTTCAATGTATTTTATATAATATACTCGCATCAGTGATAAATTGATACCAAATAATAAACACCAAAGATGATTGATTCGAAAAGACCTCTTAAAAGACTTTCTATGTTACCTTTTCAATGTATTATTTTATAATATTCTAGCATCTATGATAATAGATACCAAATAATAAACAATGTTGATTTGATACCAAATAATAATCAATGTTGGTTGTGGGATCCCGCGGGATTTCTAATTTATTTACCGCAATCCCGCAAGATTAGAATAAGTTGCGGGATTTGCAAACCCTATTTACCGTAGACAATAAACGATATTTACCGTAGAAACCCTATTTACTGTAGACAATAAATAATATTTTCATCAGCCATATTGTAAAGTCTTGAAAGTTTATTTCAGAAAAGTTCCTTCCACTATTCGGTATATAAAAATCAAGATAGTGATTTATTTTGTATGAAAGCGCTGGAGAATACTTGCTGGTAGTTCGTTCTTTCTGTTATTCATAATGTACTTCATTGAGACTTCAATACAGCACCGCGGTGCAATAAATTTCCTCGGCACTGCCGTGCTATTAAATATTGAGCTGGAATTTGTGCATTGTTAATAATAATAAACTAAAGAGAATACTCGTAGGTATGTTTTACAAACTGAAAAGCGTTTGTTGAAGTGAAAACCGCTACACCATAACTCGATGAAAAGAAAAATAGCAACACTAAAAAGAGAACACTTACCTACATCTATGGGATTTAGAATTAGATATATGTAATATACGAAAACACAACTATAATATACGAATGAGATAGTAAAATTGGTCTCCTCTTTGTGCGGTGCTTCATAGCCTCCCCATTCTTCTCTACTTTAGGTCTCTGGTTTTGAAGTGAAACTTCTTTAGCACCGTTGTGATTTGAAACTCGATGAAACGGAAACGGGTGGCACTAAAAAGAGACAAACACATACATCTACCGGATTTAGCCTCGAGAGAATGAGATAGAATGAAACCTTACATAATTAAGTATCTGCGAAGCGTCGCGCTCTGTCAAGTTGATTATAAACTGACTTTTCAAGGCTCCTATTGGTTGAGATTGTGTGGGTGAACGTTTCACTTCTACCGCGTATGAACTGCACATGATTTTATTTTTGTTATTGTAATTGTTATGTTAAAATATGGTTAGATTATACGTGAACTGTACAAACTTTTAAACATTTTTACAAAATTTTCAACGTTAAGTCCCCTCTGAAACTATCTGAAGATTACTTGGCATTAATTTGATCTTGCAGACGAAGGCGACATCTTGACCTGGTCATTGTTATAACTTTATAAAGTAACTTCTGAAAGACGAGTTCTTGATTTGAAGTTGGAGACGAGACGATGTCTTGACCTAATCATCGTTAGTGTGTAAGTAAGATGCATAGTGAGTTTTACGATGACCTCTGCGGCCCGGGACATTTGACACGTCTCGGGGCGTGTATAATAAACATAAACATTTTATGTCACAATTTTGAACCTTTCAAATATGAATGTCCCCACGGCCGAAATGGCGCACATGTCAGCTAGATAAAAAAGGCCATTTGTGGATTAGTCCGGCCTGTTATGCGAAATCTCAGTTTGTTGGCGTAGTACAAGAATATGAGGTCCTAGCTAGACTACCAGATAAGTAATGAATTTCTTTTTTTAAATTCCTAAATTAGAGAGCTAACGTTATTTCTGGCTAGATGTAATGGAATTCAAACATTAAACCCATACAATCTGCTTCCGAAAAGGTTCTTAAATAATAATAATATGTATTATATTATATGGAAGTAATTTTCTTTCTAATCTAATCACACTAATAATAAAAACACAAAGAGAATTTATAAAGTTATTTGTGCAACCGACACTAGAACGCGGGAACTTCCCAAACCGAATGTTCTTTCCAACTGATCTATGGTACCGATACCAGCCTTCAAAGATACCATTATATCTAAGTTTAATCTTTAAAAATGTTGCCACATTTTTCGCAACAGGTTTTCGTGTAAAGTATTTTTTCTTCACACTTTCAAAGAAAGAACACACCGCGGCTTGATATTTTGTCGCTTAACGGTTTCAATATGCATATATTTTAATTAACCTAACCTAACCTAACCTAAACATTATTTGTTAGGAGCGCTTTTGAGTGACGCGTTATAAAGCATCTTCCGGTTTCCGCAATCAATTATCCAATTGCTTACAATTTGTTGAGAGATCGATTTCATAACAAACAGATAATTGCAGACAGACACGTAGAGAACATTTTCTCATGCCCCATTATTAAAAAGGATTCGCTTAGATCTGATCTGATTTGAATCTGTTTTGAAGGAAAATATTCAGGCATTAGACGCGTTACATTTCCCAACAGATCAGTGGTCATTTTTATTAATACATATCGTTTTGAAAAAAACTCCTGATGACCTAAGAACTAACTTCGAGTTAATGGGTCACAAGGACGAAATTCCATCATTTTCGCAATTATTGTCGTTTTTAGAATCACAATCTAAAATTTATGAATCGGTTCAAAAATGAAGCGCCAAAAGCAAAAACGAATCGCTTATTAAATTCTTTTGTCAATACACAAAAGTCAGTGTGCTTAATATGCAAAGGTGGACATTTTATCTCAAAGTGTAACCAATTTTTAAAGCTACAACCACCTGCTAGATTCGACGTTGTGAAGAAATATAAATTGTGTCAGAATTGTCTATCGGCTCAGCACTTCGTTAAGAACTGTTCGTCGCGTTTTAATTGTTTTCATTACCATAAAAATCATCATTCTTTGTTGCATTTTTCTCGTGACGTAAATAGGCAAGTACAGGCGTCGAACAGCAACAATTTCGATAATACTTCTAGACAAGAAGTACTCGATTCGCCACCTGAGACAATCGACCCAATCGTATCGGCCATCGCGGCAACCACACCTCATTCGGAGAGGCTTAACGTACGCGATTAAACTTAAACATACGCGTTTAAAATTTACAAAACTCTAATGTAGAAATACCTAACAGAACAGAGGTACGCATAATACATATTAGCACAACAAATACTTTACTTTATTTAAATGAAGACAATATTAGCGAAACTCAATCGAAAATCTGGAGACAGAAAAACAGAAAAGATATTGGCTCCGCTGGGACACGAACCCAGGACCCTTTGCTTATATAGCAAGAGCTCTACCGATTGAGCTACGGAACCCATATAAATTCGGTCACTTTTAACTGTATCATACTTCGACTAAGAACTACCAACATTATCTTCATTTTCTTAACGCACATATTATTTGGCTGCTATCTTTATATATGATTGCAAGATTCAACTCGAACTAAATGCAATCTAGATAGTGTCTGGATAATTTTTTATCCATTTTTAATACGCGACATCTATTGAATTTTCTGCAAGTCTAGGATGAATATTTATTTTTAATTTTTTAAACTTTATGAGTAAAATCTCAAATTATAATATTTAATTATTTTTTTTTTTTACAGTGAATACCGCACAAGAATCTCAACTGTTCCCGTCTGGAGCCAGTGAGACTATGGCATCCCCAATTGGGGTATGTTGTGAGGCTGAAGGTAGTGGGGAGGGGAAGGAGGTAGGGAAGAGGAAGGTTCAGATTTGGTCACTAAACACGGCTAAAGCCATTTTCAAGCAACGTTTCAATTCTGAATGGTGGTCTTACACCAGGGCGATACTAATAGAATCTTCCACTCTGAATGAAGACAATATTAACGAAACTCAATCGAAAATCTGGAGACAGAAAAATCAGAAAAGGTATTGGCTCCGCTGGGACACGATGTAAGCAAAGGGTCCTGGGTTCGTGTCCCAGCGGAGCCAATATCTTATCTGATTTTTCTGTTAAAGTTTAAAAAATTAAAAATAAATACTTTACTCATTTTACAAACATAATACAGAAACATTTCAGTTATATTGAAAACTAATTATTTTTGATTTGATGTAGGACGGAGAGACTGGCAATAATATTACCTATAACATTTGTATAGCGCAAACTAGTGTTATTTCACTTCAAGTGCGCTCCTAGACCTAGCCCTCTCAGACTTGAATTAAAACTGGCAGTGATAAAAAATATTAATTATTCGTTTTTTTTTCAACATCCACTTATTGCCACTATTTTAGAAAGAACATTGAGTAACACTGAAAATGAAAAATCACGCACTGTGTTATTAATTAAAAAATATATACAAAAATTAAGCAATAATACCGTCAAAACTTCCATCAAACGTATTTTAAATGACACGTTTCAAAATGTTCAAAGCTCTCTTTGGAAGCCGAGTGTTTTAATTGTGGTTCATCGATATGCCTGCAAAACGATGGAATAATGTGTTCTGAAAAATGTGCGCAAGAATAATTTTAAATATTTTTTTGTCATAATTCCTTACTTAAACCGCCGAAAAGTGTTTTCCTTTCATTTCTAAAACAGATAAAACATAAGCATTTTGTGTAAACTTTTCAGACTATCATTTACATAGAATGAGGTAGTCTCCATATTTCTTGTACAAAAATATACATTTTGAGAGCCGAATATGGGTCCGTCGCGTCGCCCCGGGAACTATCTATTGGATAACCAAAACCCCCGCCGTAGTGGTATTGCTACGTTTGGTGACTTAGCAGGGGTGCCCGGATTCATGGCGTGAGGTTTGTCTAGATCTTGGCGGCATATGCGTTTGCCCACCTACTGCGTGGTGAGCCGGATCGGGAGAGACTTGTTAAGGGAGACCTTTTGACCTCTCTAGCCGGACTCTCTCGACCTATCGCCTTGCACCGTAGTGGGAAGGAGGATTGTACATATTGACCCGTTGATTCCTACCCACCAATCATACCATTTTCCTTCCCTTCCTTTCTATAAAAAGACCCTCCACCCAGCTTCCCCAAAGGTGACTGGAGGACTCCTTGTGGAGAAAATGTTAAAAAAACTACCGCCTGAACGAGATTATGGAATCAAACGGAAAAAGCCAGTATTGCCAGCTACTGTAAAACGAAAACATCCATCTTTTATTGGCTTTAAGCAGGGATGAAAAAAATAAAGAGATTTATGTATTTTCAAATATACGTACGGTACCAAAGGGTTAAAAACATTCTCCGAATAGGTTCTACAAGATACACCATCCTTTTCATAAACCGATAGAAATTTCTTGGTGGCTTCATCGTACAGGTACTAAGTGAGATCAAGTTTTTCCTGCAATTGTTCAAATGTTAATAAAATTAATTTCGTCGTCATATTATGTCAGGGGCCTAGAAGTAGAAATGCCTTGTGAACTGGCAACATAATGATATTAAACATAACTATCTAGATTTGCAAAAAGACTAAGCCTTCACAAGTCCTTAAAAATAGCAAGAGCCTTAATCTTCTTCCATTAGAGAAACTCAATTTCCTCAAAGAACAATAGTTTTTTTATGAGCGAGTACATTGAGGAATCTCTCTTGCGAGTTGGGGGTAGTTGTGTATAGTTTGTTCTCCGGCCTGGGGATTGGGGAATACCCGCCGCACCGGTTGGTGAAATAGTTTTATGACTGTTAGTTTATTATACACATTTTTCGCGATTACTTTTGTCGGTTTTACGGCCCGGACGGTGGCTGGCTAAAGTTTTTACTGCGCTCAGAACTTGATGCGGATTATCGCTATGATCATCTTCTCACACTTCTGTGCTCCTGGTACCGGAATGCTCATAAAAACACTTTATTTGATTCAATTGAATACGTGTAGACATGCCAAACTTTAATACCGGCATGAACATGGTACGATCAATTCACGCGCAGTTACTGACTTTACAATGAACGTAAGCGAAAGAGAAAGATGCGTAAAAACATACGTGCGACGCGAGCGGCATGCTACTTTTCTTTTCTTTTATTTCTGATCAACGTCAGGCCGATCTTAATGTTTGGCCTGTACTACACCGGCATTTTAATTATTATTTTGAAATATTTTGTACAATATTTCTTTTGAGACTTGTATGGTTCTTATTAAACGGTTTTAGATATCTTTTTTTACATTGACTCCATGCCATGTGAAGGTTTTATTTAAGTAAAATAAGAAGTGGAAGTTTTGGAGGGAAAAATATATGAGGAGTGGTAGGTAGGAATCTGAGTGTCAGGGTGCCCTGGAATGGCGGACGTTTGAATCCATCTCTCCCATTACGTTGCACAGCGACGGGTCGAGGGAGTCCGGCTGGAAAAGTCAGAGGTCTCCCTCAACCGACCTCTCCCAATCCGGACCGCCACGCATTTTGTAAGTAGATGTGTAGGTACTCGAGTGAAGGCTGGTGATTGAATGTAGAAAAGCGAGATTGCGTGATAAAATAAACCTTTAATAAGTTCCCACAATAATTATAATTCGTAAGCATACAAACAAGGTCAGCGTAACAGTTTTACGATATTAAATAGTACACACTGGGTCAAGGTTGATTGCGGATAGACGAGGCGACTGCTCGGTAAGTTGAACGAATACTCATACTTTCGTTGTTGCTGGGCGCCTTTTATATGGCCAGACGAGTGGAGTATTAGTGGTAAATCGTCACTCGGCGAGTTGCTCGAAAGCGCTGGAACTGTGCATTTCAAGCGTACAATGGTTCGTACCTTTTCTGGAATGTGTGAGAGGTAGGTAGGTCCGCGGCTCTGTTCCGATGAACTAGGTACCTACTGTTCGGTCGCGTACCGTCCATGCCAGACGGCTGACGAGAGCTCTAGTAATTTCGCTTGCATATATTTGAACACAGGCGCCGCTTCTGGAAACATCGATACGTTTCGGGTGCAATCCAAAGCGTGACGTAGCAACAATGCGTGGTTGCTACAGATGCATCCGCTGCCAAGACCTTGACAGCTGTCACCCATATGAACCCGGGCACTCCTAAGTTACCAAACGTAGTGAACCATTTGATTATAAGATTTACATAGACGCGTGTACGAGTTCAGTATACGCTGTGCATGAACGTATGAGAAAAGCTTTAAGATGTTGAAATATTTAATGGAAATATGGGAAAACATATCACGTATATCGTATATCAAGGACTTACAAATAATATTGAATAAAGTATTCCACCAAATAAGCGTTTCAAGAACGAACTTTCTTCGAACCAGAAAACGGTATGAACATAACATAAGCTTTCTAATATAATCTACAAAATCCAAAATGGATTTATAAACATCAACGCATCATTTATAAACAGTGCATGAATATTACAAAAGGCAACACAATAAATTATGCACCCATTCAGTAAAGACTGAATCTGGTAAAAGAAGCATTGTCCATGATAGTGTCCAGTGTACAGTACCCATATACAATCTACATTCAGATAGCTGAAAATAGTAAAATTGAAAAAACATATTTAATATTAAGATTACTGAACAAAATCAAAATGTACATAGTAAGAATAAGATGTTACTTAGGCTAGGCTTGTTGAAAGTAGTTCGATAAGTCGATATTTTTGAGCGATACTTAATGTTTCGATATAAAATTCACAGTGTATCGAAAACGTCTAAGTAAAAAAAAAATATTTTTCAGACCTCAAAACAAAAATAAAATTACAATTAAAAAATTCTTTATCGTTGTTCTTGATTTCAGATAATTATTATTTGATTTATTAGAATTAACGTCTGTTGATTGAGTAGTGTGAGATGATTGAGCTAGATTAGGCTAACTATACTAGATTTTTAGAGCGCCAATATTCTCTTTCAAATCGTACCGATATGTATCGATATTTTTTTATTGAAAAAATCAACATCGATATCGAAACTTTTTGGCACCTCCGACATCCCTCTTAGCTTAGGCAGTAAATATTTATTTATCTATATAAGGTATGTTTGCATTACATTATTCGATGCCTGTCTCACTAGGGTATACCTGTCTTGAGACAAATATTAAGATATTTTGATGTGTAATTAGTGAAGTTTGTAGTGAGATATGCATTGTTTTAAGGTAATTTGTATTTTATCAATCATTCTCTTTAAAGGTTGCCTCGTAGGAAGTTACACTTCTATGAGAGTTTTGTTTAAGTGATAACTTAAAATTTTTAATTTTATTTTCTTTAGTTAGTTTCTTTCTTGTTTTCTTCGTATTTTATTTATTTAATGCTTTGGTTTTCGGTGTTAACTTATATACTTCATGCCTTGTTTCAATCCCTTTTCATGCAGTTCATCTCGACTTTCCGCGGTCTGCCACTAAATCCCTTCCACAAGGGCATGCAAAGAAATTCTTTCAACAAGTTCAGTTGTTCAACCCATAGCAGTCTTTGTTACCTACAAAATTCAAAAAATGTCATCTGCTCAATTAGATTTTCGATTTTGTAGTTCGTTTTAATTCTCTGATCCTTCTTGTAGAAGATTTTTTTATTTTGTTCTGTTAATTTTAGGGTTAGGCACCATATCTCTCAACTGATGGTCTTATTTTAGACGTGTTTGGTGACTAGCCATGTACCTCTCCACCTTCCTCTTTCTAATCTCTTTCCCCTCCCCACTACCTTCAGCCTCCCTACATACCCCATTGGGGAATGCCTTAGTCTCACTGGTTCCAGACGGTTGGGAGCAGTTGGGACTCATGTACGGTATTCACATTAAAAAAAATATATATATATATATATATATATTTATATATAAATGCATCATTTGAAATCGAGAATACGGGCAAACAATTGAGAGTGGTATTAAATATTAAAATCGGATAAAGTCAATTGTATTCCACATTTAGGAGTGGCTGTGTTAAAAGCGGTGACAGTGAAATGCAATGGTGTACCTAAAATTCCTAACAGCTCACAGAGCGTTTGGCAGTGGTGAGGTATTTTCAGTACATGCAAATTGTGACTCCTGTGCAGCGGCCGCGGTTAGACCCGTTAGCAGGGCCCATCGCAATGCACTAAATATTTAAGGACCCCCTTTTTGTGATGCACTTCCTACCGGACGATGGCGATGCAGCCGTGCACTCTGTCACACTGTTCGTTTATTTCTCCGCTCATTGGCACGTGCTAACTTTCAACCATTGCAAAGCTTTTTTAAATTGCAATTTCATATAAAATGTTATTTTCTTTACTTAAAAATCCCCAATTATTAAAACGGAAAAAATCAAAAAAACCTTCACTCATTCGCAAAAACAGAGAATTCGTCGAAACTTTACAAGTACTCATTAACGACAGAATGAAGACATGAAGTTAAACATGGGTAGCATATATAGTTTTATCTCAGAACATATAGGTACAAAAGATAGAATGAAAGGTGTTTAAAAATGTGTTGGTACTCGTATATTAAAAATTGCTTGTGCAAAATAATGCCAGTGATAAGGTATAAACTATTTTCATTATCATGGATTTTTTTTAGTTCAGTAAGTGAAATTGCAAGTTCCATGATCTGCATTTTAACCCCTCAAGCATCGAAATGACATTACGAGCTAACAACATCATGTTCCATCAGAGCCTCTGAAGGACCGGGGCGTCCGTATATTATAATAGTATTTTTACCTTTTTTTCAACAACGCGGAAATTTATTATTTGTTCTTCGTTGGAAAAAAAATAAAATTATTCTTCTCAGTTTGTCATTTTACACTTGATTCCATGGATAAAATCAAAAAATGTAAATGTGTATTTATTTATTGTATAAACGGCATAAAAAGTGAAGTGACAGTTTTCTTACTATTTCCCCTGACAAATAGAAACTGTTTTCTAAATTTCGAATCATTTCAAAATTTTGGAAGTTTTTTTGGAAAGTTTTTTGTTAACATTTTCATGTTTGATATTAAAATTTTATTATTTAGAAATATCAACGATTATTTCAAATGCAACAAATCAAAGATCATTTTATCTAGTTTCTAAAATAGTGTTCTTTTGAACGATAACTTCAAAAATAAGAAACGCACAGTTCATTTAAAATACCTCGGAAGCATTTGATAGATCTGTGAAATTTCTCCGTGTCGCTGGGACTAGTGGGTTAAAAATATTTTAAAGACTGAAAGGGTCAAAAGAATCCTTCATATCTGGGTTAAAAGTATGTTAGTAGTTTTTACATTCGGAAGCGACGCATTATTTGTAATAAGTTTTCTGCTTGGAATCTTTACTAAAAAATTCAAAACATTAGAAAAAACGTTGAACCATCGATGCGTTAAAAAAATAACGATTTTTCTATTGCGAACATATTAAACGTAGTAATTACTAATGTTGTGTGCAATTAACCCAAATTAAAACACAGATGCGTGTGCAATTACAAAAGCAATTTCCATGGAAATCACTGACACCAAAAACTGTCAGTCACAGAACTCTATGCACCATTTGCATCGTTGATACCATACGAGTAGATAGTCAGCTGTACAGAGAGCTAGTCTATTTCACAGCCTGAATGTTTAAATCTTCGGCCATAGAGCACTGAAAGGTTCGCCAAATTGCAAAACAATGTTAAATGCCGAGGGTGGGAGACAGTTTTCAGCGCCGCTTTCAGCCGATTGCATATTTATTTCACACTATGGACACTGTGTAAATATTTTAGGGCAGTTTGGAACTATAGCCTGGAGGAGGTATATTGTTATCGGAATGAATATTCTATTTGATATGCTTAATCGGGCATCAGCGGGAAGGATGAATGCATCAAAAGTTTTTCAATGAATTTCCATAGTGGTTATTATTTCCACAGTAGTTAGTTATATATATACCTTGACTAGCAGTTTAATGGGTTGAGTTCGATACCTACTCACAGTACCTACTTAGTGAAAAGGTATGTAGGTAGCTTCTTTAAAAAAAATTTATAAATGATAGAACGATAAAAAACAAAAGACATGCAAACCTTATTACATAGTTTCATTCTAATTTTTTTTCCAATTTTCGTCAAATTAACTCAAATTCTAGAACACTTTTATAATTTTTCAATTGCAGCACTCTCAGCATCACAGGTATTTCAAATATAAAACATTGCTTTAGCCATTTTTTTTACATTAACTTCACACAGAAGACGCTGAGGAAAATAATTTCCCTCGGGATCTATGTCATCTGATATGCTGTGTGGAGGGTCTTTTTGGGGAGAGGAAGGAATGAACATTGGTATTGTAGGAAGGAGGAAACACAGGGGCCGAGCTGTTCAACTCAAGAACGAGTCGAAAAAGTCACCCGTTCTCATGTGACATGTGTCTACCGTGTACAAGTATTGAGCGCGCTTTTGGCGTGTTTTTTTTTATTTTTTTACAGTGAATACCGCACAAGAATCTCAACTGCTCCCGTCTGGAGCCAGTGAGACTATGGCATCCCCAATTGAGGTATGTTGTGAGGCTGAAGGTAGTGGGGAGGGGAAGGAGGTGGGGAAGAGGAAGGTTGGGAAGTACCTGGCTATTCAGATCTGGTCACTAAACACGGCTAAAGCCATTTTCAAGCAACGTTTCAATTCTGAATGGTGGTCTTACACCAGGGCGATACTGATAGTATCTTCCACTCTGGAACATGCCGCAAATATACTATATATTATTTTAAATGAATTAATTGTGAAATAACACAAATTAATTAAATAAAATTTATAAGCGCATGCCGGGTTCGAACCCGCGACCTCCGGATTGTGAGTCAAGAGTCTTACCCACTGGACTAAGGAGGTCGTGTTTCCCGACTATGCACCGGTTCCGAAGGAATCAATGACCCTAGTTCCTCGGAACATTTTCCATTGAAATACCGGTAGAACAAAGATAGTATTCCCACCCGACCCCTGTGCTAAAGATTGAAATCCGTTCGTTAAGGTAGGAGAATCTATCAAACGGACCGCCCGTTTCTGTACGGAGTCGAAGGTTTTTTCCAGGTATTTTGGAGCTCCAGACCAGAGATGGCTACCAAATTCAACCGTGGGGTGCTCTTGCGATTTGTACAGGGTCAGCAGTTATGTACTTTCAAAGTATCTGCGTGGAAACAGTACGTCCAGTTTTTGGGCTGCTAATATAACTCTGGCTTCGATGGAGCCCCCATACCTGATCTGGTCAATTATAGTTACACCAAGCATATCAACCTGACCTGTTCGGAAGATTGCTTCCGTTGAAGGAGACTAGATGTTCATTTCGATCCCTTTTAGATGTAATCAGACATGATTAGGTCTTTGAAATATTAAATTCAACGAAATTATTTTTACCCCAAGAAAAACACACTCGAGGTTACCGTCTATTCTTTGCTTCAAAGACTTCCGAGCCATTGGAGTTTGTGTGCCCTTTGGGGGCTTGTCGAACAAAAAGAGATGACAGTACAGTCCATGATGGACTGTACTGTCATCTCTTTTGGCAACAATGATTTGGTGCACATAACAAAAGGTCATTGAGGTGTAACAAAAACAAAGCTGGAGACAGAACCAATCTTTGGTGACCTAATGTGAATAAACGTGAACTTTACAACCTTCCACTCCCCATCCTCTCCCTACGTTATTCAGCCTCACAATATAATATCCTGTTTGGGATTACCAAATCAAAGCCTCAGCATCGAGTCGAACAGTTAAATATCTATAATATTCAACAAAACTTTACCGAGGCTCAAAAATGGATCAAGACTTTTTTTAAATAAGCAAAGGAGTTCGAACAATGTTCGATCAGATTGTATTTACTACTAGGACCATCCGATTATACTACCATTGCTCCTCGTGGCTTTGTCCAGACGATGTCCTTTTCCTCTCCCAACCAAATGTCACCTATCCCGGAAACTTTAAACATAATTAGCACCAAAAGCGAAAGCCTCTCCTAGAATTCGAATCCTATCAGAGTTCAACCTTATTCACGGAATTCGAGTTAATCCAACTGCGAAGGGGCCGAACTCGAAATTAAAATGAAATGTTTTTATTCCTTAAAATGGTATCATTTTATATTATTTATACCTTATTTATTATCTTTATCTTATTTTGATTAGATCTGATATTAAATTGCCACATTACTTAAGAATGATCACAGACTCGGCGGAATTTAGGGGAATTTAGGCTAAACTTAAAACTCACCTTTTCAGACAGTCGTATCCATAAAATCAAAAATCCTTCACATTCAATGCCTGTCACTGTAAATAACTAATTTATAATAACCTATTCGTAAGCGTTTATAAAGGTCATTTCATGAACATTCTCCAGCCCTAAAGTATCCTAAATTCTCAAGTCTTTCAAAATAAATATCAACTCAACTTTTGCCACTAATCTTTTCGTAAATGTAATACTAATCGTGATGGGGGAAGCAAATGTAAAATCGTGCAATTTCCAGTGTTTTAAATAAAATGTCTTCCGCATGCAAAGCCATATCTTCTCAAAACATAAACTTTCTAATTAAAGTGTGTTTATCGAAAGTGACCTGTCAGGTAAGTATGTTTCTGTATCCATTTGAAAATAGTAGAATTAGATAGAACCTAAGAATTCTTAATTAATTGTACAGCGCCCTTGAAGTGATTTTTCACAAAAACGGCGCTCTACAAATTATCCAATTATTATTATTATTATTAAATAAGGGTAATAATCTTGGTCTCAAGTTCGGAGTAAATGATATTCTCATTACCGCCTTGGTGTAAGACCGCCATTCGGAATTGAAACGTTGCTTGAAACGGGCTTTAGGAGGTTGCGGGTTCAACTAGCTTTAGCTGTATTTGGTGACCAGATCTGAGTAGCCAGGTACTTCCCCACATTCCTCTCTTCATCTCCTTATCCTTCCCATTATCTTCAACCTCATAACATACCCCAATTTTGGATGCCATAGTCTCACTGGCTCCAGACGAGCGCAGCTAGGACTCTTGTGTGGTATTCAATAAAAAAATTTAAAAAAATAAATTTAGGGATTATCCTCCACAGTGGAAGAAACTTTCAGTATCGCCCTGGCCGCGTTTGTTGACCAAATCTGAATTGCAGACATTTCCCCCACCTCCCCTTTCCCATCTCCTTCCCCTCCCCCTTACCTTCAGCCTTACAACATACCATAATTGGGGACGCCACAGTTTCACTGGACGGGAGCAGTTGGGACTCTTGTGCGGTATTCACATTAAAAAATAATGAAAAATTTATTTTTATTTCATTTCAGTCTTTGTGATGTTCTTTCTGACTTCTGAACCATTGTGTTGCAGGTTTTTATTGATATTAAGCCAGTATTAACAATTTTATATTTTAAACTTATGCCCGCAAATTTCACAATTATGCCTTCAATCTATTAGACAATATTATTTAACATTTTTTAAATATTTATGTTGATTTATTTATTAAAAAATTAGGACTTCTGTCAAAAATTAAAACAAAATAAATACAGAATTACTTATAAATTAATCAAGTTAAAATAATTTTGGTTGGGACCTACTTTATCAATTGTCTGAATTGTTCCCAAAATTAGTTCCAATTTTTAAAACGACACTTAAATTCAAAGCAAATCCACGTTCAAGAGTTCATCGAAACGTAGTAACATATAGAATCACAAACTAAATTAGGATACTTTTGAATGTAGCTATAACTTTATGGTTATCCATTATAAATAAATGAAACAATGTTACTTTTTTTAAACCATTTATATATTTGAGTAAAGCCGACCGGTTTCGGAACGACTTAACGAAACTTTTGCCCTGAAGAAGGAACGGTCGTTCCGAAGCCGGTCGGCTTTACTCAAATATATAAGTGTTTTAAACAAAGTAACATTGTTTCATTTATTTAAATTAGTATATTTTATTTTATACCACGTATATAAAATGAAAACTTTTACAATAACAAAAAATTATCAGGCAAAGTTTCTATAAATACAACAGCTAGTCTGCATGTTTACTATTTATTTATAAACGCAAAATTATTTTTAAACAATGTGGAATTGCACAATTTTTAAAGCCGTAAGGTGCAGCCTGAAATATTTCTGTGTTTTTTTTTTTACCTGTTAGAAACATATAGCTTTGGTGGAATGAGTAGTAGGTAATATAGTTTATTTCCAAGTAGGTAGTAATCTCCCTCGCCACATGTAGGATGTATGTTACACCCTTAGCGCGACAGGCTGCGAGCTGCGGGCGCCCGGCCTTTAATCCGGTTCCGCCAGCGCCCGATCCCGTGGCAACTTTCCCCGCCAAAGCTTTAGGAAAAGCTCCGCGAAGGCCTTATTGCTGTACTGTGTCCATTACCACTCGTTATAAGGGCGACTGCTGTGGGGTGGGTGGGTGGGTGTAGGGGCGGAGGAGGGTCCGGCACAAAACCTGCTCCGTATGCTAAGTGAGAAATTGTGTCCGCCATTTGAGCATGTCTGCTTTAATTGAAACTTTGTGACATTTCGCTGCACTAAAACGATTCGAAATAGTTTTGATTTTGGTGGGTGTTTTATGGGTGGAAAATGGGAAAAGTAATTTTAGAATCGAACAGCACTGTGTTAATATTTTTTTTAGATATTTTAGAGTTCTCAATGAACCGACAATATTTTGCTCCAACTGTCAATTTGTATGCCATAACAGTGTGTATAATAATTAGCATTGGTTAAATTAAGAGGTGTAGGTTAAATTAAGGGATAAACGTTAATCAGATTCAAAATTAAGGGGTAAACGTTCAATAGGTACTCACACCGGATAACTAACTTTTTTTTCATACAAGTTATGCTTGGTAAAGAGATCTAAATTACGTACGAGTGTACTGCCGTGGTAAGTAAAAACACAATGTCTTCAAAAAATTGAAATTAAAATACTTTTTAACTTATTTCCACTTAATTAAAACACTTTTCTTCCTTAAGAGTTTCAAGGAAGACAATGTGTTTTTACTTACCACGGCAGTATGCTCGTAAGTCCTATACTTAAAACGCTTCTTTAAGTAAAATAAAACACTTGATAAATGAAAATATATATTTACTTCTTTAATATTCGTGAATTTACTATGTGGCATAATTTTAAATAAATGATAATAAATCACTTTGATAATTTTAATTAAATATACGGTGTATACAAGGTGATTTGTTTACAATTAATGAAAATAAATGTCTTTGTATACCAACCACATTTTGGAAACAAATCACTCTTTTGATATAAATAAAGGGTTAAAAGTTGTACCTAAAAATTCAATGTGTTTACAAGTAGATAGAGATTTTCGAAATTAGAAAACGGGTTAATAGTAAATAATCTTATTTTTTTTTTAAATAGCCAATTCTTAAAATTATTTTTCACATTAGTACTATTGATAATAATTTATTTTTGTTATTTAAACGTCTTGGTTACTCTTTGATTATATTATATAAGTTTTTAATAGATCCATAAATGCTAATATATATAATAATTTTATTTAGTTTATATAATTGTTTTATTTTTTATTTTACTAATAACTAATTAATCATCACTCATTGTAAATTTTTTGTCAATAGATATTTATTTGTCAATACTTGTTTGTCTATTCATATTTCTGTTAATTTTCATTATACGTTTGTACTAAAGAAGAAACATGTCGATTATTTTGATAAATTAGTAGTGTTAACAAAGATATGTTATTTTCATTTTATTAAAATGACGCCACAAAGTGAATTTGCGATTATTGAAGAAGTAAAATATTTGTATTTTCATTAGCAATAATTTAGATTAACTGGCTTCAATTCTGACTAAAACTATGGTATACTAAAGTGTACGTTACACCATACCTACCAACTTACTGATTTCTTTGGTGAGAAAATATTGAAGGATATGTAACGATTTGCGAATAAAATACTGTATTGTTTGTTCAAGGATATTCAATCAAAAATTTTGTTTTCACCCCTACTCATTTTTTTAACATTTGGTGAATAGAGCATTGTACCTAGTGAATAATATATTTGTTTTTTTTATTATTTTAATTTTAACTTTATGAGTAAAACCTCAAATTGTAATATTTTTAAATAAATGAAGACAATATAAGCGAAACTCAATCGAAAATCTGGAAACAGAAAAATCAGAAAAACATATTGACACCTCTGGGACTCGAACCCAGGACCTCTTGCTAGAGGTGTCAATATGTTTTTCTGATTTTTCTGTTTCCAGATTTTCGATTGAGTTTCGCTTATATTGTCTTCATTTATTTAAAAATATTACAATATATTTGTTCCTTTTTTTCTCTAATAATTATTTGGTACCCTCCGAGAAAATTCACTGCACTGAATCACGGTAACCCCACATCAAATTAAGTTTTTAAAAAGTGTCCGAGAAGTATCTCAGGACGCGGGCGGGTGGTCGTTGGACTGGAGCCTCCTTGCATAAAGGGTCCTGCAATATAAATGAGCACCCGACAATAGCTGATAAAGGTCGCCGAGTAATGGATGAATATTTATACCACTTTTCGTAGGAACTTAAGGCGTAGAGGTGATGGGGTTGCCAGAATGCCAGGTTGCAGAGCCGGCCCGCTCGTCGAGGAAAAGGTGTTTCAAGACCCTTGTCGCTTGTCGCGTGTCACTCAGAGTTATTTGCAATCTACGCCCGAATGGAGATTTTATGAAATTTTCAGCGGACATTTCAACAATATTTTGTGAAGTAATTGATACCGGTTGGTGTTTCACTTAAATATAAAATAAATATGTAGTCAAATGACTAAATAGATAAGAAAAATAGATTTTTAAAACTGATAGTTCATGGTGGAATTAATTATAATCTTATATATAAAAATCTCGTGTCGCGGTGTTTATAGTCGAACTCCTCCGAAACGGCTTGACCGATTTTTATGAAATTTTGTTTGTATATTTAGTAGGTATGAGATAGGTTTTAAAGTATATTTCATACCGCTGGGTGATTAGGGTGTCCCTATCCAGAAGAAAAACTATGTTTCTGACAAAAATTTTGTTTTTGTATTTTTATTTTTATTTTGCATCAAAAAATACCTACAACACCAAATTTTAACCCTCCCACCTCCATCCTCCCATTTTTTAATCGCGATTTTAGTGTTTTTGTATGAACTAATTTAACCGTCTTTCGTAATTCAAACAGAACGAAATTATTTATATTGTTGAATGACAGATGGAGCTACGTCCACCTCATCGAACTTTCATCCATATATGCGCAAGACATTCACGAGAAGCGTCGCGTCATTTTGATATTTCATTCGGCATCATGTTCACGCGTGGGCAAACCATCGAGCTTATTTGTATTGGCTAAAGACGGACTGACAAAAATATCGTACACTCAATTGCTCTTCGAAATTCATGTTGATTTTCTTTATTTCATTTTTCTACTTTAGTTGGTTTTTTTTGTTTTTATCGGCGGTCATCGTCTACAGCGCTCCAATCCTCTTTCTGTCATAGATCCCATCCCCACACACTTACAATATATTCGTTATTTTTTATTTAACAACCAAAATATTCACTAGAAATAATTTATAGCGCAAAACAACGTTTGTCGGGTCAGCTAGTACATTATAATAAAACAAATATGAAACTTACTTCTACTTTAATTTATTTGACCGTCACTGGTTTCAGCTTGTTAAAGACATCTTTAGACTGGTCTTAACCTACGGTTTATACACATAACGTACGGGGGAGGCGGAGAAGGGTGTACAAGGATTTTATTCATTTTTTTGGGTTTTATTACATTTGTTACTAAGTCGTCTTTGACTGTCAAATTTCTAATTATTTTCTTTTTTCCCAGTAGACTTAAGTAGTTCGGTTTTATAGGTTACTTCAATATTGTTCGGGGAATACCTTACAAGAAATATGATTTTTTTTTTTTTTTAATTTCATATATATCCCGTTAAACTACAGTTAATTAGTTTGTCAACAGGATTTTTATTACAACTTTTTACAGATTACAACTTAGACCTTAATTTATACAATAACAATAAACTTACACATTAATAGTAAAATTAAATCGTCTAATACAAATTATTTCTACCTAGTAGCCATGTTTTCAGCAAATATCTGACTCTATTTGGAAATTCGCATTTCTTAATATTACCAGGTAGCATATTATATATTTTAGGCACATTATACTCAAGGGTTCGCTGTCCGTATTTATTATTATGTTTAGGTACAAGCATGCCTTCATTCTTTGTGAACCTAGTATTGTGCCCATGTTCAACTTTCCTCTTATACTCAGAGTCAGATATGTGCTGAATCAATATTTTATACCATAATAAGGCCTGCACCGGCAAAACTGTTAAATTTTGATACAAAAGTGAAATGTTTCGTCTCTGAGAAAAAATATTTTTATTAACTAGTAATTTAACGATAGAATTTTGTATTGATTGTGCGTAATTTAAATTTGTTTTGCAAGAATGTCCCCAAGTGGTTAATCCATATCTTAAAGTTGATTCCGCTAGTGACATGTAAATAATTCTTAAGGTATTCACAGGAACGAAACACTTCAATTTGTATATTCTACCCACTATCGCCCGCAGCCGTTTACAAATTTTGTGTATTTGTATGTCCCATTTAAAGTAGCAATCAACAGTCAGTATAGCAAATAACTAAAGACCTAATTTTATTGTTGGCAAATCAAATTATATTTATGATGTTTTTTTAATTTTTGATTGATGTATTGATTTTTGAAGGGACACATGTTTTGCATTGGAGTAGAAATAATCTTATAATAGTCATTATATAAATAAAATACATATTTTACAAAATACATATTTTTTTTAAATATACATTTTACAAAATATGTATTTTATCCGGTTACGGTCAAATAAATTAAACTGGAAATAAGTTTCATATGTGGTTGGTTATAGTATAAGATAAATAAAGTTTGTAATTTGGTGACCTAGCAGGGTTCATGGGGTCAAGTTTGTTTTAATCTTTGCAGCGGATGGGTCTGCCCACCAACTGTGTAGCAGTCCGGATCTCAAGGGACTGGTTGAGGGAGTCCATTTGATCTCTCCAGTAGGACTCTCTGGAAACATCGCTTTGCACCGCTGTGGGAGGGTTGGATTTATACGTCCGTTACTCCTGGACACACTGACTCTTAGATTCCTACCCACCATACCCACCCCTCATTTTCAGAGAATTCTCTCCTTCCTTATCTAAAAAGATCCTCCACAAAGGATGACTAGGCTCTGAGGGGAATTATTTTCCTCGGGGCCTGGTAGAGCTAATGTAAAAAAAATATATTATACTTCCCGTAATGAGCCGATTTATTCCGACTATATAATATCATATTGCTATGGATTTTAAAATTATTTAAAATAGCTTTAAAATTATGTTAGAAAAATAATCAATTTGTGTCGATGGTCGTCGTTGGATAATATTCGTTAGTTATTAAAACTTTAACGCAACTACTTAAATAGTTTATTGAGAAAATTAGTTTCATTGTTTTAATAAGTTTTTCACTCAATAAGGAACTCCAGTGAAAAATATTCTGGCTTTAAAAAAATATGTTCCTATAGACCAATAAATGTTGATTCTGAATATAATATTAAGTTTTATTTAATAATATTAAACGCAGAGTTTTTAAAAAATTATTAAAAAGTACATTTTTAATCGGGTCGTAAAAACACGCCGTCAAGATGACGTCACTATTCGACGTGTCGTGACTTCACCGTAAAGTCATTGTATGGGAATGTATGATATGACACAAGCCATGCTATTGCTATTTCTAGGGAGAATACTTCGAACCACGAAATTTAAAATGGCGGCAGTAGATCAGCTGATTGCCCGATCCTATACTATTATTTCAGGGGTGATGACGTCACACGATTCACCATACATACGGTGGTTTTCGGGCAGTTTTCGGGGGGTCTTGAAAAATTAAAACTTTGACAATTATTTTAACTATTAAAACTAACTCTAAAAATAAAAATAAAAATGCAGTTATTTAAGTTAGAAGCTCATTATTCATAAAAAAAATTTAAAAAATTGGACTGAAGTTTCCTATTGAAAGTTTCTATGTGATAAAACATAAAGCGTAAAGTACTATAATATATTCATAGCCTTAATAATCAACATAAAGAAGTGCTTGTAAAAGGAGTCAAGCGAAATAAATTATTTCGCGCAAATACTTCCAATAAAGAACAAGTAAAGCAACAATAGTAAGAAAAGCTCTTTTATTATACAGCTGGGAGTTGGAATTAATTCCTTTGGTGGGTCATTTTCATTTGTTCAAAAAATTCCTTCTACGGCTCCCCGGAGATGTATAAAGCAAGCACTTTGTGAAAGACAACCGTTTTCGGGTGAAATTTTGTTTCCTCGGCAAGAGGTACATATAAGTAGGATTTTGGTAGGTATGGGCGCACAATTATTTTGGTCTAAACTCGTGGCACGTTAAAAAAAACTTTCATTTAAAAATAACATATAAAATGTCGCCGCAAAAAAACATAACGCGAAAACGTGGATAGTAAAACATCAAATAATTCTGACAAAAGTAACGCATTTTGAATAATCAACATTGAAGATAAAAGTAGTTGAAATGTGCACGTATAGATTACGAATCGATCCTCAAAATTTTATGGAAAGATAGGTTGACTAAATTTCCAAATATGTCGTCGAATGCGCAAATTTAGAAATTACACCGATGCGAAAACAAAATATCTTGGTCACACATTGATATAGTATAATATCTCTATGGGCCAGTTCAAAGATATTGTTGGGCCAGTTGCATCGAAAATAGTTCAAGTTACTTTTTAGTTAAAGTTAAATAAAAGTAACTTTTTATCATTTCTTACAAAAATAGGTTGTTTCAACTTCGTTTAAATAAAAGTTAACTAAATAGTTACAAAATAGTTACTTTTATTTACCACCGCGATGTTGAGAGTTTAAAATTAGATTTTGGTGAAGCTAGCTGTCATCCGTCACTAAGGAACGAAATTGAATAGAAAATAATAATAAAAATGTCTTGATAACCAATTGATTAGAATATATAGGAAATAGGTAAAATAATGAATTCCATGAACCGATAGTTTTCCTAAGGAAGAGATGAATTCTATATTGTCAGATTTCGGATGTCTAAAAGTATGGTTAGGTAATTATATTTTTCGTTGCTAATGACAAACCACATTATTTACAAACAAGTGTTTATTCAAACTTATATACCTACACTTATCTTCATAATTTATACTAACAGTGTTGTATTTCAATTAATGCAACGGAACTGAAACAAAATAATTTTTTCATCATATCAGAAATCATGCTGCTTGTGCTGTGGAATTACCTACTAGGTTCTAATATCATTGCATTTTTATGTAACGGGAATGATGCAAAGATTTACAGGAGACATCTCTGGGGTAATTTCTCGTGTATAGACAGAGTTAGTAGCCCGCCTTCGGCCACAATATAATAATATCATCAAACGATGATCACATTTCTAAACCGCAACTGTGAAATAACAAAAAAAAAAGAAATAACCGTAAATAAACCAAATCCCAGGTAACATAACCCTCAAAAACTTCATAAACCTCAAACAAATACAATTTAAAAATCGGTGTTGACACCCGTGAAAATAATTGTGTTTTTATTTTTATAGAAATATAGTGAACGACCGAAGTTTCGGCAAAAAAAAACTAGTTTCGGCATCAGTTTCGGTTTCGGCAGATTTTCTGCCATACCTTCGGCCGCACCGAAATTCTGCAAAAGATCTCAATAAATGGTAAATTTAGTTTTAAGAATGTTGTGATTGTAAACGCAATTAAAATTAAAATTCTTAATTATTGAGGTCCTTCCTTTATAATATACAAAAGTGTTGATTATTGGCAAATTTTTGTTCCAAGAAATAGTTAAGTTATTTGTTAATTTTTAGTTAAATCAAAAAAAAAATTTTTTTTACAAACTTCGATTAGAGTTTTATTTATTTCATTTAACACGTGTTGTATACATAAGTGTAAAAAATAAGCCGAATTTCAGTAAACAATAGAATTTTAACATATCTAAAAAAAATTCGGTTTCGGTGTAAACTGAGACAGCTACCGAAGATTCGGTTTCGGTAGAAAGTCTTGTTTCGGTCGGACACTACAGAAATATATCAAATTCAAGAAAAATTCGAAGCCATTTCAATGGCAATACTGGTAACTTTAAACTAACTATTTAAATTTTGATACAACTCAAATGTGTTGAAATGCAGCTTAACTTTAGTTAGGGCTTAAACACAGTTTAAATATTTAACTTTAAACCTGACTTTAACTTTTTTCGTAGCAATTGGCCCATGTGGTCACATTACCAAGTGCACGGTTGCCTTGCGGATATAATCGGAAAATGTGATATTTGAAAGAAACCACACCAATGATAGCCATCATCCAATACGAAAGCACACCATTAGAAGAAGACGTGTTTAGCAATTCTTAAACTATGTATTTTTCTGTCTGTCAAAAATCGATAACAATGTTTTTTTCCGTTGGAATAATAAAATTTTAAGTTAAATTTTAAAACTGCTTGCATTTTCCGTGTTGTAAAAAATTTTAAAGGGGCTTTTTTGTATTTTAAAAGAAAGATAGAAATGCAAATGGTAAATAATTATATCGTGTCCGATACAAGTATGTTTTTATTTTAATTGCCGCTTTGGATTGGGCCGTAGCAGCGCTACCTAGGAGGGTTTCCGTGTACCGCCGCGGGGCAGGTAGGAAGTGCGGACCCCTGTGTCCGTTTCAGCCCGTGCCCATACAAGCCCCGTATACAGACCCACTTCTAAATTCCCTAGCAAACATTTGAAAACCCAGCGGACAGTTGGACACAAGGATAGGACAATAATTAGGTATTTCGTTTTTGTAAAAGAATAAAGTTTTAATTCAAAGTCTGGAACAAGTTCTAAGTTTCACACTGTTTATTTTTTTCATTTTTATTTATTTAGTTATTTGACATAATATCTAACACTTTTAAATACAATTCAGCAATGTCGGCCTCACTGGGTAGCTTACCTGTGCTGAGGCCTCCATTTTATAAAACAAAAAATTATACATATTACATTTTTTTTAATGATGTGTATGTGTTTTATTCTTATTATGTAATGAGATTTTGGAAATATTGTCTTTTTTGTTCTTTAATCCAATTTTTAATTTTGAGTATGAATTTATTTTTGTTTTCTTCTATTTTATTTTCAAGGGTAAGTCTGTTGAATGCTTTTATAGCATGATATTTATAGTGCCTTTTTCCAAAGCTTGTATTCACTGTCGGAGTTTATGTTATTTTTGTACGATTGTCTTACTGGTCTGTTAGTGATATTTTGAGATTGTTGAAATTTGTTTTTTTGGTCGAAAATGTAGTTTAGTAGAGTTTTAACGTGTAATTGGCGTATATCTAGTACGTCACAAGTCACAACAGTTGAATATTTGGTCTGTATCAGTTAGTATATGTTTTTTAAGAATTACCTTTAAGATTGTTTTCTGCGCGATTTCTAAGTGAACGATAGCTGATTTTGTTGCTCCTCCCCAGGCAATTATTCCATATTCTATTATTGATTGACAAAGTGCAAAATATATTGTTTTTATTTGTTTTATTTTTTATATGTTCCTTACGTTTAGGAAAATGTATATTGTTTTGAGGAGTTTATTTGTGATTTGTTTGATATGATGTGTCCATTTTAGGTTATGGTCAATTACGATTCATAGATACTTTATTTGTTCTGTTTTTTCTAGAGAAGGGCAATTGCAGATGTTGTTATTTAAACATTCGTGTATTTTTATGGTGTTTGTGTTGTTTTTTGGTTGTCCCGTGCTGTTTATACTGTACGTTGTAAATTTTGTTTTCGATATGTTTAGTGTAAGTATGTTTGAGTCTAGCCATGTTTTCATTCTAGTGATTTCTAAATTTGCTATGTTAAATACATTATTCCAATCCTTAGATTTAAAGAGTAAAACTATGTCGTCTGCATAACTAACTATTTCACCGTTTATTTCCATGCTGCAAAGTTCATTTATGTAAATAGTGAAAAGAACGGGCCCTAGTATGCTTCCTTGTGGAACTCCGTATATTATCGGAAGTGGATTGCTAATATGGTTGTTAATTTTGACTTGTTTTGTTCTATTACACATATAACTTTTTAGTAGTTTGAGTTCCTTGTCTTTGATATCCATGTGTTCTAATTTTTTAAAAGGCGTATTGTGGCAGATTGAATCAAAGGCTTTAGCTAAATCTAGATATATCGCCATACATTTGTATCCTTGTATGGTACATGCCAAAGCTTCTTTTGTGCCTCTTTTTTCTCTAAATCCATATTGTTTATCAGAGATTAATTTGTTTTCTTCCAAGTATTTTAAGATTTTCAACTACGAACCCTCCGGAGACACCATATCAGAGTCGAATCAATGTAATGACTAATGACAAATCAAAAATTATCGCAAAAATGGACTCTCTATATATCCGATAACTACTGCATTTACTGTGGTTACTTACTGGACAAACGCATGTATTTTGACGCTTAATAAATATATCACAAATGTTCAAAAACTCACCAGACTCCAGACTGTCCATGGTATTATCGTGATCTCCCATTTCTGAAACAAAAATATATGCTTAATTAACTTTACATTAAATTAATAAAAAAATATATTGGTAAATGAATAGGCGGCAAAATTGGCAGGGCTAAACAAAAATAGAGGTAGTATAGTTATCGGTTTAGGTTTTTGTTTTCAAAAATTTGTTTAAGCTATTTTTGGTTCCTTGTATTTTGAAAATTGCCAACTCTAACAGAAGAGAATGTATGAGACGATGTATGGATGTGAATAAAGTAAGGGGTGTATGTCGAGACGTATTGTATGATGGTTTATCCTCACTGCCTAGTTAGCCTTTAAAAAAATACATATTGAAAGCCTAAAATTATCAGACGATGAGACTGAGAAAGATTATCGACCTGAAAACTGAGTTTAAAAATGTTGGTCCGTTAAAAAAGTGGTAAGGTTAAAAATCACACGTTTCATGAACAAATTTGAGGTACTCATGAAACCCAAAAGAAAACTTTTCACGAAAAGTAGTACCCGTAGATCGGCACCGCAAGAACCCTTCAGCCTGATTTGAGAACCTCTGTCCACTTTAGGGCCCCCTGGATCGTGTGGCCCTTGCGGGACCCCTTTTGGAGTGATGTGGCCCAGGGCGCCCTCGAGATTCGGCAAGGGCGATCAAACTACCCCTAACTGAATTCTAGCCAGCCCGTCCGGTTTCGGATTGATACAGAAATCGCAAATAAAGATACAAAGCAGTGGAAAGCTGCGATTGTCACTTGTATGTTGAATAGCAAAGAAGTGTCGATAGGTTTCTTTTTGTGAGTTGTGCCATTATTGGTTGTCACAATTATATTGTTTTTCAGTTCATCGATAGCCACTATTTTGGATAAATATTACAGACCATATATTCCTCCTCTTTAAGAGCTTTATCTTACTGTAGTTTCGTAATGGAGTCATTTGAAGGTGTTTAGAATTACATTTTTCATTAATATAGTAGATATGTAGGAATTCCAGGATTTACACGATTTCCAACACTGTTATACCAAACGTATTTGTTATTACTCTATTTACCTATAAGTATTAACCAACGTCATGGCATCGAGTATTATTTTCTGAGAGATGAATGGCTCGTTTAAAAGCATTTTAACTGATCAACGAAATGACGTTAAAAGCACAAAAATGGTTGCGTCGACGTTGAAGTTCAACCTGTGTACAATTCATGGACACCAGAGCTCACCGTTCGAGAGTCAGATAAACCATTCGACTTAGTGTTTTAGATATTCTCTTCAGATACCACCCATCTTACAGTTCTTAACAATAACAGTACAACTTAAAGACACCTATATTTTTTACAATATTAACAACAATTCGACTTAATTACCACCAATTCACAAAACGAGCAGTGGAGGTAATCCACCTCTTACCCGCCCTGGTATAAGTAACTGATGGTTACTCCTTCAAGGCTCTCGCAAGATTCTAATTTTTTGATTAAATGAATTTTTGATTATCTTCTTTTAATTGCCCTTTCGGTTAACTTCTTAGACCATCATGTGTGGCGATGAGTTTGGGCGGCGATCCACGCCCCCGCTGCCGCCCGGCCGCCCCCTTTTCCCAACCCCTCACCGCCCCCGCCCAGCTTCACCTCGACAATGGGTTTATTGGGACCGCCGCGCCGCGCCGCCTCGCTGTCATAAAATATAAATTTTATTTTCTAATGTCCCCCGGGGGGATTGTCAAATGTTTGCTTCTGGAATCGGAACTGTTCGGGGGGCTGCCAGAGCAGGAACAATAATAGTTCGTGGTTTGTGGTTGCTAGTTAAATATATTAAGAAGAGTTTTAGTTAGTATTTGTCTGACAACTAGGTTATTTTTCGTCTTCCAAGAAGAGTTGAAAAGTTCTTTAAACATTAAAACCTCAAATTATTCTGTTAATTTAAAAAAAATTAAATAGGCAATTCACCATAAAAAGAAATGTTTTTATTTATTTATTTCCATAAAATTTTCTGAGATTAACAGTTTATCACATCACAAACCATTGGGCTACAAACCGTGTGGCGAATTTTGAGAATATTTAACTTTTATGAATATTACGAACTTAGACCGGTCAGTGGTCGAGTTGGCATCGCGTTTGGGTCCCACCCGGGAGTCGCGTGTTCGATTCCTCGGCTGGCTAAGTCCTTCATCACACCACAAGCAACATTTTCCGCTTTCTGTGGTGGTAAGAGGAGATTTACAAATATTGCCGGGTTATTCGTAACCAGGGAATTTTTGTCTATCTTTTTAAAAATTTAAAAAGAAAAAACATAAAGGTATCAAATAAGGTGTATCAATAACCTTTCTTTAGACTTTATCCACTCCTTTTGCAAAATACTTTCCTCTAACATTCCCCAACATTTTCTACAGCAATAATGTTTTTTTAGAGAAACTCAATTAAACGTACATATTTTAAATACATTGAAGTCCTAAATGTTTGCACAAAATAGTTAATCTATTTACAAAAATTACAAGTATGAAATGTGTGCGCGGCTCTCCAACTGGCGACATCTGTAGGAAGGTACTAGTAGCCCTGTACCAGCAGAGCAGCTAGTGAGTATAGGACACAAGGGAGGTTTAAGGGTGGCGATGAGGAGGGAGGGGGGTTAAGGGAAGGTGGCAAACCACACAATTGTATCGCATCATCTTTTAGATTATTTTCTATCATTCTACTTTTGGACTGCGTAGTATTTTTTCGCAAAGTAGTGTTACATTTTATTGCCATCATTTCAAGCTGTCAATGAAAACATATGCTACGATTTCTCTGACAAATAATTGTTTTTGCATCATTGATAAAATGGCGAAAGACGATTTACGTGTTCCGAGATAGTGTAATGTTAAATTTTGCAAAGACATGATTTGAGATTTGTACTGCCATGAGTATTTTGTACAATAGATTTACACAAGAGGAAAATATTTTTTCTCAGGGCCTGTGTCATCCATGGGGAAGCTGTGTGGAGGGTATTTTAAATGAAATTAAATGAAACAGGATGTTCTGGAAAGGAAAAGGTACGAGACTTAGGTACGAATCTGAGGATCAACGGGTCCAGGATTGATGGACGTATTAATTCATACCTCCCACTGCAATGCAAGCCGATGGGTCGAGATAATCCTGCAGAAGAGGCCGAATGATCTCCATAAACCAGTACTTCCCGATCCGGCCTGGCCCAGTAAGTGGGCCGACACATTCGCCACCAAAACATAGACAACCTCACCTCATCAACCCGGGCACCGCTGCTAAGTCACCAAACGTAGCGAACATAGCAAAAAATGTATCACTGTAAAAAATAGTATTATTGTGATTTATTTTTGCTTCTTACTTATTTAGTCAACGTTTTGAACAGTCTTACAGTTTCCATCATCAGGGACACGATATCTTACAGACGGACAATCGATGTAGGTTGTCTAAAACAAATCGTCCTGCAATTAAAATTTAAAATGTTCTAGTAGGTACCTACATAAAGTGAGAGGAGTATTTATTACATAATATATTTCATTATCGGTGACCGGACCAGTTCAAATGAAACCAACTCAGAACCACCTCAGAAAAGTCATTAGAAGTGATGAAAAAAAATTGATCAAATAGGTTACGTTAGGTTAGGGTTATAGGCAATTTTTAAATTATTATTTTTTTCATAGCTTTAAATGACTTTTAAAAGAGGTGTTGAGTTGACTTTATTCTCATTTGTCTTTGAACCTTCATTCTTAACGACTATAAATCAATGTGTTTATAAACGGTATCTACGTTATTATTTAGTGAAAACAAACCAGAAAAAATATTTTAATTACGTGTCTATGAAATGTCTTTAATTTAATCATTGAAATTTGGTCTGCTTTCAATTGTTTTTAAGTAAATAATTAATTGCAGCTTGAAATGAAAATGGGTGTTTTGTTGTCAGTTGTAAGAAATTACTTTTACTTACTAATACACGTCGTTGACAACAGTCGCTAACCTCCTCTAGGAGATCGCCAAAATAAAGAATACTATTGCTAGTTTTAACGTGATGTAATTTTTCATAATAATCAGAATTTTCAAAAACGCAAAAAACTTATATTTTTAAGGGATTTCTCAGAATATGAATAAGACATACAAATCCCATCATCTCTAATTCCAAATTAGCCCCCGTACCCAGGTGTCACTTATTGCTCATGCATTAAGGAATAAAAACCTCTTTTCTGATTAAGGCCCCCCGGCCCCGGGCGCAGGCCCGAGGGGAGGCCGAGCCCGGGGGGCCCACGTGATCCGGGGCCCGCCAATCACGTGGCGGCGTCTAGCGGCGCCTACGGTCCCCAGAGACGTCATTACGGGACGGATCCCGTGAATACTTACGTTACGTGACTTATTCCCGATTCCCACAAAAATACTAAACACATTAAAAAAAATGGTTTCTGTCAAGGTTCGACTTTTAAAACTCGTTTTATAACACCCATTTTGAAATATGAAAAATATTTACACAACTTCATAATTATATTACAAAATGTCTTTTGCAGATTTCAACGCTCAATTTTTTTTATATATTTTTTTTATATGTATACCTCACAACAGTCCTAGCTGCTCCCGTCTAGAGTAAGTGAGACTATGGTATCCCCAATTGGGGTATGTTGTGAGGCTGAAGGTTGTGGGGATGGAAAGGAGATGGTGAAGATGAAGGTGGGGAAATACCTGGCTCTTCAGATCTCCAAATCACACTACCAAACACGGTTGAAGCCATTTTTAACAACGTTTCAATTCTGAATGGTAGTCATACACCAGGGCGATACTGAGAGTATCTTCCACTCTGGAACGTGCCGCGAATGTACTACGTATTATTTTTAAATGAATTTATTGTGAATTAATACAAATTAATCAAATAAAATTTATTTTCGCACGCCTGGATTCGATCCCGCGACCTTCGGATTGTGAGTCAAGAGCCTTCTTTTCTCTAGACCACGGCGGCTGTCATTATTGACATTTAGATATATAAATGACTTTGCATGTGAAAATAGTTCAAACAGAAAATTCTGTGAAAAATTCTTGAATGTAAAACCGAGGTTCTGATCCACTATATCTTAAGGTACGCCAGACTACGCTGGCAAGGGTAGCGCAGGAAGAGTTTTAGAGTTTGGCCTATTTCAGCATATGACTCGCCATACATTCCCACGGGGAAGCGATATAATAATTATTAAAACAAGTATTTGTCAGTAGATTTTTACAAATCTATACATTTTTTATGTCATTAATTCTATTGAAAAATCGGACGATGCATGGGACGATTTTCAGCAGTGCATCTAATAGCTTATAATATATGATATTTCAGCTTATAATATATGATAAACAATTAATACAAAAATTAAATTCATCATCGTGATCACTATTGGCTCTACAACCCCTGGTAGGTCTTGGTTTTATCAAGAGTCTTCATCTACTCATCACGGTTTTGTGCCAGCTCTCTCCAGTTTAACATGTATCCAAAATAGTAGCCAAAATCAGTAGCTTTTCTTTTGTTCTAGGTACACTGAGAAAAATATTAAACATCGAATCGATAATGGCCGCATACTATGGTTATGTATATTCAATAATAAAATACGGAATTATCTTTTGGGGAAACTCAGTAAACGCCAAAGATGTTTTTATCATCCAAAAAAGATGTATAAGAAAAATGACAAACTCTGCTAATCGGGATTCATGTAGACCTATATTTAAAAATTTGAAAATTCTTACAGTCACCGACATATATATAATGGAGTTATGCATGTTAGTGCGATCATTTCCTGAAAAGTTTCCACCCAAAAACTCTACACATAAACACGCTACAAGGTTTACAGAAAATTAATAGCAAAAGCAAACAAAGCAATTTTCCAAAAAGGACCCTTTTACATGGCCATTAAAGAATACAACAACCTTCCACATGATCAGGGCCGGATCTACGAAATATGGCGCCCTGTGCTGTAGGTACCGATGGCGCACCCCCCCTACATTTTTATTTTGATTAAAAATTCGTTCACCCCAATTTTTTTATTTTATTATTTTTTTTTACACTAATTTATCAAATAAAATCAAGACATAAAGGGTGTAACTTTTCCAAGTGACCTGGCGGTAGCTCTCACACTCGTTTTTTTTTAAAGAGAGAATCGCCAGGAGCCCTATACTCTCTGAATCTATTGGGTAAACATAAAATTATGGTGCTATTTTAATTATTTTAGGTTTAACTCTTTTTGCAAGTTATGCTTTAAAAAAATACAACGAATTGTTTGTTTGTGCCCGTACCATGATTTAAAATATAGGTTACGAGACAATGCGGGTGGCTTCGCTGAACTAGGTCCATTAGAAATTCTTGAGATTTACTGCGTTTATGTATATACCCAACGCGAATATTAATAGAAAAAGCAAATACAAATACGTTCTCATGGCAACGTACAACACAAGAATAGCATCTACAGCTTCTGACTAATGACAATATAACCTCAAATTTGTACCTTGCATTTCCCCTGTGTTGAGCGAACAAACACCAAATTGAGCGAACAAACACTAAACACTGACGTATGGTATCAACGGCTTACGAAAGACGCTTACACTGACACCGTAAAATAACAAATCCAACAAATCTAATAGATATTAATTATACATTTAACGAACCTCAAATAATATGTCAAATCAATGATGAAACATGAAACTGTCAACAAGTAACACGTTGCAACCTGCAAATCCTGCAAACCGTGCGATGTTTTTGTTAATGGAATTTACTGAAGATTTCATAAGAAAATGGTGTTTAACTACCTTCTCCTAGAAACTTAAATCGTACAAAATAAAACAATAGCGAGCGTACGCTAACTAAAATCGTCAGCATTTTGAAAGGCGTAAGTCGGTTTGTTTGATTCTCAAGAACAAAAATACCGCGCTGTGATTGGTTATTGAATTTGGATCGCACCCATTCGTCGTAAAAGACGGTAAAAGATATATGGAAAAATAGATCTTACGCTTAAACTAAATATATGGAATTTGCAAAAAAATTCTGTAACTGACTATAAATTCGTAAGCCGTTGATACCAACCTGATGCGTGCGCATTCTGTTTCTTTGGAAAGTGTTGCTAGAGCGTAATAATTATTTCGTACTATGGGTAATTTTTAAACGATTCAGGGAATATTATAACTAAATTTTAATACAATATTTATTTTCTCACACGCCCCTTCGGAGTTGGCGCCAGGTTTTTTGCACGTTTTTGAACGTATGGCAGATCCGGCGCTGCACATGATATTAAATAAATACAAGATACACTCAGATTTAAGTCATCACTAAAAACATTCCTTCTGAACAGGTCTCATTACACATTAAGTGAATACCTCACATAGGTACAACTGTTTTTATATTTATGTTTATATAATAAATTAAAACAAATTCACTTTGTATTACACCACTTTTATATTTATATTTCATTTGTGTTCATATCTGTATAACATGTTAGGTTAACTGGAAGAAATAGGATGTAGGTTTTGTACAATAAATGATTTTGATTTTTAAAAGCTCCAAGACTCATGACTCAGAGTCTTCGGGAACGTTGTTGAACGTTGAACGTTGAACGAATCTTAATCTTGGTATTCCCAGGCTCCTTCGCCCTATTGGTCTTGAGTTCAGCAGGGACTTGGTGCTTGATGGTCGGTCATTCGACGTTTAGCTCCTTAAACAAAGTATAGAGCTCACTTTTAAAACGTCTGCGCCAAGATCCATTTTCTAGAACCGGTTCGAAGATAAGCCTTAAAATTTTCCTTTAAAAAACGTCCAGTGCTTGCACATTCCTCTTGGTTAGTACCCAAGTCTCAGCTGCGTACGTAAGTACTGGTCTAATAAGTGTTTTGTAAACTAATATCTTCGTGTTTCTGGACAGCAGTCTGGATTTTAATTGGTTTTGTATGCGGAAATAACAGCGATTTGCGTTCACTATGCGCTTCTGGATCTCCTCTGTGGTATTAAATTAAATCGTATAAATCAAAATTCATGTTCAAGTATGTAATATTAAAATACAAAATAAATAATATTGTGTTGTGGGGTTGATTATTAGAAGTCAGAGCACTTCTAATAATTCTTGAAGCACTGCAACGATGTCGATATTCGAATAGATAGTGGTATTTCATTCCAAAGTTTTGATGATATGATATTAATATGATGAAATAGGTCAATCCACAAAAGTAAAGCAAGCATAGCGTGGTCTGACACATGCATCAGGCTTTGGACAAGAAATTTTTGCTTTTGTTATTTTACGAACGAACTGTTTTCGAAGGGAAAATGATTAAAAAAATTGAATTTTGGTTAATAATATCTGTACCCGAGAAGCATACGGATGCAAATCCAAAATTTGAAGAAATGAGTTTTTGATGCAGACTTGTAAATAATCATGTTTATCAGTGGCAGAAAGATACAGGTCCCATCATGAATAAAATATAGGATTTTCAAAATTGCAGAAGGATGTACCATGGTTTTGCATCTTTATGATTTAGTTACATTTTGAATATTATGACTCATTCCTACGTATTATGTAGTATTATGACTCAAATTATACATTACTACCCTTTCTATTAAAGTAAACAATTCTTAAACATTGAACCTTTCATAATACACCACATGTCATAACAAAATATTCCACTTCATTTAGAAGCAGCAGGACTCAAGTCCGTGTTTTTGTTTGACTCAAGTCAGCGTTTTATTATAAACAATATTTTTTAAGGCTTTACATATAAAATATTTTGTTTTATTCGCCCGTTTTTAAAACAAAACTAATTGAGTTAATAATAAAAAAATAAAATTATCTATCAGCATGGATATCCGAAGAAGTTATGAGACCTTAGTTAGAGAAAAAATGGTTTTTTGGCTCTCCTGAACATTTACCTTTTTGGACTTGCATCCGTATGCTTCTCGGGTACACATATATTCTTTTAATTTTTGTTTCTTTCCCAAACTTTTCAAGAAATAGATTTATTAATTCAATATTTTCGCGATAGAAATAGTTAATGAGTAAAACCTCAAATTGAAATAAATATTAACAATGAAGACAATATTAACGAAAAAGGTGACATGGAAAAGACAGAAAAAGATTTGGTTTCAATATGGCTAAAATACAACAAACCCGTTTAAAACTACAGCAAAACATTTTACTTGCCTTTTTATAAAACCATTAAAAATAAACCTAAAGACAACCTTAAAATTAAAATCCATAATACTAGTTGCAATCAAGAATTGTGCTTCATGTGCAACGAACTCACTGATGTCGAAACTATAAAATATTTAGGAGTATCAATAGATATAAATCTTAATTGGAAATCACATATTAATCAAATCACTTCTAAATTAAGATATCTGACCTACATATTTTATAGACTTAAGGAAGTACTAAACATTGAAAAATTGAAAATGATCTACTTTTCCCTGGTGCAATCATCAATCACTTATGGCATTATAGGATGGGGTGGTGCACTTGATACATTTATGAAGCCTCTACAAATAATTCAAAAACACATAATTAAAGTCATATATAACAAAATAAAACATTCTCGACCAACTTACTATACAAAGAAACTAAAATATTTAATATACGTAAATTATTTATATTACAAACTTTGAAATATGTATTTAAAAACAATAATAATTTCGAAATAAATGAAAACAGAACGAGCAAAAGAATAAATAATATATTTTACACCCCACAATCCAATACTAAATTGTTGCAGACACATAGCAGTTTCATTGATCCTCGTACATTTAACCTTCTACCACTACAAACTCAAATGATAAATAAAATGATAAAATATGTAAAAGAGGTAAAATTATGGTTGAATAATGTAGATATTGAAACGCTTTTTCTATAAATTTATCCATCCTTCTACAACTCACTTGCTGTAACTTTCTAAACTGTAGTACAATATGTTTTCTGTTTATTTTTTTATAATAACAAAAAAAAAATCAGTATGTTTTTCTCCATATTTTTATAATAGCTGTAAAAAAACCCTTTTCACTTATTCTACCTATGTAATACTAACTTTTTATACTATCTTTATATTTTATATGTTTTTTTAAGTCTATTTTATACTTTGGGTACTTGGAAATATAGTATTTTGTTTTAATATTACCCACACTCAGGCAGTGCCTTAGTGGGTTTTCATTTCTTGTTCATACTATTTGTTATTATATATTATGTTATTATATACTATTTGCTATTATACATTTTATGTACAAAGAAATGGGAATAAATAAAGTAAAAAAAAAAAAAGATTCATCATTAACACTTGGGAGGCGAGAATGGGTACCGCCGCCCCGGGAACCATTTATTGGATAACCGTCATAGGTCTCTCCAAGTGGTTCGCTACGTTTGGTAACTTAGCAGAGGTACCCGGAGATATGAGAAGAGGTTTGTCTTGATCTGGACACACTGAACCCTAGATTCCTACCCACCCTTCCTACTTTTTGAAGTAAAACTTTTTTACGCACGCTCGACTTGGGGGGTAAGCTGGTGAATGCGTTACGAAAAGTGGTGATGTATTACGAAAAGTGTGATGTTACGCAAAGTATGATGTTACGAAAAGTGTGATGCGAACGGTAATCGATGCGAACGGTGATCGATGGTGAGGCGAACGGTCGGGCCTTTCCGCACGCTTGACTTGGGGAGTGATAAGGATAAGGATAAGGATAAGGATAAGGATAAGGATGGTCACCGCAAGGTCGTAGGTTACCCCAAGTTCGTAGGTCACCCCACGGTCGTAGATCACCCCAGGGTCACAGGTCACCCCATTGTCATATGTCACCCCAATGTCAATGTCATATATTCTTTTATAAGTTATTGAATTTTTACTTCAGTCGTGTGGTCTGAAGCACACTCGTTTTGTTTTTTCCTTTCCAGAACTTCCTCTCCTTCTTTTCCTTCAAAAGATTCTCCACGAAGCATCCCCAAAGATGACATAGGCTATGAAGGAAATTATTTTTTCTCAGTGGAGCTAATGTAAAAAATAAATAAAAGATGCACCGAATATTTTTCTGTTTCACATTTTTCGTTTGAGGGTCATTAATTGTCTTCGTTGATTAAAGACATTAATAATCATTTACATGACCAAAGGTGTGTTTTATTTTTGCTGTGGAAATTTTAATTGTACGATATTAACGTTAACATGAAAGGTAATTATTGTGTTCCAGGAAATCACAGTACAAGCCCTACTCAAGTTCTGTTATTATCCAAGTATTGTGAAACAATTTAAATAATAACGGAACGTGAAAATTCTGTGAAACAACACGTCTTAGGTCTTTAGCATTAGTACGATTTTTATTATAAATCGTTTAAGATATATGTATTATGCTTCTTCCATAAATAATATAAAGATATTCCCCTAAACGAAAACCACATTTTAAGCTATATCTTCAACGTCACAAGAAAATTACCAAATACACGTAGATAACGGAGATACTCGCCTTGGGACCGTAATCTGACAGGGGACGCCCTCACCTGTCCCACCTCCACCTCCCCCGGTCCCCACCATCCTCTCTCCTACCGACCCTTACAACATCACCCCCTCCAGCCCACCGCCCCCGGGGAGGTCTGGAGCAATACAACTGCGGACCCTCGCACTACTGCGTGGGGAGCTCCAGTAATTATGGACATTTCGAATTATGTACGTAATTCATTCGTTTGACTGTGACTACGTTGTTACACTGACACAATTATTGATGAAAAACTGCAGTCATCATAGGAATAAGAATGTGATTCAGGCAAGAAAATGCTTAAATGACAGTTATAAAATAACTGTTAAAACTGTACAAAATAAAAATAGTTTTTAGACGCGTTAAAGTTCCATCTCTAAGCAATTGCAGCATAAGAAACTTTTTCGGCTTTACGTTAATTAATATGTTTTATCTTTGTATTACATTTAGATTTCGGCGGCCGATCGTAAAATCAAATCATGATGCGCCTACAGCTACTTCGTGAAGTGCCTCAGGCGCATCGATGATCGGCCTGATTTTACGATTTGCCTGCGACATATTACATAAGCTGTTTGTTTCTTGCTCATAAATAAATAATTATTTTCAAACTCTCACAAATCGAAGGCTTTCTTGACTAATATATTTTTTGGCTTGGCGTATCGGTAATATATTTATAAGTCATTCTCGAATTGAATATGTAATCATAGGATGGGGATCTGCTGCACATATGTACCTACACAGCCTGAATACGATTCAAAAAGGAATCATAAAGACCATATTGAAAGTACCAATTAGAACGCCTTCAAATGAAATTTTCAATAACTTTGAAGTACCAAATGTACAACAAATATACGCCAAAAATATATTATTGAAGCTCTTCAAAAATAATGAATCCTCTACTAGACCGTGTATGCATAACACTAGATCGAATAAAAATGATATAAAAAATATTCCAAGTTATAAAACCACATTTGGACAAAGAAACTATACATACTTTGCAACAAAACTCCATAACATCCTTCCCCAAGACATAAAACTAATAAAAAATCCAATTGAATACAAATCAAGAATAAAAATATGGCTTTTAAAGAGGTCAATGAGAAAACCCTAGCGAAGACGCTAAAAACGACATAAAAGACAAATGAACTATATTTAAATAACTTTAGTCCGCCTTGGCACAGGACCCCCTAGTGAGGAGGACTAAGAAATAAAATATTTTATGCTTAATTTCGTATTACATTTTGTATGTAATTTTTTTTCTATATAGTCGCTATAATAAAAAAAAATAAAAAAATAAAATGTATATATATATATATTAGAAAAAAGGTTAACGGCAACGGGTAGTATCCCGAAAATGGACGTAATACATGTACTCCTTGATGTACAATAAATATTTCTTGCAATTATTTCACTGGCTCCGGACTGTACGGTATCACAAAACGATAAATATGCTTATAATACAGTATTTGTTTAGATTAACCAGTCACAGGAGGCCCTAGGAAAAATATTTTTCCCTCAGGGCCATCTTTAATGTTTGTTTGGAGGTTATTTTTAAAGAAAAGGTCCTTAGCTGGTGGGCAGATGCATCCGACACCAAGACCTGGACAAATCTCAACCCATGAAATGCAAACTCACCAAACGTAGCGATCCTCCCGGGGTGACCTATGACAGAGGTGTTGGAGGTCCAATAAATTTTATTCCCGCCGCCCAAATTATAATAGACTGCATTCTAGAACACCGGTGGCAACAATATGTGCTTGCTGTCTTATCACAAGCATTGAGAATCAAAAACATACACGTAGGTAAATACTGAAAATCACTTATTAATTAATTATTATTGATTATACAGTCATATTACACCCTTTGTCTGCTTGGAAAATATGGCACGTTAATTCAGAAAGAGAGATTGAAGATTAATACATCAGCGAGGTGACGTCGCGGAAGGTTTTATGGACACCGTGGGGTTGGTGGGGTCGGCTGGGGGAAATAGGGGTATATGGGAGTTGGGGGGGCATGGAGGGAAATGGGGTGGGGTATTTGAGGGTAATGAGGTCCCGCGGGACAGGGCGCCATAACCCGGACACACGTACGCACACATTAATACGAGCACTTACACTCGCAAGTACACGTGTGATCAAAATAAAATAGTACCATACACTTATACAGGTATCATCGTGATTATTTTTTTAATGTCACTACACGGGTTTAACAGAGAACCACTTACGTAATTAAAAGTATATGGTCATGTGATTAAGTACTGCATATTTTTTAATACGTTAGTAATGTTATTTTTATAAAAGTTAGGAATATTTATATATAATAAAAAATGCCACTGTTCTGAAAAGATTCATTGAGTTTATTTATTTGTGATTTATTTAATGATCAATAATAATGGGGAAAAAGTAACAGTACCCAAGCGAAGTTTATTTGAAAAACATCCAATAAACGGAAGCTTGTTTTTTTTAATAACTTGAATAAAATCTTAAAATTATAATATTTTTAATCATTGAAGACAAACGAAAAATTAATAAAAAAATTTCGTGCTAATAAAAAAAGTTTTAAAAATGGCTCACGTTTATTCCATCTATAATTATTAATTAATATAAAAATAAAACAATTGTATTCTTTCTAGACTTGTAGTAAAGTCGATAGATATCGCAAATTAAAATAGAAATAGATATATTTATCCAAGAAACTAACCTGATTGCATTAATTTTGGGTAGAATCTTACAAACATACATAAAGATAGCAGCCAATGGAAAAAAAATAATGTTCGTAGTTCTTAATCGAAGTATGATACTGTTAAATATGATCGAAGGGTGATTCGAAGGGTCGAATTAGCTCAACGGTTAAAGCTGAGTTCCGGCAAGGAGGACCTGTGTTCAATTCCTAGATGCGACCGTACATTTTCCTGTTTCAAATTTTCAATGATTAAAGAAGAATTTAATAAATACAGTTAAATGGTTGCAATGTCGAAAAGGTGGAAAGATTTAGATACCTCGGCAGTATTCTCACGGAGACTCTTGACCCAGATGTGGAGGTTAGATGCAGAATTGAAGCAGCGAGAACTGCGTTCATTAAAATGAAATCCCTCTTCTGCAATGATAATATCAGCTTAAAATTAAGGCAGAAAATGTTAAAATGTTATGTGTGGTCGGTCTTGCTCTATGGATGTGAAACATGGACCTTGAAAGTAAATACCATGAACAGGTTAGAGGCTTTTGAAATGTGACTTCACCGGAGAATGCTCAAGGTCCCATGGACCGACATGATCACCAACACAGAAATTCTCAGGCGGGCTAGAGCAGATAGAGAACTGCTTACATTAATAAAAATCAGGAAAATTTCATATCTGGGTCATATACTTCGAGGGGAGAAGTATCACTTGCTCTATTTGATATTGAAAGGCAAGATAGAGGGTCGCCGAGGGCCTGGTAGGAGACAAATGTCTTGGCTGCGTAATATACGAGAGTGGACCGACATTAGAAATATGAAGGAGCTATTCCGGGCAGCGCAGGACAGAGAGACAAGAGTGATCGCCAACGTCGGGGGGACCTGATACGGCACACAAAGAAGAAGAAGAAAGAAGAATTTATACTAATTTTGTAAACAAATATGTATTAAATGACAACAAATCGCTTCGTAAAACCCACTTTTTTAATCACTTTACAAAGTGATTTGTTTTTATTTAATAAAAATGACGTGATTTTGCGAAGATTGGAGAAATAAATATTGGATAAGTATGGAAAAACATTTCACCTTAAAATAATATCGCTAAATTCATAGTTTTTTTTTTTTAATTAACGCGACTCTGCAATTGTAAATATATTTTTTATAGTAGTCAACCGAGTTTTCATATGTGACGTCATCGTTCCAGTCCAGTATCTTCAGTCTTTTTCGTTTTAATACAAGACGTGTGAGAAGGAAGAAGACGACCGTCGATGACATGCGCACGACCTCTCTCTGGGACGGCTATAAACACGGACCCTTCCAGACCCGGACGCCGAGCGATTGTCCACACGATCGTTCCGCCTCTGAATTGCAGCTTTTATTCCTCTCATAACAACACACTAATTAATTGTGCTCGCTTCCAAAATAAACAATTTTTTTAAATATTTTATTAGCACCTACCTAACGCAAATGATAATTTAAAACCTCTTGAGGATAGAACTGGCTGGGGCGTCCTTACAATATAAAATATTTTTTATCTTTGTAATGTGGAGATACGAGATTTGTTCATCGTCGGAAAGAAAAATAATTTTTCTATACAGTTTGTCTCAAATGTTTATTCTTGATTTCAAGGAAAAATGATTTTTTTTTATTTATTTATTTATTCCATTTTTACAATTTTACAAAGTTAGGTATAAGTACAATTATTTTTTTAATTATGTACATGTAATGCAAATATTTTTTAATGGTGGTAATAATACCTCTCTAATTGAGAATTTCTCGTGTTTACGGAGGGAGTACTAACACAATTGATATTTTGATATATGTTTAGTTGATGCTACCATGAGCGTATTTATGAAAAAATAATATAAAAACAACATGTATGTAAAATTATATACCTGTGCACTATTTAAGGAAGAAAGTTTTTTTTTTAAATTATAAAATATAAAACCTGTGTACACATTGAAAATATAAGTGGGCGTAATATAACACAAACATGAAATTACTTAGTGGTGAAATGTATTTTAATTTTTTTCTTAAAAATTTTATAATTTTTTTCGGATCTTTAGTGAGTTTGTTAAAGCATTTTATGGCTGAGTATGTGTAATGGTGTTGGGCCGTTGTAGTATTAAGTTTAGGGATTATTATTTGTCCTGTTGTTCTCGGCCTGGTGCTAAATGACTTTATTGTTAGTTTGTCTTTATGGATTTGAAGTAATGCATTTTTTTGATAGATTCTGTTTATTTGTAAAACTTTGAATTCATCGAATATTTTTTGAGTTGAATAGTCTAAAGGTTTTTTTAGAATAATTTTGATGAGTCTTCTATGTACTATTTCAAGTGGGGCTAAGTTGGTTTTATACGCTCCTCCCCAACCTATTATTCCGTATTGCAGAACTGATTGGGCTAATGCATAGTAAACCTTCAGTAGTATAGATTTATGAAGTATATTTCTTAGTTTGAGATTGGAAAGGATTTTCATGTCACGAACATTGCACAGTGAAAATTTAGCTCGCTGAGTGCATTCACGACCGTGTAAACGACTATTAGTTTTATTTTTAGTATTGGTTCCGTATATTTACACTGTTTTGGTAATTACATGACAACCTTAAAAATCTGATAACCCTAGTCTCTTAAGATGAAGCCATACTAAAAAATGCAAAATCATACAAAGTCATATGTTTTTGTTTTGAAAATTTGATCGCTTAGGCTTAGAAGTAATAGATGGTTCAATTAAATACTGCGAGTAGAACATATCATGGCCCTTAAAAATATCGTTCATTTTTTTATAAGTCTTTTAATAAGCCTAGAAAAAAATAAAGTATAAGGTCTATAAAAGACACTTTCAAGTCCAAATTCTCCTATTTGTAAACCCTTTTTCGGATATGATTTTATTGTTTAATGTGGCAAATTCAGTTTCTTTTATAATAATCGCAAAAAAAATGATATTTACGCCCGAACTTCACAAAATAAAATAAAATATACATTTTCGCGTTGTTATTTTACAATACGACCGGCAGTCGACGAATTTGGATCTTCAAAATTGAACCCTATGCCGTCCACCCAAGGACTACATACTTGTCACACCCATTTTTTTTATCAGTTCGCCCCCGGACAGAGCGGGAAACAGATGTTAGGCTCCGCGTCACTTGGTTCCGTGAAATCAATTTTTAATTTCTGTTTTATTACAATAAACAATGAGTAAAAAAGGAGTTAATGTTTTTACCAGGCCTTTACGAAATCAACCTTTTAAAAAAAATTTTCAAATACCTTTTCCAACCTTTCCAAAAGCTTTTTCTCAAGAATTTTTAAACTCCCCTCATAAAGGGGCGTGAATTCCGATTTTCGATTGATTTTTTCCTGGACTGTTGGATCGTCTTAAAGTGTGTTCTAACGTTTTGTAGATTAAATAGATGCTGAAAACAGACGTGTTCCATGCATTTATAACAATGACGCTTCAGAGACAGAAAAAAAAACCTATTCAATTTCTGTCACGAGTCAAATATCTTTATGGTCTTCTCGTGGGAACGTCGGCAGGAGGTAATACAAGTCTACCCCTTAGAAAAAAAGAACCTTCAAGGAAATTACATGTCTGTAAAATTATTTTTCTTATTTATCTATTACTTCACACTCATGTCGAATACGAGTGCATTTATTTTTGTAACCTTTGAATTTTTTTATGAAAAACTTTATAAATAATTCTTATTAGTGTGAACAGTAAGTGATTTGCAAGTTTTTTTTTAATATCTCATTAATTGCACTGACTGTCCTTTTCCGTTTTTAAAAGCAAGGTTGATCAGTTTCTTAATCGATCTCCGTAAGTTCCGTTTAAATAGAAAATCGGATTTACAGAAGAAAAAAAAAACGAATTAAAGAAGACAATTTGAGGTTTTACTCATTTAGTTAAAACTAAATATAATAATTAGTTCATCTTTCGCAGCCATTAAAATAATTCAGAAACCCTTTCTTGCGGTACAAGTATAGATTTCCTTGCATCTCTCGGGTGTCTTGTATTGAAAAAATATTAATAATTTAGTTAACTGCGGGGAGCAGTTGTGTTTGGAAGGGAGCAGGTATATGGGGCTCGTGGGGTGTGGGGTTGGGGTATTGAGGGGAGTTGGGAGAATTGGGGGTGTGAGATAACAGTTAAAGGGTGTGAGCCAATTCGCACACCGTTGTCTTAAATCATACAAGAACGACGGAGAAAACAGTAGTTGATATAAGGCAAGACACGAGAGAATAAACTGAGTGTAAGTTTTCTATTTTTATGCTATACTCATACCTACAGGGACATTGTTGTTTCTTGCGTTGTATGTGCATAGGTGGCGTGGCAGTGATTAATAGAGACCAGTAAGAATATACGACAAAAACGATATAACAGCGATTCAAGGAGCTATTTTTATGAAAATTGATAGTTCCGCATCCATCTTATGGCATAATATGTGTTTATAAAGGTTGTACCTACAATACTAATCGTCGTAAGAATCATAAAAAATCTCGAAAAATTCGAAACCGGAATTCCCGCCTCTTTTTGGGAGGGATTTAAAAATACTTGAGAAGACATTTTTGGAAAGGTGGGAGAAGGTATTTGGTATTTGAGAGCTATTTTTTGGTTCCATGGCAACTCAGAATGAAACCAACTCAGATACACCTCAGAAAGGTCATTAAAAGCTACGAAAAAATAATTTTAAAATAGCCGGTAACCCTAACCTAACTCAACCTATTTAACCATTTTTTTTAAATATTTTTTATCGTCACTCTTAATGACCTTTCTGAGGTGCTTCTGAGTTGGTTTCATTTTGAGTTGTCTGGTCACCCTATTTTTTATAGGTTGATTTCGTAAAGGCTTGTAAAAATTAACTCTTTTCTTACTTATTGTTTATTTAATAACAAAGACATTTAAAATCGATGTAGAGTCTAGAAACGTCCGTTCGCCTCCGTAATGGGGCAAAAACTGTACAAAAGTCACATAGACGTCATAAGGTTTAATTCTCCATTCAAAATTCGTTTAACGCCGCCCATTTTGATTACTGTCGAAAAAAACAGCGCAAAATTGCAATGTTTTGTGTTATTTTGTGAAATTCTGGCACAAAATTAAAATGCTTTCCGATCATTTTCTAAAGAACTTACTTTGTAATAAAACTTTATCCAAAAAGGGGTTCATTAGTAGGAGATTTTGCACTTGAAAGTATTTTTTACAAGTCCGATATTTTTTTTCCAGACTTACAAAAAGACTTATAAAAAAATACGAGTGGAAGCTCCATCGCGAACGACTGCCACGCCGAGACTAAGCGACCCAGAGGGTGCAAGGTGGTGGAAATTTGGCGTAGGGAAACCAGGCTTCACGCTAGTTTTGCCGGATCTCGCATAAAATTTTTCCTCGCGACCGCAGCACCTTGGAGACCTTATTTTACGAACAGCCCTCGTATAATTTTTCTAAGCGATCAAATTTTCAAACCAAAAACACTTTATTTTGCACGGCGTCATCTTAACTGTAAAATTAAAATTAAATGTGAAATTTTAATGGGTTATCATAATATTTCATATCGAAATAATCACAGTATTTACTAATATGCTAATACCTACTTCTAACAGTACCTGCCTTTTTTCAGATGATGAAGTATACTAGTACAGTTATAGAAAAAAGGACAAATAGAAAAATACTTCACTTAATGACAAAATAAGACCAAAGCAAATAGACTTGTATCTTTGGATACAGAATCCCTTAACTTTTAGCTGTAAAGTTGTACAACAACTTCCTACTTAGGATCAAACAAATGACATCACAGGCCTGCAAATTGACACTTTTTGATAGTTTTTTTCACCGTAATGGGTGAATCGTATGTATTTTGGTGCGCTGAGTCCAAATATGCCCTCAGTTTTTCTCCAGCACGTAGGGATTTTCCGCAAAATGAAAATGAAAGTTGAAAATGAAAATGCAAAACCCGCAGTACATATAGGTAAAAATGCATTTTGAAATGAAAGAAACATCTTTTACTAGTGGTTTATTTACATTTTTAAATACAATTTGATAAAAATAATATGTATATGCAATAAAGATTTATAATTCTTTATAATATCTACATCTTTTTCCCTCAAAACTCCGTTTTGAGCATTTCCGTTTATGTGGGATGTCTGGAAGTTCTCTATGGAGCATCACAGGTCTGCAAATTGACATTTTTATTTTTTTTTAAATGGTAATGGGTGAATTATATGTATTTCGGTATGCTGAATCCGAGTATACTATCCATTTCAACTCATCACAAAAGGATTTTCCGCAAAGTGGAAATTAAAATATAGGCAAAACCCGCCTTACACTCTTCTGTAATGGGAATGTTTAATAGAAAAAAAAATCATAAAATTATACAAATTTAATTAATTTGAAGTCATAAAATATTTTATTTACATTTTTGGAACAGAAATAATAATTAATAACTACACCCGGTTTAACAAATCATGGTTTAAGTTTAAGGAATAGTATTTTAATTATTTCGATTAGTATTTAAACAAAAAAATCGTCGTAGAAGTTACTAAAATACCCTACCAAACCCCTTGAAGTTGAACTATAGAAGACACTGAAAATCCTCTATTGAAAAACTAGTTCGCCTCAGCACAGAATCTCACAGTGAGGAGGACTAATTTTATTACATGATTTCTCTTTATATATTCCTAAAATGTTAAAATTATGCAAAATAAATTAAGTATATTAAAGTTTTAATTCAAAGTTTCTGATCGCATTGTATATAAGGCGTATTCAGGCTCATTCTGAACCTGTCCAAGTATCACAGTCATCCGATTAGAAGTAGGCAAGCAGAGGTAAGGCGGTAGTTAGATAGTTGTCGGTCCACCATAAGTAATTCACGGCACCAATCCGTGTAATGAACTGTCAACTTGCTGCCGGCTGTCTCTACTCCCGGTTCCTTGCCCGAAACACCGATTTGCCGCAAAACGTCGGGAATATCTCCAGTCTTCACAACGTCTGGGATGTTACGGAAGACGCGGTTGCGATTCTTGCTTAATTTCGTGTCGCAGTCGACTTCAGGAAGACAGTTAAGTGACGTATTGGGACAGGTTAAGCAAATCTTTTGGCTTTCCTGGCCTACTTGTACGAGTATTTTTTAGTTCTAGAGGAAAAAGTAGTAGGTCACACCAAAAATATACGTATTTTTATATAATAGCCTAATTTACCTACGTCTTATCTATAAAGAACGAATCCCCTATTGCTTGTATCAGAAAAACTTCCAGAACAGTGAGTTCTGGAGTCGTGAAATTTGCGTGTATGGATGATGTATTAAAAATTGCAGGAGCTTACTGAGTTGTTTTCGTCATGTATTTTGGAGCTTTGACCTACAATTTGAACCGCCAAATTTTACTCGAATCTCCATTACGCTTATATTTCTTTTTAATTTGTTCAATTAGTGAAAACGTGGTCGACAGAAAATGATGTAATGTTACTTTTTTGAAAAGAAAAAGAAAACTTTCCAAGATTTCGAATAACTTAACAATATTTGAAAAACTCCTAATACCATAATTATTTAAAGCGGAAAATATTGCTTGTGCAATGATGGGGGACTTGACTTGAAGGCTTTTAAGGCCAAGATGCATTTTTAGGCACCCAATGCATTTCTTCATTCAGCTAACAACCGGTCTAAAAGTATAAAAGCAGTAAGCCATTGGACCTTGTTTCTGTGGAACCAATGCATTACGTGTGTCGGATTCGATGGAAGTGATTACAATTTTTTACATTTTGATAGTATTCCTCGCCAACTCAGAATCAAGTCAACTCAACACCTATTTGAAAAATTATTTAAAACCATGACAAAGATAATTTTCAAATGGCTCATAACCCTAACGTAACGTAAGCTATTTAAACATTTTTTTCATCACTTTTAATGACTTTTCATGTGAGGCTCTTAGTTGATTTCATTCTGAGTTGTCCGGTCACCCATTGATAGGTTGTCTGTGTCGTTTATTGGTATCGTTGATAGGACCGAATGTTCGACATCCCTAGCAGACTCGAGAGCTTTTTGTAAGTGGTTTTAAAAACCAGGATTCGTATGGTAAAAAACCACAGATTTGTAAAATACATTTATTGGTTGTAATTGGTTTTAATAATAATGAGGATTAATATTTAACTGCTCACTCTTAAGATAAAATGGATGAATCGGTCAGGTATATTTACATAATTATATTTTCCCTAGAAGTGCCTATTTTCAATCGGTTTTCTAGAGAAAGAACGTTTCGTTAGAACGATGATGTAATTATTTCATTCCATGTATTGTGTGGGACGTACCTACTAACTACGGATTTGTGGATAATTTTAATTACCCCCCAAATAGCCTTTGGTCCCAAATATTTGTCGACCGATACATTGTACTTTCTAATGGGGTCCAGATCCCTTCCTCCAGCGACATTCCTCGCAGATGCCAGAGCTCCATAGCTGTGAAGATATTTATTGCAACTTTGATATTATGACAATACGAGCGCTCCAGTGTTAAGGCTGCATTCTTGTCTAAGATATTCCGGCCATCTTCGAAGACGTTTTGCGGAATGTGAGTTATTTGCGAGGGCTAGTTTCACACTTGGAGAAAACTTGTACTTTGTCCACTCTGTCAATGAGGAGGGATTCTCAAAGAGTACACAAATACTTATCGGAGTGAAAAACTTCTTTTCGCAAATTTTAAGATGTGTGTATCATTGCAAAAAGAGGTTGGCGCACTTTAACGCATCTTGAATTTAATTTAAAAAAATCGGTATGCCATGCGACAACAATGTTTCATTTATTTGTTTATCAAATCTGAGCTATTTTTCTTGGTTCGCAGTTTTGAGAAAATATTTCCTTATTCCGAATAAAAAAGTTATATTTTATAACAATTTAACACTTCCTGCAAAACAAGTTTCAAAGAACATTTGAAAATTTTACTTATTGTGAACATATTTGTTCACAATAAGTAAAGCTATTTTTTTAACAGAAAAATTAATATAGGTTTCTCAGAAATGTTTCATTATTATCTTCTTTTTTTTTACATGAGGCCACACAGGAGGCCCTGAGGAAAATAATTTCCTTGAGGGCCTATGTCATCTTTGGGGATGCTGTTTGGAGGGTTTTTTTAGGGAAAGGAAGGAGAGGAGGGTTCTGGGAAGGAAAAGGGTTTAAGGGGTGGGTAGGAATCTGGGGTTCAGTGTGTCCTGGTCATCAGACTTAAACACACCTCATCCCATGAACCCGGGCACCCCTGCTAAATCACCAAACGTAGCGAACCACTTGGGGTGACCTATGGCAGAGGTGTTGGTTATCCAATAAAGGTTCCCGGGGCGGCGGTACCCATTCCCGCCTCCCAAATTGAATTATCTGTCGCCAATAACTCTATTAAGCCAAATTAAAAGTACCTAGGTTCCTGTATATAACTACATTAAATTTGTACAACGCTAAAGAGTCGATTGACACAAAAAATAGTCACCCAAACATTACAGATTTTTTTCAACAAAAAGGTTTGACAAACACACGAACGTGGATTTCCTCATATGATAATTATATTAATTGCAGCGCCTGACGTGATTATTATGTTGATATACGTAACTTCAGTATATAATGCTCATTTTATTAATTCATCTCCTTAAAAAAAAGTGAGAAAAATTCTTAACCCAACTCTCACGCAAACTGAAACTAGGGATATCGAAAGTGAAAAAAAAATCGATATATCGATGTATCGATATTTATTAAAATATCAATATCGACGTCGATATATCGAGGAAAAAATACCGATGTATCGATATATCGGTCAAATTTTCAAAATATTTTGCGTTTTTAAAATAAAAGTGTATTCAGCTCAATATTATCAATAGTAATTTTTATACACAATGTGCATTATTTTAATGTACAAAAATCTCAATAAAAATTAAAGTATTTTTACCAGTATTCATTTTTATTAGGTAATATTTACAATATCAAAAACTAAAAAGGTGTCTTCAAACTTATATGTAAACTGAGACGCATACAAAGTTTGTATGCTTCTCAGTAACATTCTATTGATTCATCTGTCAAAAAGGACTTCATGTAGACAATTGGGAACCAACACATAGGAGGGCTTAGAAAAAAATGGCGAAAAATAGCATACATTTCTATGTATGTACCTACACATATGAAATAGTATTAGTGATCACAAATACTCATGCAAAGACAATAGATTTGTAAGCTATTAATAGTTAAAATTTCAACAGCCAGATGTCATGACCCAATACAGTTATTTTTTTCCGTTCGTTCCTATACGGTTTTGGATTCTAGTGACTTTAGTTACATAAATAAATAAAAATATCGTTTGAGATACAATTTTCGATATTAGATATTTTGTATCGACATATCGGATCAAAATATATCGGCTAAAAGTATTGATGTATTGAATTAAAAATATCGATACATCGATATATCGATACTTTTTCAATAAGCCTAACTGAAACACCATTAATTACTGAATTACTAAATTAATTAAATTACACCACTTGGCAGAAACGAACGAATCTCTGTGCCACCGTAGAGTAATTTCAGAATTAATATACCTACATGCATCACTTATTGGCCTGTCAAATTCACAATCACATTGTTTATTGTTGTTTGAATACAGTGACAACCAAGACAAAAATAAAACGATTCATTAATTTGTACAACATAAACAAAATTCGTTCAAGAATTCGAGAATTATTTCAGCAACATTTTTGTCATCCCTCTTTCTTTGTAACTTCGTTTATGGGGATGATTACAACGAATCTATCAGCAATATAATATTATATGCCTTTCTGTCGAATAAAGGCATTTTTAATTGACTGAATTTTGATTGGTGAAAGCGGCGATACTTGTTTGAAAACTACTGTTAATTATTTAGATTCTCGGATTCGGGTACAACATTCCTTCCCCTCTCCCCGGCCAAGGTTTCGCGATCCTGAACAACTGAACATATCTCCAGACATTTAGACATCCGGGGTATGTGGGTGGTGGTGTCAAGCGGGTGGCAGGGGTGGTGGGTGGAGGCTGTAGTTAAGGCTGTAGGAAATATTCTAATTAGAAATACATTCCAATTATCGGCGCCTTTTGTGCACGCCACGGGGGGTGCGGCGAATGTTAGCCGTCGCGGGGTGATTAACTATTTACTCACTTTGGAACTGTAATTCTTCTTTACGTCTAGAAATAATTCCATTGCGATATAAGTTAATTGTAAAAGAAGTCATGTATAGTTTCGCGGAAGAAAGATTTTCAAACAATCGCAGATATTTCACCAGAAATCAGAAGAATGTTAAAATTTTAAGACAATGATTATATATTGGGAGGCGGGTATGAGTACCGCCACCCCGGGAACCATTTGTTGGATAACCAACACCTATGCCATCGGACATCATCTATTATTTGGTAGGCGGGAATGGCGGTACCGACGCTCCGGGAACCTTTATTGGATAGGCAACACCTCTGCCATAGGTCACCCCAAGTGGTTCGCTACGTTTGGTGATTTAGCAGGGGTTCCCGGGTTTATGGGGTAAGGTTTGTCTAGGTCTTGGAGGCAGATGACCAGGACCCACTGAACCCCAGATTCCTACCTACTGCTTAAACCCTTGTCCTTCCCAGAACTCTCCTCTCCTTCATTTCCTTAAAAAAAACCTCTTCCATACAGCATCCCCAAAGATGACATAGGCCCTGAGGGAAATTATTTTCCTCAGGGCCTCCTGTGTGGAGCTCATGTAAAAAAAAAAAATCGGACACCCCGAGTGGTTCGCTAAGCTTGGCGACTTAGCAGGGATGCCCAGGTTCATGGAGTAAGGTTTGTCCGGGTCTTGGGAGCGGGTGCGTCTGCCCACCAGCTAAATGGCAGATAGAATTGGGATAGAATGGTTTTGAGGGAGTCCCTTTGACTTCTCCAGTCGTACTCTCTCGGAATACCGCCTTGCAACGCAGTTGGAGGGATGGATTCACACGTCCGTCAATCCTGGACACACTGACCCCCAGATACCCACCCCGAATACCCTTTTCCTTCCCAGAACTTACTTTCACACAGCATTGTACTTAAAGATGACAGGCCCTGAGAGGAATTATTTTCCTCGGGCCTAGTAAAGCAAAACAGCAAGTACCTAAAGGAATTACTCATTCTCCAGAGGTTTCGAAAGAAACAAGTGATTGTACTCGTGTATTAAGATGAAGCCATACTAAATAATGCAAAATCATACAAAATCATATGTTTTAGTTTTGAAAATTTGATCGCTTTGAAGTATTATAGATGATTCAATTAAATAATGTGTGTAGAACATACCTTGGCCCTTAAAAATATCGGTCTTTTAATAAGCCTAAAAATAAAAGTATTAGGCCTATTAAAAATCTCTTTCAAGCGCAAACTCTCCTACCTATAAACCCCTTTTTGGGTATGGTTTTATTGCTTAATGTAGCAAATTCCGTTTCTTCTATAATAATCGCAAAAAAATTATATTTACGCCCAAACTTCTCAAAATAAAATACAATATGCATTTTCGCGTTGTTATTTTACAATACGGCCGGCAGTCAACGAATTTGGATTTTCAAAGTGAACCCTATGCCGTCCACTCCTCCCATAAAGGGACGTGAATTCTCATTCCGATTTTCCCTGGACTATTGAATCGCCTTAATTTTCATAATTAATATCATCATCAATTCCTTCAACGTTATGGACATAAAACAGCTCTACTCAAGATCCATATTACTTAATTTACACAAAAACAACAAAACACCATACAAAGCTACACAAACAATACACAATACCCGAGCCAAAAACAACGAACTTCTCCAAACTCCTTTTTTAAAAACACCTTCGGGCAAAGACACTCTAAATACATAGCTTGCAAACTATACATTACACTACCAACTACGATCAGACAAAGTGACTCCTTTACAAAATTCAAAAAAGATATTAAAAAATGGATTATAAGTATTGGACGCCACACTATCACAAATATCTGTAAAATAAATCACACATAGACAGAAATAACTACTCACATACAACCTAACCCATATAAAACAAATGAAAATAATGGAATCCTGTCAAATTTAACCTATAAATAGACTAGGCAGAATTTATTTCATTACTCCATCTCCAACATTTATAAAATAACTCTCTTTAAAAGATTTACCACCCTTCCTATCACCCTTCTGTTCTAATTCTATTCATAATATGTATTTTACCTGAAATATCCTTGTAACTACTATATTCATTTATATACCTGTACGCCTGTCTCGACACAGGTGTATACCTGTATAGGCATACAAATAAAACCATTGTAAATATATTTTATTATAGATAAATAAATAAAAATAAAAATAATAAAAATTTAACAAATTACACACAATGAAACAAAAAGACATACAAAAATGATATTAAAGTGAAAAAATGTAGTCTGAAGTATTCCGATAAAATATAAGTACTTACCGTCTTTTAATCCTTAAAACGTAATTTTGCAACTATTTTCTAAGTCATCTATGTCATGCCTAAATTATGAAAACACTCATTAACCATTTATTACTTTAATTGAAACATAGTAATGCGTTTTGTACTTTTTCATATCAAATTTTAATGCGGCACCTAAAAGGAGTTTTGAAAAAAAAAAAAAGAATCTATTTTCTATAATCAGTGGCATTTTTAATTTATTTTTTACATTACCTCAACAAAATAATTTCCCTAACGGACTATGTCATCTGAGATTCTGTGTGGAGGGTCTTTTTGAGGAGAGGAAGGAATGAACATTGGTCTTGAAAAGACCCATGGTACGAAAGAGTCACAGAGGCCGGCAAATCGTTCCACAGGCGAGCTGTTAAACAGGCGAACGAGCCGAAGAAGCCACCCGTTCTTATGTGACAAATGTCATCCGTTTACACGCTTTTGGCGTGTTTCCCGACTATGTACCGTACAATCCATTTAACGAAATGAATACTCTTATTCGAATTCAATACATTTGTGCAAATCTTATAAACTCGTACATCGGAAATATGCACGTTTTATGTGAGTACGAAGATTCAAATTTTCTAATCTTCGTCAATTAATTTTAAGTTTAAAATATAACTGTTAAAACGTTACTGTTAATTGTTTGAAATTTAACATATATTTTTAGTTGTGGCTATCACAACTTTTATATAAATGAACGTTACAAAATATGTAAGTAAAAATATATTTTGTACTGTGCTGATTTTCAACTTATTATATTCCTTTATGGATTTATTTTAACATTAGCTCCGCACAGGAGGCCCTGAGGAAAAACATTTCCCTCAGAGCCTATGTCATCTTTGGGGATGCTGTGTGGAAGTTTTTTTTAGGGAAAGGAAGGAGAAAAATTCTGGGAAGAAAAGGTATGACGGGTGGATAGGAATCTGGGGTCAATGTGTCTAGGAGTGATGGTCGTATGAATTCATCGCTCCCCTCGGGCACCCCTCCTAAGTCACCAAACGTAGTGAACCATTTGAGGTGACCTATGGCAGGATCATTGGTTTTCCATTAAATGGTTCCCGGGGCGGCGGTACCCATACCCGCCTTCCAAATTGACATATATTTTGCATGGACATATCTTAGAATGTGGATCTTTTTTTGAAATGGACCCTTGGACGGGATGTTTCACAGAATTTGAACGAATCATCAAGTTTCAAAGTTTATTATCGAGTTCTGTAAAGGTTTTATTCAAGTTCTGTTAGTACCTATATCATTATTGGCCAGTTATTTTGTAGTATAACTGAAATGATAATAGAACTTGAAAGTTACTTTTACAACATTTGCAAAATAACTTTGAAATTTGAAGAAATGTTCAAATTTTATGGAACAATTAGCTCTCAAATGCGTAGAAGTATTTTTATTATTCTCTAGATAGGTACTTGCGTTCATAACTGTGAAGAAACAATATTAACACGTGAACTAAAAAATCCACAGAGCATCTTACTGAACGTCTTGAATTTACCTGTACTCCCATGGTTTCACCTTTCCCCGGCAGAGCGTGCTGAAGCTGTAGCGCCCGCGCAGACAGTGTGCGCCATCTCTTGGCGCGGGGAGAGGAGAGATATTAAATATTTCCCGCGAGATTCCGCCGCTAAGACAGAGAGGAGCTAGATTTCCCTGGGGGCCCCGTTAATTTTCTGCCGCCTTGAGCATAGTGCCCCCCAGGGTCCCCTACCTCCGCGCAGGTATCCATGCCGGAGGTGTTATTACCGGCTAAGCGGAGACGCACACCGCGCGAGGAGCTCTGAATAACATTTTTTAATATTACAAGAACTGTGTTCGCACATGTGCTATATACTCACACCCTTAAGTTAACCTCTTTGAATAAGGCATTTTAAAGTTTTTTCACACAGAAATTCTACATTCACCTGCGCGAATTTAACCGTTACGCAGTAAATAATAGCTCAGTACGGACACCCACTTTAGTATTTAGTTTTCATAACACCTCACAAGAGGTCTGACTTACATAATAGAGCTTTGGGAACAGTGCTAACCAATTTATAGTGACATTCTAATTATTTAAAAAAAATCTGGGTATATCAATGTTAGCTGACTTACTAATACGTTTATTGCAAACTAATTTATTTACTTCAAAAATTTCGATTTTTTTTCGGATGGTCAAAATATTTTCGCATTACAATAAAATGCAAATATTTGGAATATTTCTGAACACATTAAAAAACCAAAAACTATTTTAGAAAGGTGATGAAATACGCTTTCAAATTATAGAATTCGAAAAATATACATATTTTTTAAATTATAAAATTTTTGCATACAAACATAAAAAAGTTTTCAAAATGGCTCACCTTATGTTTTTTCTAACTAAAGTTACTGATAATAAAAAAAAAAATAAAAACGCATGCATATTTTATTAGACAAATGCATAACAAATACATATTGTAACCTCACTTTTTTGTCACTCTATGAAATTTTTTCTTTAAAAATTCCAGAAGTTTCAAATTCTTTTTCCAATTTGCGATTCAAAACTTTGTGCACATAAAAGTGTACATTTTACTTTTTAAGTGGCTATTTTTTAGATTTGAATATAAAGCATGATGTTTTTCCTTTCTAACACCGACTAAAACATATTTCTAACTATGGTAGTAAGGGAGTTACGGCGTCTTATGTGAGACCTATGTGCGTTGGGACAAATATGGTCTCCTGTGATTAAACGGGTTAACACACTTTTTAGAGGCATTAAGATATGTATAGTAAAAAATATACAGTATTTATTGTACAAAACTGAATTGTCTTAGTGACAACATTTTGTATTTGTTTAGTGACAAATTAAAGATGTCCACTTGTTTGGTATAATTATTTTCCTACATCAGAATTCTGGGCAAAGAGGAATAGGTAGTTATGGTATTAAGACCCAGAATCTCTGCACTGAAATAAAACCCGACTTCCATGTGTTACGTAGTGGAATCCGAAAGCTTAGCAATCCAAGCAATTCTGGACTATGAACTACATCATTTTAATATTTTATATTTATTTTCATATCATTTAAAAGAGTATTGCAGTTCAACGTACTTGATGGAATATACGTTTTAAAATCATTTAATTTATGTTGTAACAATGGAAAGATGTTCTAAATTGTTTTCAGTGCATTCATCACGTTATACTTTTGTATACACTTACTATGTAATATTCCTATTATTGGGCTACATCGTTCTATTTTTTTTTAAAAGCGGATTAAATCTTGATCATTTGTGCGCTTATTGTGAATCAAATTTACTCTCCTTAAACATTTCTAAGTGTCACTCAATTACATTTACTACAAATAAAAATAAAATCATCTATTCTTACAACTTTAAATTTAAATAAACTTTAAATAAACCTTTACAATCTACGTCTACATGTAAAGATCTAGGTGTTTATTTAGACAACAAATTAATTTTTGATAAGCATATCGAACACATAATATCAAAATCCTACAAGATGCTAGGTTTCCTATTAAGAATATGTAAAGTTTTCAAAAGTGCTAAGACTCTTGAAATGTTGTTTTGTTCATTGGTCAGAAGTCCACTGGAGTATGCGTCTCCGGTATGGAATCCTGAATACAAGGTGTACATAGATATAGTAGAAAGTATACAGAATAAATTCTCTAAATATTTATTTAAGAAATACAACAAAACTACAAATAACATGTTAAGTTTACAAAAAAGACGCACATTATCAGATCTGCTGTTTCTGTATAACCTGCTAAATAATAAAATAGATAGTCCTGAATTGCTATCCACTATTGGTTTAAATGGCCCAATGAGGCGTACCAGGCACACTTCTCTTTTTCATATAGAATCCAATAACACTAATGCAGCGAGTAACTCACCAATTACTCGCGCAATCATAACTTATAACCACTATGAAAAATTACTACACTTAGACATTTTTCATGATTCCTTGCAAACATAGCAAAACTAATTTATTAAATTTCTTGGCGTGATATAATTGTTTTAAAATTACTTACACTTAACTTTTCATTAAACTTTAATCAGTCAATTACAATTAGTGAGCATATAATTCTTGATTTCAAAATGTCTCCTTATCTCCCCCCCCCCCATCTTTTCTTCCTTTTTATTATTATTACTTCATTCATTCAATAATTAAGTTTTAAGACCGGTTCATATCTCAGGCGTAATTATCAAATGACATTCTATGGACTTACGTAATAGGTACATAACCATGTAATAATTTAATTTAACATACCTTATAATCTGTATTATAATGTACTGTGTATGTCTTAATAAACAAATAAATAAATAAATATACGCGCCACAAATTCCAAACAAATGTTCGAATTTTATGCACGTCAGCTACACCTACGAGGAATTCCGTAGATGAAGATAAAAACCTCCTGATGACCTGCATTTTCACCTTTTACAAAAGTCGATTTAATCTGTAGTACGTATGGCGCTGTATGAAGTCGGCTAAACGTGTCGTTTTTTCGACATCAAAGGTAAAAGCGGCCAAAATTTATGACACATAAAGTAAATATTTTAATTCGAGGCAGATCGAAGTGAAATAAACGATATTAAATTAAAACTTCTTCAATAATTGTAAAATGATTTTATGAGGCCATTTCATATTATAAAAAAGCTGAGACCAAACGATGGTCGACTTCCGATGGGAAAACCTTTACCTATACGCAGAAAAATAGGGACCCTCATACAGGATTATTATCGAAGAGTCCCAGGGAGTTATTTATGCACGTCATCGACAATCGTCTTAAAAGCATAAAAAACTTCCTTCTCTTATATAAAAACGAAAAAGACAGAACATCCTAGAATGTCGAATATCCTTAAGGGGCCATTCATTTATTACTTAAGACGAATTTTGCTTTCGACCCCCTCCCCCCACTATTATAAGAAAAAATAGGAATAGGCCGACCCCCTCCCCCCCTGTTTAATATTTATTACGTAAGAATCTAAAGGAAAAAATGAATACACGTTTGGTTTGTTTTAATGTTTGTTTGTGCGCGTCTGTTGCCATGGAAATGGAAATCGTTTACCTACACGCATCCGAGCGAACCTCGGCACTCGCGCGGTTTCCCGCGCTTTTTCAAAGTATAATTTTAACCTAGCGCATTTTTGTGATCTTACGTAAGAACAATCGGGACTCCCTCCCACCACCTTGTAAGAAAAAATAAGACATGGTCGACCCATCTCCCCCCATAAATCGTCTTACGTAATAAATGAATGGCCCCTAAGCAAAATTCTATAGACATTTGGTGAACGTAAATTTCTTTCGAATTGTAAAATTGGATTGCCAGTTATAAAAACAAGCGAAAAAAAAATTAAATACTTTATTTCATGAAACACACACCATTGGAATAAAATTCTCCCAGGATGAGATAGACATCTAAGATTAACTACAAACTTACAATAAGTTAAGGCTCTGCAACCGGACCCGAAAAGAAGAAGATGGAGAGATACGAAATTACGAATGTTAGAGGAGAGCGCTAACATTTACAGCGACAAAATCGATGCGAAAATTGCGAAAATGTTTAATAAAACACGACTCGTTTAAAATAGAGCAAAAATATCGCGGGAATTTTCTTAAGCAGCGTTTAAAGAAACACTGTGAATTTTTTCATACATATAACTTGTAAAATAACAGAAAAAAACGTGTTAATAATAATTTTTGGAGCATACTTTGCGATTTTTTTCTATCGAGGGAATTTTATATAATTTGCGTTTCGGCGCGGGCAAAGTCTAGATATTATCTTCAAGAATAACATATATATTTTTAAGAGCTTTAAAACTTACCGTGTTTAAGGGAAATATGTAATAAATCGGTACAAATCCGGGTTGCGGGCCCTTAAATGTTCCTCTCCGCAGGTGACTTATTCTTACATTTGCAACACTTATTTGAAATTTTTTTATATAATAGGTACATATAATAATAGATACACAAAATAATGAAAAGTATACAAAAGAGCTTAATATAGTAAATGTATGAACGAAAAAATCCCACAAAGGCAATGCCTGTGCGTGGGTATAACATTGATTTTTTATTTATATGGTTAAAATGAAGATTAAAATGTGACTTAATGAAATGGAAGGTGACCACCAAATTTTGAATTTTAGAATTTTTAAAACACTTGAATAAATTATATACCTATGCAATCTATGCATGTATGTATGTATATGCACAAATGTCAACTGTGTACAAATGTTGGGCGCGCGTTTGGCGTGTTTCCCTACTGTGCACCGGTACCGAAGGAATCAATGACGTTAGATCCTCGGAACATCTTCCATTGCAAGAAAGGTAGAACAAGGACAGCATTCACCCTATGCAACGCGACTCCTATAAAGATTACAATCAGGTTTTTTAAGACAGAAGAATCTATCATACGGACCGCTCGTTTCTGCACAGAGTTGAGAGTTGATATACCTACCTCTTATTTTCTTTTTGTGAAAATGTTATTTAACGATATTTTGTTTGTTTATTGTTTGTAAAACGGAGCTAATTAAGTAGAAATTTATTTCTTAATAATTTCATCAGATTTCTTTTCTTTCATCAGATTTCTTAATAATTTTCGACTGAACTAGTAAAAATTTTGTGTTTAGAAATAAATCAAATTCTTTTACTATCTCGCGTTTTAATTTCGATTCCACAAATTTATTAATGTATGCATTCAAATAAAATATTACATGTCTGAATCAATGATGTGGGTACTAACTGATACAACGTTATTAATTTAAATATTAATGGAAGACCGAAGTTTCGGTTTCAGTTTCGGTTTCGGCAAGTTTCGGCAAAAAAATCTAGTTTCGGCATCAGTTTCGGTTTCGGCAGATTTTCTGCGAAACCGAAACTTCTTAGACATGTTAAAAATCGAATGTTGTCAATTTTTTACACTTATTCAGACAGTTAACGCGTATTAAATTAAATAAATAAAAAGAAACAATAACTGAAGTACGTGAAAAAATTATATTTTTTTATATTACTTCTATAAAACAAACAAAATTTATAAAAATAAAAATAAATATGTTAACTACTTCTTGGAACTTCTCGTTCGGGTGAGTTCGTGGCTCGTATGTCAGTCACCTGCCATCATCAGCAAAATACCTACTCAATTAATTAATTCCTTTAAGTGTTGATTATTGACAAATTTTTGTTCCAATAAGTAGTTAACATGTTTGTTCATTTTGATTGGTTTTAATTTTTTTTTGATTTTTGAAATAAAAAACCATAATTGAAAAATATATTTTTATAACGTACTTCATATTGTTATTTATTTCATTTAACACGTATAAGAAGAATTTTGTGATTGTAAACACAATAAAAATTAAAATACTCAATTAATGAGGTGCTGATTATTGACAAATATTTGTTCCAAGAAGTAGTTAATATATTTGTTATTTTTTACTAATTTTGTTTGTTTTATAGAAGTTATACAAACAAATAAATAAATAATCTAAAATAGTGAAATAGTTATTCATGCAGACGACACAGTTTTACTCTTTAAATCTAAGGATTGGAAAAATGCATACAACATAGCAAATTTAGGAATCACGCGAGTGAAATCATGGCTAGACTCAAACACGCTTACACTAAACATATCGAAAACAAAATTCACAACGTACAGTATAAATAGCACAGGACAGCCAAAAAATAACACAAACACCATAAAAATACACGAATGTTTAAACACCAACATCTGCGTTTGCCCTCCTCTAGAAAAAAAGAACAAATAAAGTATCTAGGAATCATAATTGACCATAACCTTAGATGGACACATCACATCCAACAAGTCACAAATAAACTCCTCAAAACCATACACATTTTCCTAAACGTAAGAAACATATACAAAATACAACAAATGAAAACAATATATTTTGCTCTATGTCAGTCTATAATAGAATATGGAATAATTGCTTGGGGAGGAGCAACAAACTCAGCTATCGAACACCTGGAAATTGCGCAGAAAACGATCTTAAAGGTAATACTTAAAAACATAGACTTACTGATACAGACCAAATATTCAACCGTTGTGACGTACTGGACATACGACAATTATACGTTAAATCGCTACTAAATTACATTTTTGACCAAAAAAACAACCTTCAACAAACACAAAATATCACAAAGAGACCAGTTAGACAAGCATACAAAGAAAACTTAAGAACTCGGACGGTAAATACAAGCTTTGGAAAAAGACACTACCAATATCACGCTATAAAAGCATTTAACAGTCTAACACTTGAAAATAAAATTGAGGAAAACAAAAATAAATTCCGACACAAAATTACAAAATGGATTAAAGACCAAAATAGACAATACTACCAAAATATCATAGCATAAAAAAAAACATACAAGTAACACACAAAACCAACATAAAACACAAACACACAACACTTATTAAAAATTTCGTTTTTAAACTTATATAATATTATTTATTTTTAAATTTACGTTAATTTTAAATCTCTACTTTTTAAGTTTAATTTATCTTAATCGTATGTTTTTGATTTACGTTTTTCTGATTTTTCACCAATATCATATATATATATATATATTTATATATATATATATATATATATATATATATATATATATATATATATATATTTATATGTATGTATTGTATATGAAATATAATATTGTATATGAAATGGAGGTATATATATAAAATAGTAAATATAAAATAAAATATAATATAAAATAGTATAATTTTGTATATGAAATGGAAGCCTCAGCACGGGTAAACCACCCAGTGAGGCCAACATCATTGAATTGTGTATAAAATGTAAATATATTGCATCAAATAAAATAAATAAATATATAATGTTTTCACATACTTCAATAATTTTATTTATTTTATTAGACACATGTTAACTGTCTGAATAAGTGTGAAAAATAAAAATCAATAAATTATAAATAAAAATAAGCCATATAACAGTAAACAATCGATTTTTAACATGTCTAAAAAAAAAATCGGTTTCGGTTTCGGTTTCGGTGGAAAGTCCTGTTTCGGTCGGATACTAATAAATATATTATATTGTAAAGTTCCCGTCAATTGTAGAAGAATGGTCATTGTCAACAATCAAATTTATATGAAGCAAGTTACAACGTACTTTCCTTTCGAATGCTCCATGAGACGTAAGTACGACCTCTGCCGGGTTTTACTTTAGCACAGTAGGCCCATAGCCTGGGTGCTCATGGGAACTATCAGTATACCGTATCCACTTTAATAAATAAATGATTATGGCCCCCTTTTTGAATACTTAACTTTTTGTAAAAATTTATACGTTCATAAAAATTATCAGGATTCTCTCTTATTTTACGTATTATGAAATGCTCCATCTATGAGCCGTGATCTGTAGAGTAGGGAATGCAAATCTCGCGAGATTGGGGCTCAAGCGAGATCCCGCGTGTTTATGAATAACAATACTGCGAGATCTCGCCAATTTGGAGATCTCGCGAAATTGGCAGTTTTGTGTGTTTTTTTGCAAATAATCACAATATTTGAATAAATTAGGAAAAAAATAATAAAAATTTTAAGTATTATAAGATAAACATTTATTTTCACGAATTTTTCAACAGACTTTTATGCATCAAACATTGTTTGACGTATTTGTATATAATTTTTTAATAAACTTCTTAGTAGTAAACTTTGATGTACATATCTATCAAATAACAAAAATGAAAGGAACAACCAGTCTTCTCTTCTAATAATCAAACAAAAATATTTTAGTAAAAAACAGTTCTTTTATAACAAACAAACAACGAGAAGTAAAAAAATGAAATTTATTATCTAAGTTGAGTTGACTATAAACTGATCTATCAATAAAACTATATCTACTCAGTAGATCCATCAGATATTACAGATTAATTAACAAAATATACCAATTAATCATACTATTAGAAATTACAGATTAATTAACAAAATATACCAATCAAATGAAAGATTTGTTCAGTTCAAATCACAAGCCATTATTACGAATTATTTTGAAAATAGCTCCTTAAGAAGCACAAAATGTCCAAAGAATCGTCTGCTAAACGGCTTCTTATTTCCGCGCTTCGAATAAGACGTTTTTATGCTCGAGTGCAATCTCGTTAAACTCGCGAGATCTCGCCCTTTTTTCGTCCGAGATCAATCTCGCGAGATCTCGCGAGAACGAGATAGCATTCCCTACTGTAGAGCGGATATTAAAAAATAACCTTGTTTTTTTTTTACTAAATTTCGATGAAAACTAAACATAAAACTTCTAAATTTAGCGTGTGTTTCTATAAAGTACCACGCTAACGGATAATTCAACATGCTAACGCAGAACGCAGGGAGCTCTCGAACGCGTTAATCGTTTTTTTGAAAGAAAGACAAACATTCCAGGGTTACGAATAACCTAACAATATTTGAAAATCTCATACTACCACCACAGTTAGCGTAAAATGTTGCTTATGTCGTGATGGAGGACTTAGGAGAACGTGCGAAGCTTGGGTGCCACTTGCCACTCACCGGTTTTATAATTTTTGATTCAGATTCTGATTTTTTCTAACCCAAGCCTCTATGGTCGAGGGGCAAGGCTGTCGACTAGCAATCCGGAGGACGCTTGTTCAAATCCCTTCGTGCGCAAATAAATTTTATTGATTATTTTGTATTATTTCACAATTATATTTAAAATAGTCGTACGTAGCATATTTGCCGTAAATTCCAGAGTGGAAGATACTACCAGTATCGTCCTGGTGTAAGACCACCATTCAGATTTGAAATGCTGCTTGAAACGGCTTTAGCCTTGTTTGGTAACCAAATCTGAATGACCCGGTACTTCCCCGCCTTCCTCTTCCCCTCCCCACTCAACCTCTCAACATACCCCAATTGGCGATGTCATAGGCTCACTGGCTCCAGTCAGGATGGGTTGGGACTCACAAAAAAAAATCACAAAAAAAAATTAGAAAGCCTTATTTCTTACGCAAAGTCAAACAATGAGGTCATATAACATCAGACACATACACACACGTCACACATCACGGACAAAGACGTGTGCAAAATTTAATAAACCTACATTGTTTAACCTCAATTTCAAGTAGTTTATAACTACCGAAGTAGGTACTATCCACGAAGAATATATATAAAGATCCCATCAACTTTTATTCAGACAAAGGATTTGATTACAAAATAACATATCTAGCTATGTTCTCTATGCTTCTATTATTTTTCTATAGCTTTGTGAGAATGTGTGCCAACAACACAATATAGCTACATAGATAAATAAATGTTGCCATGGAAATAAAGCAATAAAATTGCTAGGAAGGTACTTACTCCCGTGTTTGGGATTTTTGCCCCTATTCGTGTAACGGGATGAAACAAATTAAACGATACAAATTGTCGGTTGTAACCACGCTGGCCGCTAATAACACTCAATTGGGGAGGTGTATTTAAATTCATGTAGTACAGAGTACAGCTAACTAAAACATGTGAAATATATGTACATATATTTCTAGTACCTAGTCGTTACGTCCGAGTTTCAACACTCCTTTATATTATTTAACAAGGTAGCTCTAAATTTATTTATTTTAGGAAATGATTCATTCCCTTAGATAATAAGTAATTAATAATTTACTAACCTTCTTCCACCACATATTATTATGCATTTGTCTATATATAGGTACTTATTTGTCTTCGCTCATATGTCTATTCTTTTGTCTTAATTTTCAGTACCTTTGGTTTAGAAACATGTTAATAATTTTTGTTATTAAAAATAGTGGCGTAAACAAAGTTGGTGGTTTTTATTTAATATAAAATGACGTCTAACGTAATTTTTCAATTATTCAAAAATTGAGAAGTTACTGCTATGACATTTTCTTACAACAAAAAAAATTTATTCTGTCAAAAATATCGTGTGGAGTTTTCAGTATGCAGTTTCACCGCTCGATATTTTATCTGCGTAAGTAAATGAATTTTCGATTTGAAGATTGCAAAGGTACAATATAATTTGATGGGCGTTTAACCAGCCGTTTCATTTCACAGGGCGGTTCCAATGAGAAAGATTAATTATTTATTAATTAGCTTTTTAAAATTATAACTCAATATCGATTTTATTTCATTCCAAATTTGCTTTAATTTATACCTACATCCAAAAATGCTGAAAGGCGTGATGATAAAACTATTAACATTATGTACTTTTCGTAATTATTTTTTGATCATAAGTATTTATCATTTTTTAACAATGTCTAAGCAAAATAAGAATTTAAAAAAAAAACTGAAATAATTAGTTTGTAAGTGCGCAAATAAATACACAAACGGACCAATTTTCGTCAAGAAACGCATGCACGTTGTACGTATATATTTTTTAATGATTTTATTTAAACTAAAATTAAAATTCTGAAACGACGTTTACCAGATACTGTATTGATTTATTTTACTGCATGATTAAATGATTTGAAATGTGTGTTTTATAATACAAAACCTTTTTTCAAAATTTAACAAATCTGCCAACGACCTATGGTATAACCTTATTGGTGACCGGACAACTCAGAATGAAACCATCTCAGAAGCACCTCAGAAAGGTCATTAAGAGTGATGATAAAATTTAAAAAAAATTGTTAAATAGGTTAAGTTAGGTTAGGGTTACCGGCTATTTTAAAATTATTTTTTCATAGCTTTTAATGACTTTTCTGAGGTGTTTCTGAGTTGGTTTCATTCTGAGTTGGCATGGAACCAACCTTATTATACTTAAAAATAAACTTTTTTTTCTCAAAATTTGAAACATGCGTTTACTAGATAAAAGAACAATCTTTCGCAATCAATTTTTAATTTTTTGTGGAAAAGAGTCAATACGTCTAAAATCTGATTTAAAAATGACATATTTCTGGTTTTCTCTGGTTATATATACCCTCTTAAGTAGTCACCAATCTAAAAGCTAGGTATAACCCAATTATTCCAATGGGAGTTCATTAAGATCGGTCATTTTCAATAGGGATGTTTACCAAAAGCCCTTCTGGGTTTTGCAAGAAATTAAGAGTTTTGTGAGACAATTATCGCAACCTATCGGGATTTGGCCACAATGTACGCAATTCAACAGTTATTATAAGCATTGCATAATCATTTAACTTTACCAATTGAATTTAGATTTCCTCTGTTTACAATGTATTTATTTTGCTATTGTCATTTTTTTCTGATTATGTTTTGTTATTTCATTTAATGTGTTTCTGTAAACATTGAGAGCCAAACACACCGACGTACCATTTGGTATATTTATGGCGACGCACCAAACGCCAATGATAGTTGGTCACTCTGCTTCTTCTGCCTTATACTATAGGTCAGTGATTCCCAAAGTGGTCCAGGTGGACCCCCAGGGGTCCACGGGAGACTCGACGGGGGTCTACGTTGACTTGATAAAAAAATGGAGGTCCACAAGTTGAAAGTGGGGGTCCACGAAAATTTATCTGGTTTCGATAGTAAAGAACGAAAATGTTGGCTTGGTTTTAAATAAATAAATACACTACTCAAAAAAATTAAGGGAGCAAAAAAAAATCAAAATTTTTCGGTGATTTTTGACAGGCTGTATTTAGGTAAAAAATTGTGGTATTGAGACTTTAAAAAAAGCATTTTGAAGCTTTAAGATTATAATTTTCATTTTTTTGGAAAAAATTTTTGGGAGCTACGGTTCTTATGCAATCCTAATTTTTGCTATTTTTTTGGTACACGGACTTGAAATCTGTTTTTCAGTTAGGCCGGCTTATGAATCAGATAGCCTTAATATTTAGCAATAATTTCCTTTTTTTAAAACCTCCCTTAATTTTTTTAGTAGTTTATTTTAAGAAGGTCAGCGACTGTGTGATGAATTGCATTGATCAACAGTGAAAATTAGGAAATATCGTAGCTTCCCACTTTAATTTAAAAAGAAAATATCAATTACTTATAAAACGGACACGTCTACGACATCTATCGGATTAGAGTAAAGTGAATTCATATTTACGGTAGGGATCTATAATTAGACAAAGTGAGACGAGTATTGATAAAAAAATCACAGATGGTATCAACAAATAATCAAAGACAGGGACTCCCCAGTATGCTTTAGGCCGTGATATATTGACAGCCAATTGAATTGCAGCAAAAGCGATTAAAAACCGAGTTAGCCTATCAACAAGAAGAGGGCCGAGCCCATTTTTAGAACAAAGGAACGACCTTTGGACTTAGCAATTAGTAATGTGATTAATGAGTTTGACGTTCCCACCAAACCGAGAGGTGAATAAACTCCATGGGAAGAAATAATCTGTTCAGGGACAAAAGAACGATGACCCCAAGAAATGTTATGATTAACCGGTACGTTCCAGGGATCAGAAACCCTAGTTCTCGAACGCATTAAAACATATCAGGTGCGGGAAAAAAGGATACACGTAAACACGATGGAAAAAGTTTAAGTGGAAAATTGCATAGCAAGTGACGAAAACGTGTTGTAAGGTGTTAGGGAGATTTCATCTATAATACGATTGTTTGTGACGACCGGAGATGATCGATTCGAGGGAAAACGTGCTAAAGGAAATGGAAATGTTGAAAAAACAATGGAAAATTATTGTTATCAATTCTAGACGGAGCTAGGATATTACGATGAAAGATTTAGGGAGGAAACGTCAAAAAAAAAATGAGAGTTTTAAAGAATAGGCGAGGGTATATTTCAGATGTCTAGAGCAGTAACAAGTGTTAGAGAAGAAATAGAGTGCAGTACGGAGGGGAGTGGAAAATGCTGAAAACATTGCGATAGAAAAACTCAGGAAAAGGAGTCATTTTACGTAATTAAAATGGAGTTTATAGAGTAACATAGTACGCGATTGCAGAAAAAAAATGAGGCATTACAATGGTTGTCGATTTCAGATGTATTTTGTTGTGATAAACAAGGAATATTCGAACATGAAAATTGTTTAGATAAGGACGATTAACCGTTAAAAAGGTAATAAAAATTATCATGGGTCTTATGAAATATTTACATTAAAGAATTCTCGTAAAAGTTAACGACACTGAAATAAAAAAGGATTTATTGCCAGGTGGGTACAGGAACTAATGTATACAACTGTCAAGGCATATGGTTTATGGGATTTTGCGTAAGAACGGGACAAAATTTGGGAGGCGATCTCTATGAAGCAATAAAAATGACAGGAATTTAAGGGCCGAAGTGGGGGTATCTCCTATAAAGATGTTAAAAAATGATATATTTATTAATAACAAATAGAAAATGAAATTTTCCAAGAGGCAGCAAACATCAAAAAACGATATGGTTATATCAGGGAAGTACGGGGAAGTGAGGGGAAAGGAGATACGACAGAGAAAAACAAAGGAAATCTTAGATTAACAGTGAATAAAATAAATACGGCTTGAAATATAAAAATCTATAGAGATATGAACAATAGCGTAAGAATAAATAAGGAAATTCATGGAAAGAGTGTCGTGAATAAAAGAAAATTCGAGAAAAAATGGAAAATTCAAATATACGACGTAAATAGAGAAAATTCGGTTTTAAATGGAAAGGTTCATATAGAATACAGAAAAACTCGAGGAAAAATAATAAAATAAAAATGAACAATTTGCGAGAAAGACTTCGACATGAAGATATCTCTGATAGGCGAATTTGGGGACAGATTTGTAACATATGGTAGATGCCGTACGCACGGACATGTTACGGAATAGATGAAAATAGAACTTTAAAATTATTAAATTCAAGCTAATTTTATATGAACACCAGGACAAAGGAAGTTGGGCCATTAAACATGGATCTTACTAAATCCGGATCTTGTAAGTATGGAAGTACGAGACAGAATTTAAAGTATTAAACACGGAAGGTACTAAGAGACCGCATTCGACAATAGTGGAGAGGTTTCAAGAAATTACGAGTTGATAGTAATTAGATTGGTTTATTACAGGAGATTCAGATACGATCTTTTGGACCTGAGAGGGGTATAAAAGTCTAGACAAATGCCAGTTGAGGACAGTCTACGTCGTGGTCGAAAAGGTTGTAACTTCGCGGAACGTGACGAAACGGTGGGTGACTTAAAGTGGAAAAATTCTAAGTGATAATTATTTTGATACTTAGAAAATTTTCACATTCTAGTCAGTGATATACAAAAAAAAATACTTTGCAGTTAGAGTCAGTGAAAAATAACAATAAAGCCAACGCATTATTTACTTGTGAAAAATAAAAGTGCTCGTGATAAATACAATTTGTTTTAGTGGGAAATTCGGATTTTATAATCACTTAATATCGTATTTTTAAACTTAGAAATTTCGCGTTTAATATTAGTGCAATAAATAACTGAAGTGATGTGATAATTTAGCGTGACGAAGTTATAATTAAATACGTGTGTTCAATCTAAGTGAAAGTGTTCTAACAAATAATAAATATTTAAATTAATTATCTTAAATAATAATAATAAAACAAAATAATATTTTATTAATACATAAAAATTTCGGAGGGATAAAAATTTAATTTAACAACAATTTACCATCTCTAAATTAATCGTGAAGTAACTATCATTTAAAGTGTTATCTAACCAACGAGTTTTGAGATAAAATACAGTTTAGAACGATAGAGTTCATACATCATTTTAATTAATTAGATTAAATGAAAAAAAAAAAATTGAAGTCAAAAAGATTTAATTAAATTTAGGAAAATAAAAAATTAATTTAGGAAAATCGCAGCAAGGTTACCGTGTATTTCCCGGTCGGAAAAAAACCTTGGTAGGGGTAAGTCTTTTCCGTTATAAAATTTTACAGATTCCAAGGAGATAGCGGAATGCAGCAAACATTGGTATTTGGATTAATTATTTGACCAAGATATTACTCGCTTAATATGTGATATGTAACTATATTAAAATATTATAAATATAATAAGTATATTTTATATATATTTATATATGTATGTATATAAACACATATATTTGTAATTTTATTGTTCCCAAGAAAAATTTTAATCAAAAAAAAAAAAAAGAAAAACACTTATATAAAAAGAGGAAAAGGGTATCGATTCCTACCTCTGAATTCATCAATAACTATTAAAAGTAGTTATGTGTGATAAATTTACAAATCAATATTTTATATTTAATGTTATGTATGTATTAATATAATTTCAGAAAATCCAGAGCATTTGAAATAAGTTATGATATTAGAAATTATTTCAATCATAAAATTTATGTATCTACATATCAATATTATAAATTATTTATTGAGACAAAGTATATATAAATGAATAAATATGTATACGTAATCGGGTATCAGACTAGACAATTGCGCTAAGTACATCATTATCAAACAAAGAAAAAATTTTAGAGTCATCTCACACGTCTCCGGAATGTCTAAAGTAAACATACCTCATACGCTTGAATCTAGGTCACGAGGCCGTCGAGAATGTTTACAAAGCTCAAATTGTTTACAAAATAAATCGGTCACTGGGACACTAGTTCGAATACAGTAAAAAAAAAAAAAAAAAAAAATGACCTTGATTAGTGGATATCGTACTTAGGTATTAACTTCTAGGAACGGGATAAAATTATTATATTGCGCAATTATTAGGAACAAAAAGAAAAAAAATTTAAACACTATTTTTAATTTGAACGTAAAGAGGTATCTACAGACCTAAGCAATCGAAAATTAACAGATTTATTATAGCAGTTCGAAAGGGTGTATTGAAGATTTACATGAAACATTTGATAAATCACGGGATAGTTCAAAAAGGTGTATTGAAGGCTTAGATGAAACATTTGATAAATCACGGGATAGCTTAATAAGGGGTAATGAGGATTTACATGATTCAATTGAGAATCACGGGATAGCAAGAGTTTATCAAAAGTTGAACATTGGAGGGGAGGGAAAGAAAAAAAAAAAAAATACAGTTCAACCAATAGAAGGCAGTGGTCGCTTCTATAACAAAATCAAACCATAGAGATGGCGGATCTCTCAAACAAAACCGTCAACAAAACCAAACAAAAGCTTGGAGTTATGGCGAATCTCCAGAACACATCGCCAGATAAGATCTTAATGTACGAATATATATTTATATCACCCACTATTCTTATGTATCTATTCGGTATGAATCTGAAAATTTCGCAGAATCCGATGGGCGAGATCCGAGCTCGGGATGCGTTGCAAGTAGTTTCGTATTGCGAGTTATAAACCTTCCCAAAACGTATGTTTACATATATATCTTTTTATGTACTGTTCATTGAATGAAACGAACTCACTTACAATTAGTGCTTTAGGCCTGTCGGGTCACTCTCGTCTCATTTCTTGAACGTGGAGGGAGGATTCACGACCCGTAACTCCACACAAACCCGTGAGTATATGATTGCATATAGGACGAAACCGGTTCGCCCTAAGTAAATAGTAAACTTTGGAGGAGTAGGAATTTGGAGGTATCTGGGCTTGGGGGAAGACCTGAAGGCAGTGCATGATGGCGAAGGAAGGTCAATTGGGACGCGATAACTTAGGTATCAATCAATTGAACCGTGCCAAAAGACTGTGCGAATTTTGGGTTGACTTCTGATCACCCTGCTTACTTGATGGAGGCAGGAGCCAAATTTTGCCAGAAAAAGGGTTATTCTGAGTTCGTCAAATATGCAATTAACTAATTACATTAACCTACTAAATCCATCTTTATATGTACCTTATAGCAGCTGAATCTAAACGGAGGGGCGCCCAGCAGATACGAGATACAATCATAATCAAATTTACTAACATTTAACCATTTGAGTTATATTTAATTATCTGTTCAATTAGTCATGTGTAGTTTCGATTAGTATTGCTTATTCATGAATTCATTAGGATGTAGGGAATCATAATAAACGTCAAAGGGAAGTTAGTTCATTTAGAGAAATTACTTAAGGTTAAATTTGCAAGAGAGAGACCAATACAGTTTGAAATTCAACACTCTGTTTAGAATCAAGAGGGTTACCACAAAATTTAAAGTAATTAAAGTCCTATATCATAAATCAAAAAATTACACAACGTTTGATGGAGTTTAATTACAACCTAAATACGAAAATATTTACGTTCAAAGTCGTAAATAACGTATTTATTAGTTAAGTACATATATCGCTAGAGGTATGTAGTACAAGGGAGCTTTAAGTAGCTTTCTGTAGTTATCAGATGAAATAAGGGTCCAAATTTATAAGGGCTTGTGTGACGTAGGGGAGGAATTTTCCATCCCCACCACACATATGCAAAGCCTTAAGAATTTAAATATCGATCAGAGCCAAGAGAAAAGAAGAATATTACGACTGGTGCCAAGTGCCCAGGAGTAAATAAAATACAGACAAATATAAGAGAGTAGAAAAGACATACATCACAACTGCACAGCCGTGACAGGAGATCAGAGTTTTACAAGTTGTTTTAGAAAAAAAAAAAAAAAAACTTTTATTGGTCAATCTATTGCAAAAAAAAAAAAAAAGTGAAAAAAAAAAAAATATAATAACAATAAGTAGGACGTTATGTTAAATGAAGTGATAATAAAAATAAAATAAAAATCAGAACAGTGCGCCGTTAAATAAACACGAAAAAAATATATAAATAAATAAATAAATATACGAAAATAAATATATAAACAATACATTTAAATATAAAAAAAAGTGTTAACGAATAAACTCTACATGTTTTAAAATAATTTATAAAAGTGTCGATATAAAGTTAAATCAAGTGACCATGAATTTGTTGATTGCTTATGAGATTATAAATATCGTAACAAAGAATGTAGGTCAGATACAAGCGTAAACAGTTTATTCAAGGCAGGCCATAAATTGACAGAATAATGGTATTGACATTCCTGAATCCAGAATGTTAATGACCGTAATGTAAACAATCTGATACGAGATACCGCGGTGTTTGTAAGCATCGAAAGATTGATAACCTAAGCATCGAAAGTGATAACAAAGCATCGAAAAATTTTGAAGTAGGCGACATCGGGGGTAACGCGCATCGCTTTAAGAGATTGTAGAATAAACAAACTCGAAAATGATATCAACACTCGGTTACGGAAAAAATAAACAGACTTTACAGATAAAAACGGGGGAACTTACCTACATAAAGTGACCCTTTGTTTATAGTTAATGTTGTGGGTTTGTATGTGAGGATTATCACATAAAAAGTCATAACATAAAAGATAAGGAACATAAAATAAAAATAACATAAAATATTTGATTGGGGATAGTGTCGAGTTGAGAACTTTAATATCACAGGCGAATGTTTTATAGGTATATACCTATTTAAGGGAACATTTGATCATTCGGACCAAAAAAGGAGGGGATTTGACGAAATAACATCAAGATAGGTATTGCGAACTCTAAATAGATTTTGCGAAAATATCGTAGGTGTTGCGGAACTTGAAGGAGTGGTTGGCATTCTAAACAGTGAGTAATTATTGGTTGAACGAAAGTCACGGGATATTCATTAACATTGGAGTAACAATATTCATTCCGTTTTTTTTTGCAATTACCTACATTTATTTGAAATGAAGAGTGATGGTAGAGTTGATCTAATTTGGGTTACAATCATCATGCAAGCAAATGTAAATAATTGAAAATATTGTGTTTTGTAGGGGGACAGGTTCCAAAAAAAAAAAAAATAATAATAATAATAAATAAATAAAAATAAAATAAATTATAAATATATATAGGTATATTTATAATAAATAGTTGGTATTGAGTTAAATTCATTAAAAATTTTAAACAAAAAATGGCGGAAAAAAGGAAAGTGGATGCGACGGAATTAGAAGCTAAAGAAATACCGTCGGGAGATGAATTACGGGAGATATTTAGACGTTCAAAGAGGTCTAAGTTACGAGTCGAGGATATGATGGAAGACGTTCAGCCAGAGGGGGAGACCGACACAAAATCGGAGGAACAGGGCGAAGATGGGCGAGAGTGTGAAGAGAGACTCACACATGGTATGTTACAGGAAAAACCCGAGGAAAAGGAACAAGAAAAGTTAACGAAGTAAAAGGAAAAATAAAAAAATAAAATAAAAAATATAGAAAAACGAGAAAATTGAAAAAAAAAAAATAATAAAATAAGTAAATAAATAGAATAAGGAAGGCAACATAATTTACATAAGGTAATTTAGGAAACTAAAATAGAGATTATAAGGTTGTCACTTAATAAGATAAAATATAAACATTAACCGGGCGACACTCGGAAAATAAAGAAAATGGTTGGGAAACGTGGAACGAGTAGGCGAGCCCAGGCTTTAGTGACAGCAATCGGGGAAGATGTCACAGCGGAGACTTCAACAATAAACATAGGAGATATAACTACAATAATTCAGGCAGCTTTGGCACCGCTCGTCAATAAGATGCAAGAACTCGAGAAACAATTGGAAAGCCCAGCAACAGTGGCGGTGATAGGAGAGGATAGTGCGCCGAAAAGCGTTCTCCAAGTAGTGGAAATGTTACCACAGCAGGAACGACCATCATTCTCCGGTGGAAATCAAAATCCCATTAGTTTCCTAGAAGATTTAAAAGAATACACTAGAAAAGTGAAACGAACGGATCCATTAGTCGTCGTACGGGAAAATTTGAAAGGGGAAGCTAAATCGTGGGCAAAATTGTACAATAAACGATGGGAGACTATGTTAGATTTCGAACGAGATTTTTTAGCTACCTATTGGGGAGACATAAAGAAAAATTAAGTTCGCCGTCGTCTTGCAGAAGGGGTATATGATGCCAAGAAAAATATATCCATGCTCACTCATTTCGCAAACTATTGGGAGCTAGCGAAGGCTTTAAAGATTACTGACACACCGTTGGGCATAGTTGACGAAATTATGAGACATTATCCGAAGGAAATTCAATCGCTATGGTTTTCGGGGCAATCAGGAGATGAGATTGTCGCCGCTGAGTTTCTACGAAAACTAGATACAATGGTATGTACACCAGAAGAACGGAACATGAAGAAGAGGAGTGGGGAGGAATCCAGCAAGAAGGACAAATACCGTGACCGTTACCGCGCCATAAAAAGGAGGATACACGCAATTGAAAGTGTGGGCGAAAACGCTAGTTGCAGCAAGTGCACCGAAGTTAACAGTTCACCAAAAGAAAATTCTACAATAACTACAGCCGGGAAGGAGCTAGTGGTCGCAGCCAACTCGGGAGATAAAAGGAGATTATAGCGCTTTACATTTAGCTAGATATTACACAAGTAATAAGAAACAAAAATCAGGTTTACAGTTAGTGGAAATCAACGGATAGAGTGCGAAGTTTACAAATATTTGTAAATGTTAATAAATAAATAAACGATTGAGAAATACAAATAAAAATATGTTAGGATACATTATAATTGGGGAGGGGGAAGAAAGAAAATTACTAAAATATTAGATTATCAGATTGCTTGCGAGGGGCGGATCGTCGTTAAGTCTTTGAGGGTGAGTGGACAAGTTCTTAATAAGCGACAATCATATTCAATTATTGAAATAGGGTAAGGCAAATAAATTCGTTAATTTTGATTTTCTAGTTGAAAAAAAAAAATTTTACTTTTTTTTTATGTGTTAGTGAGAAAAAAAAAAAAAAAAAAAAAGTTAGATAAGTAAGAACACTCAAAAGGAGAGAATTAGAGATATTATATGGCACACAAAAGGGACATTTTGAAAAATAAACAATGCCTAGGAATTTTTTTTGAAATATTGAAATAAGAAAGTTTATCTATAGATATAGGGTAGACATTAAGTATAGAGATAAAAGGGTAACATTTGAATTAAGGTATAAATATTTTAGATTTCGAAAAAAAAAAAAAAGGAAAAAGGGAACGCTGAACCAATTTGAGGATAATAAAGGACATTTATAAAAATTTAAATATTAGAGTGGACAACACTTAGGCTAGAACAACTTTGGATGAATTAAGAAATTACAATTAGAAATTAAGAATTATAAAATAAAGTTTAAATAAATAAAGAAAAAAAAAAATGCTGGAAAATTTATATGAAACATGTATACCACTGATTGTCGGATTGGGTGAGGTCGTGCGAAAACACACATTTCACAAAAATTATTCATACTTACAAAACAAAAAAACAATTAATTGCACACCAAGAGACCACCCGCTTTTCAGTTGTTCGAAAGGCCGCGAGATTGTAAACAATCTTTACTTAAATCATTGTAAGGGAGGTCTTAGTCCAATTTGGTTGGGGACCACCAAAACACGCGAGTCGAGGGGCGTGTTCCAGCAAAAAGAAATCAATTTTGAATCTATCAAAATTAAAGAAAATTTCATAAAGTAAAATCTACGCGAAAAGAAAATAAAGAATACAATGAGATTCAAATTCAAGATTGTTAACAATCCGAGCAAAAGAGAAGAGGGAGATAGGAAGTAATAGGATACGGAAAAGAGATAGGGGATAACAGAATGAGGAGGGGGAGATAGGAAGTAATAGGATACGGAAAAGAGATAGGGGATAACAGAATGAGGAGGGGGGGATAGGAAGTAATAGGATACGGAAAAAAGATAGGGGATAACAAAATGAGGAGGGGGAGATAGGAAGTAATAGGATACGGAAAAGAGATAGGGGATAACAGAATGAGGAGGGGGAGATAGGAAGTAATAGGATACGAAAAAAAAGATAGGGGAGAACAAAATGAGGAGGGGGAGATAGGAAGTAATATGACACGGAGTAGAGATAGGGGATAACCAAATGAGGAGGGGAAGATAGCTAGTCTAAATTTGAACACAATTTCGATGTCTAATGAAAAAAAAAAAAAAAAAAAAAAAAAAAAAAAAAAAAAAAAAAAAAAAAAAAAAAAAAAAAAAAAAAAAAAAGAAGAGGACATTAAAATAAAATACAACGTTAGCCACAGCAAATTGAGTTCAGAGGAGGGAACTGTGATGAATTGCATTGATCAACAGTGAAAATTAGGAAATATCGTAGCTTCCCACTTTAATTTAAAAAGAAAATATCAATTACTTATAAAACGGACACGTCTACGACATCTATCGGATTAGAGTAAAGTGAATTCATATTTACGGTAGGGATCTATAATTAGACAAAGTGAGACGAGTATTGATAAAAAAATCACAGATGGTATCAACAAATAATCAAAGACAGGGACTCCCCAGTATGCTTTAGGCCGTGATATATTGACAGCCAATTGAATTGCAGCAAAAGCGATTAAAAACCGAGTTAGCCTATCAACAAGAAGAGGGCCGAGCCCATTTTTAGAACAAAGGAACGACCTTTGGACTTAGCAATTAGTAATGTGATTAATGAGTTTGACGTTCCCACCAAACCGAGAGGTGAATAAACTCCATGGGAAGAAATAATCTGTTCAGGGACAAAAGAACGATGACCCCAAGAAATGTTATGATTAACCGGTACGTTCCAGGGATCAGAAACCCTAGTTCTCGAACGCATTAAAACATATCAGGTGCGGGAAAAAAGGATACACGTAAACACGATGGAAAAAGTTTAAGTGGAAAATTGCATAGCAAGTGACGAAAACGTGTTGTAAGGTGTTAGGGAGATTTCATCTATAATACGATTGTTTGTGACGACCGGAGATGATCGATTCGAGGGAAAACGTGCTAAAGGAAATGGAAATGTTGAAAAAACAATGGAAAATTATTGTTATCAATTCTAGACGGAGCTAGGATATTACGATGAAAGATTTAGGGAGGAAACGTCAAAAAAAAAATGAGAGTTTTAAAGAATAGGCGAGGGTATATTTCAGATGTCTAGAGCAGTAACAAGTGTTAGAGAAGAAATAGAGTGCAGTACGGAGGGGAGTGGAAAATGCTGAAAACATTGCGATAGAAAAACTCAGGAAAAGGAGTCATTTTACGTAATTAAAATGGAGTTTATAGAGTAACATAGTACGCGATTGCAGAAAAAAAATGAGGCATTACAATGGTTGTCGATTTCAGATGTATTTTGTTGTGATAAACAAGGAATATTCGAACATGAAAATTGTTTAGATAAGGACGATTAACCGTTAAAAAGGTAATAAAAATTATCATGGGTCTTATGAAATATTTACATTAAAGAATTCTCGTAAAAGTTAACGACACTGAAATAAAAAAGGATTTATTGCCAGGTGGGTACAGGAACTAATGTATACAACTGTCAAGGCATATGGTTTATGGGATTTTGCGTAAGAACGGGACAAAATTTGGGAGGCGATCTCTATGAAGCAATAAAAATGACAGGAATTTAAGGGCCGAAGTGGGGGTATCTCCTATAAAGATGTTAAAAAATGATATATTTATTAATAACAAATAGAAAATGAAATTTTCCAAGAGGCAGCAAACATCAAAAAACGATATGGTTATATCAGGGAAGTACGGGGAAGTGAGGGGAAAGGAGATACGACAGAGAAAAACAAAGGAAATCTTAGATTAACAGTGAATAAAATAAATACGGCTTGAAATATAAAAATCTATAGAGATATGAACAATAGCGTAAGAATAAATAAGGAAATTCATGGAAAGAGTGTCGTGAATAAAAGAAAATTCGAGAAAAAATGGAAAATTCAAATATACGACGTAAATAGAGAAAATTCGGTTTTAAATGGAAAGGTTCATATAGAATACAGAAAAACTCGAGGAAAAATAATAAAATAAAAATGAACAATTTGCGAGAAAGACTTCGACATGAAGATATCTCTGATAGGCGAATTTGGGGACAGATTTGTAACATATGGTAGATGCCGTACGCACGGACATGTTACGGAATAGATGAAAATAGAACTTTAAAATTATTAAATTCAAGCTAATTTTATATGAACACCAGGACAAAGGAAGTTGGGCCATTAAACATGGATCTTACTAAATCCGGATCTTGTAAGTATGGAAGTACGAGACAGAATTTAAAGTATTAAACACGGAAGGTACTAAGAGACCGCATTCGACAATAGTGGAGAGGTTTCAAGAAATTACGAGTTGATAGTAATTAGATTGGTTTATTACAGGAGATTCAGATACGATCTTTTGGACCTGAGAGGGGTATAAAAGTCTAGACAAATGCCAGTTGAGGACAGTCTACGTCGTGGTCGAAAAGGTTGTAACTTCGCGGAACGTGACGAAACGGTGGGTGACTTAAAGTGGAAAAATTCTAAGTGATAATTATTTTGATACTTAGAAAATTTTCACATTCTAGTCAGTGATATACAAAAAAAAATACTTTGCAGTTAGAGTCAGTGAAAAATAACAATAAAGCCAACGCATTATTTACTTGTGAAAAATAAAAGTGCTCGTGATAAATACAATTTGTTTTAGTGGGAAATTCGGATTTTATAATCACTTAATATCGTATTTTTAAACTTAGAAATTTCGCGTTTAATATTAGTGCAATAAATAACTGAAGTGATGTGATAATTTAGCGTGACGAAGTTATAATTAAATACGTGTGTTCAATCTAAGTGAAAGTGTTCTAACAAATAATAAATATTTAAATTAATTATCTTAAATAATAATAATAAAACAAAATAATATTTTATTAATACATAAAAATTTCGGAGGGATAAAAATTTAATTTAACAACAATTTACCATCTCTAAATTAATCGTGAAGTAACTATCATTTAAAGTGTTATCTAACCAACGAGTTTTGAGATAAAATACAGTTTAGAACGATAGAGTTCATACATCATTTTAATTAATTAGATTAAATGAAAAAAAAAAAATTGAAGTCAAAAAGATTTAATTAAATTTAGGAAAATAAAAAATTAATTTAGGAAAATCGCAGCAAGGTTACCGTGTATTTCCCGGTCGGAAAAAAACCTTGGTAGGGGTAAGTCTTTTCCGTTATAAAATTTTACAGATTCCAAGGAGATAGCGGAATGCAGCAAACATTGGTATTTGGATTAATTATTTGACCAAGATATTACTCGCTTAATATGTGATATGTAACTATATTAAAATATTATAAATATAATAAGTATATTTTATATATATTTATATATGTATGTATATAAACACATATATTTGTAATTTTATTGTTCCCAAGAAAAATTTTAATCAAAAAAAAAAAAAAGAAAAACACTTATATAAAAAGAGGAAAAGGGTATCGATTCCTACCTCTGAATTCATCAATAACTATTAAAAGTAGTTATGTGTGATAAATTTACAAATCAATATTTTATATTTAATGTTATGTATGTATTAATATAATTTCAGAAAATCCAGAGCATTTGAAATAAGTTATGATATTAGAAATTATTTCAATCATAAAATTTATGTATCTACATATCAATATTATAAATTATTTATTGAGACAAAGTATATATAAATGAATAAATATGTATACGTAATCGGGTATCAGACTAGACAATTGCGCTAAGTACATCATTATCAAACAAAGAAAAATTTTTAGAGTCATCTCACACGTCTCCGGAATGTCTAAAGTAAACATACCTCATACGCTTGAATCTAGGTCACGAGGCCGTCGAGAATGTTTACAAAGCTCAAATTGTTTACAAAATAAATCGGTCACTGGGACACTAGTTCGAATACAGTAAAAAAAAAAAAAAAAAAAAATGACCTTGATTAGTGGATATCGTACTTAGGTATTAACTTCTAGGAACGGGATAAAATTATTATATTGCGCAATTATTAGGAACAAAAAGAAAAAAAATTTAAACACTATTTTTAATTTGAACGTAAAGAGGTATCTACAGACCTAAGCAATCGAAAATTAACAGATTTATTATAGCAGTTCGAAAGGGTGTATTGAAGATTTACATGAAACATTTGATAAATCACGGGATAGTTCAAAAAGGTGTATTGAAGGCTTAGATGAAACATTTGATAAATCACGGGATAGCTTAATAAGGGGTAATGAGGATTTACATGATTCAATTGAGAATCACGGGATAGCAAGAGTTTATCAAAAGTTGAACATTGGAGGGGAGGGAAAGAAAAAAAAAAAAATACAGTTCAACCAATAGAAGGCAGTGGTCGCTTCTATAACAAAATCAAACCATAGAGATGGCGGATCTCTCAAACAAAACCGTCAACAAAACCAAACAAAAGCTTGGAGTTATGGCGAATCTCCAGAACACATCGCCAGATAAGATCTTAATGTACGAATATATATTTATATCACCCACTATTCTTATGTATCTATTCGGTATGAATCTGAAAATTTCGCAGAATCCGATGGGCGAGATCCGAGCTCGGGATGCGTTGCAAGTAGTTTCGTATTGCGAGTTATAAACCTTCCCAAAACGTATGTTTACATATATATCTTTTTATGTACTGTTCATTGAATGAAACGAACTCACTTACAATTAGTGCTTTAGGCCTGTCGGGTCACTCTCGTCTCATTTCTTGAACGTGGAGGGAGGATTCACGACCCGTAACTCCACACAAACCCGTGAGTATATGATTGCATATAGGACGAAACCGGTTCGCCCTAAGTAAATAGTAAACTTTGGAGGAGTAGGAATTTGGAGGTATCTGGGCTTGGGGGAAGACCTGAAGGCAGTGCATGATGGCGAAGGAAGGTCAATTGGGACGCGATAACTTAGGTATCAATCAATTGAACCGTGCCAAAAGACTGTGCGAATTTTGGGTTGACTTCTGATCACCCTGCTTACTTGATGGAGGCAGGAGCCAAATTTTGCCAGAAAAAGGGTTATTCTGAGTTCGTCAAATATGCAATTAACTAATTACATTAACCTACTAAATCCATCTTTATATGTACCTTATAGCAGCTGAATCTAAACGGAGGGGCGCCCAGCAGATACGAGATACAATCATAATCAAATTTACTAACATTTAACCATTTGAGTTATATTTAATTATCTGTTCAATTAGTCATGTGTAGTTTCGATTAGTATTGCTTATTCATGAATTCATTAGGATGTAGGGAATCATAATAAACGTCAAAGGGAAGTTAGTTCATTTAGAGAAATTACTTAAGGTTAAATTTGCAAGAGAGAGACCAATACAGTTTGAAATTCAACACTCTGTTTAGAATCAAGAGGGTTACCACAAAATTTAAAGTAATTAAAGTCCTATATCATAAATCAAAAAATTACACAACGTTTGATGGAGTTTAATTACAACCTAAATACGAAAATATTTACGTTCAAAGTCGTAAATAACGTATTTATTAGTTAAGTACATATATCGCTAGAGGTATGTAGTACAAGGGAGCTTTAAGTAGCTTTCTGTAGTTATCAGATGAAATAAGGGTCCAAATTTATAAGGGCTTGTGTGACGTAGGGGAGGAATTTTCCATCCCCACCACACATATGCAAAGCCTTAAGAATTTAAATATCGATCAGAGCCAAGAGAAAAGAAGAATATTACGACTGGTGCCAAGTGCCCAGGAGTAAATAAAATACAGACAAATATAAGAGAGTAGAAAAGACATACATCACAACTGTTACTTGTAAAAACTTGCATATTCCATATTTAATTCTATTTAGGTGGGAAATACAGGACTAGGTTTTCTTAATGATTTTAATGATTTTTTTTGGCGTGGAAGAAATGTGGTTAATTTATTGAAATTTTTAGGTCATTTTATATATCTATTAAAGAAAATATTGTGATTTTTTCAAAGCATTTCCTCGGAAAATGAATGGAACTTACACAGAAAGTGAAAATTAACTTTAAATATTTGATGAATTCTTTTTTATTTTTTTTTTATTTATTGGCAATGTTTATTAAAAATACATATGAAGTTACAACAGTTACATAGTTACATAGTTACATAAGGTTAACAAAAAATAAAAATAAATTGCCTTTCCTCACCATAAAGAGACAATGCTCTTGTGTTTGGTGAGGGAGTTCTAGCTCAATTAGTAAATTAATGATCGTGTAAGTTAGTAATAACGGCTATTGTAAATAATAAGAAGGTTAAAAAATCTTGTATAATTTAAAAATAAAAATCCTGAAGAGTTTAAAAAAATCATAATATAAATTAAAAAATCATTATAAATGGAAGAATCATGTAAGTTAGTAACAAAAATTATTGTAATAAGTAAGTAAAGGATACGTAAGAAAGAACGCAAGATTTATACAATAGTAGACTCAGAGATTTAGAAACTAAGAAATGAAAGAAAAAAGAAGGAATAAATGATTTATAAAATAGCAGACTTTAAGATACAAAGTAAACATATTTGGGACTTTTATAGTAGTTTCAGGTAATTTTTTAGTTTGGGCTTAAATTCCTGCATATTTTCGATGGTTTTTAATTTTAATGGGAGGTTGTTATAATAGATTATGCCCAGATAAAGATAGGAATTTTGGATGTGCTTAGTATTAAATTTAGGAATTTTAATAGTTTTCTGGTATCTTGCTGATGTATTGAATTGGAAGTTACGAGTATTTAACTGTATTTCTTTGTAAATTTGAAGAATTGAATATTTTTTATAGATTTTGTCTATTATAGGCACATTGAATATTGAAAAGAGAATTTCAGTAGGAAATTTAGACGGTTTTTTTAAGATTACCTTAATTATCAACCTTTGGACAATTTTGAGGGGATTTAAAATATTGTCATATGTTCCTCCCCAGCCAATAATACCATATTGCAATATAGTATATTCGTCAATTTTTATATAGTTATACTAACAATTTATGAAACAAAAAAATTAAAACATTTTTTTGAGTCATCTACCTACATGTATTTCACTCCTAAGTCTGTAATCATATCTTTTTAATAAATAGAACACAAGAAAATATACTATTTTAATTTAAACCATTCCGAGTTTAGGGTTGGAACTCAGCTGTGACGCAATTTTTCATCGTTAGATCTAATCTTCACATTTTTGATGAGTTTTGGGAATATGGTAGAAATGTAGCAGCAGGGGTCCACCGAAATCACAAAAATTTTGAAAGGGGTCTACGAGAAAAATAAGTTTGGGAACCTCTGCTATAGGTGTTTCCAATTTGCAGTCCTCAGTCTGGTGAGCAACATGATGTCAACATACAACTTGGCAAGTTTTGTGGATCATGCAAACTCGTATCCAAAGTATTCAAAATTCGTTATTGGCAAACAGTTAAAAGCATATAGTGGACGACTAGCTCTTCCAGAATGGAATCATTTGTACGTGTCGCTGTCCATGGAATCTTGAGCATTTTTCTTCAGCACCGTGTTTCGATGGCGTCTATCCTACTCCCTTCACTGGCTCTAGGTCAGGGATGGCGAACCATTTTTTGTTTAATGAGGTCATAGACGTGCCAATAAATAATTTTGACTTTGTAATTATTTAGAAAATAATAATAATAAATACTTACTATCAATTAAAAACTTTATTTACTTTACTACAAAATAATTATTTATTTACTACAAAAAAATAGGAACATTTAACATTATACGCGTAATTTAAATTAAAGTAAAATCTGTGTGACTTCCGTTGTTGCAGGTTAGATGAAAAAGTAGTCCAGTGGGTAAGACTCTTGACTCACAATCCGGAGGTCGCGGGTTCGAACCCGGCATGCGCAAATAAATTTTATTTGATTAATTTGTGTTATTTCACAATTAATTCATTTAAAATAATATATAGTATATTTGCGGCATGTTCCAGAGTGGAAGATACTATCAGTATCGCCCTGGTGTAAGACCACCATTCAGAATTGAAACGTTGCTTGAAAATGGCTTTAGCCGTGTTTAGTGACCAGATCTGAATAGCCAGGTACTTCCCAACCTTCCTCTTCCCCACCTCCTTCCCCTCCCCACTACCTTCAGCCTCACAACATACCCCAATTGGGGATGCCATAGTCTCACTGGCTCCAGACAGGAGCAGTTGAGATTCTTGTGCGGTATTCACTGTAAAAAAAAAAAATAACGTATGTTGGGGTTGTAAGATGTTACTTTTAGCAGAATGCACGCTGAACTGGGGTCATCTGTCAAACGGTTTCTAACCGACTCTTTAATGTTATTCATCTCTGAAAATAATGACTCGCAACGCATAGGTTGATGAAAATATTGTTAAAATAGCATGAACCAGCTTCTTCAAACAATTAAATGTGTCTGGGAACGCATTCCATGTTTCCAAAATTTTGTTATTAGCATTTTCACTTATATTGCCTGTCAATCTTTCTGTTTCAATTAATTCTAACTCTCTCCTTGTTTCAACAAATTTTTGAATCCATATTGAACTAAACTGGAAATCAATCAGCTGCATTTCAAATTCATCAATTCATTAATCACTGATCAGTGACGTGCCCGAAATATTGTGTCGCGTGCCATTAATGGCGCGCGTGCCATTGGTTCGCCATCCCTGCTCTAGGTACTCGTATTCATGTTTCCGTAAGTTAATTTTCAACGCAAAATAGTACAGTTACGATTATCTTGCGTGTAGGTAGGAAAAAACATTAAAAAAATTGCGTTAGTCTAATTAGCAAGTCCACGTCATATTGCTTGTGTTCTTGTATACGTGTCCTAGATCGTTTTCTGGGTTGTCTGGTGCCATGGTACCGAAAACACTTTGTAAGATCATGCAAATATACAGTATCCAATAATTCCTCTCTTAAAAATCCACAAAGCACAACCCGGTGTTAAATTCCTTCCTTTCTCGATTATGCGCGCTGTTACATTAGGAGAGGTCCACGCCAGGTGTTATGAAGGTATGTCGGTGTTTGTACCGTATCTGCGGCCAATTATCCGTGTAGGTCACGTCGTCTGGCGCCGCTGTTTTCCATGTTGTTCTCAGCATATTTCCTCGGCGGAATCACGGCCGTGCCCTGGATACGTTATACGCGAAGGGGGCCCCGGGCGCGGGGGCCTGGGCGGGATAGAAGGGGCAGGCGTCCCGCGGGGGCGCCGCATTAATCACATCGCAGAGGGCCCCTGGGACCTCGCCCCCGCCGGTCGCCATGGCAACGCAATATTCCCAACACTACCCGCGCCACCTTTCCCCCTGCCTTACCTCCCCTTCTCCCTTACCTCCCCCCGCCGCCGCTGCGGAAAGCTCGAAGTCCTGTGGGAAAATTTTACAAACAAAACCTTTAATGTATGTGTGAGAGAGCTCACACGATCTTCTTTCATTTTTGTTATAACTTTGTTTCGTGAAATATTCAGAGCAATTCGGGCGCCTATATTTTACTTCGTGGCTAATCGGATAAGAGATGAATTTGTTATGTTGAAACCTTAATAGCTTTTCTTTACCATAACAAAATGCACGTAAAGGTAGGTCAAAAATTCTAATTCCTAAATGATATTACTATTTTTTGAATAACGGTAATTTAAATATTTTTCTAGCTTCAGAATTCAGTCCCACAAAAATGGGTTGCGAAAGTTAACACTAACTAACTAACCATCATGCCGTTTCCCCGCAGGGGTAGGCAGAGAGGACGGACCGCCAAACAACTCGGTCTTGGCACACACTCTTTGCCTCACTCACATTCATACATCGTCTCATACATACTCTTCTATTATTCTGACTTTTCACATGGCCCGTCTCAAGTATCTGATTTACTTGATCTTGCCATGTCTTCCTCGGGCGTCCCCGACTTCTTCTACCATTCACATTTGCATCATATATTCTTTTAACACTACTTTCTTCGTTCATTCGCTCTACGTGCCAAAACCATCTGAGGGTCCCTTTCTTAATTTTGCTCATTATACTTACATCAGCCTTACATTCTTTGCGGATATCCACATTTCTAACACGATCATACATGGTTTTACCACACATACGTCTCAGGGATCTCATTTCAACAGCATTCAGTTTACTTTCATCCTTCCTCTGCCAGTTCCATGCCTCACTGCCATACATCAGGGTAGGTACCAGGACTCCATTGTGGACTGCTAGTTTCGCTTTTATTGAAAGTTTTTTATTAGCTCCAACGGCATTCAGTCCTCCATTAATGGAGTTACCGGCATTTACCCTCCTTTCAATATCTCTATCAGCCTTCCCATCTCTCGTAAACATACTACCCAGATAAACAAACTCATCCACCTGCTCCAAGTATTCATCATTCACTACTATATCGCACACTGTTTTCGTACTCTCTCTTTCAAACACCATGACTTTAGACTTACTTACATTCATCATTAACTCATTCTTCATACATACTTCATTCATCCTAGATACTAGAGACTGTAGATCTTCCATTGTGTTAGAAATCAGCACCGCGTCATCAGCATACAACAGGCAACATACTTTCAGACTATTCAATTTCGCGCCCAATCCCACATCTTTTAATTCTTGCATACAATTATCCATGTATAGATTGAATAACCATGGTGACATTACGCAGCCTTGCTTAACACCTTTTGTGATGTCAAACCACCCCGTAAAATCACCGTTCACCCTAACACATGCAACGCTTCCCTCGTACAGAGACGCCTGTATGAGATTTGTATTCACTCCATACTTGGACAACACCTTCCATAGCTTTTTCCTGTCGACTCGGTCGTACGCTTTTTAACGCGTTAACACAATATGATTATTAATAAAAATAGTGGTTTACAAATAATGTATTATGCGTGTATTGCTAGATTGTACAATGTGAAAAAATGTTGACCTTTTGAACACTGTAAAAAATGTTAGGATTACGCTCCTTAGCTACAAATCCGAAGGTCGCGGGCGCAAATCCCGGCGTATGCAAGTAAATTTTATTGGATTAATTTGTGATATTTTATTAAAAATTTTAATTTACAATATTATAATGATAGAAAAATTGCAGTACGTTTCAGAGAGGTAGACACTTTCAGTATCGCTCTGGTGAAAGGCCATCATTCAGAATATAAAAGTTGTTTGAAGTAACTTTAGCCATATTTAGTGACCAGATCTGAAGCCAGTTACTTCCCCGCCTTCCTCTTCCAATCTCCTTCCCCTTCCCGATACCTTCAGCCACTCAACATACTCCAATTGTGGATGCCATAGTTTTCCTGGTTCCAGACGGTTGAGAACAGTTGGGAATCTTACGCGGTACTCACATAAAAAACTTCAAAACTTGCTTTACCGGGAAGAGTATAGATACTGCAGTTATGGCGGTCTTCATTCTGTAGAGTGAAGATAATTCTGATGATAGTCAATCTCCGTTGGGAGAGGATCACCAAATATTTAAATATTTTCCTATCAAGGAAATCGTTAAGATGAACTTTATTCAAATCCCCGTATTATTTTCCTGTGTCGTTGAAAAATGAAGTAAAAACATTTTAAATTATTTCTAAAAATGTTTTCATCAAAAATGTTTCAAGGCCAATTTCAACCATTGGAGGGGACCCCACCACTTTCCCAACGGCGTTATAAGGAAACATATGGTTTCCTCCTTCACCGCACACGTCAAGACTCTACTTCTTTCTTTTTTAACGAAGCTACATTTATTTAAACGACTCTAGACCCTCCAATGTCCATGCATACGGGGTTAGTAAGCAGTATGCAAGTACTTACATTAAAATTATACAAAAGATAAATAGAAGTAGCAGCCCGTGGAATAATTCTTCTAAAATAGGTAACATCAAAAAGAGATAATAGTGTTAGTAAAAGAAAAATAAAAATAACGGCTATGACCAGTCGAAGAAACCTTCTGTTAATAAAATAGTAATGAGGAAAAAACAGTTACATGATTATGTTATAATATAAGTAATTACTATAATAGCGGAACCAATTTCAACCAACTTAGATTTTAAAATTAAAATTTTATGCAGCAGTGAAAATTACCATTACTAATAAACATTTCCATGGAAAACATATCCTTTTCAGCCTTCTTTTACAAATGCTAATAATAAACCCGCCGCGGAAATACAAGTAAAGCGCATCACCAAAGGAATACCGTCGCTGAATTTTCAATCTGAAATTTTTTTTTAAAGTGTATGCGAGTATCCATCATAGGCAATATTACCATAACAATATGGCCAAACCTCACGGGACGGAGATGATACTTTGGTGGCCGTATTTAAAATATTAGCTGGCATTTCAGGGAGCTGAAAGGGCCGCCACCTTTCCTGAAAACGCCTGAAAGCCAAGCTTGTGTGTGAGCAAGAACCGAACGTGAGCCAACCCTGGATACATTCTGTTTATGAAAGTTTTGTGTATGTGACGTCAATTGTTCAACCAGGGGAATCCATGTTTTTTAGGTATTTCGTAAATTATTAGCATTACTACAATTAAAAAAATACTGATTTCAATTGTCTGTGCGTCCTACTTTTAATATATTTTTAATTTAGAAATAATTTTTTCTTTGAATTTACGTGTAATTTTCAAAATCGAAACTGATTTGTCGAGAATACGGATTATGGCGTTATTTTTTACGGGTTTACGCTAGTCTATAACTAGATATTACGCATTGTAACTTGAATTGCACTGTTTCACTTTTTAAAATATCCTTTAAAAGTAAGGCATGTAAAATACATGTATGTAGATGTACGATGTACTAATTTGCTTGCCTGGATTTGAAAAAATCTTTAATTGTAGGTATATTTTTCTCAACACATTCATCATTACTTATACGGACGTACTTACAAAAGAAATTATGTTGTTTTCGATGGACATATTGATGGAAATGTGCTTCAAGAAATTCTTAGATTTGTGTAGCTCACATTATTGTAAAAAATTCTATTTTCCTCTGCTCGATTAGCTCAATTAATTATCTGGAGGTGATTGTGGAGAAAATAACAGTTTCATATAATTAGTATCACGACTTAAAACGACGACCAGATAAAAGATTACAAAGGATGTAAAATATTTGATTTGGTTTCAGGATAACATCATGAAACCCATCCAGCTTTTACCACATCAAGAAATATCAGGACATTTTTTCGGCGTTCACACAATGGAAAAGTAAGAAAAACTGTTTATCGGAGCGATTATAAAACTAACTTCGAAAACATGCGGCGCAGAAAATCAGCTGTATCCAATTCGAGCAACCTAGTATTCAAGGCAACCAACCGGTCGATCAAGGAGCAATAATTTTAGTTTTCATACTGGTTTTGCCAGATTGTAAAGGTTAAAGTTTTAAAGAACTGAAAAAAATGCGACTAAATTTCTGAAATTTTTTTTTTACATCTTGTTCTTATTAGGCACCAGCTATGTACCCACTTTTTAAGGCGATCCAATAGTCCAGGAAAAAATCGACATCGAAATTCACGCCCTTTTACGGGAGGAGTTTAAAAATACTTGAGAAAAGGCTTTTGGAAAGGTTGGAAAAGATATTTTTTACAGGTTGATTTCGTAAAGGCTTGTAAAAAACATTAACTCATTTTTTACGCATTGTTTATTGTAATAAAACAGAATTTTAAAATTGATTTCAGGGAACAAAGCGACGTGGAGCCTAGCGTCCGTTTCCCGCTCCGTTCGGGGGCGAACTAATAAAAAAAACGGGCGTGTCTAGTTATGTCCCTTCGGTGGACGGCATAGAGTTCACTTTGAAAATTCAAATCCGTCTACTGCCGGCCGTATTGTAAAATAACAAAGCGAAAATGCATATTTTATTTTATTTTGTGAACTTCGGGCGTAAAAATCAATTTTTTTGTGATTGTTATAAAAGAATCTGAATTCGCTACATTAAACAATAAAACCATATCCGAAAAGGGGTTTATAAATAGGAGAGTTTGGACTTAAAAGTGTTTTTTACAGACTTTATATTTTATTTTTTTATAAGCTTATTAAAAGACTTATAAAAAAACTGACTGATATTTGGTAATTATCGGTTCGGACTGGCCACGCTTATTACGAATAATTTTTAGAAAAAAACTTTAGATTCTCCTTAATTACTATAAAAGGAAACTTTTTGGCTTTGGGGCGGCGGAAAATAATGCATTTTAATTTTCAATTGCATAAAACTAAAATTCACTTCGCGAACCGACGCAGCGAAAATCCACGGCCGTAGCTGTCACTGTTATGGACTGTAGCCGACTTCATGGGATACCTACATGAAATACCGCGAATCACAAACCATGTTACACAAACCTAGCGTAGCCGCTGAACTAATTGAAAACTGGGATGTTTTTCTTGCCTTGACGCGAGTAGGCGTTATAAAGGGGCACATTCTTTTGTATCACAAACCATGTTACACAAACAAGCCCGCTAGACAAATTTCATAATTACGCGCCTTATCCCATGAAGTCGGCTACAGTCGTATGAGCTCTTGCTAATTTATCAAGGATACCAACATAACAGTGACATTTACGGCCGCGGAATTTCGCTGGATCGGTTCGCGAAGTGAATTTTGGTTTTATGCAATTGAAAATTAAAATGCGTTATTTTCCGCCGCCCCAAAGCCAAAAAGTTTCCTTTATTAGTAAATAAGGCGAATCTAAAGTTTTTTTCTAAAAATTATTCGTAATAAGCGTGGCCAGTCCGAACCGATATTTACCCGATATTTTTAAGGGCCAAGGTATGTTCTATACGCAGTATTTAATTGAAGCATCTATAATACTTCTAAGCGATCAAATTTTCAAAACAAAAACGTATGATTTTGTGTGATTTTGCATTATTTACTATGGCTTCATCTTAACGTGCCCTAGGTCATCAAGTCATATGTCGAATCTCACCCTTGTTAAAAATTGTCGAAACACTAGTTTAGTTAGTCAGTGAGGGAACAAATGTGTTGGGATTCCAATCACCAATCAGACGTCGCGGGTTAATTCCTCTCCTAGCCAAGTCTTCTATAACTTTAAAAAAAAAAAAAAGTTTTTTGTTTATACATTACAAATGATTGGGTATACAAGGTTATAAAACAATTCATATTTTATTCTACTACTCCATAAGTTGAGCTCTAGGAGCTCGTGTTTATGGGAGGGGTAATAATAATGTTCTAACGAAATGTGTAAACAATTATCAAAGAAATTATGAAATAAATATCTTAGATAGGTACACAATTTAGAAAAAAATAGTTATATAAGGATAATAACAATACATATATTTTTTTAAATTAAATATTACAGTTTAAGTAAGGGTAAATTACATTAAGGGTATATTACATTAAGGGTACAATATATCATTATCCAATTTCAGGGACTTCATTTGTTTTTTGAATAATTCATATTTCAGTGTTTCTGTTATACTAATTTTGTTTTTGGATAATAATATATTGTACCATCTTACACATAAATACAAATAGTGGTGCTAAGCCGTGGTCGTTCTAAGCATAGGGATGGCTACTAAGCCATTAGTTTTAAATCTGTTGCTTATGCTATCTGAGGGGTGAATTTTTTAAATAAAATATTCTTTATAAATTTGATATAAGGCGTTTCTCTTATACAATTCTGTGATAGATGGTACATTAAATTACCGAAATAACTCTATAGTAGAGAAGTCGTATGGTTTCCTAAGGATGATTTTTATAATTATTCTTTGAATTACACAAGCAACGCTTTCCGCTAATAATTTTGGTAGTAGAAAGATTCAAATACTGTCAAGTTATTCATAGGTATATCGGGATTGATCATATTTGATTGTAAAAAAGGTATTTTTAGCAATATGCAGGAATAAGTGTGTGTGGCCTTGGAAGCTTCCATCGTGGAAATCTCTAAATAATTGTTAAGCTACGCAATTTTTATTTTAACTATTGTCATTGCAATGCAGTGTAGCAATATCTGATTGGGCTTTAATAGAATGGCGGATCAGGCCTCTGCCTTCCCTTTCTCACCCCCCATACCCCCCGCCCTTAGGGAGCCCGCCCCAAAGAGTTGGGTGTTTTAATAGTTTTGTTTGTAGAATGAACAAGGGGTCGGTAGATTATCCGTAAAGGACCTGCAGATTGGAAAACCTCATCACAAAATAAAAGCTAAAAATCACCTGTGTTTTAAAAAATACCAAACGTTTTCTTGACTAAACTGTAAAAATTAATAGTTAGGCAACTGCCAAACAATTCCAAGTAGGTGGGTATTTGTACATGTTCTTTAATATTTCAGAATATTCAAAATCGACAGCATTTATTGGTTCGACTTTGGAGATATAAATTTTTCGCCTTCGGCACTTTGTTTCTTCTGTTTTTAGTTATTGTTTTTTTTTTAAATCGAGAAAATACATGTAGGTTTGCGACACCACCAACATCAAAACTTAACAATGTCAATGTCAACCCCTGTGCCTTGCGAACTAATTCAAATTAATAATTTGGCTCTCGGACTAAAAAGGTTGATCATCACTGTTCAATAATTAGAAGTAAAACGCTGATTTAAATTGATTTAGCTACGTTTAGTAACCAGGTTTAAATTAAAAGATAATTCCAAGCGGTTTTCTTCCCCACCTCAACCCCTTCTACAATAACCTTCAGTCTTACAACATTCCCAAAATAAGGAAAACACTTCCTGGACTTGCTTCAGGTAATTAAAAAGTTACCCTTTGAAAAATCCGATCAACCTAAAAGGATAATCTTACTCTAAATATAATTTTACGACGCCTTACAAAAAACGTCAGAGAAACAATCGATCGAGATGAAATAGCAGATTAATAATTTTTGTCAAAAGATTAATAATTTTTTGTCAAAAGATTAATTATTTTTTGTCAAAAGATTAATTTTTTTTTTCAAAAGATTAATTTTTTTTTGTCAAAAGATTAATTATTTTTGTCAAAAGATTAATTATTTTTCAATAGTATCTCTGTTCATTTCAAAAATGCATATTTTTGTGTACATAATAATAAAATAACATCAAAATATATTCGATGTATCTATTTAACTGTTTATTTGAAACCATACCGTTTTAACAGTCGCTGATCCTGAAACAGCTTCCAAGAAAAGGCAACATTCCACGTACACGCGCATGAAGAAGTATTCCCAAGCAAGCGACGGGGCGGCTGGTCCCCCTCAGGGGCTGGGGGGCTGGGGGGAGAGGGGTCCGGGGGGTGTACCCAGGAGCGCGGGATTCCCCGGGGATCCCAACTAATCAGAGTTTTTGGCGCGGCCCCAACGGGAGGGGGGGGGGGGGGACGGTGAACCAAAAACTTTCTACAATCTCCCAGCTGTACTGTCTCAAACAGGCGCACGAAAAAAAATCGTAATTTATTCAAGCAAAACAACCTCACGAGTAACAAATTCATATCAAATACATAATATTATTTTGAAGTTCTTGATGTGAGTTTTGACTTTTTGATGAGTGTTGTGTGACTGTTTTTAATGTTAGTAGGGGTGCGGGTGAAGGCTTGGATGGAAAAGGCGGATTTCCCGAGTGGGGAAAGTGTTCCCGCCAGCGTACTCGCGGGGTTTTGTATAAATTTAAGTTATCTCTCGCAGTACCGGGAAGTGGGAAGTCCCATCAGCCGGTCCGATCCTATTGAGTGATCCGGTAATCATTTACCAGCAGCCTTGGGACATAGAACATACCGTCCCCCGTCCGTCCCTGACTAAATTATTCATTTGTAAAAGTCTGATGCGAGATTGAAGAGTCTCTTGCTGTTGCTCATGTATAGTTTATTCAAATTCTGATACGTACACGAATGATAAGTCATTGTCTAACATAAAATTACTTTTTTTTTACATCTTTAGCATGCGGTTTAGCCACCATTAGCCCTGTAGTAGAGCTTAGGTAGGTTCCCATTAGCCCTGTAGTAGAGCTCCGTCCCAAAAAGGCTAAGGTCCTGGGTTCGATTTCTAGATGAGACCGTACCTTTTTAAAAATTTTCTGTTTCAGATTTTCGATTGAGTGTCACTGACATTATCTTAATTAATTAAATATTACAAAATGAGATTTTAATCATTACTCAAAATTTCGCTTAAGTTCATTGCAGACCAAAATCATTGTAAATTGGGTTTATTTAAAAAAAAAAAATTTTTATTTATTAGTGTATCGATTCAGGGTATTAAGAGACGTAATTGACTTTCTTTAGCCAGTGATTCCTGACATTATATGGAGTAAAAACCATAAATAAAATTTTAGTCTCCCGTGAGTTGTTTTTTCTTTTGTCAACTTAAATAAAATCAGTAGGTATTGGACAATTGGGGTCGGGGTGAAGGGTTGTGCAGTTACTCGGCTAAGTGATCAGTGACAAAATGTGAAAGAAATTTTTTTATTCGGTTTTAAAGAGAAAAAAAGGAAAAAAAAGTCACCGGAGAGCAAAAATTTCATTAGACATTATTTACTCAAAATAATGTCAGAGATCACTGGTTAAAGTAAATCAAGTAAATCATTTTTTATTGAGCCTGTCTCACTAGGATTACCCTGTGTCGAAACAGATTATTTTACAAATATTTTATTTTAAAAAGAGGTACGTACATTTTTCGATAATCAATTTCGATAGGTACAATATTATAACCAGCTGAAGCCCCAGACGTTGCCCGGGCTTTACGCTTAGTTTTTCTAAATCTGATGTAGAATTATAATATTATACTCTTAAAATATATTTTATTTAGCGACACGATTCGGCTCTTTGAATTCGTCTTGACCCTCGAAATGTATACTTGGTCTTCGATTTTCTTAACGGTATGTAACTAAACCAGCCGATTTATTAAACAAAATTGTGTTTAGGTTATTTTTGTTTAAGGTTCATTCAAGGAAGTTATTAAACAGATTGCTAGCTAACCAACACGATATTTCCTGAAGGAGTAGGGTGAGTAGGAGAAAGATTGACTGGCTCTGTATGTTGGAATACATATACTTGTTTCATACACTTTCCACCTTGGTCTCTTCGTGCATTTTCTAGTAAGATGTCTAAATCTTTACCCCAGTAGAAAATTGCAGTATCATCTGCATATAAAAAAATACCGTTTAAATTATCTAATTGCGAAATATCATTGATGTAAATTTCGAATAGTAGTGGCCCTAGAATGAATCCCTGCGGAACTCCATAGTTTATTGGAAGATAGTTGCTATTTTAATTGCTAATGCTAACGAATTGCAGTATCATCTGCACATTAAAAAAAATACCGTTTAAATTCTATAATGGCGAAATATCATTGATGTAAATTTGGAATAATCCCTTCGGAACTACATAGTTTATTGGAAGATACTTGCTATTTTAATTGTTAATGCTAACGAATGTTTTCTACTGCTATGATTTGAATAGATTAAGAGCAGTTATTATTAGTTACCCTAATATTGTACCGACCTAATACATGATCGGACAGTATTTGATCACGGTATTTCTTCCTCGGGCTCTCCCGGCTTCTTCTTTCAAATCTCAACCAGTTAAAATGTAATAATAATAATAAATAAATTTGGACAACTTATATAGCGCTGTTTTTGCGAAAAATCGCCTCAAGAGCGCTGTATCTGCAACAAACTTACTTATTTCGTACCTAGCGAAACGATCAAGATTTAATAACATTCTAATATGTGTTTCAAAACAAATATGTTCAAAGAACACTTGAATATATTATACCATTAATATTTAACAAATTGCCATATGAATTTAAAGAAAATTGCTCTATAACGAAATTCTCACTGATGTTAAAATCATGGCTATTAGGGAGTAATCTTATGTATTAAGTTTATATTCTGCTCACTCTCACCATGTTCTAATTTGCAATTGTGTTATTAATGACTAGTGTATTATATACTCAACTGTCTATCGCTATTTAAAAAAAAATCTTAATCTACATTTTTTCACCATAAAATACGGTCTCTGAATAATAATTATCAACATTGCATAATTATCACAATGTTTAGTGTATATATATAAATATGTTTATGGTTAATATGCTGTTATATGTGTATGTTGTTGCCACGCTGAGGCGTTTAGGATTATTTCATGTATTGTTTTAAATAATCTGTGGAACTAATCTCCTGCTGACAAGCTACTTGCAGTAGCTTAGTGGGTATAAATTCCCATCGTATGTAACTTTTATACAATAATAAAAAATAAAAATAAAATATATACATATATACTTTGTTGTGATTTCCTCATAGGTACTGAATCTATTGATACCATTGCATAAATAGTCGTTAATATCGATCACCCCTTCATGCTGCCCGCTTCTCTCAGCCTACTTTCATAATAATAATAATAATTGGCTAATTTATATAGCGCCGTTTTCATGGAAAATCACCTCAAGGGCGCTGTACAAATTATATATAAAAGAATTAATATTACTGGCTTAAAACTAAGATTTACAATTACAACTAGTGACTTACATCTAAGACTTATAGCTACTTATATTACTGGCTTACAACTAAGATTGTCATAATATAGAAAATATTGCCCGAATAATATGGTCAAGGTCAAATATTGTTAAATCCATTGAAAAAATCGCCCTATGACCATGGTCAAAGAATGTTAAATCCATTCACGTTTGAACCTTAATACAGAAAAGCTTCGCCAGAATAATATGGTCATGGTCAAATAATGTTAACAACATATACATTTGAACCCACATAATAATAATACTTGGATGATTTATATGGCGCCGTTTTTGTGAAATATTACCTCAAAACAATTATCACAAAATCACCTCACGCTGAGCATCAACTTATTCCCACCTTAACAAATTTCAGTAAGTGATTTGAAATTTTCACAGCCAAAATCCAGATTAATTTTTGGGTTAAGATTAAATTAATATGCCTTGTTTATCTTTCTCCTTCTTTAGCCAACTTTTCGGACAGCTTTACTGGGTCCATCATCAGGGCAGATGTCAAAATAGATTTAAACACAGATATGTGAACATGTGCGTTAATTCCTCGTTGCTAGCGTTTATCCTCTTATTGTGGTTTTCTGCGTTTATAGTTTTGTCTAACTTTTAGTTTTCTGCGTTTATAGTTTCGTCTAACTTCGGATATCAAGAACTATTAAACTTAGCCCCGTCGTCCTTATTGTATTTATAAGGTATTAATTTTACATTAGTTCCTACACGAGGCATAAAGAAAATTATTTCCATATCGTCTTAGAGGATGCTGTGTGAAGGGTCTTTTTAAGAAAAGGAAATAGAGGAAGATCTGGGAAGAAAAAATATATGAGGGTTGGGTAGGAACATGGATAGTATCCATACTCTTAGGGTAGGAATGATTGATGGGTAGGAATGATTCGGATGGGAAGGACTGGGTCAGTGGGTTCAGTGATGGACATCTGAATCCATCCATTCAACTGCGGTGCAAAGCGACGCGACGCGACCGACGGCTCGAGAGGGAGCAGTTGGAGTGGTCAAAGTGTCTCCCTAAACCGGCCTTTCCCGATCCGGCCCGCCACGCAGCTGGTGAGCATCCGCCGCCAAGACCTGAACACGCTGAATATGGGCAATTTGTGAAAAATCTAATTCGTTCTTCTAATTCGCCAAATATCATAGTATACGTAGGTAAATGAGTAAAAGTCGAATGGCGTTAGGGAAATTAATGTTAATCATTTATCGTATTATTTTCTTTCATGTTATGGATAATAACAAAAGCAATAACAATTCATATTGATGTTTCTTTACTTCGTCATGTATTCTGTGATTTTTTAACGTTTTAACTTTGGTGCGAAAGTTGTATATGGTTAAAAAATATTAATTAATATTTTATTGATTCCCATAGAATAACAGGGATACTCGACACTTTTTATGTCAAAGGCTCGGATGTTTTACAGTGATATACATTAAGGTGGGTCACGACTGTATGGGAAAAAAATCTCGTTTTGATTTGTCTAATAGTGATAAAAGGGTGTTAAATGTAGATATAAAATCATGTATTTTTTTAAGAATATTTGGATATCGTCTTCTCCCTCCTGATTGACTTTGAAATTTCACAGAATAGAGAAAAACCCCCCCCTTGTTAAATCCTTAAAAATCTTAGATAAAACATTAAAAATTAACTATTTTAAAAATAACACAAAATAGAGGGAATATTTTGAATTATTTAATAAAAAAATATATATTAATATAAATCAAATTATCTCAAGGCAGTGTATTCAAATACCAGCAAAATCCTACTTACTCTCAAATTTCGGCATTATTTTGGGAGTCTCAATCTTGGGACTTTTGTAAAAATTTTCGTAAAAGTATACTATATTTGCTACGGAAGATTTCAAAAATATGGTTTAAAGGATTCAAAGTAACTTTTATATACAAAAGCAATAATTCCTTATAATGAAATTTTTCAAAACTTTGAAGTAAATTCGGAGGAAGAAAATCGTATCAGAAATTTGAAAAATTTTAAACACGTCGTTTTGAACCCATTTTGCACCCTTTTATCGCTCTTAGAATTTAAAAATAACATTTTTTTAAATGATCTACCTTAATATACATTAACCCTAAGAAAAATTACTTTATTTGAGAAAACTTAGAGATTTTTATTTTTATTTGTGTGTTTATAATTTAAGAATAAGCTAAACATATTTTCATCTAATTGAAAATTTCAAAGCTCCCTTAAACTTTTCATTTCGCGAAATCAATGGAAGTATTGTGTAGTTAGTGTTGTCGATCAACTTATGTAGAGCACTAACTTATAACCGTCGGGAAAGGACGAAGTGATTAACGACGAACGAGTTAAAACTAATAATGATAACTTCAAAGAAATTTCCCGTAAGTGTTCATGAAATAGATTATTATTATCAACAGGGATATGAAGACGTGATAGTGTTCACCGGAGAGCCACGCAATCCGCCCTGCCTCCCTAACTGCCCATAAGAATATGATATGAGACGCCACCCAACCACCCCGCCCTCCATATTCCGCCCTTTGCCACCCTCCGCCCCCCGCCCCCGCCCACCGTGTAATAATTCCGCCATTGTGTTTGCATCACCTGGGATCCACACCTGCTCAGGGGGGAGAACTCGGATAAATATATATGAGCATTCATATGAAAATAATATGTTTCTTAGTGGATGGAGTGAGAAATCGAATGAGTAAAGAAAAAATAGGAAAGTATTACGTTGCAGTACCCCGAATGTTGAAATTATGTAAACCCTTTCTTTGAAGTGAATTAAATTACGTGTGTTATGTGCGTAACCATAATCGATACATTATAAGTGAGTTAATTAGTTTTTTTCACGACCTCTTTTAAGAATACAGTTTTCACTACTGCAGTATTTTATGCAGAATCTGTTTTGGTTTTTAATATTTTTTTAGCACCACGAGAGAGAACCCACTGCTTTACCCACTTTATATGGAGGCGTCTACTAATATCTACAGGAATTCTAAAAACTGAAAAAATCGGACTAATATCTATGAGAACCAAAGTGCGTACAAATATCTACAGCTCAAACTGCTGACTAATATCTATAAGAACCAAAGTGCGTACGAATATCTACAGCTCAAACTGCTGACTAATATCTATGAGAACCAAAGTGTTGACGAATATCTACAGCACTGGCAGAGGTTGGATTTGCAAATATGTATAGCATATTGGAATTACGTAATATTGCGTATGTTGTTTAAAAAACTTAATTTATGTATGTATGTATGTAAACATCCCTAATATCGGACTATTTGGACACATTTAGCTGAATATTAAGGATTTGGGTTTTTGTTTTAGCAGCTTTCTTTATTTCGAGTGCTACTAAATTATTTAGTCTGTTACCATGACCATTTCAATGTCAGTTAGGTTAGGTTAGGTTAGGTTAGGATGTGGTGCCGTGTATTTCGAAATAAATAAATATCTTTGTATTATGACCTCCATGTTTGTTCAATAAATTATTGTCCTCGTAAACGTCCTTCTACAATAAAATGATTGTTATAATTATTGTACCATATTAATTATAGAATAGTTTTTTTTTGAAAATACTGAATATGCCATGAAAACTTTGATATTTGCGGCCGATCGAAAAGCGTGTGACATCCTATCCATGCGCTACGGTACTTCAGTACCGTCATTCGAATTATGAATTGTTTTGCATGTGACGTCACTAAACAAAAACGAACTTTTTATTTACATTTTATTCATTTTAATAATTTGTTTTTGCTACCTCCTTCTTTAGCCAACATTTCGGGCAGCGTTATAGTGTCCGTCATTAGGGCAGAAATTACTTTTGGCCGTGAAAATCTAAAAACGTATATCACATTTTAATTATGTTCAATTTGAAAGCTCGTAACTTGTCATTTTTGAAGATATCAAAAATCTAATTTTACTTACGTTACTCTTCAATTATCATATATTTTCATCCAAGAAAAATGGAGAACAATCTCATTCTAAATGATAATGTCTGAAAAGTTTGTGCTTTTAACGCTCATAATTTATTTGTTATACGAGTAGAAATGAAAGGTTTTTTCCACAGGTTGAGAAAGGAATTCAGGCAAACCTCATGTTATTCTTTCATGAGTGATTTTTTTAAATTATTCTTGCGCGCATTTTGAGAAGACATTATTCCATCGTTGCAGACATGTGGATGAACCATAATGAAAACATTACGAATTCGATATAAAGCCCAATGCCAAAGAAAACACTAATGGGAATAGGAAAAAGGAATACAGCCTCTCCAGAGGGTTTTCGAGGGGGTATACCCAGGGTCACCCCACCGGGCGCGGGTGCCGGGTGCCGGGTGTCGGGTGACGGTGGCGGCGGCGGGTGGCAGCCCTGGGTGCCGAACTAGGGGCGGCTAAACTTTCCGTTGCGGGATTGATCGGATGAGACGAGAAAGGCTGTACAGAACACAAAAGCCTCATTTCACCGGATGTACTTTGTACATGTTTAACCATTGACAGACAGATACTTAGTAAATATGATCAGAAAATAAAGAGATATCGACGTTTTGTTACTCATTTTTTGTTTACGTGAAAAATGCACAAAAGTCCCAACTGCTTCCAATAGTCTAGAGCCGGTTGGATTATGGCAGCCCCGATTGGGGTGTGTTAGGTTGAGGGTAGGCTTTTTCTATTGTTATTCTGTTTGACCATATCTGAATATGTGTTGTACACAGTACACACCTATCCTTAGCAAAGATTGATTAGATTCCTGAATGTAAATTTCAACTAGAATAAGTTATATAATATTTTATTGCACCACTAAAAACTCGCCAATATAACTACAGCATTTGTTTACATATAAGTGAATACAACTCTTTTCGATGTCATTTCCAAATCGAGGTATTTATTTTCCTTTGAAGTTTTCAAATAAAACAATAATTGTACACGCGTAAATAAATAAATGGAATTATGGGTTAATAATTTCAATATAATCATTATTTTATGTATTATTTGATGATGACATCAACAATAATACAACATGAATGCAAAATACTAGTAGATTATTATTAAACGGAATTTATTTTACAATGAAACAAGAAAATGAGAACAAAACGAGCAAAAGAATAAATAATATATTTTATACCCCACAAACCAATACTAAATTATTGCAGACACATAGCAGTTTCATTGGTCCTCGTACATTTAACCTTCTACCACTACAAACTCAAATGATAAAATATGTAAAAGAGGTAAAGTTATGGTTGAATAATGTAGATATTGAAATGCTTTTTCTATAAATTTATCCATCCTTCTACAACTCATTTGCTGTAACTTCTAAACTGTAGTAAAATATGTTTTCTGTTTATTTTATTATTATTATTATTTTTTTTTTATAATAACTAAAAAAAAAAAAAAAAATCTATGTTTTTATCCATATTTTAATTTTATTTTTATTATAGCTGAAAAAACCTTTTTCACTTATTCTACCTATGTAATACTTATTTTTTATACTATCTTTATATTTAATATGTTTTTTTAAGTCTAATTTATACTTTGGGTACTCGGAAATACAGTATTTTGTTTTAATATTACCCACACTCAGGCAGTGCCTTAGTGGGTTTTCATTTCTTGTTCATAATTGTTATTATATATTATGTTATTATATAATATTTGCTATTATACATTATATTTACAAAGAAATGGGAATAAATAAAGTTTAAAAAAAAAAATTAAAAAATATATAGTATCGGTGATTCAATCCAATATTGTATACGTGAGCTTTTCTTGAACACCATGATTTATGGACAAAACTATTTTTTAATGTTCATTTTGCGTGAGTATTCAAAAACAATTATATTTTAAAGCATCACTTTCAAAAAGTGTCTTTTTCCTAAAATAATTAAACTTGCACCATCCAAAAAGCAGTTTATGAATTCTTTTAAGTATCACCTTTAATGTAACAGGACTTACACAATACTTCTGTTGTCAATTTAATGCATTAATTTCACTGAAACAAACAAACAATGCTTAATTTCGTCTAAAACAACCAAAAATTTAGATTATTATTTATACATATTTAGCTGTATTTGATTAGGTGTAAAATTGTTTAAGTACCGGCAATGATGTAGCAAACTTTGGAATATTTTTTTTTATCAAAATTTTATAAATAAATACAATATTTTTATTTGTCTTATTCACAAAATATTATTGTGCAAACCTTTGCCGTACAAGAGTCCCAACTGCTCCCTAAAAACCGGCGCCAATATATAGAACAATGGCATCCCCAGTTGTTTTTTTTAATGTTGGAACCGCCCATTAGTCCCTAACTGCTCCCAACCGGCTGGAGCCAGTGAGACTATTTTGTCGCCATTTCAAGCAATGTTTTGCTTCTGGATGGTGGTCTTTCACCAAGGCGATTTGTAAGAGACAAACAGCTTGTATATAAAATATAGATTATAATTATATTAAGCATATTAAGTCAAAAAGATCTCCTATGTTACAGTTACTTGGAAATGGGGTTTTATTATATCTTAAAATTAATTTTTAGTGAAGAGGAGAGGAAGAGGAAAATAGGATAAGGATAGGAAATTTTCGATCTTACGCGTTACTTCTATTCGGTATTTCTGAAGAGTATTGTTAAAAATGCCCATATTTTAAAATTTGATATTATATTGCGCACATATTATAAGGGGGAGGATATTTGAAAGGCTAAATATAGTGGTAAGGTAAAGGAGATGGGGGCATTTTGAATGTATGTGAATGTATAATCCTATCTCCGCGTCTTAGTCGCTCGTAAAGAAGTTCCACCTGCAGCCAAACAACCATGAAACATCTAATTATGAGAAACAAATAATGCCCGAACAAAGAAAAAGAAAAGCATTAGTATGATAAGACGTAAGAAATAAATAAAAAGGGAATCATCCCTCTGCCGGCAGCTGGGCGTACTATGACTCGGGCTTTACGGCTTTTTAACGTAGTTTTTACAGCCCGGGCGAAGAGTGGAGGACCCTTTACGCCCGAAGTTTTTACGTCCCTTTCTTCCTTCATCTTAAAGCACTCACTGAGTAATCATGGCTGATCTCTGCACCTGAGAACTGGGCTGGGACAGGCGGGCGGGAGGCTGCCGAGGGCGCTGCTATTAAGTTTAATCACTGAGATACCAAGAGACGAGTAAACTTGCTACCATACACTCGCTACTACTTAGCGAGCTTATCAAGAAAAATAATTAAATTTTATAGTCTCTTTTATTTATAAATTCAAATATTTTTCAGTTTGTAAGAGTCTATGCTACATCACAGCGCTAGATTTAGATGGAGTAAAAGATAACATCTCAACTATCTCAAATCTAAATATCGTTAATAATAACTGAAATGCACCATTCATTTTGTCTAAACACCTATCGAAAGCTGAGCTCTGAGGTTGTGAAACTTAGAACAGCGTGCACTGTCATTTTCAAGTATTATGTTATCTTTTAATGTGATTTAATCCGTCAAAAATAAGACAAAATGCAAAATTGCATGTTCCAAATTGTTGAATATTAATTTCTTATTTTGAATGTTTTCAAATATTTTTTTTTAAATCTATAAAGGTGAATTCCATTTTAATGCGACTTTATTTTTATTTTAGTTTATTAAGGAAACATACAGTCATACGAGTTTTAAACGGTTTTTACAACATATAACAATTAAATAATTTAATAAAAACAAATAACTTTGTTATTATTAAATAAATAAAAAAATTTAAAAAATAATATTAAGTGTGTGAAAGGGTTTAGTTTTTCCTGTGGGGAAAATTTAACCCGGACATTTGAATCTTGTGCGAAAAATAAATAATAATTATTATTATTATTCTCGGACTATAAAAATATTACCATTTGTCATTTCGGCTACTAATGCCTGTACCTAGGTCTCTAATTCAAAATTTAGGCACATTAGATTTGTCAAAGAATTTATATATAAAAATGCAAAAATCAGTCATTTTAAATACATGTAGGATTATTTATTATTGTTTTCCCATTTGGTCTCTGGTAGGTTGACATGTTGTTCTTGAATTGTTTTGTATTTATAATACTTATATAGTGCAATTGCATAGCGTGGATTGACTAGATGATCATTTCGGGAAGTGTGTGAAATGGTTTAGTTTTTCCTGTGGGGAAAATTTAACCCGGACATTTAAAACTGGTGCGTAAAAGAAAGGAAAAACAACATAATGAGAATGATAAAATAACACAAGCAGGGGTAGAAGGTTCATAATCAACAATTGGTTTTAATTTCACTAATATGCATTTAGTAAATTGACCTCAGGACAAAGGGAAAAAAGATTATTGTATTTTGTAGACGTTCTTTTGAGAAATGAATGTTGTGCGTAGTAAGCTTTTGCGTGCAGGATGTGGAATATTTGGATTGAATAAAAATGAACATTTTAATACGACAAGTTTAATAATTATTGTTAACGTGCCCCTTCTTATAACTATTTGATACTGGATTTTGAAAAAAAATATGTGCGCTACAATTTTTTTTTCCAAATCCAATAGTTTTCAATTAAATATTTTAAATTTATATTTACATCGTTCTTCGCTTCTATGTAAAAAGTTACAGATATATTTAAAAAAACAAAAGAAACAACACTTAAATTCATCCACTGACTGTGCAGAATCCACAGGTTGGATTGGCGAAACCGCGGCGGAAGGACACCCTCTGCAGGACGATAATTCTATTACAGAGGCTAATGGGAAACGGAAGTGATACCTGACGAGAATGCAAAGCGGATAAATATATTCCACGTGGACAGGATTAAGAAAAGCCTAATTCCGGGTGGCTGCCGCCCCAAACATACAGACCAAGAGGAGACAGAAGGAATAATACATTGAATAGGTACACTTACCCGCTTCATAGAAGATTGAAAAAAACTCAACCAAGGAGGGCTTTTCTTTCAAGATACGAGTAGTGTGTTATTTAATTATGTTGTCTGCAAGGGGAATTGCACAATTTCATGCTAATTACAGTTCTTTCGGCGCATTCTCCGAGTGGTAGATACCAGTGGCGGTCGGTGACTTTTTGTATAAGGGATGCTATACCTAATATCAAATATAAATACCTACAGACTAGCCCACAAACAAGATGCGATTACTGACAAAAATAGTGTGTCAAATTAGCTCTATATTCACATCAATTATTATAGTTCTAAAATTTAAATTAATTAAATAGATATTCGAAAGATATTTAACGTATCAGTCGGCATTCGTAATTCAAGCCAAATTGTCAAAATGGTCGCGCGAACAAATTCTCTAAAACGTACCGAATCAATCCACGCGCCTTGTTATGCTATTGTGTGCACTATGTCTGCGCGCATTAAAGTCGTTTTCTGCGCGTTGGATGCTCCCATCGAATGCGTATACAGCTTCAGGTAAAACTTGGCAGGCAGAACTAAACGCGCATGCACAAATATCAAACTTTGTCTAACATTGTGGATGCGGAACGGAGCAGAGAATCCACTGTTTGTGGTATTGGTGCGTTTACGCGACATTCGACACACTAGCTTCGAGAATGGTGTTGTTATTATGTATTTCGGTCCGGTCCGCGTGTCGCGTTTTGTTATTTTTGGCCGCTGATGTTGGAACGGTGACGTTAAATTGCAGCATTTATTGCTGTTTACGGATAGAAAAAAATAAGCTCGAAGCTGTTTATAAGGCTGAATAAATAAATAACAATTATTATTATACATATTTATTGTACGCCTCAAAAGTAAGGGAAGCTCCGCATCCACAGTATGTATGGAATGACCGCGATTGGTAGATACTCAGTATCGCCATGATGAAGGACCACCGAAGAATTGAAACATTCTTTGAAATGACTTCCAGTGTTCGGTGCCCAAATCTGAATAGTCAGGACACTACTTTCCCGCCTGCTTTTTCCCAACCTCTTTCCCTCCTTACTACCTCCAGCCTCACAAGATACTTGAATTGGGAGTCACAGTCTCACTGACTCAGGGCAGTTGGAACTCTTGTGCTATTTTCACATTGAAAAATAATAAATTATCTTAATATTCTGGATGGAAACAGGCGATTTACATAGAAGTTCATGTCATTGAACGGCCTAAAAGGCAAATAAAAATAATAAAATATTTGATAGGAACTACCATAATACGTACTCCTCATTTCACAGAATACTAATAGAGGGAAATATTTGTGCTGTGTTAGTTGACAGAAAAAAAATTGTATAATGTTTTCAATTCCTGACGTTCATAATTAAATAAATGTTGTGGGTAGGTGGGAAAGTACTAGATAGAGAATATTGAAATCTGCAATATCTTGGGGAGCGACCGATACAAGATAACCCATTAGATAATCAAAAGAAAAATTATCGGAAATGTGGCAGAGGAAGTCTTTGAAATGATCTAATTAAAGCTGCACTTAATTTGGGTGGCGGGTATGGGTACCGCCGCTCCGGGAACCATTTGATAACCAACACCTCTGCCAAAGGTCACCCTAAGTGGTTCGTTACGTTTGGCGACTTATTATTATTCATACACCCCTCATACCTTTTTCCTTCCCAGAACTTCATCTCGTTCCTTTCCTAAAATACCCTCCACACAGCGACACCAAAGATGACATAGGCCCTGAGGAGAATTTTTTTTTCAGAACATCCTGTGAGGAGCTAATAACGTGAGTTTGCAGGGTGAAAATTCTAATGGTTCTAGCTATTGGTCGGAGAAAGTGGACAAACGGGACTGTGGATATTCAAAGGTTACATTGTTTTGAAGACATTTTACAACATTTTTTTAAAAATGGTTTTTTTTATTCTTACCTGGAGGCGGGGTGCCGATTTCGTAAACTCCATTTGTGTCCACTGTTTCTTCTTCGATCCAATCTTCTTCGTTTTCTTCTGTAATTATTAATTAGAATATTATTAACTCAACATTATTATTATGAACAAAAATATTACCAACTAGTAAAATTTTTTTTAAATCATACAAATTTAATAAAATTAGTATTACGTATAAAGATATAAATGACCATGCTTTATGTTACCATGTTAGTTCCTCAAAAGATTTTTTAAAAAATTTACGCTACAATTTTATATGTTATATCCTTAGAATATACGTTAAAATGGAGAATCGAATAAACTCAAAATATAAAAACTGTTCGATCTCAAGATAAGTGAGCTAAATTGTAATGGAGATGAGAATACGATAAAATATGTAAGTTAAGAAATAGTTTTATAACGAAATATGTTTTTTTCTTTCAACTCAATAAATATATTTTTTTTAAAAAGCTATGAACGAGAAATTAAATTCCATGGAGATATCGTCGTTCAATTTAATGATGCTGAAGCTCATAGAGTTTTTGTTGTAAATCTACGTACTACGCGTCTTTTAAAGGAAAGGATGGAGAGGAACTTCTGGGAAGGAAAGATTGTGAGGGTGATGAATTTGAGGGAGCGGGCCGGATCGGTAGAGTCGGGACGTGAAATAAAAAGCGTCAGTCAGTGAAGTGAGTCTGTTTTTATTGTAGCTACGTAGCGAGGTCGAAGCGGAGCGGAGTGACAGTGGTGCCGATAGTAATACTGCTGCGTGATGATGAGTGAAGAAGGTCAGGAGACTATCACTGGCGGTGAAGATCACTGGTCTTCAGGGAGCCGGCGTGTTACTCTACACCATGGCGGTGTAGAAGTGACCTTGGTCCAGGCGGTCGACCGTCGTCGTGTTGACGAGGTATGGCGGCTGTGTGGCCTTTGAATCGACACACACACGTCACGCAGGAAGGAACCTTGAGAGGCGATGAGGATTCTGGTTGCTGGCTCATTGCCGGTTGTTGGTTGCTGGCTCATTGCCGGTTGCTGGTTGCTGACTCGTTGCCGGTTGGTGGTTGCTGGCTCGTTGCCGGTTGCTGGTTGCTGGCTCGTTGCCGGTTGCTGGTTGCTGGCTCCTTGCCGGTGGTTGCTGGTTGCTGGCTCATTGCCGGTTGTTGGTTGCTGGCTCGATGCCGGTTGCTGGTTGCTGGCTCGTTGCCGGTTGCTGGTTGCTGGCTCGTTGCCGGTTGTTGGTTGCTGGCTCGTTGCCGGTTGCTGGTTGGTGAAGTTCCTCGAAGGTGCTGGAACGTTAATGGTGTCACACTGGATAAATGTTGTTCACTGCTGATTGCGCGGGGCCACGTACTTAGTCGCGGCACTGCTCGGACTGTGTTGCATGGGAAGGTACTGACTGACTGCAGCGGACGAGCGATCGGCTGCTTATATAGCCGCGGCGAGTAATTACTCTCACGGTAGGTAATGCTGGGTGAACTCACGCAAAGCAGAGATATCGTTCGAACTTTCTGCGGGCATTTATACGGTACAGCCATACGTTCTAGGCCTGTCGCGTAAGTGGCGGAATTATTATTTACGAGGCGGCGCGGCTGTCCGTAGTAACTGTAGGTAGTTCGTAGTGTGCTTCTAGCGCGTTCGGTCGGAGTCCAGTGATGGTGCAATGAATTCAGCAGTCGTGGCCGCCACAAATTCGTCCCTCCCACTGCGGTGCAATGCGATGGATCTAGAGAATCTGGAAAAAGGGTCTCCATCAACTAGTCTCTCCCGATCCGGCCCCCTACAAAGTTCGTGGGCAGATGCAGGTGCCGTCAAAATATGAACAAACCTCATCCCATGTACCCGGCCATCCCTGCTAAGTCACCAAACGTAGCGAACCACTTAGATGACCTATTGCAGAGGCATTAATTATCCAATAAATGATTACCGAGGCGTTGGCACCCGTATCCGCCTCTCAAATTGCTGCCAATTAAGATGAATAAAAAAATACCAAAAAAAACTAAACAAAAAAAATAGTGATCATGTATGATTCCCGCCTAAAGGTGCTGTTGCAATAATTCGAAAATAATAAAAAGAAAGGATTTTTTATTATTTTGATATGCTGAGTGTTATTCGGGTTTAAATGCTTGTCACATGTGTGAAGTAATATGAGATACTAATCAGACAGGTGAAAGGAGGGGACTGTCTGTACTTTCAATACATACACTCACATATATGTTCTTTATGTACACATGTAAATGTAAAAAGCTTTTAGGAAATCTTTATGAATCCTCCATTACTTTCATATCTTTGGGATGCTAAACAATGACGGTAATAAAGAGAAAGTATCGAATCGGATTTGATTTTAATGGAATGTATATATATGTATTATTCTAGGTAACAACAACAATTCGAAATCTTGACAGCTTTTGGCATTTAAATTTTAAGGTACAGTCTGCAAAACAAGTAATTTAGCTCTTTAAAAATTATCACTTTTTAATTTTGGGGACAGTTATGGCACTGCCGCCCCGGGAACCATTTATTGGATAACCAGCATCCCTGCCATAAATCACCCCAAGTGATTCGCAAGATTTGGTGATTTAGCAGGGGTGCCCGGGTTCATGGGGTGTGGTTTGATTGCGGCGGATGCATTTACCCATTTACTGCATGGCGGACCGGATCGGGAGAAACTGGTCGAGGAAGACCTTTTGATCTTTCCAGCCGGACTCTCGCGAATCATCGCCTTGCCCGCTTCAAATTAATTCAAATGTCCGTCACTTCTGGACACACTGACCTTCAGATTCCTCCCCGCCCCTCGAACCCTTTTTCCTAAACACCTCCACACAGCATCCCCAAAGATGACATAGGCCCGGGGGGAAATTGTTTTTCCTCAGGGCCTTTTTAGTTCCACCCAGTAGTGTGGAACTTAAAAAAAACACTTTTTTCATAGAATCGTGAACTTTGAAAAAAGCTGTAACTAAATGCCCGATTTAATTTTTGAAAATAGTACAAACTCAAATATGTATAAATCGCAGGAAACTCTAATAATTTCGAATGAGTTATATCAAATAATACATCAAAAAACTTGTTGAAGTTGAAAAATACCCTAATCTAACACAAGAGTAAAAAAATTACGAAGTTCCAGATATAACGAATAAAGCCCAACATGCATGTTGCGTTACCTCCGTCTTTGGCCAACGTTTCAGACAGCATAACAGGGTCTATCATCAGTTATTACACAGTACACATCTGCCCTGATGATATATACTGTAAAGTTGTCCGAAACGTTGGATAAATAAAGAGATAGCGCAATACGGCACAATACTCCAAAAATAAATCACGGTACGATGAAGTTCAACCTCGTTGTTCAAGTAGACTATTAAGAATAAAAAGAAGACTGCGTGTTTATACATATCTTAGTTTTCATAACTTGTGTTACCAAACGCTGCACTTTCTTTCCTTCCCATAATCATGTGTAACCGTACTCGTTTGTACACCCTCCCCCCATCACCTCCCCCCCTTCTCCCTCTCCACCCTCCCATCATCTCCCTTTCCTCTTTGCTAAGGAGCATAATAAGTGGTTCCTCAGCGTGTCTACTTACTTACTCACCGTATGTCTCCCTGGTATCTCGAGATTTGTTTTTAATGGTAATGCAAGAAATGTGTTTTCATTTTGAAGGGGCGTGGGTAGGTTTTAATGCCACAAAAAATATTTTACAATCCATAAGCAAATATATCTGATATCTGTTAAAATAACAATAATATATTACCTAAAACCTTTTCTTTGTAATAAGTACATTCTGATAAAAAATATAATATTATAAAATAGGAATTAAAATGGTCACAAAAAATAACACGTACTCATAAAACTCACTTCTTTTTTTTCCTTTGTGTTATGGTCAGTCAAAATGTAAACAAATTTAGAAAGTGAGAATACTTCCTTTTTGCATTTAGAAGTTTGAGGCACTTGTTAAAAAATCAATAAAATAGAATACCGCCAAACATTTCACCCGGTCAAGGTTTGCCTTTTTTTTAATAATCATTTTAAATGAATGAACCATTTTCTTTGGCTACGTTAGCTTAAAAATTTTAATCTGTTTGGTTGCATATGTCAATTTGCAGAACCCAAACCTGAAAAAATCTTTATCTGCTTTCGAAAGCAGTATTTTATTTTTTAATGCGTTTAAAATGGCGAATCCACTTGAAATTGAATAAAAACCAAGTTGAAATATTTGATGACATCAAGTTATTATCTTGTCAAGACACGATGGGGTAAAAAAAATAACTCCAAGCATCATTGTGATACTTTTAGAACCCGAGACCATGGACCGCTCTACCACGATAAGATACAAAGGTCAATATCGACACACGAATATAAAATTATTAAAAAATCCCTTAAAAATAATGAATCTATTATCAACGAACAAAAAATATTGTCTTATAGTCAAATCATGGATATGTTCCCCTACCCACTCACTCTTCATTAATACCTAACAACGGCTCCACCCCTACCATAATAATTCATTGTTCCCATCCATATTTCGAAACTGTCAAATTAGTATACGCTTGCCCTGAAGAAGGAACGGTCGTTCCGAAACCGGTCGGCTTTACTCAAATATATAAGTGGTTCAAACAAAGTTAAATTGTTTCATTTATGTATAATTATTGAATACGTGAACTATAAACACATACAGTTTTTACAAAAATACTTTGACTATAAATAAATTATAATATTTTTGAGACGCTATCTAGGTTACAAACTAATTCTTAGAATGATTGTTATACATGTAAAGCAAATCTAGAAAGAGTTCAGAGAAAGTATATGAAAATTAAGTCCCCATAAACCTTAAATCTCTTGATCAACGCCGAGATATCAGAGACCTTTTAATGCTTTATAAGATTATTCAAAACATCATTGATAGCCCATACTTACTACAAAATATTGATTAGCCTGAAACACTCATCTACATTGAAAAAATCTCCCGAGAAAAGATACATGCCGCCGACGGGACTCGAACCCGCGTCCTTCTGTTATCCGGTCAACTGCTCTGCTACGTCGGCTTATCTCCTACCCGCCAAATAATTCAATATAGGTATACTAGTGTTTCATTCAACAATTACTGCTTATTACATTTTTCCACCCGCAAACAACCAACTTTATTTTTTATATGGGAAAGGCATTGTAAGTGCTAAATCTCCCACTAGGTGGCGTCAAGACCAATTATTTCTGCATTTTTTGGTGAAATACTTTAACTCGTCAAATATTAATTATTATTTTTTATTGATAAACTAATGTTTAAGACAACATTTTTATGCATAGCACAAAGGGTAAAAAAATTTATAAGTAATAATTATTAAACAATTATTACAAGCAATAATTGTCAGCCTGAAACACTCATTTACATTGAAAAATCTTCCGAGAAAAGATACTTGCCGCCAACGGGACTTGAACCCGTGTCCTTCCGATTGCCGGTCGAATGCTCTGACCACTGAGCTATGGGGGCTTATCAAATACCCGCCAAATAATTCAATATATACTAGTGTTTCATTCAACAATTACTGCTTGTTATATTTTTTCCACCTGAAAACAACCAACTTTATTTTTGCGAGGAAGACATTGTTAGTGTTAAATCCCTCGCTAGGTGGCGTCGAGACAAATTATGTCTGCATTTATTGGGGAAATACTTAAACTTGTTAAATATTAATTATTATTTTTTAATTTATAAACTAACGTTTAGACAAGATTTTTATGCATAGCACAAAGGGTAACAATTATTACAAGCAATAATTGTCAGCCTGAAACACTCATTTACATTGAAAAATCTTCCGAGAAAAGATACTTGCCGCCAACGGGACTTGAACCCGTGTCCTTCCGATTGCCGGTCGAATGCTCTGACCACTGAGCTATGGGGGCTTATCAAATACCCGCCAAATAATTCAATATATACTAGTGTTTCATTCAACAATTACTGCTTGTTATATTTTTTCCACCTGAAAACAGGTTCAAAACGGGTTCAAGTCCCGTTGGCGGCAAGTATCTTTTCTCGGAAGATTTTTCAATGTAAATGAGTGTTTCAGGCTGACAATTATTGCTTGTAATAATTGTTACCCTTTTTGCTATGCATAAAAATATTTATATTTTTTCCACCTGAAAACAATCAACTTTATTTTTGCGAGGAAGACATTGTTAGTGTTAAATCCCTCGCTAGGTGGCGTCGAGACAAATTATGTCTGCATTTATTGGGGAAATACTTAAGCTTGTTAAATATTAATTATTATTTTTTAATTTATAAACTAACGTTTAGACAAGATTTTTATGCATAGCACAAAGGGTAACAATTATTACAAGCAATAATTGTCAGCCTGAAACACTCATTTACATTGAAAAATCTTCCGAGAAAAGATACTTGCCGCCAACGGGACTTGAACCCGTTTTGAACCTGTTTTCAGGTGGAAAAAATATAACAAGCAGTAATTGTTGAATGAAACACTAGTATATATTGAATTATTTGGCGGGTATTTGATAAGCCCCCATAGCTCAGTGGTCAGAGCATTCGACCGGCAATCGGAAGGACACGGGTTCAAGTCCCGTTGGCGGCAAGTATCTTTTCTCGGAAGATTTTTCAATGTAAATGAGTGTTTCAGGCTGACAATTATTGCTTGTAATAATTGTTACCCTTTGTGCTATGCATAAAAATCTTGTCTAAACGTTAGTTTATAAATTAAAAAATAATAATTAATAATTATTACCCTGAAACACTCATCTACATTGAAAAAATCTCCCGAGAAAAAATACATGCCGACGACGGTCTAATAAAGATACATGCCGCTGACAGGCTAATAATTATTACGTTTAATAATTGTTACCCTTTGTGCTATGCATAAAAATTTTGTCTTAAACAATAGTTATCAATAAAAAAATAATAACAAAATATTCATTTCAGAGTTACTCGATCACCGGATACATTTTATATCCCTAAGAGCAATACAGCAACTTGAAAATGTGTTTATAAGAAGAAGCTGTAGCACATTTAACAGATTATGCCCAAATATCGATGTGTTTAAGACGAACTTTGCTAAATTCACAGCATTCATAAAAAATAACACTCGATCGAATGTGCCATATGTTTAAATAAAAACTTAATTTCATTGATTTCTTTATATTTATTTTTTTTAGTTCATCACATGTCCTCTTTTACTTTTAACAATTTGAATTTGAATAAAATCACTTCCTGAAAGATATTATTGATATTCATTAAAATTTAAATGTAAGCCTTGGAAAAATTTTGTAAACACTTTTTGTAGATTTAAAAGAAGGTGTGCTTTATTAGAATTGTTTGTATCAGGTATGGATATTGTTGTGTATTTTTTTTATTATGGTCCTAAATTTCAATTTGTTGTTATTTTATTGGTCAATGACATAAATATTCTTATCACTGTCGTATATGAATTTTTAAAGGCTGTTTATAACGCTAAAAACTAAAATAAAATAAAATAATAAAAAAGGGTAGCTGCCTATAATATGGAAAAAAAAAGTTGTAGATAATATTGTTAATTCTGAATTGAAATATGAGATTGACAAATATGACGGTTTGACAGAAGGTGGCAATGGCGGAATTGGTAAAGGCGCACGTCCCAGTAGGACGAGAACAATGAATCCCAGTTGCAACCATTATCTTTTTCTATTTTTCTGTGTCTTGTTCTCTTTCATATTTACGTTTAGATTATTATTGTCATCTTCTTCTTCAATGATATCATATTTTCATCTACCCTAAAGAAAACAAAACAAAAAATTGTTAAAAATTTTCAAGTAGACACCTTAAAAATAATATAACATAAATCCTTTTGTTCTTTATCAATACAAACTCATAGAAGCAGGATGGGTTGGTTAAGGCATAGCGCCGTCAATCCCAGCTAAAAGGCGAGCACATTATCCCATCAATAGTGATCGCAGGGCGGCTAGCGGCTGGGCGGAGGCGGTGAGGGGCGGGGGCGGGGGCAGGTTAGGGCGGCTGCCTTAAAAGCCTGTCACGCCGATATTTCATTATGGGCGCCGCGAACCAGCAATGGATTTCGGAGCGAATGAAATTTTGAAAGCTCCGCGTCAGTCAGTTTTGGAAATTGGTGGCAGTTTGCTTCGCTTTGACCAATAATTGTACTGATAATTTTTACTAAGCTCTGGTACTATCAAGGTTGAAAATCAGATGAACAGGTTAAATATGTACACAAAATACGAAAATAATATTACGAAACTAGAGTTTAATCTTAACGATTCGTACACGTGCGCGATACCTAAAACCAATCAGTAAGCTTGAAGAAATGAAAACCCACTAAGGCACTGCCTGAGTGTGGGTAATATTAAAACAAAATACTATATATTTCTAAGTACCCAAAGTATAAATTAGACTTAAAAAAACATATTAAATATAAAGATAGTATAAAAAATAAGTATTACATAGGTAGAATAAGTGAAAAGGGTTTTTTTCAGCTATTATAAAAATAAAATAAAAATAAGGAGAAAAACATACAATTTTTTTTTTTTTTTAGTAATTATAAAAAAAAAATAATAAAATAAACAGAAAACATATTGTACTACAGTTGAGAAGTTACAGCAAATGAGTTGTAAAAGGATGGATAAATTTATAGAAAAAGCGTTTCAATATCTACATTATTCAACCATAATTTTACCTCTTTTACATATTTTATCATTTTATTTATCATTTGAGTTTGTAGTGGTAGAAGGTTAAATGTACGAGGACCAATGAAACTGCTATGTGTCTGCAATAATTTAGTATTGGTTTGTGGAGTATAAAATATATTATTTATTCTTTTGCTCGTTCTGTTTTCATTTATTTCGAAATTATTTTTGTTTTTAAACACATATTTCAAAGTTTGTAATATAAATAATTGACGTATATTAAATATTTTACTTTCTTTGTATAATAAGTTGGTCGAGAATGTTTTATTTTTGTTATATATGACTTTAATTATGCGTTTTTGAATTATTTGTAGAGGCTTCATAAATGTATCAAGTGCACCACCCCATCCTATAATGCCATAAGTGATTGATGATTGCACCAGGGAAAAGTAGATCATTTTCAATTTTTCAATGTTTAGTACTTCCTTAAGTCTATAAAATATGTAGGTCAGATATCTTAATTTAGAAGTGATTTGATTAATATGTGATTTCCAATTAAGATTTATATCTATTGATACTCCTAAATATTTTATATTTTCGACATCAGTGAGTTCGTTGCACATGAAGCACATTTCTTGATTGCAACTAGTATTATGGATTCTAATTTTAAGGTTGTCTTTAGGTTTATTTTTAATGGTTTTATAAAAAGGTAAGTAAAATGTTTTGCCATAGTTTAAAACGAGTTTGTTGTATTTTAGCCACGTTGAAACCAATGAAATACAATCAGTTGCTTTCGAAAAAGTTTTGTATATTTGAAATTGCATATTTGAAATTCTTGGCTTTTCTCTGCTATAATAAGTATGTATGATACATATAAACCTTTCTCTTGAATCACTCTATCTATTGGTGAAAACCGCATGAAAATCCGTTGCGTAGTTTAAAAGATCTATGCGCACATATATTTTGAGCGACTTCATTTTATACTATGTAATGATGATACAAATAGCATGAATTATTCAATTCGTTTGACATTTATTTTATATTACGTTTATTATATTAATCAATTGTATTTTAAAACCAGAGGGCTTTATTGTCATAAATACAACATACAATTATTAACAAGAAACGCGAAAATGAGAGCATATCCAACAAGCAACTACAATACAAAATTTGGACAAAAAATCCTCTTATAGTATGGTTCTAAATTTTACAACAAAATCCCTCGCTCATTCAAAAATCACAATAATATTATTTCAAATAAAAAGCTGGATACAAAACATAGGGACATCGGGAATAGAAAATATACTGTGATACAGACTGCAACAGAAACCGCTCAACTGCACTAAAAAAATAGGATTTTTTTATTGTTTCTTTACATGTTGGGTTTACTGTTTTTTTACAATTCAATATTTAACTTAGGTACTAGGAAAAGCCTGTGTTGAGGTTATGTAATGTAAAATAACATGTATTATGATTTTAAATTTTAACGGCCAAAAATACCATCATGATTTATTTTTGAAACCTTGGCTAAGAACAAAGATATTGAAATATAAGAGATGTGCTATCCGCAGGTTTTTTTTGGTGGGACTGGTCTTCCTGGTGTCGCCGATATTGTTAACAATAAACGAATAAACTAATTTAACGAATAATTAACGAATTAACTAAACGAACGTTAAACTAAATGAAGGAATTCTTTCCGTATTCAAACTATATTATTAACCAATACTACTTTTTTTTTTACACTGTATACCGCACAAGAACCTCAACTGCTCCCGTCTGGAGCCAGTGAGACTATGGCATCCCCATTTGGGGTATGTTGTGAGGCTGAAGGTAGTGGGGAGGGGAAGGAGGTGGGGAAGAGGAAGGTTGGGAAGTACCTGGCTATTCAGATCTGGTCACCAAACACGGCTAAAGCCATTTTCAAGCAACGTTTCAATTCTGAATGGTGGTCTTACACCAGAGCGATACTGATAGTATCTTCCACTCTGGAACATGCCGCAAATATACTATATATTATTTTAAATGAATTAATTGTGAAATAATAAAAATTAATCAAATAAAATTTATTTGCGCATGCCGGGTTCGAACCCGTGACCTGCGGATTGTGAATCAAGAGTCTTACCCACTGGACTATGGAGGTCGTCACCTTGGCACCTTAAAAAAAATTAACGAAATGAACAAATTCTTTCCGTATGCAAACTACTCCCATTAGGTAGTAGTCCGCCGACAGTCGGGCGGACATCATAGCATATCTCTTTTGTATTTCAATGGCTTTGTTACGCTACCTCCTTGTATTTCAATATCTTTGGCTATTGAAATACAAGGAGGTAGCGCAACAAAGCACAATACCCGTAAAATAAATCCCGAAAACTTTTAAATTATTTTTTCAGAAAAAACCCTGAATAATGTATTTATAATTACTTCATACTAATTAAATTTTAATATATCATTAAAGAAGAAGATAATAATCTAATAATTAATAAATAATAATCTAAACAAAAATTTGAAAGAGAACAAGACACAGAAAATAGAAAAAGATAATGGTCGCGACTGGTACTCGAACCCAGAATCTCTCGTCTAACCGGGACGTGCACTTTTACCAATTCAGCCATTGCCACCTTCTAAGTAACCGTCATAATTGTTAATCTCATATTTTAAAATTTTAGTATTAACAATATTATTTTCGACTAATTTTTCAAACCCATTTGCGACCATTATCTTTTTCTATTTTTCTGTGTCTCGTCCTCTTTCATATTTTCGTTTAGATTATTAGTGTCTTCTTCTTCAATGATATATTACATTGATGGGAATAACCTTCAAAAGTTATAAAAAGAGAGTGGTTCTTATAAAAATTAAATTTTAATTTGTTCATAAAATCCTCAGCACGGGAGATCCCGGTGAGAATATCATTATTTAGGTATATTTGTTAAAAAAAGGGACGATAATAACATGTCTATTCATATTATTGTTATTATTATTTTAAAAAAAGCACATCATTTAAATGATAATCTACCTATCCAAACTACCAATGCCGCAAGCTTTGAATTTTCATCTCTTGAAAAGTTCAATGTCACAACTGCTTCCCATTAAAGTACATGCAAACATCCCCAATCCACAGAACTCAGATCCAACATCCCGCAGAGTAATAAATAAACAACCGACCACCAGATGCTTCCACATGTAACATTTATAATGTAGACGTTTCACATTATGCGTTACAAGTTACAAGGTTACACCGCCACAGCCTTTACACGTAACACGTTACGACAGGCGTTATGTTACAACGTTATGTAACTTTAATTTAACGAAAAGCAATTAAAGCCTTAACAATACACCAAGATCAGCTGTTGGATGCTGGCTGTAATCTGGATCCATTATTTACTCCAGCAGCCGCTAGATGGTGCAAATAATAATTAGTTGGTCGGATTTGGAACCGGAAATGCACAGAAGGCAATACGGCGGCTTTGATAATGTAGGATTCACAATAATACGTAGATTATTAAAGCCTTATTCGTCGCTACTCTGTTGTGTTTCAGCTTGTTCAGGAAATTTCAGGAAAATCATTTTATTTCATTTTACTTTAATTAATTAGCTAGATGGATTAAACATCGCTTTATTCTGGTATGGAATATTTTTTTTTTAATTTCTAAGATAGTGAGTTCAAATCATTTTACACAGAATAACTCTTTTGACATTTTAAATGGACCATCGTTAGGTGTTCACAACGTTGTACTCCGTTTGTCAATGTTGAAGATATTGCGATAAAATATTTAAAATGGGAATAAAAAAAACACCAGGCATATTTTCGTAATCATAAAGTGTCACCGATTGTCAATAAATATGTTTAAACCAAATAAATTTTCATCAGACAAATAATTGCGAAAAGTCTCTAAAAGCGTTTGGTAACCATTTACAATTATTTTTATTTCCCATCATTCGCTAGAAAGGGGTGTTTTTTTAACCGGTTTAATCCAAAACTATATTTTTTTCATTATGATGTAATACTGTTATTTTTTTGGTGAAGCTTCTTTAGCCCCGTTAACGATTTGAAATTCGGATGAAACTGAAATGCGTCACAAAAATTTATATTTTTTGACGATCCTCGGTTCTAATATAATGCGGTAAATTCGCGCGTCGGCGCGGGCCTTCGATAGCGCAGGGCGCACGACAAGTCTGAGCAGCCAGAGAAACAGACATCAAGCGAACGGAGGTTCGAATCCTACGAAATCCAAAAAAAATTTAACATTTTTATTTTTGTGAAATCGATATTCAATCTTCAAACCACTTTAAAATAAACAGGCAAAAAAGCGATATCTAGCGACTTTCTACTTACACTTCTACTGCGTGTGAATTGCACACTGATTTTTTTATTATGTTAAAGGTGTTACGCTTAAAAAATACGTTAAGAAAAATTAATGGTATAAGGTTACACTTACGTACATCCAACCGAATGGGTTATTTCAACGTTTTTTATTGCTTAAAAAAATTAAGCAAAAAATTACGATGACTAAAGCATTTTTATTTTATTTTTATGTTGACGAATAAATTTTTTACAGCGAGTCAAAGTTTCCCATTTTTGAATTACCGCTAAAACGATATTTTGGGGCGGAGCTATCGTGTGACGTCATGAGCGTGGACGCTCACTGACACTGTTTAAATACGAGTAAACAACAATGGCCCAGCTGAGCGACGCTTGTGACGTCACAATCCGATTTGCCAACCACGGGCCGTTTTGATTTTGTCAGTTTTAGATCATTTTTAAAATCAGTAATATTGAATGAAAATATAAAAAAACAAATATTTTTAGTAGGATGATTAAAATCAGAAAAATGATCTTTAAATATTCCGTACATTTTCAACAGAATCCCTCGTTTGTCCAAGAACCCCATTGTTTGTAAAAATGATGATTCAAGATTCGTCCATTCTTCGTCTTCAATTATTGTTGAAATCTAATACATAATGCGTCTGTTTTGCAAGTGGCAGAAAGAAGGCACCTACTAGAAACTTGTAAACCCACTTTAGGTATCGTGATACCAGACACTAAAAAAGAATAGTCACCCGCTTTGTGATGATTATTTTCCATAAAGCTGCCACGAAAAGAAAAGTTGATTAATTCATTGATAAAAGTGTAAAACATTCGCATTTCCGAGAGTGTCCGGGACTGCAGAACAAGCACCTTATCAATATTTAGGGATTACCGCGAGGCACCAAAGCCAAATATCCCCCAAGAGCAATTAATAATTCTGCAGGCCCCAGCGGGACCGCGGGCCCAGCTTGATTTGCATATTGCCGCCGGCTAGGCGTATGGATCGGGACGCGGGCCGAGATATACAATCCCGCCGACCGCGGCCGCTTGGCAAGCTGGGCACACACACACACACACACCCTCACACATCCTCACACACCCTTATACACAGATCTTGCTAATCCGCAGTAGGCTGGTTATTCAACGCAAAACATATTATATGCATAACGCTCTAATAATAACTAATTGTCTTAGTAAATTCGTTGAAATATTATAAACCGTCATAACTTGTAGTATTATTTAGTTATGCAAAAAAAAAGATTTATCTTTCTAATATTAAAATCCAAATTGGACCGTTCCGAATATCTGCAACTGCAAAGTACATGAGGTACCATCGTGGCACTTTGTGAAACTAATACTTAGGTGATATCAGACATGGTTACTGTTGCAATTTTGTAAACCTCTCATAATCTTACTTTAAATTTTTTTTATTTGTATTTTTATATCATGTACTAGCTGACACGGCCACGCGTTTCTGTGGCTAATAAAACACAACGTCATCTACTGGATGGTTATCTACACCCGCCTTTTATAACCACCGCCTTCTTTGAGTTTATCACGAAGAGACCGACAGATGCCGCGGAGGACTTTAATTTATAATACGTAGAGATGGTGTGAAAGATTATAATAATGTATGTGCATGAAATGCTTGGGGTAACTAACGTATTTAAGTTAATAAGGATTAATACTGTATCCGTCTAAATAACTTTTCAATTACCGCAATATACGTGACCATTTTTTTAGAAGATCGAATGGGTATATTAAGCTATCTGTAAAAGATAGCTATATGCCTTCGCGGACTTTTTTGTAGATCTATAAAAGAGGAATATCCCACCAAGCATTGTTTTGTTATATCCCAAAGAATTAGGCAGCGTTTGCGATGAAAGCTACCAGGCGGCTTTACTTTTTCCGACACTTCTAACAATTATCGTTATGTTTCAACCAATTTACACAAATCCTTGGCAAATTACACACCTAAACCTTCCTCACAAAACACTCTATCTATTGGTGAAAACCGCATGAAAATCCGTCCAGTAGTTTTTGAGTTTATCGCGAACAGACAGACAGACAGACGACGCGGGGACTTTAAATTATAATATGTAGAGATATTTTTTTTTATCGTAACTTATTGTTCTTATATCTCACTGTACTTCAAATTTTTGTTGCTTAATTTTTATTTCATTTATGGACTTTTTTATTTCTATTGTAATTTTATTTATATTATTTCTTTCTCGTGTTAAAAATGTACTGCCTTTATTTATTTATGTAAAAGCCCTCTGGGCGTAAAATAAAACAAATAAATAAATAAATAATGTACTACTCAAATTTAAAGGAAAAATTGAGTAGATACTTTACCTACACGGCGAGGATATAAACATCAAATTCTTCTTAAAATTCCGAAATTATATTTTGGCCAGAAACTCATAAATTCCATGAAAAAAAAATTCAAGGCCCTTCCAAATGAAACTAAAAATTCAATGGAGATAAATAAGTCCAAAAACATCAAAATATGGCTGAGTAAACAAACGTGAAGATAAGGAAATCTTAAAAAATATGTACTTACAACAAACTTGCAGATGAGAAAATCAACAAGCATGATTCTCCACAGTGCTCTACAATTCACTTCCAAACACGGAAAATCCAAATGATTTTTAAAAAAAAGAAATCGAAACCTGGCAAAGAAATCAAAAAAGACGAATTTTATACAATTTTGAAAAAAATAATATTATTTTGAAAAAAACGTCACAGGACCTGAAACAAACAATATTTAAATAAAACCTTGTGGACTAACCAGGAGGACTAAGAATAACTTTATGATTATATAATTATATAATAAAACAAATATAAAACTTATTTACACTTTAATTTATTTGACCGTCACCGGTTTCAGCCTGTTAAAGTCATCTTCAGACTGGTACCAATTTTCGTTATTTGTTTTTGGGGTGTTATGCCGTGTTGCGCTACCTCCTTATTTTGGCTAAAGAAGGAGGTAGCGCAACACGGCATAACACCCCAAAAACAAATAACGAAAATGCTTTTGGCCGTGAAAATCTTAAAACTTATCTGGTACAAATTTATTCTTAATCTACAGTTTATGTACATAACGTATGGAGGAGGGGGGAGAGAAGAGGTCTACAATTTTTTTTCAATTATATGAGTTTTCTTATATTTGTTACTAAGTCGTCTTTTACTGTCGAATTTCGAAGTTAGGATCTACTTTTAACCCTAACTTTGCAATGAAATTAGAATCAGAGTTTTTTTACATTAGCTCCACACAGGAGACCCTAAGGGGATCTTAGGGTATGCTATGTTGAGGGTTTTTTTTTAAGGAAAGGAAGGCCAGAAAGTTCAGGGAAGGAAATAAGTATGATGGATGGATAGGAGTCTGGGGGTCAGTGTGTCCAGGAGTGACAGACGTTTGAATCCATCCCTCCAACTTCGGTGCGAGGCGATGGGTCGAGAGATTCTGGTTGGAGAGAATAAAATACCTCCCTCAAGGAGGCCCTCTCGATCTTACCCAACACGCAGCAGATGGGAAGACGCCAAGACCTGGATTAATCTCAATCCATCAATCCAAGCACCCCTACTAAATCACCAAACGTAGCAAACCACTTGGGGTGACCTACGGCAGAGGTGTTGGTTATCCAATAAATGGTTAGCGGGGCGGCGGTACCCATCCCTGCCTCCCAAATTTGTAATATAAATTTTGACCGCAAAGTAAAATATGCATTTAGGTTTATATAATGACCATTATATGTTATTATTATTCCTACTCTAATGTAAAACATGTGCCTATCCCTTTGAAAATCAATCTATCGATCAAAAATTCCATATCATCATAAATAAAATATAATAAATGTTTTAATTAAGAATAGACATGACAACGATAAAATTAGGTTGTTAGTAATTCATATTACTTGTAAGGTATTCCCCAAATAATTTCAAAGTAAGCTACAAACCCTAGGTAATTAAGCCTACTGGGAATAACCAAAATAATTAGAAATACGAAGATGGCTTAGTGACAAATGTAAGAAAACCCATTTAATTGAATAAAATCCTTTTAGACCACCCTCTCCCCCTCCCCAATATGTTATGTATATAAACCGTAGATTAAGAATAAATTTTCCTAATCTGAAGATGGCTTTAACAGGCTGAAACCGGTTACGGTCAAATAAATTAAAGTGGAAATAAGTTTCATATTTGTTATATTATGTTGTTATAATGAATTCCACCACGAATTATTGTAAGTTACAAAAATAGAAATTTTAATAATATAATGAATTTTATTATCTTTAACCACTGGAACGATTTCGGTCGAAAAATCGACCACTTTTATTTTTCTGCGATTGAAATCGGTCGAAAAATCGACCGATTTTTCTACCATTCGTAAAATATTTATTATAATTATTTAAAACCTTTCCATGGCCAGCTATTTGTTTTATTGAATAGCTGATAAAATATTATTTATGTCTATGAACTTATCGGTTGTCTTTGAAGTGTTATTCAATGAGTGTTCGCGGTTTTCTAAGGCGTCTTGTCAAAAAACAAAATAAAACTTTTGACTATTTCGACGAATTATGGTCTCTACCTAAAATGCCGTAAGTAATTCATTTATTGGGTTTTTAACGCATAATTATGTATCTGTGTTATCATGATTGAATTATCTATCTTTGAAATGCGTTTTTAATTCGTTTGTTCCTAATATATTGTTTTGCTGGATGTTTTTGTGTAAAAATGCGTCGACTGAAGACGTCATCTGTTTTTGATTTACAATTTACAATTTCATAAATACTGCACTCGCGCATTTGAAATATAGTTATTGAATCAGAGTGATTTATAACAAAGAGATAAATATAAGTTTTATTTGAATTGGTTCATTATTAATACAGATATTTGCTGTCCAATTATTGTCAAAAAGTCAGACTTTTTTTAGATGTAAAATGGTGTAAAGCCTTCGACGCACAATAAAAATTTGGTTATTTAGTTGTGTAATTAATTATATTGTTTACTTTTACCAAATTTGTGCAGAAACAGCTATCGTCCAGGGAGAGGGAGCACTCCACGACCCAGGTTTAAATAATTATTTAAAATAATTATATTACTGCAATATTTAACAAAATTTAAACATTTAAGTACTTACCTACATTAAGTGTTTTCAATTTAAAATATATAGAGTGGTGCTGACTGCAAGAGGTGGCAGAGGAAGAGGGAGAGGTGGGGTACGAGCTGCATATGGAGTACCAGCTGGTGTCGGACTACCTGCACGTGGACGTGGGAGTCAACGCAGAGCTGCAATTGCAGCCTCGTCTGGAGTGTTAGTATTTTTTAATGTTTTTTATGAAAGTACTTTGCTGTGGCCGTTGAATTCATCTTATATTTGTATTTATTTAAACGGTGACCCTGCTTTGCTACTGGTGCGAGAGGATCGCGTCAAGGCCCTAGGGCCCTGCCTGCTTCCTTCCGGCTACAGTGAGTTCCACTGTTACAGTGCATATTGTACAGAGTTCTAATTTTATTGTTTATTTACATACTGTACTTACTATTTCACACGTGATTGATAAAAATTCATATGATTTATGTATATGTTTTCAGAATTACTTCTGCGGAGAGAATAACGTGTCCCTTTTCACAAGGGACACCTTCACCATTGCCAAGACCCGTTCCACCACCGTGGATGTCCACTCCCGCACAGACCCAATCAACGGCTCCCAATGCACCAATTACGCCAATCCAGACAGCATCTCCGGAGCCGTTAGCTGGGACATCGCGGAGTGGGGAACTCCAGTGTGGGGAACTCTTCTCTTCGGAAGCCGGCTACCACAGCGAGCTGTGGGTGGACGTGCCGTTCTACCAAGAATTGTCGGCGTTTGGGAACGGTGAGTTTATTTTTTGAAATGTCATACCAGGGGTCCTAGCACACTGAAATCGTTATCTTTACAATATCGAATCGATATGGCATAACAACCGACGATTTTGTACCGAACCGATATTGATGGGCAATGTAAGGTAATCAAAAAGAAATTGTTATACGCTGGCAACACTTGAGGTACTTTCTACGTAGCTGTCACAATGTCTATGGTATCGCAGTTATAGACCGGGAGCCGGTACATAAATCTTACGTCACAAACCTTACGAGTACAAGGATGAAACTACTTTTGTAGTGATAATGGACATTTAGTAAGCCTTAAAAAAGCTGGTATGCCGCGCCTCTTGGCAGATTCCGCGCAGTCATGGAACTAGTGAAATTCTTCAATGGGATGGTTTAGAATCTAGACTGCAGTTATTCCTTGGTTTCATTCGTGTACTCGATGACGTAAAATTTACTAATTTCTATCCCAATTTGGCAGACCTGCTAATTTTCTCATCTACTAATCGACCTTTATCATATGAAACCATTCCCGTTCGTGTACCCGATGACGCAATTTTTTCGAAAAAAAATGAGTGTGCCTTAGTTTAGACCACACGACTGAAGTAAAACTTCACTAACTTATGTCGGGTACCCGTTGTATATAATGTTATATAGCATGGAACCATTACAGTTGACCGCGAGGTTACAGGAGCCTTGCAACGCATGCCGGGTACCCATCCCCATCCCCATCCCGATCCCGATCCCGATCCCGATCCCCATCCCCATCCCCATCCCCATCCTTTTTCGTAACGCATTCACCAGCTTACCCCCCATGTCGATCGTGGGTAAAGAAGTTTTACTTAAAAAATCGCTCACTATTTCCATGACTGCGTGGAACCTGCCAAGAGGTGCACCGGCAGACTAGCTTGTTTAAGGCTTCCTAAATGTACATTATCACTACAAAGTAGTTTCACCAGTGTACTCGACGACGTGGGTTCGTATAGCCAGGCTCCCGGTCTATAATACCTGTCAAAAATATCGTAATCCATTAATGTAATAATATGACAACTAACTAATAATCTTCTCTTTTGAACATTTAAAGATCCATTTACATCGAGATTTTTGCTGAGATTTCATAATAATATTAAATACACACACTTTAATATACGTTGGAAGTCCGCATGTATTTTTTGACAATAAAAAAGGAGTTATTTGCCGTAATACGAGATATATTCGTATGTACGAAACTGTCAAACGAAAACGTCTGAATTCCGATTTAATTCAATCCTGTAATCTTCGATAATCTGCCTCCGTTCATTAATAAACCAGTAATTATGCAGAAAGAATGTCATTATTAATAAAGTTGTGTAGATATATCGCCAGTTAAATAAAGGACAGAGTGATTTACAATCTCGTATCGATAACGAACCGATTGCCCTAGCACGCTTGCACCATCGATAGGCAGACCGACGCCGAAGGGAAATAAATAAGGAATCGACATAAGATGGCAACACTGGGGATCTTTTGAATGAATTTTCCGAATTTTTTTTTTGAATTTTACGTACAAATGAAAAATACAAATAAATTGACAATTTCGAATTGAAATACGAACTCAAATAAATATTGGCGTTTCGCATGTTGATACTGTTTGAGACTAAACGACATTTGAACAAATTTCGTTTCTCGAAATTGAAAGCAATTAATTGATCGCCTTTTAAATGAATTAACTGAGTCTATGGGTCTCGTATACGATTTCTTTAAATTCTAAGAGTTTTTTTAGTTCACCTCTACTCATTAATTAGCCAGTTATTTTGCGTAACAAACGACATTATTTTTAAAAATCTGTACATTGTCAGCTTATCTGTCACTCCGGAAGCCACGGTAAAAACGGCGTCTTTTGTCAACCGACTGTCGGAATCGTATGTTCACTGTGCTCGCAAATATCGCTAACTGACCATAGACAACGGATTTATTACATTTCGTATTATTATTGGGGTTTTATCCATACAAGAATGCATACGATTTGGTGGGCTTTTGTCAATCGTCGGTCGGAATATCCCTTATCAATTGTTGAGCGTGCTAGCACATATTGATAACTGACCATAAATGACGGATTATACCGATATCGTATTGATATAGGGTTATATCGATCGACCATGCTAGGACCCCTGGGGCTCAATATAAAATCAATTATCTATATTTTATATTGATGTCCCTAGCACAGTTTCACTGTTGGTATATTGGCAGGAGATAAGCATAGTACTTAAAAATTCCACATAACAAACATACAAAATGTACTGTAATCCAAAAAGATATGATGTACCTACATTCTATGCAAGTAAATATGTAGTTACTAACGTAAAAAGTCTGAAATTTGAGTTTGTTTTGGCTAATTTTTGTTCGATAGTAAGAACTTCGCACAGCATTGTGAATACCGACATCATAGTTTCACACATGACAATGCATAATATATTTGTTCTTGAGTTAATGTCCTGAAATGTTAAGTGCCTCCATACATGACGCTACTTACAAGCTAGTCGATCCTCGTGAGCGTATCATACGCGCCGATCGTAAGTACCCCCCGTACGATTTTGCTGGTAGCACCGTGCACGGGGCGCTATGCGACGTCTGTCGGTTTCAAATCAGTTTCACGCATAGACATCCAAATGAATAGACAAGCAGTTACGGGTGAGGGGTCAAACTAAACTATGGAGGGCGAAGAGGGGAAAGATGACTGTGATTCGTTATACAATCAATCTGACAGTAAATAGGCATCTCGCATTACAATATCACCATTTAGTTCTTAAAAGCAAAATCTGCTTTGAATGAATAGACCTTTTTACATGGGAGCGCGAATTGCTTGCCACGATAATAACATATTTGCTAAGGCCAAATGCTCGCCCCAAAAAGACTCGCCCCAATACACATAGCAATATTTTGTTGCCGTGTTTAGTTAAAACACTATTACAAATGTTTCATAATTTACTTACCCCTGTAACCAGCGACGAGCACACTGGAGAACCGCCCACATTCGCTATGTGCACATTGATATGTAGATATATTGTATAGAATACGCTACCGTTTTGGCGTTGTATTTCGTTAAATGTATGGATGTTACCTTCTAGCTGTTCACGGCAAGAATATGACGTCACACATTTTAGATTCAAGCGAGGCTCTATCCCCTCCCCATGGAGCGAGCCGGTTCCAAGGAGGAGCTCCAGCCGGCGCCATGTGGAGGGGGAAATAATACGTTTTTATCACTTAGGGCAGGTCCATGTATATTCATATGTCCGTGGTTTCACGCAACCGGCGCGGGGGTGCTGAACGTACGCGACGCGTTGCATCATTTGTGTCTGATACTTTTCGTTTGACGTTTGACAGAAATGGCATCGAAACATGAAAGTAATGTTAGATTTGTTCTGGAAGTAGAAAAAATGCATGTTTATGTAACGATACTTTACCAGAATACGTAAGAAAGGATTTAGTGGAGATGGCATGGATTGATGTTGGAAAAAAGTCATATGACATCGCTTGACATCGTGTAAACTCCACGGCTGTACGTAAAAAATGATCAAGTTCAGTATATTCCGAATAGCGCCGTGTACGGAAACCAGCATTAAAGAGTGGTATATATGCAGAGTACTTGTGGTTTCGTCACAATCATATAGTTTGTAAGTATCTCCATGAACGGAGGGCCTTACATTTCAAAACATTGGCATTAAACAGGGAATCCATCTTTTTTTTCTGTAACGGGTATTGTAGAATGAGAAATGAGACATGCCGAACTCCTTTGCGAGGGTTACATGTGATTCACCGGTTTCTAAACGGTGTAATACAGCACTTTTTTCATCAATTGAAAAAACACTTTCGCTTCACGGGACTCATTGTGTCGAGCTTCCTAGTCAAAAGCGAGGCTGTATTGGTAAACGGATACGTTTTCCTACTAAAAGCTATGAAACCTTACTAGAGTTTCCATTATCGTCGCTTAAAACGGTAGACCGTTAAATGCAAAGTCATTATATCCGAATTCTACTTTAAATTTGTGTATTCTATTATTTCAGAGTCAGACATGGGCAGAACCGATAACGTGGACGAGGCAGCTCTCTATCAAGAAGAGTCGGTACTTGGAAACCGTGAGTTATAAAAATAACTAACTTACCTTCACGCCATTTCTCTGCAGGGGTAGGCAGAGAGGATGGATCGCCATGCAACTCGTTCTCGGCACACACACACGTTTCTTCATTCCATACCTACCTGACTGTGCTATTCTGACTCCTGACATTGCCCGCCTCAAGTATTTGATTAACTTTTTATTTTATTATTTATATGAATACCTCACAAGAGCCTCAGCTGGAGCCAGTGAGACTATGGCATCCCCAATCGGGGTATGTTGTGAGGCTGAAGGTAGCGGGGAGGGGAAGGAGGTGTGGAAGAGGGAGGTGGGAAAGTACCTGGCTATTCAGAACTGGTCACCAAACACGGTAAAGCCATTTGAAGCAACTTTTCAATTCTGAATGGTGTCTTACACCAGGGCGATACTGAGGGTATCTTCCACTCTGGAACGTGCCGCAAATAGACTATATATTATTTTAAATGAATTTTATGTGAAAATAACACTAATTATTCAAATCAAATTTATTTGCCCATGCCGGGATTTGATCCCGCGACCATCGTATTGCGAGTCAAAAGCCGTACCAGAGGCAGTGGGTAATCGTAATATAGACACGTTAAATTAATTTGGGTTTTCTGTTGTTTCAGAAATGGATATAGACAGAATGAGCGACGTCGACCACAAAGAGAGCGATGAGGATACCTTCTACATGCCACCAATACCTTATCATAATATTATCAACGTTTCACCTAACTCCGCTATGGCCATAGACTTTAGTAGACAAGACCAGGTAGATAGTGAGGCAATGCATTCGATTCTGCCGCCTGAAGGTTACTCTTTCGATTGGTCCAAAGATATCTCACGTTTTACTGGGATAAGGGAGACATTCACAGGCACGCCAGGACCAACTTTCAATACCGACGAAATTTTTTTTTTTTTTTTTTTTTTTTTTTTTAATGCCGGCAACCCGGTCGTTTATTGTAATAATAATCATATACACACAAGTTAGTAGCCCGCCTCACTAGACTAAGTCTGTTCCGAGGCGGGTACATATATATGTATATACATAAACTTAGACACATATACATTTACATATATATATACATGCATATACACAATTATGTTCATACACACATACACGCATATGCGCACATACTTACACACAGGTATTCGCATACGTGTACATAATCAAACTCATAGATACATATTAAAACCTAAATACATATAATCAAATAAGAATTATTGGGAGTTGAAATACAGTTATCAAGGAATTGACAAATTTCCATAAAACCAAAAATTCATCAAATACACATAGTAATGCTAGCGTCTAAATCTAGAACTATAAGATTTCAACAAAATAATATACATATGAGGTAATAATAATATAAACTTTCGCAAAACAAAAGCAGTATTAATAATAAAAGCATTCGTAATACAAAAGCAGTATTAATAATTAAGATAAAATTTCTATAAGTAACCAACACATATAAGTAAATAAAGAGTGAGGATTAAAGACTAAGATGAGATTACTAATAACTTGGTGATGCTTGCCCTTTTTTTGTGTAGTAACCATGTATTGAAATGTTTGTATAACCAGTTTAGGTTGTTTTTTGTGGTACAGTAGGTGGTTTCTTTTAGGAAGGTGTTGAAAATGTGAGGTGCGAGGTAAGATTCGTGTTTTTGGGCAAAAGTTGATTTAGTTTTAGGCACTAGAAGTAGGTTACACGATTTAGCTCTTGTGTTTTTCGGGTGAGTTATGTGGCATGGAGAGGAATTTACGCAGTTTATTTGTATGATCTTTTTAATGAACAGTTTCCTGATATCTAGTATGTTATTAGTAATAAGTATGTTTTCCGTCGGGTGAAGATAAGGTTTTTTGAACATGATCCTAATTAATGTTTTATGAATTGTGTTAAGCGGTTTAATGTACTTGTCGGCAGCTCCCCCCCAAGCAGAAATTCCATAAGTTAGGAGGCTTTGACAAAGAGCGTAGTAAACATTTTTTAATTGTTTTAGTGGCATAATGTTTCTAATAGTTTTGAAAATAAATGTTAGTTTACGGATTTTTTTAGTTAGTAAGTTAATATGAAGTTCCCAGTTTAATTTACAATCCACTGTTAAGCCTAGATACTTGATATTATCAGTATGTTCTATTTTTTCGCAGTTGTGGTTTGAGGGATTTGAGGTAATATCAGGGTGTAGGTATAAAGGCGGAGTGATTTTTGGTTGCCCGGTAGTGGTTTTGCTGAATGTTAAGTATTTTGTTTTGGAGATGTTTAAGGTAAGAAGATTTTCGTCCAGCCAATTTTTTATTTCTAACATACCAGTTTCCGCACTTTTGAAGGCCTTTTCCCAACTCGGTGCTTTGAATAGAATTACCGTGTCATCTGCGTAACTGATTACCTTGTAGTCGATAGATGCCATTTTAATATCGGTAAGTTCATTTATGTAAATGAGAAATAGAAGGGGACCAAGTACACTACCTTGAGGGACGCCATACTTGATTTCTTCCGGATCACTGTAGCATTTATTAAGTTCAACTATTTGTTTCCTATTTTTAGTATAGCTAATAAACCATTCGAGCGGCGGACCGTTGATACCATTATTTTTAAGTTTTTCGTACAGAATGTCATGAGAGATAGTATCAAAAGCCTTAGCCAGATCTAGAAAAACTCCGATGACTTTGGATCCTACATCTGTATTTTTGACAATGTAATCAGTTAATTCGGATATAGCCTGTTCTGTGCTCATTTTAGCTCGAAAACCGAATTGACAATCTGAGAGTAAGTTGTGTTTATCGAGGTAGGATATTAGCCTTTTTTTCATTGCTTTTTCCAAAACTTTCGATAAAGAATTTAATAGTGAGATAGGTATGTAGTTAGATATGAGAGATTTGTCCCCTGACTTGTGAATTGGAGTTATAATGGCAATTTTTAGTTTATCCGGGAAAATCCCTTGGCTAAAGCTTTGATTGAATATGTGTAGAAGAGGTATAACAATAAATTCTCGCAGATTAATCAGAATTTGGTTTGAGATTTTGTCCGGGCCCGGAGCGCAATGTGGTTTGAGAGATAAAATAAAGTCGGAAATTTCTGTTTTATTGAGTTTATATATATTAAAAGAGTGTAATGGTTGCTTGGTAGGGCTGTGTTTAGATGAAAGTTTTTTTGCAGTGTGGTGATTGTTGAGGATTTTGCTTGCTAGATTTAGGCCTACGTTGGAAAGATGAGAATTAATATAATTAGCTAGTTTGAATGGTTCGTTCTTAGTTTCAAGGATTTCTCCATTAATTGACAGTTTCTTGATATTATTATTCTTCTTGGGTTTTAAATATGCTGCTTCATTAATGACTTTCCAAGTTTTTTTTGGATCCGTTCTGGCATTTTCAATTGCGTTCCTATAAAATTTGTATTTGGCCTGCTTAATTAATTTGTTACATAGATTTCTATATAATAAGTAGTCATGATTAAGTTTACCGTCATGTGGGTTTTTATGTACTCTCATGTGCATTGCGTTTCGTTTGTGAATACTCTTTACTAGCCCTGCAGTGATCCATGGTTTAATTTGCAATGTTTTGTGAGCTTTGTTTTTATGTGTTTTTATTGTAGTGTGCTTGTTAGTGTACTTTTCCATAGTTATTAGGAAAGCATTTAGAGCTTTGTTCGGGTCTTTTTCTTTTAGTGTTGAAGTCCAGGATTCATGACTAATTTCTGCCCTAAGTGATTTGAAGTCTATGACGTGTTGTGTGGTGTTTGTAGGCATTTTCGTTTTATTTTTGAAGTTCGATCTAATGCCGAGTGAAGTAGTGTAGTGATCGGTGACCGTTGTGTGAATAATGGATGAGATGGTTATTTTCTTGGTTTTAGCAAAAATGTGATCAATGCAAGACTTGGACTCAAGGCTTATTCTTGTGGTAGAATTAATAGTTGATTTAAGGCCATAATGACTTAAAAGACTTAGATATTCGTTAGTTTGAGGATTGCTATTCAAAATGTTTATGTTCAGATCACCCGCTAAGATGAGTTGTTGGGTATTTGTGTTATCATTCAGAAGTTTTTGTAGAGAATTTAGGAAAGGTGTAAGATTTTTAAAGCAAGGAGGTCTATAAATCGCAAATACAGATAAATCAGATCCAAGTGATATTTTTATGCAATTTGCTTCCGTTAAATTTATTTCAGAGATAAAGGGATTCAGCGATTCTGTTACGAAGATAACTATCCCATCATTTTGGTTGAGTTTAGTAGTAGTATGGAATGTCGAATATCCAGGTAAGTAGATATCGGTGTAAGAGTCATCTGTCCAGCATTCACTTAAAATTATTATATCAAAGCGGGAGTCGAGGTCTTGTAAAAGAATTGTAAAACTGTCTAAGTTCTTGCGAATGCTTCTAATATTTTGGGATATTATATTTAAAGAGTTATTTGTGTGGAATACTTTGAAATCTTGAGAATTTTTGAATATATGTTCTTCATGATAGGGTGGTTCAAAATCAATGTTTAGTAGTGAGTCCATTTGTAATAGATGGAGTTACCTATACAGTAGACAGTTAAAAATAATGTAACCAATTAGATTATGAGCTGTAAGTCGTTGACATGTTTTACGTTTATTATTTTTGAAGTATGATCAGAGTTCTTTTTTGTGAGGATTTTATTATTTTTGAACCAAGTATACGAACCAAGTATAGTAAATGGGCAAACCTGTGGATGCCTTTCTTAAAATCTTTGATGCAGATGTCGTTGAACTGATCACGAGAGAGACCAACAAGTGTGCAGATTAATGGATTGCGAAAAAACAATTTAAGCGCAATGCGCGTACCAATAAATGGGTTCCCACGAATAAAGAGGAAATGTATGTATTCTTGGCAATTTAATGTATCAAGGTATTAGTCCCCTTCCTGTTGAAAAAGACTACTTCTATTTAAAAAAAACTCACCGCCATGCCTTATTTCAGCCGAGCCATGGATTATAATCGTTTTCTTCTAATTAAAAAATTCCTTCACTTCACCAACAATGAAAGTCTTTCTTCTGATGTACCGTTATCTGTGCGAAGATTACAAAAGATTCAGCCCGTCTTGGACCATCTCTCAAATAAGTTTGAGACTTTATACCTGCCCGAGCAAGACATCTCACTGGATGAATCCTTACTCTGCTATAAAGACCGTTTGGGATTCGTCCAGATGATCAAAACCAAAGCGGCCAGCGCGGGTATAAAGTCTTACGAGCTTTGTGAGTCCAAGTCTGGCTATCTTTGGAAATTCCAAATTTATACGGGGAAGACCATTTCCAGACAGGCTGAATCGACAAATCCAGACCAGGAAGACATGACGGAAGACATAACGGAAGATATGACGGACGACACGACACTGATACTTAGAGTCTCACTCTACATCGAGGCACAATGACATTATGTATTGATTTTCTTAAATTATGAATAAACCAATATAAATTGAATACATTTTTATTATGATAAAGTGTGTAAACAATGTTTAAATCAATATACTGCTCTTTCATTGTAACTATTGTGTTTCCTCCTTCCTACAACATGAGTCTCTTCAAGATCAATGTTCATTCCTTCCTCTCCTCAAAAAGACCCTCCACACAGCATCCCAGATGACATAGCCCCTGAGGGAAATTATTTTCCTCAGGGCCTCCTGTGTGGAGTTAATGTAAAAAAAAACTATAAAACTTTAATATTAATTTAATTGATTTAAAAGAATATTAGGGCTTAATAATTAAATAAATCAATTATTGGTTCCATCAATTATTTTCCCCTCCACCATTTTTTTTCGATACCTTTGCTTTTAGATAGAAAATTATCACTATGATATTGTTTGCCATTCGACGCTCATACAAAGGTTTGATATATATACAATTTTATCATCATCATCATTTTACATATTCTGATTTACCCTATGTAGATTGACCTTAAGGTAGCTGTCGGAAGTGATTTTTCGTCAAATATTGGTGGATTTCATCAACTTGCAAAGTATCCCCTGAAATATTGGCAATGTGTATATCTATGATATATATATTTCATTTTAAGCCTTATTTTCTTGTTTTGCACGTTATATAAAAACATGGTTACAAATCTCCAGTTCTAATTTACAATTATTGAAAAAGTATCACGATGATTTTGACATCGTGAAATAGGCTCTCTGTATAATTCATCAAATGAATAAAATAAAGCCAACACGGCAACTATCCTTATAAATAATTGTAGGCAGTTAATGTATCTTCCTAATGTAATACCAGTTTTTGTGGTAAATTCATTAAATAGTATATACAGTGATTTCAATTTTGCACGTCACGCATTCAAATTTTACAAAATCATTTTCCGACCAAACTTTTGAAGAGATCATAAACATACAAAAAATTATTTTTCTACAAAAACACAAATTTCGCGCATTTATAAAGTTTAAGATTTTTTAATAATTTACCTATGAATTCTAAAAATATAGGATAATTAGTAAAATATATAATTCATTGGCTGTAAAGCACTACAATCAGTTTTATGTTTCAATATTAAAATTCGGAGGTATGATTTTTTTAATTTTGGCGGAAAATATTCAAAATCGTCGCCAAAAAACTACGAGCAATCGGAGAAAAAAGATTTTTGACGCGCGATCGTTCGAGTGGTTAAAGGTCTATGCCCACTACACCGTTCCATACCATGACCGTAACCGTAGCGGCGCATGCAAAAAAATATTCTTTGTTTCGATCAGTATGAAACGCTGCCCACTACCCCGTCGCGTCACCGACCAACACCGTCACCTACCATGACCGGACTGACGGCGAATTCTCGATGACAATATTTTGCAGGTGCCGGTCCGCTCTGTGCATGGCACGCGACAGTGTTAGAACGGGGATCATACGCGGATGATCCCCGTTCTAACCGCGTTGCCACTCCGTCAGTTCGTAATTTGTGTTCAGTTCTGTGAGACGTGCGTCAGCGGTAGACAGACATTTGAACGGGGATGGTACGGACACTAACCGCGGTGTGTACGGTTATCATACGGTCACTATACCCGCTACGTACGGGTATAATACGGTGTTAGCACGTTCTAGTGGGCATAGTAGGGCGTAGCGTGTTTATTTCGTGTTTGATACGTTCATAGTACGGTCATGGTATGGAACGGTGTAGTGCGCATAGACCTTTATCCTTATAACTTGGTATTGTGACGTAATAAAAATATGTGTCAGTATTGAAATAAATACAAAATAAAAATAGAAATAAAACACGGGCATGTGCCCCTGTGCATGGTGGTCGAAAAATCCACTAAATATGTTACCATCAAAGCAATGCATAAATATATATTTTTTTAATCTAGATAAGGCATTTAATCATGAAGATGAGGAAGTCATAAATAATTATGGACTTTGAGTATTAAATTATGTATTTTATAACCAATGTAACCAATAAAAATTTAAATCCGTATTGCTGGAAATGTAATAAAATCTGACATTTTGTATGAAGCAGCCTAAATTCTCAAAGTAAGAATACTAAAGCTTTGAAAGTTTCAGGTCAACTCATTTCCTTTCATCTCCCAGTTTCATTTTTATCGTGAGCTATAGAGCTTTTAAATTACAATGAGAGCAAATTTTGTTAAACAAAAAAAAGTTTTAGGCAGTAAGAGAAACAAATATCTTCATTTTTAATGTTGTGTTACAAGTTTTAGAATTACGATTATGTATTGAGAATGACTCTTACCTAAAAATACCTAAAACACTTGCTGACATATTCACTGCTAGTTACTTTCGCTACAGAATTTCATTGTATAACATTCTACGTGCGAATAATACATAACACATATTCAAGATGATTAAAGTATACAACAACCTTCCACATGATATTAAACAAATACAAGATACACTCAGATTTAAGTCATCACTAAAAACATTCCTTCTGAACAGGTCTCATTACACATTAAGTGAATACCTCACATAGGTACAACTGTTTTTATATTTATATTTATATAATAAATTAAAACAAATTCACTTTGTATTACACCACTTTTATATTTATATTTCATTTGTGTTCATATCTGCATAACATGTTAGGTTAACTGGAAGAAATAGGATATATGTACCTATAAGTTATACCTTTTGTACTAAATGTAAATTTTGTACAATAAATTATTTTGATTTTGATTATTATTGAATTAATTGTACCTAATATTTTTAAATTACGTGCGTGGCAACTTTCCCTTATCCCTGTCCTCCCCTCACCCGTCCCAATCGAAATACCTGTTTCGCACCCCATTTTATTTACAGTTACAATCGCATTTATTTTATTGCTGTTTTTATATTTAGGTTTATCACTTGTTGAATCTACACCTGTATTATATATATTTTTAATTGCTGCTTTGTCCTGTTTTTTTTTTTTCTTAAATATTCTCGTTTACATTCAGTTTTTTTTTTATATTCTCTTCTTTTTCTAATATTTATAAATGACCTTGGTTCAAAATTAAACTGTGATTATGCTTTTTTCGCCGATGATCTTAAAATTTTTCGTAAAATTAAATCTGTTTCTGATCATCAACTGCTTCAAAATGACCTTGACACACTCAATAACTGGTGTACTGTCAATGATATGCACTTAAATGTTGAAAAATGTTTCACTTTAAACTTCACTCGTAACAGAATAATAAAGGATTTTTCCTATGTTATAAATAATACTATTCTTAAAAAAGTGTTTTCCATAAGAGATCTAGGAATCACTCTTGATTCGAAATTCATATTTGATGTACACATTAACGACATTAAGTGCAAATCATTTAAAATGATGGGATTTATTCATAGAATATGTAAACCTTTCAAAGATCCTCTATCAATTCTAACCCTTTACAATGCCTTAATTAGAAGTAAACTTGAATATGGAAGCACTATTTGGAATCCACATTACTGCAAGTATGAAAACATTGTAGAATCAGTTCAAAAAAAAATGCTAAGACTGTTATCTTTTAAATGTCAATTACATGAACATCTTAGATCGTACGACATGCGACTTAAATACTTCAAAATTAATACACTTAAAATCAGAAGGCAATGGACTGATCTAATATGTTTACATAAAATAATTCACGGCCATCTTGATACTTCATTGTGTCTTAGCAACATTGATATAAATGTTCCCAATTCCCATTGCTTAAGACGCCATAATATGTTTCGCCTGAATACATTTAAAAACAATATCGCCTATTTTAGCCCTCTGACCCAAATGTGTCGACTGTATAATAAGATAGAGTGTGCTGAAGTACATATTTTTGTTGATAATTTATATGGATTCAAAAAAAATGCTCTCCAATTGCTGAAAAATATGTGATAAATTATTATGTGTATCATGTTTGTCTCTAATTATGTCTCTTATCTTGCCTCTCTTTAATTGTTATTTGAGTAAACTTTGATTTTTTTGTTAAATTCTATATGTAACTTTTTTTTTTTTTTATCTAATTTTTATTTAATCTGTTCCAAAATTATTATTTTATTATTTGGTTAATTGATTGTGTATAAATTGTTACTTTATCTATTTGTATAATTAACTGAGTTTTTATAACTGGGTTGTTCTCACATGTGTGTGAACAACCTGTAAAAACGCAGTATAAATAAATAAATAAATTTAGTACCTAGAAAAAAACAAACAGGGGTATGTTTATACAAAAAGTGTATACAATAGTGTACGGCTAAATACGTGTAAATTGTAATAAATGATATACATTGTAATAATAGGTGTAAAGTTTGTGAGAAAAGTGATATAAAACTAAATAAATAGAGTTTTTAGAAACATAAAGTGAAATAAAACTAAATAAATAGAGTTTTTACATCTGTATGGTTTAGCCATAATTTTAACTCTTTTATGCGGAAGTTTAGTTGCAACTTGAATATGTTTTGGTAAACTATTGAAGGTACGAGGTCCAATAAAGCTACTGTGAGTTTGCATTTGTTTTGTGAGTGTTTGGGGGGTATAGAATTTTTTTTTTCTTACTTTTATGTTTCTATTTGTTACTTTTAATTGTTACTTTTATGTTTGTAAATACCTATCTGTGAACATTAATAATTGGTCTTTTTTTGTTATCCTCTTATGTATATTATGTTATTAAGACTGTTTATGTTCCTTAAATAAATAAATAAATAAAGTGAAAGATGCTTACCTCTGCTTTCGCCGTGTTCACTCTGGTCCCTGCAAGGGGAAAGAGGCTCCATCTCGGACTCTTCATCTGCTGCCATGTCTTGGGCTTCTGTATCCTGATCTTCCCATTCGTCGTCTCCTGAAATCAAAGCAGTTTCACAATGTTAAAATAATACAAAAGTTATTCATAACTAAACATCGAAGAAATATTAAACAACCAAAAAATCACGTCGTACTGCATAATTTGTTTAATTTAATAAATCATTTCTGTCTTACTAAAAAAAAAAACGCCTTAACAATTGTTAACGGTATATCTGTTGCGTGCCGATATAAACAACCGGCTTTTTTTTACAGTGAATGCCGCACAAGAATCTCAACTGCTCCAGCCAGTGAGACTATGGCATCCCCAATTGGGGTATGTTGTGAGGCTGAAGGTAGTGGGGAGGGGAAGGAGTTGGGGAAGAGGAAGGTTGGGAAGTACCTGGCTATTCAGATCTGGTCACCAAACACGGCTAAAGCCATTTTCAAGCAACGTTTCAATTCTGAATGGTGGTCTTACACCAGGGCGATACTGATAGTATCTTCCACTCTGGAACATGCCGCAAATATACTATATATTATTTTAAATGAATTAATTGTGAAATAACACAAATTAATCAAATAAAATTTATTTGCGCATGCCGGGTTCGAACCCGTGACCTCCGGATTTTGAGTCAAGAGTCTTACCCACTGGACTACGGAGGTCGTCAAAGCTCCATCAGGGTAAAAAAAATAATATGATTTACCCTGAAGCCAAGCGAAACCGGTTGGTAAATTTGAATAAAATTGCTGTTTAAATCAATTATTTATTTATTTAAATAATATATCAAACCACAAAGTATAATATGTAAATATAGTGTACCTATCTCCTTACGGATTAATTAGTTGATTAGACGCAAAATACGAACCAAGTCAAGATACCTCCACAGACATTTAAATACGGTCCGTTTAAATATAGCTTTGGGTTAATTTTCAAATGATGTTACCTATCGTGACTGAACTAGGATTGCTATTTCAGTACTGTGGAAGTAGTTTTAAGAACATGACTCCTGAATACAGCAAAATTATTTTTAAGTTTGCCGCTTCTTTTTACTTTTAAACTTGACGTGAAATATAACGAAACTTCACCATAGAAATATAATTTTTTTATTATTATTATCTCCGATAAAATTGAGACACGACAAAAAAGGCTGAAGGTGATAGTTAAAAGAATTCATAATCTACTCTTTCGTATATACTGTGAGTTTAATTATATTAGCGAAAAACGCTTTTTACAATACGAATATGATTAAATAGTTTTGTCCATAAACAAACTCAAATCTTTCAAGAAACGCTACAAATACAATATTGGATTGAATCCCCGATATAATATTGTATTTGTCAGCCTTTCTTGGAAGTTTTGAGTATAATTTTTGGTTAAAATTATTTATTCAATTTCATCTTACGTATGCATGAACTTAGGAAGTGTAACGAAATATTCAATTTTGGAAATAAGTCCGAATTTTTGTTCACCCAGTTTAAGATATTTAGTTAAGTTTTTTACGCAGTCAGCAATTTGCACGACATTGTAAAAAGAACAAGTAATTCGTCAGAAGATTTTATTTTCGTGAATCAAAATGAACAACTCAAAATGAAATCAAGTTAACAACTCCTTTGAAAGGTCATTAAAAGTGGTGTAAAAATTTTATAAAAAACTGTTTCAATAGGTTAGGTTATAGGATATTTTTTCATAGTTTTTAATGACTTTTCGAAGAGGTGTTCAGTTGACTTGATTCTGACTTGGCATAGAACGGATCTTACAATGCGAGTTGCCAAATCACAGAAAGGTAGACCATCACGCCCCCTCCCCGCCCAGCATACCTAAGTTAGTTCCCCTTTCCCTGGCGGTCTCGTCTATCAATTTCAATGTCTATGATAAACATTAACACACTCATTAAACATAACAACCATAAAGTAAATATCCTAACAAAGTGAATAAACTGCTGTAAACGATGTCCTAACAATCCTGTCGCTTTGGGTACGGTAAATCCTTTCAATGTCCTCACAAAAGGAGCCCATTGCCTCTGCCGTCTCACCCCCAATAACCATAATAAGTGACCACCATAGCCAGCTGACCGACTGCGTGATAGGTTTATTCATGGTCACATTACACCCCTCAGTTTCCATGCCGTGCAACACTCACCCCGATGATCAACCCCTAGAAAATTCCACCGCACTATAAAATACGTGACAGAAATGACAAGATGCAACCCTTACACGTATATCATGAAATAATTTCTTTGAGACGTTCAACCCTTTTTATAAGATCGACATTGTCCTAACTTTGCAGTATGCAGATTTATCAATAAAATGGAGGGAATAACCAGACACAACCCGAAAAATGTCATTTTTAAATCAAATTCTAGACTAGACGTATCGACTCCTTTCTACAAAGAAAATGTTAATTGGTTTCTAAATATTGATATTTTATCTAGTGAAGTTGTGATTACAATTTTGAAAAAAAAAGTTAAATTTTATAAGGTTCTAAGGTATTAAACAACACATATTTCAAACCATTGAATCGTACAGTAAAATAAATCAATGAATTATCTAGGAAAGATTATTTTCCGAATTTTCATACTTCAAATAAAATAACTGTAAAGGAATCCGCGCCCATTTTTTTGTGTCGAAAATACTTCAATTTGTGGTCTTATTTATGGACTTACAAACTAATATATTTGAGATTTTTACACACTTATTTTGATTATTGAATTATTATATTATTTTTTTAACACGAGCTCCGGACAGGAGGCCCTTCGGAAAATAATTTCCCTCAGGGCCTATGTCATCTTTGGGGATGCTGTGTGGAGGGTTTTTTAAAGGAAAGGAAGAAGAGGAGAGTTCTGGGAAAGAAAAGGATTTAAGGGGTGAGTAGGAATCTGGGGTTCAGTGTGTCCTGATCATCCGCATCTAAAACCTTGACAAACCTCACCCCAAGAACCCGGGCACCCCTGCTAAATCACCAAACGTAGCGAACCACTTGGGGTGACCTATGGCAGAGGTGTTGGTTATCCAATAAAGATTCCCGGGGCGGCGGTACCCATTCCCGCCTCCCAAATTCAAATTACTTACCATCAAAAAATAATTACAAAAAGTACACAATTTTATGATCACGTGTTTGAGCACTGTTATTGCTAACTTGAATGTAAGTAGTAAGTACATATAACATGTTAAAGCAAAATTTCAAGGAAATAAAATCGACGTTGAGTTATTAGTTAAAAATGCTAGTGAGGAGAATAATCAATCTTTATCGTCGTAACCGCCCTGTACGGTACGATCGCAGATCATCTTTCGATGAAATTTGAATTTCGCGGCCGCTGGTTAATGGGCATTAAAATGAGAGTTTTTGATTTTTCTAAAAAACTAGAAAGCCTAAGAGAAATTTAGTTTCAAATTTAGTGCTGTTAAATTACTACCTTTTTAATTTACTTCCGATTTTCCATGGGTGATGTTAAATAATTGTATTTTTTACGTTCCGCTTTGTATTATTTATGACAAGATGTATCATTTATATCATTTCCAAAAAATGAATTCAGCAACTTTAATGGGCGGTAGCAATGTTGTGGTAGTAGGAGATTTTCAAACATTGATGGGTTATGCGTAACCCGGGAATGTTTGTCTTTCTTTAAAAAAAATTAATGAAAAATGAGGAGGCAAATATTTATTAAAGAAAATGTATCAGAAAATACAAAAGACGGGATAATTTATTATGTATAAATGTTACGTACGAATTTCAACAATATATGAAACAATCTTTTATAATTTTTTACACCCAAAGATATTCAAATACAGAATAGATATGCTATGGTGTCCGCGCAACTGTCGCCGGACTACGGTCTAATTAGCGTAGTTTTCATACAAAAAGAATTTGTTCATTTTGTTGATTTTTTGAAAATGTGCATTAATATTGGTTAACAATATATTTTGAATAAGGAAAGAATTCGTTCATTTAGTTTAACGTTCGTTTGGTTTATTCGTTAATTATTTGTTCTTTTAGTTTATTTGTTAATTGGTAAACAATATAGGCGACACCCGGAAGCGCAGACCCACATAGTAAAAACAGCAGATAGCACATCTACTTATATTTCAATATCTTTGGGTACACCATATTTTATTGATATAATATTGCCCATATTATTATTTTTTCCAATTTGCTTTATTAATTTGTAAGACCACAACTCTATCTTTCTATTACTTAGAATTTCAAGTTATAAACATATTGTGATAAATGATAATGGCAAGCCACAAATAAAATGATTTTTTACGAAAAAAAAAATATAGATACTATTGTGAAGAGAAGAGTAGGTATTGCATTTTACTCTGAATTACATTACTTTTATATACCTTAATATACGTAAATCATCAATTAACATTGTATTGTCTCTAAGTGTATCCAATACATTATCACTCCAACGGTCACAATCTCGCCTCATTTTTCACATCACCCCTCTCTCCCCCGCCCTAATAAAGAAATAAATCATTGGGTATAAAATCAAAGGTGTCGGGGCTGGCTGCGTGCCGCTTGCCCCGAGGGTCCCACTTTGACACAAAATGGAAAACAAAGAAAAAACAATAATTACAATAAAATCGTACGTCCCATCGTATCGTGACAGCGGGCATTAGTGGACGTGCAACATTGTAATCATTTGAAAGCATTGTTTTTAGTATCGCAATTAGCTGTCGTATGATATAAATTAATTTATAAACGGGATTTTAAAGGTGGATTCACAAATGAAAGATGTTTTTCGTTGTATTTAGTTTTCAATAAGTACTACATCTGAATATAAACGGTGGAAAAAATTAAACATTTTTAAAAATAAAAATAATAAATGTTTATTCCAGTATGTGGGGAGGAGAGTGCAATCCCACACATTCCATAAGGCTATAATATACACATACATACCGGCGTAGTGCAGCGGTAAAGCGCTTGACTCGCATTCCGAAGGTCGCGGGATCGATTTTTTTTTGATTAATTTGTGTATTTCACAATTTATTCATTTAAAATAATATATAGTATATTTGCGGCACGTTCCAGAGTGGAAGATACTCTTAGTATCGCCCTGGTGTAAGACCACCATTCAGAATTGAAACGTTGCTTGAAATGGCTTCTGCCCTGTTTGGTGATCAGATCTGAATAGCCAGGTACTTCCCCACCTTCCTCTTTCTTATTTCCTTCCCCTCCCCACTGCCTTCAGCCTCACAACATACCCCAATTTGGGATGCCATAGTCCCACTGGCTCCAGACGGGAGCAGTTGAGACTCTTGTGCGGTATTCATGTAAAAAAAAATACATACACAAAATATTTGAAAGGAAAAAAAAGAAGAAAAAGCGGGTGTATGTGAATGTACATGAAACAAAAAAAAAGATAATAAGGTGACATTAGTAAAAGGAAAACAAAAGAAATAATAATATTAAGCTTTTAGGATTCCGTGAGCACGTAAGGAGCCAGTATTGTTCTCCAGTGTGCATCAATACTGGATGATGGACTGAGGCGGGCCTCCATGACGAGGATCTTTCCAGAGCTGGTTATCCTTTACCTCATTCCTGCCACCCTGGATCTAATAAGGGCTGCAAAGCCGGGGACTCGCCCCGCCGTGAACATCCGGGAAGCGCTGCAATATCTGGGGAGACCAAACATTATGCGGAAGGCGTTGTTGTACTGAACCCGAAGTCTTTCTGTACTACTCTTCTTGTAGTTTTCCCAGAGTTTGCACGTATACAGTGTTGCGCAGAAGGAAAGGAAGAGCGTCCTTTTTACAGCAGTACTGCAAAGGCGGAATCTTCTACTGAGCACATTTGCTTTTACCCTGAGAGCTCTTCTTTGCCTATCGATGTCGCCGTCGTCCATCAGATTACTGGTGATTATGTCTCCAAGGTATTTAGTTCCTTCAGTCACCTGCAGGTTCACACCATTCAGGGTAGCTGGAGGAATATTTTTTGGTCCTTGTCCATATCTTTTAAGACATCATTTATTTATTTTTATTTTTAAATTGTAATATTTTAATTAATGAAGAGAATATTAGCGAAACTCAATCGAAAATCTGAAACATAAAAATCAGAAAATGATACGGTCTCGTCTGAGACTCGAACCGAGGACCTACGACTTTACCAACTGAGTCCCTATCCGATGCGGTGTTATAAAACCTAGTAAAACCTAAGTAAAACCTTAAATATTACAATTTGAGGTTTTACTCATGAAGTAAAAATATAAATAAATATTTATCCTAGACTTGTAGAAAAGTCAATAGATGTCGCTTTTTAATGAATAAATTTATCCAAGACACTATCTTGAAAGCACTTAGTTCTGGTTGAATCTTGCAATCATACATAAATATAGCAGCCAATAAAAATATGCGTTAAGAAAATTAAGATAATGTTGGTAGTTCTTGGTCGAAGAATGATACAGTTAAATACTACCGAACCGGATAGTGACTAGGGACACGTTAGCTCAGTTGGTAGAGCACTGACCCGGCAAGGCGTAAGTTCTGGGTTCTAGTCCCAGATGTGGCCGTATCTTTTTCTGGTTTTTCTGTTTCAGATTTTCGATTGAGTTTCGCTTATTATTCATTAATACAAAAATAAAACATTTATTTATTATTACTTATTTATTTATTATTTATTATACCTTGAAACCCCTTCTTTAACAGTAATCGCAAGGATAATATCCTAGTGAAAATTATGATCTAACTGGAATCGTCATTATTTTGGCAAATCATTAAAGTAAATTTTTGAAAACCAAAGTAATATTTAATGCTTTTGAATGTAGCTATAACTTTGTGGTTATCCATTATAGATAAATGAAACAATTTAACTTTGTTTGAACCACTTAGGGAATGTACCTATACTACGTGACCTGTTCAGGGGGGGGGGGGTAAAAATTGCAAAAAGATGGTCACTTAGTATGGGTACGTTCCCTTATATATTTGAGTAAAACCGACCGGTTTCGGAACGACCGTTCCTTCTTCAGGGCAAACGTATACTGATTTGACATTACGAAATATGGATGGGAACAATGTATTATTATGGTAGGGGTGGAGCCGTTGCTAGGTAATAATTTATTTTAAAACTATGAAAAAAATACGGGGATAAATATTCTTCATATTAATCATAAAGGAAAACGCTTAGATAACCTAGAAGCCTTGGAAATAAAAAAAAAACCCTTAAAAATAATGAATCTATTATCAACAAACAAAAAATATTGTCTTATAGCCCAATCATGGATATGTTCCCCTACCCACCCACTCTTCATTAATACCTAGCTCTTCAGAACGGTCACCAAATAAGCTTTTTAAGAATCGTTTCGATAGGGCGATACTGAGAGTGTCTTTCACTCTGGAACGTGTCGCAAATATACTATATGTTACTTTAAATGAATAAATTGTGAAATAATATAAATTAATCAAATAAATTTTACTTGCGCACGCTAGAGTTAGAATCAGAACCTCCGGATTGCGAGCCGAGAACCTTGCCCCTCGACCACGGAGGCCGTCAAAATTGATAAAGCTTTCACAAATATGTACATATTTACGGAAATGCTTTTATTATTTAAAAAAAAGTTTTTAATGTCCATGCCTGAATATAAATATAAACAGGTCTTAGAGTTTATATCAGAAATCAGAACAACATATTTAAATAAACAAAGAGCCTAGCTCTGCTCCGGCTTTTTTCATTTATTTATTATTTATAGATGTTATAGTCAATCCTTCAAGCAATCCTTCAAGCAAGTCAATCCAACAAGTTTGGTGGTATTGTAGATATATTCGCTGATTCCCTTTACATTCTAAAATGCAATTTAAACCAACACTTTGTGGAATCCTACAAATTATTGTAACGTGGGTATAATATATTTAACGATTTGATGTGTTATTGTAATGTTTTATATTATATTTTGTTCTATGGTATTGTTAAATATTACATTGTTTAAAATATTTCACAGTTTTAAGCAAGAATATACAAGTAGTTTTTTCTTTAAAAACTACTTGTATATTCTTAAAAGTTTTTTCACTTTTATAACGTTTGGTATAAATTCTATGTATGTGTAATCCTCGATATCTTAAATATTATTTTATAATCTATGTAAAAGCCCCTACGGGCGTATAAGAACAATAAATAAATAAATAAATAAATAAATAAATCCTCGAAGCTCCTAGGTTTGACTAGTCAATCCTCAGGTCAGGAAGATTTGAAGGTCAAACCTAGGATAAACCAGTCATTCCGCGAAGAAACTGCATATCGACCTTTGACTATGCCGTAGACACCAATCTATTATTTGTCCTTCTTGCGTGGTAGACTTTTTCGAATTTTGGTTTTTGTGATATTATGCTCATTTAGATGTTCTTTGTGTTAAAACAATGTACGTGTAAAAGCCCAGCTGCGCATGAAATTCGAAATAAATAAATGTCATGTTCATTGATTTTTCTCTCTCTAGTGGTATTTTCCAGTCAATTATTTAACTAGATACTCTATAGAAAAAGTATGTTATAGATTAAGGTTGAAACTAGAATCCTTAACTAACCTAAGGTAACTTGACTAATTACAGTTAAAAGCAAACCCTTAATACTATAACAAATAAAGTACCGTCAGTAATCGCAAGTACAATTAAAACAAGTAAATTCGGAAGCTCTGGATTATTTTACAGATTTCTGAGTTTCGACAAATATCAAGACAAATATCAAGACAAATATCAAGACAAATATCAAGACAAATATCAAGACAAATATCAAGACAAATATCAAGACAAATATCAAGACAAATATCAAGACAAATATCAAGACAAATTTCGGAAACAGTCAATAAATAAATTAAAATAATACAGGGTGGAACAGATTTTAAATTTGGAGCGACTATTCATATACTTTAATACATTTAAATCACTAGAGACAGATTGTTAGCCATACCCGCACGAGGTTTAATGATATGAATTCCAGGAATCTTCCAGAGACAAGAAGATGAGGAGTATGTGGGTAGACTGTATTAGTGGAATAGTGGGGAAGTATGATAATGTGATTGGGTGTGGATTTGTACCACCAGAGGCGCTGGGCGCGGCTCGGGGCGCGGACTAGAGAAGCCCAAATTATGCAGATTAATACGTAATGTCGGCTAATCACGACTTTTCACCTTTTTATGGCACGCATAGTTTGATAGAATTCCTCTGAGACCGCACGTAAATCTTTTAACTGCAGGAAATAATTCAGATGGAGATGTTTTTATTGCGTGATATTTCTACAAAAAGCTTTGCAGGGGTAAAAATTGAGAATAGATTTTTTTCGATTACAAAAAAACTGTAACATGATTATTATTATTATTACGAGTATATTTATTATACTCGTACCAAATAATAAATAATAACACAAGAAGTGTCTTGTTAGCGTGTTTCGTGGTCCAATTCGGGCATATAAATCCATATAAAATTGCTCTTTCGAAAATCAATTGGGAATGAGAACCACGATTTCAGGTGAGTGTAAGTGAGATGAATGCTGTGGGGTCGGGCTAAATTTATGCATTTACTAGCTGGTGCCCGGCATGCCTTGCAATGCCATATTTAAAGAAATAAATTTTTTGCATGTCCCCCCCCCCCCTCCCGCATCCCCTTCCACCTTCCCGGCCTACCCTCTCCCCTCCCACCAAACCCTCTCCCGCGTTCCATATAATCAGTTCCAGTACATTCAGTTTTCAAATAGGTTGCGTGCCACCTATTACAATTTTTTCATTCAAATTTTCATTTTTGTATATTTCATTTTGTATATCAATCAAATTTGGTACATAGGTACCCTATTTAAAATATCTATAATTTAAAAGATCCGTAGACAAGTATTTTGTTACAAAAAAAAACAACTGCCTGCTAAATTTAATTCATCGAACGCGCGAACTGTCAAACGTGCGAAGTTAAAATAGTCGTTAAGTTTACTGAAATTATCCAATTTTCTGCGCAATTTTATTAATTTTTCTTGCCATACAAAGTATTAGAAAACTTCAAAAAAAGATGACTGAAATATGCAGGGTCGTTCTGAAGTTATAGCGTGACCAAGGGAAACAGGGATTCATTTAAAAAAATGTTATTTTTAAATTCTAAGAACGATCAAAGGGTGCCAAATGGATTCAAAACGACGTGTTTAAAAATTTTCAAATTTCTGATACAATCTTCTTCCTCCGTATTCACCTCAAAGTTTTGAAAATTTTCATTTTAAGGTTATTTCTAGTGTATGTAAAAGTTACTACGAATCCTTTAAACCACATTTTTTTTATTCTTCCACAGCAAATATAGTATATTTTTACGAAATCATTTAAAGATTGAGTCTCGCAAAATAATGAAAAAATTTGAGAGTAAGAAGGATTTTGACGGTATTTGAATACACCGCTTTCAGATAGTTTGAATTATATTCATATACTAGCTGACCCGACAAACGTTGTTCTGCCATATAAATTATTTCTAGTGAATATTTAAGTTGTCAAAAAAAATAACGAATGTATTGTAAGTGTGTGTATGACAGAAAGAGGAATGGAGCGCTGTAGACGATGACTGCCAATAAAACAAAAAAAAACACCAACTAAAGTTGGAAACTGAAATAAAAAAAATCAATATGAATTTCGAAGAGGAATTGAGTGTACGATATTTTTTGTGTCCGTCTTTAGCCAACACAAATAAGCTCGATGGTTTGCCCACGCGAGAACATGATGCCGAATGAAATATCAAAATAACGCGACGCTTCTCGTGAATGTCTTGCGCATGGATGGATGAAAGTTCGATGAGGCGGACGTAACACCATCTGTCATTCAACAACATAAATATATTATTTCTGTTTGAAATACGAAAGAATGTTAAATTTGTTCATACAAAAATACTAAAATCGCCATTAAAAATGGGTGGGTGGGGTAGGCGAGTTAAAATTTGGGGTTGTAGGAATTTTTTTATGCCAAATATAAAAAAATACAAAAAAAATTGTCAAAAAAAATGTTTTTTTTCTGGATAGGGACACCCTAATCACCTAGCGGTATGAAATATATTTTAAAATATATAATCATACCTACTAAATATACATAAAAAAATTCGTATAAATCGGTCAAGCCGTTTCGGAGGAGTGCGACCACAAACACCGTGACACGAGATTTTTATATACCTACTTATAAGATTTTTTTAATAAATAAATCAAAATAGGTATTCCCTCCATTCCGTGTTTTATTAAGTATGGTTCGTTTTTAATGGTTTATTTAACATTTTTTAAAGATTTAACTGGGGTGGATTTTTTCTCTATAATGTTTGTGAAATTTCCAATACAATCCGGAGGAAGAAGATGATATCCAAACATTTAAAAAAAAAACGTTTTTTTATATCTCCATTTAACATCCTTTTATCACTATTGGACAAATCGAAGCAAGAATTTTTTTTTCATACAGTCGTGACCCACCCTACTAAGAAATAAATTATGAGAAATAAATTAAGACTACAAATTTTTATAAAAGTTAACATATTGTTTGTATAAGCCAAGGACTGAACCAAAACCTGAAATAATGACCCAATCACATTTATATTGTTTTCCAATCCAACCTTCCCGAAGAATTATTTACAAAAAATTTCTAACTTCTTAAAACAAGGGAAAATAAAAACTCCCGATTATGTTACATTTACATTATCGGTCATACGATAGCGTAGGAAATCTCTACTCATTTCGGCCGGCCCTAAGAGCAGGGCTGAACCGTTTTTCTACTTAAACATCGCACATAAACATCAAACAATACACAGATAATAAAAACACAGGGAGATATGGCGTGGAACCTTTTTGACTGCCGCAGAATTACGGGAATAACGATAATAAAATGCATATTAGTATTATTTAATTTGCGGTGCTCAATGCATTCTATTGATGTTCAAAGAAAGTGGTTCCAGTTTTAGGGACCGCGAAAAGAATAATGAATTTTCACGAAAAGTGGATGAGTCTTCATATTGTAGAGCCACCAGTAAAAAATTATTTTCCATGTACCTTTTACATATAATATGCTCGAATATATCCAAGACCCAGAAGGTGATTGGGTTGGCATTTAAATATAATTCTCAAAAATAGCTTTTGCACTTTAACAAATGAATTTATAATGGATAGTGGATTCAACGCAACCACCCCGTCCCACAATCTTAATATATACACATAAATGTTTCTTTGTTTGTCCCTTATGCGTTACCTAAACAATTCTTTGGTGTATTATAATGCGCATGCCCGGGCATGGGAAGATAATGATGAGTTCTATCGTTATGACATTATTTCCTATACCGTTCATCCGATTGCGATGAAATTTTTGTGGGTTATTATGTGCACACCCATAAATGTTTATACTAGTAAAAATGTGCTCTGATGTTATGAAATTTGTATAAAAATATTACAAAAGATAAGTGATTGAAATTGTTTGAAAAATGTGTGAATTTCGGCGGAAGTGGAACGTTAACGGGAAATGGGAAAGGACCTGCAGAGAGAAACCATTTATTTATTTAAGTGGCATTGCAACTCATACCGAGAACTCGCATGTACCATATAATATGTTGTTACGGATTGGACAAAATAGACGCTTCTTAGAGTCTACAGGTCTACGACAAACTTAGTTGATAAGCGCTCATCGTTGCTTAGTAAATTTCGATGTTACGTTGCACCCCTGCTTGCGGAAATCGCGTGACCTTTCACGCCGACGCGACGCGACGCAGCGTTGCTGTAAATTAGCTGCCACTCCTCCCCCCCCCTCCCTCCCCCGGGACACCTGTTACGAATAGGGATGTTTCCAAAAAATGCCACATCCGGCCACCAGCGTGCTGTGTGCAGCGTGGGGTGCCATTTGACTGATTCCTCCAGATATGAATATGTCAGCAAATAATTTCTAAATAGATAAACACATATTTATTTTAATTGAATTATTTTGGTTACCTTCACTAAATATAAATGTCTCCATATACAAAATTTACTCTTTTAATTTTCACACGTTACATTATTATATAACTGTTAAGACGACCTAAAATATATTCAGAATCTTAACGACGTAAGTAAAGAAGCCGTATATACAAATTGCGACTCGCGATCCGTGCACTGGACGGACCTACTGTCGAATTTGCCGTATCAAAGAAATGAAGAAGAAGATAAATAATGTTGGAATCTTAACGACGTAAGTGAAGATAGCGTGTAAACAAATATACGCCGCGGCACGGCGGGCGTATTGTACGAACGTACGGTCGAATTCTCCCTAGCAGGAATCGAGATTCATCTTTTCTGCCGCGTTCATTTTAATTAATTCTGAAGAACGTGCTACAAATATTTAAAATGTGTCTCATAAAAAAATAAAATCTGGTGCTTACCGCTAACTTTATAGTTGAAAAACGGGTTATATTGTTTTGAAATCGTTGTACGTAAAATATATTAATGGACAGGTACTGTTTTTATTAATCTAAGTGACTCGCATTTCTTGTGCGGCATGGAAATAAAAAAGTTATTAAGCTGGAAACATACTAGGCCCACGCCACGCTACGCGACGTGGGTAGACGTCATCATTTCCATATCTGGACTACTTGCCATCCATACATTTTCTATGGAAACGGGTGCTTTAGAATCACACTAGCCCCATGCAACGCAAACCGACGCCCCCCACGCGACGCGGATCTGCCGCAGCCAGATCGGCGTGGGCCATGTGGAAGGTGGAGGGGGTATGGTCACGCCTACTACGAGATGATTTTACATCTTTCAGGTGTTATCTATGCATCTAACGTTATGTTCCGCAATATCTGTGGTTGTTTTTTTGACGGATATTATTCAAAAATGGATGACGAACAGTTCATTGAAACTGTTAGACGGCACGAAGTTATTTATAAAATCAAATTACAGGATTGTAGAGATTCTGCATACGCAGTGCAGCTTGGGAGGAAATTTCAGCCATTCATGGCATGACTTTCAATATTATACCCTTATAATTAATGACAATCAAACCTTAGACACACTGCCAGTCTTTCTCTGATCCGAATGGACTTTCGAAGACGTGTGTTTTCTTTTTTTATGTCATATTCAATTATGCTGTGAAGCTTTTTAAATACCACTTTACTCATTCGGAAGTACTTGAAGAATCGTCCGTCATCAGATTCTAGTTCCTTTACTAAAGTATGGAACTCTCCAAACATTTGTATTTGTTAATGTTGTGGACCCAAATACTTCTCACTTTTTTCTTTTTACGAGAATATTGATTTCATAATAATAATCGTAGCAAATTATCTTCAAATTAGCTTTCAAGACATGGCAAAGCTGTCATCTGCTGAGAAGAGAATCACATAAACATAACCTAAAAAATAAATGTCAAATGTGTTGAATCAAACGCGCCTGCGCACAACCAGAGACCCCTTGTCACGTGGTCACAGCGACGCGTACATACGTCGGCCAGTGTGGACATGTTGCGTCGCGTTGCGTAGCGTGGCGTGGGCTTAGTATGTTCCCAGCTTTATAGTTACGGATTCGCCGGAAATGATTAAAATGTGAGTTTTGAGCATACAAAAATTATTAGGATTGTGTACCGCCTTAACAACACACTCTCACAAGAAAATGCTTTTTGGAAGAGAAGTATAAATCCTAAAATGTGACAAGTGTTAACTTAATTTAGATATGCAATAGACAAATTGAATGTAATAGGAAATAAAAATAAATCATATTGTTAATTAATTTATTTTTTTTACTTAGCTCCACACAGGAGGCCCTGAGGTAAATGATTTTCCTCGGGGGGGCTCTATTATCTTTGGGGATGCTGTGTGGGAGGTTTTTTAGGGAAGGGAAAGAGCGGAAGTTATGGGAAGGAAAAATGTACGAGGGATGGGTGGGAATCTGAGGGTCAATGTGTCCATAGTGACGGATGTATGAATCCATCCCTCCCACTGCGATACAGGGCGATAGGTCAAGAGCGTCTGGCCGGAGAGGTAAAAAGGTCTCTCTCAACCAATCTCCCAGATTCGGCCCCCAATGCATCAGACGGGCAAACTTATGTGCCGCCAAGACCTAAACAAATATCACTCCCAAAAACCCTGCTAAGTCACCAAACATAGCGAACCATTTGGGTGACACTTTTATGGCAGGGGTGTTGAATGTTGTTGTGCCCAATAAATGGTTCCCGGATCCGCCCCCCAAATTGAATTTTCGCTTTGGTAGTTTGTATCCGATATTTTTGATTAATATATAACTCATAATAATTTGTATGAATGAAATTTACAGATAGGTATATCCGTAAAACCGCAAAATTATTGTTAAACACGCATAAAGTCGGTTTATTAGAGAAACGATTTTGTTTTTTTTTTTGTATTTAAAATGTTTTCATAATTTACTGCATTTCGGCTGTCTGCAACTAAATATTTCCTCAGATCTATGGCAAATAATTGGTTTTGTCGAATAATTTGTCGAATATTGGCTATATGTTTGAGACGCAGAGTATGAGGTCATATTTGAAATTTAGCGGAAAACTTTAATATTAAACGTCTTTGAATTAGTCGCTCAAAATAATAATTTTTTTTTACATATTCTATTCTTAAAAAGACTGAATTTCATGGTAAGTTAAAAACTGTTATAAAAATGACTCGCTTAATACCTATTAATATAATAATTATTGGCTTTCCCGCAGAACGTGGAAATTCACCATAATTTGCTAATTAACCATCAGACCAAATGGCCATTTAATTATTTGAAAACAGACTTCTAAATTCAGTGGCCGTTTAATTAGACAAGGCGACAAGTACAGCACACACCGCCGCTCTGTACTACTCTCCATTACCCGGGGGGGGTCTGCCGGACTGACTGCCGCTGGCCCCCTTGCCTTCCCGGCTGCCCCCAGGGTCTGTCCTCCGCCCCCACCCCCGCCCGCTGCCTGCCGGCCCCCCGCTACCGGTCATCCGCCAAGGTCCCTAGGGCCCCCGTGCCCCAATAATGAATCGACGTTTGGAAGTCCCGCGGGAAGGCCCTCGTCTATGCAGGGCCGGTGTTGAAATGAGTAATTAATTATTATTCAATCTGATAAACCTGGTATAAATGCTTCACAAGCTACGCGTACTTAGCCTGTACCTGTCATGTGTGGGCGCAATTGGGGCAGTCCGCACTGGGCGCCGACATCTAATACAAGTATTTTCAAACCAACGTGGTGGAGTGGTGTAAAAAGTGCAGAATATCAATAAATCCAACTAAAAGCGCCGCGACCGTTGACACGAATGAATAAAAACGTGCACACAGTCGCAGTATTGTTTTAGCTCTCATTCAAACTAACTCTAATAATAATAATATAAAAGAAAAGATTATCCAATATAATTATGCTAGAGTCAGTAAACTCATGTTTAGGAACTCTATATACAAATCAATCATAAGTCAAAAGTGAAGTCTTGGATGGAAGATACCTTCAGAAGGAACTTAAACTTGCCTAAACCTGACGATCTCCCCACTTGAGTCATTTTGTAATTATTGAAACATTAACCTACTTATGCATTGGCTCTATAATATGTGTATATATGTATATGTGAATGCGTGTGTGTATGTACATGTATGCATGTATATGTGTAGAATGCTCAAGCGTATGCATATTCATGTATGCACACAAATATATACGAATATGCATACGTGTGCACGTGAATATACATACGTGTGTACGTGAATGTGTGTGTATGTATTTACTAATATTTTATTTTGATCCTCCTTGTTTTATGTAGGTACCTACTTTTAATTTAATTTATTATTACGTTTTATAGCTTACTCACTAAGAATGTTGTGATGAATTGTGTGCTCACCTATAATTGGAACATCAGGCAAATAAATAAAATAAAAATTAAAAACATGCCCTTGAGAATTTTCCTAGCACCAGGCAACCTTGGCTCGACTATAGTGCAAAGATGGGTAACCGATTCAATATATTATTATATTCCTCTACCTTGTCATCAGGTCCGAATAATGTTGTTTGTTCTATCGGGTGTTCCGCGAACTTTGTAGGTAAACAGTTGATGTTGTCAATGTGAAAACAGATAGTTTTTTATTTCTCTGCTACTCTCTGGGACCCATATCCCTTTAAAGCCCCGTTTCACTCTTCTCTCATCTTAAAAAAAAACACCGTCCAGCATCCGCAAAGGCAACAAAGGCCCTGTGTGTTAGCTTTTTTCTGTCAAAATGAAAGCATTTTCTTCTTGTATTCCCAATTAGCAGGAATATCTAATCACTAATAAAATAATTCAAGAACCTCCAAATCTTAAAAACCGCTATAATCTTTTTTCTGGGCACTGATCACGCCCTCATCTCTTACTCCGGTCCTGGGCCGATCCTCACCCTTTCAACCCTCCCGCCCACCACCCGCCCGCCCCGGCCGGACAACACACAGACCTCTGGACGTCCATTGGACTTAGGACCCCGAGGGACTGGCGACCAGTGGACTGACCAGTATCTATAATACAAAAAATGGAGGCCCTAAACTCTCGTTAGTAATTTGTCAATTCGAATTTACGAGAGTTAATAATTCCATATATTTGTTAAAGATTCAAGATTATTGTTCAAATCATTATTAAATTAAGTCTTTGGGCCATTCCCAACATCCAAATAAATAATTAAGCAATCAAAAGGCAAAATAAATTACTACGTGAAATCGATTGTTACTTAAAGTCCCTGAAATTATAGCATGGTTGGTCGATAAAACCCTGCATCAATACGATTTTGACCAAATCCGTATCTATAGTCATTTATCAACAATTTGCGATCACGGTAACAATTGGTAAGAGATATTCCGGCCAACGATTGATAAATTTTAGCCCGTACTCCATAGTATCACACAAGTTTCGGTTTTCTGTCAATATACGCATTCATTTGGATAATATCGTCATGCAAAATTTTTGGCTTATTGATGAACGGATTTCAACTAACGAAGCTTTTAAAATTGAAAGAATTCGTAAAGGTGACTTGAATAATGCAACTAAGACGCGCCCAATTTATTTAGTAAGTGGTTGAAATATGACTAAGGACCTGTTTAACTAATTAACTCCTGTTTAGTGTTAAAAAGTAAATGCGGACTACCAATGCATATTTAGCTTTTTTTTAACACGAATAGGCCACCTGCATCGCATTTTTAAAAAAATGTGATGCAGGTGGAATATGCAAATATTCTAAGACATTCTGAATTTTGTTTTTTTTAATCGTATTTTTGAAACGCTGGCGATTTTTTGAAAATTTCAATCCGAAAAATCAGACCATTTTTTATAAACCGGAAAGACGGGACATAATTTTATGGGTGCGAAAAAACGATAATTACATAGCCGAAAATCATTTTTAAAAAAAGGACGTTTTCTTCGCGATTGGCACAGGAGAATAACGAGGCATACCAAAAATATTAAATCTCATAAATATTTTTTTCCGTGATCCATCTTATTGATCATAAATCATTATAATGTTCAACGCCTATATTACTAAATCAAATTCAATATACTTGTACTTGTAAATTATAATAATAATAAGAATATTATAAATTTTGATTTTGTTAAAATCCGCAACATTATCATTATACCTCTAAAACACGTACGGACAATGTAAAATGTACGGGGTTCTATTCACAACATCTGTCAAAAAGTCAAACCAAATAATACGTTCGCAGAGAACAAACAATAAATCTAGTGAACGTTAAATGTCAAATTCAAAAATTCGCCAGAAATCAAAGTCATGCCATATAAAAAAAAAAATCAGTGTGGAATTTTATAAAATTAATAGAAACATTTTCGGAGACAGGACATTTTCATGTAGTGACGTCACGAGCCCAAATAATAAAAATAAAAACAACTGTACATTTCTAAAAAATTTTACTAACATTTTCGTAATCTTAGTAAAAAAAATTATCCATACGATTTTTTCCAAGTCGATATGAAATCCATGCAAGTGGCCTATTCCTCACAAGAGTCTGGAACCAGTGAGACCATGACATCAATTGGGGCATGTTGTGAGGCTGGGTAGTGGGTAGGGGAAGGAAATAGGGAAGAAGGAGGTGGGGAAGTACCTTATTATTCAGATCTGATCACCAAACATGGCTAAAGTGAATTCAAGCATTGTTTCAATTCTGAATGGTGGTCTTACACCAGGGCGATACTGAGAGTATCTTCCACTCTGGAACATGCCGCAAATGTACTACATATTATTTTTAATGAATAAATTGTGAAATAACACAAATTAATCAAATAAAATTTATTTCCGACGTCGGGATTCGATCCCGCGACTTTTGGATTGCGATTAAGAACCTTGCCGCTGGACTACGCCGGCCTATTCAGGTTACTATTTCAATTCAACATTGCCAAATTATTAATATTTTTACGTAATTGATTGGCGTTTGACGTTTCGGGATGTCAGTTCGTATACAGATCCGCCAGTGTTTCCATCGTATATCGATATCTTGTTTACTCCCTATTTATCAATATCAGTTCGGCTGTCAACGGTGAAACCATGCTAGGGATATCTATATAATATAATCATCGGAAGTTACGCCTATCGATCCGATATTGACCGATGGTTGATGCTGCCGACACATTTGCGAGTAAAAACAGCTGGTACGCCAATATAGCACCTGAATCTGCCGGTTTAAAGGCTTATATTATGTTATAAGGCTTATATTATTATATTTGGTAAAATTATTTGGTTTTTCAACTTTTTTCACCACTTGCACTGAGCTTATCAAGTTCAAATGTACTTAAAATTTTGTAACATTCCCTAAAGCCTTTCTTTCTTCGGCAAACTCTTCCATGTCAGGAACAATTCCAGCCTGGAAATCTCGTATGTGGTTCCTGTAAAATGAAAAAAATAATAACAATCTAGATTCGTGCGGTTTAATATCGAAACTGATATGAATAGAATATTAATTGCACTATTTAAAAAAAAAAAAACAAAATAAACGTTCGATGTTGATATGCTCTCTGAGATAAACTCTCGAGAAGTTAGAAATTTGATATTTTTTAGGCAAAAAAAAACGCAAAATTTATTTATTATTTAAAAAACAACTAAAATTATTTACACTTACAGTATTAAGAAAAAACTTTAAAACATACTTTCCAAAGTAGCCTCCATTTTACAGAACCGAAAAAAAAACACTTTTCAAACTTAGTACACAATTTTAAACGTCGAGCTGCGACGAGCGAATAAATGCAAATGATAATTTCAAAACACATTATTCGACTTTAGGCCTCTGGTATGAGTCAATGCGTGCACTAATCACCCCAATTAAGCATGCATTTATTATCCTGTCTATCTGGTAATGTCGCCATAACGTCATTGTTTGGGAATTCAATAGTGACTTATTAGCGTCTAGCTTGTATGAAACGAATCACTGTGCGTCGCGCGTCGTCTCCTCAATATTTTCTTACAGCCCCCTCCCTAACTTAGCCAAATTATTTATTTAAGTGGTATTGAAATTTCATTGATCCACAACGTAAAATTGTGCCGACTTTCATGCAGTCAGGATTCTGCTTAGTAATTTCCACGTGTCGCTTTACGCCTATCTATATGTGAATAATGTGTAATATATATGAGTATTTGAATATTTTAACATTAATACCAAAACCATGGTGCTCGGTCTCTTTTCCCCCCAGGGATTCCGGGGCTCGGATGACCACGGAATGGGGGTGAAGAGAAATATATCGACCGCACAGCTGATGTACCTATTCCAATGCAAATGTGCGGGTAATAATAATAATCAGGTGTTGTACCGTCTCAGAGCTCTTATCAAATGACCATGTTCGGAGAATACGTTCATCTGTATTAAATTTATTAAGACCTCACTGTCTAATGGTGCGTGTTCTTGTAATGTAAAGACAAATGTATTTTTTTGTCATTGTGGGTATTAAATAATTAAATCAAATACGATTTATCGAGAGAATTATCGCATTTATTTACTCAAAGATTAATAATCAAAATTATTACTAAGAAACCATCAAATTATTCAAACTCTCAACTTTTTCAAGACTTTCAAGTCCCACCTCTAAAAAATAGATTTATAAAAAATACGCTGCTTCAAATACACAAAGATTATTCCAAGAAGTTGCGCCACGCCATGGTACGCGTTGAGAGCAATAGGCAAAACACAGCGGGTCGCTTATGTACGTCATTAATGCACACCATTTTTGCACAACACTACTCCACGTACAATGGAGTGGTGTGGTTTAATCAACTAGCGCTGAGATTAGAACCTGACTACAATAAATTCAAAAATTAATTGAACAACAATATTTTAAATATTTTAACTACGTAGAATTATATTACCAATTAATTAACAACACTTAATCATAAATTTAAAAATATATATATATATTTTTTTTTATACATATTTTTTATGTATTTGATTTATGTATGTATGTGTATGCGTTATAATTTTTTCCCTTTACACACGAGTAGTTACACTCTCGTAAAAGTTATTTATTATATACATTTATATGTTTATACAGTTTCTGATCAATGTTGCATGTTAGTATTTCATGATCCGATTGTAACCTGAAAATGTAATTACTCACGAATATATTACATGTATTTATGTATATAAATTAATAAAAAATAAAATATTACATTATTAGATGTATTGCTGGGCAAATAAATATAAAATTTGCTATATCATCTTTAAATTGCTATAAACATTGCTACATTGCATAAAGCTCGATTGTCTGTACAGCGAAATCGATAACTTTACAATATCGAATCGATAGTCGTAACTTCCGATGATTTTATATCTATTCCCTAGCACGGTTTCACCGTTGACAGCGGAACCGATATTGACAGGGAATATTATTCCCCGTCAATAAATAAGGGTAAAAAATAAGGGCGTCAATAAATAAGGGTAAATGCCGGTAACTCCATTAATGGAGGACTGAATGCCGTTGGAGCTAATAAAAAACTTTCAATAAAAGCGAAACTAGCAGTCCACAATGGAGTCCTGGTACCTACCCTGATATATGGCAGTGAGGCATGGAACTGGCAGAGGAAGGATGAAAGTAAACTGAATGCTGTTGAAATGAGATCCCTGAGACGTATGTGTGGTAAAACCATGTATGAACGTGTTAGAAATGTGGATATCCGCAAAGAATGTAAGGCTGATGTAAGTATAATGATCAAAATTAAGAAAGGGACCCTCAGATGGTTTGGGCACGTAGAGCGAATGAACGAAGAAAGTAGTGTTAAAAGAATATATGATGCAAATGTGAATGGTAGAAGAAGTCGGGGACGCCCGAGGAAGACATGGCACGATCAAGTAAATCAGATACTTGAGACGGGCCATGTGAAAAGTCAGAATAATAGAAGAGTATGTATGAGACGATGTATGAATGTGAGTGAGGCAAAGAGTGTGTGCCAAGACCGAGTTGTTTGGCGGTCCGTCCTCTCTGCCTACCCCTGCGGGGAAACGGCGTGATGGTTAGTTAGTTAGTTAGTTATTCGCTGTCAACACTGGCGGACCTGTCTACGAATTCAAATCCCGAAACGTCAAACGCCAATCAATTACATAGAAATATTAATCAATTTGCAATGTTGAATTAAAAAACAAAACCAAATATGCATTGGCAGTCCGTACTTACCTTTTGACACTAAAGAGTTAATTAGTTTGTGGGGTCTTTTTTCATATATATTAACCATTTTCGTTTCTCAAAGATCGAAAGGAATAAATTGATTGCGTCTTAGATGCATTATTTAAGTCTATGGATCGCGTATGCGACTTTCTTAATTTCTTAGAGCTACGATACTTCAATAATTTCATTAAATAATCCTGTAATTTTGCACAACGAAAGACATTATTCAAAACTATGTCTATTTTGATAATTAACCAAAACTTATTTGATACTATGGAGGCCGCGCTAAAATTTGTCAATCATCGGTCGGAATATATGTTAATTCAATCGTAGATCGTACTCGAAAATATACTCGAACTGACGATAGATGACGGAGGATTTGGTCAATATGATATTTATATAGGGTTTTATCGATCGATCGTGCTAGACCTCCAGGTAGGTAAATATTATTCTTAATAGTCTTAATCCTATTGAAAGAACAATAAATATTTGTATGTCAATTGAGTTTGGATTTAAAAATAAAAATTTTAAAAAACTGGTAGCTGTAGAAAAAGTGTTCAAATTTCTACATTAAGTAAATTTTTGTAAACAATGTTTATAAATATGACTTATTTTTGAGCTGATTTATAAAATTTATGAAAACCTTTTTTTTCCATTAATTATTTACAATGTACCTACCTACCTTCAAATGTCCTTTAAAACACATTTTCAAAAAGTGACCCATAAAAGTTCATCTAACAATACAAGCAGTAACAATTTCCAGCAGACATCACCATTAGTGTACGTCTGATGTGAGGAGAACCTCTCAAGCGGAGTCTATGGGGGCCCAGGGGACCGCCGCCCCCACACCCCCCCATCCCGACCCCCCCCCCACCACCGCCTGGGGGCCCTCCCTCCCCCGGCAGGGCCCCAGAGGGCGCAGGCACCACTCTCCGGAAAATACATTACTATTTTACAATTACACCGAGTAGAACCGTCTTGCAGGAGGATTGGGACTTGGAGGCGATGAGCCATCGTAAAACTTGGCGTAGCTTCAGTGTTCACTGCCGGAGCTGGCTTCATTGCCTGCGCTAAGGAGGTCTCGGCGAATAGTCTAACTGGATTTTGCATACATTCGTTTTGGTGCCAAAATATAATCGTGCATAATTCTATTCCGTGTGATGCATAAAACCACGTAAGATTCCCATTGTCAGAAGAACTGGCTATGCTATACCTAAGAGGAAAAATAAATTGACGTTTGAAATGACAGAAAAAACATAGGTCCCAATGACCGAGTTGATTAAGGCGCTGTGTCACGGTAAGACAAGATTTCCTGAATTCGAGTACCAGTTGCTAGAGTTACCTATTTTTCGGTGTTTTTTTCGGTTTCATGTTTCGGTTAGGTTTATTGGTAGTATCTTCTTCTTCAATAATTTTATTCATTTATATGAACTTCGTCGTGACTTTCTTCACCATTTGTAGCCCATAACTAGTGTTCTAACCGCTCAGCCACAGAGCAAAATATAAGCACAATGCTCTAACGGACATTATCAAAAAACTCAAATAGTAAAGAAATACAAATGCTTTAAAAAGTTTGAGCTGCTTTCTGTGTAAGAAATAATTTACTTTTGATTTTTGTGTGCTTTGATCTTTGATATTCGTCTGTGATCATGGTTTCACCACACGCAAAACTACCACAAAATTTTTAATAAATCCTGTTATTCTAAAAATATTTAGACATCATAAAAGACACACAGCGACAGATTGATCATTGGCTTCTAGAATTCTATTCATACATTGTTTGGGATGTCGCATGTAAAATATCAGCTATTTTAACTTATATGTCTACAGATTTCGACAGATCATTGTATACAATATGCACGAATCATGAAAAGTTAAAACACTTCGTTATCAGTGTGACAAAAATTATTTTTTAGAGAAACATCTACCGACGCGACATCGTGACAGACGACTTTAATGACTTCGTTGGCAAATGATTAGTTCCATGGCTCTGGAAAAAAGTTTGCGGGTTCTAAAGCTGATCAAGTCAAATGAAAACAGATGTTACAAAATTTATTACAATAATTACAAAAAAAATCAAAAAGTTAACCACAGATGCACACTAACGATGTCTGCAGGAAATGAGTCACTTTTTAAAAGTATTTAAGGATAAGTAGAGAATAATAGTGATTAAATAATTAATAGAAAAAAATAACGTTTTATTACATTTTTTAAACAAGCTCATAATTTATTTATTTCCATTTTTAACAAAATATTCTTCAAATTCGGAACGTTGCTTTTTGTATCCCAATCTCTTCTAATACTTTTTAAATTTAGTTTAAAATCCAACGCCTAAAGAAAAAAGCACCTCCTTGTGTTATTTCGATCAATATTTATGCATTCTTGGTGCAAAAAAGCCAAGCCCCACGAAAGTAAATAAAAGATGAGTTTTGATAGATTTTGATAGGTCAGTTTAGGTGAGGATAGACACTAAGTGCCGAAGACGTGGAATGTGGAATGAATTAAACCCATGAGCATTAAAAAACTGATTTTAAAAGGGGTAAGTATTTTAAAAGGAACTTTAACCTGTGATACTTTTAACAGCCAGCAATTAATTTTATATCCATCCTCTCGTATTTTTCCAGCATCCGAAGAAGCTTCCTCTCCGCGGAGCAGTGGCATGGCGGGCTTTAAAGCTCGATGTAAACTTTTTACGAGCTGAAAGTCCTGGGATGCATCGCCACGGTTTCTCCCTCGTGGAGGTGAATAATTCACTCAGCTGCTGGTTGCTGGTTGCTGGCTGCTACTCGCTACCCCGAGGTGCTAAGCTGCTGAATGCATTGTCTTAATAATTCCTATTAGATTAGCACATCGCTAGGCACTAGGGCTTGAGAAAATAAGGAAGTATCCGTTGTTTGTTTATGGTACCCTCTAAACATTTTCTCAAATACCGAATTACAAGTTCGCTGTGAAATAATTTTAAAAAATTTGAATTAAATTTTATTTGTTTAGCTCACAAAATTTTCACGTAGTCAATAAAGCACAGTAAATAAATTTAATGTAAACTGTAAATTAATAAAAACAAATGTAAAGGGTGTTAAGGGTGCTCATACGTAAATAAACCAATCATGCTTATATTTCAAGCAAAGATTCCTGATATTATTTAAAGTAAAAAATTTAATTAAAATTTTGTATCCGGTAATTCTTTAATTAGTTATTTGTTTATTTCACGAAAAAGGGTATGCTAGGGATGTCTCTGTGTTATGGCAGGTAAAGTTATACATAATATGCTATCCGATGTTTTTTTTTCAACTTCAAATACAAAAAAAATCAGTAGGTATTGGATAGTTAGTCAGGGTGAGGGATTGTTCGGATACTCGGTGATCAATGATGACATCTGAAAGAATTTTTTTGTTTGGTTTTGAAAAAATACAAAAATTGAAATAAAACACCAAAAAAGTCACAGAAGAAATAAATTTCATTTACATTTTTGCTCCAAATAATTTCCGGAATCACTATTTAAAATATTTCAATCACGTTCCTTATTGTCCTGTATATAAAATGGTAAATTGTTTTTTTTAAATAACATACAAAAAAATATATGTATAATTTTATGTATGTTTATTTTTAGAACAGGCATGTAGGATCGTAAAAATATATCTTAAAGATAATCAATAAAATATCTTCAATGAATCAAATTCCCTACTAGGTAAAAAATAAACTTTGAGCATTATATTAATAAATGGGTTATATCATTTCCCGCAATTTTCCAATATTGTGGGAGCCATAATCTCACTGTGGCCACCATATAAAAAAGAAATAACCAAATTGTTTTTAAAAAATATATTGAGTTTTAGTTCCAATTTCCAATGTGTGATTTGTGACAATTAATTAAAATTAATTTACACTTCCTATCAATAACTTCATTTCATGATCGGGGCAGTGGACTTTTTTTATTGTAAAACACTTTTTAATATGGAGTCGTTTTGATTTACAATCACTTTGAATTTACAACAATGAAATCAACACTTTTATAATAATTTGGCCCGGACCCCGCTTGGGGAATTAAGGGAACTGTACCCTAGGTATCGTTTAATGCGAGAGAGATAGTATTTTGAACAACACCTTTTTTATACTATTAAAAATATAAAATACCCGGAGATAAGACATCCAACTAACCGACAATAATAAACAAAGAAGGCAGTCGGAACCTACTTGGTCACGCGGCGTATTTTAGCCAGCCAGAATCAATAACTAGCTTCAATAAAAATTACCTAGATGTCTCTAGTGTTCATTATTTCTTAATAATCTGATCAAGATTAAATCAATGATTATCTACAGCAATCATCTCATAGATGTCCCTATTCTTAACACTTCCATACACCTGCAAGTTATTTTCAATCGCTGCATTGTTTTTCCACTTTAGATAGCCCATCAATCTCCACGTTGAGATCTCAAGAAAATTCCACAGTTACAGCGAAAAGCAATCCATTTCCTCAACCACAGCCGTCTAATTGCGCCGAGAAAACTTTGCAGTGCTTCAAGCCAAAGTTGAGAAAAGGGTATTAAAAATTCATTCGGACAACATTGTAGAAGTCGGATAGCGGGCGAGGGGAGGGAGTGGAGAGGGGGCAGGTTGCCCTGGGCTAGGGGATCCACGGGGATTCCCCAGAGACGGCCCTCCCCCACCACCACCCCCTCTTACGCGATTTCTCCCCAACCCGCCCCAGCTGGGACCGAACAAGCCTCCCAGATGTGAACAGACCGGAGCTGGGACTGAGAACTGAAAATGAAAGCCTTCAAAACGTAACAATCTAAAGAAACTATCCATCGAATGCCATTTTACGTAAAGCTTTTTTTTAAAGAGTGAAAATTCTATTTTTCTCATATTTTATCTCACATTCTATTTTTTCTCCATGCCTGAAAACGTTATACAGCATTTTTTTTAGACAATTGAAATGCTGTAAAAAACAAGTTCGCTTGCTTATGTTTCAAAGTTTCACTTCTCAATTTGGAGATGTCGTCACGAGCTCATATCATTTGCTATTTTAAATTCCGAGGAGACCTTACAGTTGAGTTGTATTCAACCTGACTCCTCACTAGTGATGTGTACAGAAGTTTTAATGTTGGTTAAATCTTTAGCCACTCTTAGTACAAAACTTTACATTATAACCAATTGTGAAACCAATTATTGAAAGTGTTTGACTATGGCTGGAAAATGGGACGATGGACCTCATACACAGCGTGTACGAATCACATGGTACTACAGCTCTTCATTCATCCACCTACAAATTACCGTACGCGACCGACGCGACGCGACGTACATCGCGTTTTCAACCACAACTTCGCGGGCTTGTGCCAAAAATGATGGTCGAAAATTTCTCAAATGATGTAATTTACAGTGCAATAAATAAACAAAAATTAAAAAATAATTATTTTATGTCGACCCAACACCCTAAAATAATGAGGGAATCTTAACGACAAAAGTGAAGAAGGCGTGCACACAAATATACGGCATGCGGTATTGGAAGGACCTACTGTCGAATTCGCCCTAGCAGGCCTGGAAATTTGATCTTTCCGCGAGATTTATTTTAATTTCTGATAAACGTATTACTAAAATGTCAGGTGTTTCTAAACGAATCCCTCCGAAAGTTATTAATTCGTCGTCAACAAAAATAAAAACTGGTGTTTACCAGTGTCCGACAGAAACAAGACTTTCTGCCGAAAGGCCTCATCAGGGCAGAGGATTTTGGACACTGTAACGCTGTCCGAAACGTTGGCTAAAGGAGGAGGTAGCATAACACGGCATAACACCCCAAAAACAAACAACAAAAATTCTTTTGGCCGTGAAAATCTAAAATCATATCTTTTTAGACATGTTAAAAATCTATAGTTTACTGAAATATGGCTTATTTTTTACACTTACATATACAGACAGTTAGCATGTATTAAATGAAATTTAAAAAAAAAACAATAATTGAAGTATGTGAAAACCCTATTTTTTTACGTTACTTATATTTCACAAAGCACTCTTTTTAGGGTGAATTGCCAAATTTAAAAAAAATTGAATTAAATTAAATTAACAAAATCATAACAACTACTTCGTGGAACAAAAAATTGTTAATAATCATCACTTATATTAATTGAGTATTTTAATTCTAAGTAATTGCGTTTACAATCACAACATTCTTATTACACGTGTTAAATGAAATAATAAAAAAAAAAACAATAATTGAAGTAGGTATGTGAAAAAATAATTATTTGTTTTTTTTTTTATAAAACAAATAGAACATAACCTTACAACATAATCACGCCGGACCGGCCGGTGAAATCAGCTGATGATGTGGGTGACACACGAGTCACTAAGTCAGCCGAACGACCCGCGATAATTCACGAACGCAGACTTTTGGTGCGACCGAAGGTTCGGCAGATTTTCTGCCGAAACTAGATTTTTTTGCCGAACCTTGCCGAAACCGAACCTTCGGTCGGTCACTAGTGTTTATCCCTAAATTTACTGTTGAAAAACTTTTTATAAAAATTTAAAACTGGTCTACACGAAATATTTAATGGTATGGGGTTTTTTTTATTTTTTTTATTTTTATTTTTTTTACATGAGCTCCACACAGGAGGCGCTGAGGAAAATAATTTTCCTCAGGGCCTATGTCATCTTTGGGGATACTGTGTGGAGGGTTTTTTTAGGAAAAGGAAGGAGAGGAGAGTTCTGGGAAGGAAAAGGGTTTAAGGGGTGGGTAGAAATCTGGGGTTCAGTGTGTCTTGGTCATCCGCCCCCAAGACCTAGACAAACCTCACCCCATGAACCCGGGCACCCCTGCTAAATCACCAAACGTAGCGAACCACTTGGGGTGACCTATGGCAGAGGTGTTGGTTATCCAATAAAGGTTCCCGGGGCGGCGCGCGGTACCCATTCCCGCCTCCCAAATTGCAATTAATCTTAAATATAAATAACTTACATCCGTGGGTACCGGTCTGAGAAAATGTATTATAGGTACGATTTCGTTGGAGTTATTTAAAATGTGATCCTTTTATTAGACCGCCATTGTATATTTTTATCAAACCCCCATTATTAGAGTATTGTAGAGTATTTTTTCACCACGAAAAATCTCTGATGTCTTGCATGTATCGTTGTTTAGATTTAGAGTCCACTAAACAATGCACCAAGTGATCATTGCGACGCTGTCGCATGCAGCCGTGACCCAGACACTAGAACTAGATACTATACTATACAGCAGAACTAGACACAATACCTAAGCACTACAGCAGACTAGTCAGCCGAATGAACCCGTGAAGGGAAACTCGTACATCACTGTTCCAGGAGTGCAGTCGGTTCTAGGCACTAGTCGCTAGTCCTGGTGGCCATAAAACTCCTGGAGGCCGCGATAGGAGCGCCGGCGGGAGATTTCCCCGGGGGCGCAGCGCCCACCCTCCTCCCCGAGCACCCGCCCCCGCCCTTCACCCGCCACCACCCGCCCCTGGACCGCCGCGCCGGCCCGTCGAGGGCACTAGGGCCGGACCGGAAACAATTTAATAAATTTTTAAAATTATCGACATTATCAAAAACACCGACTATACCAACGAAACATTTATTAATGATATCCATTATTCGATCAATTAGTCCTCCGCCGCGTCTGTCTGTTTTATCGCGATTAACTCAAAAAATACTCAACGGATTTTCATGCGGTTTTCATCAATAGATAGAGTGATTCATGAGGACGGTTTAGATACATATTTTGTCAAGGTTTTGTGTAAATTGGTTGAAATATATAATTAAATGTGAACATCTGTATGTGGTGGACGAGCGGGATAGCAAGCGGGTGGTGTGGATTTGAATTGTATGCAAATTAACAGATGGCAGTGTGAGTTATAAGGTTGGGTAACCATCCAGTAGATGGCGTTTTGTGTCGTTAGCCACAGCAACGCGTGTCCGGGTCAGCTAGTATCCACTAAAATCGTCTTGTTTTAAAATCTGTAAAAAAATTACCCTCTATTTTATAGATTTTATGATGACGATCTCCGTAGTAGATTCCGGACTCATCAGGTTAGGGCAAATAATTACTTTATTTATTTACATGGGTTATTTCACTTAAAATCAAAATAAAATAATATGTACCTGTATTTGAACATCGTTCCAGTATTTAAACATTCTGAAAAGCTCTTTAAATATTTTAGAACTCTTCAGCTATTAAAAAAGACTGATGAAAAGAGAATGTACAAATTCTTACTATGCGAAAGAACTGGCAATGTCGCGTTTTGGCAAACTGACGTATGAGATTCCCTTCTTGAAAAATTGAGGCTATTTCTGAAACTTTGTTTTTTAATTGACTGTTACCGCGTGAATTTTTAAGAATTCCATGAAAATTATGTTTTTTAGTAACATAAATGTCCTACGCATGTGTCAGTTAGTATAAACCTAAGAAATCAACGTTTATATTTTGCAAATATTGAATCCAGAACCCCAATTTTTTTTGTGGTTATGATCCAGGCATTCTAAGTAAATTTGTAGCGGTCACTTAACCCGCCGTAGCGAGGGTCGGTGAAGTGGTAACATGATGTAATGCGGAGTGCCGTAGATGAAATGCTGCAGGCGCACGGAGGTGATGGAGATGGTGTGGTGAAGGTGAGCGAGTTGCTCAACACCTGGCGATGGAGATGACCTATCTTCCAGGCCGTTGCTCGACGCTTTGAATCGCGGAGATGAACAGTGAGTGGCTCGGTGAGCTGAGCCATCAGCAGGTAGTCCTGGCGAGGCGGAGCGTGTTTCCATGGCAGTGAAGCACGGTGAGCTTCGGGGTGCCATGAAACGGTGAGCTGATCCCTGGACTGAAGGTGACGCAAGCCTTGTAAGTCGCGGGATGTAGCTGATCTCAGGAGCTGAAGACACGATGGGCCTTATAGCTGAGACGTGGTTATGGACCTCGGGAAGCTGCTCTGGATGCGTAGAGATGCCATGCAGGAGCACTTGTGCGGAGATCTGTTACATGTTGATTTGTTGACCGACTAATGGTCTGGGACTGATTTAGTCTAGGTGACGGAATTGTCTCGGTGAGCACTTGTCAGCTTTTTGCTGAAAGGCGAAGGTGATGGGCTTATGGTCGGTGAAGATGGTGAACATCCTGCCCTCTACCATATGTCTAAAGTGTTTTACAGCGAGGTAGATGGCCAGGAGCTCCCTGTCATAAGCGCCGTATTTTCGCTCCGCTGGACTGAATTTCTTGGATAAGAACCCCAACGGCTCCCAGTGACCTTCGATGAGCTGCTGGAGCGCGGCACCAGCTGCGGTGTCAGACGCGTCGCTGACTATGGAGAATGGAGCTTCGCACTTGGGGTGAGCGAGCAGGGTTGCCTGAGCAAGTGCTTCCTTGCACTTGTCAAAGGCTTCCATGGTCTCTTTGGTCCAATGTATTGGTTGCTTGCCTTTCTGATTTCCTTGGAGGAAATCATTAAGTGGGGCTTGAGTATCTGCAGCTTTGGGCAGGAACCTCCTATAAAAGTTAAGGGCTCCGAGGAACTGGCGGAGATCCTAATAGCATCGACTTTTTCTGGCAGGGGTGTAGTGCCTGCGCCAGACACCAGGTATCCCAGGAATTTAACCTCAGGCAAACCAAAGTGGCATTTTCCAGGGTTAATGACCACACCATAATCCTGAAGACGCTGGAACAAGATTTTGAGGTGGGTCATGTGCTCCTCTTCTGTTGACGAGGCGATGAGTATATCGTCGATGTAGGCGTAACAAAAATCCAGCCCTCTGGTGATCTCATCGATGAAGCGTTGGAAGGTCTGAGCTGCATTACGGAGGCCGAAAGACATCACTGGAAATTCGAAGAGTCCGAACGGAGTAGATATGGCCGTCTTTGGAATGTCGTCAGGAGCCACCAGAATCTGATTATAAGCCCGTACAAGGTCTATGGTTGAGAAAATCTTGGCGCCTCTCAGTGCCTGAGTGAAGTCCTGAATGTGGCGTACAGGATATCGGTCAGGAATGGTTCTGGCGTTCAGCCCGCGATAATCACCTCCAAGGTGTTGAGCAACTCGCTGACCTTCACCACACCATCTCCATCACCTCCGTGCGCCTGCAGCATTTCATCTACGGCACTCCGCATTACATCATGTTACCACTTCACCGACCCTCGCTACGGCGGGTTAAGTGACCGCTACACACACCCGCGGTTTCATGACCGGGGTTAAGTGACCGCTACAAATTTATTATTGTGTAGCGAGGCAGCGAACAACCATAAAATATAACTTTTATTAGATTTTGCATGGTGGTACCTCCGGTCACCACTGGCTGCTAGGTGCGTGACAACGCATTTTGTTTTGCGAAACCATTCCGGTTCTAGTGTTCGCCCTCTCTACCCGCTTTGCCTCAAAGCAAGTAAAATATTGAACTTGTACAAATTATTGTAACATAAAGTTTCTGTTGTAAATACATTGTGACTCGCGTGAATATCAAGAGTTATTATTTAAACACCTCCGCACATATTTAAACACGCATCCAGTTTTCAGACGTGGGCAAGGTCTGTGAACTGCCAGCTCTAGATAAAACATATTAACAATATATTCACCAAACAGGTGACCCGATCGCCCCATACGGCGACCACACAATCGCCCATATAGGTGACTCCACTCCATTGCCCATAATTGTATAAATGAGATAAAAATTTAAGTGACTTACATATTTCTTAAGAGTGAAAGTGTTTTGTAAATTTCGTAATCTGCTAAATTTTTGAACCCTTGGAGTAAAAATAAATGTGATTTTTTATATTTAAATAAATTAAGACAATATAAGCGAAACTCAATCGAAAATCTGGAAACAGTGATTTTTTATGTTTGGAATTAAAGTATTAGTATCAAAACCCTAGAATTTGAGATAATTTCAAGTAATTTTAAATACGATGTGATTTTTTTTTAAGATTTCGTAAAAGCAAACGTTTTAGAAAAAAATGTAATCAACTTTTAGAATTTTGTATTTCAAATATACTTGAAATACAAAATTTTTAAATATTTGAACATTTTTTTCTAAAACATTTGTTCTTACGACATTTTCAAATAAAAGAATTAAAAGCACATTTAAAATACCTTGAAATTTTCCGAAATTCGAAGAGAAATTTATAAAACCAATAAATCACCCTTTTCCGCCGTATAAACAATGTGTATAACTTTTTATGACTTAAATATCAGTTAAGTATGTCAATTTTAGTTTATTAATAAAGTTTTTACATACACGGTTATTTACCAAATGAATAAAATATATACCGTTATTGAAAAAAAATCTGAGTGTGCAATTCACACGCGGTAGAAGTGAAAATAGAAAGTCGCTAGATGTCGCCTTATTTTCTTTTGCCTGTTTATTTTAAAGTGGTTTGAAGATTGGATATTTATTTTACAAAAATAAAAATGTTTATTTTTTTGGATTTTGCTGGATGTCTCTGGCCGCAGAGATTGTGTCACGCGCTTTACACCGCTACGCTATCGGAGGCTCCCGCGGAGCCGTGAATTTAGCGTATTATATTAGAACCGAGGACCCGTCAAATAATAAATTTTAGTGACGCACTTCCGTTTCATCCGAATTTCAAATCACAACGGGGCTAAATAAGTTTCACTTCAAAATGGTGTTTCAGTACCTGCTTTTAGAGGATCCTTTGTTCATTTTGGCACAGCCCTTTCTCTCCAGGGCTCCCAAAGGATTACGTATTTAAATCGTATCAAAGACCCGCTAAATATAATATTCCTTTGGCAAAAATACATTATTTGTGGACGAGGACGAATGCAAAGGGGATTTGCCAGGTTAGGGGGACCGGGGGAAAGAAAGCGCATTACGACAACGGACACAGGAAACACATCAACAAATCAAGCCACGTCCGAAGCAACAAATCTAAAATTGTTTACGATTTCCTTGTCAGCAGTACTTTATTGGCTACCTAAGTCATAATTGTGTGCACTACTCACATATGAAAATAACGAAAAGTTCACGGTTAAAATATTGAAGACGACTAGGAATATAAAAATACTCGAGTTCCTTATTGGACAGTTCTTATAAATATTTGGCAGTTATAAATTTATTTATTTTTTTAACTTCATGAGTAAAATCTCAAATTATAATTATAATATTTAATTAAATGAAGACAATATTAGCGAAACTCAATCGAAAATCTGGAGACAGAAAAATCAGAAAAAGATATTGGCACCTCTGGGACTCGAACCCACGACCCTTTGCTTACATGGCAAGTGCTCTACTAACTGAGCTAAAAGGTGTCTATATTCAATTCGGTTACTTTTAACTGTATCATACTTCGTTGGTAGAGCACTTGCCATGTAAGCAAAGGGTCCTGGGTTCGAGTCCCAGAGGTGCCAAAATCTTTTTCTGATTTTCTGCTTCCAGATTTTCAATTGAGTTTCGCTAATATTGTCTTCATTCAATTAAATATTATTTTTATTTGCATTTTTATTCTCGAGCATACATTTTACAAATGATTACAGTAGTTTACAAAGATAATAAATTTCTGTAAAAAGTTGACAATCAGTAACTGTACGTAAATAGGTTAGGTTTTGTGAATACTAGAAGACTCTGTGCTGAGTTGTTCGCATGATTTATATTAAGTGATATTCTGTCGTCATTAGGAAAAATACGATATTGTCAAGAAGGTTACAGTTTTTTGACCCATGGATTTACTCAATAGCGTATTGATATAGTGTTTTATCAATCGTCCGTGCTACCGAAAGTCCTCCAGGGCCCAGGTTCAAGATTTAAAATTTAAATTATGATGTGGTTTAAAAATTGTTGTGATAAGTAAGAGAAATTCAATATAAATACGATGCCAGAGCTCAGCTTTCGATATTTTTGCTGTTTCAGCGGATAACGTTTTAAATATCCTACTTACCAGGCGCGGTCCCTCCATACATACTATAGAAGCTGCGCTTCCCTTTCTTTCTAGAAGTATAATAAATATAATAATTATTATTATTTATTTATTCCGCATTTAAAAAATCTTAAGGCTTATTTTTTTCTATCTGTAAACAGCAATAGATACTGCAATTTAACGACACCATCCCAAACTCAAATGCCAAAAACAACATAACGTAACGCCTGGACCGGGCGAAAATACATATATAATACCATTCTCGATGATCATGTGTCGATTGAGCGTAAACGCACCATCACTAGCAACAGATTCAGGAACAACGTGGATTCTCTGCTTCATTCCGAATCCACGATGGTAGAAAAAGTGAGATATTCGCGCATGCGCATTAAGTTCTGTGTGCCCAGTTTCGTCTGAAGCCGTATATTCATTCGAAAGTAACATCCATTGGTGCATCCAACGCGCAGAAAACGATTTTAATGCGCGTGGGCATGGTGTACGGAATAGTACAACCAAAACGCGTGGATTAATTCAATACGTATTAGAGAATTGTTCGCTCGTCTATTTTGACAGTTTGGCTTGAATTTTGAATAATTGAAACCGATTGATTCGTTGAGTATCTTTCAAATATGTATTTAATTAATTAATTTTAGAACCATAATAATTCATCCTCTAGGCACTCAAGACAGGTCAGCGAGTCCCTTGCTGGAGCTTTCGGGTGCTTATAGAACAGTTTCTTCGGACGCTCTGCCAGTTTTGGCCGGCATCTTGCCAATAGACCTTGAAATTAGAGAGGTGCCTACAAAGAAGATCCTAACCAGAGGAAGACCCGCTGTTCATCTTGGCATTGAACTAATACCAAGGGGGCGGTGTCTCTTCCATGTGTTCTCATAGAGATGTGAGAAAGAACGCTGAGAGAATGGCAAGAACGGTGGGATAGATCGAATACGGGAAGAAGGACCTATTCCTTCTTTCCGTCAGTTAAACTCAGAATGAAAGGGGCTTACATTACAAAGGATCACCATGTGACACAACTACTATCTGGGCTCGGGGAGTTCAGAGGGAAACTTCACAGTTTCTCTCTATCACCCCATTCAAACTGCACTTGCGGTAATACCGATCAAAGAGCCGAGCACATTCTGTGGCACTGCGAGATTTTGGTGGATGCTCGAGAGGAAATGCTCGATGGTTTGCAAGGGACTAGGAGACCAGTTTGGAACGTGGATCTCGTTTCGAATAAGGTGAATTTTAAGTGCTTGAGGAAATTTACGAAAGTCTGGGTTGAGAGATGGCCTGTTCTTAGAGTCGCTGACTAGCTGTAAAATCATGTAGGTGCCAGGTGTATCTGCTCTTGAACCCACGGACATCCTGATTACCCCTTTTTATTTACTGCTAGGATTTTATATATATCTCTATCTCTAACTCTGTGTAAATTAACTTTTCGCTGATTTTATTTCTTTTTACATCGTTTATTTTAGATTACACTGACTTACACCCGGGGATGTCTTATTACGATACCAGTCTATCCTTTTATTGTATTATATTCTTGGTTCTCCGGTTCATATTCCAAGGAACTCTGTTTTGATATAACCTTTATTATCTATTTTATTATTGTGTTTGTTTCGTTCTTTTCTTGTTCTGTTTCTTTTCAGTCCAACAGTCTCCACTTTGCTTTGTTCAGAAGGCTGAACTGAACTTTTTTGTTTAGTAATGTCTTTTTCCCCATTTGGGGGTGCGCTAGTACTTGCATCGACAGGAGTCGGACGACGACGGCACGGTGCCCTCTAAAATCATTTGCGCCACCCCCAGCAATATGTACTGGCTTGAGGTTTGATCGGGCGACCTCGACTCTCCTTCGCCCTGCCTCCGGCTTCTCGACGCCGAATTACTTAGGGTCGTCGGGCATTTCCCCTCCAATCTCCCATTTACTTTTCTTTAAGGCACCACCGAGGAACCGGCTAAGGGGCACGGAAGCGAAGTGTAGTTAACAGCTAGATCGAACGTCATTCGCATTGCGCATTCTTGCTGGGACTGTCAATCGATTGGAGAGGAATCCCACCTGTTTTCCAGCGCTATACTTTTATTATTTATGTACTGTGTCTTCATCCCTACAGGTGCTTGCAGGAGGAGGCGTCTACTAATATCTACAGGAATTCCAAAAACTGAAAAAATCGAACTAATATCTATGAGAACCAAAGTGCGTACAAATATCTACAGCTCAAACTGCTGACTAATGTATATGAGAACCAAAGTGTTGACGAATATCTACAGCACTGGCAGAGGTTGGATTTGCAATTATGTATAGCATATTGGAATAACGTAATATAGCGTATGCAGTTTAAAAAACTTAATTTATATATGTATGTATGTAAAAATCCCTAATATCGGACTATTGGACATATTTTGCTGAATATTAAGGATTTGGGTTTTTGTTTTAACAGCTTTCTTTATTTCGAGTGCTTCTAAATTATTTAGTCTGTTACCATGACCATTTCTATGTCAGTTAGGTTAGGTTAGGTTGTGGTGCCGTGTATTTCGAAATAAATAAATAAATAAATATCTTTGTATTATGACCTCCATGTTTGTTCAATAAATTATTGTCCTCGTAAACAGCAAAATACGTAATATTATGCAAAAACTTCATGTACGTACTTTAAACGTTTAAGCCTTTCCGTAATTAGTAATTACGTAATTGAAGTAATTTATGCTTTTCCGTACAACCTCTTGCTCATCTGCCCTCTGTAGATATTAGTCCAACCTACGCTCTGTAGATATTAGTCAACACAGGGACCGTCATAGATATTCGTCCGACCTTAGCTCTGAAGGTTAGTCTACACTCTGAAGTTCGTAGATATTAGTCCAACATATGAGCTATAGGTATTCGTCCGACATACAGGCTGTAAATATTAGTATCTGGAGTCCTTGCAGGATACGCTTGATATGTACAATCACACAGCGCTTGCCTCCTCGTGGACTATCACCAATCTTGTCTATAGTCATACTAACACTTATTGTATCTTGATTTCCCGCTAAGCACTTGCATACTGCTTACTAACAACGGAGGGACACTGGACGTCTAGATTCGTTTAAAATTAAATGTAGATTCGTTCATTCAAAAAAAATTGAGTCCTTGCGAGAGCCTTGAAGGAGTAACCATAGGTCCCGCAAGTTAAGTTGACTTCATCACAGCACTCACACAGATGCAAAACTTTCATATAGCATGTTTCGTTTTAGGCTTTAAAAAAAACAATTAATAATTATTTCACAATTGACAATTCAAATCCAAAGCGTGTTGAAGTCGGTAACATAAAACTAATGTTGTTTTACAACACTTTTATTGAAGTACTGAAGGTTTAAGAAGAAAAATAAAGTTTATTAACTATATGTGATAATTTTCAGGATTTAATTCAAATGGGTAGGTATTCATAAATAACGACAAGGTTAAAAAAATATTGTGTAAATTAAAAAGATTAATTTATTATAATACATACTTACATAATACTTTATAAAGTAAATAATCCACAACGCGCCACATGGCGCTACACCTTTAATAGGCATAGATTTTGAAAAGTTTTAAAAACTACTTTTAAACTTAATTACCAAAAGAAACATAGGTTTCGGTTGGGATAGATGAAAAACCATGCATTAAAATTAGATTTTCATTCAAATTTAAAAATTTCCCATATAAAACATCTCCATTGACATTTGTAAAATTTCGTTTCATACTCAATACGCATGAATTACTTAGTTTATCTAAACTAAGAATTTAGATTCTTAGTTTAGGTATAATTGAGGTAATGTTGAAATGAAGTGTGTTTTCCATAATCTGTGCTTAAAAATTTGGCTGCTTATGGATTATTTAATTTTTATAATTATGTGTTAGCAATTATCAGCAACACTGATTATTTAATTATGTTTGCGAGTCATCATCAGCAACCATCTATACGTATATTATCTTAAATATAACAGATTTCTAACACAAAGGTACAAAAGATTAACTGTTGAATACTAGTCTGTGATACTCCAGTTGCTTTAGACGTCAAATCATTTATGCTTAAAAGTTGACCACCGTTTTTTATATTATGAATAAAATAATTAAACACGCGGAATAAAATTTCACGAGTTTGTCCATTCAGTGATTTGCCGCGCCCCGTTTCGTAACAGGACTCCATTGTGTCGTAATAAATATTAAACTTGTACACTTTACAAACACTCTGTAAAGCTTCTAATAAAAATTCGAATTCAAAATAATGAAAACACTTTATTATTTCAAATTAAAAAATTAGTAATTATTTCACTTGCGATATGTAGGTACACGTGTGTTTAAATCAAATTACGAACTGAATGAATAGGACACCCCATAACTGCAGTCTTAAGCGGTGTAATAAAAACTTGCCTCTCTTCTAACTAGTTGCAATAACCGGGCGTAAGCAAGACAGAGAGCCTTATCGGTTTAGTGGGAGTCGCTTGACGTTCACACAGATAGACCAATACATCAATTCTAAGCATTTTTATTGCTTCCAACTTAAGTTGATTCACCTATACTTATAACAGGGCGAGTAAGTGGTGGATAACCTCCAATGGTGTGAAAGGATTTATAGAGCTAATTTAACATGGGTATACTTACTATTTTTTAGTGACCGATCGAAGGTTCGGTTTCGGCAAGTTTCGGCCTAAAAATCTAGTTTCGGCGTCAGTTTCGATTCCGGCAGAAAATCTGCCGAACATTCGGCCGCACCGAAACTCAGCGCTCGTGAATTATCGTGCGTTCCGCTGACTTCGGGTGAGTTCGTGGCTCGTGTGTCACCCGCCATCATCAGCTGAGTTCGCCGGCCGGTCAAAAGTGCTAAATACTTCGAAGAAGTAGTTAACATGCTTGTTAATTTTCATAATTTCTATTTGTTTTATAGCGGTAATATTAATATTAGTATAAAAAAAATTATGTTTTCACATACTTCAATTATTGTTTTTTTTATTTTTTATTTCATTTAACACGTGTAATAAGAATGTTGCGATTGTAAACGAAATAGAAATTAAAATACTCAATTAATGAGGTCCTTCCTTTAAAATGTAAGTGTTGATTATTGACAATTTTTTTTTGCAAGAAGTAGTTAACATGTTTTGTTATTTTTTATAATTTTTGTTTGTTTTATATCAGTAATATAAAAATAAAAAAATTCACATACGTACTTCAATTATTGTTTTTTTTTTATTGCATTTAACACGTGTAAAAAATAAGTGTAAAAAATAAGTAAAATTTCAGAAAACAATAGATTTTTAACATGTCTAAAAAAGTTTCTGTTTCGGCCGAAACTGAGACAGACACCGAAGATTCGGTTTCGGTTTAGGTTTCGGTGGAAAGTCCTGTTCGGTCGGAGACTAATTTTTTTTTCGGTAATCGCATCTTGTTCGTGGGCCGGTATATATATTATTATATTTAATATTAGGTACCTATACACTTCAGCATCTTTTATACAAAAACACCGACCGAAACTTCTACCTACGTCATAAAACATTATTAAAAATTATTACAAATACGAGTACATGACCTTTTTTCTGAATAAAGGTCAATATTGAAAGATTCGTTTAACCTGGAAATTAATCGACTGCTACAAACAAGCAGTTGCTATGGGAAGCGGTATTGTTTTTTTTTCCTTTGAAAACTATGCAGTGACTGCTTAAGGCTCCGCAACCGGGCTCGAAAAGAAGAAGATGGAGAGATTCGAAATTACGAATGTTAGAGGAGAGCGCTAACATTTACAGCGACAAAATCAATGCGAAAATGTTTAATAAAACACGACTCGTTTAAAATAGAGCAAAAATCTCGCGGGGAGCATCAGTATCAATTAAAGAAACATTGTGAATTTTTTCACACATATAATTTATAAGGTAATAGAAACAAACTTGTTTTTAATAATTTTTGGAGCATACTTTGCGATTTTTTTCTATCGAGGGAATTTCATATAATTTGCGTTTCGGCGCGGGCAGCATCTAGACATTATCTTCAAAAATAACATATATTTTTTAAGAGCTTAAAAACTTCAAATGTTTAAGGGAGATACGTAAATCGGTAGAAATTCGGGTTGCGGGCCCTTAAAGTCGTCGATATCGACTACTTATAACAGTCCACTTATTCCCAGCATAAATAAAAAGAAAGATAAATATTCACGAGTTACGAATAACCCGACAATATTTGAAAATCTCCCACTATCACCACAAAAAGCGCAAAGTGTTGCTTGTGTTGTGATGAGAGATGCCGAGGCATCGATCATGCGACTCCCGGGTGGGACCAAAACGCGATGCCAACTCAGCCATTGACCGGTCTAACCTACAACCTTATTTACAATCGCTGTGTCAGTATTATGTGGCGGTAAGGTAATACTACTGGAATAGCGAAAAACTAGGTAGGTACTATCAGGCTTAGCTACGGCTACAGCACGTTAAAAAGGGCGTAAGATCAACTTGTCCATCACAAATCACTCTTTTTAGAGTAAATTCCCTTTTTCAAAAAAAATAATAAAAACACCTCTACGCAAACGCTAAAGTAAGTAATTTTTTAAAATTACGAGTTAGAGAACCCTCATCATCATTACCTGAAAAATCTCTGAATTAAAAGTCTTTCTGCGTCCGGATCAACACGCATTACCCCACCTTGATTTTTTATGCAAATAGGGCCAAGTGTGAGGGAAGGAGAGGTTGGCTTTAGAGAGGGATCAATAGAAGAAGTACGCCCCTGCAAGAGAGCCACGGTGATGCGACCGTTCTCAATGTGGCTTAGCGCGACTGACGGACCAACTCTGTCCTTCCTAGGGATATGACCTGTCAAACTTTTTATTCACAAGAAATATTTTCTTACTGTATTCAAAGTATACGCTCTCATATAAAAAAAAATTGGAAACTCTGCAATTCAATAAAATTGTAGGAAAAATTATGAAATTAATCTATTTATCCCTGGCTGAATCTAATGTGAGATATGGTATTACTTCTTGGGGGCACTCATGTAAGACAAACATCCAACATGTACAGTCAATTCAAAACGCCATAGTCAAATTACTCGTCAGCAAAGCGGTTTATGATCACCGGCAAAATATCATAATAATGTTTTACCTATTAGAGCCCTTTTTGGCATAAAATCTACATGCAACATATCCTAGATAGTCCATACAAAACAATAGTGGATCACGTGTACAATACTAGGTTTACACAAAATGAAGGGATGATGGTACCTAGATTTTCTAATAAACATGGTCAGCGAACTTTTGAATACATTGTACCACTTATTTTTAATGTGCTGCCATATGATTTGAAAAAATGTTACTCGACACCTAAATTTGCACTATTGTTAAAAACACGGCAATTGGAATCAGATTTTCTGTGTTTACTGACTCCTCGTGCATTGTTAATTTTTTTAGACGTATTCTTATTATTTTTTACACTTATTTATGTTTTTATTATGAATTTTATTAAATTGAATTTTTTTTTTCTTTTATTGTAAGACATTTCATATTGTACCATGTTTTGTCCACACTATTTTCCTGCCGGCAAGCTACTTGCAGGTATAATGTAAACAAAAAAAAAACCTATTATTTAAAACTTAATCATTAGCTTAGCCAATCGCTTAATCGCAATCGTGTTGCTACTTACTACCTGTACTGCTGGACCGACGCGTACACAACCGACCTACGCGACTGACGTATGCGATCGACAAACGCGACCGGCGTACGCGGTGCGAGACACTCTGAAGTTGAATTATCGGTATTAATATTAATTTATTATTAAAGTCCCCTGTCAGCTCTTATTTGATGTGTTTTAATCTGTGTTTAAACTGACATTAATCCTCCATTATCGGAGTTGAATTTATCGAGATAAATTATATCTCATTAAAACATGTGATGAATGAAATGAAAATTAAGTGATACAATAAGTCTTGTTATTAAACCATTACAACTAAATCAATAGAGATAACATCCAGGAGAAGACGTGACTCGAGAGACAACAAACGTAATGGTTTCCAAATTTTCACGATTGGTACGAGTGCTGGTCTGGGCTGCAGATTGCCCGGATGACAAAAAAATCCGATAGCAGATAGCACCGGAAAAAAATAGTTCCACAAAAATTTCTTCAAGATGTAGAAATTCTCATTTTTTATGAAAACTATTTTCTGCTTCTTCACTGATCCTCTGCCATTCACTTTCTAACGTATTTCTCCCAGATTCTTGGCAACAGAACTATCATCAGAATTCTATCTGAAACTTTATTAAATCATCAGCTAAACTCGCATTTTGGCTTACCTAATTCTATTTCTCTTCTCCAATAAGAAATATCATCCGCTGGTGTTTGAAATGAATTAGCCATCACAGATTCTTAGTTTAGTTCTGTGTTCTGATCTTATGTAAATAATGTGAGCTATAGTGACTTACTTCTAATTTCACCTCATCTGGAAACCTTTATTAGAAATAACTAAACGTCTATTTTCAGAAAAATTCAATTTGATATAATTGAAAAACATATTTTATATTAGACTTCGAAACCGTATATGTATCAATTATCAATCTCAAAACAGGTTTTATTGGAAAGCGTTAAACAATAGTTACCAACACTGTTTTCATAAAATTTCGTCATTAATACAATTATTTTTCATTCGGCCGCGTGATACTACCACGTGAATCAAAATCTGGGGGAATTTCCATCTACATATTTATCTACGTAATTAATGATTTCGTTTGCATTTGATAAGAAGTTTGATAAGAATTTTTTATATTTCACAATATTCTATCTACTTCTTCATGTTCCACTCATATCGGAAGTGGTACTGCATTATTCTCTTTATTTAATCCAACAGGACTGGATGATAGTGTAATCCCAGTCAGCCAGATTACGTGAGATACTGATACCTGAATTCTTGACACTGTAGTCTGGAATGGAGATGTTGTTTAACCGACGGCCGTAGAATCTCCTAGAAGAGATTCCTCAGCTATAAGGTTCACCATCTGCCAGTACTGACAGTTAAATGAATACTTCAAATCTTCACAGCTCTTCGTTGAAGCTAAAAACAGCTATAAATCCCAAGCAGTAAAACCTAACAATGTTATACGTGAACCGTGAACTCACACATCGAGAGTTTTTGTTGCTTCGGCATACAAATTTCCTGTTCGGTTTTCAATTTAATTAATTTCATACTTCCAAATATTAATATGGAAACATGAACATAATAATTTTTGGATTCTATTAAAAAAAAATCAGAGTGTTCAATTCACACGCGGTAAAAGTGAAACTAGAAAGTCGCTAAATGTCGCTTTTTTTTCTTTTACATGTTTATTTTAAAGTGGTTTGAAGATTGGATATTGATTTTATAAAAATAAAAATGTTTATTTTTTTGGAATTGGTAGGATTCGAACCTCCGTTCGCTGGATATCTCTCTGGGCGCTAAGAGTCAGGCGCTTTACGCCGCTGCGCTGTCGGAGGCTCGCGCGAAGTCGTAAATTTACCGCATTATATTAGAACCGAGGACCGGTCAAATAATAAATTTTAGTGACACACTTCGGTTTCATTCTAATTTTCTAATAACAACGAGGTTAAAGAAGTTTCACTTCAATAATTAAAGATTGTTGAATTTATAATACATAAAAATCCGCCTTCCTAAATTTTGGTAGCTATTGCTTAAGTGATTTGTGTAGTTAAGATTCCACTAACACAAACCCATTTGAGTCTATAAATAATAGTGAATCATTACCAAATCACGTGAAATTTTCTGAATTGTCATTATTGTCATCACTTTATTTGCATTATGTGCGTCATAGTGTTGTGTTTCAAATGAAAATAAATATTTTGTTAAAATCTAGCTCGGTGTTGATATATCATGCTTGCCCTACTATCAAATTATACCTGATAACATTGCGGCATTTTCCTTTGGCAAAATGTTATCAGCGGATTGATTAATATCTAAACTGAGGAAGATTTCAAACGATCGCTGGATATATAGAAAAAGACAAATCTAGTTACCCTTTCCATGCGGACTCAAAGCACGGACTATTATATCAGAAGAAAGATAGGTGCTTTTAATTTTTCTTGCTCACGATCAGACAATCAACCGCCCAACGTTATGTAAGTGATGAATATTAAAGATTCATGCTCTCAACGATATTATTCCAAGAGGTATTCTCAAATACTTGGACATCTTTCGGGAAGAGGCGATAGATTGAAAGAATTATTGGGACAGATGAAAATCTTCACATCGCATTGTCGTCGAGCTACGACCAAACTGCTTGGAGTATCAATGAAAGTTATGCATTTGAAGTGCAGGTAGAATTAAAGACAGCATGTATATATTTTCGTACCAATAATGGTTTTGTGCCATAATATTTGGATGATTTGTTTAGCGCCGTTTTTGTAAAAAATCACCTCAATCTCCATGCATACCTTACACATCTCCATACGTACCTTACCAAAAGAGTGATCCATGATGAATGCATTCTTCAGTCATGGGAAATTAGGAAGAAAATTAGATAAATACAAACTAATAAACATGATGCGTACGTTTAAAAATAGTCACCGTGGATTATTTAATATATTACGGAAAACCCTTTCGGGTGTTTCAGTGAATGGTGAACACGCCGACGTCAAGATATTTGTACGACACTTGTAGTTCTGAAATTTGTAACTGATGCTTTTTCAATTATTCAATGAGAAAATAGTGTATTGAAATTCAGGAGAAATCGGGTAATCACATGTACTAGTATAAACACTAATTTTAATGTTTACTCTCTAGTCATCTTTTGTTACATAAATGAAACGAAAATTCGATGTACAATAAGTTTTTAAAATGCCGATGCCGGGCGACTTTTTAGGTTGCAGATTGTCGGAGACAGGACTCTTGTAAAATCTCGCCTGACGGAGGCTCAGCATCACGCTAATGCGTGGTCACACCCGCCTGACGTGTCACCCCCGTCTCCTCACACTTGGCAAATACATTATGTATGTATTACAGCTAACAAAATACGTATTGTTTTAGCACTTGTATGGTAGCGGTGAAAAGATAACGTTAAATGGGATTAACATCTTAAAAATGTCTTAAACGACGAACAGCTCTGGCCTGTATGGTGTGTGGGGGAACTGTATTTATAGCAGGGCTTTAAATGTAACGGGTAGGGACTTTTTCATTTAACTAATCCACCATTTCTCAAATATGTAGTAATTTTTTTAAGCTCTGGATAATATTTTTTGTACATTTAGGTAAAGGTATTTTAATCTGCGTTTTTATTCAACTTTATTTGGACACGTACCTAGTAATGTATAAATCATATCAAAAGTAAATGAACGAGTGATGAGAATACCTTAAGAACTATTTTAAATGTAATAAAGAAAGTTTTCTTTTGAATAAGACACACAAGGTCAAGGAACGGCGAGCAAGTTCAAAATACAGTTACAGCCTTACTAAAAAACCCAGGGAAAATTTTATTCAATTGACAAACTGCCGCGGATGTGAAAACATTACTAATTAAAAAAAATTTCATTGAAAGAAATACACATTGTTTACACGGCCTGAGAGGGTGGTTTATCTCTGTTTTAACGATTGATGTCCGAACGAAACTTGGAATTTTTCCAAAGTATTTTTAATGTTCTATATATTTATTATTTTTGAAGGTGTCGTAAAAACAAATACCATTTATGAAAACTAGATAAAATTAACTTTTAGATTTGTGTACTTGAAATAAACTTAAGGTTTTAAAAACTGCCATATTTTAAGATTCAAACGCGAAAAAAAATGTAAAAAAAATTCTTACCAAACATTTTTGATGAAAGTGTAGAGAAATTTATAAAAAAACAAAATTTAAAAATACAGTCCTTTTATATAATGAATTTGAAAGAAAACTGTCTTTTGACTTTTTTCTGTTTCATACAATAAAAAATTGTAAAAAAAATTTTAAGTTTGGTTTTAATTCCAAAAAATTAACAATAAAAAAACTGAAATTCTAATGCATTGCTTGCACATCTTAAGACGTTAATTTCTTTGATACGTTTACCAACATGTGTTTTAGATATTAAAGTTATATAAAAAAACATAACTTTGAATAAATTCTCAAAATATAAATACCACACAATGTAAATTTAATTTTTTAAATAACCTTTATAACAATTTCCTGACAGTTCGGCATTCAAGTACGATTATTTTGCTAATTTGATTAAAACTGCTGTAAAACCACTAAAAAAACACCGAATACATTAATTACTTGAATATAGAAGTGCATTGGTCATTATTATACAAATAATAATCACATATAAGTAAAATTAAAACACACATCCGCGGAGCCAAAGTTTTTCGCGGCTTTAATTTCGCGAACGACAAGTGCGCATGCATAACCTGTGTTATTGCAATAACATAAATAAACCCCATGTATACTAAAACACGTTTTATTACCAATAACCTTTCTTACATGATCACGCTGTTAAAATGCATTGAAGATCTGAAAACGTTGTATATGGTTTTAATTTACTAGGAAACAATGTTGTTTTAATTTTTCTCCGCAGGGGGCATTATTGGCGCGCCTGTGCATTCCCGCGACAGCCCGCGATGACAAAACAGCTCGGTGTGTTTATGGCGGGATATCGAAAATTTTGTTAGTACCTAAATGTTGCGATTTTACTTAATAATTTCTATTGTAGTGACGAATTTACTCTTCTGTTCACATAATTGATATATTTACCATGTAATTTGTGTGGTTTACATCAGTTTAATCAAGTTATTGTACAAACGCCGTACTTTCAAAGTTGAACTGTCAGAATATTGTTTTATAGTTTACTTAAAAGATAAAATTTGCATTTTAAGATCTTTATTTTAAGAGAATTTCTTAAAAGTGATATTTTTTTATAATATTAATATCTAATACATGTGTTCGTAAACGTATCAAAGAAATTAACGTCTTTAGAGATGTAAGAAATCTGTTTTAAATTTCGGTATTATTTCTAAGTTATTTTTTTGGCAATAAAAAAACTTAGAAATTTTTTATTATTTTTTTATTGTATGCACGACGAAAAAGTGAGGTGATAGTTTCCTTCCAAATTTATTACATAAAGGGACTGTGTTTTTTTAATTTTGTTTTTTTTTTAATTTCTCTACATTTTGGTCAAAAATGTTGTGGGAGGAAATTTTTTTCCGAGTTTGAATCTTAATGAAATTTGAATATTTTTGAAAACTAAAGTGTATTTCAAATAAACAAATCTAAAAGGTAATTTTATCTAGTTTTAATCAATGGTATTTGTTTTTACGACACCTTAAAAAATAAGAAATATATAGAACATACAAAATACTTTGGAAAAATTCCAAATTTTGTTCAGACATCATTATTAAAACAGAGATAAACTACCCTCTAAGACTGTGTAAACCACGTGTATTATTTTCCATGAACAATTTTTTAATTAGTAATATTTTCACATCCGCGGCCGTTTGTCAATTGAATAAAATTTTCACTGGGTTTTTTAGTAAGGCTGTTATTGTATATACTCAGCATAGTGTTTTAAATATGTTTTAATGAATGTTTAATCTATTCGTCTGAGACTCGTTCGCATAAAGCCTCCGAAAGCAGCTTTTTTAAAACTCTTTTTCAACTCGAGAAAATGTCATACGTCGTTTTCAAGGATGGAAAACACTGCCTCCATAGGACTAGGGAATTCCTGCGGGTCCCCCTCCCTGCCTGCCCCCCGCACCACCTGGGACCGCCCGCCCAGCGAGTTTCATTTGTCCCATAACTTCACACAACAAAGTCTCTCCACCCCCACCCCCTCGGCACCATGCTCCCCTGGGATCGCGCCCCCACCCGCCCAAAATACTATCGGAATAAGTACACACAAACGTCACAAACTCTGTACCGGATATTGTAATAGACTCAATTATTTAAAATTATATTAATGAAAATTCTTACTCTTGTTTTTTCTATATTTGGGTGCAATGATATGAAGAAAAAATCTTTATTAATTTCCTTATTATGGTGTGATTTTGTTTATTAGATCCTTACTAAAACTTTTAAACCTTTGTTTTTACATTTAAGAGTTAGTGTTAGTATTCTATTGTGGCTCATGTTTGAATAGATGTTATTTTTACGACTTTATGCCCGAGTTAAATCTTCCCCACAGGAAAAACTAAACCCTTCCACACACTTTTCCACAAATGATCATCTAGTCAATGCACGCTATGCAAGTGCACTATATAAGTATAATAAATATAAAATAATACAAGAACAACATGTCACCAAATGGGAAAATACGAGAGACCAAATGGGAAAATAATTCACCAACTTCAGATATTTTCATATCAGAGGGTTCGGCACGGTAGAACTCGTAGCTGGACCGATAAATCCTACTGATCCCTCAATCCCTCAATATAAAAAAATCTTTCGTAATCCTCCATGTTTTTAAAATAATTTTTACCTTTTTATATATAAATTCTTTAACAAATCAAATAAGCCTAAATTTTGCATGAGAGAGCTAGGTATAATGCCAGTAGCCGAAATAACAAATGGTAATATATTTATAGTCTGAGAATGCCAAATTCTTTTAATCTCATAATATAATCACTTTTATTTTATTTCTCTTAGAAATCTTAGCGGTTTTTGCAGTTTTCGAAATATAAACCGTTGTAATAAATTTGATCCGCTGAAAATTATTTTTGTTGAACTTAATTCGAACCATCCTATACCGAGGTCCTTAAGAAGAAATTTACACTCTACTGGAGGTTTTATAGCAGTCGCCAGAAATGTTCATGATAAGTATTTTCTGTTGAAATCGTAAATAATAATTCGCTTAAAAAATTCTATCCATTCTATTTTCTTAAAGTTCAGTATCCAGGCCTTTTGCGTGTCATCTTCTTTCATTATGATTTAAACCGACTATTTCATGATCTTCCAACTGTCAAAGTATTAAATTACCAGAAATAGGTAATAACATATTTTGAACCTTCTATATTAAGATGCCAATGCCCAAAAAAGTAAATTGCTCCAGCGAACTAAAAAAAGGTGAAAAAATGGTTAAGAGATCAAGACTTTTTTATATTTATATTATTTCTAAGCACTTATTTATCCTATCCTATTAATATTATAAGGGTGAAAGTTGTATGGATGTATGTTTGTTACTCTTTTACACAAAAACTACTGAACGGATTTTTAAAATTCTTTCACCAATAGACAGCTACATCATATGCGAGATCTATAGGCTTTATATATTGGTAAGCTCTGGTGTTATGGATAATCTCTGGTGTTATGAAATTATTTATCATACGTCTTCTGTTCCTAACAGAATCGATTTATTGCAAACGTCAGAAACCAATTGTCGCCTTGGAAACGAAGTTTTTTTTTAATTAGGCAATTCACCTTAAAAAGAGTGCTTTGTTGGCATCGTACTTAATAACTTTCTCTAAAAAATGAATCACAGAAGTGTATGTATGCGCGCATAAACCCGAACGACTGCACCAAATTGGATAATTCTTTTATTTGTTCGTTATTTTGTATAAAACTGCCGTTGAGTTCTGGCATTATGAAATTTGTATAAAAAATTATAATAGGTGGCACGCGAGCAGTTTGAAAACTGAATGTATCAGAACTGAATGTAAGGAATGCGCGAGGTGAGAGGGGGGAGTGCGGAGGGGGGGAGCGGGTGTTGGAAGGTTGTTGGTGGAGGGGGGAAGGGAGGAGGAGGAGGGTGGGGGGAGGGAGAGGGGTAGGGGGTTGATGGGGGGAGTGGAGTGGAGAGAGGGAAGGTGGAGGAGGTGGAGTGGGGTGGGAGAGGGGGGAGGGAAGGAAGGGGAAGGGGGAGGGGTGAAGGAAGGTGGGAGAGGTGGAGTGGGGAGGGGTATGGGGTAGGGGAGGGGTGGGTGGAGAAGGAGGGGTATGTGAAGAAGGATGGGTAGGGAGAGGGGTTAAGGGGGTTACTTGGGTGAGTAGAGTGGGGACAGGGAAGGTGGAGGGGGAAGGAGTGGAGGGAGGGGTGGGTGGAGGGGGAGGAGGGTTGATGGGGGGAGTGGAGTGGGGGGAGAGGTGGGTATAGGGGGGAAGGGAGGTTGATGGGGGGAGTGGAGTGGGGAGAGGGTAGGTGAAGGAGGCGGAGTGGGAATCCCCTAATACCATGCGAGCGAAGCCGTGGGAAAAAGCTAGATATATTTATTGTGAATAAATATGCCTGTGGGTATGTGTAAGTATGTTGTAAGCTTTTGAGTGTGAGTATGTTGCCTATGCTATTTCTCGTATTCTTCTATATCTATTTTCTATTTGGTGGTTTCTCGTTATACGCGTGTGCTTTAGAGTTATATTAATATTATTAAATTGACATACCTATGAGTATGTTGCCTGTATTATATTTAACTGTTTTTGTATTTTATGCCTATGTATTCATGTATTATTATGTTATTATGTTATTATTATTATTATTATTATGTTACTTGAAAAGATATTCTTCTGAATCTATTTTCTATTTTGTGGTTTCTCATTATACGAGTACTTTAGTGTGTTATAAACATTGTTAAATTAACCTGCTGTCAAGCTGCCTTGACAATTTTGCGGGTTCTTATAAAGAAGAATATAAAAAAAAAACAATCAAAATATTACAGAAATTAAATTTAAAATGGTAAAGTTATTTTGATTGATTCTTGGAATATGGTCGTGTTGTGCAACTTCCTTCTAATTTAGTTTTTGGACTAACTGCTACCAAAACCTAACTTAGCCTTTCTATGTAGATATTAATTGATAATTATGGTACCATAAAATTGAGTAAAAAATTGTAATGATATACGCAGCATACATAAATTCCTTTCATCAGTTCATCAAACTTTCATAATAATATTGCCTTTGAGATTTTCGGTATGAGTTCAATCCATCTGGAGTGAATATATAATGTTAAAAAATACCATTAATCGAACAGTCGTTGAAAGTACCTACAATGTGATTGGTACCATAGAGTATCGAACTTTTTTCCTTAATTTTAATTTTATCTGATATTATACCAACCCCAAAATTGTACGAACAAACGAAACGCTGCTGAAAACTCATCTTGTTTTTAATTACACCTAACCTCAAATTAAAATAAGTATTCAGTACTTACCTATCTTGTTAAGCGGGTACTTGGAGCACGTAGTGTGCCAAAATGGAGTTTAACAGTTGCAAACTACGCAGTTTGCCACAAAGTTATGCCTCCACAAAGCGTTAATATTTGTATCATGGCCCTGTTTATTCAAAATATACCTATCGTCATTTTGCTCGAGAGTTTGGTGGGTATTCGTATGAGCGATCGATGTGGGCGGGTCTCACCCCCTGCGCCTGGTCCTCCCTGGTCGCACCGAGCCCCCTCGAGCCCCCCCCACCAGTCCCCCCTGGGGCCTGCCGGCTCTCGGGGGGCCCGGCCCGCTATCCTCCGTCAGTATTTCCATGTTTATTTTCTCTTTCCACGGATCGCTGCTGCCGATACTTCAAAATAAAAGAGACTAATGGAGATACGGTTTGCGTCCTAGCTAAGCTGATCATCACGAAGGAGAGCAAATTCAATGGAATGTTAAATGATCGTGGAGCCATATAAAAGTAATTAACTAGATAATCTTTTGTTTAAGAACACATCTTCATATTTCAATAGGAAGAGCCAAACCGGATTTACTTAGGCGGGTCTACATTCACCTACTGAAAACATTCGTGAAATGAAGGTCGGCATTTTACTACAATAATAAGAATGATGATATTATTTGACCGGTCAGTGGTTGAGTGGGCATAGCGCTTGGGTCCCACCCGAGCGTCGCGTGTTTGATTCCTCGGCTGACTTAGTCCTCCATCACAACACAAGCAACATTTTCGGCTTTCTGTGGTGGTAGTAGGAGATTTTAAAACATTGTTGGGTTGAACCGGGAATGTTTGTCTTTCTTTTTAAGAAAAAAAAAATTACTTACTTTAATAATTTATAGAAGTTAGCGACTACGATTCCTGACTGTTGGATTTAACTTTGTTATCAGTTCCAATAGTAGGTATGTTCTAAGTTTTACTCTAAACATACCGTCTCTTGCATTGAGTGACAGCTCAGCCAATACAGGAATGTTGAAAATTATTTAGTAATTTTTCATTAAATCTTAAGTCCCGGCTTCCCGCATATCTACCGATTTGTTACATATTTCCACAATCGTTTTAAAGCTCTTGAAAATATGTTATTCTTGAAGATAATATCTATACATTCCTCACGCCGAAACGGCAACTATATGAAATCCCTCGATAGAAAAAAACCGCGAAGTATGCTCCGAAAATTATTATGAACACCTTTTTCTCAGTTATTTTACAAGTTATAGGTATGTACGAAAAAATTCACACTGTTTCTAATGCTATTTTAGACATTCCCCACGAGATTTTGGCTCTATTTTAAATGAGTCGTGTTTTATTAAACATTTTCACAATTTTCGCTTAAATATTATCGCTTTTAATTTTAGCGCTCTCCCTCTAACATTCGTATTTGCGTATGTCTCCTTATTCTTATTTTTGAGTGGGTACTTTAAGTTGGCATTCACCCAGCTTTGATCGCTGTAAGCGACTTCCAATTTCACTTTTGCAATAAATTGTATTGCATTTCCACATTTAACCAAATAGTATTGATTACTCTCCGCCCGTGACAAAACGCCCCCATCACGCTGACGGCCACCGCGATATAATCACCCGATGCGGTCCTGCGTGCGTCCACCCCCCGCGCGGGGCGCCCGGTGCACAGCCGGCCCTGACGTCATCACTCCGCGGTCGGCCCTGTCGTTGATGTATTATTATCAGTTGGCAAGATAACCGACAGGTGACCGCCGCACAGTGATTCCGAGGCTGAAAAAAATATGTTTTCTCGAAATACACTAATTTCTTGAATGTTTAATTTTTATTAGAAAAACTCTCTTTTTATATTTTTTTAAGGTTATTCCCATCAATGCAATATATTATTGAAGAAGGAGATAATAATAATATCTAAACGTAAGTATGAAACAGAACAAGACACAGAAACATAGAAAAAGATAATGGTCGCAACTGGGACTCGAACCCAAACCTCTCGTCTAACCGGGAACCTAAACGTCACCTTCAGTCAAACCGTCATATTTGTCAATCTCATGTTAATTTTAGAACTAACAATATTATCTTCAACTAATTATTTATCATCTTTTTCTATTTTTCTATGTCTGGTTCTCTTTCATATTTTCGTTTAGATTATTATTGTTATCTTCTTCTTCAATGCTAATTTCTTTTAGTTAATAATTCCTCACAAGTAACTGATCCCCAATGTTACCGTTCACAATTTAAAAACAGACTTTTTAATTTTAATTTCTATGCGAAATATCTTTTGATGCGCCTAGGGATCGACTCTAGCGTGTCAAGACGGGACGACGCTCTTGCACGGAGCGACGCTTCATTCGACCAGCCTCGTGACTAGTCGACTCTTTCCGCCCGGCCGCAACCACCAAAACTCTGCGCGGTATTCTCACTAAAATTGGCATTGGATTTATTGTAAGTGTCGTGAACATTTTTATTTTAAAACAATTTTTTTACGTCCACTTATAAATTAAATAATATTAAAAAAGTTTTACTATCAAAACTATAAAGACTTGTTTACGTTCATAATCACTACCTTGTTTCAAAAATCAAATCAATTCTTTTTCACATCTGCAGGCAACTCGTGACGGCTATATTTTTTTATTTGACCTAGATACTGAAAAATTCAATGTCAATTCTAAATTTTTTTCAACGCTTTGTTAAAAAGTTTTAAAAAAATGTCCTTTTTGTCGTTCTACAAGGGTGGTTGGAGAGGCAAAAATAAACCCATAACTTTTGATACGGAAGGAATTTTAGCCAAAATTATATTTGGATTACTTTATAACAAACTAGCTGGTCCCGGCATGCGTTGCTATGCCATTTAATAAAGAAATTGTTTCTCCCTGAGTGTCCTTTCCAATTCGTCCCGTTCCCCTTCCGCCTCCCCTTCTTCTCCTGCGTCCTCTTCCCCTCTCGCGTTCCCATTCCGTCAGCTCCTCCTTCCCTCTCCCCACTTTACTCCCCCCCCCTTCCCCCGTCCCGCTAACCAATATTTCGAGTTCCCTTCCCCCCTCGCGCGTCCCCTTCCCCTCCCGCATTCCCCTTCCACCTTCCGCGCCTTCCTTCTTCCCTTTCCCGCTCCCTCGTCCCGCCAACCCTCCTCCCGCATTCCACATATTCAATCCCAGTACATTAGTTTTTAAACAGTCCGCGTGCCACCTTTTACAATTTTTATTCAAATTTCCATTTTTTATGTATATTAAATTTGGTACCTAACATAGGTACCTATTTAAAACATCTAAAATTCTTGATTCGATTCAAACTGTTAGGGGAGTACCTACTTTAAATAAATTTATCAACTTACAGTCAAAAATAGAATCCTGATTTAATTCCATCATTGTTTTGCAAAATGTCATTCTCAAACACGCAAACTGTCAAACGTGTTAGGTTTTCTGAAATTATCCAATTTTTTATGCAATTTTCTTAATTTTTCTCTCCGTAAGAACCATCCTCGTACTTCAAGGAATATTCTAAAAAAAGAATTAGCGAAATCGGTTCAGCCGCTCTCGAAATTTGCGCTTACCAACAAATTTAGCGATTCATTTTTATATTATAGATATATTTGTAAGGTTTTTATAATACCTACCATTTAATTTATTAGAATTTTTTTAAATATATAATTTTCTGATCTTACGAGTAGTTAATGCAAAATTTTTAAATAATAAAATTTTAAATAATCTACGCTTCATTTTTTTCGTTGAAATTATTATGTATCAAAAGTTGTGGAAGGAGGAAGAACCACTGTGCGCCAGGCATTGGCTACGGGAGGTAGTCGCGGCGGACAGGCCCGGACTAATGACCGAATCAAACGGCTTACGGAGATAAATGATCTACGTGAAGTACTTACCTACTACATAGAAAGTACCTACTCTTGCAATTTGTACCCATGTTTTTTGTACTTTCAACTTGAATATACAAATGAATGTCAGCTGATCTCTTCCAGTGACGAAAATAGCACGAAACAAGAACTAATTCTTTGGAATGAATTTATAAAAATTCTATAGCAAATTTATTTATTGGTGCAACAAAATGCGTATTTAATAAATAAAAAAAAAACAAATTTTGATGTGTTTCTTTCAATGTTCCCTTATTAAGTCTCGGACTTGGGTATAAATTCCTACAGGGGTATAAATAAAACTCTTTAAAAATCTTTGTATGTGTATTTCTTTTGTTCAAATGTTTGACAAATGCTTAATAGACGTCGTCATTTATCAAGTTTACGAACGTTCGAAGGGTAAATTTCTTCTTTTGTAATGATCCTGAGGCAAATGTTTTTTTTATAAACATTTGCCTCAGGATCATGTACTTAACAAATACTACAATTATAATCACTAAACTATGGTGACCCTAAAAGTCTACGTGTTTACATTAATGTACTACATAGCGCCATCAGTTTAGTAGGTACCCATAATCTGAACCTGTAAGAAATACAACAATATTAATCTTTCAATATCTGTATAATTTTGTGTTATTTTGAATGTGTATAATTGTTAACCTTAACACAGGTTTGGCCTAGTGAGGTGACGAATTTTATTGTAAACATTTTTACCTGCAGTTTAAAGAAACAATAAATAAATAATATCCCATGATTTTTCGCGGGTCTGCGCTTACAGTAATAATAATACTTTGAAAATTTCAATTATCTGACCCCACTTATGAAAAGTCGTTACCTATAAATTATTAAAGAAGAAAAAACACTGTTTTTTGGCGTAGTTTCACACCTATAATTTGACATGAAGAATTTTATTCAATGATTATTATTGTACATCCTTTACTACCGGTATCAGGCTACCATTAAATTACAATATATATTTTTAATTAAATCACAACACAATAATTCTGCACTCTGAAGATCATCAAATTATAATAATTGATTATTATTATAGCAATAATAACCCTCTCGGTAATCAAAGGAAGAGGAAATATTAGGGGGTAAATTAACCAAAGGGGGGGTACCTACTCGCGCGTTTGAATCTTTTCCACGTCTGGGAGTAGGTACTAACGTGCCAGTCTCTCTCCTCTCTACCGCCAGCGGTGGTAGGTACTAAGGCTAGGTACTCCTCTGTACCTTCCCGGGGAAACGTCGCCAGTAATTTTGAGAAGGGTTGTAGGGTTGGAGTAATCATTTGAAAAGGGTTCGCGGGAATATTTAATAGTTATCCGCCTGAGTTAACTCATTAAACAATAACGAGACTAAACAAGTACAAAAAAGCTACGGAATTAGTGATGAGCATAATCGAAAGGTACCTGCCTCTCGGAGGCATTTGAATATTCGAATGAATTTTCGTGAAACGTGTAAATCGTCATACGTTTGTTTTACAGACACCACTATTTGACTGCCTTGGGGTATTTCGCCATCCTCTCGATAAGCTGTCAAAATAACTATCCATTGTAATAAATAAATACTTGCAATAGGTAGAAAACGCGGCTAAACTTATCCGACATAGACCCTGTAAATCAGTTGATTTTAAGCTCGGCTTGGTTGGAATATCGAGCTTAGCGCGGCTTGGAACATAACTGAAATTTACGTAAATTGCCTAGTTTTAGAAGTTATTATATTCTTCGAGCGATAAGGAATGTCAATTTTATTAATTGATAAATCAATCTGAAATAGTCTGATAAGGGATTTTAAAACTTTCAACGTCAGGGCAGTTTGTCTTCAGCGGTTAATTTCGTGAATAGCGCACGACACCGGCAAACAAATACTATTTTAAAGTAGTACTCGCGTTCGGGGAACTATCAAAAATCAAGTCTTAAAAAATCTTTACAAATGAAGATATTTTAGGTTAATAAAATAACCTGCCGTCGTTAACATTTCCAAAGATCGTCGTCTCCCGATGACAGTAGAAATAATAGATATAGCAGTCGCGTAGACAGTAGATTGAGTTTTCAAAGAAAAAAAAACGTTTCTATATTAAAATCATAGAAAATCCGCGAATATTGGTGATATCTAGACTTTCAACCTATACTCGGATTATATTCCAAGCCGCGCCAAGCTCGACATTCCAAGCAAGCCGAGCTTTATATCAACTGATACACCATACCTAGGGATGCAAGGTTTTTAAAAATATCGATATATCGAAGTAAGTCGATATTCATATATCGATATATCGGTCGAGTAGGCCGATATTTCTTATTTTTTAAATCCTTATAGAAATCCAATGTAGTTGTAGTTATATCAAACGTTTATCGATTATTTATATATTTTTTTATTCTTACCTATTTGAATAATCACAAAACTTGGATAGGTATATAAAATGTGTTTTTTTTTATAAATTTATTTAAAAAAATTAATGCTAGTATTTTGTATCAGCTATCGAACTTAAAAATAGTAACCTTGACACTCTAGTTCCTTGTAGCCGGTTTCTGCTTTGATTTATAGTGGCTCCTGCCTCTGAAAAAAGACGTTCAGAAGGAACACCTGTTGCCACAACTGGTAGATGACTTATTGCCACTTTAAAAAGACTGGGATATACACCTTGCATCTATTGCCATGTTTTAACTATGTAGATGCAAAATATCACGAAAACCGCCTGATTTTAGGCGACCGCAACACTCCACTCGTAATGATGCGGCATGATCTATTCACCGTTACATGGAAACAAAGCAATGCATAACAGAAAGATACGACATAACAGAAAGATATGACGTGTTTTTCGATATTTCGATACAACATTTTGTGTTTTTCGATGTTGATATATCGATATTTTTAGGGGTCAATATATCGATATTTATCGGTTTTCCGATACATCGTGTCTAAAGTCATGGTGTTTGAAAGGGAGAGTACGAAAACAGTATGCAACATAGTTGTGAATGATGAATATTTGGAGCAGGTGGATGAGTTTGTGTATCTGGGTAGTATGTTTACGAGAGATGGGAAGGCTGAAAGAGATATTGAAAGAAGGGTGAATGCCGGTAACTCCATTAATGGTGGACTGAATGCCGTTGGCGCTAATAAAAAACTGTCAAAAAAAGCGAAGCTAGCAGTCCACAATGGAGTCCTGGTACCTACCCTGATGTATGGCAGTGAGGCATGGAACTGGCAGAGGAAGGATGAAAGTAAACTGAATGCTGTTGAAATGAGATCCCTGAGACGTATGTCTGGTAAAACAATGTATGATCGTGTGAGAAATGTGGATATCCGCAAAGAATGTAAGGCTGATGTAAGCATAATGAGTAAGATTAAGAAAGGGACCCTCAGATGGTTTGGGCATGTAGAGCGAATGAACGAAGGAAGTAGTGTAAGAAGAATATACGACGCGAATGTGAATGGTAGAAGAAGTCGGGGACGCCCGAGGAAGACATGGCACGATCAAGTGAATCAGATACTTGAGTCAGGTCATATCAAAAGTCAGAATAATAGAAGAGAATGTATGAGACGATGTATGAATGTGAGTGAGGCAAAGAGTGTTTGCCAAGACCGAGTTGTTTGGCGATCCGTCCTCTCTGCCTACCCCTGCGGGGAAACGGCGTGATGGTTAGTTAGTTAGTTAGTTACATCGTTGCATTCCTAACCGTACCATATAGCCATTGTTCATAGGTTCATGCACCGAATAGTAAGCAAAAACATGAATCCGATGAATAGTGCTTTTATCGGGTGTAATAGTGAAATACCCTTATTATCAATGAAGGAATCATATATTTTTAGTTGTTATTTATTTATAACACATTATTATTTATATTATTATAATTTGTCTATTTATTCAAACATTAACACAAACTTCGGTTTTTTTTGATAAAATTTGATCGATTATTTTAAATGGATTAAAAAAATCGCTGCACGAAAACTTGCACACCAAAGATGCACACGAATGATATGAAAGGTGATTAGTCAATAAAGATTTTTGAGAAAATACAAAAAAAAAAGTTATAGTGTGAATAGAATAAGAAAATGCTTTTAAAATCCCAATTTTTGTACAAAGTGATAGAAATTGAAATTGTTGGAGACGATGCTTAAAATAATTGTGTTTTTTTCAAAGTTTTTTAGTGGTTATATTTTATCGAGTAAAATTTAATCCTATTGCCAAAGTACATCCAAAATTTCGTCTGCTATTTGTGAATAAATAAGTAACGAACACAACACCGAGACAACCTTTTCCACGTTGCTTTAAATGCCTATACCGAAATGCCAAATCGAAAAATACCATACTCGTCTTTCCATTGAAACTTCACCAGCCAAATTGGTAATTAACGGGAAAGAGAAGCACGCCCATGGTCGGCCCGCTCTGACGTCACACGCTGGCATTTTTAGAGCGCGCCCCGCCGGGTCCCGTTCCCTGGGGGGCCACTCGCCGGGCCCCCGCTCCCCGCCCCCTCAAGGGGCCCACCGCCCCTCCCTGAGCACAACGCCCCCCTCCTGGCCACCTGGGCCCCGAGGACTCGCGTAAAGGTTTAAGTGTCTCCTCTTCTGAATTTCAAACGGAGGAGCGGTCAAAAGTTCACGGATAAGCGCGATGAAATGAAGTGTTCAATATATCACACTGCAGATAAACTCTAGGGGAACATACTCTCAGTATCGTCCTGGTGAAAGGCCAACATTCAGCACCTAAACGTTGCTTGAAATGGTTTTAGCTAATTTTGTTGACCAAATATGCATATTCAGGTACTTCCAAACCATCATATTTACTTTCCCCTCTCCATCTTCCTTTGGCCGAGCAACAATTATCGTATTGGAGTTCCTGAGTTCCATTGACTCTAGGTAGAACTTTCAAGGTAAGCACCTATCACAGTATAAACAACTGTATTTTTCCTAATAAATATAATTCACAGACTTTACACTTCCTGTAAACAAACTAAAGCTTTGTGCTAGGGCTTAGCTATAGAATTCACCTGGGGGGTTCGACCCTAAGAGGAGGGAGGGAGTAGTTCAATCCTGGAGGGAAGTAAAGGAAAAGTGGGGGGGGGGGAGATTGAAATTTATTAGAAAGTTCTTTAGGACCTCTAATTATCATAACCTATTATTTACATCTCATTGATAAAATAGAATCCTGGAAAAATCAGCAAATAACATGGATGTTATCTACGAGTTCCATCCTCTTTTTCCTACGCAATACTGAAGATGATGGGGGGGGGGGGAGTGAACCCCCTAAAACCCCCCTTAACATGCCCTTATTTTATTGTATGCAAGTTTTAACGTACATTCCTCAAAAAATGTGTCGCAACGGTTGAAGGGTGCCTTACCTACACAAATAAAATTCTTTATCTAAACAAAATTATTCTCTATGCTTGCAACTAGCCTGGCTATTTTCCTTCGTTTCAATATATTTGCACACAATTTAAGTTCGATAATCCCGCACAGGGTTAATTCCTTTATTCAGGTAGAAAATACGTGGATTTGAACGGGGAAGTATAAAAATACAATACTTATACGTAAATACGAATTTTTGCGATAAATTTTTAAAATCGTTTTAAGTTTTAACAAAAGTAGATACTCAAAGTTAAACTAATTTTTCTGCAGTATCATGTCCGATGATACCCAGAAAAAGAAGGGATTTTCGATATCTTCCAGGTTGGTAACTATAAAAAACTTTTTATTTTGTTTTCCAAGTTTTGTGGAAAACTGTGATTAGACAATTTGGGAGGCGGGAATGGGTACCGCCGCCCCGGGAACCTTTATTGGATAACCAACACCTCTGTCATAAGTCACCCCAAGTGGTTCGCTACGTTTGGTGATTTAGCAGGGGTGCCTGGGTTCATGGGGTGAGGTTTGTCTAGATCTTGGAGTCGGATGACCAGGACATACTGAACCCCAGATTCCTACCCACCCCTTAAACCCTTTTCCTTCCCAGAACTCTCCTCTCCTCCCTTTCCTTTTAAAAACCCTCCACACAGCATCCTCAAAGATGACATAGGCCCTGAGGGAAATTATTTTCCTCAGGGCCTCCTGTGTGGAGTTCATGTAAAAAAAAAAAAGACTCTTCTAGACAGTTGTTGGATTTTAGTAAAAAAAAAACATTTAAAAAAAATATTGCACTCCACAGGTATCTACCTATTTGCATTGTACCTAGAAAAGGAAGGCTACCTAGAAAAAACGGTTTCAATAAAGACAATTATTATATACACACAATCGCAATTAATCCATTTTTATTAGTTTTTAATGCAAACGACGATCAAAAAAGATCTAAATCCTCAACCACGGTTTTTCTTCAGAATTTTCTAAAGGCATTTGCCTGCATATTTATTAACCTGTAAGAAGTAGGATTGCGTTACCTAATAACAAATAACTGGATTACATAGAGGCTGTATTACCAATAACTAAATTGTCTTATTAAATTCCTGAAAAAATTACCATAATAGTTAGAAATCATAAAACATTGAACTAATGGTAGAATATTTTATTAAATCACGTAATAGAGTAGAAAATATTTCAAATTTATAACAATAGTGCTGAAAACATTAAAAATACACGATGGAGTGGAAAGCATTAAAAATGGTAAATTTTAAGATAATAAATTTCGAATGAAAAACCGTTCTCTTGATTACGTAAAAGAGTGGAAAACTTAAAAATTTTAACGTGACAGATTGGAAAACATGCGAAAGAAATTGAAAACTCACGCTTGAGAGACCTGGGTTTCGCCTGTTTGCGGCGGGACATGCCGCACGCCCTCCCGACCCACGTGGGTGACAGGCTGTCCACCCAATCCCACTTTTATACCAGTAATCAATCACAACACCACCCACAATATCACAACTAATCAACAACTACTAAACACCGTATCCATTTCGTAATCGCTTCAAAACAACCCAAACATTTTGACACCAAAACAACAATAGTCCATCATAGTAACAACAAAAAAAACCTCCACAACAAAATGTTTAAAAGTTTAAGCGTAGAACAAATAAATTTCGGAGAGCAACAATTTTTTCAGCGAGTTTTTCGCTCTTTTAAAATAAGAACTGTTTGTATTTTGATTTGAAACTAGAGTTCGTGAATTTATTTGCAGATTTTCGCGATGCCCCAACGCTAGGGGATGCCGTCCGCCTAGCGGCAGTCGGCGCACTGAGCGTTGGGGGAGGAAGTCCCAACAAGTGGGAAGAAAACTCGCGCGTGCGTTCCATTCATTCCGCGTTTGAATTTCAAATGTTTCGAAAAACTTTTGAAAATTCACTGTTGGTCAAGGTTCGTAGAAAAGGCTTTTAACAAGGTTAGCAATAGTGAAGTTGTGTTTGGGTTAGCTCATCGAGGGGATAGAGCGGTGGTTGGCTAAAAAAATTTTAAGTAGCTCGCAGTGTCGCCATGTTCCACTGGGATTTTTTAATTAACTTTGCTACATCACGCATTCGAAATTTCGAAAAAGGCCCTATGAGCTAACGTTGTTAAAAGCATTTTCTACGAACCTTGACTATTGGTTTTCTTTTCGCTTTCGTGTTTATGGTCATATTGAAGGGTAGATACCTATCTGTAGGTATTTTTTTTAACTATGGCGCCATACCAACCAGCAAGTACTTTCGCTAGAAAACACGAATTCTCAATACGTAATGTATCTGCATAAAAAAATTAATAGCGTTAGAAGTTATACAAAAGTTTGATCAACGACGATTTGAAAAAAACCTTACACTTAAGGTAGATATTCATTTCGACTCCAGACCCCACTCAAGTTTTTTGCGTGCTTTTAGTATGAAGTTGATCATCTTCGCAAGAAAGGATTTCAAAATTTTAAAACGTTTTATCAATTTTGCCAGAAGTAAGGAAAAATTGAATTTAGATACTACGTGCAAACGTAACACGCCTACAACACAGTAATAATAATAACAAATGTAATAAACCGCGAAAGAAATCAATTGCTCTCAATGTACCAAGAAAGCGACACACACAATGTCGTGTAAGTATCTATGTATACATACATTGATAAGGGGCCATGAGTTTCATAGAAATTCCTCCTTTAGCAATATCTATTTTTTATTTTCAAATGGGACTATTATTTAAATAGTATTAAATTTATTTTTTATTCTCTACGGAGGTCCCTTGTAAGATGATATATTATATTGTAGGAGAAATATTTAAGGCTCCGCAACCGGTCTCGAAAAGAAGAAGATGGAGAGATACGAAATAACGAATGTTAGAGGAGAGCGCTAACATTTACAGCGACAAAATCGATGAGAAAATTGCGAAAATGTTTAATAAAACACGACTCGCTTAAAATAGAGCAAAAATCGGGCATTGTCTTAAACAGCATTTAAAGAAACACCTTTTCAGTGAATTTTTCATACATATAACTTGTAAAATAACTGAAACAAACGTGTTTATAATAATTTTTGGAGCATACTTTGCGATTTTTTTCTATCGGGGGAATTTTATATAATTTGCGTTTCGGCGCGGGCAATGTCTAGATATTATCTTCAAGAATAACATATTTTTTAAGATCTTTAAAACTTAACGTGTTTAAGGGAGACATGTAAGAAATCGGTAGAAATTCGGGTTGCGGGCCCTTAAAAATCCGGACATTACATTCAGACAATTTTTTTTAAAGTAAAATCAGTAAGCTACTGTGTGTCGCGCTGTGATTGTTTTAAATGGCGACTCCAAAATGGCTCAAAGGAAAAATAATGTTCTTTTTAAAAAGCCTTACGTTCCAAGCAGAGGCGTGGCTACCGCCGTATCAGCCGTATCAATGATACGGGGCCCCCGGGCTGCAGAGGCCTTCTGTTTCTTTTGTGAGAAATCTTTATCGTTCATTTGGGCCCCCCAACTAATTTTGATACAGGGCCCCTCCAAGGCAAGCTACTCCACTGGTTCCAAGTTTATATTTTTACATTGGCATCAAACGGCGTTCTGAATTGTGCTAATTCCTGAAAGGGGATCAGTCTACATCATATTCTAAGAAAATGTAATATCCCAAACACTTTTAACACTACTTCACAAGATAATAGGCCACTTGCATCACATTTTTTTTTTAATTTTCCGGTTGAGGCAAATATTCTATGACATTTTTTTTTTTAATCGTATTTTTGAAACCCTGGCGATTTTTTGAAAATTTCAATCCGAAAAATCAGACCATTTTTTTATAAACCGGAAAGGCGAATCATAATTTTTATGGGTGCGAAAAAACGATATTTACAGCCGAAAAATCATTTTAAAAAAAGAACGTTTTCCACACGAATGGCACAGGACAATAACGAGGCATACCAAAAATATTATATCTAATAAATATTTTTTCCTTGATCCATCTTCTTGATCATAAATCATTATAATATTCAACGTCTATATTACTAAATCCAATGTAATATACTTGTACTTGTAAATTATAAAAATAATAAGAATATTATAAAATTTGATTTTGTTAAAATCAACACCATTACCATACACCTCTAAAACACGTACAGACAGCATAAAATATACGGGGTTCTCTTCATAAGATCTGTCAAAAAGTCAAACCAAATGATAAGTTCGCAGAGAACAAACAATAAATCTAGTGAACGTTAAACGCCAAATTCAAAAATTTGCCTGAAATCAAAGTGTTGCCGTATAAAAAAATATATTAGTGTGGAATTTTACAAAATTAATAGGAACATTTACGGTGACGGGACATTTGAATGTAGTGACGTCACGAGCCCAAATAATGGATTTATTTATTAAAAAAACTGTATATTTCTAAAAATGTTTACTAACTTTTTCGTAATCTCATTAAAAAGTGACTAAAAACATCTATCCACACGATTTTTTCCAAGTCGTTATGAAATCCAGAAATTATTAATAATAAAAAAGGATATATTTTATGAAATCCAGAAATTATTAATATTAAAAAAGGATATATTTTTTGATTCGTGTTACTCGGTGTTTGGTTAGAGTATTTTTTTATAAATTTTGTTGATAGTATGTGCCAATATTTATTTATTTATTTGTAAGAAACAAACAGCTTTTACATAAATACAGTGATAATCTTTACATAGTACAAAATAAAGTCGCTCACGCTGTATGTGCGCTTAGATCTTTTAAACTACGCAACGGATTTTCATGCGGTTTTCACCAATAGATAGAGTGATTCATGAGGAAGGTTTTTAGGCATATAATTTGTAAAGGTTTTGTGTAAATTGGTTGAAATACATAATATATCTGGCCAAGCGGCAGCGGGCAGCGGATAGCGATCAGTGGGCTGACAAACGGGCGGTGTGGATTTGATTTAACAGGATGGCATTGGATATAAAGGTTTCGTTAGACACAACAACGTGTGGCCGGGTCTGCTAGTATACAATATAAAGTGAACTGAAGTCAAGCCACAGAAGTTTCTTATGCTAAAGTTAATTGGCAAAGAAGTTTTATTATCTTAAAATTAATTTAGGGTTATAGGAAGGGTAGAGGAAGAGGAATATAGGAAAAGGATAGGAGATGCTCCTGATACATTCTGTACTCTCATATTAATGATCGATCGTATGCGTTACTTCATATCGGTATTTCTTTAAGTTATTACTAAAAATGTCAATTCTGTGAAATTTTGTATTATATTGTGCACATACACGAGGAATTGGGGAATTTTTTTCTAATATTTGTTCTACACGAGGGCAAATAAAATAAATCGGTTTGTCGGGTTGATTTTGACGGAATATGAAAATTTATTAAATTGGTGAGCTCTGGTGAATCCAGGCCATTATTTAGAATTTTAAATAATAGGATTTGATCGAAAATTAGACGTCGTGTTTGGAGGGAGTTGAAATTCTGAAATTTAATGGATTCGGAATAATTTGAGAAGTGTAAGTTAAGTTTATAATTTATGTCTTTAAAAAAAAATTTAAATTCTTTCTATTCTTTTAATATGTGCTTGGTAAAAAGGAGTCCAGATCAGTGTACAGTGCTCCAAGTGCGGGCGAATACATGAAGTGTAAAGGGAATATATAGTGTTTATGTTTCGGAAGGGTTTTGCTATACGAATTATAAATCCCAGCATTTTATTGGCTTTGTTAATGACTTCATCAGTGTGTTGGAAAAAATTTAATTTAACATCCAGTGTTGCCCCAAGGTCCCTCGGTCCCTGATATATTCTACTTCATTGAATGTGTGCCGTTCAATGTATATACAAAGGAAATTGTATTTTTATTGCGTGTAAACGTTAATTTATTGCATTTTGAGATGTTAATAATAAGTTTGTTTGAGTCACAATAGACAAAAAGATGATTGAGGTCCTCTTGAAGTTTAATGCGGTCATTGATTGATTTAATAACTAGGTTTTATTTTTTTATCTGCATACGCTAAGTAATTAGCATGTAAAAAACATTTGTGAATATCATAAATATATACATTAAATAATAATGGCCCTAAATAAGAATCTTAGGTACGCCGGAGTGAAGAAGCTGGACTCGGTTCCCTCAACTGAAACACATTGAAGTCTACTCCGAAGGTATGAAGTGAGCCACCGAAGTAAGTCACCATGGATGCCTAATTGATTTAATTTTTTAATTAGAATGAAATGGTTTATTTTATCGAAGGCCTTAGAGTAATCGGTGTAGATTACATCTATTTGGTTTCTCTTGTCGATATTCCTCGTTAAATATTCCGTGAAATTTACCAGATTTGTTAGTACCGATCTTTTTTGTAAAAATCCGTGTTGTTATTACTAAAAATATTGTATATTGCGAGTAATTGTCGGATAAATTTGATCATAGATAATTTTCTCAAAGAGTTTACTAAATACTGTGAGAATTGAGATTGGGCGGTAATTTACAATGTTGCTTTTTGAACCTGTTTTATGAGTGGGTATTATAATAGCTTTTGTATAGATTTGATTTAATAGATTTTGTAGAAAATTTTCCTGATTTTAGTGACAACATAAATATGTTAGCTAAAGGGTATGAAAGATTTTTGGCACATTTTGAGACAAAGTATGGTGAGATACAATCACTGCCAGCGCCCTTACTAATATCTAAATTCTTCTATACGTTCATATTAAATTGTCTATTTATACGTTCCCAATCGGGTCATGGTTATTCTCGTGGGTAGAACTATCTGTGAAACTGAGATCATTCGTGTCCATATACATACCGTCAATGAACGTTAATATTTTTTTACTTTAATAGGCTTTTACCTACCATTGTACATATTATGTATTATTTAACATGAGAAATATTAGGTTAGAACACGAGAAAAGAAAATAACAAATATAAAATTGCATTACATCGAACGAGTAGGTTCTCAACGTGGGTGTCAACGCCCCCTTGTGGGCGGTAAAAGAAGCGGTAAAAGAAGCAAACAAAATTAGGGAGATTAGAGATTAAAATAGCATTGAGATGGCACAGTGAGGGCGTGGGCAGGTAAAAAATAGGCCTTAAAAAAACGAAAAAAACACGCTAATCACATACTAATAATCTTAAGCGTATTATTATTATTATTAAGAATTGGCACTATATCATGAATACAAGAAGGAAGGAGGTAGCAATCCGGTACTGAAAACACAAAAGAAATGCCTTTTTAACCTTCTAAACAAAAAGTCAATATAATATATTTTTAACCGAATTATTATCAAAATAAGGTTGAGAACCAATGCATTAGATATTAGATGAAAAAAAAAACAAGAAATAAAATTTTAAGAAACATTTTTTAATTTAATAAAAGGTACATGCTGCAGTCGAAACGTGAATTTTGGTTTTTTTTTCTGAATAGAATGTAACTACTAGTAGATTCATGTATGATTATTTTTTTTAATTCTTCTTCTTTGTGTGCCCTATCAGGTCCCCCCGACGTTGGCGATCACTCTGGAAAATGTCTTTCTGTCTTGCGCTGCCCGTAATAGTTCCTCCACACTTCTAATGCCGGTCCACTCTCAGACATTTGTCTCCCATTCACTCAGACATTTGTCTTCTACCAGGCCCTCGGCGACCCTCTATCTTGCCTTTCAATATTAAATGGAGCAAGTGATACTTTTCCCCTCGAAGTATATGATCCAGATATGAAATTTTCCTGATTTTTATTAATGTAAGCAGTTCTCTATCTGCTCTATCTCTTTTTGAATAATATATTTTAATTATAATTTATATATGTATAATATCATAAACCAGTACAAAACACGCACCCAAATAAAATATTCCACATTCAAAAACCAACTACACACAACAATCGTTTTCATAAGAACATGCACAAAGTGCACGCACAAAGTACACTTATCAAACACTGATATTTTTCATTTTTCCGCGAGAAAAAATAAATTACAACGTTAATTGCGAACCCCCTGCCCCAGCTGTGTGTACTCGTTTTTAATTGAGTTATTTTTCTCATTTTCTATGTTTTTATTTTTCTTTCTTTATCTTCGACCCTTTTTTATTTTGTTTTATGGTGTACCTATGAATTATTTTTATATACTTATCCATTTTTCTATAGTTCCACTCTCATTATTATGTTTTTACTTTATAATGTATTTATCTTTTCGGCGGAGACCTCACATAACTATGTTTTTTTGTGCAAATGTATAATATGTAAAAATCAAAATATGCATACTTGGGTATATGTATTTATATGAGTATATGAGATGTCCATGTATTGCTATATTAAGCACTAGCTGGTACCCGGCATGCGTTGCTATGTCATTTAATATAGAAATTGTTTCTCCCTGCGCGTCCTTTTCCATTCGTCCCGTTTACCTTCCTCCCCCCTTTCTCTCCCGCGTACCCTTCCCCTATCGCGTTCCCACTCCTCCTCCACCTTCTCTCTCCTCACTCTACTCCCCCCCTCCCTTCCCCGTCCCGTGAACCCCCCTCACAAGTTCCCCTCCCCCCTCCCGTATTCGCCTCCCTCCTCCCGCGAATCCCCCTCCCGGGTTCCGGTTCCGCGTAATTTAAAAAATCCATAGACACTTCTTTCGTTACAAAAAAAAACAGCTGGATGCTAAATTCACATTCATCAAACGCGCGAACTGTTAAACGTGCGAAGGTAAAAGAGTCGTTAAGTTTTCTGAAATTATTCAATTTTCTTAATTTTTCTTTCCGTGAGAACCTTCTACAAAGTATTAGAAAACTATAAAAAAGGATAAATTAAATAAGTAAAGTCGTTCTGAAGTTATGACGTGACCAAGGGAAACAGGAATTCATTTTATATAAATGTATATAGATCGAGAAAAAACATTTCCCTTAATGTAAGTACATAGTTATAGGAGGACGGCATTCCAAGGGTTAATATTTTGTATTTCTAGAATAATAATGGCAAAAATAAAAATGCTTCTGTCTGAGTAAGTACTACTGCGTTTCTACAGGGCCGGCAACAAAAATGTTTATTAGCCAAACAAACGTTATGTCATGTGCAACTTGACACTTGACAGCCAGTGTTTTTTTATCGGTTGACATGGAGTTTATCTCATTCGTTTGAGGAAATTCTCAATATTTTATGTAAAAATGAGTCATCACGGCTTAAAATTAATCTTTTCTATAATAAATAAATAAATGTAACCTCTAGACAAAATTAAATTCATATCACACGATGGATATTCCGATTGAGGTAACAGAACAATATTTATTTGGTTTTCCTTGTCATTTAAATTCAAGGTAAATCAACTTCACGTGATGTTGGTTTAATTCCTTTCACAGACTTTTTTATGTTTTCGATATGTTTAGATATTTCTACTTTCAGTGTTTTAAATAATGGTATTTATTTTCAGGTGCTGATTTATTTATTTAAATATTTACCACACTCGGACAGAATAGCTGCAAGTCAGACTTGCAAGCTGTGGTATGAAGCCGGATCCGATAAATCCCTTTTAAGAAAACCTGTCGTAAAATTCGCGAGAATTCCTCTACAAAATGACAGCTATCCCTGTAATATTTTTGGCCCAAATGCTATCCATAAATATGTTAACTTTTCTTTTGAAGAATTGGATATATCAAGTCATCAAATGTCAAATTTTTTGGAAAGAAAATGGTCACCGAATAAAAAAATTGGAATTCATAAGGTGCGAAATGCATGAAAAAGGCTTAATCAATATTCTTAATCAATGTTCGAATTTAGAGAAACTGACCATTAATTACTGCAAAGAACTATTTATGTCAGCCAGATTATTTGAAAATTTGAAGCCTGAAAGTGTAAAACATCTCAAAGAACTAAATCTACCCTCTAACAGGTATCTGTCAGATGCCTTGTTCCACCGCATCATTTCCTCCTCCAGCTCGGTGCGCACCCTCGACTTGTCAGACTGTCCACTCTCCTTCCATCCCGGCCTATACAAGAAGTTCTACCCTTCGGGTGAAACTCAATCACCATCTGAAAATGTTCTGACTTTTCTGTCAATCTATAAGTTCCTCAAATCCAACGCTAGCAACATTACAAAGCTGGTTTTCAACCAAACCCTGATTGACGGGGATGCCCTGCAATCCATTTCTCAACTGCCAGATATGAAGTTGACACATCTCTACCTGCATCGCTGTGACCAATTAAATGTTGACGGCATTATGTCTTTATCCTTGAATCAACAGCATTTGGTGAAACTCGATATTGGAAGGAACTCGCGGATAACTAACGAAGCTCTTTTATCGATTTGTTCAAATCTAATAAACCTAAAGTTCCTCTGCGTCAATGGATGTAAAGAAATTTCCGATGTGGGAATTGCCGAACTTTGGAATTTGAAAAAGTTGGAGAGCTTTGACATTTCTGTATCTAATAATATCACCACACTGGGATTAAGAACCGCCTTGTGCCGAGAAATAAACTATCAACTACTGGAACTGGACATAAGTGGTATCGATCTAGAGGAGAGTGCCATCATATTAATATCTGAAATGTTGCCAAATTTGAGAATGCTGAATGTGAACAGTTGTTTTGCTGCCGTCACCGATAATTCAATTCAATCTATTTTCAAAAATCTTCTTCATCTTCGTAAGCTTTACATGTACAAGATAAGGCAAGCTTCCGACGTGGGCTTTACGGGCATGGGGGTGGGCAATCACGTCCTGGTCAACCCCCAAACTACCGCCGGAGGAGATGATGATGATATATTTTATGGTCGAAATACTCTTAAAATCTCGCTCAGATCTCGAGCCGAGGAAGAAATTGTAAGAGATGCTAGAAGAAAGCAAGATGTAAAAGTCTTGTGTGAGAACTTCACGGATGGTACCGAACGAGGATATGGAATAGATCGCCTTAAGAACTTGGTTGTGCTGGATGTGAGTGCGTGTAATAGATTGACAGATGTCAGCCTGAAGTACGCATTTGCGTTTAAGTCCTTGAAGACCTTAAACCTCAGTGAATGTCAACAAATCACCCACGAAGGTCTTCAACACGTTGCTGAAAATTGTCCTAGTTTGGAAGTAGTTGATCTTTGGAATTGCTTCAACACTCGAGATGAGGGTGTCAAATTGCTTGTAACAAAATTAAGACGCCTGAAACATCTGAATTTAAATGTGAGTAGGGTGATTAATCAATAATTTCATAAATATTTTTCATTATCATCTATAACCTTTGAACTTAATTTATTGCTCAATTTCACAGCCTCATTATTAATGTAGAATACTAGAGATAAATCAGCTGCATCATTTTCCTTATACTTCTCCTACAGGAGGTTTAGTACTGAAAGTATTTACACCGTTTGTATACTAAAATTGTGCCAGATCCTTCTTTGTCCTGTGAGTTCCTTCAATTTTCTCACTTAGCAGTGGCACTGCTATGTATTTATTGCTCGCCATTATATATGTCCCAAGTATGACTGGCATGCAATTGAATGAAGAACAGATATTTATCTTTATTATCATTCTGCATTAGGTGTGGTTGTATGCCGTGTGACTCTGGCAATCTTTCCATTAGTTAATGTCATTACCTAATATTTGTTAATCAACTCCTAGGGTACAAATTGATTTCATCTTATAATTGAAATGATCTCTTTATGATAATCATGTTTTTAAATATGTTTTTAAATTTTACATGGCCTATTAACGGCACATTTAGTAAAAATTTAGTACGTATATTATTTAAATAAAAAATAAAAAAAAACATTTTTCTTTTCTTTTGCTTTTTTGTTACAGAATAAATTTTCTGGCATTTTTATTAATGTATATTTAATTTAAATAATTAAAATGAACATTTTGTTAAAAATTTTTTTTTTTTTTGTTGCATTCTCACCAGCATTTGGTTCCTTAGAACGGGCAATCTGCCTAGCTAGGAACTAATATCGACCCACAAGACATAATAACACTTGTACACATTTTATAGTTATTATTATGTTATTTTTGCCATACAAATGTATCAAATGTAATGTTATAAATAAATAAATACATATACATCATTGCAGAATACAATATATTTTTACGTTAATGGTTATAACCTTCAAAAGTTATTCCAATAAAACTGAACCAAGCATTTATCTTTACAGGGTTGCAATCTGCTAACAGACAGTTGCCTTTGGGCCATAAAATTAGAATGCAAATGCCTGCACTATTTGGATGTCCAAGGGTGCCGCATGCTGTCACCGGAACTTGCAAACTCACTCTACTGTATCCCAACTCTCCATACAGTCCTGGTTTCCAAGCCTAGTCCTTATATCAACGATGGAAGATTGGAGAAAAGTGTGCCGCTTCCACCCTCACAATCTTTATTTGCAAAGTTTAAGAAACGTATATTTTAACATGCCACCAACAGCTGTAAATAATTATTTATTACAACGTTCTACCAGTTAAGTACACATTTTTCACTATGTATTTATGCGGACCTCACAGCAGTTGGGTTGCGAGCAGTCGTGCCCCTTTTGCGGACATCACAGCAATTGTCTTGCATTAATGAAAATTGACGCATAAACCAATTTATTATATTATATTTCTTGGGGCTTTAAAAAATTGACTACTTTGCATCGAAACATCACAAGTTTAAGAGAAAATGCAACTACTATTACATTATTTATATTATTTATAATTTGACAATATTTGACACCTTGAAAAAAGAATTTGAAATGAACTCTGTTTATAATTGGTTACCAACTTTACCATTGTATAGTATTTTGTAAATATAATTTTTGAAATTTTAATTTGTGCAATATCTTCAAAAGTTTTTAATAAAAATCTGTCAAATTCAATCATATTAATTAGTCTTTGATAAATTAAAGAATGTTTTATATTTTTTTACATTTAATTTAAACGAAGTTTACTGTTCCTACTTCAGCCAAATTATATTCAAAATAATAAATATGGTATTTTTATTGTAAAATCTACAATTTGAAATCACCTAAGTTACATTTGATACGAGGAATAATTTTACTGAATGTACTTTACAAAATAATATTATCCAGAAAGGAATTACTTCTTTGCATAGACTTATGTTATATAGGTATGTATACATTTTACCAAGACAAATCAAGTGGTTTTTTTTTAATTTTTTGTACAATATTATGTAATGCAAAACCTGAACAAACGATTTTTCATGTGCACCTAAATCTTGTAAATATTATATATAAGTATTTCTGTGATACAATACTTTTTTTTATATTTCATCATTAAAAAATATTACCAATGACGATTTATGCTATTTTAAAGTAATTATTAAGTTTTAAGGTTTATTTCTGATACAAGAAATGGTCACAACACCTGTACATAATAATACTACAGTAGAATTCGGTTATAACGACTTCGCATATAACGGCATTCCGTTTTTAGCGACGACAATGTAAACTCAAGGTAGGTTTCATAGCTTTTAGTAGGAAAACATATCCGTTTAGTGCGACTCCGTTTTAAGCTACCAACTGCTTAAAGCGACCTATTTTGACCTATTTTAATGATAATTCGTCCGGTTAGAACGATGCACAGTGTTTTGTCTACAAAACCTACACACCAATACCTCGCCGCACCGCGTCTCACCCACTCCCCGCGGCTACCCTCCGCCCGGCTACTCCCCGCGCACATCACAGTCAGTGTTTAGTCGCGTACTCACAATACTGTGCGAAGTTCTTACTATCGAACAAAAATTGGCCAAAAACAAACTCAAATTACAGACTTTCTACGTTAGCAACTACATATTTACTTGCATAGAATGTAGGTGCGTTGTATCTTTTTGCATTACATTATGTATGTTTGTTATTTGGAATGTTTAAGTACCATTAAAGTTATAATTTGTTTTAAATGTTTTATATACCTAAAAAGAAAATTATCTATCTGTACTATTACATATTACAATAACTTTAATATGTATCATAATAAAAACAAGCTTAAATTATCCGGCCGTTTTATGCGTCGTCCGGTTAGTACGACTAAGTATCGCCGGTCACTTGAGGGTTGTTATATCCGGATTCTACTGTATATCACATTTTAAAAATGTGTAATTACTTTAGAGAAATAAAACAAGAATTTAGGTATTTATTATAACAAATTTGGTTAGTGAGCTTATTAAAAGGGTGATTACATGCATAACAAATATGGAATAAAAGCTTTTAATTAATGTGTTTGTGTTTATTAATGTTAGTTACTCATACGATTTCTATCTCTATCTATCTAACCATCATGCCGTTTCTCCCCAGGGGTAGGCAGAGAGGACGGACCGCCAACCAACTCGGTCTTGGCACACACTCTTTGCCTCTTTCACATTCATATAACGTCTCATACACACTCTTCTATTATTCTGACTCTTGACATAGCCTGACTCAAGTATCTGATTCACTTGATCGTGCCGAGTCTTCCTCGGACGTCCCCGACTTCTTCGACCATTCACATTTGCGTCATATATTCTTACACTACTTTCTTTGTTTTCTGTGTTGTTTTTTCTAGGTAAATGAAATGTTTGACATTAGAGTTTGTATTTGTTTTGATTTCTGTAATATTTATAGTATAAGTAGTTTTGTAAAATCATTTATTGAAGATTTTTTAATTTTGGTGGCTATGTATCACAGAAATTGGGTATAATTACTGTACATATTACAATTTCAGTGAGAAGATAAATATTAAAAAAAAAAAAACAAGTAAATGCATGAATTATTGTAATGCTTTGGTTGATAAATAATTAATTCATTCTTATCGTGGCTAGAAGTGTTCTTATTTTTATTTATTTATTTTTGCTTGTACAGTTGATCTGAAAAGATCTGACCGAATGTGATTAATTTAAACCATATGTATTTCTTGGGGCTTTAAAATATTAATGATTTAAAATTGAATGAATTATGATAATGTTATAAATAAATGATAATGCCAATGTCTTATATCCGTGAGTTGTAACCTTATTGTATTTGCCGAAAAAAAAAATTATAGTCAATAATGTCATTTTAGAAAATGTTGAAAGTTCACTCAGTAATAGGCAGTACACATTATGTATATCTGTAGAGTATTTATATGGTAATTCGGGGATAAATTAATAGTGATCATCACTGAATATGTAATAGATTTTTTAGCTAAACGTGTGCAGTGTATATGTGTATGTAAATAAGTAATCTAATGTGTCTTATAACTTTTGCTACTACGTAATATGTATTTCAAATATTTAATAAACCTAATTGTATTTGTTACACGTCTCTCTGTGGCAGCTTTTAAAATGTGTTGAGATTACATATTATATTGTGCAAGGTGACTGTTATTTGATTTAGTAAGAGAAGATACATAATATTGGCGCCATTCAGGCAAAAGTCCTCAACCTCCAGCACATGTTTTGAGACATCTAAATTTAAATGTAAGGCTCGGGCTACGCAAGCAGTTCTCCCGCTGCGGGAAACCGCCTGTAACCCGCAGCAGATACAATTTAGTATGAACGTTGTATGACGCATTCTACACAAGCGGTTCTCCCGCCCCGGCTGCTCGCGGTTCACAGACAGGAGAAATTCAACCGCCACATTCATACTACACGAGCGGTTTCCCGCGATTGCATCATTTCGTGCGAGAGAGCATTGTTGATCAGTCGTGCGGCAGCTCTCTCAGGCGGTTTCCCAAGAGAGATGTAGAACCGCTCGTGTAGCCTGGGCCTTAGAGAAATAATTTGATTTGAATACTTAAATTTTCTTTCTATTGTTATAAGGGTGGATAAAACTTTGAAAATTCTATTTCATAAACTTTAATACTGTATTTTAAAGTTTCTGTAAATATTTTAGCTTTCTAATTTGCAGTATCTCAAAAATGTGTGTTGCATGGATCTAATAAACCTTGGACGGAACTATTGGATAAAAATTTGAAGCCACGGGGGAGATCTTCAAAACCTGCATACATTTTTAATGATTTATCCCACTCCCTGTCTCATCAAATACCTAAAAAAAGCATAAGTCGTTATAATTGCATTTAACAACACAAAAATAAAATTAAAATAGTTAATTTTATACCACTTTGCATACAAATTATTTCAAAAGTTTGTCATACAAGATGTCTTCCAGGCGATTCCCCCTCACCCTACATTCAATGCCTTCCATACAAAATCACACTAATGCCCTGTCCAGGGTTTTTAGGTTCATGATTTTGAGACTTTTGCCTGAACGACGACAATATTTTGTAAATCGCAGGGTAATTACTACAACTAGTGGCAACTCCGAATCATCATTTTCGAGTTACACACAAAAACCATATCTTTATTTCCTCGCCCGTATATGCCCGTAAGCATAAAACACACAAGCACCTGAGCGATGATTCTTTCTGGGTGTGCAGTTTTCGATTCGGCCATTTTGTTGGGTAGGCGCACTGGTGGCACCATCTCACAGGGTTAGGGTGGGAACTCAATATACTCGAGCAGTGTCTACGGATCTCAACTAATTTGTATGCATTAACCAAGTTATGTCACAAAGGTACTTATGATGGGTTATTTTGTTTGTTGTACATTTTCAAAAAGAACCACTAGTACTTGTAATAGATTTTTGTAACGATTTACTCATAACAAAATACCATACAATGGCAGTATTTTCGATTGGTGAGTCAAATACCTTGTCACGATAATAATAATAAGAAATGGGCATTAGTGGTACGTAATAAAAACATTCAGACTAGACTGCAATCTAGTACAGTAGTCTAAACAGTTATAGGTAAATTCAAACCAGTATGTCTGAATTCTCTCCCTATTTTTTTTTCAATTATTTCTGGCTTTCACCCTTCAAGGGTGTTCTAGGCCATCATTTAAAATTACAGAGAAAGGAAAGGTGAATTTATATATTAATTTTATTTAAATGTGCAAATTTCAGAATTATATGGAAGATTGGAGTAAAGTTCAGACTTAGAAGAGATGAGATGTTGAATGGAGGGGAGGCAATTTTGTATAACGCTTGATGCAAGAGAAGATATTTATTTAGAGAGGGACACTAAAAAATATGTGATCTAAAGTTCCCACATCTAGACCACAGAACGTACAATCTTGGGAGTCAAGCGCGTAAATTTTAAAAAGGTGAGAAGGAACCGAACAATGTCCGATTCTCATTCGAATAAGTAAGGAAATTTCTTTTTTGGAAAAATGGGGGAATTTTTGAAACCACGTTTTTGATGGGATAGTACTTTGTATTGAGGCATAGTGGGCACCCTTGGATTGACTACCAATTTTCCAATACTCTGTAAAAATTACAAACTTCCTACTATTGATGAACCAGAAAAACCTATCAAGATCCAATTCGGCATTACGAAACAAAATATCATACCTCCAAATATTAATAATGAAACATATGAACTGCTTACTGTGGTTTAAAGTCTGTTACATTTGTCAAGCTTACCTACGCTCATTTCTTTGTTTTGTAAAATAAACAACCACAATTAAGCATTCTTTAACTATATATGACATTGTAAAATATTCATATTCGTCAAATAAATCGCAACTTACGTAAACATGACTCTTTTATTTAACCCCACAGGCCTCGGGCTTTTTTTGTGAGAAGGTCAAAATATTTCCGCTTTGCAATAAAATTCAAATAAATGGAATATTTCTGAACGCATCCGAAAACTGTTTTTGAAAGGTGATGAAATACGCTTCTTACGTTTTTTCTGATTAAAATTACTGATAACGAAAAAAAACACATACATATTTTATTAGTCAAATGTATACATTATCATTAACTCACTGTTTTGTTGTTTCATGTAAAATTAATTTATAAAAAATTCCCAAAGGCAATTTTTTTTTTCAAACATTAGTTTCATAATTTTTTTTATTTAATATAATAAAAAATATAATGTTTATAATACATGAAATTAAGTTTTTCTATTAAAATACATTAAATAATATGTTTTACACCCTTTTTAAGAGCAAAGCTCGAATTAAAAAGGCGGATAAACGCATGTTAACCACAATTTAGCAAAGGAAAAATAATATTTTTTTATATATGTATAAAACAAAAAATAGATAATTAACAGTAAATAAGAAAATATATATAGGGTGTTAAGGGACGTACTTGACTTACTTTAACCAGTGATTCCTGACATTATTTGGAGTAAAAAATGTAAATGAAATTTTGGTCTCCGGTGACTTTTTTTGACGACTTTTTTTTTTTTTCAAAATTTTTTTCTTCAAAATCAAACAAAAAAAAATTCTTCTGCATGTCGTCACTGGTCACTTAGCCGGGTATCCGACGAACCCCTTACCCCGCCTCCAACTTTTCAACAACTACCATTTTTTTTATGTTTTTGTAGAAAAAAAAAAAAAACATCAAAAATGTCACCGGAGAACAAAATTTCATTTACATTTTTTACTCCAAATAATGTCAGGAATCACTGGTCAAAGTAGGTCAAGTACGTCCCTTAACACCCTGTATATATATATTTTTTTATATATACACATCCCGCTGTCATTGCTGCGTCTTCTAATGGTCCACTTTCATTCAATCCTGCGTCCGACCGTCATTCTGCGTCCGGTATACGGACTAATGTAATTTCAAGTTTTCCCCACTCCTGTACCCTCATACAGTCCAAAAACGAAAATAAGCCAGACGCGGTATTGGTACCTAAATCAACTGAAATATGCTATTTTAGTTCAGCGCTTTGTCACCGAGCGGCGAGCCGCGGCGCTGCAGTAGACGAGCGTATATTTTTAGTAAAATATATGTTTCATTGACTCGCATATCGCAACTCCTACATTTGGCAACATTGCTTTTTAATAGCGTTTCTTCTGTTTCCTAGAACGACGAGAACAGATCAGTCACATTAAAACATTGCACATTGCAAAATAAGATTTCATTAAAATTCACAGAGAAAAACTCTAAATCATAGTTTTGTCTAGAAATTTTGCAAATCGTCGAAATGATGTTTCAAGCATTAAACCCAACCATTTTTGATTTATTCGTTGATTTAAATGAAAATTGGCGCCAAATATAACTCCAATAAATATGCATCTTGTCAAACATAAATATAGTAAATATTTTAACATTGCTAAAACATGCCGTTGTTAACCATGAGTTTTTTTGTTAATATTGAATTTGCCGAGTGTTTTATTTGAAAAGTGAATTGAAATTGTGTTTAACTACGAGTAATATTCAATCACGGCTTATTTCTAGAAATAAAGACAAAGTTGCCTTAACTAATTTACTAGAAATGGTATTTTTTCAAGTTTTTCTGAAGGTTTTCAGAGACCACCATTCCACATTTATGAAAAAGTCTGAGTTAAAAAATGAAAATAAAACTATCGGAATATGGTAGTTTATTATTATAATATTCAACCTCAATTTGTATCGTATAGTAAGTAGTAAGTAGGAAAGGAATGCCGAGTTCTGTGTGTTTTAGTTAGTTTAGACGCACAAGAAAATCGAAAATTACTTTAACTCGGAGTGCGCAAGTAATATTTTACTTGATTAATTTGTGTTATTTCAGAATATAAATATTCATTATTAATTATTTTAACTTTTTTTCGCCTCGTACCAAAGTAGAAAACATTCCGAGTTTGGCCCCGGTTTAAGACCACTATTCAGAATTGAAACGTGGATTGAAATGGCTTTAGCCGTGTTTGGTGACAAAAGAGAGGATTACTGACGATGCTTAAAAGGGGAGATGTCATGAAACAATTACAATTAATACACGTAAGCGATTGTTCTGAAAAATTTAATAAAACACTACTCACTTAAAATAAAATCTCTAGACATTTGAGTTAAGTATCATTTAAAGAAACAATGTGTTTTTTTCATATTAATGGCATGTGAAATGACCGAACTGTGCGATAATTTTATAATTTTTAAACATATGTACCTACTATGCAATTTTTTTTCTACAGAGGGATTATTGAAAATGATTAAATTGCGAATTATACCTACGAGATGAAGCATGAATGTGATCGACGACAAAGAACGTTAAAATGTATGGGTTATTTTACCTCCACGCAGCACACTTTTTCATCTCATCTCGCCGACTAACAATATTTTTTTGAACTGTAGTTAAACCTATGTTACATTGTTCATTATTTATGTAAACCTTTCTCAAATTACGCATCCCTATCTTTAGTAATCACCCAAAATAATTGTTTTGAGGCGATTTTTATGAAAGCATAATTAAATATTTCCGGGCAGATAAAACATTTATTGACTGTCAACGCCGGTCGGGCCTCTTTACGTCTGTTTAGCGTTTGATTTTTTTTATATCCCATTATTTTAAATATACGTGCGATATTCTGAAAGTTCCTGGCCATAACCAGATAAATTTATATTCCAGAAATAAGTCATCGTTCTTGAATTGAAATGAAAAAATGCTCTAATTTATGACTACCGATGTCAGATTGGTAACACTTCGCCGAAAACATATTCACTCTTTCTCTCCCCAAAAAGACCCCCTATACGGCAAACTTGAAGATAACAAAGGCCCTGAGGAAAATTATTTTCCTCTGTGCAGTTAATATAAAAAGATACACTAACAAGAAACGAATGCGCGGTCGTTTTATACGTTTATACCTAATGTTTTATTTTTTCATAATTTAGAGTACCGAATGTCTAAATAGTATTTTTAATAAACCAGTTTTTCAAACTTCACAATTTTTTTTCACAATGCATTTCATATTTAAAAAAAAACTTTTTTGAGTACTTGCAATGGACAAACTCTTAAATAAATGGATTTTTTTACAATAACTTTTTTTTTTCATTAATTTGGAAGGCTGGTATGGGTACCGCCGCCCAGGGAAGCATTCACTGGATAATCAACACCTCTGCCATAGGCCACCCCAAGTGGTTCGATACGTTTTGTGACTTAGCAGGGGTGCCCGATTTCAATGGGAGAGGTTTGTCTGGATCTTAGCGGCGGATGGGTTTTTCCACCAACTGCGTAGCAGATCGGAAAGGGAGAGACTGGTTTAGGGAGACCTTTTGACCTCTCTAGCAGGACTCCATCGGAACATAGCCTTGCACCGCAGAAGGAGGGATATATTCATACGTCCCGTAAGATACGATAATATACAATTAAGATTATTGTAAGACCCTCCACCATCCACATCCACTCCAGCATCTACTTTAATACAATGTTTTTATTAACAGGGGAGCTACTTTAATACGATGTTTTTATGTATTTAAAATGAGTCTCCAGTTTTCATTATCATTTTAATTTAACTTCTTCATTTTATTTTACTTCAAATCATTCTTATTCAAACAAAAAATTTTTTATTTTTTATTTCGCTAAGCCGCCGCTACCCGAATTTCTACCGATTTGTTACATATCTCCCTTAAGGGCCCGCAACCCGGATTTGTACCGATTTATTACATATTTCCCTTAAACACAGTAAGTTTTAAAGCTCTTAAAAAATATAAATGTTATTCTTGAAGATAATATCTAGACTTTGCCGGCGCCGAAATGCAAATTATATAAAATTCCCTTGATAGAAAAAAATCGCAAAGTATGCTCCAAAAATTATTATTAACACGTTTGTTTCAGTTATTTTACAAGTTATATGTATGAAAAATTCACAGTGTTCCTTTAAATGCTGTTTAAGATAATGCCTGCGAGATTTTTGCTCTATTTTAAACGAGTCGTGTTTTATTAAACATTTTCACAATTTTCGCATCGATTTTGTCGCTGTAAATGTTAGCGCTCTCCTCTAACATTCGTAATTTCGTATCTCTCCATCTTCTTCTTTTCGGGCCCGGTTGCAAAGCCTTAAACATTTAAAGTTTTAAAGCTCTTAAAAAAATATATGTTATTTTTGAAGATAATATCTAGACGTTCCCCACATCGAAGTGCAAATTATATGAAATTATAAAAAAATTGGAAAGTATGCTCCGAAAATTATTATAAACACGTTCATTTCACTTATTTTAGAATTTATATGTATGAAAAAATTCACAGTGTACCTTTAAATGCTACTTTAGATGTTCCCCATGAGATTTTTGCTCTATTTTAAACGAGTTGTGTTTTATTAAACGTTTTCACCCTTTTCACTTCAATTTATTTGTTTTAAATATTAACTCGCTCTCTCCAACATTTGTAATTACATATTTCTCCATCTGCTTCTTTTTGAGCAGGTATATGGCGGCTTAAATGATCGTTATACATTAATATTTGACAGTTTTAGAAATTTTTATTTCAATGACCAAAAATTACAGCACTAAAAATTATGTAAAAGTATTGGCCAGAAAAAATTAAATAAATTCACTGTGTCCAGTCTTCTTGCCACAAAAACATGCCTGTTTCGCATGTCATGGGTCGAGTTTCATGGGACATTCTTTACGCTCCAGTATTTTTTTATAACATTAGCTCCACACAAGGGGCCCCGAGGAAAATAATTTCCCTCAGGGCCTATGTCATCTCAGGGGATGCTGTGTGCGAACCACTTGGGGTGATCTATGGCAGAGATGTTGGTTATCCAATAAATGATTCCCGGGCGGCGGTACCCATACCCGCCTCCCAAAATGTCCGTACTAAGCTGCGTTTACATGCGTGTAACACGAACGACACGAACCACGAATTGTGGGAAAGGAATAAAACAACAGCAAACGGCGCGAAACACCACTTGCAGATATTTCATTCCTTTCCCAAAATTCGTGGTTCGTTTCGCGTTGTTACATACATATATGCTTTCATACTTGTAGGTGCTAGGTACCTAATGTATAAATATTGTGTTAAAAGTATTTTTTAAGTGAAAACTTCTTTAGCATTGTTGTAATTTGAAACTCGTTGAAACGAAAAATAGCGACACTAAAAAGAGACCATCTGTAGAATTTATCATGTAAGAGAATGAGATAGTGTAATCAGTTTCTTCTTTGTGTGTTGCTTCGTAGCCTATCGGTCTCCTATTTGTGCGTGCGCCGTAGCCTCCTCACTCTTGTCTTCTGAAGGTTTCACTTCTACCCCATGTGAATTGCATGTGGTGTGTCTATATCTGTATCTGTAACTCTGGTTCAATGAACTCTAGAAAAATTGCATCCACCGGTTCATCAATAACTGATACAAAACCATATGTACAATGCATTTTGTATATTTTTTACATTAATGTTTTACCAAATTACCTCATGGAACCTCTTATTCTATTAAAATTTCCATTAATTTATAAGCTGGATGGACAGAGTAACGAATGAAAATGTTATGGTTCGGATGCATAAAGAAAAAGAAGTTATTAAAACTATAAAAATCCGAAAACTTCAATATCTTGGACATGTGATGAGATATCCAGAGAAGTATGAGATCCTGCATCTCATAATGCAGGGAAAGATTTCCGGAATACGGGGCTCTGAAAGAAGGAGGACCTCATGGTTAAAAAACCTGAGAGTGGTTTGGCCAGTCTACCGTAGAGCTGTTCCAGGCCGCAGTAAACAAAGTCCGCATAGACAACATGATAGCCAACGTCCGTTGAACGGACTGGCCACAAGAAGAAGAAGTTTTATGCATATAAAAAAATATATATTGGGGTACCAACATTTATATATTTCTAAATCTTTTAATGTAATTCTAATTTTATTTTATACATATAAGTAATTCAAATTTGTTTATCTAGTTATTTTGAATGCAGACTAAAAAGATTTATTAAAAAGATAAAAACTATTGCTACCCATCTCAGAACAGACATCGTCTAGTGATTCGGATAAAGTACGTGCGTCTATGTGTATAAATATTCAATAAAAAATAATTATCAGTAAAAAAAGACGAAAAAAGGTTATGTACGCCAAATTGACGTTTACGCTTCAATTATTTTTGTGTTTTCTACAAACCTTTAAATATTAAATGGCAAAAAAATACAAGAAATAAGTGACTTATTGTTCCGAATCCGAAGTCTACGGTTTCTTAATAGGTTAATTAATAGGTTACATAATATTTCTACTTATAATCATGTTGTTGTAATAATTACCCACTTATATTCAGAGTTAATTCTTTAAAACTAACATGAACCGACTTTACTTTATTTTATATAATATATTTATTTTAATTTTGTTCTTGCTTGTTCATCAATAGATTTTAAGAGAAAACCACACCGAACTCCACTGCCATGATACTAATGTCGTAATGTGGTAATCACTGTCGCGATGTGGAATCCAACCGGGGTGGAGAAGAGGAAGGATTGGAAGGTCCCAGCAATAGAGATCTAGTCACTAAACATAACTAATCATACTTTAAATAACGTTTTAATTCAAAATTCTCAAAAAACCCACACAAATTTAATAAATTTTATGTGCGCATTGCCGCCGAGTTGATTAGATTCCGCAACGTATGGACCAGTCGTATTGGCGCCTTCATATTCTATTAATACCTTTAAAGTCGTTTAACCAAAAACTTGAATGAATAAATGGCAACGTTGCAAGACGTCCGTTTGTCGTCAACATGAAAATAAATATATAATTGGACACTACATTGTTTACAAAATGAAATAAATAATATGCAGGACGCCTCACTACATTAAATATGAAAGGAGTTCAGATTGGTGAGACGTTAAAGGGCGTTTTTTCCGTTTTGTATATTTTTAAATTAATATTTTTCAAAAATTTTAATATCTAGCAACAATCAAACACTTAAAAGATAGTATATACATTAGTTAAAACTATGTAAAATCGAGTGCTTCAGATAGACGCAGTAATGTCGATCCGATGAAAGGACGCAGAAATGATAGCGGGATGTACATATATATATATATATATATAAAACTAATAATAGATAAGAAATACTGAAGAGTATTAAGACTGAAGAGGAGAAAATAAAAAGAAAGGAAAAAAATAATGAGAGAAACAGGATATATAATATTATAATTGAGTTGTTATGTTGATAAGTTATATAAAAAGAGTTTTTATTGAATTTTTGTATTTTTTGTAATTTGTTAATAATGTGAATATAAAGCGTAATGTTTTTTTCTTTCGAACACATTTTAGATAATTTTTCTAACCATGATAGTAAGGGAGACACAATGATTTCTACGCGACCTACATGAGTTGTTCCGAAAAGCGAGCAAAATTTAAAATCATACCAATCCAAACACCACAAGAAAAAAAAAAATCTCCATGGCATGTATCATCTCACGGGAAAGTGATATAGTTCTCTAGTACTAAGTAGTACTGGGCGTTGACGATAATTCTATCCAACGCCAAAGTCGTTATCGTTGGCAATTTTCAACTGTTGAAAATAACGTCGACGTTGATGCAACTATAATAGGAGATCGACACGATAGTAACAAAAAAACAAACAAAAAATATATCAAAATCGTACTTTTAATGGGTGGTTCCCCGAATCATTGATGTATTATTAATTATTATTATCTCTATGCCCCACGCCCCACACACGTAATAATAATCCTATAATAACGTTGAAAGTTGAAACTGTTGGAAGACGTTAGTTTCGGTGTTGAAAATATTACCCTGTTGAAATATTAAAAGACGTTAAGATATATTTTGCTTGTCACTGATAAATTCGCTTGTTACTTGGCGCTACGGATCGGCCGTATTGGACGGAAAAAAAAAAAAAAATGTGCAGTAGGTACTTTTTTGTTGTTGTTTGTTTTTGGGGTGTTATGCCGTGTTACGCTACGATGTGTGACACATCTGCCCTGATGATGGACACTGTAACGCTGTCCGAAACGTTGGCTAAAGGAGGAGGTAGCGTAACACGGCATAACACCCCAAAAACAAACAACAAAAATACTTTTGGCCGTGAAAATCTAAAATCATATGTGCAGTAGGTACGTACATTACCAAAAGACCATGTCTAATTGGATATAATATCGTTCACGAAGTGTGATCTCTTGACCCTTTTGATTTATCATTCCAACACCGTTGAAAACAATAGGTACAAAACGTAGCTGTTAGGCGACCGGCGTTGATAATTATCAATAGGTTATTTTTTGCTTGTCGTTGATAAATTTGATTGTTCCCTGGCGCTGCGTATCGGCCGTATTGGATGGGGAAAAAAAAAAACGTGCAGTAGGTTCGTACATTACCAAAAGACCATTTAAAATATCGAGTAATGTTGTTCACGAAGTACAAACTCTTAACCCTTTTTATTTATTAGGCAGTTGAATCGTTGACTGCGTTGAATAATATTCGCATGTAGGTATTATATTTCAACTGTTGGCGCTAATTATTTTCAACAGCATTGGACGTTGAAACAATATAACTATTGTTTCCAACAGCTAGTTATATTTTAATACAGTACTAGTACTAAGCACATTATCTTATACCTTGGTTTGGGATGGCTATTGCCTGTTGTCTTTCCACTACCTGAGCGATGGGTTCACCAGGATCTAGGAGGTGGTGGTACACCACACTCCCTGCGCTTGAAATTTGAAAGACTACGGACATTTGACTACATAGCTATGCAAATCAAAATTAGATTTTCAGGTTTTGATGACATAAAAGTAGTAGTACATGACGTTAGAGTATGAGGGTTGTCCCAGAAGTACCCAACCTGACGTACTTCTGGTGGTTGTTGCTTTAAAAAAAATTTATGGTAGACAGCACCAACCTTATAAGGCTTAAGTTTCAAGTTTTAAGGCGCTACATTGTTTAATGTTTTTTTGGCAGCCATAAATAGCAAACCCTCTCAGTTAATTTGTAAAAATGGAAAAATTACGTATGAGCTGCCGAGACGAACATTGCAGTGGTCGACCAAATGAGGTGACCACGCCAGAAAAGGTAAAGAAAATCCACAAAACGGTATTGAATGACCATCGATTGAAAGTGCGCAAGCTAGCAGACACAGTAGGCATTTCAAAAAGTGCTGTACATCGCATATTGACTGAAAATTTGGACATGAGAAAGCTGTGCGCAAGATGTCTGCCGCGTTTGCTCACAATGGCCAAAAACAGCGTCGTGAGGATGTTTCAATCGAGTGTTTGGCGATGTTTCACAGCAATAAAGCTAAGTTTTTGTATTGATTCAAAACCATGAGTCATCACTTCACACTTGAGACGAAGGAACAGTCAAAACAATGGACTAAAAGGGAAGAATCGGCTGCAAAAAAGGCAAAGACTGTTCCATCAGCAGGCAAGGTCATGGCATCAGTTTTTTGGGACTCATGGGATAATTTTTATTAATTATCTTCAAAAAGAAAAAAACAATCAACGGCGAGTAATATGCGAACTTATTGGAGCATTTGAGTGATCAAATCAAGAAAAAACGGCCACATTTGGCGAAAAAGAAAGTGTTGTTTCATCAGCAGAATGCACCAGTTCAGACATCCGTTATCCCGATGGCTAAAATCAATGAATTAAAGTTCGAATTGCTTCCTCACGCACCCTATTCACCAAATTTAACCCCCTCGCATTATTTTATTTTTCTAAACTTGAAAAAATGGCTCCGTTGTAAAAGATTTGCCAACAATGAAGAGGTGGAATCTGCGGTAGATGGCTATTTTAAGGTGCTCGACGGTTCTCACTATAAACAGGGTATCGAAGCTATTGAACAACGCTGGGAAAAGTGTGTCGACCCGAAAAGAGACTATGTTATCTCCTCCGAGATTGATATATTTGACGTCGGTGAGGAGAGATTCAAACGGGAAATTCTTTCGATTCCTGAAAGAGCCTCTCCACATTGACAAAATCTTCACTATTGCTATTTCTTGAAATTTCTTTTATGTAAGTATAAATATTTGTAATCAATTTTTTTTGTAAAATATTTATATGGCATTATTTCTTACATGTAATAAATTCAAATTTGTTATGGTGTACAAATTAATAAAAATTATTATTTTTATTATTAAAACATTTGAATATCCAAAACACGGGAGCAATAAGAGTAGCACTTCGTTCCCCGTTAAGACGAAATAGCCAGGAATACATGTCCGATTTTTCCATCTGATAGTCTCATCAGACTATTCGCGCCATACATCTGTTGAGACAGTCCATACTAGCGATGAGTCATTCATGCACAATTGAGCTAGCTCTTTTTGATGAGCCTTATTCACGAGCATGATTCAATTGATCGGTGATTTTTTCTTTTCTCTTTTACATAATTTTTTTTGTTTTACAATAATTTAATTATTAACCCTCACTCTGACTATAAATAACTATATCAGTAACAACTTCGTTTCCAAGAATAGAGCTAAAGGAAAGACAAGTGGCACGAGAGTGGTCATAAGAGAAAAAATTTGTTCCACTACAAACAGCTTCATCCTCTGAACTGTGAACTTTCAACCTATAAATAAATTCATAAGGCATAATAAACACAAGCTCAATACGTAATGGATCGCTGCGTGATAGGTAATTATAATAACTCGGGTTCATGAACCTTGGAACCATTCAACCTGTAAGGCTAATTTGTTCACTTTTCGGAACAATTCATACAGGTCTCATAGAAATCTCGTATCTCCCTTACCAGCATAGTGAGAAATGTGATCTAATTAAAATTGGAAAGAAAAAAAACCACGCTATGTATAAAAAAAATTAAAATGTACACCTTTGCAAAACCAAAGTTTCAAAGGTCATCATTTCAAATGATGGAGAAAGGAAAGGTGAATTTATATAATAATTTTATAATGGAAATTTCTAAATTATATGGAAGATTTGGAGTCGAGTTCAGACTTAGAAGAGATGAAATGTTGAATGGAGGGAAGGCAAGTTTAGATAAGGCTTGATAGAAGAGAGGATATTTGTTTAGAGCGGAACAACCAAAAAATACTTGATCTAAAGGTCCTATTTCTAGAGCACAGAATGTCGAGGGAGTCAAGGATGTGAATTTTAAAAAGGTGAGAAGGAACAACGTCCAACTCTCATTTGAATAAGTGAGGAAATTTCTTTTGTGGAAAAATGGGGAAATTGTTGAAACCATGTTTTGATGGGACAGTCCTTTGAGGCACAGCAGGATCCCTTGGATTAACTAGCAATGTGCCAATACTCTGCCCAATCATTGCGGAATCTATCTCTTTTAATCTATGATGGAAAAAAATGTCAGGTACAAATATTTTGGGAATGTGGTTTAAGAGAGTAATAATGGGGTTGGATCCTCAATACAGGATCTTTAACATAGAATAAAGAATAATACTAAAAGTGCCTTCCATACAAATTTGAAAGGAAACAAATTATCCATTGGGCCAGCCGTCCAGCGTTCCGTCTCACTTATGCTTTCCCGACATTGTAGTTCTCCATCCCAATTAAATTTTGAAAACAGTTTTGTATGGAAATATAGGCCCCAATTAGGCAAACATTTGGATCACGAAACATTCCCACAAGGCACTTCTTGTGTTATACTTTATTTTATGATCTTGTAAACTAAACAAGTATTCCCGTACACACCCTGTACCAGTAATGTGTAATTGTATGATATTTGAAGTTTGAAGAATCAAGAAAAGCACAAAGTATGAGGTAATGAAGATGAAACTTTTATAAATCTTCTTTCGGACACAAATGACAGCTTACTTGAAACTTACCACAGCTGCAAAATAATGTTTGTAAGGTCCATAAGAAATGCCATCATTATGAGATCAAATGGGATGGCGACTTCGACCAACCTTGGTCGAAGGTTGGCAATATACATATCGTCAGTAGAAAGGCTAATTGACGTAACTAGCAAATCCTCTACTTTCGGGAAAGTCGAAAAAACAAAAAAAAAATATCAGAAAATAGTAATAGTAACCCCTATCTCGTTGATTTTTACAATGAACAACAGAATAATGTATATGTTTCTACCAATATAATAAGATCTATGTAATTACTAGCTTTTTCCTGCGGCTTCGCTTGCATGGTATTAGGGGTTTCACACTCCGCCTCCTCCACCTTCCCTCTCCCCACTCCACTCCCCCCATCAACCACCCTCCCCCTCCCCCTCCACCCACTCCACTCCCCCCCATCAACCCCCCTCCCCCTCTCCCCCACCACCCACCCCTCCCCACACTCCTCCCCCCTCCACCTTCCCTCTACCCACTCCACTCATCCATCAACCCCCCTCTCCCTCCCCCTCCTTCTCCACCGACCCCTCCCCCACCCCATACCCCTCCCCACTCTACCTCCCCCTTCCTCAAACTACCAGGCTACTGGTCGGCAGACCAAGAAATTCTTCAATTGGATTTTTTTTAGTGAATACCGCACAAGAATCTCAACTGCTCCCGTCTGGATCCAGTGAGACTATGGCATCCCCAATTGGGGTATGTTGTGAGGCTGAAGGTAGTGGGGAGGGGAAGGAGGTGGGATGTACAGTTATTCATTAGTTTCATTAGTGTATTTGATACAGTAGATGCAGCAGGGCATGCGAAAGTAATATGGAACGGACGGGGTTCGGAAGATTCGGTCGTTTTCCAGACGAATGCAGCGCTTACGGAATCTAACAAGGACTATTATTATTATACATATTTATACAATTATACATATAGTCACGCGACAGGGGTGAGGGAGACCGCGACAGGGGTGAGGGAGACCGCGACCGGCCGAGTTCGAAAGTTGGTTCGCGTCAAATGGCTCTGCCATATGATCGGAACACTCAATATTTTTTTTTTTATATGCATCACTTATTTTTTTTATATACGTCAATCGAAGTTTTTAAAAACATAATTAAATAAAAATAATAAAAATTATACAAGAAAAAATTTAAAAAAATATATTGAAAAAAATTCAAAACTTTAAAAAATCATACACCAAAAACGTCCAGGCTGGTGGTCGGCTGATCAAAGAACTCTTCAATGGGATGATCTAGACCAGTGGGCCCCAACCTTTTTGTCGCCGCGGCCCACTTGGGAGGCGGTAAAATTATCTATAGTTGAAAATATCTTCGTTACTTGGTCAGTTAGCAACAGATAATTAAAGAATTTTTTTACATTCATTAATAACCTTCACCCGAATTTTACATTTACATAAGAACAACGATAATAACAGCTTAAATTTTTTTTTTCAAAAGTATTTTGATTTTATGCAAGCCCTTGCGCGGCCCATTACCATTTGTCCACGGCCCATAGGTTGGGGACCACTGATCTAGACTACAGTAATTCGTTGGTTTCATTCATGTATTTGATGTAGTCGTTGCTAGCGGGGCACGTGAAAGCACTGTGGAACGGACGGGATTCGGAAGATTCCGTCGTTTTCCAGGCAGACCTGCTTTTTTCTCTTTTACTAATCGACCCCTATCGTATGAGACCATTCACACTGGCCATGAGTACAAATATTCACCCACGAATTTACGTCTTCACATTCACCCTGCATCGGTCGGATGTGCACTGAACACCGAAGCAGGATGCAATAACACGATGTTTGAGCGTGACGCATTTTCGATTAAAACAGTGTAACGTTCTCCACAAAATAAAAGTCTTCAAATCTGTGGTAGTATTCAACTTTTAATAAAGTTTTTAAACTTACAAAATGATGTTACTAAAAACTTTTCGATGCCGCACAACTTATAGGATTAATGTAATCAAATAAAACTTTAAAATTTAGTTAGCCGTTTGCCGTAAGTGAAAATGTTTCCTAAAACACGGAAAGGCTATTTGACGTAACCATATAATTTTTCATAGTAAATAAAAACTAAAATATTGGATACGCCCGAATTCAAGGGAGTAACCCGCATTTTATTAAAAAATGTCAGATTTTCCATCACTTACGTCAATTTACGGTCGGACTTCCACAAAAAACAGTAGGTTTTTTAAGGGGGAAAACTTTCAAATTTTCATAATATATAAACTTCCGAGTACACAGATCGACGCCGTTTTTTTTTTTTTCAAGTAAAATTGCATAAAAAATTGAAAATCCACAATATGTTGGTTACGTCAATTAGCCTTTCTGCCGTCGATATAATATCAGGCAAGTGTAAAGGGGTTCAGAGGCGATCAATGCAATTATAAGTAAAACAAATCTCTTTCCGCGAAGAAACGGAATCCAAAGGACTCGATAGAGTAATTGAATGAATGATTGTTAATCGCACAGTAAAACTATCATTCTGCTGTGTCAGTGGAGCTTGTCTTGGCTAAAAGCTCTCAACCATAATACACAAATCATTCCCCTGTCAACGGTAAGTCTCAATTGTCAATCGCTTTAATTGCCTCAGTAAACGAGCAATTAGCAATAATTGCACCAATGACATAAATTAACAAACTATTAACAATCGGTATTGATCTTAGAGTCAGAACGCTAAAGTGCTAAATGAGCTAGAACCAAAAGGTACTAAGTCAGTGGTGACATTGATTTCCATTCAAATCTACATGGAAGGCATTTCAAAAGTTTTATTCTATGTGCCCATCAAAAGAGCGCCAGGTCGGGGTGTTACGAATGGGGTGGGAAATGGGCATTTGAGATGGGATGAAAATTATCAATATCAAGTGAAACAATTCATTAGCTTCATTAATTTATTGTAATCTTTACATAGTAACATTTCAATTATTATTCAGCCTTTGAATCCTTGTCAGCGTTACACTGTTAGTATTTTAAATAACAGATTCAAAACTCATTTCACTTTTCACAAGATACAAATTACTTAAAACGAAAAAAGGTTTGAATATAAATATAGATGTGTTCAGTACACAATTTATTCTGTACATTTTTTTAATAAATTTTCTTAATTATTTACAAACTTACAGCAGTAATGTTGCATACAGTTCTGACAAAAATAGGCAATTTTTATAAGGTTTTTTTAAATAGCCAAAGTCGACGCTCAGGCAAGCACTTGTTGACAAATGCACAATACATGACTTTCTCAAAATGTCTATTATCCTGATCGCATAAAGGCTAGCTTCTTAATGGAGCTTTTCAAAATGTCTTAGGTCTTTCATTCATGGAGATACTTACAAACTATGTGATTGTGAAACAACCACAAGTAGCCTAAACATATACTATTTTTTTATGCTGGTTTCCGTATTACATTGCGCTACCCCACATGCACTGAACTTGACCATTTTTCATATGAAGTTAATATGATATCAAGTGACTCTAGCAATGACAACAATGTTCTCATTTATTTATTATAAGAATAAAAAACGATTTACTAGAAGTTTTGCATTCACCCATGTATTGAAAGAAATATTAACTGCAGGGAACTGCATGAGATGATGACAAAAAGTTTCATTCTTTCATCTTTTCCCCATCTTCTTCCCACTACATACCCCAATTTAGGGATGCCATAGTCTCACTGGCGCCAGATGGGAGCAGCTGACTCTTGTGAAGTATTCACATAAGAAAAATATGCAAACACGCATTTTTTTCCATTTCCAGAACAAATAACAATTCATTCAAGATTGATCACCATTTCTGTAAAACGTCAAATGGATAGTGGCAGATATGAATGCACCTAACGTAGCGTGCTACCAGCATCGTTGGTAGCATGCAACTGATGTCAAACCAGTAGACGGCGCATAGCATCGTGTACAAACACTAGCAAAGTATGGCAGGTACTCACGGGCAGTGCGTGTGCTGTGCGCAAAGTCGAATCATACTTGTAAGTATCTCCGTGTACAAAGGCACTTATTGATTATTAGTATTTTGATTTGAAACTTTTCAACAACTGGCAGTGGGTGGGTTATACAATTAAAGCCCTGTTAAAATATTTAGGTTATGTACATTTCATTCAATCTCATAACTTCAGGAATGGTACTGTATTAGAAAAAACTTCAAAATAACAGGAATTAATCAATTTAATACTTTACACATTTTATATTATATTATTTGTTTGTACATTGGTTATTTTACAATTTTCTTTGTGGTACAAGAGATAGCCTATAATGAAAGAATTTTTATTATTGTATATGTTGGTGTTTTAGTACTATGTACATATTTATATTTTAAAAATTACTGTTTCAGCTGCCGATAAAGTTTTGTGTTGGATACATCCAAAATTTGAATAACTATTGCAATAAATTAAGTGTCCAATCCTTAAATGCATTTGATATTTGATTACCTTATTACGACACTATGGCCTTAAATTAGCCTCTTCCACAAATGCTCCCACAGTTGGTAACATGAAGGGTGGAATTCTATTTGTATACACATCGCACAACCCATAGAAAAGGGTTGCAAGTCAAAAATTTCTATTTTACGTTTTATATCTGAATAGTAAAGTGATTGTGATCATCTATGCCCCATGAAAACCGTATTTAAGTTAGATCACTTTATCTCCACGAGATGTGGCTAATGTGTCTTTTCGGTGAAAACCATATTTAAGTTAGATCACTCCATCCCCGCAAGATGTGGCTAATGTGTCTTTTCAGTGAAAACCGTATTTAAGTTAGATCACTCCATCTCCGCGAGATGTGGCTAATGTGTCTTTTCGGTGAAAACCGTATTTAAGTTAGATCACTCCATCCCCGCAAGATGTGGCTAATGTGTCTTTTCAGTGAAAACCGTATTTAAGTTAGATCACTCCATCTCCGCGAGATGTGGCTAATGTGTCTTTTCGGTGAAAACCGTATTTAAGTTAGATCACTCCATCTCCGCGAGATGTGGCTAATGTGTCTTTTCGGTGAAAACCGTATTTAAGTTAGATCACTCCATCCCCGCGAGATGTGGCTAATGTGTCTTTTCAGTGAAAACCGTATTTAAGTTAGATCACTCCATCTCCGCGAGATGTGGCTAATGTGTCTTTTCGACGGGACCGCTTGTTCATCATTCATCATTTGTTTTCTCTCTCCTGTAAAATTTACTTTTTTTGACATACAACACTTTTCTACGTGATATGCGAATATATATGTGTATATAAATTAAATGTAGATCTAAAGCAAACCATCTGCAAAGAATTGAATAAAACTAATTTTACAGTACACACATATTTTCTGAGTATGAGTGCGTAAGGGTTTAATTCAATTTGAAACAATAAACCATATTTTGATTTGATTTAATTGACTACCTTTGGATTTACATAACATTTACGTAGACAGGTAAATTTCTTTATATTTTTAAATAAAACACCTAGCATACACTATGTTAATATAAATGTACATATGTATAAAAAAACATTGGAAACCTTTGGGTAGATAGATACTTTATAACATTTCTCTGTTTATAATAAATTATATTTAAAAGTAGATATCAATACTAAACACACTTTAAAATATGACAAAATGTATTTCAATACATAATTATATTTTAAATTTCACATAAATGTACAGTTATTTCAATAATTCAACCCATAGTTCTTCAAAATTATATCAAATCCTTTAACCCTTTCGTACTTTACCATAGATTTCAGAATTTTTTCCTCCCTATCTAAAGTGAATAAAAATGGATTGTTTTAGTTTTCCAATTTCTGGCTTTACTTTGATTTTGCTTGTTATTTTTTTTTTGTCATCGGTTTTTAGCTACTCGTTCAGGCTGTAATCATTTTTATATTTTGAAAGGTGATTTTAATGTTTAATCTTGACTAAATTTTTTCTCCCGATGTGAGTTGTGAAGATGACATGATTTTATTGTTTAACCTCTTATTTGCCAGAGGCGCGCGGATTATCGCAGTTTGTGCGCATGCGCGTGGAAAAAATTTTGAAAAATATATGTTTGTCTGCGATTTTGACCCTTCTATGTACAGAATTTGTATGAAGGACAAGGTCACAATCGCTTACGCCAACATTTACCCATAAGATAGGCAAAAATTTCATTCACCTGGCAACCCCAGAATATTTTTAAATGATTTTGTCTGTGGCATCAAAATGTCAAATTCGCCGCGATTCTTTCTGTCAAAGTCGATGCGTGTTACTTAACGAAAACATCGTAAAACCTATCAATTTACATAATTAACGCAAGTAATGTTGTTTTGGTACATAGTTTATTGTTCTAGGAATGTGTTTCGGTCAATAAAATATACGATAGCTCAAAATTAACCACAAAACATTCAATTCAAAATTCAAAGTGGTGCTTTGTTAGGAAATTTCCGTGTTTTATCCCGGTCTATAACAGGTTAAATTATATTATGCAATTTTTATTTTATTAATAAAATTTTGGTAGTTTTTGTATAGAGTGTATTCTTGCCATTTTATGTAAAATGCCTTCTGATACCTAATGTTCTTTCAAATGTAAGTAGCAAAAAGTTTTAAAGTATTGAAAAAAATATATAACTCTACCATTTGTTATCAAGCACCAAATATGTCCTACCACTGCCAGCTTTAATTCGGGTCTGAAAGGGTTAACGTGCTGTCTTTTACTTATAAATTTAATTAATAAATACACTTTCAAAATAACCTTTGAATGGGATTTGTTAGAATCTTTATGTCGAAAAATTCTAGTTACATAATATTATCTAAAATGAAATCAAAGAACAACCTGTGTCATATATTATTATAATATAATAAATACAGAATGAAACATAAATTAACGAGAACTTAAAAATATCAATGTTTAACTATTAATTTATTTTGCATCAATACTTGTATAGTTAACCGTATTCCAAAAATTAATATTATGAAAATAAAATATTTAAACATTTCGCTAAGCAATTTTTTATTTTATTGATCAAACAATGTTTTTCGTCAAGCAGAAAACTAAGATTTTAGTGGATAATAGAAAAATAAAAGAATACATTAGCAATGTAAAAGAAGTGCATTGTTAGAACATCATTCGATATTATGTGTTAAGTAATACGTAATAAAACTATAATTTCTTACATTAGAATGTGGCTTAAATAAATTAACAATAATAAACATCAGTAAAATTTTTCAAATTTTACAAGTTTATAAATTATAATAAAGTTTTTTTTTTCGTAACATTAACAACTGTTTTTATCACTAGATTTCAAGTAACAAAATAATTGGTTCTATTTGATAGTGGCGAGGTATAACATTATTTGTGAATTGGTTTGGTTGAAGATCGATTGAAGTCGGGGGCGGTCATTTGAACTAGGGGGGTGTTGAGGCTGGCTGATTCGGGAGGGGTGAGGGCGGGGGCAGGCCTGTCCGAACCCTGGCTCCATTCGCCTCCTCCGGATTCGCTGTCCAGGCTAATGTCGCCGAAATCAAAGAGATTCGAGGGGGGAACATATGACATCAGCTGACTCGCAGAATCTGGAATCATTAAAGTGCCACTTAGCATTTTTATTCTCCTTGTTTTTTCAACCCAATTATTAACCATTAACGACACGGTGAAATTTCATGGATCTTCGGAATGCTGCCGAGGCTTTTCAAATGTGCTATATATACTTATGTACCTGTCAAGCGGTCACAGGGACCGTGGACGAATAAGTAGAGAATCGTATGTAAAAACTCAACCTTTTAATGTTGGGAAAAAATTCAGACCTCGAGATTCAGACTTAAAAAAGGATGCATGCCATTAAAAAACAATCATTGTGCAGTAGTATCAAAGAGGAATCCAATTATATTAATTTCTTCACAATAAAATCAATCAAGGAAAAGGAAGTATTCTGGGTTGATTATGAACTAACAAACTTACAAATAATTCATGCAAAATCAAAGCCCCCTTTTTCTTTCCAATGGCATGTAATCTCAAATGCTTGCTGTAATCAGTCGTTGGTGCTGGTATAGTTAGATGTCATTATTACTACATATTTAATGGCGAAAGTTTTTTTTACAAAAGTTTAATAAAAATAAAAATGTCTCAATTTTATATTGTGCCGTTACGCTCCTCGACCGGTTTCTAAGTGATGAACAGTTAAGAAAAAAGTGGATTGTTCCTTAAATAATATGCAATAAAAATTTTGCTTCATCAGACTGTGATGCCACTGGAATCTGTTTTAAACATAAGTATAGCCTAATTTGAGCAAAAAAGCTATTTTAATAGAAATATAAATAAGCACGGTTTCAAAACAAGAGTTAACCTCACTTTTAGCCTAGAAAAATGTCTGAAAATTGTTGTTTCTGTTGCAAGCTGCAAAACTTATTTCTCATCTTATTCTGTTAAAAGTTTGTATAGATCATAGCCCATACCGGTTCCATGGAACCGGCTGGGCTTACGAGGGCCTCGCTTGAATCTAAAAAATGTGACGTCATCATTCTTGTCCGGACCAGCGTCAAGCTCTCATCGTACATTTTACGAAATAACACGGCAAAAACGGTAGCTTGTGGCTTATACATTATACCCTAAAATATGTCGATCATAACGAATGTGGGCGGTTCTCCAGTGTGCTCGTCGCTGGTTACAGGGGTAAGTAAATTATGAAACATTTTTAAAAGTGTCTTAACTAAATACAGCAACAAAATATTCGTCTGTGAAAAGTGGCGAACTTTACTTTGCCGTATTTGGACAAATATGTTAATAAAGTGGCGAGCAATTCGCGCTCCCATGTAAAAAGGTCTATTCATTCAAAAGCAGATTAACTAAATGGTGATATTATAATGCGAGATGCCTTATATACTGTCAGATTGATTTTTTAACGAATCACTGTCATCTTTCCCCTCTTCGTTCCCCCATAGTTTGGTTTTACCCCTCATCTGTATCTTCTCGTCTATGGTATAGATTCATAGGAGATAACAATCTGAAATAGGTTGCGTTTATAAACAAACTAAGTACTCATTTTTCCCAATTACTTCTGTAATTATTTTTCTCAATTAATTTTTTAAAAACTCCCGACACTCCAAGCACAATATTTATCAACCATTTATTTTAAATGCCATTAAATCATTAACATTATCTTTTAAACCAGATCACACAGTTGTCATAATATATTGCAAATGATATCCAACCACACCAGCGCCATCTATTTCGAGCTTTCCAGATTACCTGTCAGCATACATCCATTTGACATTTCTTTTGTTTGAACAAGAATCAAGATAGATAAAAGAGGAATTTAATTATGAAACAATTCGAGGGTTTTAAGTGAGTACTTAGAACCTCTGTGCAAATATCTGATGTGCAAACATTATAAAGTAAACAATTTAAGCATTAAATTTGCAGTTTACCCACTGAGATGATTTCTGAATACAGTCTCAAAAACACTAGACGACTCCCGATGACTGGTGATTCATGAAGCAACAATTACATTCTAAACCTTCCTAACAGGGAATTTGGAAATAGCCTGATTCACAAAGAAACCTTTTCTACGAGTACACTAAAGAAATTATTGTAATTTGAAGGGTTTCACTTACCCTCCCCATCACATGTGTCTCTTACCTTTCAATAGTAGAATGTACATATACAGATAAGAATGCAACGAAAACCTTAATATTCTCATAAGGTGTCTTAATCCTTCGAGTGCCAACAAAACATTTTGCCAACCAAAAAATGAACAAACTGGAAATGCAGATTAAGAAAAAAACAATATATCATTGATTGGCACTCAATGGGTTAAATGTTTAAATAAAAAATCAATAATTACAATTTTCCATGAGATTGTTCGGCTTGCTGAAAGGGTAATTTAAAAGTTGACTTTTGGCAGCTAGTTAATCGTCCTTCACAGATATAATAATTATTATTATTACGCCATTAAATTTTAATCTAATTTAAAATTTATTATTATTATTGATAATTAAGAGGTGTTTTTTATTTAGATAAATGTAATGTAATTGTATCAGAAGTTGATTTGGATGGATTTAGGTAGATTGTTTATTTGGCTCGAGTCGACCCGTGGAAGGGATATAGAAGGCCTTGACCCTCCGGGAAAGGTACGGCTTATGTAGAGTTAAAGCTATTATTCAACAGCCACTCAAAATCTAAGAGACGCAATTCTTTGGTAGAATCTAGAAAAACAAAATAGAATGTATAATTTTGGATGCAAGTTTAGCCATGTTTCCGAAAATGCAGGAAAATCAAGTAGTTTAATCCCTTACTGCATGTTTTCTATATCTGTGTTGGTGCGAGGGTCAAATTAACGAACCTAACGTTCCTGGAATTGTCATTATCTGGCTTACAAATCATTACAACCAGGTTATCTGGAAAAAATAGATCAGGTATAATAAATTCTGAAGTGTTTGAAAACTGTAGTTCGGAACACAACAAATGTTTCTATCACAACAATAGTATGTATGTCTTTGTAGGATATTTCAACTCGACCAGTATAACATTATATTATTAATGCATTCATCCTTTAAAAGTCAAACTAAGAAATTATCACGTACGTTGCAAGTACAAAAATCCAGTCTCTGGAAAAAAAATATAATTCTTAAATACTATTAAAAGCGAAAAACTTGTCAATAAGTGTGACAATCTTAGCAATGCAACCAATGGATAAAGAATAGAAAATAGTAGTTGAATTAAAGCCTGTTCAAGGGTCGCTGTTGCTTCAGCCCCATGAAATTCCTAATTGATTCTTAACTACACAAATAAAGCAATATTTCACAATAGAAATAAAAGGTTTGCATACTTTAAAACTGGTTTCACCATGACACCTAGGCAGCTTCTATTATCTCAGATGTATACACAATGCAGTAAGAGGTTAATGTTTAATTTACAAAACAGCATTTCCCAAATGTAGCAAGATTATTCACATACATAGTATCTTCTTTTAATCACATTAATTATGCTGAAATATAGATACAGATTAAAATAAAAACACAGGCGTTTTGGGATAAACATTATTAAAAAAGTGACCACCACCAAGCAAATGCACGAATTGACACAAAATTTATTTTAAAACAAACAAAAAATTTACCAAAAAACAGACACACACATATTGTGTATTCACACTTCAAATGTGATTTGGGCAGGCATTTAATTTGTTTGTGTTCAATGTAATGGTTTAATTTATTTAGAAAACTAAAAAATCACTTTTAATCTTTTTTTTACAATTAATATTGGTTGTTAAAAATTATTTGGGAAACACTATTTTTGTGTAGATTATTTTTAATTTCACATGACAATTCAAACATTTATTGTAACAATAGAAAAAAACAAGACTTTTGCAGTGAGAATAAAATTTTCAATTAAGGGGAAATTTCCATATTTTTTCAATAAGCAATATGAAAATATACGTATATATATAGTTTTTATAAATCCCTTCAAGAAATGCAACAAAACTTGAAAACAAATACTATAAAACGTATTACACCACTACAGTTTTTCAATTATTAGTCAAATGAGCCTAAATTATTAAAAATATAAAAAGGTTTCATTATCTACATACCATCAACGTTTTCTTTACTCTTTTCAGGAGCCAATTCTGTCGGATTCATGGGTGGCAGATTGTAGAACGGCTCATCTTGGGTGAAGAGCTAAAATAAAAAGACAATCATATTAGTCTTTGGATTAGGTCTGAATTTTTGGTAAATCACACATTGTCACCTACATTATTAAAATAAATTACTGATACTGGCAACGATAGTCAATATGAGAAATTCTAATGCATTAGAAATTATATTAACTTCTTCTAGATGATGGTATCATCCGTCCGTTGCCAGGAAATTTAATACAATATTTTAACTTCTGCTCTTTATTTTTGGTTGTACAAAAGCTGTCCTTCACAAACTTTTCATTATATTTTGAACACTGTCCCTTTTTACAATTTAACATCATTTGAATATAGTACATCTTATTTCAAAAGATTTTGACATACCTACACTGTTTTGCTAAACAAACAAATTAAAATTGTCAATGAAAAACACTGTTATCAAAGATAAAATTTTCTGTTATCAAAGGTAAAGGATCTCAGTAGGAGTCACTTTTTCAGCAGTTAAAAATTCGAAAACACATCTCCATACTTCCGCTTCTCAAAATACACTGGATGAATTTAACGACCTAAAACTTGCGCACATGTCTATTGTCACATTGTCACATTCCTCCTCTATAGGAGGAATGTCACTTCCATATTCCACCTGGCACGCTTCTGAGGGTCACTTTGTTCGCGCTGTACAAGCATGTGTGTATTACTTTTCAGCCTATCCTCGTACATACAAATTTATTTGACTTTTAGTGTGTATATGCTCACTACAGTCAAATGAAATGTTTAACAGTCAATATTTCAGATCACACTTTTCACATAGCACTATATTTCCACATTAGAGCTCAATAGAGAACTCCAGTCCAATTTTTTTATGTTTTTTAATGAGTAATGATCTTAAATAGCTGCATTTTTATTTTTATTTTTAGAGTTAGTTTTAATAGTTAAAATAATTGTCAAAGTTTTAATTTAACCACCGTATGTATGGTGAATCGTGTGAATTCATCACTCCTGAAAAATTACTATAGGATCGGGCAATCAGCTGATCAACTGCTGCCATTTTTATTCCGTTGTTCGAAGTATTCTCCCTAGAAGTAGCATTACTATTGTGTTTGTGCAGTAGTTTTTGAATATTTTCAATATTAAAGATAAACTAATAAGAGATACCTTTATTTTTTAAACATTATTTAGGCCTAAATAATGTTTCAATAAACACAACAACTAAATCTCTATAGTCAGTATGTAAATAAACGAATAAATTAATATGATGGCTTGTGTCATATCATACATTCCCATACAATGACTTTACGGTGACATAACGACACGTCGAACAGTGACGTCACCACTAAAATTTCAATAATGCCAACTTGACGGCGTGTTTTTACAACCCAATCAAAAATGGACTATTTAATAATTTTTTAAAAACTCTGCTTTAAATATTTATATATTCAGAATCAGCGTTAATTGGTCTATATCATTTCAGGTTCTCAACCTTTTTTTGCCCACCGCCCACTTTGAGAATATTTTTATTTTCTAGCGCCCCCCAACTCGTAATCTGAAACAGCAATTGTCGTCACGATTATATTTACCACAACAGGGGGGGGGGGGGGGGGGGGTAATGAGATGGGGCAAGATGGGTTTTTTTTTATTGTATATTTTATTTGGTGACCGGCCAACTCTAAATGAAACCAACGAAACAACCTCATAGAGGTCATTAAGAGTGATGATAAAAAAATATTTAAAAAATGGTTAAATAGGTTAATCTTTTCACCGCGGCGGCTGACCTAAGTCATTTCATCAAGTGGCTCACACAGCGCGGCGGCTGACTTCAGTCATTTTCAAGTTTCGACTTCGTTTTCTAAGCACATGTATGCTGTATATGATCGAAATTTATATTAAAAATAAGAATATTCATTTGTGGTGCGACCTCTCTGAGAATGTTTATCAATTACTTCATTGTTTATCTTGGTAAATGAATAAAACCGAGAGCGCGGCCCCAGCCGCCAGTCACAGTTTTGAAAATGCGCGCGAATCTGATTGTCTCTTTCGAGCGGACCCCGTCCCGTATTAGTAATAATACTTGTGCGTCGATATCCACTTTGAAATCTACTTTATTTTTGTGTACATAATTATTTAATTGTTGTATTATTTAAAAAATTGACTAATTCAATTTTAAAAACATCTTGTTTTGTGTGTTTACGTATGGATTTTAAAACTTTTTTTTAACAACACTCAAATTTTCGACACGTGGCTTATCTGAAATTGATATTGAAGCAATGTTAGATTCGGAAAGTGTTTTTGAAGTAAGTGATGACTGATGACGATACATATATTGTTTTTGTTGGGCGTTATGAAAGTTATGTCTCAATCCCGTCAGTTCAGCCAACAACTTCTTCTGCTGAACCTTTGACTTTGCCATCTCAACCCAGCCGGCCCTCTAAATTCAGAAACCTATTCGTAATAAATTCGCAAAAATACCGAATATTTTCTGCGTAAACCAAATTTTTGCGGTTAATTGCCGCCGTGACCGGTTCTTAAAATTTAGATATTCGTAGTAAATTTGTAAAAATACTATATATTTCCACGTAAATCGAAATTTCGCAACCGAATCCCATCTCGGCCGCCCCACCAAATTTAGATACCTATTTGAAATAAATTCACAAAAATACCATATTTCCGCAAAAATCGAAATATCACACCGGATTTCCTTTGCAGGCGGCCATTCTAATTCGGGAATTAGAAGTAAATTTGTAAAAATACAAAATATTTCTGCGTAAATCGAAATTTCGCAGCCGAATCACGTCGTAGTAGCTGGCCCTCTAAATTTAGATACCCGTTTGATTCACAGAAAATACGAAATTTCGCGGCAGACTTCCGTTGCAGGCGTCCATTCTAATTCAGATGTTCATAGTATTCGTAAAAATACCCACCATTTCTGTTTAAATCAAACATTTGTGGCCGTTTCCATAGAGGCCGGCCCTGTGAATTCAGATATTTCGAGTAAATTTGTAAAAATACGGTAAATTTCCTCGAAAATAGAAAATA